>CM067323.1:61580000-62910833 GCA_034376525.1 Nicotiana benthamiana
TGTCTTCAAATAAATTATAAAAGTTAAGCAATTAATACAATAGTTCAAACCATCCTAGAACCCGGTATCACAAGTGCATGAGCTTCTACTGATAAGAGAAATAAAATACAACATCCGCCCCGAATATAATGGACGAAAAATAAATACAGAACAAAGGGAGGGATTACTCTAGCTGCGACCGTCTCGAATGATGCAACTCACCTAGTCCCATAATCATCCGCGCTGATATGCCTAGTAGACCACTGGAGTCACATATACCTGTGCAACAAAATGCACAACAAGTGTAGTATGAGTACAAAAATAATGTTTTCCCAATGAGTATCCCGCATAATTCCGAAGAGGTAGAGACGAGATGGTCAACTTTGATACTCTCTAATGGTATAATAATTATTCATCCTTAATAACTATTTTAAACATTGAATTTATTTTATAAAACATGATTTTAATCCAAAATAGAGAAAAGAAGTAAACACATAATTCTTTCATAGGAATTTTTCATAGGTCCTCTTTATTATTAACAAATAAATCTCGAGCCAGGGTGAGGCAGTGACAACTTTAATAAGTTCAGTACAACAGCACAAACATTCGCAAATCATGCCGTGGTCGACGGCCCGCTCCAACAAAAATGTAAATTGTGCAATACCGAGGGTCGAACGGCCCGTACCATAGATGCATCTATTTAATCTGTTGAGGCATTCGGCCCGTTCCAGAAATAAACATATACCATGCTCACGAATCATGCATGCGACGCATGTACACATAAGAATACATGCTCAATCAATTAAATAAGAGCTTATCTAGGAATATTTATTCAAATAAAACCAATTCTCCTTTAATCATTTTAATAAATGTAGCTTAATCCCTTTGAAATTCATTTACTAATTTAATGTGATTTAGGCAATTCAAGCCATCAATGAGTTCACAAATAATCTAAGTGTAACATGCTTTTGGGTCCTAGACTATCCGGAAAATAGCATAATAGTAGCTACGCACGGAGTCTAGTCACCTCGTGCGTACGTAGCCCCACAAATAGGAGCGCATAACCAATTTGACTCACCTATGAGGTAAATTCCCCCTTCCAAGATTAGAAAGGAGTCGCTCCAAAGATCCACAACCGGCATTCTACATTCTTCCAAGACTTGCACCAAAGCAAAATGCTCCAAAACTATCTAACGATCATACAAATCCATTAAATTATGCTTGATTATACATTACAACCTAATTTATAAAAATTTCTAACCCTGAACGAAAAGTATACGAAAATTCCCTCGGGCCCACATGCCCAAAATACGAAATTTTTCGAAGATAAATATTACCGATAGCCTTACGAACTCAAATATATAATGTTCTCTAAATTTCATACCCAAAATCGTGGTCAAATTCCAATAATACTAATATTTCTAGGTTTACTTCCAAAAATCCCAAATTTTCCCATAATTTTCATGTCTAATTCCATGGTATAATCTTGTATTTAACTTGGAAGTAAGTAGGAGTAGCTTACCTTAACATTGATGATGAGATCCCTCCTTGAAGCTCTCCAAAAATCATCCAATGAAGTGAAGAAAATGAGAGAAATGGCAAAACATCTGATTTAAAATAACCCTTGTGCCTCCAGGCTTTTTCGCACATGCAGAACTATTTACGCTTCCGCGATTCCGCTTCTACCGAACATTAGCCGCTCCCGCGGTTCCAAAACTCCGGCCTAATATCGCTTCTGCGACCATACTACCGCAGATGCGGTTCCGCTTCTGCGGAACCTTGACTGCATTTGCGGTCCTCCACAAGTCCTCTTCTTCCACTTCTGCATCTCCCTCTCCGCTTCTGCGATTCCATTTCCGCAAAGTGGAAATACCAGCAACGAGCAAACTCAGTTTTTCCAAAAATCCAATTTCAATCTGTTAACCACCCGAAATTCGCCCGAGGCCTCCAGGAACCCAACCAATCATACCAACCAGTCCCAAAACACATTACGGACTTGCTCAAGGCCTCAAATCACATAAAACAACGCTAAAATCATCGATCGACCTCCAATCTAAACTTTATGAACTTGGAACTTTCCAACTTCTATTTTCGATGCTTAAACCTATGAAATCACGTCCGACTGACCATAAATTTTGCACACAAGTCGTATTCAACATTACGGACCTACTCCAACTTTCGAAATCGGATTCCGGCCCCGATATCAAAAGGTTTACTTCCGATCAAACTTCTCAAAAATCTTCAAATTTCTATCTTTAGCCAAATGGCTTCAAAATAACTATAGACCTCCGAATTCACTTCCGATCGTGCACCCAACTCTAGAATCACCGTACGGAGATACTCCAGTCTCGGAATTCCAAACGGACATTGACAATGCTGAAATGCACTTCAAGCCAAACTTAATAGTTTTCTTTCAAAATGCTAACTGTTAGGATTTATGCCCGTCACTAGAGGTGGGGGGGGGGGTGAATAGTGCGGCACAAGAATATTGATAAATATTGCGGAATTAAAATTGCAGGAATAAAATAAATTTGGTAATTAAAATAACAAGGAAAGAACGCACCGAATTTATCCTGGTTCACCACAACTTGTGGCTAGTCCATTCCCCGAGAGACTCTCTCGAGATTCCACTAACTCCGTTAAGCTTACGGGTGCCTAACAAACCGTTACACTTGCTCGTAGATGTACACTCTACAAGACTTCAACTTGCTCGAGGATACCGCACCTCAAGACTTCAACCTTGCTCGTGGATACCGCACCACAAGACTTCACACACTAAGACTTAGGGTACTTAGCGAACCCGACAATCAATGAGAAGATATGTTCTTCTCAAACACCTTTCTCTTTTTACAATAAGAACTCTCTCAAAAGAGTAGATAAAGAGATACAAAATAAGCTCTATGAACAACACAAAGTTGTCTCTCAAATGGCTCAACAAAAGCTCTAAAATGATGCTCAAATGATGTCAATATGTATATCAATATTGGGAGGTGTTGTGTATTAAAAATCAGCTCAAAGACCTCTTTTTATAGGTGAAAAATTGTGTATGTCCGTTGCTTAATTGGCAATCAATTATGCTGATTTTGTGCCCAGATAATCGATTATTCAGTATCTGATAATCGATTATTCTCCAACGTTCAGAAAATCAGAAGCTAATTTTCTGCTGAATAATCGATTATCTGATACTGCATAATCGATTATTCTGTGGCAGTGTTCAAACACTGGCAACGGTCTACAGCATAATCAGTTATGCATATACTGATAATCGATTATTCTGAGGCAGAATTGAAAACTTACTTCATAAACCATTTTGGTTAAGATGAAAACTTTAACACCATTTTGTTTGAAGTATTTAAAATATGTTTATGGTAAATATGATTTAATAAAATATGTTTATGATAAATATGATTTAATAAAATGATTTTATGCATATTTATGATGACCTATGTTGAGCCAAAAGACGAGATAACTTAAGCGTTGCTCTTACATTTGTTCTACCTAACGACCTACGCCTTGGGTCTTCGGTCTTGAACATTTGAGCTCGTCTTTGGCGTTTCCATTGCAATCCGTTCATCAATATGCTTCTCTGCATTCAAGCTTGATTGTTTGTCATATAATATCGTTGTTTGACACTTGACTTCATTGTTTGTCATTCATCAAAACCTATACCTGAAAATCATGCTCATACAACCAAAGCGCACATATCATAGATATAGTGATTTTCTACAATTTCCCCCTTTTTGATAATGACAAACAATAGGAGATATGCATATCGAATTCCCCCTAACTTCATGCTATTTCTCAACATACAATTCATGCAAATAATTCAATATAATTCCCCCTTAATTGAATATTCCCCCACAATTAAAGCATACTAGAATGTGAAGACATTCCCCCTTATTCGATGCATATCGCCTAAATTCTTCCCCCTTTTGGCATTAGCAAAAAGAGTATACCAATTGTTGTTTAAACTATTGACGATACCAATTGTTAGAAAAAAAATCATATCAACATCAATAATGCCAAACGTTAGTAAAAGCATACCAACTATAATAACGGTCATTTTTCGAAAATATACCAACTGTTATTTAAACTAAAAATATTCATCAAAACATGAATCAATCATTTAACATAAAAATAAATGATACTAATTGTTATTCAAAATACAACTTATCAAAACATGAATCAAATATCAATTGTTAGCACATATCAACTATTAAGTTTTTATTAAAAATACGATAACTAACCGACGTCCCCCCTTGATGCAGTAAGGTTTCGTGCTTGGTGCATCTACTACAATATTGTAGTCTTCAAGCACACCTGCAAAAGTACCTAAAAATAGGTTTTCGGTACCCAACTTCTTTTGGGTCCTTGTGGGTTAGGCAAATAATAATCATAATCAAAATATGAATCTCTATGTTTAGCAAAACATACGGGTGCAATGTGTCCTACCCGGTTACAATAATGACATATGACATTAGGATTGTGCATATGTCTAGGTTGAGCCAAATGCGTTCTAGGTGGTCTAAAGTTGTTATTCCTAGAAGCGTTGAAATTCCTAGAGTCATTTCTAGGTGGTCTAAAATTATTCATTCTAGACTCATTAATAAAATTCCTAGAATTGTGTCTAGGTGGTCTAAAATGATTAGCGTTAGACTTATTAACAAAAATTCTAGAATCATTTCTAGGTGGCCTAAAATGATTATTTCTAGACTCGTTTACAAAAATCCTAGAATTATTTCTAGGTGGTGTAACCTCATTTTTATCACCCTTTTTAATTACTTCACTTGTTTTAGAATCATGTACACTACATTTTTCTAGTGTATTTCTAAGTTCTATGTTCTCTATTTTCAAAGAACTACAAGAAGAACAATTTGAACCTTGAACAATTAAAGAGGCTTCATTCATCTCCTTGATTTTATTTTTGAAATCAACAATGTCATTTTCCAAAAAATTATTTTCTTCTTTTAGCTTTTCATTTTCACAAGTCAATTTTTCAAAATCTTTTTCTTTTAAAGAAGGTTGTTTTTCAAAATCTTTTTCTTGCAAAGAAAGTGTTTTCTTCAATTCTTTTATGATTTTGGAAGCTTTAACAAATTCACCATATAATTCATCATAGGCATTTTGTATTTCTTCAAACGAGTAAGAGTTAGAAATACTTACCTTTTCTTCTTCATTTGCCATGAGGCATAATGCGGCAGTTTCATCGCCCGAGCTGTCCGAATCCCATGTTACGCGCCTATGGTGTTTCTTCTTTTTCTTGTCCTTTGATTTTGGACAATGTGATTTGGTGTGGCCAAGTTTTCCACAATTTTGACATGAAGGACTTGGTTCTTCCTTCTTTATTTCCTTCTTCATAAACTTATAAAACTTTTCAATTATATCATTGGAAGTAATATCATCATCGTTTTCCAAATCACTTACCTCTTCTCTTTTAGAGGATGAGGCTTTGAAGGCAATATTCGAATTACTTCTAAGATAATGATTAAGAATTGTGCTTTCATAAGCTTTATGGTTACCTCGTAGTCCATCAATTGTGACGTCCATGATTCCTATCGACTCTTGGATAGCATTTGCTTTGGAACGCCATTCGGGAGTGAGACTCCGTAGGATTTTTCGAACTAGATCTTTGTTCGAGTATACTTTTCCGAGAGCATGAAGATCGTTGACGATCATTGAGAATCGTTCGAACATACTATCGATGTTTTCATCTTCCCTCATTCTAAAAAGTTCATATTCATGTGTTAAAAAATCAATTTTAGATTCTCGGACTTGAGACGTACCTTCATAAGTGATCTCGAGTTTATCCCACATTTCCTTTGCGGTTGTGCAACAAGAAATTTTCCGATAGTCATCTGGATTCACCGCACAAAATAGTAAGTTGACGGCCTCTGCGTTTCTTTCAGCCTTCTTGATGTCTTCGGCATCATATTCATTTTCCTCCTTTGGAACCATGATTTCCCCAACTTTCTTTGTTGGCATTTGTTCACCTTTCTTGATGATTTGCCATAATCGAAAGTTATTTGATTGGATGAATATTCTCATCCGCTCTTTCCAATATGTATAGTTTGTTCCGTCAAATAGTGAAGGGCTATAGGTGGAGTGTCCTTCGCTCATCATTCCTGCGTTCAATATTCTCAACAACAAAAATATATATCGTGCTCTCAACCGGTTAAGGCTTTCAGAGAGTTAGGCTCTGATACCAATTGTTAGGATTTATGCCCGTCACTAGAGGGGGGGTGAATAGTGCGGCACAAGAATATTGATAAATATTGCGGAATTAAAATTGCAGGAATAAAATAAATTCGGTAATTAAAATAACAAGGAAAGAACGCACCGAATTTATCCTGGTTCACCACAACTTGTGGCTAGTCCAGTCCCCGAGAGACTCTCTCGAGATTCCACTAACTCCGTTAAGCTTACGGGTGCCTAACAAACCGTTACACTTGCTCGTAGATGTACACTCTACAAGACTTCAACTTGCTCGAGAATACCGCACCTCAAGACTTCAACCTTGCTCGTGGATACCGCATCACAAGACTTCACGCACTAAGACTTAGGGTACTTAGCGAACCCGACAATCAATGAGAAGATATGTTCTTCTCAAACACCTTTCTCTTTTAACAATAAGAACTCTCTCAAAAGAGTAGATAAAGAGATACAAAATAAGCTCTATGAACAACACAAAGTTGTCTCTCAAATGGCTCAACAAAAGCTCTAAAATGATGCTCAAATGATGTCAATATGTATATCAATATTGGGAGGTGTTGTGTATTAAAAATCAGCTCAAAAGACCTCTTTTTATAGGTGAAAAATGGTGTATGTCCGTTGCTTAATTGGCAATCAATTATGCTGATTTTGTGCCCAGATAATCGATTATTCAGTATCTGATAATCGATTATTCTCCAACGTTCTGAATAATCGATTATCTGATACTGCATAATCGATTATTCTGTGGCAGTGTTCAAACACTGGCAACGGTCTACAGCATGATCGATTATGCATACACTGATAATCGATTATTCTGAGGCAGAATTGAAAACTTACTTCAAAAACCATTTTGGTTAAGATGAAAACTTTAACACCATTTTGTTTGAAGTATTTAAAATATGTTTATGATAAATATGATTTAATAAAATATGTTTATGATAAATATGATTTAATAAAATGATTTTATGCATATTTATGATGACCTATGTTGAGCCAAAAAATGAGATAACTTAAGCGTTGCTCTTACATTTGTTCTACCTAACGACCTCCGCCTTGGGTCTTCGGCCTTGAACATTTGAGCTCGTCTTTGGCGTTTCCATTGCAATCCGTTCATCAATATGCTTCTCGGCATTCAAGCTTGATTGTTTGTCATATAATATCGTTGTTTGACACTTGAATTCATTGTTTGTCATTCATCAAAACCTATACCTGAAAATCATGCTCATACAACCAAAGCGCACATATCATAGATAGAGTGATTTTCTACACTAACTTCCACAATAGGCGCCAAAACACTTTCGGTTTATCCAAAACCCGAATAGGGCATACGCCCAAGTCCGATATCATCATACGAACCTGTTGGAACCTTCAGATCCCGGTTTCGAGGTCGTTCACTCAAAAATTCAATGCTAGTTCATTTTTTCAACTTTAAGCTTCTAAAATGAAAATTTTCATTTAAATTTAACTCTGATCTTTCTGAATTCAAATTCCAACCATGCGAACAAGTCACAATATCTGAAATGAAGCTGTTCATGGCCTTAAATTGCTAAAAATGCGCTAAGACTCAAAACGACCGATCGGGTCGTTACAGGGGGGACGAAATGATAGTAAGCACTAGCTTTTATGTATAAGGGCCCGTTGACCATAAAAAGGGATTTTCCCCTAACTATACCATATATGAAACCGTGTTATCAAATATATGCATACTATATAAATTACCCGCCCAATCCTTATTTTTCCTATGATTTCTGTACAATTTGTTTAATACACGATTAATTGTGCAGAATCTTCCATAATTAACACGCTAAAAATCAGAGAAAAATCTTGCGATAGATTGAGTCTATATTAAATTCAAGTTTTGAAACGGGAAGGAGATTTATGTTCTTTATCTTCTTCTTCCAGATATTTTCCATCATTGATAGCCATTAAAAAACTTGAAAGCTTTGAATTCAATTTGGATTTTCAAAATTTATTATTTATTTGGATTGGTGTTGTTGAAAATAATAAAAAATATGGTTTAGAGTTTATATCTCAATTTTGAGGGGTTTTGGTGAAGATTAGACTTGATTTTGACTGAATTTCAGATTGAAACCCGAAGAAGAAGAAGTCATATTGCAGAAATTGTAGATAAACTTTAGATAAATTGTAGTTAAATTGTAAATTGTTTGTATTCTGATTGTAGATGCTTTATTTTATGTTTTCACAAATAAAAAACGGCTTTATCTTCTACAAATCTTCTGTAAAAACGCAATTATGTCAAAAATCACAATTATGCTACAATTGGATGTGAATTGGGATATAAAAATTTAATGTATCCAGTTTGTAGATATTTTGTAGATAAATTACAGATTATTTGTATTCTAATTGTAGGTGCTTTGTTTTCTCTTTTCACACATAAAAAATGACTAAAACTTCTGCATATCTTCTGCAAAAAATATAATTATGTCAAAAATATCAATTATGCTACAATTGAATTGAGAATTGAGATATTAAAATTCAATGTATCCAATTTGTGGATAAATTGTAGATTATTTGTATTTTGGTTATAAATACATTGTTTTCTATTTTCACTTATCCAAAACGACTAAAATTTCTACCTTAATTAGTAACTCAAAAATATTAGGCTGCCTGCTACAATAAAACATGCTAAAATATGGTATAATGCTCAAAAGAAACTACGCTGTCTGTTTATAACTTTAAAAAGTGAACAAAAGAGAAATTGAAGTACTTAATCACAATCATTGTAATTAATCAGAAATTGAAGTACTGTACCAAAGCCTCTTAAGTTTTTTGATCGGTGAGTTGAGTATTAAACAAATGCAAGTGGCTCAAAACGACTAATGTGTTGTAAAAATTAAAAAGAAAAAAAGGGAACGTCGGCGTGAATATTAAGTCTTTAAACAAAAAAATGCTCATTTTTAATACCTTAAAGTAAAAAGGGATATATGCTGCATTAATTATCTCTGATTTGAATTATGATATATAAATGATAATGGTATATTGAAATGTAATTAGTCCAAATCTTAAACATTGAGGGTAGTAAGGTTTCATAAGTGGTATAGGAAGATAAAAATCCCAAAAAAGAAATTCACTTTTTCTCGAAAAGTTTTCACTTTTATTCTGAATTAGTGTTTGGCCCCGAAATTTTTAATTATTACTTAAAAACTTTAAAAATTCTCAAATACCATTTTCATATAAAAAAAGTCATTTTTTCTGGAATTTTCAATTCTCATGTCCAAAATCTCTAAAGAAAGAATGCAAAAAGAGGAAACTTTATTTGGTTTACATTTGAATATAATTTTCTTCGTAGAATAGCTGATACAGAAAAGCGACAATAAGAAAGTGTTAATCATTAATTGAATTTCTATTACATTCTCTTATTTGATTTGCTTAATCTACAATAGATTTCATTGTAAGTCTGAAATACAATATAAAAAGAAATGTTTTCCATTTAACCATTAGCTAAAAATATTTACATTGTTTTGTTTGGATAGGCAAGAAAGAGAGATCGGGATAATGGAGACTTGAAGAAGTATAGTATAAATTAAATAGAAGGCCATATTCTTGAAATCTAAGTTCGATTCCACATATGACAACAACATTTATTATCAAATTATTGAGCGAAGAAGGCCCAAATTAGCTTAATGGTTAATGAAGTGAAGTTAAAAATATTATTAGGCGAAAAATTTATTTGATCTGTACTTGTGGAAGACAACAAATATACGCAAATTGGTGTGATGCTACAATTATTTAAAACACTATTGAGTGAGGAAATACCAATCAAGAGCCTAACACACCAAACTTTTACACCCCATTTGTAACAAAAACTCCAAAAAAAGGTCCTAGTCTTCTCAACAACAAAAGATAAGTTTGACCATCATGTACAAGGTAACCTCTATGCTAGAACCCTTATGTCTCTGATTAAAAAATAAAAAAATTAAAGAAGAGAAATGAAAAAGACAGAACTCTATATATAAATAGAAACATAGTTGGCAAAATCTGACAAAAGATATCTATTTCCCCACCCCACCAACCCCCCCTCTTGAAGAGAGAGGAGAGGAAGCGTCCAAAGAAAAAGAGAGAGTCTTTGGTCTAAGAACGAGTGGTTACCAAATCCAGAAGGAGTTGAAGAATTAAGATTTTGAATATATTCCGACTCTGAACAAAATTCAAAAGCGAGTTTGGACCCTCCATAATATATGGTAGAAGCTTAATTTCTTCTCTTCTTCCACCAACTTGGATAGCTGATTGGAGTAGTACTTTTCTTGTGATAAAAAGACTCCAAGCGGTTGAAAAAAAGCACGGGTCCAACTATTAGAAATACATAACCAAAAAAGTAAAACTCCTTTGCTATGATCTTCTAATTAGTCTGAATTACATACCATATATCAAGAAACTTTTTTTTTCCCTCTTGCTTTTGCATGTATTATTCACTACTAGTCTTTTTTTGATTGTGTGCTACCATTTTCTTGCTATGTTCCCATCTGGGCTATAATTTTTCCTTGTTTTATATCCATTTTTCATGTGTTTTTTACTTTGTGTCCTTTGAATTTTGGTTAAAAAGCTATTCTTGATGTAGTTAGAGTCTCTTACTTTTGATGTTGTGGTTTTATGCAGGAATTCAATGGCTGTTACTTAGCTCTGGGAGTTAAAAATTGAATCTTGTAAACTTTTGTAGAAGGGTGGAAAATGAAGTGTTTCTTTTACTTTAAGGACAGAAATAGAAATAGGGAAAGAAAATCAGCACCAGTTGTACTTCAAGATCTGAGCAAATCAGATATATCAGGTGGTGGTGCAGAAAGGGTGACTAAGTCTTCATGTTCAACTTCTTCTCCTCGTAGCTTCTCTGATTTGTATGAAGGGAAAGCTCAGAACTTGAGGGTTTTTACATTCTCTGAGCTTAAACAAGCAACTAATAATTTTAATAGGTTACTTAAGATTGGAGAAGGAGGTTTTGGATGTGTATATAAGGGTACTATTAAGCCTGCTGATGGGAAGGGTGAATCAACTGTTGTTGCCATTAAAAAGCTCAATAGAGATGGTTATCAGGTAAGTTTTTTTTATAATTATTTATTATTTATTTATTTTTTGTATGTGATCTTTGAATTTGTGTTAAGTTTGGCTGGTAACCAAAAATTAGTGACCAATGTTGCAAATTATTAAATGCCCACATATGTGTTTTAGTGGCTTGAGTATGGCCTTATCTGTTAAGTTGTTGCTATATGTGGAATTGTTTACAGCAGCTTTGTCTGGTAATGAAGCATTAATGATATTCATCATTCTTTGTTGTCTTTAAAGGTCTATGTAAGCAGTGTAATTTCAGTTGGCTTTTCTATTTTTTGTTGCTATGTTACTGAAGATATATGCCACTTACATTATAACAATTTGGCCTCTTTCTATGGTGAAATGTGATGTTTTAATCTTTCATCTTACTAAAAAGAGTAATGCCCTTAAAATTAGCAGCTGCTTCCGCATCCTCATGGGACTATTCAAGGAGAATGTACGTGTTATACGTATGTATCTTGGTTGTGGAAGACAGGAATCAGAGACAACTTTGTTCCATTTACATTTCTGTTTTCTCACTGCACTGTGATTTCAATACTATTTCCAAGTCATTTTTAGCTTTCTTTGGCGATTTGTTCTACTGTGATATGCAGAGGTTCAAATTTCTGCCGAAATGTGTATCATTTCTATATTGCAAGCTGTTTCGAATGATCTGATTTTATTCCAGTTCTTTTTTGCCATTGGTTGAAAGATCTTATTTTCAGCATTTACTGTGCAGCAAGTTGTGGTTATCACATCTCACTTCTCTAGATAATTATTGTGTGCTTGCAAACTGAAATCTGGAGTCGTTTGTTTTAGAAGCTAAACAATTTAAGTTGTATCTTGTTGTATGCTGTAGTAATGTCTTGATCCTCGAATTGTTATATAGGGACATAAACAATGGGTAGCAGAAGTTCAATTTCTGGGAGTGGTAGATCATCCAAATCTCGTCAAACTAATTGGATATTGTGCCGTTGATGGGGAAAGAGGTATTCAGAGGCTACTTGTGTACGAATTCATGTCAAACAGAAGCCTAGAAGATCATCTCTTCAATACTGCCTTTCCTGTTCTTTCTTGGAAAAGAAGATTGCAAATAGCGCTTGGAGCAGCTGAGGGACTGGCTTATTTGCATGAAGAGTTGGAAGTTCAGGTATTTTATTTGAATAACTTCTGAGCTTTTATTCCTAATTTTGCGTAATAAAATTACAAAAGTATAAAATTTTTAGCCAGATTTTTCCTCAATATACAGCCCTGTTGATACTATTTGCAATTTTGCATCAAGCAATAACAACAAGAACTGAAACATATGATGAGTATGGATGAGTTCTATTTATGATGTTTATCTGTAAAAGAAAAACAATCAAAATCACTATAAGTCTTTAAATTTAGAATAAATTTGAGAGAAATAATGCCAGGTAATTTATCTTGAGACAAATTACATGGCCATTTATGAGATAGAGTATTGAGTTTAAAAGGATTTTTAACAGTAGTCTCCGTTTATCAGCCACCAGAAGGCTTGGACATACTGATTCATCGCTCTGTTGCTTTTATAGCAATTGTATATAAATCCAGATTTCATGTTCATTTTCTGTCAATTTTACAGGTGATATATCGTGATTTCAAGTCATCAAATGTACTTTTGGATGATGACTTCAAGCCAAAGCTTTCAGACTTTGGACTTGCCCGAGAGGGCCCAACTGGCATGCACACACACGTCTCTACAGCGGTATGTTACATTGATCTGCTCGGATTTGTAGGTTTTACACCATTTATGAGAAAGAAAGCACAAGTGTTATTCTTTCTTATTTTCAGTGTAAAATGAAGTAGTTACTTATGGTAATATACCTAGATAACTCAGTGGCAAATGACCATAAATAACACGCTTTTGTAACCAGGTTGTCGGAACGTGGGGATATGCAGCACCTGATTACATTGAAACAGGACATCTCACAGCTAAGAGTGATGTGTGGAGTTTTGGTGTTGTATTGTATGAGATCCTAACCGGTCGACGGTCCCTAGAAAGGAACAGACCGAAATCAGAACATAAACTTCTGGAGTGGGTTAAACGTTACCCTGCTGATAGCCGGAAATTTGGTATGATCATGGATCCAAGGCTGGAAAATCAGTATTCGCTTAATGCAGCTCGAAAGATTGCAAAGTTAGCTGACACTTGTTTGTTAAAATCTGCAAAAGATCGACCAAAGATGAGTCAGGTAGTAGAAACTCTGAAGCAGATCATTCAGATTTCTGGTGAAAATAGCTCCACAGACACGAGTTTCCAGTGTGTTGAAGATGAACCTGTTGTAGAGGAAAATTCAAAGCAGACGGGAGCCTCAGAATCAACAAAAAGGCGAATGGCTCACTTGGCTAAACTTAGTGAACATGTTGGTGGAATAAGCAGAAGAAGATTTATGATCATGCAGAAGGCTAAAGTTATATAAAACAGCCCCCCCCCCCCCCCCCCCCTTCCCTGCATATCTCAAGTTGTTAAGAATTGGTTTATGGAATGAGAGAACATAGTAACCAGTTTAACGAGTAAATGAAGCATTGTTATTTCAACTCATTAGTGGCAATGACTAAAGGCACCAATCAGTAGCCTGGAGTTTTTTGCATGCCATCAGATTATGCATTTGCATTATAGGCCATTATTCTGACTTTATCAGGAAAAAAAATGTAGGACACTATTCTCTTGTGCATCTTTTGTTAGCTATTATGTAATTTATTTATTTACATAACTGTGGTATCTGCACCAGCCTTATTCTACACCTCCACAACACAAATACCAAGTGATTTTATCCTTCAAGGCTTAAGCAGATGGAGGAAATTACTTAATGTGGTTTTTTCATGAATATATTTTTGTTTCTAAAGAAACACAAAGCAAAGAACAAAAAGAGGGAAGGTGGGGAGGAAAGAAAATTTGGAGTCAAGTTGGACAAAGAAATAATGGCAAATTGATTAGATTGTACTTATTCAACCATGTTTTATGGAATCGTTGACGAATATGGTTCTGCCAGCCAGAGGAGACGTTGAGTACTTACAGCGTTGAACGTACTGAAGAAAGTTAATTTCTTTTTTATTGTTTGCAGAGGATCAGAAGACCACTAAGTTCGGCACATGTACAATACAACCACAATAAATACATAAATGATAAACCAATGAATAATAAAAGGGAAATGATATGCCCCCGCCACGACTCTAGACAGCCCGGTAGCTCAGATGCACAAAGCATTAGCGTTCACGCATGGCTCGGGAAGGGCCGGCTTCTACCTCATTCCTGCCAAAAAAAGAAGAAGGAATTTTTATATACATAAATGTAATTATCTCATATATACAAATACAATAAAAATAGGAAACGTTATTACCCTTTTTACTCAAATTTTAATTTAATTACCCTATATATATAAATTTACCAATTATATGCACTTCAGGAATAAAATGAATTAGGAATAAATTATTTCTCATCCTTATTCTCTGTCCCTCATGTGTTCTGTCTCTATCTCTCAATCCCTAATTTCAGTAATATAGAGCAAAGGAAAAGAGAGCATCAATTCTACCGTTCACAACCATTAAAAAACTTTGAAACTTTGAATTCGAATTTGGGTTTTAAAAAAAACATTATTTGTTTGAATTTAATGTTGTTGCAAACAACTAGGAATTCTCTCTACGTCTCTCTATATCTCTCAATCCCTTATTCCAGTAATGTAAAGCAAAAAAATAGAGATCAACAACTCTATCATTGAAAGCCATTAAAAACTTTGAAACTTTGATTTCGAATTTAGTTTTTCAAAAAACATTATTTGTTTCGATTGGGTGTATATGATTTGGTGTTTATATCTCAATTTTGAAGGTGTTTGGTAAAGAACAACCTTGATTTTAGCTAAATTTCAGATTGAACTCAAAAAAGAAAAAAACATGACATACGTTTTTTTTACGAAAAATATATACATGGCATATATATATTATTGTATGAAAATTGAACAATATTGTATAAAAAATGTATTTTTGTATGATATTGTAATTGTATATAATTGGGTAAAAATAATGCATGAAAATTGTAGATAAGTTATATAATATATAATTAGTTGTATATATATGTGGATTGTATATATTTTGTAACTAAAATGTGTTTAGGTCGAGTAAATACTAAAACATGGACATTTTTCGTAATAAAGTTTCAAATAATATATAGGCAGGTAAAAATCCCAAAAAATATGAAAAGAGGAAGAAAATACTTCAACATTGTATATTTGTTGATCAAATTACACCACTCTTTTTTCTTCAATCACAAGGAAGGATCCGGGAAAAGGGGAATCGAAACCTATCCGATCGATACTACTAGGCTGTAAGCTTTCTAGCTTCTCAAAGATCCAGAACATGTTCTAGATTCTGCATAGCCATTATAGTATATACGGCACAAGAACCTTGCGCAGCCATTCCAACAGTCTCCAAGATCAAACGACCATATGGCACGGATCACCAGTAGTTTGGACGCCTTTTGTGCATCCTGAAATGTGAAATTCAATCACAGAATTCATCAAGACGGGGCAGCAATTTTCTAACCGGGGGAGGGGGGAGAGCAGTGGCGGATCTATACATGAAATTTGGGTGCTCCAACACCCATTAATCTCGACACAGAGTATGTATAGTTATATAGAAAATTTGAGAAAACGTATAAAAATTTACAAAAGCACCCATTAATTTTATGTAAAAAAAAATTCAGCACCCACAAACTTGAATTCCTAGATCCGCCACTGGGGGCAGTGAGCTTCATCACCAAGAGATATTGGATAAAGCTGAAAAGAAAAGGAAATTAGTTTCTAGTATAATGCAAGGATGACATTTAACTTCTAGTTCCAGAGTAAATCATTGTTCAGAGTAGGAAAATACAACGTTTGAGCTATATTTGTTTGCAAAGACATAGACCTTCATATGAAAATTGCACATACAATTACACTAGATGAAGATATGTTCACAAATAAACTTACTAGATCGATCAGCATTGGCGGGTTTGCAAAAAATCAATAACAGCAACAACAAAGGTCTAGCTAGTTGGGGTCGGCATATGAATCCTCATCATCCATTTCGCTCTATTTGGGCCAGGTCTGCGAAACTTCAATTCAGCAGCTGGAAAATAACCTTTGTCACGATGTTTCCCATAACCGAGCACTTGATCTTTTATCATTCACCATAGCAGTTCTTTTCAGGACCAAATCTTTAGGCACATCCCTCACCAGCTATAGGAATAATTTATCTTTCCATTACCTTCATTATCAACTCAAGGAAACATAACTCAAATACCGGACATTGAGCAGCATCTAAGTCTCTTCTCCCACAGGTGCACAGAGGGGTGATAGAGGAGTCATAACAGCATCTTTGTCAAGCTGTCCGCTAGCCCCAGTTTGATACTCCAAATTGAAAGAAAAAACGAAAAATCAAGTTTAACATCTTTTCTCTTTTAGGATAAAAAATGAATAAGGTTTGAGACAACCAGAGTGAAAATTTTTTTTGAAACCAAGTGGATAGAATTTTTGAGAAGGGATGACCCAAATGCATAAACTATAGCATAATTCTTATAAGCAAGAATTCACAGTCGTATCAGACTTTCCATATCCTCATTATTCACATGAAAATGTGACAAACTTAAAAAATGTAAAAGCCTGATAAACTTTAAATAGCTTCAGAATCATCATTGAGCTAATGACAAAAATGTTGCACTGAGAAAAGCAATCTGGAAACTAAGGATGTTCTAAATCAATTGAAAATTGGGTATAGACAAGCAAGAATGGTGTCACTGGTAACTTGGCCTTTTTGGTGAGAGAGTAAAATTTCTGAATGAAAAGCAAGACTTCAGGAAGTGAAGAAAGGACAGTAGACTTCAGGAGAGGTACAGTACTGAGGGCTCATTGCAGTTCAGAAGGCAATACTGGCAAAAAGTAGGAGGCAGATATGGAAGCCAGAAGGTTAGATGTCGATTTTTGGAAGAATTTTCTAGATTAACAACGACACACAAAGTCAAAATAGTTGATTTTAAATCCAGATTCCAGCATCAATTTATTTTCATTCAACAAGAGAAACTACATACGAGCTTATCAAGTCCAGAACAATTTGATGATTTTCAACGGGAGAAAGACATTCTTCAACAACAAAGAAGTTAAAATTCAAGAAAGGTCTCCAAAGTTGATTCAAAACTAAAGACAGAAAAACAAAAGTCTTTAGAAAGTACAAATGAAAATAATACTAAAACTTAAACTCTTAGTAGTTGGCCTGGTGGCAATTGACTTGAGCCTTGGGGTTTGCTCCCTTTTAAGGTCTCATGTTCGAAACACACTGGGTGCAAACAATTTCTGAGGGCCATCGGACTGGGTAAAATCTGAATTAACCGTGGTGCACTTGCGGGAAACTCCTTGCCGAGGGACTGTACACTCCCGGGATTAGTCAGGGCTCGAAGAGACTCGGACACCCGGTGCAAATAAAAATAAATAAATAATAAAACTTAAAAAAGCAAACTATACCAAGTAAGAAATACATACCATTGTTCACAAATCTTGCAAATTGCCATAGAAACTGCAGCTTCATGATGTGGTTTCCAATTCCAATATTGGGAAGCATCATCGGTTCTAAATGATCAAGCTTCTTTAGAATCTGATAAACTTACTGAAGTCACATTGGTTCTTTCAGTAGGTTCTTCTGTTGTCCTTTCCAAGCTTGTTTACCTTTCGTATATTAAAAAAGGGCAGTTTGGCGCACAAACCATCACACACTCACGCATGGTCAAGGGAAGGGCCTCACTCCAAGAGGTTGTGATGTAGGCAGCCTACCCTGATGCGAGAATCAGTAGCTGATTCCACGGCTTGAACCTGTGACCTATAGATCACATGGAAACTGTTGAGTTGTCCCACATCGGAGGGATTTGAGGTCCTTGGTCTCCTTATATGGCTTGGGCAATCCTCACCTAATAAGCTAGCTTTTGGGGTTGAGTTAGGCCCAAGGTCCATTCTTATCATGGTATCAGAGCTAGGCTCATCCCAATTATTGTTATCGATGTTGGGCCCCCATTTATGTTATCCACGCTCCAGAGATCTGGGCGTGGGGGTGTGTTGAGTTGTCCCACATCGGAGGGATTTGAGGTACTTGATCTCCTTATATGGACCTTGGGCAATCCTCACCTCATAAGCTAGCTTTTGGGGTTGAGTTAGGCCCAATGTCCATTCTTATCATGGTATCAGAGTCAGGCCCATCCCAATTATTGTTACCGATGTTGGACCCCATTTATGTTGTCCACGCTCCAGAGATCTGGGCCTGAAGGGGGTGTTGAATTGTCCCACATCGGAGGAATTTGAGGTCCTTGGTCTCCTTATATGGCTTGGGCAATCCTCACCTCATATCAAAAACAACTTTACCGTTGAAAAGTTCCCCTTCACCTTTCATAAATTCATCGAGAAAAATTTCTATGCTGGTAATCATTTAGTTTCTTGCTCTTTCATCAAATTGGCTATACAGTTGCCTTGTTGACTAACTTGAAGGACCCACAAGGACCATCCTCAACTAGTTCGTAGGAGCTGTCATTTTTATCACTATAAGCCTTACTTCGACGTATGTAGTCATAGGTAATGTACATGAGGAAGTCTAGAAAGAGACTCTTTCCTGTTGTTTCTGTACAGCATCTGTGTTTTCTTGTATATAGCGAGAAGCATTGTCCAAAATGTTATATGTTATTTCATCA
This sequence comes from Nicotiana benthamiana, assembly GCA_034376525.1. Lineage (NCBI taxonomy): Eukaryota > Viridiplantae > Streptophyta > Magnoliopsida > Solanales > Solanaceae > Nicotiana > Nicotiana benthamiana. Next base: position 61,598,956 of record CM067323.1, read on the forward strand.
AACTCGAAACCAATTTCGCTCAACTTCTGCCCCCACATCAACGCCCGCTGAGGTAGTCCCTGCTTCCATAGGTGAGAAAGAAGTAAGTTAGCTGTAACGGTGTTTGGGATGAATGCCATCTTAAGCAACTTTGCTGCCAAAATCATTGCACGGTCCAATGTGTCATTGCAAGCACTATTCATCATAGTGTTGTATGTAACGGTATTTGGCACCACTCCAGCAGATACAAGCTCATCCAACATCATAACTGCTCGATTATCCTCCTACTACTACAGAAACCATGAAGCTTTACATTGTAGGTTGTGATATCAGGTTCCCATCCACTGGCATACATTCTTGTCATAAAGTTATCCGCATTGACCATGTCGAATGCTTTGCAGAATCCGTTGATCAAGGTGTTATATGTAACAATATCAGGTTGTATACCACTTCGTTGCATTTCCACAAAACTGTCAACAGCTAATCTCATTCTTCCCTGTTTGCAGAAACCACTGATGATGGTATTAATTGTGAAGACATCCGGGAGAAGACCCCTATCCCTCATGTCCCTCTCTAGTTTCTGAGCTTCATTCAGTTTTCCGCTATTACAGAAACCAGTAATTAGCGAATTATAAACAAAATTATTTGGCACAAGCCCTTTCCTAGCCATCTGGAAAAAAGCATCACACGCATCTTCAACAGATCCTGCTTTAGCAAGCCCATCTATCAATGCAGAAAAAGCAACAGAATCAGGAGCGATTCCCATCATTTCCATTTCTTCCCACAATATTCTAGCTCCTATTACATCTCCTTTCTTAAAATACCCATCCAGAAGCACAGTGAAAGCAGTTCTTCTATTAACAGGGAAGGACATTGCAATCATCTTAGCCATTAAATTTCCCGCTTCTTGCAGCCTCCCTGTCGTTGCCAAACCCACGAGAAGGGAAGTACACGTGGAAGCTGAAGGAGTCTGACCAAACTGAACCATAATATTATAGACTTCAAATGCTTTTTCTTCTAACCCTTCTTTGCTGTAAGCAGCAATAATGGAATTAAAAGCTATTACACTAACAGGTATCCCCTTCTCAAGCATATTACCCAACAATGTTACAGCCTCGTTCAACCTTCCTGCCCAACACAATCCTGCAATTGATACATCAGAGAATAAACAATCTGAAAAAAGTCCCGTCACTGTTAGATCCCATAATAATCAGTCGCCATCCTCTTCCCTACCATACTTATAGTGACCTGCCACCAAAATGTTAAGAGTTATAGCATCTGGAACTACACCCTTCTTTTTCATTTCTTCATATAGCATATTTGCTTGATACATTTCCCGTGCTTTAACGTAGCCATCCATCAACGCATTATATGTGATGGTGCTAGGAAAGACACCCACCTCTTGCATTCCATCAAACACTTTTCTGGCTTCCATCATGTTGCCTTCTTTGCATAGGGCGTTAATTACCGTACTAAAGGTAGAGATAATTGGATTACATCCATGATCAATCATCATATGCACCCAGTGCAATGCATTTGAAGTCCAATTGCAGTGTTATTAAAAGCGCTCGCTACAACACTAAAAGCGTGTAGCGAGGCGAAGCGAAGCTCTAACGCCACAAAGGGCAGTGTGGCGATGCTATGCAGAATAGCAAGGGCAACAGCTGCTGTGGCGAGGCGAGGCGTGAGGCGCTGTGTAGCGACGCTATTTTGAAAATACAGCTAATTAAAACACAAGTTACACAACAGCTTTGATAAAACACAGCAGTCACAAATTAGGGTTTTGCTGCTCCATCATCTTCTTCTTCCACCCTCTGCGAGTGCCCGGGTATGTTCTTCATCTTCACCTTCTTTCTTCTTTCTTCCTTCTTCCTTCTTCCTTCTTCTTTTCTCTTTCTGGACTCGACATACATCACAGGCTCTGTTTTTTTTTTCTTTCTCTCTGTTTTTTCTTTCTTCCTTCTTCTTCTCTTTCACAGTCTCTGTTTTTTTCTTTCTCTCTATTTCTTCTTTCTTCTTTCTTCTTTCTTCTTTCTTCTTTTCTCTTTCACAGTCTCGACCAGACTCTGTTTTTTCTTTCTCTCTGTTTTTTCTTTCTTCCTTCTTCTTCTCTTTCACAGTCTCGACTCTCGACCATGCTCTGTTTTTCAGTTTTTTTTCTTTTTTTTTTTCACAGTCAGCAGTCTCGAGTCTCGACCAGAACCAGCAGTATAGTGCTCTGTTTTAGACACCAGCACTGTCCAGTTGCTTAAATTAACCTGCACAGATAAAACAAGAAAAATTAATCTGCAATTTTGCTAAGTTGCTTAAATTTATTTGATTTATTGCTCTATTTTTCTATAAAATAGCGCTAAAAATTGAAATGGCGTCATCCGGTAATAGTAAACGAAGTGATATAGCTTGGAATTATGCTATACAAGGCCCGTCAAGAACTGCAATTAAATGTTTGTTCTATGGAAAAACATATAATGGTGGGATAACTCGTCACAAGCAACATTTGATCGGTGGATTTAAAAATGTAATACAATGTCCCCTTTGTCTGCCCGAGGTTAGGGAGGAAATAAAAGCTTTTGTTGAAAAGAAAAATTTAGTAAGAACTCAAATGAGTTATGAAGCATCGGTGAAGAATAGATGTTGCTTATTTTATGAGTTTATGAGTTGTTGCTTATTTTATGAGTTTATGACTATCTATTGAGTTTTTAATTTTTAAATTGATATATTTATTATCAACATATTATTGTTATTGAGTTTTTAGTGTTATATATATATATTATTTTTTTTATAATTGTCGCCTCACATCAAAAAGGCGAGCGCTTCGCTGCGCGCCTCTCGCCTCACTGAAGCGAGCCCCCGTCGCTATTTGTCGCCGCGCGCTATCAAAAACACTTATTCCTCTAATACAGTATGCATTGATCAAAATATTATATGTAAAAACATCTGGCTCACATCCAAACTTTCTCATAAGATGACATAAACTCTCTCCCGTTCGAAGACCGCCTTTTCTACAATATCCAAGAATCATTACATTAAAGAGATTGTTAGTAGGACGAGGCCCTTTATGCAACATATCCCGAAATAACTTCTAGACACTACCATAATCACCAATCCTAAGCAACAACTTATATAAGATGCCGACAGCTGAAGAACTCGGCCACAACCCACTGCTCTCATCTTACTCAAAATATCTAATGCAGCCGAAACCATTTCTGCGGTTAAAAAAGCCCGCATTAATGAATCAAGAACCGAAAAGTCACACTCATACTTGTAATGCTCCCTCCACATGAACTCCACAATCTCGTCACTCCTACATTTTCCAATCCTCCTAATGATCCAAGATATCATATCCTGTGCCAATAGCCTCAACTGTCCAGCAGCCAATAAATGCGCACTAATACAACATGACTTCACTGTACTCTCAGAGTAATCTTGAAAAACATACTTAAAGAATGCAAATGCAACTTCCCTATTACCAATCAACTTCATAATTTTTACCAAAAAAGATGGGCAAAAATCTCTTGAAAATGCTTCCAAAATGTAACTTTTTTCATTTTTTATCATTCTTGATAACCCCACAACAATTTTACGCCTCTCATTTGAGGTAATGACAGTGTAAGTAGAAGAGTTTGCTAAATTCTTAAAAGGGGAAAACTGTTCAAGAAAATCAAATCCATTTTCAGAATCTAATGACTTTGAACTGCAATATGAGCTTTCAGTAGAAAAGCTGGTAATTTTAGGGTTTAGGACTTTGTGGGGTGGTGTGAGGAAGTGTAAAACTAGCAGTTGTGAAGTGTACAAGGATGTTGGAAACAGGGGAAAATGACCTACCTTGTAATTGATGCGCGTACGGTGCAAAGAAGCACACATCCGGAAATTCACCGGAGATGACGTCGGGGATGATTTTCCCGGCAAAGCTAACGGAGTTTTTGAAGGTTTTGACGTGCACAGCGCAGCAAAATCTTGAGTGACAATGTACCTTGACTAAAATGTTTAACATTGGACTTGTTCAGCAAAGTCAGATGGGCCAACCCAAACAGTTCCTAGTAAAGAAGTTGTGCTTGTCTGCAACCGAAAAAAGTTTCAGACTTGTTCAGCAAAAAACGAATGGCTCACGTTAACCAAAACCTAAACTCTCTCTGGGCACGATAGCAAGTCTGCCATTGTGCCCGAAAATGGCTCGCCGTCGGAGAAACGTGCTCGTCGATGCTGTCCAAACTGTTTCCCCTAACCATGGTGCTGCTAAAGCTCGAGAACTGCTGACTTTTGGGAGCTTCCTTCCCCAGAAATTTCAAGCCATTGAGGAGATTCATAAAGCTGAATGTGATGATGTTACGATAACCAAACCAGATGGAAATGATAGTCAAGTTGTACGCCGACTTCAATTCTCTGAAACCAGCAAATCGGAGGTGACTTATCCAACTGCAACCGAGGTTGTGCAAGGAAATCGAAGTGCTCAAATGGGTAAACCATTATCTTTTATGCCACTCGCTGACAGAGATGGTAAGAAGATAGTCAAATTAAGTGAGGATGATTTGAAACCCCAGGTCGAGTACTGGAAAACTGCCTTAATCAGGTATGTTATTGGTGAGGCTCCCTACGAGAAAGCAATGGACAATTTTGTCTTGCATGTATGGAATTTTGTATCTAAACCTCAGATTCTGATTCATTCTGAGGGTTACTGCATATTCCGATTCAATTCGATTGCCGACAAAGATCAAGTTATACAATCGGGTCCTTATTCATACAGGAACAAACCAATGGTGTTGAGGCCTTGGGAGATTGATTTTTCCTTCCAAAATGACATTGTAAGTACAATTCCTGTTTGGATTAGATTTCCCGGATTACCTGTGGGTTATTGGTCTACTAATGCATTGAGCAAGATGGCTAGTGCTGTGGGTAATCTTTTGTATACAGATAAATTCACGGCTCATTATGAAAAGATTTTTATGCTCGAGTGCTAGTGGAGGTTGATGCTGCCCATCTCTTCCAGATCAGCTAGAAATTGAAACTCCATTTGGGCCTAAGGTTCAACAGATTGAATATGAGTGGAAGCCTCTGTTCTGTAATCATTGCCTGAAATTCGGTCATGATGCTCTGGACTGCTGGTACAATACCAAATCTGAGACACAGAGGGACCAAAATGAAGAGGGAAATGCAAAGAAACAGGAGCCCAGAAGGAGAAGGAATCCTAAAGCTGCTAAACAAGAATGGCTTGTTAAGAAGACTCAAATACCTAACAAGCCACAGGAGATGATCCCAGAGAAAGCTGAATCTAACAAGGCTAATGAAGTAGTAATGCTAAATACAAATCAGATGACGCTTTCCCACCAAGAAAATCAGCAGACCCTTACCATTCAGGAGAGGAGCATAGATACTGATATTGAACAACTTGTAGGAAGACTGATGAATGCAATAAAGGGAAGGCAGCTGTTGATGTGTTAGATTCTGGTAGAAAAGGTCAACAGAGTGACCCGAGGCCCTCTCTTAATCCCAAGTTACTATGATTATAGTTACTTGGAATATTAGAGGGCTAAACCTAGCCCATAAGCAGAAAAAGCTGAAAAACTTTCTTGCTGCTATTAAAGTTGATGTTATGGGATGTCTAGAAACAAGACTAAAAGAACATAAAGCTAAGAAGATACAAGATAAATTGTTAGGGGTTGGCATGTCTATTGCAACTATTCCAAGGCTGTGAATGGTAGAATTTGGTTGATCTGGAAGCCTCACATTCAGGTACAGATCTCTCTTGTGACTGATCAGCTCATCCAATGCTTCATAGAAGATTCTGTTATCCATGTCAAGACCCACGCCAGTAACATCTATGCTCAGAATGATGCTAGCCATAGAGAACAGTTGTGGACAGATTTGAGGAGCATCCCTATACCCAGCCAGGACATTTGGCTATTGAATGGTGACTTTAACAATGTGTTGAGGCCTGATGACAGAATAGGTTCTCCTATCACAGAAGCTGAAGTTAAAGGTTTTAAGGCAGTTATTAATGACTTGCAACTCACTCATCTCAGAGCTACAGGATGGCGTTTCACTTGGTCTAACAAACAGGGTACTGCCTCTAGAGTCTATAGCAAAATGGACTGGGCACTGGGAAACTATCAATGGTTACAGCAGTTTGGTCACTTAGAAGCCGATTTCATAAATCCCTCTATGTCATATCACTCTCCCATTCTCATCTAATGTGGAGGCCTCAAGCCGATACACCCAAAGCCATTCAGATTGTACACTAACATTATGGAACATCCTCAATTCCAATGCATTTTGCAGAATTTCTGGAGGCTAGAGTGCAATGGATCACCTATGCAGCAGGTTTGGAGGAAGCTAAAGTGTTTAAAAGAGCAACTTAAAGAAATAAATGCCTATATGGCCACATACAAGCAAAAACTTGTACAGGCCAAAGAGTCCCTAGACATCATACAAAATCAAATACAGACTTGCCTTCTATCACATGTGCTATTTGATGAAGAGAAAGCAGACTTAGAAGACATTGAGAAGTGGAGTGCTGTGGAGGAACAAGTCATGAGACAAAAATCCAAAGCATGTTGGATTGCATGTGGTGATGCCAATACTAAGTACTTTCATGCCCAGTGGAAGATCAAAACCTCCAAAACCAACATTACCTCCATATACACAGACACAAGAACAAAGCTAACAGAACTAGAAGATGTAGAGCAAGAATTCATCACTGTTTTCCAGTCATTGATGGGAGATTGTGAAAGGGAGTTGCCTCTTGCTAACACTGCTATTATCAGAGAAGGTAAATGCTTATCAAGGGTACAACAAACAATGCTGATCCAGGAGGTTACCATGGAGGAATTCATTGAAGCTATTAAGGAGATGCCAAAGGATAAAACACCTGGAGTGGATGGGTTTCCTGTGGAATTTGTTACCAGGAACTGGGATATAGTTAAGGAGGATATCTTTGCTGCTGTCAAGGATTTCTTCAACACTTGCAAATTGCCTCCTATGATGAATACTACTGCTATAGCTCTTATTCCCAAAGATAAAACCCCAGCTACTGTGAAAGATTACAGACCCATAGCATGTTGCACCACATTGTACAAGATCATCTCCAAAGTCATCACTAAGAGGTTGAAAGCTGTGATTGGTGAACTGGTAGGACATGCTCAATCTGCTTTCATTGAAGGAAGAAGCATATTGGACAACATCATTCTCAGTCATGAAATCTTCAAAGGCTATTCTAGGAAAGACATATCTCCTAGATGTGTACTGAAGGTGGACCTGAGGAAGGCCTATGACACATTGGACTGGAGGTTCCTAAAGCAAATATTAGTTGATCTGGGCTTTCCTGCTATATTTGTGCAATGGATAATGGAGTTTGTTACAATTGTCTCTTACTCCCTCCTACTAAATGGTGGACTCACAAAGCCTTTCAAAGACAAAAGGGGTATTAGACAAGGTGATCCCATGTCACCCTATTTATTTGTACTGGCCATGGAACACCTCAACAGGGTTCTGGGACAACTGCACATGAATGAAGACTTTAATTTCCACCCAAAATGCAGGAAATTAAACTGTACTCATGTCTGCTTTGCTGATGACCTGCTGATGTTTTGTAGAGCTGATCTTGTTTCTGTTCAAATCTTAAAGGAAGCCTTCCTCAAGTACTCTAAAGCCTCAGGTCTGCAAGCTAACCTGTCAAAAAGTGCATTATATATTGCTGGAGTTAAACGGGATACCAAGGTAGTGATTCTGGAGGCCTTAGGTTTCACATAAGGTAAATTTCCCTTCAAGTATCTGGGGATTCCTCTTGACTCCAAAAAACTGTCTGTTGGCCACTACTTACCAGTAATTGAGAAGATCACATCAAGAGTAACATGCTGGTCTGCCAAAATGCTCTCCTATGCTGGAAGATGCCAACTGATAAAATCTGTCATATTTGGCATCCAAACCTACTGGGCTCAAGTTTTCATCCTGCCTAAGAAAGTATTGAAAACCATTGAAATATTTGTAGAACCTTTCTGTGGACTGGGAGTGTAAAGTTTTCCAGGAAGGCCCTAGTGTCATGGGACAGTGTATGTAGGCCATTCTCTGCTGGTGGACTGAATATTATAGACATGACACTATGGAATAAGGTAGCACTTAGCAAGCACCTCTGGAATCTGGCTAAGAAGAAGGACTGCTTGTGGATTAGATGGGTGCACAACTACTATTCAAACAGAAGGACATTGAAACAATGTCCATACCAAAAGTAGCCTCTTGGGTTGTAAGGAAGATACTGGACATAAGGGATAACATTATAGGGGTTCAAATGATATAAGGCAGCCTGATCAGTAGACTGCAAGTCTTCTGTAAGCTGGAACAGTTCAATATTCAGAAGTTATATCTGGCATTGGTTCCAACCTACAGCAAGGTTGCTTGGAAGAATCTGATATTGCTTGCTCATGCTCAACCTAGACAAAGGTTTACTGTCTGGCTAGCTGCTCAACAGAGGCTGCCTACAGTAGACAAACTACAGAAATTTGGCATCATAGTACTTGGCAATTGTGTGTTCTGTGATCAAAATACTAAAACCTTTAGCCACATGTTCTTTGACTGCCCAGTTACAAAAGGGTTGTGGAATAGAATATGCATCTGGTTGGGGCATCACAGGACAGTGGGTGACTGGAATACAGAATTGCAGAGGGTGTGTTGTAAGGCAAAGAGTAGAGTAGTACTTAATGGTATAACAGCTTGTAACTTCATCAACTCAATTGCACTTATCTGGCGAGAAAGGAATAACATCCGATTCAATAGAGCAAAATATCAAGAATCTCAACTGTGTAGAGAAATAACACTGTCCATCCATATTCGAGGCAGAAATTGCAGGCGTTGGCAAGTTGGCTTGGACAAAATTAACAAGTTTCCTTAGTTTACTTGGTTGTGTTTGTTTAGTCTACTAGCTGTTCCTATACTATGATGTACTTAGAGCTAGTTAGAGTTTAGTATAGAAGATTGATGTAAATGAGTAGGAATAGTCCAAACTCTTACTAAAGCTTCAACTTGTAAATACCTTTTGATATTAATAAAAATAAAAATAGCCACGGATCAAAAAAAAAGTTTCAGAATGTATTGTTTTGCCGGGAGAATGACACAGTTACCCTCAAAATAATTTTTATCTAATTTTTTAATTTTTTTATCTGTAAATTAATTATATTTTTTTACCCTTAGTAGTTTTTGAGGAAATTTTTTCTTTATTTTCCAATTCTTTTTTATTTTTATGCTTTTTTTCTTTTCTCCTTTTTCTTTTTTCTCGTTTTCTTCTTATTTTTTTCTTTTCTAATGTCATTTAATTTCTTTTTTATATTCTTTTTCTCATCAAAATCTAATTTTATTTACTGTTCATTTTATTTTTAATACTATTATTAAAAAAATTAAATTGTGTACCAATTAAATATAGCTAATCAAATAAAAAATATTAACTAACATATGATACCAGTATAGTATATCGCTATACCAATAGGTTATACAATTTAACGGCCCGAATTATTTTTTTTAAATTTAATTATTAAACTGATATAATATCAGTTGTCAATAAAAAATCTAAAAAATTCTAAAAGGATCTAATTGTAAAATTATACCGTAACATTATATAGAATACTATAATTTTTATTTTTATTTTACATTTTTAATTTGCCCCTCACGTTGGATAAAAGCTTAATGCAAATTAAAAAGAAAAAGGCAAGTGAATTTACGTGTAATAAGTATACTATTATGATATATTGTATATTATTATAGCATACTGCTATAGTATATTGCATATAATTATAGTATACTATAATAATATATTATATACTATAATAGTATATTGCTGTACTATAATTATATACTCCTACAGTATGTTGTATACTGTAGTGGTATATTGTTAGGTAAATATGTTTTTCTTCGATTATTACAATATACTGTTGCAATATATTGTAAACTATAATAGTACACTATTGCAGTATAGCTATATAGTCCTACAACATGTTGTATACTGTAGCGGTATATTATTGGATAGATGTGTTCTTCTTTAATTTTCAGCTGAAAATTTCGATCTCAATCACCTCAAATTAGCTCTAAATACTACCAAATTTCAGTATGAACTTCCATAAAGAACTATAAGTAATATTTAACATCACCCACTTTGAATCAAACAATAAATATTCAAAAATAAAATTAAGCTTCAAGCCAAATAATGGTGGATATTCAAATACAGATAAAAATTTAGATATGTGAAGCTCACTCGAAGATATTATAACCAATATTTTATAGCATCCACATCGAATCAATCAATAAATCATCAAAATATAATTTAAAATTCTGAAGCTTCAAGGTCAACAATGGTGAGTCTTCATACATACATAAAAATCATAAGAAGAGGAGGTAAAGCAATAGTTTGGGTTGACCCTCTTAATGAAGATCGATCTAGCAAAGGAGAAGTAGATCCACTTAAGTCCACTGCCAAGTAAGCTTGTAAAAATGAATTCAGATATTTTAACATTTGTGTACTTCGAATGCAAAGGCAAATAGTTGTGGGCCAGGTAAATATCTTGATTGCATAGGTAGAAAAAGTAAATAATTTAGGTTTGCGTATTTATGGGTAAATAGTTTGGGCGTAAGGGGTATAAAGTGAGATTCTCTCTTGTTTGAATGCCAAAAATAAGACACTTATGAGCATCTATTGATTTTTTTATACGGATAACAAAAGTTTGAAGAAAAAAAATCCTCCAAAATTTTAAAGTTAGCTTGCCAGAATTTTTCTCGATCGCCAGAATTTTAAAGCACGCAACAGTTATGGTGGTCGTCAGGATTTTGCCATAAATTATGACCGGTCACCAAAATTTTTCAGTATTACGGCTGAAAATTCTAGTGATCGTCATAATTTCTAGTGCTTCAAAATTTTGGCTAGAAGTATTTTAAAAATTTGAGCAGAGCTATTTTTCTAAATATTTTCTTAATGAAGTCAAAACATTGACAGCAGTTTAAAAAAAGGCCTGTCCAGTATAATTTAAGAAAAATCTGTGTTTAATTTAGGCAGAATGTCGAAGGTCCAACTATAGTCTACGGTCTATATTAAATCTCTTTCTCGCCTCCCTCAACCTACAGCCGTCCAAAGCCCAACTCTTCTCCTCTTTTCTTCCTCTCTCTATTGCCTCTGCTCTTTCACAAAAGCCCCTCCCTATAACGTCAAATTAATCAACCAATAGATTGGACATCTCTTTGTGTGAAATTTCTACCTTAAGTAAAGAACTTTATAACATGCCAACAATGGTGAACACTTGCTCCCTCAGTATCTTAAAGTAATATGGAGGAAGCTGAACATGATCTCATGCTCTATATTAAAATACCAATTCATTCTCTGGACTTCAAAGGAGACTCAATACAGTAGACGGAATGGCTAAATGGGGAATTCAAGTCCCTATGAACTGTGTACTTTGCAATGCTAATGTTGAAAAAACTCACAATCACTTGTTCTTTGAATGTGATTACTCTAGGAAAATGTGGAATTCTGTCTTACGATGGATAGGAGAAAACATGCAAGTAGGGACCTGGGAAGAAGAAATCGAGCGACTAACAACCAAGCAATGCAACAGCAGAACACATGCAGAGGTGCTTGGTTGGCCATTAGCTGCTATTGTATACCATGTTTGGACTGAGCGCAATGCGAGAAGATTTCAAGAACAGCAGCAGGAATGATTACCAAGACTAAGAGAGATTACCATCTAATTGTATAGGAAAGACCAATTTAGAAGCAGTTGGAGTAGATTACTTGATAGTTTGAACTCTTACCCAAGTATATTATAGAATAACAGTAGAAGTTATATTGAAGGGAGGAATAGAAGTAACTAGCGGAAATTTAGGATTAGTTCTAGAGTAAAAAAGAATTAGTGGATATATATATCTTACTTGAATAAAATTTTAATGTTTGACCAAAAAAAACTAATGGTGATGTCAATATTTATTCAAATTTTTAAATATTTTTAGGCCGAGATTCACTTTTTTGTTATTTTTCTTGAATTGCTAGATTGAGATTCTCTTTTATACTTTACAATTGTAAATTGTGAAGAATGATTTACTATTAATTAATTGGATTTTCGCCTTTTCACTTAAATAATACACTTAAATATTGCACACAACATACCCATAATATACCCCATATATATATATATATATATATATATATATATATATATATATATATATATTAATGTTTGACCAAAAAAACCAATGGTGATGTCCATATTTATTCAATGTTTTAAATATTTTTTTGGCCGAGATCCACTTTTTTGTTATTTTTCTTGTATTCCTAGATTGAGATTCTCTTTTATACTTTACAATTGTAAATTGTGAAGAATGATTTACTATTAATTAATTGGATTTTTCGCCTTTTCACTTAAATACTACACTTAAAATATTGCATACACATACCCATATATATATATATATATATATATATATATATATATATATATATATATATATATATATATATATATAATATCTTTGTTAATTTATGCATTATTCAATACCATCATTATATTGTGTATATGTTAGAATAATGATTCCGACTAAAATACAATATCCTTCATATCGAATAATTTAGAACAACAACAACATGAGCGGAAGCGTACCTGAATCCATTTGTGGAAATCCTTAAGCCTCCATTGATGATGGTTTGAAAGTGTTTGGCTCATTGTTCCTTAATCCTAACTTCAAGATTGTCTTGAAGTTATCCAAGAGTTTCACAAGAGTGTTTCACAAGAATTTCTTCCAAACAACAATAACCAAATTGGAGTATAGTTTTCCACAAAAATATGCAAGGCAAGAAAATGATTATCTTAATTCAATGGGAGGAAGAAGATAATGTCTTGTTATAATGTGGGAACCATAACCCCCACTTTATAACAAATGAGTTACAAAACTCAAGAGTCACAAGCATGTAACCATGGGTACATATATGTAACCTTAGTTAGCCCATCATTAACTAAAGTTACCCTTTTGGGTATCTACACTTTAGTCCTACACTTTATATGACAATACATTGGCCCTCTTAACATAATGTCCATAAGACCACAAAATTAGGCCAAACCAAAAGATAGCACATAACATATAATTTATCCATATATTGTTCATATGTATGTAGATATAAGTCCATATATCTTACAATCTCCCACTTGGACGAGATACACATACATATGTACAAACCTTAGCATTATATGTTACAATATAACCTTAGGAGCTCAAAATTGCTATCACAATAAAATTGTCATGAACAATCCGGTCCATCAATCATACCAACATAGGAACTAAGAGCTCTTCGTTACTCATTCGTAACTAGAACCAACATAGATCACGTATATCAATATAACCAACGACATGGATCAAGTGTAGGTATGTAGCATGGAAATAACATAAAGTGTGGTCAATAGAATGTCTATTTCCAACTGGTTCTCTTTATTGAGATGAATCATAAACTGTAAGAGTACAAAAACTTTAAAACTGAATATCTGCGCAGATATAACTGAATTACTGAATTTCTGAATATAATGGACAATACATAATTGTATAATACAAACTCCCACTAAAATACATAATCCTTATCTGATTTGACACCCATACAAGCAATATGCTCACGAAATACTTTTGGTGTGAGCGGATCCGCAAGCATGGAGTTTGTACTAATGTACTCAATGCACAATTGTCCATTTTGTACTCTTTCTTTAACAACCCGAAATTTGACGTCCATATGTTTTGCTTTCGTCAAACTACTGTTGTTATTAGCATAAAGGACTGCCGATCTGTTGTCGCATAATAGCCTAAGTGGCTTTTTAATGCTATCAACAATGCGCAGTCCGCCAACAAAATTCCGCAGCCATAATGCCTCATTGAATGCTTCATAACATGCCATGAATTCCGCTTCCATGGTGGAAGTGGCCGTAAGAGTTTACTTAATGCTTCTCCAAGAGATAGCACCGCCAGCAAGCATGTAAATATAGCCTGAAGTAGACTTCAAACTATCCTGACATCCAGCAAAATCGGAATCGGTGTAACCAATGATCTCAAGCTGGTCCGATTTCCGATATGTAAGCATGTAATCATTTGTTCTCTGTAAGTACCTCATGACCCTTTTGGCTGCCTTCCAATGGTCCATTCCCGGAATACTTAGATATCTGCCTAACATCCCAACAATGTATGATATATCAGGTCGTGTACATACCTGAGCATACATCAGACTACCTACAGCCGAAGCATAAGGCGTCTTCTGCATTTCCGAAATTTCATAATTATTATTTGGACACTGTTTGAGACTAAACTTGTCTCCCTTAGCAACAGGGGTGTTGCGTGGTTTACAATCCTGCATGCCAAATCTTTTTCAGAACCTTATCGATATAGCCCTTTTGTGACAGACCGAGAACACCTTTGGAGCGATATCGTTGTATCTGAATTCCTAAGACAAAAGAAGCTTCACCAAGATCTTTCATTTCAAATTTCTTTGAAAGAAATTTCTTAGTTTCATGCAATAATGCTATATCATTGCAGGCAAGCAGTATGTCATCGACATATAAAACCAGAAAAATATACTTACTCCCACTGAACTTATGGTATATACAGTCATCAGCAATATTTGGTTCAAAACCAAAAGATGTAATGACTGCATGAAACTTATAATACCATTGACGAGAAGCTTGCTTGAGCCCATAGATGGATTTCTTTAATTTGCAAACCCTTTTCTCTGATTCATCCGAAACAAAGTTTTCAGGTTGCACCATATAGATTGTTTCCTCAATGTCACCATTGAGAAACGCTGTCTTAACATCCATCTAATGAAGCTCAAGATCAAAATGTGCTACTAATGCCATTATAGTCCTGAAAGAGTCTTTCGATGAAATTGGAGAGAAAGTCTCTTTATAATCAATGCCTTCCTTTTGAGTGTAGCCTTTTGCGACAAGACGAGCTTACTTAATAACATTGCCCCCTGAATCCCTTTTGGTTTTAAAAATCCATTTACAACCAATAGGTTTAATACCTTCGGGCAATGTAACAAGCTCCCAAACGTCATTATCGCTCATAGACTTCATCTCATCATTCATGGCATCAATCCACTTTTGAGAGTTAGAACCCTTAATGACTTGACGGAAGTTGATTGGATCATCTTCCTCAAGTCCAATATCACTTTCTTGTTCTTGGAGAAATACAACATAATCATCCGGAATTGCATTTCTCCTCTCTCTAGTGGATCTCCTTAATGGCACTTCAGTTTCTTGAGGTTGTTGAGTTTGATTTTCATTAGTAATTTCAGGATCCTGATTGGGGAGATTTTCGAGATTGTCTTGAACTGGAGTTGTGTGATCCGTGTCAGGAATGAGAACACCCTGACCAAAATCAACAACTTGAGGGAAAGACACATGTTCTTCCTCAAAGACAAAATCTCTAACAACTTTATCTCCCCACCTCTCAAACTCAATATCCTCAAAAAACCTAGCATTACCCGTCTCAAAAATAGTTCTAGAAGTGGGATCATAAAACTTAAAACCCCTGGACCTTTCAGAGTATCCAACAAAATATCTACTAATCGTCTTAGCATCCAGTTTCTTTTCATTCGGCCTATAAGGCCTTGCCTTAGCTGCACAACCCCAAATGTGTAAGTGCTTAATACTGGGTTTATGCCCAGTCCAAAGTTCATATGGGATTTTGAGTGTAGCTTTAGTTGGAACTCTATTAAGAATATAAGCTGCGGTTTTTAATGCTTCACCCCAGAGTGAGTCTGGTAAAGTAGTACGACAAATCATACATTCTTACCATATCCTTAAGGGTCCGATTTCGTCTCTCAGCTACACCATTCATCGTAGGACTTCCTGGCATAGTATACTGAGGGACGATCCCACACTCATCTAGGAATTTAGCAAATGGCCCCGGACGTTGTTCACCTGAACCATCATATCTGCCATAGTATTCACCACCACGGTCAGATCTAACGGATTTAATCATTTCGCTTAGTTGATTTTCAACTTCAGCCTTAAATGATTTGAACACGTCTATGGATTGGGACTTTTCATGAATAAGCTATAGGTACCCATAACGAGAGTAATCGTCTATGAATGTGATAAAGTATTGTTGACCATTCCTACAAGGAGTAGGAAATGACCCACAAATATCCGTATGTATCAATTCTAAGACGTCCGAAGCTCTCTTAGCACCTAATCTCGTCTTGTTTGTTCGTTTACCCTTGATACACTCAACACAAATATCCGAATTTGAGGAATCAAGAGAATCAAGAATTCCATCTGACACGAGTTTCTGAATTCTTTGAATGGATATGTGACCCAAACGTTTATGCCAGAGTGATATAGAATTCTCATTAGTTAATTTTCTTTTGGTACCACTTAAACTTGTATGCAAGGTTTCATTATTTGAGGTTATTGTATCAACCAAATATAGGCTATCAAATATTGATAAAAGACCAGTACCAATAAGATTTGAATTCTGAAAGAGACTAACGTTATTGTCACCAAAAGAACATGAATAACAGGATATGTCCAATTTGGGAACAGAAATTAAATTCCATCTAAAAGACGGTACAACAAAAGTCTCATCCAAATCTAAATAAAAACCGGTCTTAAACAACAGCCTAAACTTTCCAATAGCCTCAACTGGCACCTTCTTGCCATCACCTACATAGATGTATCTTTCACCATCATTTGGTTTTCGGCAGTTCAGGCAACCCTGCATAGATATACTTATGTGAGTAGTAGCAGCAGAATCTACCCACCAAGTATCCTTAAGTACCGAAATTAAATTAACTTCAGAACAAACAAGAGAAAGAAATGTACCTTTTTTCGCACGCCAAGCGTGGTACTTGGTACAATCCTTCTTCACATGATTAGTCCCCTTACAGAAAAAACAACCTAATTCAGTAATTTCAACCTTAGGTTCCTTATGTTGCTTATTCTTGGGCCTTGCAACCGCAACTTCCTTACCTTTCCTCTTCTTAGAATCCTTAGAAGAGGATGCCAAATGAGCACTTTCAGTCTTATCTTGCTTTATCCTTTCCTCTTCTTAACACAGTGTGAAATGAGCTCGTTAAGAGTCCATTTCTCCTTCAGGCAATTGTAACTGACCTTAAACTAATTAAAGTGTGCAGGAAGAGATATCAAAACCAAGTACACAAGCAGTTCCTCAGGTAATACTAGCTTGAGTGACTTAAGTTTCGAAGCAAGATGAGACAATTCCAAAATGCACTCCCTAATGTTTCCCTTGCCTTTATACCTCATGGAAACAAGTTTACTCAAAAGAGCACTTGTCTCCGCCTTTTCGTTTTGTTCAAAACGCTTTTCAAGGTTTTCAAGAAAAACATTGGCATTTGCTTCATCATTCATAGTGCCCCTGAATAATTCTGGAATTGCACGTTTCATGATCATTAGACTCATGCGATTCGAGCGTTCCCACTTCTCCATCTCCCTCCTTTCATCAGGAGAGGATTTATCCTCAAGAGAAGCAGGTTGCTCATTCCGAAGTGCAAGGTCAAGATCCATGCAACCGAGAACGATCATAATGTTCTCTTTCCATTCCTTAAAGTTTGTGCCGTTAAGCACAGGGATGCTATTGATGTTGGCAGATATCGAAGCAGCTAAAGAATTAACTGAAAATAGAACAAAAAGATTTCTTAATACATGCTTACAATTACTTGAACTTTACTTTATAGATTCAAAATAGGCAAATCCCATTACAAGATACCTAGCACAACATTGATTTTAGTCTTTGGACAGAAAATCAACTTGTAAGTGGTACTCTTGGTGTAGTGACCAAATATTGACAATAAACTCCTGTCAAATATCAAGCCTTCCTTTGGGCCGACTTAATATTCGTATGGAAAACCAAATAATTGTGACATATTTATCACCACAAGCATGTTTGAATTCCTGCCAAATAACAACCTTCCTTTGGGCCGGTGTTAACGCATGGAAGACTAACATCCACAGTCATCTTATATTTCAAGATCAATCAATCTACACAATAGAGGTCACTTTGGCAACATAATGCTTCAATTGACTAATTTAAAATATTAGATGCTAAAACTTTAGTTCCTTAAGCCATATTATGAATCTTAACTTAATATGTTACATGTTTTGACATGCAACATCTGAATATTAATTGTTATAGACTTAGTTGGACAATTCCAAAATCCGAAATTTGATGGACTAAAACAATTAACATTCAAAACTTAAATATTAATGTATATACATTAATAATTTTAAAAACTTAATATTAATTGACATATTATAAATATTCAATTAAAATCTGAAACTTAAAAGACTTAAAACATTTTATTAATTATAAAAAATGTTTCTTACATTATGTCCTCATTAAACAACCAAAACAAAATGTTTTCAGCACTTATTTGCCTGAACCTTTTGCTGCGACGAACACTGCCACTAAACCCATAGAAGTCGCCGCTAAATGTATTAGTGGCGACTGTTGCCGTCACTGAAGGTTAAAAAAGTTTCTGTCTCAAAAACTTAATATGGTTTTCAACAAGAAACTTAACCAAGAAATCATGTTTCTCATCAACCAAAATCATGCAAAATTCAATGTTTCAATTCAAGTAATGATAACATGATATTAAAACATCAAAGTTCATCAAAAAAACATAACATTCATAAAATCATGCTATTTCATGGTACTAGAATTTCATAAACAAAATTCTAACATAACTTGAACATGAACTTTATATAACTTGAATTTTTATGAACTTCCAAATTATCCAAATATGAAGGAGGCTCTGATACCGATTGTTAGAATACTGATTCCGACTAAAATACAATATCCTTCATATCGAATAATTTAGAACAACAACAACATGAGCGGAAGCGTACCTGAATCCATTTGTGGAAATCCTTAAGCCTCCATTGATGATGGTTTGAAAGTGTTTGGCTCCTTGTTCCTTAATCCTAACTTCAAGATTGTCTTGAAGTTATCCAAGAGTTTCACAAGAATTTCTTCCAAACAACAATAACCAAATTGGAGTATAGTTTTCCACAAAAATATGCAAGACAAGAAAATGATTATCTTAATTCAATGGGAGGAAGAAGATAATGTATTGCTATAATGTGGGAACCATAACCCCCACTTTATAACAAATGAGTTACAAAACTCAAGAGTCACAAGCATGTAACCATGGTTACATATATGTAACCTTAGTTAGCCCATCATTAACTAAGGTTACCCTTTTGGGTATCTACACTTTAGTCCTACACTTTATATGACAATACATTGGCCCCCTTAACAAAATGTCCATAAGACCACAAAATTAGGCCAAACCAAAGATAGCACATAACATATAATTTATCCATATATTGTTCATATGTATGTAGATATAAGTCCATATATTTTACAGTATATGTATGTTTACTCATAAAATATCAACTACTATAATACTTTATATATTTATGTACTTCATGCATATATTTAATTATCCACTATTTACTAACATTAATACACAATCTGAAATATTGGATAAAATATAATATTAATATACTAGAATACCATTATTAGTTATAATTATTAAATATCATCATTATACTATGCATATATATAAATTTATACACAATTACATATTACTCGTAATATTGTGAATAATGGAATAACTATAACTTTTAGTTGAAAAATAAGAAATAATATATATAATAGTACTTTATGGTAATAAGAAATTGTAACGGCCCGACTGGTCGTTGCTTTCTAGAATCCTGTATCCCTAAATAAAACTAATTTACGACATGCGGGGATGGTTGGTTCGGGATTTGAAAGTGTTTAAGTTGAAATAGGCTCATTTGGTTCCTTAAGATTTCCTTAAAAGTCTAAGTTTGACTTTGGTCAATATTTTTAACAAACGGAATCAGATTTATGTTTTGATGGTCTCGAGGGTCCATGGGAAAATATGAGACCTAGGCGTATATCCGGAATTGAATTCCGAGGTCCCAGCCTGAGTAATGAATTTTTATTAAAAATTATTAAACTGAAATTCTAAAGACTTAAAGAAAATAACTAATGATTGATCATATTGGTATGGGCCCGTATGTTGGTTTCGGAGTCTGGTACAGGTTTAATATAACATTTAAGACTTGCCCGCAAAATTTGGTGTCAATCCGAGTAGTATAAGGACGTTTCGGCACGTTGGAAGTGAATTGAAGAACTTGAAGTTCATAAGTTTGATTCAATTGGTTTTAAGAGGTGATTCATAGATTTGACATTGTTTCAGGTGTTGCGTAGGTTCGAGCGGGTTCATTTCATGATTTCAAATTTATCGATATGTTCGAACGGGGCCCGGGAGCCCCGAGCGTCAATCGGACGAGGCTCGAGTGAAGTTGGAAAATTTTAGAAGAGCTGAAGCTTTAGGTTGCTGTCATAACCACATATGTGGTTGATAGCCGCAGGTGCGAGACCGCAGAAGCGGTCGTCCTCTCGCAGATGTGGCCAATGCAGGACAAGCCAAAGCTGCAAAAGCGGCTCCTTCGTCGCAGAAGGGACTTCAAGACTACAGAAGCGATCTCAGCTCGCTTAGCCAGTTCCACAAATACGACCTTCTTCTCGCAAATGCAGTCCTCTGATCGCAGATGCGGAAATCAGTGAAACAATGAGCTTCATTTAATACGTCCTCTAAGCCATTTTGACCATTTTCACTCACCCATTGGGCGATTTTGGAGCTCTTGAGAGAGGAATTTCACCTAGCATCTTGAGTTTTGGATCGCTTGGCTCCAAATTGAGAGTTTGAGCATGTTATTTATATTGGAAGTACACTTTGGAGCGAGATAAGACTCCTTTCTAACTTTTTAAGAGGGAATTTCCCCATAGGTGTAATAATTGAATAATTTTCCACTAAATGCGGGGACTATATACGCACTAGGTGTCGAGAGTCCGTGCATAGTTACTATTATGTTAATTGTCCAGGAAGTTTAGGACCCGTATCATGCCATATTTGCGAATGTCTGTATACTTTCTTGCTAATGTGACCACTTAGGATATGCTAGAGAATTGGAAAGGAACATAAGTGAGCGCATGTACTTATTGAACACTTGTATGAATTTATTTGAATATAAATGCGCCTTTATATATTTTTCTGATGATAATTGATATTTGTGGATCGGACCGATCGCCTCGGTAGAAGTAGATGCATCTATGGTTCGCGCCATCCAACCCTCTGGCAGTGCAAAGTTTTTTTCTGTTGGATTGGGCCGTCGACCTCGGCGTAATGTGCGCATGATATCTATGTGAAATCTTGTTGATGAGTTTCTTTGTTAAATGCAAATGGCTAACTGTAATATTATCGAGGACATCACTTATTGCTTTTTGCTACAAACTGTTAATTACTTGTGACTTCCATGCTTAGCATAACACACATTATTATATTATTTGACAATAGTAAGTATTAAGTCGACCTCTCGTCTCTACTTCTTTGAGATTACACAGGATACTTACTAGGTATATATTGTTTATGTACTCGTACTATGCTTCTATACTTAATTGTACATGATTTGAGGCAGATACATCTGGTTATCAGTCTTCTACGGTGAGCTGCTCCCTTCCCGCGTCATTCTGCATTTTGATGGAGTCTCTTTTTATTTTGACGGTCTATTTTATTTCAGACAGCATGATAGATTTATTCTTTTATATATTCTACTAGTTGCCCACAACTTGTGACACAAGGTCTTGCACACACATCAGTAGACTATTCTTTCAGGAGTTGTATAATTATTTTGGGTACATTACTGACTATCACTTGTTTTAACTTCCAGTTTAGATATTGTAGTACTTGTTTTTTGTAAAGTAAAGTGAACACTTATTTATATTTCTGCGTTGGCTTGGCTGAAAATGGTGTTGGGCGCTATTATGACCTATAATAGAAGTGGTTCATAACAACATTGTATTAGAGCACTAGGTTCGCATGGGTCTCACAAGACATGGGCAAACCTAATAGAGTCTTGTGGATAGGTACAGAGACGTCTGTATATATTTTTGAGAGGCTATAGGGTATTAGAAAAACTACTCTTTATTCATTTACTATCGTGCAATGGTTGGTATGCTAAATTTCTCTCCTCTATTCTCTCACATATGGTGAGGACACGCACGACTGATGTTCCAGACTCGGGAGGAGCTACTCCCCCATTGCTAGAGGCCGAGGTAGAGGCCAGGGGAGGGCGCCGTCCTGAGGTATGGTACGAGGGCATCTCAAACTGTCCTAGTAGCGTTACCAGCAGATCTTGCGGGATATCCTATCATTAAGGAGTAGGGCGAGGTTCCTGCAGCTGAGCCTACAATGGCGGACATTATGATAGCACCGGGTTTCCAGAAGGTCATGGGCCATATGTTGCGGTTCATGGACACCATGACTTAGGTTTGTTTATTTCCAGCAGATCCAGCTACATCACATGCAAGAGGGGGAGCACAGACCCCTACTGCTCAAGCTTCTGGTCATGCATCTAAAATGTATTAGACTCCGGGTGCACTACCCGCGAATGGACTCAACCAGCAGTTGTAGTGGTGTTCGAGTCTAGACCATTTGCGTATGGTGATCCACAGAACTTATTGGATAGATGGACTAGACTTTACCCTTATGTCTTCAGGGGTGAGCGTCATGAGGATGTCCAGGATTTCATTGATAGGTACAAGGGCAGACTGCACAACATGAGGATATTGGAGTCGCATGAGTTGACTTCACTACTTTTCAACTGGAGGAAAGGGCCCGTAGATGGTAGCAGTCCTATGCTCTTAGCAGGACAGAAAGTTCTCCTCCCATCACTTGGGGTCAGTTCACACAGTTATTCTTGGACATGTATATCCTATCCTCTGAGAGGGAAGAGTTGCGGTATCATTTTGAGCATCTTGAGCAGGGTTAGATGTCCGTGACCGACTATGAGGTGAGGTCTTTTGAGTTATCGCGCCATGCATTGATGATACCTCCTACTGATATAGAGAGGGTGTGGAGGTTCGTTGAAGGGCTGCATTCTGGAATCAGGGCCAACATGGCCCGGGAGGTGGAAATGGGGACTCCTTACCAACTCGTAGTGGAGATTTCTTGGAGGATTGAGGGCTACCATCTGAGGGGTAGGGAGTAGATGCAGTAGGATAAGAGGGATACATTCTACGGAGAGTTCAGAGGTACCCCGTCTAGGGGCAAAGGTTAGTTTTGGAGGGGTCAGCGCAGTAGACCCCCATATCCAGCACCACTGCCTACTCGGGGTGATCCAGTGCAACCATATTTTAGAGCCACACTAGAGATTTCTTATCGCCCGGCAGCTATTCAGGGTTCCTTCAGTGGGTAATCAGGTCCACAAGATTCTTTGTGTTCCTATTTCAGTGCTATGTCGCAGAGTTCATACCGTCCACCGGCTATCCTGTCTTCTTCTAGAGGGTCTATAGTCCATCAGAGTTAGCCATCAGGGCAGCATGTCATCACACCTTGAGGTTGTTTTGAGTGCGTAGACCTTGGTCATATGAGGAGATAATGCCCAAAGCTTCGGGGGAAGGCATCACAACGGGGTCAGCAGCCCATAATTTTAGCATCGGTTGCCCAGCCGTCTAGAGGTAGGGGGTAGACTGCTTGAGGTCATCCTAGAGGTGGAGTCCAGGTAGGGAGAGGTCAGCCAGCTACTACTCAATTAGGTGGAGGCCAGCCAACCATCACTCCAGCCAGGTTCTATACCCTTCCGGCTAGGCCAGACGCATTGGTCTCAGACTCCGTTATCACAGGTATTATTTTCATATGCGGTAGAGATGCTTAGGTATTATTTGATCCAGAGTCTACCTATTCATATGTATCATCTTTGTTTGCTCGTTTTTGGTTATTTCTCCTAAGCCTTTGGGCACTCATGTTCATGTGTCCACTCTTGTGGGTGATTCAATAGTTGTGGATCAGATCTACTGGTCCTGTGTGGTCACATTTTGTGGTTTCGAGACTAGATAGTGTTAGAAAATACGCTTAACGCTAGAGGGGGGGGGGGTGAATAGCGTTATAATAAAAAATAGCGTAAACTTGCGGAATTTAAAAATTGCAGGAATTAAATAAGTGCGATAAGTAAATAAATAGGAACGAACGCACCGATGTATCCTGGTTCACCACAACCCATGGCTAGTCCAGTCCCCGAGAGACTCTCTCGAGATTTCCACTATCTTCGTCAAGCTTACGGGTGCTTAACAAACCGTTACAGTTGCTCAAGGATACCACACCTTAAGACTTCACTTGCTTGAGGATACCTCACCCCAAGACTTCAACCACTAAGACTTTGAGTACTTAGCAAACCCGACAAATGAGAAGATATGTTCTTCTCAAACAACTCTCTTTTACAACAAATACTCTCTCAATAGAGTGGATAAAGAGATACACAGTAAGCTCTAGAACAACACAAAGTTGTCTATCAAATGGCTCAACAAAAGCTCTAAAATGATGCTTGAAAATGATCAATATGTATAACAATGTATAGAGGATTTGTGTGTTTAAAATCAGCTCAAATGACCTCTTTTTATAGGTGAAAAAGTGGTGCTGACCGTTGCTTAATTGACAAATAAAATCCCTGATTCAGTGCTCAAACAATCGATTGTTTGGAGTAGATAATCGATTGTTTGACCAACGTTCAAAAGACAGATTCCTGATTTTAGGCTAAACAATCGATTGTATGGACTAAATAATCGATTGTATTAAACGTTCAAAAATCAATTTAGGATTCTGTGGGAACGGTCAAAATATAATCGATTGTATGAAAATGACAATCGATTGTTTATGAATATAATTGATTGTATGACAATAACAATCGATTGTTTAGATGTTTAAAAACTTTGGTTGCACACTGTCTCAAAATAATCGATTGTTAAAAGTAGACAATCGATTGTTTGCTATTTTGAAAAACTTTAGATCACACTGCCTTAATACAATCGATTGTTAAAACTGTATAATCGATTGTTTGCTCTTTTGAAAAACACAATCGATTGTAAGGAGCATATAATCGATTGTTTAGGTCCAGATTTAAAAGACATGTTTAAAAACCATTTTGATTTAAAATACAAATCAAAAGATGCATGTTTATGATAAATAAGATTTAATAAAATGTTTTATGCATGTTTATGATGACCTAATGTTGAGTCAAAAGACGAGATAACTTAAGCGTTGTTCTTACATTGGTTCTACCAAACGACCTACGTCTTGGGTCTTCGGTCTTGAACTCTTTGGCTCGTTCATGCAATTCCGTCATCAGTATGCTTCTCGCCATTTGATTGATTGTCATATTATATCGTTGTTTGACACTTGACTTCATTGTTTGTCATTCATCAAAACCTATACCTGAAAATCATGCTCATACAACCAAAGCGCACATATCATAGATATACATGATTTCCAACAGAGAGGATCCCCTTTTTGATAATGACAAACAACGGAAGATATGCATATATTCCCCCTAAATAGATGCTATATCTCAACATACAATTTATGCAACCAATTCAATTCAATATAATTCCCCCTTAATTGAATATTCCCCCTCAATTAAAGCATGCATATCGCCCATATTCTTCCCCCTTTTGGCATTAGCAAAAAGAGTATACCAAAAGTTATTTAAACCATTGATGATACCAATCGTTATAGACAAGATCATATAAAAAGTTAGTAAATGGCATACTAATAATAACGATCATTTTTCTCAACTATGCCAATTGTTATTTAAACTAAAAATATTCATCAAAACATGAATCAATCATTTATTATAAAACCAATTGATACTAATTGTTATTCAAAAAATAAAACTTGTTAAAGCATGTATCAACCAAAACTGATATAGATTATTTGCACATATCAACTCATTGCGTTTTTATTCAAAATACGATAACTAACCGACGTTCCCCCTTAATGCATTAAGGTTTCGTGCTTGGTGCATCCACTACAATATTGTAGTCTTCAAGCACACCTGCAAAAAGAACCTAAAAATAGGTTTTTGGTACCCAACTTCTTTTGGGTCCTTGAGGGTTAGGATAACAATAGTCATAATCAACACATAAATCTCTATGTTTAGC
Source organism: Nicotiana benthamiana (assembly GCA_034376525.1). NCBI lineage: Eukaryota > Viridiplantae > Streptophyta > Magnoliopsida > Solanales > Solanaceae > Nicotiana > Nicotiana benthamiana. The sequence continues at coordinate 61,624,981 of CM067323.1, forward strand.
AAAACAAACGGGTGCAATGTGTCCTACCCGATTACAATAGTGACATATAACATTAGGATTGTGCATATGTCTAGGTTGAGCCAAATGCGTTCTAGGTGATCTAAAGTTGTTCCCCCTAGAAGCGTTGAATTTCCTAGAGTCATGTCTAGGTGGTCTAAAATTATTCATTCTAGACTCATTTATAAAATTCCTAGAATGTGTCTAGGTGGTCTAAAATTATTCATTCTAGACTCATTAACAAAATTCCTAGAGTTGTTTCTAGGTGGTCTAAAACAATTAATCTTAGACTCATTAGTGAGGTTCCTAGAATTCTTTCTAGATGGTCCGACCTCATTACTATCATCCTTTTTAATATCTTCAATTTTAGGACTATCAACACTACGTGTTTCTAGTGCTTTCCTAAGTTCTGTGTTCTCTAGTATTAAAGAACTACAAGAAGAACAATTGGAACATTTATCAATAGAAGAGGCTTTATTCAATTCCTTGATTTTATTTTTAAAATCAACAATGTCATTTTTCAAAAATTTATTTTCTTTTTCTAAAACTTCAATTTTATTTTTAAGAACATCATTTTCATTAGTCAATTTTTCAAAATCTATTTCTTTCAAAGAAGAGGATTTTTCAAACTCTTTTTCTTGTAAAGAAAGTGTTTTCTGAAAATCTGTTTCTTGCAAAGAAAGTGTTTTCTGCAAAGAAAGTGTTTTCTTCAAATCTTTTATCATTTTGGAAGCATTAACACATTCACCATATAATTTATCATAGGCATTTTGTAATTCTTCAAACGAGTGAGAGTTAGAAGTACTTACCTCTTCTTCTTTGTTTGCCATAAGACACCGGGCAGTTGGTTCATCACATGAGCTGTCCGCTTCTTGAGGCGTACTTTCATAAGTGTCCTCAAGCTTGTCCCACATATCTTTAGCAGTTTTGCAGTGTGAAATTTTCCGATAGTCCTCTTGATTCAAAGCGCTATACAACATATTGATTGCCTTGGTATTGTATTCACTTACCATGGCTTCCCCAACTTTAGTCGTCATTTGCTCACCATACTTGATGATTTGCCATAGATAAAAGTTGTTTGATTTGATAAAGATTCTCATCCGATCTTTCCAATATGTGTAATTGCTTCCATCAAATATTGGAGGCAAAAAGGTAAGGTGACCTTCACCTATTCCTGCAAAAGCACTACTAGTAGAAGCCATAGAAGGATTCTCTCAAACTGTTAAGTCTTACAGAGAGTTAGGCTCTGATACCAGTTGTTAGAAAATACGCTAACGCTAGAGGGGGGGGGGTGAATAGCGTTATAATAAAAAATAGCGTAAACTTGCGGAATTTAAAAATTGCAGCAATTAAATAAGTGCGATAAGTAAATAAATAGGAACGAACGCACCGATGTATCCTGGTTCACCACAACCCGTGGCTAGTCCAGTCCCCGAGAGACTCTCTCGAGATTTCCACTATCTTCGTCAAGCTTACGGGTGCTTAACAAACCATTACAGTTGCTCAAGGATACCACACCTTAAGACTTCACTTGCTTGAGGATACCTCACCCCAAGACTTCAACCACTAAGACTTTGAGTACTTAGCAAACCCGACAAATGAGAAGATATGTTCTTCTCAAACAACTCTCTTTTACAACAAATACTCTCTCAATAGAGTGGATAAAGAGATACACAATAAGCTCTATGAACAACACAAAGTTGTCTATCAAATGGCTCAACAAAAGCTCTAAAATGATGCTTGAAAATGATCAATATGTATAACAATGTATGGAGGATTTGTGTGTGTTTAAAATCAGCTCAAAAGACCTCTTTTTATAGGTGAAAAAGTGGTGCTGACCGTTGCTTAATTGACAAATAAAATCCCTGATTCTTTGCTCAAACAATCGATTGTTTGGAGTAGATAATCGATTGTTTGACCAACGTTCAAAAGACAGATTCCTGATTTTAGGCTAAACAATCGATTGTATGGACTAAATAATCGATTGTATTCAACTTTCAAAAATCAATTTAGGATTGTGGGAACGGTCAAAATATAATCGATTGTATGAAAATGACAATCGATTGTTTATGAATATAATTGATTGTATGACAATAACAATCGATTGTTTAGATGTTTAAAAACTTCGATTGCACACTGTTTCAAAATAATCGATTGTTAAAAGTAGACAATCGATTGTTTGCTATTTTGAAAAACTTCAGATCACACTGTCTTAATACAATCGATTGTTAAAACTGTATAATCGATTGTTTGCTATTTTGAAAAACACAATCGATTGTAAGGAGCATATAATCGATTGTTTAGGTCCAGATTTAAAAGACATGTTTAAAAACCATTTTGATTTAAAATACAAATCAAAAGATGCATGTTTATGATAAATAAGATTTAATAAAATGTTTTATGCATGTTTATGATGATTTAATGTTGAGCCAAAAGACGAGATAACTTAAGCGTTGTTCTTACATTGGTTCTACCAAACGACCTACGTCTTGGGTCTTCGGTCTTGAACTCTTTGGCTCGTTCATGCAATTCCGTCATCAGTATGCTTCTCGCCATTTGATTGATTTTCATATTATATCGTTGTTTGACACTTGACTTCATTGTTTGTCATTCATCAAAACCTATACCAGAAAATCATGCTCATACAACCAAAGCGCACATATCATAGATATACATGATTTCCAACAGAGAGGATCTCTTATTGCTTGTTATGATCGACTTTAAGATCATCTTGGTCATGGATTGGTTATCTCCATATTATACCGTCCTAGATTGCCATGCAAAGACTGTTACATTAGCAATGCCAGGGTTGCTAAGGTTGGAGTGGAAAGGTTCCACAGTCGATACATCTAGTCGGGTTATCTCTCTCCTGAAGTCTCGGCATATGGCCAAGAAGGGGTGTTTGGATTATCTAGTTTATGTTTGAGACACCGCCGTCGATTATCTGACGATTGATTCAGTACCAGTAGTCTGGGATTTTGCTGATGTGTTTCCTTCTGATCTTCCTGGCATGCTACCAGATCGTGGTATTAATTTCTGTATTGATTGGCTCCAAGCACCCAGTCTATATCTTTCCCATAGTACTGTATGGCTCCGAAAGAGTTGAAGGAGCATCTTGAGGAGTTGTTAGCAAAGGGGTTTGTTAGACCCAGTATATCACCTTGGGGTGCGCACCCGTGTCATTTGTGAAGAAGAAGGATGGGACTATACGGATGTACATTTATTACCGCCAATTGAACAAAGTCACCATCAAGAACAAGTATTCGTCACCTCATATCGATGATTTGTTAGACCAGTTGCGGGGTGATAGGTTGTTTTCTAAGATGACTTGAGGTCAGGATATCATTAGTTGAAGATTCGGGACTCGGATGTTCCGAAGACTGCATTCCGGACTAGATATGGCCATTATGAGTTTTTGGTGATGTCTTTTGGCTTAACTAATACCCCAGCATCATTCATGGACTTGATGAACATGGTGTTCATACTCCTATATTGATTCCTTTGTCATCATTATTGACGACATCTTGATATACTCATGTAGCCTGAGGGAGCACGAACAACATTTGAGAGTAGTGCTTCAGATCTTGCGAGAGCAAAAACTACTTGCTAAGTTCTCCAAGTATGAGTTTTGGCTACAGTCAATGGAATTCTTGGGGCATGTTGTGTCAGTAGAGGATATTAAGGTGGATCCCAAGAAGATTAAGGCAGTCCTGAGTTGGCTACGTCCTACTTCAGTGACTGAGATCAGGAGTTTCCTAGAGTTAGCAGGTTATTACAGGCGATTCATGCAAGGCTTTTCATCTATTGCAACACCTCTGACTAGATTGGACCTTAAGGGTGTTTCTTCCCATTGGTTCAATGATTTTGAGGTGAGCTTTCAGAAGCTCAAGACAACTTTGACTACAGCACCAATTCTTGTATTGCCTTCCGGTTCGGGGATGTTATACGATATATTACAATGCGTCACGTGTTGGATTGGGATGTATATTGATGCAGTAGGGGTGAGTCATTGCATATGCTTTACGTCAGCTGAAGATTCATGAGAAAAATTATCCTGTGCACGGTTTGAAGTTGGTCGTGATTGTTCATGCTCTTAAGATATGGAGGCATTATCTGTATGGGGTATCATGTGAGGCTTATATTGATCAGCACAACATACAACATTTGTTCAAGCAGAGGGATATCAAGTTGAGGCAGCGTAGATGGCTTGAGTTACTAAAGGATTATGATATCACCATTCTTTATCACCCGATCAAGGTAAATGTGGCCACGGATGCCTTCAACAGGAAAGCAGAGAGTATGGGTAGCTTGGCATTCATACCAGCAGAGGAAAGGCCTCTAGCTTTGGACAGTCAGTCCTTGGCTAACAAACTTGTGAGGTTGGATATTTCAGAGTCCAGCCGAGTTCTTGCATGTGTGGTTGCTCAGTCTTTATTATTGGGAAAAATCAAGGCCCGACAATTCGATGATCCATATTGGCAGTTCTCATAGAGACAGTGCTACATGGAGGTGCCAAGGAGGTTCCTATTAGCAAAAATGGTCTTTTACAACTCCAAGGTTGCCTATGTATTCCTAATGTTGATGGTCCGAGGGAGAGGATACTAGAGGAAGCATACAGTTCGCGGTATTCCATTCATCCAGGTGCGACGAAGATGTATCGTGACTTGAGGCAGCATTATTGGTGGCGGAGGATGAAGAAAGACATAGTGGAGTATGTGCCTAGGTGTTTGAATTGCCAGCAGGTTAAGTATGAACACTAGAGGTCGGATGGCGTACTTCAGTAGATGCCTATACCAGAGTGAAAGTGGGAGCGCATCACTATGGACTTTGCAGTTGGGTTGCTCCGGACTTTGTGAAAGTTTGATAAATTATGGGTCATAGATGACAGGTTGACCAAGTCGGCACACTTTATTCCGATTGTGACTACTTACACTTCAGAGAGATTGGCTTAGATTTACATTCGGGAGATAGTCCGGTTGGACGGTGTGCCTGTGTCCATCATATCAGATATAGGCTCTCAGTTCATTCCCATTTCTGGAGAGCCATTCAGAGTGAGTTGGGGACCCGTGTAAAGCTTGGCATAGAATTTCATCCTTAGACCGACAGGCAGTCAAAGTAGATAGTTCAAATTTTGGAGGACATGCTTAGAGCATGTGTGATTGACTAGGAGGACAATGGGATTAGTTCTTGCATTTGGCAGAGTTTGCTTACAACAACAACTACCAGTCCAGCATCGAGATTGCTTCATTTGAGGCTTTATATGGGCGGCGATGTTGTTCTCCTATCGGGTGTTTGAGCCTGGTGAGTCTAAGATGTATAGAACATACTTGGTGAAAGATGCCTTGGATAAGGTGAAGTTGATTCAGGAAAGGCTTCATACAGCTCAGTCCAAACGGAAGATTTACGCGGATAAGAAGGCGCGTGATGTAGCATTCATGGTTGGCGAGAAGATCCTCTTGAAATTCTCGCTAATGAAAGGTATTATGAGGTTCGGGAAGAAGGGAAAGTTGAGCCCAAGATTCATTGGCCCATTTGAGGTGTTGAGGCGAGTTGGAGAGGTTGCTTACGAGCTTGCTTTACCCCTCAACTTATCGGGAGTTCATCCAGTATTCCACGTGTCCATGCTTCGGAGGTATATGTAGACATATAAAATTTATTGGGTTTAATCCATAAAAAAATTGGATTAAATTCAATTGCGTTAAATAATTAATTTGGGCTTCACAAGTTAAATTAGTCCATTTTATTATTTTTAGGCCCAAAGTCCATTTCATCTTAAGGACCAAACTTATTCCATGTGACATGGCATATCCAGTCCAACTCTAGGCCAATAAGGTGATGCCACATGTTACATGATATGGAAATCCAAGTAAAAAAGAAAGAACCAAGCACAAGTCACCAAGTAGCTAAAATGACATGGGTCAATCAGAATCAAGCAACAGAGTTCTTATGTAGATGGACTTTCCATCCTCTACAACTATAAATAGAGGTGTTACATAACTCTCAGAGGACATTCAGATTTGGAGAAGAACACTCTGTAATTGGTGAAGACATCCACAAACAAGAGATCAATCATCAAGTTCTTAGTTCTTCAACAAATGAGTGATCGACGGAGTTCGTCCCGGAGATCAACCCATAACAACAAAGTGTTGCTCGATGTTCTTGGCAGTTAAATACATCATAAGGAGGTCTGCATCATCCTACATTCGAGAAGGACGCTTCTCAAGCCATCAAATCATGAAAATTTTTAGAGAGGAAATCAAGGGATAAATACAATTGTAGTCACAAATATTTATCAATAAAATCTCTTTTTCTTTATATTATTTTTGTTGCAGTTTATGTTTCGTCTTACAAAAATTTGTTGCGAATGAATTTTGGCACGCCCAGTGGGACTAATTCTTCCCTTCATCTCTCCTTCTTGCAAGTTGAAAACTACAAATTTCAGATCTACTGCTACTAGAGCCTTCCGCAAGTGTGATTTTTCATGCAAAGAAGCTACTATTGCCGCATCTGCTGGGCTTAGCCACTATATACCAATTACTCGAAGCAAGTTCAAGGCTAGTGGCTTGGAAGGATTCGAATACTTTGGCTCCTTGGAGATGGAAAAGAAAAGAAGATCTCATATGACGTTCGCAACCGCAATATCTGGGGGCAACACCTACTCTATGTTTGATGTACTCTCTCAAATAGCCTCAAACCTTGGAAGATTTGAGTATTTGGTGGATTCTTTAGTTTCAATGAAAGTCAATGCCTTGATGACTGATGCAACTAACGTGGACAAAATGTTTGCCATGGTGGAACAGACTATAGAGATCTTGAAGAAATCTGTTAAAGACAAAGACCTTCAAATCGCTCAACTCATGAACAAATTGGAGGCCGATGAACCTAGAGGGTCGATCCATTCCCTCCTCATTCACCTATCTTCACCTCCGAGAAAACAGATGTCAAGGAATCATTTGCAAAGTTAAACATTCAAAAGGAAAAGCAATCTACTTCCGTTACAGTGTTATATGTCCAACAATTGCAAGACATGATAACGAACACCATTAGAGATCAATATGATGGACCATCGCAAAGTTCATTGTACTACTCAACCTTATACTAAGAGGATTGATTGTTTAACCATGTCAACCAATTATCAACCACCAAAGATGCATCACTTTGATGGGAAAGGGAACCCAAGGCAGCATATTGCCTACTTTGTCAAGACTTGTGGTGATGTTGGAACACACGGTGACCTTTTGGTAAAATAATTTGTTCGTTCTCTGAAAGGGAACACATTTGACTGGTATATATTACTTGGTGCCCGAGTCTATTGGTAGCTGGGAGAAACTTGAGAAGGAATTCCTCAATTGATTTTACAGTACCCGTAGAATTGTAAGCATGATAGAGTTGACAGGCACCAAGCAAAGAAAGGACAAACGCCTGGTGGATTACATTAATCACTGGAGGGCGTTAAGTTTGGACTGCAAAGATTACCTTTTAGAGATATCTGTTGTAGAGATGTGCATTCAAGGAATGCACTGGGGCCTTTTATACATCCTACCAGGGATCAAACCGCAAACTTCTGAAGAACTTGAAACATGAGCGCACGACATGGAGTTAAGCATCGCAAGTCATGGAAAGGCATCTCCATTTGCTGATCAAAAGAATTTCAAGAAAAATGTTGCATCAAAGGACCAAACCAAAGAATCAATGGCGGTGAAATCAACTTCTGTGAAGGTCACTACTAAGAAAAAAGTGAAGGAGGATAAGACCCCGAGTCAATAAAAGAGGAGAAGTGTCGCCCCACCTTAAAGGAATTAGAGGTAAAGGTTTGTCCATTTCCAGATTCAGACGTACCCATAATCCTTGATAAACTTCTGGACAAGAAAGTCATCGATCTCCATGAATCAAAAATGCCAGAGGACATTGGCAAAGTTGGCGATCCAAAATACTGCAAGTTTCATCGTGTCATTAGCCACCGTACAGAGAAATGCTTCGTCTTAAAGGAGAAAATTATGTCTCTTGTAAGTGAAGGAAAAATCATCATAGACATGGATGAAACAACAGAAGAAGATCATTCAAGTATCGTGCTCAAGGAAAAGAAGTGTTCAAAGCTGCATAACGTGTCAAGCATTGCCTTCTTACAACTTGGAAGTTTCGAGCCCGTTGAAGTTGATATTCCAAGGAAAAATCTTGAAGGTTCACTAGAGCTAGACAATCACTCCAAAGACAAAGACGATGATGGTTGGATTTTAGTCACTCACAAGAAGCAAAAACATCAGGCAGTTTTGAGGCTACAAATTCCTAATTCAAGAGCGATGGTGAGCAATGCATATAGGCTACAATCACCAAGAAATATCAAATCTTCTACTAGCATGAAGATTAACAGTGCCTCATCACTGATGTTTCGAAAGCCCATCACAATGCATGAATTCTTTCCGGAAAAATTCCTTCATAGAGGTCACACAATCATGTAGTTTCTAGTGCTGACGAAACAAAGGAAAGCAACGATGAGCTTTCTCCAATGAAAACACATGAAAATGATGATGACAGAAAACTTATTACATGTTGTGCAACAATTTCATTCACAGATGATGACTTGATGCTGGGGTCTAAGCCGTATAACAAACCTTTGTTTGTTGTAAGGTCCATTCGGGAACAAAATCTCAATCGCATACTTGTTGATGATGGTTCGGTTGTCAACATCATGCCAAAGATTATGCTAAAAAGCTTGGGATCTCTATCGATGAGCTATCCAAAAGTAACCTAACAATCAAAGGTTTTAACCAAGGAGGACAACGAGCCATAAGTATGATTCGCGTAGGATTATCCATTGGTGAGATGAATTCAAACACCTTGATTCACGTCATAAATGCTAAAACATCATACAACTTGCTGCTTGGACGTCCTTGGATTCATGAGAATGGGGTGGTATCATCTACTTTGCATCAATGTCTGAAGTACAGAAGAGATGGTGAGATAGTCAAAATTGATGCACACATCAAGCTTTTCACTGAGACGGAGTCATACTTTGCAGACGTAAAATTCTACCAAGATTCTTGTGAATTGAAAGATGAGAGACCATTATCAGATGACAAAGCTGGTGTTAAGTCAGAAGAGGAAAATGAGGCTCAATGCACTACCACCAAGCTACCTAAGAAGGGAACGGAAGAAGTCTCCATTAAGATATCATCATCTGACGGTAACATACAGACAAAGACTAAGGACAATCTGGCTTTTCGCTATTTTCCACGTGAGCGTTGAAAAAAAGGGCAACCTTTGCTACAGGAATGTACCCAAATAAGCAAATGATTCACAAAGATATCCAATATTTGAAGGATCATATGACTGTCCCAATAGCATAAATACCATCCGTGATGGGTAAGTCTGCTAAAGGCAATCTTCAAGCTGATAAAATAAAAGGGCACTATGATCCTAAGGCCTTCATATTGCTTGAAAAGTCTGGTTATGACTTCTCCAATCCATCACAACTAGGAGAACTCAAAGACGAAGTCACTGGTGAAAAGATACATGGGCTCAATGAGTCGCAAATAAAGTTGAGAAAGTAAGGGCACTACGTTGCCACTCCACAATTTGGGTTGGGGTTCAGGTTGGCAGAGCATCTTCGAATTTCATCAAGGAGTAGAAAATAGATAGCTTCATCACAATACTCCTCGGTAGAGGAGGTGAAGGAAGTTAAGGGCAAGAAAATAAAACAACGGGCTTCAGTATTTGATCGCATTCGAGGCTCAACCCCTCCGGTCTCGGTGTTTGAAAGGTAAGTCACAAAGGTAAACGTGTATCTTCGAAACATCTAAAGATGTTTCCACTACCTCAAAGGCCTCTGTGTTTTGTTGCCTAGGGACCACAAGGAAATATCCACCTATAAAGATACTGTCAAAATAAAAGGCTCAAGTCCATAAGGAGCCGGGTCATTTTGAAGTTGTTGCTGACAAAGAAATCTATAGAGCTTTCCCATCACGTATGAATAAGAATTCTATTTTGTCGATATCCACAGATGATCCAGTGAAGGTGAAAAGGAGAACCATTTTATACACTTGCCAGCCTCATAAAGAAGAAAAGAAAAAGAAAACAGCCATGTCGATCATCCAAGGAAGTTAAAGAGAAAACTCAGACTTTGTTGAAACATCCTATCACATAACTGTGGAAGATAGCTCATGCCTTAACGTCGATGATGAAGTATATGAGTCTCCCCCTCAACTAGAAGATGGCGGTGCAATAAACTATTGATGAGCTTAAGGAACTCAATTTAGGTACTCCGAAAGATCCATGCCTTGCCTTCAATAGTGCATTGCTTACACCTCAAGAGGAGGAGGAATACTCCAAGTTGTTAATCGAGTACAAAGATGTCTTCACTTAGTTGTACAGAGAAATTCCTGGTCTTAGTCCAAAGGTAGCTATTCATCATTTAGGGATCAAAAGTGGAGCACGCCCTGTGAAGCAGTCACAACACATGTTTCGACCTAAGCTTGTATCACAAATTGAAGTCGAAGTCAACAAGCTCAACGAGGCAGGATTTATTCAAGAGGTGAAGTACCCATCATGGATATCGAATATTATACATGTCAAGAAGAATAATGGTCAAATACGCATTTGTGTTGACTTTCAAGACCTAAACACGGCTTGTCTAAAAGATGACTTCTCGCTACCAATTATTGAACTCATGGTTGATGCTACAATAGGTCATGAAGCTATGTCATTCATGGATGGGTCCTCTGGATACAAGAAAATTTGAATGTATCCAAAAGATAAAGAGTGTACTGCTTTCCGAACTCCAAAAGGAATATATTGCTACAAAGTGATGCCCTTCGGTATGAAGAATGCTGGTGCAACCTACCAACGCGTGATGCAAAACATTGATGACATGCTTCATATGAGGGTTTAATGCTACGTCAATGACTTAGTGGTGAAGACAAAGAGTAGGCGTTACCACCTTGAATACATTCCAATTATTTTTGAAAGGTTAAGAAAATTCGTCCTGAAGATGAATCCACTCAAGTGTGCATTTGGAGTTACCTCAGGAAAGTTTCTTGGATTTATTGTGCGTCATCATGGAATATAAGTTGATCGTGTAAAGATTGACGTTATTTAAAAAATGCTTAAGCCAAATAAATTGAGGGAGCTTTGAAGTTTCCAAGGAAACTTAGCATTCATTCGGAGGTTCATCTCTAATCTAGCAGGACAGTGTCAACCCTTCAATCATCTATTGAGGAAGGATACCCCTTTTCATTGGGATCGGTCATGTCAAAATGCTTTTTAAATGATCAAATTATACTTGCTTAATCCACATGTGTTGGGGGCGCCAATGCTTGGGAAGCCATTGATACTCTACATGGCGGCATAGGAACGTTCACTTGGAGAACTACTTGCTCAAAAGAATGAGGAAGGAAAGGAACAAGCCCTGTACTACCTTAGTTGAACTCTGATAGGAGCTAAGTTGAACTATACGCCTATTGAGAAGTTACATTATGCAATAAAGAAGCTAAGCCATTATTTTGGAGTATATACCATCAAACTCATCTCTCGAGCAGATTCCGTGAAGTTTACTCGACCTGTTATGTCTGGACGCCTAGCAAGATGGTCCATATTGTTTAACCAATATGAGATCACCTAGACACCTCAAAAAGCTGTGAAAGGGCAAGCACTAGCCAATTTTCTGGTAATCACCCTCTTCTGGTAGAATGGGAACTTTCGGATTAGTTTCAAGATGAAGACATTTTGTTCTTCGAAGAATTGCCACCATGGACTATGGTCTTTGATGGATCTGCATGTCGTAATAGTGTTGGGGCAGGTGTTGTATTGATCTCTCCAGAAATACAAGTCTTGCCATTCTCCTTTGTTTTAGGTGAAACATGCTCCAACAATGCGCAGAGTACCAAGCTTTGATCGTCAGTCTCGAAATGGCATTAGAAATGAAGATTCTACTATTGGAGATCTACGGTGACTTTATCTGATCATCAACTAACTTTTTGGGAGTTACGAGGTAAAGAAGGAAGATCTATTCTCATATCATGAATACGCTTCTGGTTTACTTGAAAAATTCGACCGAGTGTCCTTAAACCACGTCCTAGAGAAGAAAATCACAAGGTTGATGCTTTGGCTAACTTTTGGCCATGACGATGACACTTGGAGAGAATGAGTCAACAAAGGTATATGTGTGTCATCGATGGGTTATCCTAGACTTCTGCATCTTCAAATCAACGAAAGCCATCATATGTCTATTCAAGTGATTGAAGAAGAAGATTGGAGGCGACCACTGATAGAGTACCTTGAACATGGAAAGTTACCTAAAGATCCGCGACAAAGAAAAGACATTAAACAAAGAGCACCACGATTCATCTTCTATAAGGGGACATTGTTTTGCCGCTCTTTTGAAGGACTATTCTTGCAATGTCTTGACAAAGAATAAGCCCACCAGGAAGCACATTCTGGCTCATGTGAAGTACACCAATCTGGTCCCAAGCTCCATTTTAGTATCAAGAGGATGGGCTACTACTGGGCGACAATGGTGAAGGATTGCATTGATCATGCCAAAAGATGTCAAGCGTGTCAATTTCATGCCAACTACATCCACCAACCTCCATAGCCTCTTCACCCACCTATAGCTTCATGGCCTTTTTGATGCATGGGGACTTGATGTTGTTGGACCACTTCCAAAGTCATCAAAGGGATAGATGTACATATTGGCCACTACAGACTACTTCTCTAAATGGGCGAAAGCTGTTCCACTCAAGGAGGTGAAAAAGGAAACCGTTGTCAATTTTATAAAGTCATATATAATTTTTGGGTGCGGCATACCAAGATATGTAATCACTGATAATGGAACTCTATCTGACAACAAGCTCGTGAAGAGTCTATGCGAGAAGTTCAATTTCAAACAAAATAAGTCTTCAATGTCTAATGCACCTGCAAACGGACTTGCTAAAGCTTTTAACAAGATGCTTGGTAACCTTTTGACGATAGTTGTTGCAAAGAACAAGAGAGACTAGCATGAGAGAATTGGCAAAGCTTTGTGGGCATATCGGACAACCTTCAGAACCGCTACACAAGCAACTCCTTACTCTTTGGTATATGACGTAGACGCAATCATGTCGTTGGAACAACAAAATCCATCATTGCGGATAGCAATCCAAGAAGGACTCACGTCCGAAGAGAGTGCTCAATTTCGCCTAGTAGAGTTAGAGGCACTGGATGAGAAAAGATTGGAAGCACAACAAATATTGGAATGCTATCAAGCTCGACTAGCTAGAGCCTTCAACAAGAAAGTGTGGCCACGATCATTCCAAGTGGTAGACTTAGTCCTAGATGTTCGATGACCCATAATTCTCAACAAACTAATAGGTGAAAAGTTTACCTCAAAATGGGATGGGCCATATATTGTTAAGGAAGCCTTTTCAAGTGGTGCATACAAAATTATTGATAAGGATGGTCTCAGAGTTGGTCCGATCAATGAAAAATCTCTGAAGTAGTACTTCCCATGAGAGTCAACTATGCTCCTCGACGTACGAGCCTAAACTGCAATTCATAACACTCTTTGATGCATGAGCATAAACTGCACATTGCTACACTCCTATCCTGCATGAGTCTAAAATGTGTACGACCAAAAACGAGCGTCTACTAGGTTGAAAACCTCAAAAGAGACGACCTAGGCAAAAGTCAAGACACAAAAAATATCATCCCTTTGAACTACATTATGACTTGATCCTCTTCACCGAGGTATTTAGGAAACTTAGAGTTTCATTCTAAGTTCAATCGCATGAGTTTTAAAAAAAATTAAAAGTTTGGCGTCATCGGATTATTACATTAATTCTTCCAAGTGTAGAGGCACATACGTAAGAGGAAAATAGAAGATTTGCTTTGAAGTATAAAAGATGTTTTATTGCTTCAATAGTACAAAAGATGATACATCAAAAAATATAGAAACAAAAGGAATTAGACATTTTCCTATACATAAGCCTAAGTCATGAAAATGATCGTAAACTAGGCTTTGTGGTCGACTCGTCTTGAATGCTTCTTTAAAGTACATATGACTTCTCCACATTTCAATACACTATCATCAATGCCTCATATATAAGAATTCATCTCTCTTGAAAACCTTTCAATCACCAGGGGAGCCACCATTGGAAAACTTCAAGATCGTCAACAAATCAAGTGCAACAGTTAATGAAGGGGTTGACTCCACATCTTGTATGACATCTCAAAATGATATCTAGACTCATTGCACTTCTTCGCAAGCCTGCAAAAGAAATAAACAAAGAGATAAAATTCGTGATGATAGCCTAATCCATTAAAAGGCTTAGAATCAACTTTAAAAATATTTTTTAGGGTAACTAAGAATGAATGGAGCTTCATCTTCAACAAGATTATAGTTCTCGACATCCGTATTTCATAGGATCAAACTGTTGGTGATTTCGACGCACCTAGTTCAAGATAAACACGGAAACCTAAAAGTTCCCCGCGGTTAGTTCGACTTTCAATATTTTTCTATTTCTAGCCTGAGAAGAGTCAAAAGATGGAATTTTTTATGTGTTGCATCTCTATGAGTTTTCTTTCCAACAGCACAAAGAGATTGCAATTCTGACACTCCTAGCTTAAGATATAATTGTTTCTGCTGAAGGTACGCAAATCTGAAAGTTCACTACAGTTAAGTCGATGTAGTAAATTTTTTGTTGATATCCCAAAGGAGTTCTATCATAAATTTATAGCTACTTCATTCTCTGAGTTTTCTTTCTAACGGTGCAAACAAATTGTAATTACGACACTTGTAGCTCGAGATATGAACTTCTCCACCATAGCGCGCAAAACTAAAAAGTAATTTCGTGGAAAAATGGGTCAAGTTCAGAAAGTTGTTGCGGATAATCTGCTAGGAATTCTTCTATGATATCTGGAAGATTTTATTACCTCTGAGTTTTCTTTCCAATGGAGCAGACGGCTCACGATTTGGACATTCCTAGCTTGAGATATATATGTTTTGATGACAACATAGAGTGCAGTAAAGTCAAAATGTCAGATATATACCAACTTCAAAAGTTAACTCCGGCTAATCCACAAGGAATTTATCCATGAGTTCTTAAAAGGATGTAACAAATTAAGCGTTGATTCTTTGAATGCAAGAAGCTTCAGATTTCATTGCTCCTATATCAAGGAATTAATAATGTTGCAAAGGTTTTGCCAAGTACTCGCTCGCCAAGGATGAAATATGGTCGTTCGAGCTCCAAGCCTCTTTCTCGTCAAGTCGCAAGGCTGAGATACACCATGTTCTCGCTCACATGTTTCAAAGTGGGGATATGGCTCGTAGATCAAGCTCTCTTAGGAATACTCTAAATGTCTCCCGTCAAGCTTCAAGAAGGGATGTACCAAGTTGTTGTTGTACTCTCTTGAAAACCTGCAAAAATAAGAAAAGATTTTGGAGCCCTTGATGCCAACAAGATTATGTTTTTCCAGATACGGTGCGAGTAGCACGACGATCAGCTCGATTAATGGATATCGGTGCTATACCATGATGTTTATGCTTCTACAAATATGATGTCAGTAGCACAATGCTTCGATTCAGCATGATGAACATAGAGGCTGACTGTTGGAAACACGTTCTCAAGGCATTATACTAAACGTGTGTTCATATTTGTAGGTTTTGATGAATGACAAACTATGTGCAAATTGACACATGACGAGGTCCAAGCACAAGCGCAAAATTGATATATAACGAGATTCAAGCACAAGACAAAGATCGAGATTAATTTTTATATGAGTCGGTATTTAATTGTGATCTTGATCCGACAACTTAAACTCAAGACTTGGCTTCTCTCGTAAAAATATTTTTAACAAATCATGCATATTTAATTTAGAGCAAAATGATTTTAAATAATGCATATTTACTTTAGTCAAAATGATTTTTAAACATGCCTCTAAAATCTGGACTAAGATAATCGATTATGTACTTATGATAATCGACTATGTTTAAGTCAGCTGCTTGACAATCGATTGTGAACTTATGACGATCGATTGTGTTAAGGCAGTGAGCATCAGATTTTTCAAATCTGCATGACAATCGATTGTGAACCTTATGACAATCGATTGTGATGAGCCAGTGACCATCAAAGTTTTTCAAAGCTCAAAACAATCGATTGTGAAGCTAATGACAATCGATTGTGAAGAGACAGTGTCCATCAGATTTTTCAAAACCACAAAATAATCGATTGTGAACTTATGACAATCGATTGTGTTGAGGCAGTGTCTTCCAGACTTTTTCAAAGTTATTAACCTATAACAATCGATTGTCAAGAGGCAGTGTCTAAATTGATTTTTCAAGACTGATATATAATCGATTGTTAACTTAATATAATCGATTGTATAACTGACCGTTGCCAAAATGTTTTCAAATACCGTCAGGTAATCGATTATTGATTTCCTATAATCGATTGTTTTAATTAAAATTTGGAAAAGATTTTTTGAACGTTGCTGAGTAATCGATTGTAGATTTCTGACAATCGATTGTTTTAAGTAAAATCTGGAAATGATTTTTTGAACGTTGCCAGTAATCGATTATTGATCTTAGATAATCGATTGTTATGCGTAAAATCTGGGATTGATTTTTGGAAGAACTGGCAAACAATCGATTGTGGTAATTTGACAATCGATTGTCACAGAGTAAAATCAGTAATTCTTAATTGGCAATTAGGCAACGGTAATACAAAGTTTTTCAACTATAAATATAGCTTCAATTCAGTCTTCTAAACACAACAACTGATCATACAATTGCTAAAGCTTGCATACTTTATTGCTTATCATTTTATATTCATTACATAAGCTTTTGAGAGCCAAATTCTTGTCGAAAGTTGTTGCGATCTTGAGCGTATTCTTTTTACTCATATCTACTCTTAAAGGAGTCTCTTGTTTGAGTGCTAAGTGTTTTTGTACACTTGAAGGGAAGTGTTAGTCCCTTGTGTTGTAAGAAGGAATTTGTGTTTCCTTGGTTGAAGTCTTGGAGTGTTGTATCTCCGAGCAAAGGTTGTTGAGGCTTGTGTCCTCAAGTTGTAACGGTTTGTTGAGCACCCGTAAGCTTAACAAGTTAGTGGAAATCTCGAGAGAGTCTCTCAAGGACTGGACTAGCCACGGGTTGTGGTGAACCAGGATACATCGGTGCGTTTGTTCTAATTTATTTACTTATCGCACTTATTTATTTCCTGCAATTTTTAAATTCCGCAAGTTTACGCTAATTTTTATTATAACGCTATTCACCCCCCCCTATAGCGTTAAGCGTATTATCTAACAATTGGTATCAGAGCCCAACTCTCTGAAGACTTAACCGTTTGAGAGAAACATCCATGGCTTTTACTCGTGATTCTTTTGCAGGAATAGGTGAAGGACAATGCTCCACCCGACCACCGCTATTCGATGGTACAAATTATACATACTGGAAGGAGAGGATGAGAATATTTGTACAATCAAATAGTTTCATCTTTGGAATGCCATAATGAATGGAGAACAAATTCCAACCAAGAAGGTTGAAAATGAATGGGTCCCAAAGTCCGAAGATGAATACGATGCGGATGATATCCGAAAGGTGCAAAATAATGCTAAAGCTATTAATTTATTATATTGTGCTGTATATGCCGATGATTACAGGAAGATATCTTGTTGCACAACGGCGAAGCAAAGTGGGACAAGCTGGAAATTACGTACGAAGGTACGGACCAGGTAAGGGAAGCCAAAATTGATTTCCTAACCCATGCATATGAATTGTTTCACATGAAGGAAGGCGAAAAGGTCGATGAGATGTTTGAACGATTTTCAAAAATCGTAAATGATTTACATGCTCTTAAGAAGACCTTCAAGGATAAGGAACTTGTCCGAAAAATTCTCCGAAGTCTCACTCCGGAATGGCGATCCAAGGCCGACGCGATTCAAGAATCCATTGGCATTTCAAATGTCACCATCGATGCATTAAGAGGTAATCTTAAAACTTATGAATCTACTATACTTAACCCTCTTGTTGATGATCAAAGGAAGCAAAGAATTGCTCTCAAGGCAAGCACAAGCCAACCTCAAAATGATGAGGACGGAGACAACGAGTTCGGACTCGTTATCAAGAGATTTCAAAAGTTCATGCGAAAAGAGTATGAACGAAAGGGCAAAAAGCAAGAAGATCAAATAAAGTGCTATGAGTGCGGAGAAACCGGGCATATTAAATCAAATTGCCCAAATGATAAAAAGGAGAAGAAACCCTTCAAGAAGCAACGAGCATACATATCTTGGGGAGGCGACTCCGGTGACGAGTCAAGTGAGGAAGAAGAAGACGAAGCCGCAAGTCTTTGTCTTATGGCACAAGAAGACAACAAAGAAGAGGTATGTCAAATTTCTTCCAAAACTTTCTTTTCCCTTGAAGAAATGCAAAATGCTTTTGATGAGTTGTATAGAGAATTTATTAAAGCTTCAAAAACTGTTAAAAGTATAAAAGAAAATGCTTCTTTAAAAGAAAAAGATTTTCAAAAACAAATCTCTTTTAAAAGGAATTGGAAAAACTGATTTTAGAAAATGAGAAGTTGAAAGAGGAAAACAATTTTTTTGGCAAGAGAAGGGCCGACAAGCCCGAGAGTTCTAGAAATTGTACTTCTTGCATGCATCTCAAAAATGAAGTAGAAAGGCTTAAGGGCACCTTAGATAAGTTTAACGCTTCTCATAAAATTTGAATGAAGTGCTTGTTAATTTGAAGTCGACCAAGCATGGCATAGGTTTTAGAAACGAGCCTAAAGAGAAAGTTGAAGTCAACCCCCAACCACCTAAGGCTCAACCTAGGATAAATAAAACAAATGTTCATCCTAGATACAACAAACCTAGAAATGGTTTTCATCAATCGCAACCTAGAAATAATCATGCTAGAAATAATGCACATTCTAGGCCAAACACTAGAAGGAATTTTGAACCTTTTAGAATACCTAGAAATGACTTCCAACCTAGAAACAACTATTCTAGAAATGATGCATATCCTAGAACAAATGGTAGGAGAAATGATTTTCATGATTTGCGCAACAGTCATATTGTCAAGAATAGAGTAAATGAATTTCGTCCGTCCAATTACTATCAACCTAGAAGGATGCATAATCCTAACGTGACTTGTCATTATTGTAGATGAATTGGACATATTGCTCCTGCTTGTTTTACACGACATAGACATAACACTCAATCACATCACTATGATTTGCCTAACCCCCAAGGACCCAAAATGGCATGGGTACCTAAAACTCATTAATCTGTTTTGTAGGTATGCTTGAAGGGATCAAGTGTACTATGGTACCTTGATAGTGGATGCTCCAAGCACATGACGGGAGACGAATCCAAATTCCTTCAACTAGAACACAAGGAAGGGGGAAGTGTTATTTTTGGTGATAACAACAAAGGAAAGATTATCGGCATCGGATCGGTCGGTAAGGATGAAATTTCTTCCATTAAGCAAATATTACTTGTGAAAGGTTAAAAACATAATCTCTTGAGCGTAAGTCAATTATGTGACAAGGGAAATCTTGTTTTATTTGATTCGGATGAATGCTTAGTTTTTAGACGTAGCGATTTTAAAATTATCCTTCGTGGTTTTAGAATGGATAACATTTATATGGTTGATCTTGCAAATTCTTCACCCGAATATGTGAATTGTTTAATGAGCAAAGAGGATGATTCTTGGTTATGGCATCGTAGAGTAGCTCACATCAACATGCATCTTTTGAACAAATTGGTTTCACAAAATTTAGTTGTTGGTCTTCCAAATTTGAAATTTGAAAATGACTCTATTTGTGATTCTTGTCAAAAAGGGAAGCAAACAAAAGCATCTTTTAAATCGAAAAATATTGTTTCAACTACTAGACCATTGCAATTGCTTCACATGGATTTGTTTGGACCATCTCGCATTGAAAGTCTTGGTAGAAATCGTTATGCTTTTGTTATTGTTGATGATTATTCCAGATTTACTTGGACTTTATTTCTTGCCCATAAAAGTGATGCTTTTCAGAATTTTAAATATTTTCTTAAACGTGTTCAAAACAAAAAGGAAACAACCATCACTTCAATTAGAAGTGATCATGGGGGAGAGTTTGATCACAATCTCTTTGCGGACTTTTGTGACGAACTCGGTATCGAGCATACCTTTTCCGCTCCACGAACACCACAACAAAATGGGGTGGTGGAAAGGAAAAATAGGTGTCTCGAAGAGATGGCTAGAACCATGCTCGAAGAGGCTAAGATTCCCAAACATTTTTGGGCGGATGCCGTGAGTACCGCATGCTACATTTTAAATAGAGTATTCATAAGGCCAATACTCATGAAAACCCCTTATGAACTCTACAAGGGAAGGAAACCAAATATCTCCCATTTTAGAGTATTCGGTTGTAAAGTTTTTATTCATAACAATGGAAAAGATCAATTGGGAAAATTTGATGCCAAATCCGATGAAGGAATTTTATTGGGTATTCTTCACGTAGCAAAGCATATAGGGTATTTAATAATAGAACCCAAACTGTGGAGGAATCCCCCCATATTGTGTTTTCCGAAAATAATGCTCGCTTGGCGAGAAAGGATTCTTGTTCTGATCTTGCAGGTATTTTAAATAGTTTAAAAGACAAAGTACAAGAGGAAACTCCTAAGGAAATTCAAGATGAAATCTTGGAACAATCAACGGAGGAAACGCCACAATCGGAGAAAGAAACGAAAATGCCTAACGAGTGGAGGACAATCAAAGATCACCCTCTCGAACAGGTAATTGGCGACGTCGGAGAAAAGGTAAGTACCCGAAACTCCCTTAAGAACACCTTAGGACATACTGCTTTTGTTTCTCAAATTGAACCAACAACCATCTCCGAAGCAATTGGGGATGAATTTTGGACCTTGGCAATGCAAGAGGAGCTTAACCAATTCAAACGGAATGACGTTTGGGATTTGGTGCCAAGACCCGAAAATCATACCATAATTGGTACGAAATGGGTTTTTCGAAACAAACTAGATGAAAATGGTGTAATCACTAGAAACAAAGCTAGGCTTGTAGCAAAAGGCTATAATCAAGAAGAGGGTATTGACTATGAAGAAAAATATGCTCCCGTAGCTAGATTAGAAGCTATTCGTTTATTGCTTGCTTTTGCCTCTTCTATGAATTTCAATTTATATCAAATGGATGTGAAAAGTGCTTTTCTAAATGGTGTTATTCAAGAAGAAGTTTATGTTGAACAACCCCCCGGTTTTGAAGATTTTAAATCTCCCGATCATGTTTTCAAACTCAAAAAGGCTCTTTATGGTTTAAAACAAGCTCCCCGAGCTTGGTATGAAAGATTGAGTAAATTTCTATTGGAAAATGATTTCATTAGGGGGAAAGTTGACACCACTCTTTTTGTTAAGCATAAAAACAATGATATTTTATTAGTTCAAATCTATGTGGATGATATTATATTTGGTGCTACTAACAATGTTTTGTGCAAGGAATTTTCCGATTTAATGACAAGCGAATTTGAGATGTCTATGATGGGTGAGTTAACATTCTTTTTGGGATTGCAAGTAAAGCAAATGAAAGAAGGTACGTTCATTTGCCAAGCGAAATATTGCAAAGAATTGCTAAAACGATTTGAAATGACCAATGCAAAAGCAATGGCAACCCCCATGAGCACATCCGATCATCTAGACAAAGATAAGAAAGGTAAGGAAGTCGAAATCAAAAAGTATCGAGGTATGATTGGCTCTCTCCTTTATCTTACTGCTAGTCGTCCGGACATCATGTTTAGCGTGTTCTTATGCGCTCGTTATCAATCGTGTCCGAAGGAGTCTCACCTAACTGCGGTGAAACGGATATTGAAGTATCTTGTTGGTACTGTAAATGTGGGTCTGGTACCCCAAAGGTTCTTCATGCCAACTTGTTGGCTATTCCGATTCCGATTTTGCTGGATGCAAATTGGACCGCAAGAGCACTAGTGGCACTTGCCATTTGCTCGATAGCTCTCTCGTTTCTTGGTTTAGCAAGAAACAAGTAAGTGTTGTGTTGTCCACAACCGAGGCTGAATATGTAGCCGCGGGGAGTTGTTGCGCTCAAATCCTTTGGATGAAACAACAACTCTTGGACTATGGCCTAAGTCTTGATCATATCCCACTTAGATGTGATAATACTAGTGCCATATGCTTGACGAAGAACCCCGTTATTCATTCGCGAACAAAACACATTGAAATTAGACATCATTTTATAAGAGATCACGTTCTCAAGGGCGATGTCGAAATTGAATTTGTTGAAACCAAAGATCAATTGGCCGACATCTTTACAAAGCCCTTAGAGAAAGAGTCCTTCTTCCGAATTCGTAATGAACTCGGGATCCTTGACTCCACGTTGATCTAAGTCATGCATTGCATTTTCCCTTTCACATGTTTTCTAACTTGAGCGTCGGAGACGTCTAACGTATTTTTGCAGATATCGCCCTAAAGGCAGGGGGAATTATAAAGCTTGACGCACATAACAATCGATTTCTCTTTTATATAATCGATTATCCAGTATCAATAATCGATTGTCTTGACATTATTTGCGTTATTATGTCTGAAATTGCAGATTTAATAAATAAACAAGTTTTTTTTATTCTATATTTTTTTTTGCTAATGGCAAAAGGGGGAAGATAACGGGTATGCACTCTTAATACTTATTGGGATAAATTGAGGGGGAATTCATATATTGAGGGGGAACTAATTGCATATCTATATACTTGTTGCATATCTTTACTTGTCTTGAATCGTATGCATATCCCGCTTAAAGTTTACCATTATCAAAAAGGGGGAAATTGTTGGAAACACGTTCTCAAGGCATTATACTAAACGTGTGTTCATATTTGTAGGTTTTGATGAATGACAAACTATGCGCAAATTGACACATGACGAGGTCCAAGCACAAGCGCAAAATTGATATATAACGAGATTCAAGCACAAGACAAAGATCGAGATTAATTTTTATATGAGTCGGTATTTAATTGTGATCTTGATCCGACAACTTAAACTCAAGACTTGGCTTCTCTCGTAAAAATATTTTTAACAAATCATGCATATTTAATTTAGAGCAAAATGATTTTAAATAATGCATATTTACTTTAGTCAAAATGATTTTTAAACATGCCTCTAAAATCTGGACTAAGATAATCGATTATGTACTTATGATAATCGACTATGTTTAAGTCAGCTGCTTGACAATCAATTGTGAACTTATGACGATCGATTGTGTTATGGCAGTGAGCATCAGATTTTTCAAATCTGCATGACAATCGATTGTGAACCTTATGACAATCGATTGTGATGAGCCAGTGACCATCAAAGTTTTTCAAAGCTCAAAAAAATCGATTGTGAAGCTAATGACAATCGATTGTGAAGAGACAATGTCCATCAGATTTTTCAAAGTCACAAAATAATCGATTGTGAACTTATGACAATCAATTGTGTTGAGGCAATGTCTTCCAGACTTTTTCAAAGTTATTAAATAATCGATTGTGAACCTATAACAATCGATTGTCAAGAGGCAGTGTCTAAATTGATTTTTCAAGACTGATATATAATCGATTGTTAACTTAATATAATCGACTGTATAACTGACCGTTGCCAAAATATTTTCAAATACCTCAGGTAATCGATTATTGATTTCCTATAATCAATTGTTTTAATTAAAATCTGGAAAGGATTTTTTGAACGTTGCTGAGTAATCGATTGTAGATTTCTGACAATCGATTGTTTTAAGTAAAATCTGGAAATGATTTTTTGAACGTTGCCAGTAATCGATTATTGATCTTAGATAATCGATTGTTATGCGTAAAATCTGGGATTGATTTTTGGAAGAACTAGCAAACAATCGATTGTGGTAATTTGACAATCGATTGTCACAGAGTAAAATCAGCAATTCTTAATTGGCAATTAGGCAACGGTAATACAAAGTTTTTCAACTATAAATACAGCTTCAATTCAGTCTTCTAAACACAACAACTGATCATACAATTGCTAAAGCTTGCATACTTTATTGCTTATCATTTTATATTCATTACATAAGCTTTTGAGAGCCAAATTCTTGTCGAAAGTTGTTGCGATCTTGAGCGTATTCTTTTTACTCATATCTACTCTTAAAGGAGTGTCTTGTTTGAGTGCTAAGTGTTTTTGTACACTTGAAGGGAAGTGTTAATCCCTTGTGTTGTAAGAAGGAACTTGTGTTTCCTTGGTTGAAGTCTTGGAGTGTTGTATCTCCGAGCAAAGGTTGTTGAGGCTTGTGTCCTCAAGTTGTAACGGTTTGTTGAGCACCCGTAAGCTTAACAAGTTAGTGGAAATCTCGAGAGAGTCTCTCGGGGACTGGACTAGCCACGGGTTATGGTGAACCAGGATACATCGGTGCGTTTGTTCTAATTTATTTACTTATCGCACTTATTTATTTCCTGCAATTTTTAAATTCCGCAAGTTTACGCTAATTTTTATTATAACGCTATTCACCCCCCTCTCTAGCGTTAAGCGTATTATCTAACACTGACAACACGATCTTCCAAATAAACATGGGGAACATTGTGACATGCAGTTTAATTCATCATGGTGAACAGCAGTGCTCTACTCCTAGTCCTTCCAATTTGAATGTTGAACGGAAGTGTCTAATGGAACAAGTGGAAGACTGTTGCGAGTAGTGATATGCGGCTCTTGGGTTGTTGTTCTGGTTCACTTCCAAAGCTACCAAGTTAAACAACTTGAAATGCTGCAAAAGAGAAAATTTACAAGATAAGGAAAAGAAAACAGATTCTCACAAGAAAGAAAAATTATTGAAGCTTGACCAATGTTTATTTTTTTCTTTTGGAAGTCCCTTGTTGATTTTCTTTTGGAATTAAAAGGACTCTCACCCTTCTGTCGCACATCAAGGTCTACTTAGGGAAGATTGCAAATCAAAATGACTGGTGTTGTGACGACCCAAAGGGTCATCACCAATTTTTTTATGTATTCTGTGTCTCTGAGGCCTTGAAAACCTTATTTAGGATTTCCTCGATTTACATGTGCAGTCCGGACGCATAACCGGAAAACTTATATATGAATTTTGTGAGAAAAATAATAAATTTTGATATTAATATGATTAAGTTTGACTTCGGAGAATATTTTTGGTAAACGGATCCGGAACCGTAATTTCACGGTCTCTAAGAGTCCGTAGGAAAATATGGGACTTGGTCGTATGCCTGAAATCGAATTTCGAGGCCCCAAGCCCGAGAAATAAATTTTTATGTGAAATTAATTTTTAGAATTAATTAAGAAAAATGGAAAGGAAATATGATTAGAAGACTATGGTATCGAGCCCGTATTTTGGTTCCGCCGTCTGGTACAAGTCTTATATATAATTTAAGCACTTTCCGTAATGTTTGGTTGAAAATGAACGACATTTGACCCATTTAGGATCTAAAATGGAAATTTGGTGTTCTAAGAAAATTTTGAAGAAATTATAGATTTTGAGGCTTAATTTGATGTATATGATGTTGTTTTGGCGATTTGATCGTACAAGTAAGTTTGTAGGATATTTTTTACGTTCTGTATGTTTGGTTTGGAGCCCCGAGGGCTCGGGTGAGTTTTGGATAGGTGTTAGAGTGCACTTTTGAACTTAGGAAAAATATGATGCATCAGACCTGCAATCTGCGCATTTCTGAAGTAGGCCTTGCAAATGCGAGCCTGGCAACGCAAGTTCGTAAATGCGAACAAAAATCTTGCATTTCCCAGACTTAATTGCGAACCCAAGTTTGCATTTCCCATATCAGAGACCTGCATTTTTCATACTTAGACGATTTTAAGCTTCATTTTTCACATTCTCTCAAACTCAAACACCCATAGGTGATTTTTCAATAAATCTTTCTTCTCCAACGCATTTGTAAGTCAATTTTTATTTAATTCCTTCAATCTTTAACATCATTAAATATATTTTCATCTTAAAATTAAGGATTTACATGGGTGAAAATGGAGACTGGGTAGAAGTTAGGTTTTCTTAAAATTGGGGATTTGGACCTCAATTTGAGGTCCGATTTCAAAAATAATCATAGATAAGGATTCGTGGGGGAATGGGTAACTAGGTTTTGGTTCGAACCTCGGGTTTTGACCACGTGGGCCCGGGGGCGTTTTTAGATTTTTTGGCAAAACTTTGGGAAATTTATTTTATGCATTCAAATTGATTCGATTAGCGTTTGTTGATGTATTCAAGTAATTTGTCCCTAGATTCGAGCCGTTTTGTGGTGGAATCGAGGGGTAAAGCTATACTTGAGGCTTGAGTTGAGTTTGAAGCATCGAGGTAAGTATTTAGTCTAACCCTAGCTTGAGAGAATAGGAGAGGTCTTGTTGTTAATTGTTAATTGTCGAGTACGATGTATAGGCATGGTGATGAGTATCTATACATTGGTGTCTGGCATGACCGTGAGTCAGTATATTGCGATCATCCTGATTTTTGTGTAGTTTTCATGATTATTTATCTTTAACATCATTAAATGTATTTTCATCTTAAAATTAAGGATTTACATGGGTGAAAATGGAGACTGGGTAGAAGTTAGGTTTTCTTAAAATTGGGGATTTGGACCTCAATTTGAGGTCCGATTTAAAAATAATCATAGATAAGGATTCGTGGGGGAATGGGTAACTAGGTTTTGGTTCGAACCTCGGGTTTTGACCACGTGGGCCCGGGGGCGATTTTAGATTTTTTGGCAAAATTTTGGGAAATTTATTTTTATGCATTCAAATTGATTCAATTAGCGTTTGTTGATGTATTCAAGTAATTTGTGACTAGATTCGAGCCGTTTTGTGGTGGAATCGAGGGGTAAAGCTATACTTGAGGCTTGAGTTGAGTTTGAAGCATCGAGGTAAGTATTTAGTCTAACCCTAGCTTGAGAGAATAGGAGAGGTCTTGTTGTTAATTGTTAATTGTCGAGTACGATGTATAGGCATGGTGATGAGTATCTATACATTGGTGTCTGGCATGACCGTGAGTCAGTATATTGCGATCATCCTGATTTTTGTGTAGTTTTCATGATTATTTATCTTTAACATCATTAAATGTATTTTCATCTTAAAATTAAGGATTTATATGGGTGAAAATGGAGACTGGGTAGAAGTTAGGTTTTCTTAAAATTGGGGATTTGGACCTCAATTTGAGGTCCGATTTAAAAATAATCATAGATAAGGATTCGTGGGGGAATGGGTAACTAGGTTTTGGTTCGAACCTCGGGTTTTGACCACGTGGGCCCGGGGGCGATTTTAGATTTTTTGGCAAAATTTTGGGAAATTTATTTTTATGCATTCAAATTGATTCAATTAGCGTTTGTTGATGTATTCAAGTAATTTGTGACTAGATTCGAGCCATTTTGTGGTGGAATCGAGGGGTAAAGCTATACTTGAGGCTTGAGTTGAGTTTGAAGCATCGAGGTAAGTATTTAGTCTAACCCTAGCTTGAGAGAATAGGAGAGGTCTTGTTGTTAATTGTTAATTGTCGAGTACGATATATAGGCATGGTGATGAGTATCTATACATTGGTGTATGGCATGACCGTGAGTCAGTATATTGCGATCATCCTGATTTTTGTGTAGTTTTCATGATTATTTGGTGATTTCTATATGTTGTGAAAACCATGTTATATAAATTGTGAACTTAAAGCTTTGAGGAGCATTAGCTCAAGTCGTGATACGAAATGTTAAAGTATATGAGACAATTGGGTATTTTGGAGCGTTGGCTCAAGTGACAAAGTGAATTATAAAGTACGAAACGAAAGAAATGAGAAAGAGTTGTTGAATGTTTCCCTTGCCGGGACATTGAATTTCTTGGTATTGTTCCCTTGTCGGGATTTGACTGTTTAAATGTATTCTCTTGCCGGGATTTTCATCACTATTTGCTTATTCCCTTGCCCTTTTATTGTGGCTGTTGTTTGGGTGAGGAAGAGTGATAAAGCACGAAGGGTAATGTCGTACCATACGATGTACCATTCCATACTAATATTCATTGATTATTCTATTAGGAAAGAGAGTAAAAGCACCAAGGGTGATGCCGTGTACCGGATTATTTATATGATTGATTTGGTGAGAACGATAGTAAAAGCACGAAGGGTAATGCCGTGCAAACTTGTGCATTCCGATTTCTCATTGATATTCTGGTTTTGGTTGCTTCTATCCTTATTCCGAGTTTTTCATATTTGGAATTGTTATCTTCCCACATCATGCTCCCCCTCCCTTTATTGATTGTTTACCTCCTGCATTTTCTTCTGCTACATATATGATATATGAACTGAATAGGTTATTTTGGTAGTCTGGTCCTAGCCTCGTCACTACTTCACCGGGGTTAAGCCAGACACTTACCAGCATATGGGGCCGGCTATACTTTGTGCTCTTTTCCACAAATCCAGGTTTTGGTTAGCAGCACATTGGTCGTAGTTTCAATCTCATATACACTTGGCAACCCAAATTGATCATTAAAATTAGCAGTATGGTACTAATAGCAATAGGTAAAGCCAGAGAATGTGGGGAACTCTTGGTGTGGAAGCTCTTAAGATATACAAGAAAGATGAATGCTATTCATTCTTGAGAAAAGTCTCTACAAAAGTAAGGAAAACAAACTGACGAGAGAGAATTTTAGCTCTTGTTGAGACCATAAGCTCCTTAGGTGCCCTACTGAATTCATGATGGACATAAGGAGTCCAAGCGTCTTTATATAGAGTCTTAAAGATGGGACTAATGGGTCTTCCGAATAAGTTATTTCCTTAAATAACTCCAAGTTCAAGTTATTGTAGAGTCAAGACTTAGAATCAAATTCTATTTCTTAAAAAAGAAACGGCAAACAAGAAAGCTAAAAGAGCTTAGGGTTGGCATGATAATAATTCTACGCGGCTTGAATTGAAAACATTATGATAAATGCTTCATGGCCTTATCTTGTGAGGATATAGCCAAATTTGTCTCTTATAATATTAGGCCATGTGTATGTACTCACTGATGATTACAGAGAATTGCTACAACAAAAAAATGCAATGGATAGAAAATCAAGATGTTTATTTTGATACATCAGACTGTTTGGTCAAGTGATTCATAAAAGGATAGTCTTATGTGGTGCTTCAGGTCTTCTTTTTAATTTTGAAAAGCCTATACCACGACAAGTCTTGAATCCGGGGGCATCTGTAGACATATAAAATTTATTGGATTTAATCCATACAAAAAATTGGATTAAATTTAATTCGGCTAAATAATTAATTTGGGTTTTACAAGTTAAATTAGTCCATTTTATTATTTTCAGGCTCAAAGTCCATTTCATCTTAAGGCTCACACTTATGCCATGTAACATGGAATATCCAGTCAAACTCCAGACCAGTAAGGTGACACCACGTGTTAAATGATGTGGCACTCCAAGTAAAAAAGCAAGAATCAACCACAATTCACCAAGTGGCTAAAATGACATGGGCCAATCAGAATCAAGAAAGAGAGTTCTTATGTAGCTGGACTGTCCATCCTCTACAACTATAATAGAGGGGTTACATAACTCTCAGAGGATATCCAGAGTTGGAGAAGAACACTCCACAATTGGTGAAGGCATCCACAAACAGAGAGATCAATCATCAAGTGTTTAGTTCTTCAACAAAGGAGTGATCGACAGAGTTCTTCCCGGAGATCAACCCATAATAACAAAGTGGTGCTCAATGTTCTTGGCAATTAAATACATCACAAGGAGATTTGCATCATCCTACATTCGAGAAAGATGTTTTTCAAGCCCTCGAATCACGGATAATTTTAGAAAGAAGAATCAAGGGATTCATAGAATTGTACTCACAAATATTTATCAATAAAATTTCTTTTTCTTTATATTATGTTTGTTGAAGTTTATTTTTTGTCTTAACGAAAATTTATTGCAAACAATATCATGGCGACTTGTTCCGAGTGTTAGACTTTAGTACTATTCAGCTGGATGAGATTTTGGGTTATGAGGAAGAGCTAGTTGCCATTGTTGATAGACAGGATCTCCAGTTAAGATCCAAGAGGATTTCAGCGGTGAAGGTCCAGTGGAGGGGCCAACCAGTTGAGAAGGAGACCTGGGAGTCCGAGGAGGACATGCAGAGCAGATATCCACATTTATTCGGAACCTCAGGACTTTTCTATGTTCGTTCGAGGACGAACATTTGTTTAAGAGGTGGAGAATGTAACGACCCGACTGGTTGTTCTGCTTTCTAGAATTCCATCCCCTTAAATAAAACTTCCCGATCTTTCTTTAACTAATTTATGACCTACAGTGATGGTTGATTCGAAATTTGGAAGAGTTTGGTTGAAATAGGCTCATTTGATTCCTTAATATTTTCTTAAAAGGCTAAGTTTGACTTTGATTGATATTTTTAGCAACACAGATTTATATTTTGACGGTCCCAAGGGTCCGTAGGAAAATATGAGACTTGGGTGTATGCCTGGAATCGAATTCTAAGGTCCCTAGCCCAAGTAATGAATATTTATTAGAAATGACTACATTGAAATTCTAAGTATTTAAAGAAAATAATTAATGATTAATCATGTTGGTATCGAGACTGTATGTTGGTTTCGGAGCATGGTACAAGTTCAATATAACATTTAAGACTTACTCGCAAAATTTGGTGTCAATCCGAGTAGTATAAGTACGTTTTGGCACGTTGGGAGTGAATTGAAGAACTTGAAGTTCATAAGTTTGATTCAATTAGTTTTAGGGGTGATTCCTAGATTTGGCATTGTTTCGGGCATTCTGAAGGTTCGAGCGGCTCCGTTTCATGACTTCAAACGTGTCATATATTTGGGCGGGGCCCGGAATCCCTGAGCATCAATCGGATGAGGCTCGAGCGAATCTAGAAAATTTAGGAAGAGCCGAAGCTTCAGGTTGTTGTCATAACCAAACATGCCATTGGTCAGCCAAAGGTGCGAGACTAGAAAAGCGATCATCCTCTCGAAGATGCGGCCAAGCCAAAGCCGTAGAAGCGGTCCCAGCTCGCTTGGCCAATTTCGCAGATGCGACCTTCCTCTCGCAGAAGCAGGACCGCAGATGCGGAAATCACTGAAGTAGTGAGCTTCATTTAATACGGGCTCTAAACCATTTTGGCCATTTTTTTATCACCCATGTGGCAATTTTGGATCTCTTGAGAGCGGACTTTCACCTTGCATCTTGGGTTTTGGATCTCTCGGCTCCATATTGAGAGTTTGAGCACGTTCTTTGTATTGAAAGTACACTTTGGAGTAAGTAAGTCTCATTTCTAACCTTATAAGAGGGAATTGTCCATATAGGTGTAAAAATTGAATAATTTGCCACTAAATGCAGGGGCTACGTATGTACTAGGTGACGAGAGCCCGTGCTTAACTACTATTATGTTAATTGTCCGAGTAGTTTAGGACTCGCATCATACCATATTTGCGAATGTCTATATACCTTCTTGCTAATGTGACCACTTAGGAAATGAAAAAGGTGAATGAAAGTGAAATAAAACGGAACCTAACTTCCTAAAATAACAAAATATAAATAAAAAAGGTACAAGAAAATGAACATATGACAAATCCTCATCTTATAGCCCTCCTTTTCCTCTAAAGTTGAAAAAAGAGAAAAGCTTGATAAATAGTTCTCAAAGTTTCTAGAAAATTTAAGCAATTTTATATTAACATACCTTTTATCATGCTCTAAAATAAATGCTGGCATATGCTAAGTTTCTTAAAGAAATTTTGCCAAGTAAAAGAAAATTGGAAGAAGTTTCAGCGGTTAAGCTTACAGAAAAATGTAGTGTTATACTCAACGTAGAAAAAGATCGAGAGGGGCCCGAAAGCCCCCAAAGAACGGAAACGGACTTCAAAATAAGCTTCCATAGAAACATAGTGATCTAGACAGTTTTACAATTTTTTGTACTTTGGGAGGTGCTCATTTTGAAAAAAAAAACATTATGTAATTCACGTGCTTCAACAAATCTAATGTCTTTTTCAATTTTTAAAAAATTAGAACTTGGTGAAATGAAAAACATTGGTCTGTCTCCGCAATTGGCTGATCAGTACTAAAAATCAAAAGGAAAACTTGAAAATGTCCTTGTTAGAGTTGATAAATTTATATTCCCAATTGATTTATAGTACTTAAAATGGAAGAAAATATTGAGGAACCATTAGTTTTAGCCAGACTAGTTCTTGCAACGGAAAGAGCAATAATTGATGTCCATCAGGGGCAATTAGTTTTTCAAGTTGATGAGGAAAGAAAATCATGAACTATTATAAAGATGAGTCATCATCATCTTATTTTCAAATTGATTTGTTGAATAACATTGCATATGAATAAACAGATGATCGGTTTATTATTAATTTATTGGAAAGATGTTTGGCATAGTTAGAAGTGATGATGACAACACAATAAGAACAACAACAATAACAACTATCCAGTATATTCCCACCAGGTGGGGTCTGGGGAGGGTAATATGTATACGAGCCTTACCCTTACCCGAAAGGGCAGAGAGGCTGTTTCCAATCGACCCTCGGCACATAGGATAAAATGAAAAATAGTTGTTGACAACACAATAAGAAACGAAGCACAAATGCTAGAAAAAGAATCATAAAATGAGAAAATCTCACCAGAAGAAGTTCAATCAAAAGTTGAACTCAAAACTCTTTGTTCTCATTTGAAATATATTTTTCTTGGACCTGAAGTATTTCCAGTAATCATTTCATCTTCTTTGATTGCAGAACATGAAATAAAACCAATTGAAGTTTTAAGAAAACACAAAAGAGCCTTAGGTTGGACTATGGCTAACATCAAAGGAATCAATCCAGTTATTTGCACGCATAGGATCCTTATCTAGGATAATTACAAGCCAATAGTCCAACCCAAAGGAGAATGAACCCAATAATGCAAGAAGTCGCCAAGAAAGAAGTAGTAATACTCCTAGCAATATGTGTTATTTATTTGATATCTGATAGTCCTTAGGTAAGTCCAATGCAGGTAGTACCAAAGAAAGGAGGTAAGCCAGTAATAAAAAATAGAAGTAACGAGCTCATACCTACCAAAACAATCATAGGATGGCGAGTATGTGTTGATTACAGATGACTAAATGAGGCCAAAAGAAAAGATCATTTTTTTCTTTTATTGATCAAATGCTTGAAAGAGTAGTATGTCATGATTTTTATTATTTTTCCAACGGATATTATGGGTATAATAAGATACCAATTACTCCTGAGGATCAGGACAAAACCACCTTTACATGTCCCCAAGGTATGTATGCTTACTGAAAAATGCCATTTGGACTATGCAATGCTCCTGCCATATTTCAGTGTTCCATGTCCGTAATTTTCTCAGGTATGACTGAAAATTTCTTGAAATCTTCATGGACGTTTTTATGCTTTTTAATAAAATATTTGAAGATTGTCTCTATCATTTAACTTTGGTGCTTAAAAGATGTGAAGAGACAAATTTGGATCTTAATTGGAAAAAATATCATTTCATGGTAATAAATAGAATTTCTTTAGAATATAAAATTAATGCTAAAGGAATGAGAGTCGATAAGGCTAAATTGATCTTATAGCAGGATTACCCCTACCACTATTGAAGGTATCAGAAGTTTCTTAGGGCATGCAAATTTTTATAGAATTTTCATAAAAGATGTTTCAAAAATTTCAAAGCTTTTGACTATTCTAACAATGAAAGATATGAAGTTTGAATTTTCAGATGATTGCATGAAAGCATTTGACATTCTCAAAGAATAGTTGAGTAATGCTCCAATTGTGGTTTCTCCTTATTGAAGCCAGCCATTTGAACTAATGTGTGATGCAAGTGATATAGCAGTGGGAGAAGTATTAGGACAAAAGAAAGACAAGATCTTCACACCTATCTACTACACCAGTAGAGCCCTTAACGAAGCTCAAAAGAATTATGTTACGACTGAAAAGGAACTACTAGTAGTAGTATTTTCATTTGACAAATTTCTTTCCTATATAATAGGAACTAAGGTTATAGTATTTACTAATCATGTTATTCTAAAATACCTTTTAGAAAAGAAAGATACCCAACCTAGATTACTAAGATAGATACTCCTTTGGCAAGAATTCGACCTTGAAATAAAAGATAGGAAAGGTTAGCTGATCATTTATCACCTTTGGAAAATCCTCCCACTGAGGCATCAGATATCAAGGAAGAATTCCTGATGACCATATATATGCAATCACAGCAGTTTTAAATCAACCACTTTGGTTTCTGATATTTCTAGCTATTTAGTTGGGGGATAGCTCCCAAAAGATTTTTCCAATGAACAAAAAAACTTTAAAAAGAAGAGCGACATTAGTACTGGGAATATCCTTATTTGTTTAAATGTTATGCACATGACATAATCGAGAGATGTGTATTGGAGCCAAAAATGAATAACATTTTAAGTCATTGCTATGATGGGAGTTGTAGTAGGACACTACGGAGGAAGAAAAACAACAGTTAAAGTACTTGAAGCTATTTTTCTTTTTTGACTTACTCTATACAAAGATGCAAAAAATATGTCGCCACATGTGATATATGTCAAAGAATCGGGAAAATTTCAAAAAGGAACGATATGCCTCTAAACTTTATCCCTGTGTGTAAAATATTTGATTTTTGGGATATTAATTTTATGGGTCATATTTCTCCTTATAACGCCTGTGAATACATTTTGGTGTATGTTAACTATATTGTAAAATTGGTGGAAGCAATATCCACTAGAAAAAATGACGCTCATGTAGTTTGTGCTTTTCAAAAAATATTTTTTCTAGATTTGTAATTGCATGAGTTATAATAAGCGATAAAGGAACTCATTTTATAAATAGATAATTTGCTAGTTTATTATCAAGATATGGAGTCACGCATAAAACGGGAACTCCATATAATCCACAAACAAGTGGACAAGTAGAAGTATCCGATAGAGAATTAAAAAGAATTTAAAAAAATTATTGGTTCTTCTCGAAAAAATTGGTCTTTATAGCTTGGTGATGCTCTATGGGCATATAGAACTGCTTTCATGTAATGTCCTGACTAGTCGTTTTGAGAAATTTCACTCCACTTGTCAGTTCTCGGGAATGACTAGCCGCGTATGATGTATTATGACTTGTGTAAATCATCATTTGTGGATTGCAAGTTAATCAGATTAGATATGGAAGAATGGTTCTCAGCTTGAAGCTTTAAATCTAAAAGTTTGACCTAGTCTTGAATTTTTAGTATTTGATATCAAATTTAAATTTTTATGATTTTGTTAGCCCCGTCGGGGAATTATGGACTTAGGAGTGTGTTCAAAATGTAATTTGGAGGTCCGTGGTAGATTTATTTGAATTGAAAAAATTGAAAATTTGGCGTTTCCGATCGGCAATGGAAATTTTGATACTGGGGTCAGAATGGAATTATGGAAATTGGAGTAGGTATGTTGTGTCAGTCGTGATGTCTGTGCAACATTTCAGGTCATTCAGATGAGGTTTGATAGATTTTTGGATCAGTTGCGGAATTCGAAAGTTTGAAAATCCATAGGCTTGAATCCGAGGGTGATTTATTGTTTTTGCATTGTTTTGAGTGTTTTGAGGGTTAGTATGAGTTTGAATGATGATATGTGACTTGTCGTATTTTTGGTTGAGGTCCCGGGGGGCCTCGGGATGAACTCGGAAGGTTTGTCGAAAAGTTTGGTTTGAATTTGAGCAGTTTCAGTTACTGCTCTTGTCAGAACCACACCTGCAGATTGGGGACCGGAGATGCGAGGTCCACAGAAGCAGTTAGGGCTAAGGAGGTCAGAACATGCAGATGCGAGTGGAGGAGCATGCATGCGTGACCGCAGGTGCAAGTATTAGGCTACACATGTGGCTATGGCTGGATAAGTGAAAATCGTGGATGCGTTAAGTTGATTGCGGGTGCAGTCCATAGACGTGAGATTTAGACTGCAGGTGCGGAAATGCTGGGCAAAAACAATATAAGCATTCCTTCACGAATTTATGCCCATTTCCACCATTTTTAGTCGGGATTGGAGCTTTTGGAGGATTTTGAAGAGGAAATCAAGGGGATTCTTATTGGGTAAGATCTTTTAACTTACTACTCATATCTATGGTGAGTTCAGTTGATTAAACATGGAAATGTAAGAGATTAAGGGTGAAAGATTGGGAAATTAGGGCTTGAAATTGGAGAGTTTAAATTGCGGATTTGAGGGGCCATGTGAGGTCCAATTTTGATGATTTTAGTATGTATAGACTCACGAGGGAATACGGATTCTAGTGTTGTGATTTTTATCAGATTTCGAGACATGAGCCCAGGGTCGGGTTTGGCCAACTTAGGGATTTTGAGTTTATTTGATAATTTTTGCGTGGGCTTTGTCCCTTTGGCTTGTATTAATGTTATGATTCTGATTTTTGCTAGATTCTAGATTAACTGAGGCCGAGTCCAGAGGCAAGGACATTGCGGAGTAGATTTTTGTCTAGTTTGATGTAAGTAATGATTGTTAATCTTGTCTTAAGGGTATGGAGCCCCGGATTTCACTTCGTTTCACTATATTGAGGTGACACACACGCTAGATGATGAGCGTGGGGCGTACACCATTGGGGATTATGACTTGGTCCGTCATGTTGCTAATCTTAAGTTGCGTATTGGACAAAAAACTATTTGATACACTTGTATTTTGGAAAAATTACATATTTGGACATCGTGCCAAGTTGTTTGGACCCTTAGGGGCTTTTCCTTATTATTTCCTCACCATTTTGATTTAAAATATATACTCAGTCATGTTATGTTTTCATTGATTTCATAACTCAGTATTTATTACCCCTTTGATACATAAAAAAAATATGTTTTGGGCTGAGCACCCTATTTTACTGATAGCCTAACTGGCTTGTGAGGTTTATGACTGAGAGAGGTCGAAGACCGGTTGGTGAGGATTATATAATTATGGATGGGTTGCACACCGCAATATATATGTGTGTGTGTGTGTGTGTGTGTGTATGGACCGGATTACACGCTGCATCGATATATGAATCGGGCTGCACGCCGCAATGATATAGTGCTTCGTTTGTAGGAACCCCTTCGGAGTTTGCACACCCCCTGTGAGCAGAGTCAATAATATATTTATGGATTAGACTGCACGTCATAATAGTTATTATAAAGTATCTATTGAGAGTGATTGTTGAGTGTGAGCGCTGATTGATGAGAGTGGAGCCTCGAGTGAGTGAGAGGTTTATGCGAGTGAATGAGAGGTTTATGAGAGGTTTGCCGGAGGGGCTTGTTTTTATGAAAATATTGTTTCATCCTCTTTATACTGAGCCTTTGTTGAAAATATTAAACAAATATTTTAAACAACTTTCATTGAAACTGGAGTTTTTACGAGATGTTTGGAACATAATCATTTATTTGGCTTTGTTATTTCCACTGATATTTTTATGTTATGAGATGTATAGACGTGACCGAGAGGCTTGTCCGAGGGACTGTTTATGATTAATGTTTGCCCAAGGGGCTGTATACAAATTATCTTTTGCCTGAGAGGCCGATTAAGATCTTCATCACTTTTACTATAAACTACATTGAACCTCTATTGAAACTGTTGGAAAGCATCTTCAAATGATTTTTACCAAAAGCTGGATTTTAAATAAGATGATTTGACTCATATTCTAATTGAAAGCATGTTGTGCTTAATGAATTTATCATGATGTGGATCTTATTTGCTTCCTAATGCTCAGTCTATATTTACTTTTATTACTTACTGAGTTGGCTTACTCAAATTACTCTCTGCACCTTGTGTGCAGATTCAGGTATTTTTGAACCCAGTGGCAGGTGTTGATTACTCAATGGCAGGTTCATCGGAGTTAGCAAGGTAGCTACCTGGCGATCGCAGCCCTGCTTTTCTCCCTCCTTATTCTTCCTTAGCACATTCATTAATTTTTCCCAGCCATTTTGATCTTGGTGTTGTATTATAGTTGTAGTTTATGCTCATAACTAGTGACAACCCGATGTTGGGCTTTCTTTCCGCACTGTTACTTTGGACTTAAACACTTTATGATGGTTTACTGTTAAATAATTTTGAATTTTATCTTCAAAATGAAAATATTGATTAGTTTTGGTAATGTGTTGGCTTACCTAGTACCACGTTAAGATCTATTACGATCGGGTTGGTTTTGAGTCGTGACATTTCCAAACTCATATAGGAACATCTCCTTATTGACTAATGTTTGGAAAAGCTTGTCATCTACCCGTAGAATTGCAAACAAAGCATATTGGGCTATCAAATTATTGGATCCAAATTTGCCAGATGCAAGAAAAAATTACCTATTATATCTTGATTAGAGCCGTCAATATGGGCTTAGCCCGGTGGGCCAACCCAGCCTAGCCCGTGATTTAGTAGGGTTGAGCTAGAACTTTTGGAGCCCGTTTAAAAATGAGGCTTTTAAGCCCGGCCCGAGTAAGCCCGTGGTCCGTGAGGCTTGACTGAGGCTGGGTCGGCCCCGCCCGTGGGTCTAATAAAATATTTATTTAAATATAAAAAAATATAATGCTTTGAGAGATGGAAAGTCGGAATTGGATCTTTACTAAGAGGAATCAAAACTTGATCTTTAGAAGTTTCAAGAGATGATGTTGTCATGTATTGGAAGGACCACTCTAGAAATATCTCCATCTTTCAATGATGGTGCGTGATGTATTTAGCATTCTTATTACCATTGTACCATCGGAATCAACATTTAGCACTAGTGGCGTATTCTTACAAAGTACAGAAGTTGCATTTATTCTGAAAATGTCCAAACACTTGTTACTACTCGAAATTGGCTGCACAGATTTTTCCGAACTCAAAGTGGTAATATTGTTTTAAGTGAACTTAAATATATTAATTTTTAATATTTAATTATTTAACTAATCAATATTGTATATGAATTGTAGATGAAAGTGAAGATGTTAAGACAACCTTATCAC
The DNA here is from genome assembly GCA_034376525.1 of Nicotiana benthamiana. NCBI lineage: Eukaryota > Viridiplantae > Streptophyta > Magnoliopsida > Solanales > Solanaceae > Nicotiana > Nicotiana benthamiana. Next base: position 61,663,867 of record CM067323.1, read on the forward strand.
AAGCGGATTCAAATATGTTTGATGAAGATGATGTGTTGGATATCTCATAAGCATCATGGACGTTCGTTTAAATAGTTTGTTTTAAGTTTTGGCTTTTAGTGAATAAAATATAATCATGTCTTTTACTTTTTTATTATTTATTGTAATATATGGGAACAATGTAAAAGATTATTGTTTTGCAAATTTTCTCTAATAAGATATTTTTATGTTTTAAATAATTATCTTTTTTAGGTCAAAACCTAAAGAAAAAAAATTAAAATTATATTTTTTAAATAATAGGTCGGCCCGTGGGGGCCCATATCCCACATAGGACTGGGGTTGGCTGACCATTATAAGGACCATCAAAATGGTGGGCTAGCCTAGCCTAGCCCGTCAATTGCTAAAGTCCACGTGGGCCAGGCTGGGCTAGCCTGGCCCGGTTCATATTGACAGCTTTAATCTTGATGAGTTAGAAGAATTCAGACTTGCAGCATATGAAAATATTAAATTGTACAAAGAAAAGACTGAAAATGGCATGACATGTCACGACCCAAAATCCACTAAGGGTTGTAGTGGCGTCGGACACCGCTGTCAGGCAAGCCAACTGAAATACTTAATTAAATTCTTGTTTCAATGATTTTAAAAACACTTCTTTGTACAATTAAAATAACACATCGGTATATTTTTCAGCAATAATAATGAAATATTTAACAACTCTAAATTTTTTGAAATTAAACCCAAATACATCACCAGAACCCAGTGTCACAAGTACATGAGCAATTTTCTAAGAGAAACCAAATAAGTACAATAACTGTCCGTAATACAATTGGACAGAGAGTAAATACAATCCTGAAAGAGACTACACTAGCTGTGGAATCGCCTTGAGGAAATATAGTTCACCTAGTCTCCGTGTCAACCATGCTACCATGCCACTAAGCCATTAGCCACATAATAAATCTGTGCAACAAAAATGCACATTATATGTGGTATGAGTACGAAAATAATGTGTACTCAACAAGTATCCTGTCTAATCTCGAAGAAGTAGAAACGATAGCTCGACTTTAACACTTGCTACTGGTCAAATAATAATATACCAAAATGTGAGGAAATCGTGGATTTATACAACATGCTCTAACTCACAAAGTTGTAAAACAGGTAAACACCTTAAACAATTAATAATGGATTTTCAAGATTTCTTTTCATTTATCCTTAGCAATTTATGTCATATGAAAAAGGCAATATCAGCATCACGTATTTCAGGTAAACAGTATAAACATACGCATATCATGCCGAGGTCAATGATCCGCTCAAACAGAAATGTAAAGTGTGCACTGCTGAGGGTCGAACGGCCCGAACCATAGATGCATCTATTATCCCGCTCGTGAATCATACGTGCGACGCGACATGTACACATAAAATAACAATCACCCTACTCTCAAACCATACATGCGACGCACGTACACATAAAATACATGCTCAAATAGCAAATTAAGAATTTATCAGGGAATAGTTTTTCAAATAAAAGCCAATTTTTTTAACAATTTAAGAAAATAAAGTTTAATCATGTTAGAAATCCATTCACTAATTCACTTTAATTTAAGAAATTCAAATGTCCATTGGGTTACAGATATTTCAAGTGTAGCACGCTTTTGGGTCCTAGACTAACGGACTCTCATCACCCCATGCGTACGTAGCCCCCACAAATAGGAGCACATAAGTAGTTAACTCATCTAAGGGGACAATTCCCTCTTACAAGGTTAGAAAGGAGACTCACCTCGCTTTGAAGATCCATAACTGGCATTCCACGCCCTTTTGAAAACTCTAATTGATACCCCACGCTCCAAAACTAGCCAATGGTTACGCAAACCCACTAATATATTCTCAATTATTCATTACAATTTAATTTATAGCAATTCCTAGCACAGATCGGAACATGGACAAAAATGTCCTCGGGCCCACGTGCCCGGATTCCGAAATTGTTTGAAGATAAACTTTACCAATAAACTCACGAACTCAAATATATGATTTTCTCTAAATTTCATACCCAAAATCGTGGTCAAATTCCAAGAACAATAGTTTTCTAGGTCTTCCTCAAAACCCGAAATTTTCACTAATTTCCATGTCAAAATCCATATGTAAACCTTGTATTTAACTCAAAGCTAGCATAAATTACTTACCTCATGACAACTGACGAACACGACACCTCCAAGCTGCTCCCCATCGACTCCAATGGAAGAAAAATGGGGTTCAAATGAATCAAACCTGAACTTTTAAAGACCCCACTGCCCAGCTATTTCCGCACTTGCGGATGCTTGATCGCTTCTGTGGTTCCACACGTGCGGTCCCAAGGTCGATTCTACGGTCCACCATGGCCGCCCCTTTTTCCGCTTCAACGACATCCCTTCCGCAAATGCGGTCCCACTTCTGCAGAACCTTGACTGCATCTACAGTCCACGAGACTTTGACCAATTCTGCTTCTGCGGGGCCACTTCTGCGGTTCCATTTCTGCAGAAGAAGAAATACCAGCAACCAGATCCTTCAGTTGTCCAAAACTCTCAATTTCGATCTGTTAACCACCCAAAATCCACCCGAGGCCCCCGGAACCCAAATTAATCATGCAAACCGGATCCATAACACATTACGGACTTTCTCACGGCCTTGAGTCATATCAAACAACGCTGAAACCATGAATTACACCCCGATTCAAGCTTTATGAACTTTGATTTTTCAAACTTCTATTTTCAATGTTTAAACCTATCAAATCACGTCCGATTGACCACAAATTTTGCACACAATTCATATTTGATATTACAGACCTACTCCATCTTTCAGAATTGCATTCCGACCCCAATATCAAAATGTCCACTTCCGGTCAAACTTTTTAAAACCCTTCAATTTTCTATCTTTAGCCAAATGGTTCCAATATGACCTACGGACCTCCGAATTCACTTCCGATCGCGCTTCCAACTCTAGAATCACCATCGGAGCTACTCTTAGTCTCGGAATCTCAAACAGACATCGATTACACTGAAATGTACCTCAAGACAAACTTATGAAATTCCTCCTAAAATGTAAACTTCCGCAATAGGCACCAAAATGCTTACGGGTCATTCAAAACCTAATCCGGACATACGTCCAAGTCCGAAATCATCATACGAACCTGCTGGTACTTTCTGATCTCGATTCTGAGGTCATTTACTCAAAAATCCAATCCTAGTTAATTATTTCAACTTTAAGTTTCCGAAATGAGAATTCTCTTCCCAAATCAACTTCGAACTTTCGAATTCAACTTCGACCACGCGTACAAGTCATAACACCTGAAATAAAGCTGTTCATGACCTCACACTATTGAACGATGCGCTAGGACTCAAAACAACTGGTCGGTCGTTACATGACAAGTTTTTTAGCCATAAAAATTTTAAAGTCGGAGATCAGGTTCTATTGTACAATAGCATGTTAAGATTATTTCCAATGGACAGGACAATACATTGTGATAAAAATTATTCCCTATGGCGCCATTGAAATATAACATGCGGGTGGAGAAAAATAATTCAAAGTGAAGAATCATTGTTTGATGCCTTATGTCACAAAAATATTTGATAAATAGGACAATTCTTTTTTCTTAAATATATACTATGGATATGATTAAGTCTCTCTCTCTCTCTATATATATATATATATATATATATATATATATATATATATATATATCAAATCAAAATATAGGTGCTACATATCTATGTTCTAATAGCATAGGTGGATTTCTTCTATGAGTACATGTGTGAATCTATTGAAGGATGATATCTAATTTTTAACTTTAAATTTAAAATAATAATAATAATAATTACGGTTACATTTGCAGTATATATTATCGATATGTATGCATATTTTTATATAAAATAACATATAATAAAATATATTTTATTTATGAAAGTTTTACTTAATACTAGAAGTTACTATACTAAGCTAAAATTTTTTTAAAGAAAGTAGGATTATGTAATGTTGGTTGAATGGACTACTATATTTGAGCAAAGTCGAACAAAATTTGTTGTCTCAATGTTGAGAATGTTGTGACGTTTGTTAAAGTGAAAGCTAAAAGGATTTCAGGCATGAAAGAGGCGTGAAGCTATTTTACACTAATCTGTCAAGTAATAACAAAGTACAAAATTTTAGCTACAATCTTTGGAAAGATCCAAGGTACTGTTATTCTTTAAATATCTGGAATGTTTTTTCACAGTACTGTACTGAGCTAAAAAACTATAAAAAAGCTTTTCACCCTCAGTAAAGGTTAAATAAACTTCACGATCAAGCCAAGCATATTTCCAACGTTCTCCACTATTCTTGAATATTGTTTAAACTCCTACTTTCTTTTACTTTCTTTGACCATTTTCACATAAAGTTATTTTTCTTTTCTAAAACTACCATAATAAGTATAGTTCAAAATAGGCAAACAGATGCGACCCGAAACAGGGAATAGTTTCTCCTTCAAACAGGCATTGAGTTGTTGTTCCTCAGCTCGTGATGAGATATTTTATTTCACCTGAAGCAGCAGATTAGGCAGCTAGAAAATATGTCGTAACCTTGTTGAAAATATGAAACACCATATGTAGATGATGAGATTTTTCAGGAACTGGTGAGGGAAACAAACTTTGATATTGTTTCTACACCACTCTGTCCTAGACTGGAAAAATTGATCTTAAAGATAATAAAACGTGGTTTAGTGCTAGGAAGCTCAGCATACTAGAAAAAGTTTGGATGTCGTGGGTGACTTTCTAATCATGCCCCATGACCCCTTGGACGCGTCCTATGGCGCCTTAGCAAGCCTTCTAATGTCTAACACCACGGATGGCTCGTGGTCTTTGCTGCGCCAAGTGACAAATGTGCATGTGTCTCTGTCTCCCCACAAATATCCCTCGCTAGCGCCCAGCCATCGGCACACAAACAACACCGCGCGCGTAGACCGTTATGTCAAAGACAAGGTTGCTGACAACAAACCTATTTCTACCTTGTAGAAAACTAAGTCATTTTCATTGTAAATATAGAGTAGTTTTATTTCATATACTTTCATTATGTTCCTCTAGCTTAGTTAGGTCTAGTCTTGTAACTTTTTGGTTTATTTTTTTAAGCACTATAAGAGGGGATCAAACAATAAAACTTTCTAGCAAGCAAACAATTCTCTGTATCGATGTCTCTTCCCCTCGACACCGTGTTGCTTTTCTGTAATAACTTTTATTAATGCAATCAAGATTTCTTTCATCCTCAATTTTTGTTTATGTTCATTTAATTGCTCTTGACATTAATTTTCCCGTACTGCACTAACAATCTCGTCTAGCGTACGGAGGGGACCTCAGTTGGCGGATAGTAACTGCACTGACATTAGTTGATTAGTCTTACGTTGCATGTCCAAGAAATCTCATGAAGGCACCGCATAATAACTGGTATCAGAGCCTAGGCTCGACATCGAACGAGGGAACATATTGCCATTACCACCATTTCTGACAATGGTGAATCACGAGAACTGCATTGTGGCCCTTGAAGAGACAATTTACGTACTACGACTCATCGTAGATACAGTACCTGAATTAAGAACTAGCCTAGTGCAAAGGTTGGATGACCTTGGACCGTAGCCCAAAGTTGACATAGAAAATATCAGTTGCGACTCTAAGGGAGACCGTCAAATGACAGCCATAGAGGCACCCAAAACTTTTTCCAAATTTGAAGGCTTCCAATAGGAGTGTGATGAGGATTTAGCCTACAGGGCACAAGAGACAGACAAGGTGACTGTCATGCAACAAACTTGATAGAATGTAAGGGTTCACCAAGCTCTATGGAAAACCTACAGGTCCAACAGTACATATACACACAGTAGTAATTAAATGGCAAGAGTTAGTTGAAAAATTTCCAGCTCAACGAAATAAAAAATCATACCCTTATAGGATTTCAACTTCACTACGGAGCAACTTTTAGATTACAGCCTATGTAACCTGGAATTTATCTCTTAATCCATCACTAGCTTGTAACACACATATTACAAGCCGCTTTGTAATAACGTTATTGCAAAGAATTTACAACCTAACTAACTCTAGTCAAGACTCAAACAACTGGTTTAAGGTTTACGAATGGGTTCCTATAGAATGATTCTAAACAAGCTAGATAGAAATTATAATTAAAGAACTGTTTCAAAGTTACAACTCAACTAAGGACATACAATAACTTTATGTGGGAATTGGTTCGTAGTTGTTTTGTTCTTTGTTCTTGAAGCACTTGAAAATTGTTGGTTGGATAATCACGTTAATGAGCTTGTCAAATGTTCAAGTATTTGTTTTACCTCCATTGCATGCATATATACATGTATGACATTATTTACAATGATGCAAGGAAGGTAGGTAAAAAATCTTCCCTGGAAAGTTGACTGCAACATTGTTTTGCACAGTGGCATGTGTAGGCAGCAACATTCCAATTGGAAAGTTGACTTCGTGTAGTTTCCTGGGGAACTAATAGGGACCTGGTCCCTCAGCCATTCCTTCCACTTCTGAAGAATTGTTCCCCACTGAATCTCATCCTGGGATCTTGTTATTTTAAGGTCTTGTAAGTGTGTAACAGGTTCCTTATCCGGCTTCGGATTGTAAGTTTGCTTTATATATATATATATATATATATATATATATATATATATATATATATATATATATATATATATATATATATATATATATATATATATATATATATATATATAGTAGAGTACTTGTAACCTATCAATTTTCCCATTTTTTGATGATGACAAACTTATAATTGAAAATCCTAGAAAGAGCCATAACGAACCAAATTGTGCACCAGAAAAGACCTTGTGTTCCCCTTGAAGCTCTGTATTCCCCCTTAATTAGTTAATCAATGCAATTATTTTTTCCCATTTGGCATTATATAAAGATTATAATCAGTTAAGCAAGAAGGAAGTCTAGTTATAAGTTAACTCATGCCACATATATGCACACATTTATGATTAAAAATAGAGCATAAAAGTACAGTTGAAACATCAACAAGGGAAAAGCTTTCATTAACAAAGTTTTGGATTTTATAATGGGAGCAGAATCAATGTTACTACCTCATCCACACATTGAAACAAACAAACAAAAGAACCACACGATATCATCAGAAGAAATGACACAGAGAGACTGGACACTGAGGGGATAGAATCTAAAAGGCATTGGTAGGAGAAGGTTTGGAAGTAGAGGAAATTGTTTGGAGGACTAGATCCATACGGGCATTTGCTGAGATTTTCTCATTGATCAGTCTTTCTCTCAGTTCTTCAACTTGTTTCCTTAAATCAGTTCTCCTTAGTACAGATAGCAACCATTTTGTTCAGAGAATGACTAGAACCATGTGCTTCTTGCAACTAACTTATCTGAGTCTCAAGAACAGCAAATGACGACCCGGTCGGTCTTCTTTGGAATTTATTCCCCGTTCCCCCATTAACTACTTCCCTTAAGTTCATTTCTACTATTTTGGTTTGCCGGGATGTTCGGTAATAGAATTCGGAGTATTTTGGGACACTTAGTCCCTAAGAGAGAGTTTAATGTTGGAAAATGGTAATAAGAACACTATGAAGACGACCACGGAATGGAAATCTGATGGTTCCGTTAGCCCCATTAGGTGATTTCGGGGTTGGGAGCGTGTTCAGAATGTATTTTGGATGTTCCTAGCTCATTTAGGCTAGAAATGCCGAAAGTTAGAATTTTGAAGTTTTCGGTCCGATAGTGACTTTTTTATCCGAGTGTCAGAACGAGATTCCGGAAGATGGTGTAGCGACGTCATATCATTTGGGACGTGCGTGCAAAATTTCAAGTCAATAAGACGTGTTTTGGTTAGGTTTTAAATCGAAAGCGAGTTTGGTTAAGTTTTGGAAGTTTTTGAGTTCAAATCATTGATTTATTCGAGTTTCCGGCATTGTTTTAGGTTGGTTTAAGGATTGATACAAGTTTAAATGATGTTATGGGATATGTTCGTAGTTTTGTTTGAGGTTCCGGGGGCCTCGGGTGTGTTTCGGATGCTCGACGAGTTAGTTTTGGGAGTTGCAACTTTTGTTGTTTCCGCTTCTGCGGTTTGGGGACCGCAAAAGCGGAAGGGAGGCCATGAGTCTGAGACTGCAGAAGCAAGGGAATTTTTCGTGGAAGCGGGATCGCTTCTGCGATGTAAAGTCCGCAGAAACGAAAATGAGCATTTTAAGTGGGAGCCGCAGAAGCGGCATTTTGACCGAAAAGGGGGGACCGCGGAAGCGGTCCCTGGTCTGCAAAAGCGAAACTCCTGTTCAGTTAAGAGAAATACGATATTTTAATTTCATAAGTTGAAATATCAATTGAGAGCTCAAGAGAAGGCGATTTCGAGTGAGTTTGAAGAAAGGATTACTGGGTAACACTTCTATGATCCTTTCTAGCTATATTCCATTAATTAGCAGTTAAATCCATCTTTTAAATTCGAATTAAGGACAAAACATGGAAGAAATTGGGTGAAAGTTTATTGACTAAACTATTGGGTTTTGAGGGGGCATTTTACCTCTGATTTGGAAAATTTTTATATTTTAGACTCGTGAGAGTATGAGATTTCTGAAAATGTGAAAATTATTCGATTCCGAGACGTTGGACTGAGGGGAATTTTGGTTATTTCACCTATTTTCGTGCCTTAGCTTTAATTTTAATAGCGTAATTAGTTACTTGCAATGTTATTTACAATGTGCAATTTGTTTGAATAGATTTGGGCCACTCGGAGTCGGATACTCGTGGCAAGGGCATTGTTCCTTAGCGGTTTTGTATCGATTCGAGGTAAGTGGCTTGTCAAACTTTGTGTGGGGGACCTCTCCCCTTAGGATATCTTTTCCGTTGTTTAAATGCCTTGTACGCGAGATGACGGGCGTGTACTAATGCTAGTTGTTGAAATTCACCCTACTCGAATTATTTAGACTGCGTATTCTTCACATGTTTAACTGGTAAAAATTGCAATTAAACTTGTTTTAGCTTAGGGAAAGCATGTTAGCAACTTATTTGCTCAATTTGACTAAATTGCAATATCTTTCTTTTCTTGTAAAGCATGCTAGACTTTAGCTTTTACTTGTTGTTCGCGCTTAGCTTCTTTCTATAAAATATTGGTTTGTTGTGGTGTGTTTACTATTGGGAACTATGGAGCGACATCCCGGAAGCTTCCTATGTTCGTAATTTGTTCCAAGATTTATAAGTGCGGGATACCAAGAGATCCCCGGTATAGGATTGATTAACTGGCGGATACTAAGAGATCCCCAGAGCAGAACTGATTAGCTAGAGGATACTAAGAGATCCTCGGGATACTTGGAGATCCCTTGTGTATCTGACGAGGATACTAGGAGATCCCTTGTGTATATGATGAGGATACTAGGAAATCATTGGGATACTTAGAGATCCCTTGTGTATATAATGAGGATACCAGGAGATCCTCGGGATACCAGGAGATCCCCGAGTACAAATAGACGTAGTGATTGCTCTTATTTTGTAGAACTTTATTAGCATGTTCCGTGCTTCTTATTGTTTTGTTAGATGTTCGAGATTTACTGTATTCCTATTGTTACTTCATTCCATATTTTATTCTTATGTTTATCTTAGTAAGGGCATCGACCTTCCTCGTCACTACCCAACTGAGGTTAGGCTTTGCACTTACTGAGTAGCGTTGTGGTGTACTCGTGCTACTCTTATGCACACTTTTGTTGTGTAGATCCAGGTGCATCCGGACATGCGTATCATCAGTGTGTTCGGAGCTTGCTATCAGAGACTTGAGGTATACTGCTGCGTCCGCAGACCAGATAGTCTTCGTCCTTTCTATCTTAGTTATCAGTATTGTTCCTTATTATTTCCGTTGTATTAGACCTTTCAGACATTAGAGCTGTATTTACATTTCTCTTAGACATGTGTTGCCCGTGGAATTCCGGGTTTTGGGATGTTATCTTTCAGAAATGGTGTGTGTGGTGTATCTGCCAAGTGTCACTGTGTACATTTCTTGTTCTATTTAGTGTTCGTTATTGTTTTATTTCCGCACTTTTAAATTCCACAATGTTTCAAGGCTTACCTAGTCGCGAAGACTGGGTGCCGTTATGACAGGTTCACAATTGGTGAACTAAGGTCGTGACAAGTTGGTATCAGAGCTCTGGTTCATAGGAGTCACGGGACACTGGCCGGTTTACTAGAGGCTCACTGTTCGGTACAGAGATGCCTGTACTTATCTACGAGAGGCTATGTAACTGTTTAAGAAAAATCTTCACTTCATTGAATTCCTTGTCGTGGTATGTTTTTGACATCGATTCTAAACTTCTATCTTCTATTCTTTCACAGAGGTGAGGACACGCACGACCCGAGACGATCAGGCACCCGCACCCCCTCCTGCAGCCACTAGAGGCAGGGGCCGTGGATGTGCGCAGGGTGAGCCAGTGCACCTGCGCGAGCCACTGTCAAGGTGTTGGAAATCATGTATATCTATGATATGTGCGCTTTGGTTGTATGAGCATGACTTTCAGGTATAGGTTTTGATGAATGACAAACAATGAAGTCAAGTGTTAAACAACGATATAATATGACAATCAATCAAATGGCGAGAAGCATACTGATGACGAAATTGCAAGAACGAGCCAAAGAGTTCAAGACCGAAGACCCAAGACGTAGGTCGTTTGGTAGAACCAATGTAAGGACAACGTTTAAGTTATCTTATCCTTTGGCTCAACATTAGGTCATCATAAACATGCATAAAACATTTGATTAAATCTTATTTATCATAAACATGCATCTTTGTGTTAAACCAAAATGATTTGTATTTTAGTCAAAATGGTTTTTAAACATGTCTTTTAAATCTGGACCTAAACAATCGATTATATGCTCCTTACAATCGATTGTGTTTTTCAAAATAGCAAACAATCGATTATACAGTTTTAACAATCGATTGTATTAAGACAGTGTGATCTGAAGTTTTTCAAAAGAGCAAACAATCGATTATATACTTCTAACAATCGATTGTATTGAGACAGTACTTAAACTAAATTTTTCAATCAGCTAAATAATCGACTATATGTTTTTAACAATCGATTATAATCAGAATAATCGATTATGGTTTTTATACAATCGATTATATTCAGACCGTTCCCACAGAATCTTAAATTGATTTTTGAACGTTGAAGAACAATCGATTATACAGGTTTTACAATCGATTGTTTCCCTTAAAATCAGGAGTCTATTTTTTGAACGGTCCTCAAACAATCGATTGTGTAGGTCAGACAATAGATTGTTGGAGCACAGAATCAGGGATTTTATTTGTCAATTAAGCAACGGTCAGCACCACTTTTTCACCTATAAAAAGAGGTCTTTTGAGATGATTTTAAACACACAACTCCTCCATACATTGTTATACATATTGATCATTTTCAAGCATCATTTTAGAGCTTTTGTTGAGCCATTTGATAGACAACTTTGTATTGTTCATAGAGCTTATTTTGTTTCTCTTTATCCACTCTATTGAAAGAGTATTTGTTGTAAAAGAGAGTTGTTTGAGAAGAACATATCTTCTCATTTGTCAGGTTTTCTAAGTACCCAAAGTCTTAGTGGTTGAAGTCTTGGGGTGAGGTATCCTCAAGCAAGTGAAGTCTTAAGGTGTGGTATCCTTGAGCAACTGTAACGGTTTGTTAAGCACCCGTAAGCTTGACGAAGATAGTGGAAATCTCGAGAGAGTCTCTCGGGGACTGGACTAGCCACGGGTTGTGGTGAACCAGGATACATCGGTGCGTTCGTTCCTATTTATTTACTTATCGCACTTATTTAATTCCTGCAATTTTTATATTCCGCAAGTTTACGCTGTTTTATATTATAACGCTATTCACCCCCCCTCTAGCGTTAAGCGTATTTTCTAACAATTGGTATCAGAGCCTAACTCTCTGAAAGCCTTAACCGGTTGAGAGAGATATATATTTTTCTGTTGAGAATATTGAACGCAGGAACGATGGATGAAGGACAGTCCACCACTTGTGCTCCACTATTTGACGGAACAAACTATACATATTGGAAAGAACAAATGAGTATCTTCCTCAAAGCAAACAGTTTTCGTTTGTGGCAAATCATCAAAAATGGTGAACCAATGCCGACAAAGAAAGTTGGAGAAACCACGGTTCCAAAGAAGGAAGATGAATATGATGCCGAGGACATCAAGAAAGTTGAAAATAATGCAAGGGCCATCCATGTATTATATTGTGTGGTGAATCCAGATGTTTATCGAAAAATCTCTTGCTGCACCGCCAAGGAGATGTGGGATAAGCTCGAGATCATTTATGAAGGTACGCCTCAAATCCGAGAAGCCAAAATTGATTTTCTAGCACATAAATATGAAATCTTTAAAATGGAGAAGGAACCCATTGGTGTTATGTTTGAATGATTTTTAAGAATCGTCAACGATCTCCATGCTCTCGGGAAAGTTTACACGAACAAAGATCTTGTTCGAAAAGTCCTACGGAGTCTCACTCCCGAATGGCGCTCCAAAGCCAATGCCATCCAAGAGTCGATGGAATTCACGGATATCACAATTGATGGACTAAGAGGTAACCTCGAAACTTATGATAGCACAATTCTTAATCCTTATCTTAGAAGCAATTCGAATTTCGCCTTCAAAGCCTCATCCTCTAAACGAGAAGAGGCAAGTGATTCGGAAAGGGATGATGATAATATTTCAAAAGATATAATTGAAAAGTCTTGTAAGTCTATGAAGAAGGACAAGAAAAAGAAGAAACACCATAGGCGCTTATCACAGGATTCGGACAGCTCAAGCGATGAAACCGCCCCATTGTGTCTCATGGCTAACGAAGGAGAAGAGGTAAGTACTTCTAACTCTCACTCGTTTGAAGAATTACAAAATGCCTATGATGAATTGTATGGTGAATTTGTTAATGCTTCCAAAACTATCATAGAATTGAAGAAAGCACTTTCTTTGCAGAAAACACTTTCTTTGCAAGAAACAGATTTTCAGAAAATACTTTCTTTACAAGAAAAAGAGTTTTAAAAATCCTCTTCTTTGAAAGAAATAGATTTTGAAAAATTGACTAATGAAAATAAAAATTTGAAAAATGACATTGTTGTTTTTAAAAATAAAATCAAGGAATTGAATGAAGCCTCTTCTATTGATAAATGTTCCAATTGTTCTTCTTGTAGTTCTTTAATACTAGAGAACACAGAACTTAGGAAAGCACTAGAAACACGTAGTGTTGATAGTCCTAAAATTGAAGATATTAAAAAGGATGAAAGTAATGAGGTCAGACCATCTAGAAAGAATTCTAGGAACCTCACTAATGAGTCTAAGATTAATTGTTTTAGACCACCTAGAAACAACTCTAGGAATTTTGTTAATGAGTCTAGAACGAATAATTTTAGACCACCTAGACACAATTCTAGGAATGAGTCAAGAATAAATAATTTTAGACCACCTAGACATGACTCTAGGAAATTCAACGCTTCTAGTGGGAACAACTTTAGATCACCTAGAACGCATTTGGCTCAAACTAGACATATGCACAATCCTAATGATATATGTCACTATTGTAATCGGGTAGGACATATTGCACCGGTTTGTTTTGCTAAACATAGAGATTTATGTGTTGATTATGACTATTGTTATCCTAACCCCCAAGGACCCAAAAGAAGTTGGGTACCAAAAACCTATTTTTAGGTTCTTTTTGCAGGTGTGCTTGAAGACTACAATATTGTAGTGGATGCACCAAGCACGAAACCTTAATGCATTAAGGGGGAACGTCGGTTAGTTATCGTAGTTTGAATAAAACGCAATGAGTTGATATGTGCAAATAATCTATATCAGTTTTGGTTGATACATGCTTTAACAAGTTTTATTTTTGAATAAAAATTAGTATCAATTGGTTTTATAATAAATGATTGATTCATGTTTTGATGAATATTTTTAGTTTAAATAACAATTGGCATAGTTGAGAAAAATGATCGTTATTATTAGTATGCCATTTACTAAATTCTTATATGATCTTGTCTATAACGATTGGTATCGTCAATGGTTTAAATAACTTTTGGCATACTCTTTTTGCTAATGCCAAAAGGGGGAAGAATATGGGCGATATGCATGCTTTAATTGAGGGGGAATATTCAATTAAGGGGGAATTATATTGAATTGAATTGGTTGCATAAATTGTATGTTGAGATATAGCATCTATTTAGGGGGAATTCAATATGCATATCTTCCGTTGTTTGTCATTATCAAAAAGGGGGAAATTGTTGGAAATCATGTATATCTATGATATGTGCGCTTTGGTTGTATGAGCATGATTTTCAGGTATAGGTTTTGATGAATGACAAACAATGAAGTCAAGTGTCAAACAACGATATAATATGACAATCAATCAAATGGCGAGAAGCATACTAATGACGAAATTGCATGAACGAGCCAAAGAGTTCAAGACCGAAGACCCAAGACGTAGGTCGTTTGGTAGAACCAATGTAAGGACAACGTTTAAGTTATCTTATCCTTTGGCTCAACATTAGGTCATCATAAACATGCATAAACATTTGATTAAATCTTATTTATCATAAACATGCATCTTTGTGTTAAACCAAAATGATTTGTATTTTAGTCAAAATGGTTTTTAAACATGTCTTTTAAATCTGGACCTAAACAATTGATTATATGCTCCTTACAATCGATTGTGTTTTTCAAAATAGCAAACAATCGATTATACTATTTTAACAATCGATTGTATTAAGACAGTGAGATCTGAAGTTTTTCAAAAGAGCAAACAATCGATTATGTACTTCTAACAATCGATTGTATTGAGACAGTACTTAAACTAAATTTTTCAATCAGCTAAATAATCGACTATATGTTTTTAACAATCGATTATAATCAGAATAATCGATTATGGTTTTTATACAATCGATTATATTCAGACCGTTCCCACAGAATCTTAAATTGATTTTTGAACGTTGAAGAACAATCGATTATACAGGTTTTACAATCGATTGTTTCCCTTAAAATCAGGAGTCTGTTTTTTGAACGGTCCTCAAACAATCAATTGTGTAGGTCAGACAATCGATTGTTGGAGCACAGAATCAGGGATTTTATTTGTCAATTAAGCAACGGTCAGCACCACTTTTTCACCTATAAAAAGAGGTCTTTTGAGCTGATTTTAAACACAAAACTCCTCCATACATTGTTATACATATTGATCATTTTCAAGCATCATTTTAGAGCTTTTGTTGAGCCGTTTGATAGACAACTTTGTATTGTTCATAGAGCTTATTTTGTTTCTCTTTATCCACTCTATTGAGAGAGTATTTGTTGTAAAAGAGAGTTGTTTGAGAAGAACATATCTTCTCATTTGTCGGGTTTGCTAAGTACCCAAAGTCTTAGTGGTTGAAGTCTTGGGGTGAGGTATCCTCAAGAAAGTGAAGTCTTAAGGTGTGGTATCCTTGAGCAACTGTGACGGTTTGTTAAGCACCCGTAAGCTTGACGAAGATAGTGGAAATCTCGAGAGAGTCTCTCGGGGACTGGACTAGCCACGGGTTGTGGTGAACCAGGATACATCGGTGCGTTCGTTCCTATTTATTTACTTATCGCACTTATTTAATTCCTGCAATTTTTAAATTCTGCAAGTTTACGCTGTTTTATATTATAAAGCTATTCACCCCCCCCCCCTCTAGCGTTAAGCGTATTTTCTAACACAAGGTGCCACCAGCGGACCCAGTTAGGACTCAGTCACCAGAGACGCTTACAGCCACCACTACTCTAGTTGTTCATGAGGCATTGGCACAGCTTATGAGCATGTACACCATGCTGTCACAGGCAGGGTTACTTCTACTTCCTGCAGCCACATCCAGGCCGGGGGAGGAGCCCAGACTCCCGCCGCCCGCACTCCAGAGAAGAGGGTGCATATGGGACCGATTCTAGACATTATTCCTGCTGCAGCACCGATTCAGCCCGAGGATGGGGCACCTGCTTCAGAGGATGAGCAGCGTAGATTGGAGAGGTTCAAGAAGTATGACCCTCCTATTTTTTGTGAACTATCTACAGATAATGCTTTGGGGTTTTTGGAGGATTGTTACCGCATTTTCCGCACCATGGATATTACTACTTTGAGTGGGGTTTTTTGCAGCTTTCAAGCTTCTGGGAGCTGCCTATGACTGGTGGCACACCTTTGAGTTAGGCAGTCTGGACGAGGCTGCCTCCCTGACTTGGACTCAATTTTCATATATGTTTCAGAGGAAGTTTGTTTCCCATAGACTCCGAAATGCATGGCGCGTGTAGTTTGAGCACTTGCGCTAGGGCCATATGACTATCTCTGAGTATTCCATTCGTTATACTAGGTTGGCCAGACATGCACTTGCTTTGGTGGCTACTGTTCGTGAGAGGGTTCACAGGTTTATCGAGGATCTTATTCCTTCAGTTCTGGCATAGCGCAAGAGTTGGAGATGGATATACCCTATCAGCAGGTGGTATGTATAGCCAGGAGAATAGAGGGTATGCATGCCAGAGAGCGAGATGAGAGAAAGGTCAAAAGTTCTCGAGAGTCTGGTCATTTCACTGGTACCCGTACTTCAGGAGCAGGACGTCATAGTAGGGGCTATACGGGTCGCCCATTTCACTCATCTCTTCCTTCGCCCAGCAGTACTCCAGCTCCTCCCAGATCTCAGGAGCCTTATTATGCACCCCTGGTTTCTAGTGTGTCTCCTGCGCAGGTTACCTCTAGAGGTCAGTCTAGGAGGGGTGGTCCTAGTCAGTCAGAGCCACCGCTCCTTCCTAGAGCTTGTTATGAGTGTGGGGATAAACTCCATGTAGTGAGGGATTTACCTAGGCTCGGGAGGAGTGCACCTCCACAACAGTATTAGCAGCAGCGCCCCCAGCGCGATTCTCAGGCCATTGTTCTAGCTTCAGCTGCCACTCCACCTGCCCAGCCAGCCAAGGGCAGAGACAAGGGAGATAGAGGTCGCCCTCGAGGTAGGGGCAGGGCAAGATTTTATGCCATTCCTAATCGTGCCGAGGTTTTCGCCTCTGATTCTGTTATCACAGGTATTATATTGGTTAGGCACAGAGAGACATCAGTTCTATTCAATCCAGGCTCTACTTATTCTTATGTGTCATCATATTTTGCTCTGCATTTGGGTACAGCCCGAGAGACCTTGAGCTCTTCACTTTATGTTTCTACTCCCGTGGGAGATTCCTTTGTTGTAAACTGCGTATATCGGTCATCTTTGGTTACTATTTGTGGTTTGGAGACCAGGGCAGATCTTTTATTACTTGATATGGTTGATTTTGGTATTATCTTTGGCATGGACTGCTTTTCGGCCCAGTATGCTATTCTTGATTGTCACGCTAAGACCGTGACACTGGCTATGCCAGGTATTCCGCGTATTGAGTGGAGTGGTACTTTTGATCACACTCCCAACAGAGTTATATCTTTTCTTAAAGCTCAGCGTATGGTTGAGAAGGGGTGTGCCACGTATTTAGACGATGTGAGAGATGTCACTGCTGATACCCCTTCTGTTGACTCTGTTCCAGTGGTATGGAATTTTTTCGATGTGTTCCCAGCTGATCTTCGGGGCATGCCGCCCGATCGGTACATTGATTTGGCATTGATTTTTTGCCGGGTACTCAGCCCATATCTATTCCTCCTTACCGTATGGCTCCTCCTGAGTTGAAGGAGTTGAAGGATCAGTTACATGAATTGCTTGATAAGGGTTTTATTCAACCCAGTGTTTCACCATGGGGTGCTCCTGTCTTGTTTGTGAAGAAAAAGGATAGTTCTATGCGCATGTGTATCAATTATCATCAGTTGAACAAAGTTACAGTGAAGAACCGACACCCTTTGCCACGTATTGATGATCTATTTGACTAGCTTCAGGGCGCACATGTGTTTTCTAAGATTGATTTGCGCTCAGGTTATCACCAGCTAAATATTTGGGAGCTGGATATTCCGAAGACTGCTTTCAGGACTCGATATGGTCATTACGAGTTCCTTGTCATGTCACTTGGGATGACCAACGCCCCAATAGCTTTTATGAATTTGATGCACAGTGTATTTAGGACCTATCTCGACTCGTTTGTCATTGTTTTCATAGATGATATTATTGTATACTCCCGGAGCCGGAAAGATCATGAGCAGCACCTGAGGACAGTGCTTCAGAGAAAAGAAATTATATGCAAAGTTCTCAAAATGTGAGTTTTGGTTGAGTTCTCTGGCGTTCCTAGGCCATGTGGTTTCGAGTGAGGGCATTCGAGTAGATCCGAAGAAGGTTGAGGCCATGCAAAGTTGGCCCAGGCCCTCCTCAGCTACAGAGATCCGCAGTTTCCTTGGCTTGGCGGGGTATTATCATCATTTTGTGGAGGGGTTCTCGTCAATTGCAGCCCCTATGACTAGATTGAGCCATAAAGGTTCTCCTTTTCAGTGGTCAGATAAGTGTTAGGTGAGCTTCCAAAAACTCAAAACGTCTTTGGCTTCAGCCCGTATTCTGATTTTGCCTACTGGTTCGGGGTCCTATGCGATTTATAGTGATTCCACACGAGTTGGACTTGGAGCAATGTTGATGCAGAACGGTGGGTGATTGCCTACGCGTCCAGACAGTTGAAGGTGCATCAAAAGAACTATCCTATCCATGACCTTGAGTTAGCTGCTATTGTTCACGCCATAAAGATCTGGCATCATTATTTGTATGGTGTGCCTTGTGAGATTTATACGGATCATCGGAGTTTGCAGTACTAGTTCAAGCAAAAGGATCTAAACTTGCACCAGAGGAGATGGTTGGAGCTACTGAAGGATTATGATATTACTATTCTATATCACTCCAGGCGAGGCCAATGTGGTAGCCAATGCCTTGAGTCGCCGGGCGGAGGGTTTGGGGAGTTTGGCGTATTTACCAGCTTCAGAGAGACCCATGGCGTTGGATGTCCAAGCCTTAGCCAGTCAGTTCGTGAGATTGGACCTTTCAGAGCCCAGTCGGGTTCTAGCCTGTGTGGTTGCTTGGTCTTTATTGTTTGATCGTATCATGGAGCGGCAATACGATGAACCTCATTTGCTTGCCCTCAGGGACACAGTTCAACAAGGGGATGCTAGGTATGTGAGTGTTGGAGATGATAGGGTATTGAGGATGCAGGGTCGGATTTGTGTACCCGATGTTGATGATATTTGGGAGTTGATATTGACTGAGTCCTATAACTCGCGATACTAAATCCATTCGGGTGTCGCGAAGATGTATCATGATCTGAGGTAGCATTACTGGTGGAGGCAGATGACGAAGGACATAGTAGAGTTTGTAGCTAGATACCTCAATTGCCAGCAGGTAAAGGCTGAGCACTAGAGACCGCGAGGGTTACTCCAGCAAATGGAGATTCCAAAGTGTAAATGGGAGAATATCACTATGGATGTTGTGACTGGTCTCCCCCTGACAGCAAGAAAATTTGATTCTATTTGGGTTGTTATGGATCGGTTGACCAATTCCACTCATTTCGTTCCAGCGGGTATTTCTTACTCGGCAGAGCGGTTAGCAAGGATCTATATCAGGGAGATTGTCCGTCTACACGGAATTCCAGTTTCTATCATCTCAAACAGGGGTTCAATGTTTACATCAGGGTTCTGGAGAGCCGTCCAACACGAGTTGGGTACCCGGGTGACCATGAGTACAACTTTTCACCCGCAGACGGACGGCTAGTCCAAGCGCACTATTCAGATTCTCGAAGATATGCTCCATGCATGCACGATTGAGTTTAGAGGGTCTTGGGATCAGTTCTTGCCATTGGCTGAGTTTGCATACAAAAACTTTTATCAGTCCAGCGTACATATGGGGCCTTATAAGACCTTATATGGTAGGAGATGCAGATCACGGGTGGGTTAGTTCGATCCGGGTGAGGCCAACCTATTTGACTCTAATTTGGTTCAGGATGTAGTTGAGAAGGTGAAGGTGATTCAGGACAGATTCAGTGCAGCCCAGTCCGGGCAGAAGAGTTATGCGGACTGGAAGGTTTGTGATGCTTCCTTTAAGGTTGATGAGAGGGTTTTTCTTCGGGTCTCACCTATGAAAGGCGTCATGAGTTTTGGAAAGAAAGGGAAGTTGAGCCTGAGGTTCATTGGTCCATTTAAGATTTTGAGGCAGATTGGGAAGGTTGCATATGAGCTTTCTTTACCTTCCAGTTTGGCCGGGGTTCATCCAGTATTTCATGTTTCGATGCTTCGGAGGTATCACGGTGAGCCGTCTCACGTGTTGGAGTTCACTTCAGTCTAGTTGGACAATGACTTGTCCTATATTGACGAGCCAGTGGCAATATTGGATAGGCAGGTCTGAAAGCTCAGGTCAAAGGATATAGCTTCAATAAAGGTTCAGTGGCCGGGTCAGCCGACCAAGGAGGCAACTTTGGAGACCGAGCAGGATATGGCAGCCGATACCCTCATCTTTTTGGTACCTCAGGTATGTTCTCTATGCTCGTTCGAGGACGAACGAATGTTTAAGTGTAGGAGGATGCGATGATCCGGCCGATCGTCTTTCGAATTTATCCCTCGTTGCCCCATTAACTGCTTCCCTAAGTTCATTTCTTCTATTTTGGTTTGTCGGGATATTCGGTAACAGAATTTGGAGTGTTTTAGGACACTTAGTCCCTAAGTGAGAGCTTAAGTGTTGGAAATTCTCCGTAATCAGAACAGTGTAAAGACGACCTCATAATAGAAATCTGATGGTTTCGTTAGCTTCGTTAGGTGATTTTGGGGTTGAGAGCGTGTTCGGAATGTACTTTGGATGTCTGTAGCTCATTTAGGCTAGAAATGCCGAAAGTTAGAAATTTGAAGTTTCCGGTCCAATAGTGAATTTTTTATCAAAGGGTCGGAACGGGATTCCGGAGTTGCTATAGCACCGTCATGTCATTTGGGATGTGCGTGCAATATTTCAGGTCAATTGGACGTGTTTTGGTTAGGTTTTGAATTAGCGAGTTTGGTTAAGTTTTGGAAGTTTTTGAGTTCAAATCATTGATTTATTCGAGTTTCCGGCGTTGTTTTAGGTGATTTAAGGATTGGTACAACTTTGAATGATGTTATGGGATATGTTCGTAGTTTTGGTTGAGGTCCCGGGGGCCTCGGGTGAGTTTCGCATGCTCGACGGGTTGGTTTTGGGAGTTAGAATGGAAATTAAGTTGTAGCTTCTGTTGTTTCCGCTTCTGCGCCTTGGGGACCGCAGAAGAAGCGCCGCAAAAGCGGCTTGGCAATCGCAAAAGCGGGAGGGGGCCATGAGTTTGAGACCGTACACGCGGTGGAAATTTCCGTAGAAGCGGAATAGCTTCTACGATGTAAATTACGAAGAAGCAGAAATGAGCATTTTAAGTGGGAGCCGCAGAAGCAGCATTTTGACCGCAAAGACGGGACTGCAGAAGCGGTCCCTGGTCCGCAAAAGCGGAAACTTCTATTCAGTTAAGAGAAATCCGAGGTTTTAATTTCATAAGTTGAAAAATCAATTGAGAGCTCGGGAGAAGGCGATTTCGAGTGAATTTTGAAGAAAAGATTACTGGGTAATGTTTCTATGATCCTTTCTAGCTACATTCCATCAATTAGCAGTTAAATCCATCTTTTAAATTCGAATTAAGGACCAAAATTGGAAGATATTGGGTGAAAGTTTATTGACTAAACTATTGGGTTTTGAGGGGGAATTTGACCTCCGATTTGGGATATTTTTATATGGTTAGATTCGTGAGAGTAAGAGGTTTCTGACAATGTTAAAATTATTTGATTCCGAGACGTTTGATTGAGGGGCATTTTGGTCATTTCACCTTTTTTCGCGCCTTAACTTTAATTTTGACAGTGTAATTAGTTACTTGCGATATTATTAACAATGTGTAATTGGTTTGAATATATTTGGGCCACTCGGAGTTGGATACTCGTGGCAAGGGCATTGTTTCTTAGCGGTTTTGTACCGATTCAAGGTAAGTGACTCGTCTAACTTTGTGTGGTGGACCTCTCCCCTTAGATATCTTTGCCATTGTTTAAATGCCTTGTACGCGAGGTGACAGGCGTTTACTTGTGCTAGTTATTCTTCACATTTTTAACTGTTAAACTGCAATTACACTTGTTTTAGCTTAGGGAAAGCATTTTAGTAACTTATTTGCTCTACTTGACTCAATTGCAATATCAGTCTTTTCTTGTGAAGCATGCTAGACTTCAGATTTTACTTGTTGGTCGCACTTAGCTTCTTTCTATTAAATATTGGTTCGTTGTGGTGTGTTTACTATTGGGAACTACGGGACGGCATCCCGGAAGGTTCCCCTGTTGGTAATTTGTTTTGAGATTTGGAAGTGCGGGATACCAAGAGATCCTCAGCACGGGATTGATTAACTGGCGGATACTAAGAGATCCCCAGCGCAGAACTGATTAACTATAGGATACTAAGAGATCCTCTGGATACTTGGGGATCGCTTGTGTATAAGATATGGATACTAGGAGATCCTCGGGATACTTGGAGATCCCTTGTGTAAATGATGAGGATACTAGGAGATCCTCGCGAAACTTGGAGATCCCTTGTGTATATAATGAGGATACCAGGAGATCCCCGATGAAAAATAGTCATAGTGATTGCTCTTGTTTTGTAGAACTTTATTATAGCATGTTCCGCTCTTCTTATTGTTTTGTTAGATGTTCGAGATACACTGTATTCCTACTGTTACTTCATTCCATATTTATTCTTATGTTTATCTCAGTAGGGAACTCGACCTTCCTTGTCACTACCCAACTGAGGTTAGGCTTGGCACATACTGAGTACCACTGTGGTGTACTCATGCTACTCTTCTGCACACTTGTTGTGTAGATCTAAGTGCATCCGGCCAGGCATATCATCAGTGAGTTCGGAGCTTGCTATCGGAGACTTGAGGTATACTGCTGCGTCCAAACATGAGAGAGTCTCCGTCCTTTCTATCTTAGTTATCAATACTATTCCTTATTATTTTGTTGTATTAGACCTTTAAGACATTAGAGCTGTATTTACATTTCTCTTAGACCTGTGTTGCCCGTGGGATTCCGAATTTTGGGATGTTATCTTTCAGAATTGTGTGTGTAGTGTATGGGCCAAGCGGCACCGTATACATTTCTTGTTCTATTTAGTGTTTGTTATTGTTTTATTTCTGCACTATTTAATTCTGCAATGTATTAAGGCTTACCTAGTCGTAAAGACTGGGTGCCATCATGACAGGTTCATAATTGGTGAACTAGGGTCGTGACACAACATTCCTTTCTTTCAATCGCCTTATCTTAGGGGTAGCACTATTTTGAGCAACGATCAATCGAGAAATAGTTGAAGTGCTTGCAACCCCTCAAAACTTTTATATACACTCACATTCTTCAAAAGTGCTTTTTGAAAAAGTTTTCTTCTTGCCACCATATTTAACTGGTCCGAGAGGAACATTGAAGTATTCAAAGACCTTGGTAAGAATGAACCCATATGGCAGCCCATGATCACCATCTTAAAAATTAGCCACTTTGTTCATGTGCTCTATCATGATCCTAGGCAGATTGATGGTAGTAAAGTCATCTAGTGCTTCCATGAGGAACATGTCTGCACGAGTGGTGATGGATCATCATTCAGCTCGAGGCAGCAACCCTTTGTTTACAATTTCAAATAGCAATTGGTAAACCAGAAGGAGAGTCTTCTTCTGAACAAGTTCCCCCTACTGAACCACTCTATCCTTCAAGACTGCATTTTTGATGTTCAAAGTACAAACTCCTTGGACACTAGGTAACCCTTCAGTGGGCAGACCAAGAATAGATCCCAGCAAAGTAATGTCTAATACCATATCAACACCATTTACCAAGGCACAAATGTGACCATCCTCAACCTTATACAAGTCGGCATAAAAGCTTTGGACTTTATCATCATATTCCCTAGCAGCATCACCTGTGAACGAATGTGCCCATTGCTGAAAATCATAGATTCAACCAGCTGTCTCATACCAGCCTCCTCCATGACGTCAGAGGAGAATGTACGCCCCCCCCCCCCCCCCACATAGTACCTTTTGACTTCTCAATATTTATTTCCAAGCACTCCCCAGATCATTAGCTTGCGAACACTTTTTTCCTTCTTATCAGACTTCATAGATTTTTTACCTGATTCTTTCTACATTACCTTCAATAACGGCAGCATCAGTAAGCCTAGTCTAACATTTCAAAGACATAAAAGATCCCCTTTTTAATTTGAGAAGACCATGCTTTTGTGACAACTTCTTAGTCAACGTACTAGCTTCCTCCTCTTCTTCTTCATCCACACTCACAACAGGAACTAACTCCTCATTTATAACTTTGCCATATTTCACTAATTGTCTCATCCTTGATTTTGCTTGATTGTTCTTAAGATTAGAATCAAAAGCCTCCTTATTTTGCAACATTGTTTTGGGTTTCTTAGAAGTGGGTGCTTCACTAAAATCTACTCTTCGCCTAGGAAGACTTGTGATTGGTAAGTCATCAGACATCTTCTTCACTATTCTCCATTTGATTGACAGATGCAGAACCTGTCTTAGGTATGATTACATCCAGAGGCTCAACATCTAAATAAAGAGAGGGAGCAGGGTTAGTACTGACCTGCGGTTCCTAAAGTGAAGGTGGATCAGGTCCTTTAACAGGTTCCCATGTAGTACCTTCTTTTGCTGAAGGTTAACAAGCAAGCACTCATTATCCATCTCAACATGTTCAGATGTTTCCCGCTGAGTCCTATGAGCATCCTTACTTCATACGATAAAATCCCCTTTATTTGCGATGGACAACATATTTTTGATTGCTTCCTTTTCTTTCAGATTCATGATAGGCTCGGGAAAATTAGGAGAGGTACATGTGGACTGATGTTTGGGAGCAGTCGTTGTCGAGTCAATGACTTTTCTTCCCTCAACTTGGTCTATTTTTGACTTTTCTCCTATAGGTGAACTTGAGAGTTGTTGATTTCCTTTATTCTTAGTAATATTGGTGACATCCCTCTTTTCTTGCAAGGTGAGGGATGAGCTATGGGAAACACCTCCAGTAGGAGGTGGTGCTGGGTAACTCTTGAGAGAGAAGGAACTTAAATGGGTAGGAGAGGAGATGAAGGGTTGGGGTGACTCAGTTCTAGGGTTTTGGTCATTAGTTGTGTGAGGAGGAGACTAGTGTTGGTGTTTCGATTGGTGAGGACTCGATAGTGTTGGAGACCGATTGATCTTCAGCAGTATGAGAGGATGAGAAGATTTGGCAATCTGAAGAGAGAGTGAACAGGGAACAGGTTTGGAAGTGTTGATGTGTGAAGTGTGGTGACAGAGATAGATGTATCTATGATGTTAGAGGGATTGGTTAGAAAAAGGGAGTCAGGTCTTAGGGAGATGGGTCGATCTTATAACTGGTGAGGCATTTGGGTTTAAAAGATGCAAACATGCTGACAAACTGATGATGTGGCACTTGCTTTGATTGTTCAGAATTGTGCATGAAAGAACATAGAAACTACTAACCTGTGTTAGGAGAACCGGTTTCCCTGACTTATCTTTTATCTGTAAGCTTGTCCTTTTTACCAGTGTACAACTTCAAATGCTTATTTTCTATGTAATCATCAAGTGTGTCTACCTATAATGTGTAGGAAATCATTCTATCCATGATATGTGTGCTTTGGTTGTATTAGCATGATTTTCAGGTATAGGTTTTGATGAATGACAAACAATAAAGTCAAGTGTCAAACAACTTTATTATATGACAAACAATCAAGATTGAATGCCGAGAAGCGTATTGATGAATGGATTGCATGGAAAAGCAAAGACGAGCTCAAAAGTTCAAGACCGAAGACCCAAGGCGTAGGTCGTTAGGTAGAACCAATGTAAGAGCAACGTTTAAGTTATCTCGTCTTTTGGCTCAACATAGGTCATCATAAATATGCATAAAATCATTTTATCAAATCATATTTATCATAAACATATTTCAAATACTTCAAACAAAATGATTTTAACGTTTTCATTTTAATCAAAATGGTTTTTGAAGTAAGTTTTCAATTCTGGACAGCAAGAGAGAATAATCGATTATTGCAAAGCTGATAATCGATTATTCTGGGAAATTCCATATTTATTGGAAATTTCCGTGAAGTAAGATAACCGATTATCCTCTTGGAAATAATCGATTATCTTGTATACGTTGCCTTCCCAACGTTCAGTTTTGTGAACGTTGAGAAGATAATCGATTATGTAAAGTAGATAATCGATTATCTTGGCATAAAATCAGCATTATTGATTGTCAATTAAGCAACGGACATACAACCTCTACCACCTATAAATAGGGGTCTTTTTGACTCATTTGACATGAACAATATCTCTCATTATTCTTGAACATATTGATAACATTTCTACATCATATTAGAGTTTTTGTTGAGCCATTTGAGAGACAACTTTGAGTTGTTCATAGAGCTTATTTTGTATGTCTTTATCTACTCTTCTTAGAGAGTTCTTGTTGTAAAGAGAAAGGTTCTTGAGAAGACCATATCTTCTCATTGATTGTCGGGTTTGCTAAGTACCTTCAATCTTAGTGTGTGAAGTCTTGTGGTGCGGTATTCACGAGCATTGTGAACTCTTGAGGTGAGGTATCCTCGAGCAAGTTTGAAGTCTTGTAGAGTGTACATCTACGAGCAAGTGTAACGGTTTGTTAGGCACCCGTAAGCTTAACGAAGTTAGTGTAAACTCGAGAGAGTCTCTCGGGGACTGGACTAACCACATGTTGTGGTGAACCAGTATAAATTCGGTGTGTCCTCTCCTTACTATTTTAATTACTGCACTTACTTTAGTCCTGCAATTTTAATTCCGCAAAATTTATCGACATTCTCGTGCCGCACTATTCACCCCCCCTCTAGTGACGGGCATAAATCTTAACAGTTGGTATCAGAGCCTAACTCTCTGAAAGCCTTAACCGGTTGAGAGAATGATATATATTTTTTTTGAGAATGTTGAACGCTGGAATGATGAGCGAAGGATACTCCACCATTAGACCTCCACTATTTGACGGAACAAATTACACATATTGGAAAGAGCGGATGAGAATCTTCATCCAATCAAACAACTTTCGCTTGTGGCAAATCATCAAGAACGGTGAGCAAATGCCGACAAAGAAAGTTGGGGAAACCATGGTTCCAAAGGAGGAAGACGAATATAATGCCGAGGACATCAAGAAAGTTGAAAATAACACAAAGGCCATCAATTTATTATATTGTGCGGTGAATCCGGATGACTATCGGAAGATTTCTTGCTGCACAACCGCCAAGGAGATGTGGGATAAACTTGAGATCACTTATGAAGGTACGCCTCAAGTCCGAGAATCAAGAGTTGATTTTCTAACACATGAATATGAACTCTTTAGAATGAAGGAGCCGGAAAGCATCGATAATATGTTTGAACGGTTTTCAATGATCATCAACGATCTCCATTCTCTCGGAAAAATATACTCGAACAAAGATCTAGTTCGAAAAATCCTACGGAGTCTCACTCCCGAATGGCGTTCCAAAGCCAATGCCATCCATGAATCGGTAGGAATCTCGGACGTCACAATTGATGAACTACGAGGTAACCTCAAAACTTATGAAAGCACTATTCTTAAACCTTCTTTTGGAAATAAGAAAAGTTCGACTATTGCCTTCAAAGCCTCATCTTCTAAAAGAGTAGAGGTAAGTGATTCGGAAAGCGATGACGATACTTCTTCAAATGATTTAATTGAAAAGTTTTATAAGTTTATGAAGAAGGAAATAAAGAAGGAAGAACCAAGTCCTTCATGCCAAAATTGTGGAAAACTTGGCCACACCAAATCACATTGTCCAAAACCCAAGGACAAGAAGAAGAACAAACACCAAAGGCGCGTGACATGGGACTCGGACAGCTTGGGTGATGAAACGGCCGCCCTATGCCTCATGGCCAACGAAGAAGATGAGGTAAGTAATTCTAACTCTTACTCCTTTGAAGAATTACAAAAAGCTTTTCAAGAATTATATGGTGAATTGAAAAAGACTTCAAAAATCTCCAAAGAGGCCAAGGCTAAAATTAAAGTTTTAGAAGAAGAAAATAAATTTTTAGAAAATGATAATATTGATCTTAAAAATAAAATCAAGGAGATGAATGAAGCCTCTTCAATTGATCAAAGTTCTAATTGTTCTTCTTGTGATTCTTTGAAAATAGAGAACATAGAACTTAGGAACACACTAAAAAAACGTAGTGTAGATGATCCTAAAACAATTGAAGAAATTAAGAAGAATATTAGAAAGAATGATAGAAATGAGGTTGGACCACCTAGAAATAATTCTAGGAACTTCATTAATGAGTCTAGAATTAATCATTTTAGACCACCTAGAAACGACTCTAGGAATTTTAATAATGAGTCTAGAATGAATCATTTTAGACCACCTAGAAATGACTCTAGGAATCGCAATACGTCTAGGAATACGACTTTAGATCACCTAGAACATTTTTGGCTCAACCAAGACATATGCACAACCCGAATGTTATATGTCATTATTGCAACCGGGTAGGACACATAGCACCCGTATGTTTTGCAAAACATAGAGATTTATCTTTTAGCTATGATTATTATTTGCCTAACCCCCTAGGACCCAAAAGTGGTTGGGTAGCTAAAACCTATTTTTAGGTACATTTGCAGGTGTGCTTGAAGACTACAATATCGTAGTAGATGCACCAAGCACGAAACCTTATTGCATCGAGGGGGAATTTCGGTTAGTTATCATATTTATAATAAAAACATAATAGTTGATATGTGTTAACGATTGATATGTCATTATTAACAATTGGTATCAAGTATTTTTTTTGTTGATTCATGGTTTAATAATTTTTATTTTGAATAACAATTGGTATCAATTATTTTTGTGTTAAAAATAATGATTGATTCATGTTTTGATGAATATTATTTTTGGTTTGAATAACAGTTGGTATATTCTTGAAAAATAAATGATTCATGTTTTTAACTATTGGTTTGTTAAAAATTAATAGTTGATATGTTTTTTTAAGTAATATGATTTGCTAAAAATAACCGTTATTATGGTTGTTATGCTTTTACTAACATTTGGTATCATTTTATGTTGGTATGATTTTTTTTGAAAATCGTCATCATGTATATTCCTCATTGTATTTCCTATTTTATGTTTGACACTAACAGTTGGTATTCCCAAAATGGGGAAGTGTCAAAAGGGGAAAGTAGCCTGTGTATACTCTCTTTTTGCTAATGCCAAAAGGGGGAAGAAATTAGGCGATATGCATCTAATAAGGGGAAATGTCTCCACCTTCTAGTATGCTTTAATTGAGGGGGAATACTCAAATTGTTTGCATAACTTATGTGTTGAGATATAGCATGGCTTTAGGGGGAATCCGATATGCATATCTCCTATTGTTTGTCATTATCAAAAAGGGGGAAATTGTAGTAAATCATTCTATCCATGATATGTGTGCTTTGGTTGTATTAGCATGATTTTCAGGTATAGGTTTTGATGAATGACAAACAATAAAGTCAAGTGTCAAACAATATTATTATATGAAAAACAATCAAGATTGAATGCCGAGAAGCATATTGGTGAATGGATTGCATGGAAAAGCCAAGACGAGCTCAAAAGTTCAAGACCGAAGACCCAAGGCGTAGATCGTTAGGTAGAACCAATGTAAGAGCAACGTTTAAGTTATCTCGTCTTTTGGCTCAACATAGGTCATCATAAATATGCATAAAATCATTTTATCAAATCATATTTATCATAAACATATTTCAAATACTTCAAACAAAATGATTTTAACGTTTTCATTTTAACCAAAATGGTTTTTGAAGTAAGTTTTCAATTCTGGACAGCATGAGAGAATAATCGATTATTGCAAAGCTGATAATCGATTATTCTGGGAAATTCCATATTTATTGGAAATCTCCGCAAAGTAAGATAATCGATTATCCTCTTGGAAATAATCTATTATCGTGTATCCGTTGCCTTCCCAACGTTCAGTTTTGTGAACGTTGAGAAGATAATCGATTATGTAAAGTAGATAATCGATTATCTTGGCATAAAATCAGCATTATTGATTGTCAATTAAGCAACGGACATACAACCTCTACCACCTATAAATAGGGGTCTTTTTGACTCATTTGACATGAACAATATCTCTCATTATTCTTGAACATATTGATAACATTTCTACATCATATTAGAGTTTTTGTTGAGCCATTTGAGAGACAACTTTGAGTTGTTCATAGAGCTTATTTTGTATGTCTTTATCTACTCTTCTTAGAGAGTTCTTGTTGTAAAGAGAAAGGTTCTTGAGAAGACCATATCTTCTCATTGATATTCGGGTTTGCTAAGTACCTTCAATCTTAGTGTGTGAAGTCTTGTGATGCGGTATTCACGAGCATTGTGAAGTCTTGAGGTGAGGTATCCTCGAGCAAGTTTGAAGTCTTGTAGAGTGTACATCTACGAGCAAGTGTAATGGTTTGTAGGCACCCGTAAGCTTAACGGAGTTAGTGTAAACTCGAGAGAGTCTCTCGGGGACTGGACTAACCACACGTTGTGGTGAACCAGTATAAATTCGGTGTGTCCTCTCCTAACTATTTTAATTACTGACTTACTTTACTCCTGTAATTTTAATTCCGCAAAATTTATCGACATTCTCGTGCCGCAGTATTCACCCCCCTCTAGTGACGGGCATAAATCTTAACATAATGGTATAAAGATGAGTTAGACTTTACCAGAAAATACTTTTTAGCTAAGTTTAACTGAATCTTCCTTTCATAGCCAATCATTGAGGGACCGGGTTCTCAATTGGGTTTTATCAACCCCAATGCCCGACAATTTTGCTCGAAGTGTTCTCTACTCAGGGCCTTGGTAAATATATCTATAATTTGTTCTTTAGTGCTACATAAAATTTTAGGATATAAGCCCTTTCTCAACATTGTCTTTGACGAAACAGTGATGTACATCAATTTGTTTTGTCCTCTTATGTTGAACTGGATTTTTTGCCATGTTGATTGCACTAGTATTATCACATAAGAGAAAAACACAGTCTGAGAACACTTCTAAATCTTCCAATTATTTTTTTATCCATAGAAGTTAAGCACAGCAAGAGGCAACTGCTATATATTCAGCTTCCGCAATTGAAAGTGTCACATAATTTTGCTTCCTTACACACCATGAGATTAAGCAAGAACCCAAGAAGTGTGCCATCTTAGAAGTGCTTTTCCTATCCACCAGGTATCCACAACAATCAGTGGCAGCATACCTAATAAGATCAAAACTGTCTCCTAAAGGATAATAGAGGACCAAGTCCTATGTTCCTTTGAGATATCTCAGTATTCTCTTGGAGACTTTAGATGAGATTCCTTGCACAGAGACCCACGCTAAAAACAATGTCTGGACTGCTCGCAGTGAGATACAATAGTGACCCTATTATTCCTCTATACATGGTCTGGTTTATAGGGGAACTAGGTCCATCCATGTATAGACAAGCAGCTATTGCAATGGGCGTGTCGATAACTTTTTAGGCTTTCATATCAAATCTTTCCAGCAGCTCCTTGATGTACTTTTGTTGACTTATCAATGCTCCCTTCATAGATTGCTTCACTTAAAGTACTAGGAAGAAGTTCAGTTCTCCCATCATACTCATCCCAAATTCACTCCCCATGAGTTTAGCAAATTCTTCACAGAGAGAGCCAGATGTGACTCTAAAGATGATATCATCGACACACACCAGAACAATGTGTAGGTTCCTCCCTCATTTATTTAGGAAAAAAATGTTGTTAATTTTCCTTCTTGCAAAGCCATTTTCCAGAAGAAATTTTGACAATCTTTCATATCAAGCCTTGTGAGACTGTTTTAACCCATATAATGCCTTATCTTTTAAACACATGATCAGGGTGTTAGTGACACTCAAAAGCAGAAGACTGCTTGACATAGACTTCTTCTTTTAGATAGCCATTTTGACATCCATTTGTAATAGAGTGAACTCCGTATGAGATGCAAAGGCAATCAAAATTCTAATGGCTTTCATTCGAGCTACAGGAGCAAATGTTACATCATAATCAATCCCTTCTTCTTTATTATAGACTTGAACCACAAGTCTTTCCTTATTTCATGTGGTATTTATAAACTCATCAAGCTTGTTTGTAAATACCCACCTGGTTTCCATAATGGTTCGTTCAGTAGGTCGAGGAACCATGTGACATACCTTATTCCTCTCAATTTGATGTAGTTCCTCTTGCATGGATGTGATCAAATCTATATTTTTTAGCGATCCCTTTATATTTTTGGGCTCTATTTGGGAAAGCAAAGCTAAGAAGGAAAGTGAGTTCCTTGATTTTGATCTAGTTTGAACTCCTGAGTCAAGTGGACTGATTATGTTGTCAAGAGGTTGTGAGCTTTTCAACCTCCAATTTGGTTCCTAAGTCTCATTGGTAAAGGCACCAGACACAATCTGATTGGATTCTTGAGCGTTTTTGGCTTCATTGAATGGGGTTACGTGGACAGTATCAACAACTCTGTTTTCAGCTTCAGTTGTTGTAATTAGGGGACCGGATTCCTCTTCAGTTGATAGATATATATTTGCATCATCTTCATTGGATTCCTTGACATGGCTCATTATGTCTGGCTTTCCGTTTGCTATGTCAATTACTTTACCTGACACAAATAAGTCCTTTTACAGGATAGGTGAGCTTCATCAAAGATCACACGAATTTTTTATTCTACCCAGTGAGTCTTTTTTTGTAGACCTTGTAAGCTTTGCTTTGAGATGAGTATCCCAAGAAGATTCCTACATCACTTTTGGCATCTAACTTCCCAAGAGCTTCCATTCCATTGATATGAACAAAGCATTTACACCCAAAGGTTTTTAGATGTGTCATCTTGGGCTTCCTTCCATTCAGCAGTTCATATGGAGTTTTGTTCAAAAGAGACCGGATCATGCACTTGTTTACCAAGTAGCACACAATATTGATAGCTTCTCGTTGATACCAAATTTTTTTCTATGTAATTGTGTCCACAATACTTTCATAATATCTTATATGTGCATATAAATTTTAAATTTGATAATGATGTATTATTAATTACTTTAGTACATTTGATTTATTTCCAGAAATTACTTTGTTATTTTTTATAAATTAAACAAAGGAAAAGCAGGTATTTAAAAGATAGCTCTTTTGCATTTCAATTTTAACCCAAATAGAAACCAATTCCTTAACCCAATTTCCTAATCTACCCGACCCAACATCCAATCACCCGAACTAGCCCGTGTCCCCTTTAATCTGAGCCATTGATCATTTTGATCAACGATCGAGGTTTGCTCTTACCATTTTTAATTCTAAAATGTTAGAATATACGCGTAACGCTAGAGGGGGGTGAATAGCGTTTTAATAAAAATCAAGATAAATTTGCGAAATTAAAATTGCGGAAGTAAAGTAGATGCAGTAATTAAAGTAGTATGGAGAAGACACACCAAATTTATACTGGTTCGCCACAACGTGTGGTTAGTCCAATTTCCCGAGAGACTCTCTCGAGTTTCAACTAACTCCGTCAAGCATACGGGTGCTTAACAAACCGTTACAAACTGAGAACACAAGTCTCAATGATGCTTGCTCGAAGATACCGCACTTCAAGACTTCAAGTGAAGGAACTAAAATTTCCTTCTTACAACAACAAGGGATTAGAACTTCCCTTCAAGTGTATGCAAACACTTAGCGCTCAAGACAAGACTCTCTTATAGAGTAGATATGAGTAAAAATAATACGCTCAAGATTACAACAACTTCTTCAAGAATTTGGCTCTCAAAAACTATGAAATAAGTATGAAATGATTGAAATAAGAGTATGCAAGCTTATGTAAGAATTGTATTCAATTGTTGTACTTAAAAGAGAGGTTTTGAGGTGTATTTATAGCCCTCAAAGTCCCAAAGATCGTTGCTCAATTGCCAATCACTGATTGCTGATTTTATGCTAGAATAATCGATTATCAGATTTACATAATCGATTATCAGCTTACCGTTCAAAAATCGGAAGCTGATTTTATGCTAGAATAATCGATTACCAGATTTACATAATCGATTATCAGCTTAACGTTCAAAAATCAGACGCGGATTTTATGCTAGCATAATCGATTATTGCCTTGTGCATAATCGATTATGTTTTCAGCGTTCAAAAACTTTGGCAACGATCAGTGAATAATCGATTATGTTAAATCTCATAATCGATTATTTAGCCTTGCGGAAATTCCATTTTATTAAATGTAATTTAATATAATAGCTGAAGCTTAACATAATCGATTACCTTATTTACATAATCGATTATTTGACAGTTCTTGTCCAGATTTGACAAACACGTTTAAAAACCATTTTGGCTAAAATGAAAACTTTTGAAAATCATTATGTTTTAAATCAAAGATGCATGGTTTGATGGAAATGATTTTTCGAGAGAAGCCAAGACTTGAAGCTATTGTTGGATCAAGATCACAATATAAAACGACTCATGTATATCTTCGTTGCTTTTTTTGATCTTGTTCTTGTTTCTTTTGTGCTTGGACTTCGGCTTTGGTCCGTTTAGATAATCTTGCGATGCTTGCGTTATTCAACACACCTACAAGAGTGAGCACAACTTAGTTTAATGAAAATGAAAGTGCTTTTCAATACTACCTCACGACGTTTTAACATATGTCAATTTTCCATGCGCGTCGGTTTGTCATTTATCAAAACCTACAAAGATGAACACACTTTTAGTTTTAGCGACGTGAGAGCGTGTTTCAACAATTTCCCCCTTTTTGATAATGGAAAACCGATATGGGGATATGCATATTAAATAATTGATAATGACAAGCCAAGACAATTTTAACTCATGCCAAGTATATAAATATGTTAATGTGTTCCCCCTCAATTTATGCCAAATGCATTAATGTGCATAGCCCTTATTCTTCCCCCTTTTGACATTAGCAAAAATAATAAAATTTTATTGAGGTAAAGAAATATTGAAAATACATAATGTAAGCAAGGAAAAAATAGAAAAAATATTATTCAAACGATGGGACCGTAGTCATTGTCGACATCAACATCCGCCTCGGCATTCGGCACTTCTTCCGAAAAGGCAACTTGGGCATAGGGATAGTGGACGGGGTCAAAATACCCATGAAGCTCGTGAGTCAATCTTTTCACATGACGTTCCGTGCGAGAGACGTTCCTATCAATACGAGTCATGGACGTGGACAAAGAGGCAAGTTGCTCCGAAATGGTTTGGCGGGTAGCAGCGGAAGGGGCCTGAGGACAATGTCTTTGAGTAGGAGGAGGAGCCGGTTGTTCACCGATATTAGGAAATGAAGATTCTTGAATTTCTTAATGTTTTGTTGTCTTTTTGCGAGGACCGACAGTGGTGTCGATATCGGAGGCTTCATGAAGAGCCATTATGGCAAAAGCATAGGGGAGTGGCTTATCGTCCCCAATTGCATCATACATGTGGGTCATGACGAACTTGCACCAATTGATGCGAGCCCCGGTGATAATTGCATGCATGAGTTTCGAATCCTCATGAGAGAGAGTGGTATGATTGAATTTGCGCGGTTTGAGAATGCGGGTTATGAAATAAAAGATTAGACGATATTCCGGGAGCATGCGCGTAATGGTTGGGCGACGATGCTCCGGACTTGCAATAAATTAGCCAATGCCAATTTGGTTGAAAAGGAGTTGCTCATCAAATAAAGCTCCTTCTTCCCTAGTGTAGAGTGAGATATCTTCCCCATTTCGTGGAAGTTTAGTAAGGATTTGCATGTTTTCCTCATTTAAAAGAATTGGAACTCCATTGATACTTGAGACAAGTTCACCATCGTCGTCCTTCCGTAGATTGGAATAGAAGGCACGAATTAGAGAAGGGTGAATGTAAGGGGATTGAAGATATATGAAGTCAATAAGTTGGCTTTGCATAAGAATGTTTGCCGTTGATGAGGAGGCGCTGTGGCTAAGATATCGACTAGTTGAGAGACGAGGAGGAAGGATTTCTCGATTCTCAAATTTTTCAACGAATCGAAGGAGTTCGGCTTCACTGTCGAACCGTAAATAAGATCCATCTTAATAGCAGTGAACAGGTGGAGGAGCAACGGAAGAGGAGGCAATATGTTTGCCGGAACGAGCTCGTTTAGAATTCTTGCCCGTCATTTAAAAAAAATAAGAGCCTTTGTAGAAATTTTTGGAGACTTTTGAAGAGTGTTAGGAGCTAAGAGTGATGTTGAAGTGAAGAGTTTGAAGGGTGGAAGCACCTATTTATAGAGTGGAGGAAATGAAGGCATTAAAGTGAACAAAATCTGCAGAATTATTGTGCCAAACGGTCAAAAAACGGTAACAATTTTGAAAGACTGACCGTTGATAATCGATTTTGGAATCGGATAATCGATTATCTCTAAGCAGCTTGAATGACCGATTCAGGGAATAATCGATTATCGTTTTGAGATAGTCGATTATTTCAGAAGGTGTAATAGCTGACGAAGAACCGAGACGATAAACAAAAATCGATTACGCATTTTCCGATAATCGATTATTTTATCTTTGGCTGAAAAACCTGTAAAACAGAAATGTTAGATAGTCGATTAGTGTTTTTCAGTAATCGATTATTCCTTTCGTTTGTTAACAGATGGTTAATACAGAACCTCAACATAATCGATTATGTAATGTTGATTATTACATAGTGTCGCCAAATTCCTGCAAAACAGAATTGTTAGATAATCGGTTGTTGTATTTTAAAAATTGATTATTGCATTGGGTCAGCAAATGTGTAAAAAACCGACTCACAAAATAATCGATTATAGTATTTGAGTAATCGATTGTGTAAGATGTCCGCCATTTTCCTGCACAACAGATACGTAGTATAATCGATTTTGTCAGTTTGATAATCGATTATTTTATTTTTCAGCAGAATTTTCGTAAAACAGAAAGACAATAATTATTCACCAATGCCCGAGAATTCCCCCTGGCTTTGGGGCGATATCTGCAAAAAAGAGTTAGGCGCCTCCGACGCTCAAGTTAGTAATCGTTCAAAGAAAAATGCAATGCATGTATTAGATCATCGTGGAGTCAAGTATTCCGAGTTCACTAAGAATGCGGAAAAAGGACTCTTTCTCTAAAGGCTTTGTGAAGATGTCGGCCAATTGATATTTGGTTTCAACAAACTCAATTTCGACATCACCTTTGAGAACGTGATCTCTTATGAAGTGGTGCCTAATTTCTATGTGTTTCGTTCTTGAGTGAAGAACAGGGTTCTTCGTCAAGCTTATGGCGCTAGTATTATCACATCGAAGAGGGATATGATCGATACTAAGACCATAATCCGAGAGTTGTTGTTTCATCCAAAGGATTTGAGCACAACAACTCCCCGCGGCTATATATTCAGCCACGGTTGTGGATAACGCAACACTTACTTGTTTCTTGCTAAACCAAGAAACTAGAGAGCTACCGAGCAAATGGCAAGTGCCACTAGTGCTCTTGCGTCCAATTTGCAACCCACAAAGTCGGAATCGGAATAGCCAATAAGTTGGCATGAAGAACCTTTGGGATACCATAGTCCCACATTTATAGTTCTAACAAGGTACTTCATTATCCGTTTTACCGCAGTTAGGTGTGACTCCTTCGGACATGATTGATATCGAGAGCATAAACAAACGCTAAACATAATGCCCGGTCTACTTGCAGTAAGATAAAGAAGGGATCCGATCATACCTCGATATTTCTTTGTGTCAACTTCCTTACCTTTCTCATCTTTGTCAAGATGGTCGGATGTACTCAATGGAGTAGCTTTGGCGTTGCTCATTTCAAAACGGTTTAGCAACTCCTTGCAATACTTAGATTGACAAATGAAAATTCCCTCTTTCATTTGTTTCACTTGCAACCCCAAGAAATAGTTTAGCTCACCCATCATTGACATCTCGAATTCACTTGTCATTAATTCAGAGAATTCCTTACACAAAGAGTTATTAGTAGCACCAAAAATAATATCATCTACATATATTTGAACTAATAAGATGTCATTGTTTTTGTTCTTAATAAAAAGTGTAGTGTCAACTATCCCCCTATTGAACTCATTGTCCAAAAGAAATTTGCTTAAGCTTTCATACCAAGCTCGGGGAGCTTGTTTAAGACCATAGAGTGCTTTCTTAAGTTTGAATACATGATCGGGAGATTTAAAGTCTTCAAAACCCGGGGGTTGTTTAACATACACTTCCTCTTGAATAAACCCATTGAGGAAGGCACTCTTGACATCCATTTGAAATAATTTAAAATTCATAGATGAGGCGAAAGCTAGTAATAAACGAATAGCTTCTAAACGTGCTACCGGTGCATAAGTTTCTTCAAAATCAATACCTTCTTCTTGATTATATCCTTTAGCGACAAGTCTAGCTTTGTTTCTAGTTATTACCCCGTTTTCATCTAGTTTGTTACAGAACACCCATTTCGTACCAATTATGGTGTGATTATCGGGTCTTGGCACCAATTCCCAAACGTCATTTCGTCTGAATTGGTTAAGCTCCTCTTGCATTTCCAAGGTCCAATGCTCATCCCCAATTTCTTCGTAAATGGTTGAGGGTTCTATTTGAGAAACGAAAGTCGTGTGTCCTATAGTGTTCTTAAGAGAGTTTTGAGTACTTACCCCTTGTTCGATGTTGCCAATTACCTTGTCGAGAGGATGGTTTTTGGATGTCCTCCAGGTGTTGGCCAGCGTCGTTTCTTCCTCCTGTGGTTGTGTCTCATCCGAGGGTTGTTCCACGACTTCGTCTTGGACTTCCTTTGGGCTCTCCTTTTCCTCATTGTCTTGAAGACTCATTTTGTCCAGTGAATCTGCAAGATCATTACAAAAATCCTTTCTCGCCAAGCGAGCATTATTTTCAGAAAACACTACGTGAGGGGACTCCTCGACTGTTAAAGTTCGTTTTTTATAAACTCTATATGCCTTACTACGCAATGAGTATCCAAGAAATATGCCTTCATCAGATTTTGCATCAAATTTTCCTATGTTATCCTTTCCGTTATTATGAATAAAGCATTTACAACCAAAGACTCGAAGGTGGGAGAGGTTAGGTTTCCTTCCCTTGTATAGTTCATAGGGGGTTTTCATGAGTATCGGTCTTATGATAGCTCTGTTCAACACATAGCTTGCGGTACTCACGGCATCCGCCCAAAAATACTTGGGAATCTTTGCCTCATCGAGCATGGTCCTAGCCATCTCTTCGAGACACCGATTATTCCATTCCACCACTCCATTTTGTTGTGGTGTACGTGGAGCAGAGAAGGTGTGCTCGATACCGAGTTCGTCACAAAAATCCGCAAAGAGATTTTGATCGAACTCTCCCCCATGATCATTTCTTATGGAAATGACTGTTGTGTTCTTTTCATTTTCAACACGTTTAAGGAAACTTTTAAATACTTGAAAAGCCTCATTTTTGTGAGTAAGAAATAATGTCCATGTAAATCTAGAGTAGTCATCAACAATAACAAATGCATAGAAGTTTCCACCAAGACTTTTAGTTCTAGATGGTCCGAAGAGGTCCATATGTAAAACTCGTAAAGGTCTTGTAGTTGAAACAACATTCTTCGATTTAAAAGAGGTT
Organism: Nicotiana benthamiana; assembly: GCA_034376525.1. Taxonomy (NCBI): domain Eukaryota; kingdom Viridiplantae; phylum Streptophyta; class Magnoliopsida; order Solanales; family Solanaceae; genus Nicotiana; species Nicotiana benthamiana. The sequence goes on from CM067323.1 coordinate 61,703,457, forward strand.
TTTACTTGTTTCCCTCGTTGACATGAATCACAAATAGAGTCCTTTTCAAATTTTAGATTTGGAAGACCAACTACAAGATTTTGTGAAACTAATTTATCCAAGAGATTCATATTGATATGAGCTACTCTACGATGCCATAACCACATGTCGTCTTCTTTACTCATAAGGCATTTCGCAAACTTTGATGAAGAATTTCCAAGATCAACCATATAGATATCGTTAATTCTAATACCATGTAAAATGACCTTATTATCACTACGGCGTATAACTAAGCATTCTTCTGAATCAAACATTACACGATTTCCTTTGTCACATAATTGACATATGCTCAAAAGATTGTGTTTATGACCTTTAATTAATAATATTTTATCAATGGAGGAGGGTTTGTCCTTACCAACCGAGCCAATACCGATTATTTTTCTTTTGTTGTTATCTCCAATGACTACACTTCCTCCTTTGGTTGGTCTTAGTTGTAGGAATTTTGATTCATCTCCGGTCATGTGCTTGGAGCATCCGCTATCAAGGTACCAAAGTTCACTTGATCCCCTCAAGCATACCTACAAGGCAAATTAATGAGTTTTTGGTACCCAAGCTGTTTTAGGTCCTTGTGTGTTAGGTGCAACATAGTGGTGTGATTGACATGTAGTGAGATGTCTATGTCTAGTGAAACAAACAGGAGCTATATGTCCTATTCTATTGCAATAATGGCAAATGACGTTTGGGTTATGCATTCTTCTAGGATGATAATAGTTGGAGGGTCTAAATTCATTAACTCTATTTGTAGAAGTATAATTTTGATGCACTTTTTGAAAATCTTTTCTAGGTGTTCTAAATTGCCCAACATTTCTTCTAGAGTTTATTCTAGGATGTATAGCGATCCTAGGATAATTATTTCTCGGTTGAATATTTCTAGGTTGCAATTTTTGAAAATCTTTTCTAGGTGTTCTAAATTGCTCTACATTTTTTCTAGTGCTCATTCTAGGATGTATAGTGGTCCTAGGATTATTATTTCTAGGTTGTTTAGGATTGGTCTCAACTTTTCCGTTAGCCTCATTTTTGAAACCTATACCATGTTTAGTAGATTTCAAATTTACAAGAACATCATTTAGATTTATGTGAGAGGAATTGAATTTATTCAAGGTGCCCTTAAGTTTTTCTACTTCATCTTTTAGAGTTTTGCAAGAAGTACAACCATTGTTTGAACTTTCGGGTTTATCGGTGCTTCTTTTGCCATAAAATTTATTTTCCTCTTTTAGCTTCTCATTATCAAGAGTCAATTTTTCAAAATCTTTTTCTTTCAAAGAAAGTTGTTTTTCAAAATCTTTTTCTTTCAAAGAAAGTTGTTTCTTCAATTCTTTTATGGTTTTGGAAGCTCTAATAAATTCACCATATAAGTCATCAAAGGCATTTTGCATTTCTTCAAGAGAGAAAAATTCTTAGAGGAAGTTTCACGTACCTCTTCTTAGGTTAATTCATGTGCCATGAGACACAAATTTGTCGTTTCATCTTTTTCTCCGTCGCTTGATTCATCCCCGGAGTCCCCTCCCAAGAGATGTAGGCTCTTTGTTTCTTGGCAAATTTCTTCTCTGTTTTGATATTTGGACAGTTTGATTTGATATGCCCAGCTTCTCCACATCCATAGCATTTGAGTGGTCCTCATTGCCGCTTTCCTTTTCGTTCATACTCTTTCCGCATGGACTTTTGGAATTTCTTAATCACGAGTCCGAACTCGACATCTTCATCACTTGATTCCTCATCGTTTTGAGGTTGGGTTGTGAATGCTTTGAGTGCAATCCTTCTTTTTCTTTGATCATCCAAAGGAGGGTTAAGAATAGTAGATTCATAATTTTTGAGATTACCTCGAAGCCCGTCTATGGTGACGTTTGTGATACCGATCGATTCTTGGATAGCATCGACTTTGGAACGCCATTCCGGAGTGAGGCTTCATAGGATTTTCCGGACAAGCTCCTTATCCGTGAATGTCTTTTTGAGAGCATGAAGGTCATTTACGATTTTTGAAAATCGCTCAAACATATCATCTATTTTCTCATTCTCCTTCATATGAAACAATTCATATTCATGGGTTACAAAATCAATTTTAGCTTCTCGGACTTGATCCGTACCTTCGTAAGTGATCTCCAGTTTGTCCCACATTTGTTTGGCCGTGGTGCAACATGAGATTTTTCGATAGTCATCGGGATTTACAGCACAATACATCATGTTTATGGCCTTTGCATTATTTTCAACCTTTTTGATGTCGTCCATATCATATTCGTCTTCCGACTTTGGGACGAGTTCATCTCCAACCTTTTTGGTGGGTAGTTGCTCTCCATTCTGTATAATTTTCCACAATTGGAAATTGTTTGATTTGATGAAAATTCTCATCCTCTCCTTCCAATAAGTGTAATTGGTGCCATCGAAGAGTGGTGGCCTTGTGAAGCATTGTCCTTCACCTAGTCCTGCATAAACGTTACGAGTAGAAGCCATGGATTGTTTCTCTCAAACCGTTAAGTCTTTCAGAGAGTTAGGCTCTGATACCAATTGTTAGAATATACGCTTAACGCTAGAGGGGGGGTGAATAGCAGTTTTAATAAAAATCAAGATAAATTTGCAGAATTAAAATTGCGGAAGTAAAGTAGATGCAGTAATTAAAGTAGTATGGAGAAGACACACCAAATTTATACTGGTTCGCCACAACGTGTAGTTAGTCAAGTTTCCCGAGAGACTCTCTCGAGTTTCAAGTAACTCCGTCAAGCTTAAGGGTGCTTAACAAACCGTTACAAACTGAGAACACAAGTCTCAACGATGCTTGCTCGAAGATACCGCACTTCAAGACTTCAAGTGAAGGAACTAAACTTTCCTTCTTACAACAACAAGGGATTAGAACTTCCCTTCAAGTGTATGCAAACACTTAGCACTCAAGACAAGACTCTCTTATAGAGTAGATATGAGTAAAAATAATACGCTCAAGATTACAACAACTTCTTCAAGAATTTGGCTCTCAAAAACTATGAAATAAGTATGAATTGATTGAAATAAGAGTATGTAAGCTTATGTAAGAATTGTATTCAGTTGTTGTACTTAAAAGAGAGGTTTTGAGGTGTATTTATATCCCTCAAAGTCCCAAAGACCATTGTTCAATTGCCAATCACTGATAGCTGATTTTATGCTAGAATAATCGATTATCAGATTTTCATAATCGATTATCAGCTTACCGTTCAAAAATCGGAAGCTGATTTTATGCTAGAATAATCGATTACCAGATTTAATTAATCGATTATCAGCTTTAACGTTCAAAAATCAGACGCGGATTTTATGCTAGCATAATCGATTATTGCCTTGTGCATAATCGATTATGTTTTCAGCGTTCAAAAACTTTGGCAACGGTCAGTGAATAATCGATTATGCTAAATCTCATAATCGATTATTTAGCCTTGCGAAAATTCCATTTTATTAACTGTAATTTAATATAATAGCTGAAGCTTAACATAATCGATTACCTTATTTACATAATCGACTATTTGACAGTTCTTGTCCAGATTTGACAAGCACGTTTAAAAACCATTTTGGCTAATATGAAAACGTTTGAAAATCATTTTGTTTTAAATCAAAGATGCATGGTTTGATGGAAATGATTTTTCGAGAGAAGCCAAGACTTGAAGCTATTGTTGGATCAAGATCACAATATAAAACGACTCATGTATATCTTCGTTGCTTTTCTTGATCTTGTTCTTGTTTCTTTTGTGCTTGGACTTCGGCTTTGGTCCGTTTAGATAATCTTGCGATGCTTGCATTATTCAACACACCTACAAGAGTGAGCACAACTTAGTTTAATGAAAATGAAAGTGCTTTTCAATACTACCTCACGACGTTTTAACATATGTCAATTTTCCATGCGCGTCGGTTTGTCATTTATCAAAACCTACAAAGATGAACACACTTTTAGTTTTAGCGACGTGAGAGCGTGTTTCAACATAAAAGACCCCAACCCTATCCCCATTCTCTCAAACCCGTCGCCTTTGGTTTCTCTCATCTCTCTCAAATGCTCTCAACACCTGAAACTCTAATAGTCGCCTCCCCCTCTTCAACCTCGAATCGCCATAATCCATTGCTAATCTAGCCATGGACGACATCTGCCCACCATCTACTGCTCCCACACGCCTGCTTACTGAAGATTCGAGTTTAGAACTCGAGGGTCTTCATCCAGACCTTGGTCGATACGAGATTCTTTGGCCATTTCAATCATTGCTCCGGCATGCCTTAGCCTCCTAAGCCTGGATACGACCTTATCAACTCATATCCGTTCTCGTGACTTCCACGCCTTTTCTCATCCTCTAGGGCTCTTAGAAACTCTATCCTATTCGAGGTTCCTTTTCATTCTATTCTTCTAGATCTGTGCTAGATCTATGCAGTTTGTAACTTTTTAAAGTTTTTCCCCAATTTTCCCTTATCAAAACTTTTCAAATCAATATTAGGGTTTTTTTAAAACGGTGTGCTTATGCTCGTTTGTTTTACTTCCTATTATGCCCGGGTCTATTTTCTTGTCTCTTACCTGATTGCTATAGAAATTCTCTCAATTCATTGTTCACTTGCTAGCCTAGGATTGATTCTCATTCTTTGTTATATGCGTTCAGACTCATGCTTTAATTTCTGGTTCTACGTTCTGTTGATCATTTTTCTTGCTTGCCTTTGTCTTAACACTCCTGGTTTTCTCTTGTTTCTATATGTGCATGTCTGCCTATCTCTGTGACTTCGAACAACCTTCTCATATCTGATTCTATATGAAACACAAAAAATTGGGGGGTTTTCTTCTTGGGTAGATGGCACAAGGGTTTCACTTTGAAACCTTGGGTTTACAGGCTCACGATGAGCCTGCAATTGAATTCAAAATCTTATTTGCTTTTGGCTCTGAGATTTTTCATTGTGAAACTCTTCTTTGGTTTGAACTGTATGCTTTATATATAAACCTCCATTTCAAAGATTTATTTTTGAAATCCCTTTAATCATGCTGAGTGATTCACCACTGATTTATTTGATTGAATCTCTTTTACCTCACTAATGTTTTCCTTAAATAATTGATCCTATGTACCCTCTGTGATTATGTACCAACGTTTGAATTGTTTATTTCCTTAATTACCTCCGTTTCTTTATGATTTGTAATTGGATTTGAGATCCCTTGTCCGATTTTCAAACTTATACTTTATTTTTTCACACTATTTTACCCTCTTTCCTTAAATAGCAATTCTGTATTTGACCTTATTTTGTGCAATATATAGTCTCTTTATCCTAATCAGCCTAAGTAAATTGACTTTTTCTTCCTTATTCTAGCCTGACTAGTTGTTTGATCTAGACCCCTTAGTTAAATGAGTCTGGTTGTCCTGATTGATGCTAATTGATTGAATTTATATAATTTTTCACTCTTTGCCTACCTTACCGATTTTAAAAAGACTATATAAAGGGGTTATCCCTCCCCTTTCCAAAAAAACAAGAAAATCAGTCGAGAATAATTACTTTTTTTCTCACAAACACACAGACAGTTCTAGATACTACTCCTCTTTTCTTTCTCAAAAGCCTTTAAGTTTATCTCAAACTCTCGTGTGTTCTGCTAAAATTTTGAGTTGGTTATGCTCTGTGCTGTGGCTATAAGTGCTATATTTCTTTCTTTTTTCTGTTACTTTGCAACTGGTATGTCTATCCTATTTTAAATACTGCTCCTCCACTATGTGTTTTACATTTCAGTTCTGTTATACTTTTTCCTTAATGTATTTATGCAACTTTATCACTCTTGTTCTTATGTGAATTCTCATTATCCCCTACCTTCTTTATGTGTGAGTTATGGTTCAAGGCATGACATCACTCTAATATTGTTGTCCAAGCTTCTGGATTGGATTCTTTGAATCCCAAACTCAATCAATTCTCATTCCCTTTCCCCCTTTATGTATTTTTGAGCTTTAGACTTGGGTCTGGTAGTGTCATAATCACTATCCAGACCCTGGTCTGACCTTCAAGGATCTGCTCTTAATGTGTTTGACCAAGCAGGTGGTTAGGGGTGTGCCAGCCCACTTTATGGCTAGGTATGACCGCCAACTGCCATGGCTACCCAATCCCCCTTTCACTTTGCACTTACTCTTAGCTATTAAGTTCTGCCCCTCTCTTGCAAGACATTCTTTGGGACCCCTTGAGCTCCCTCTGAATTTGGATTCCTGAGAGCTGGCTCTTCCACACTGCACTATTTCTATTCTAATGGTATCTGGGGTGTAAGCAATGTCGGGAATCCCTGAGATTCGTTGGAACTTTAAAACACCTTGGATAAAGAGAAGGCTTTGGAAACCTAGATCCCGGAAGTGGTTCAATCGCATATTATTAGACATTAAGGTTGAATTAGGTTGCTCGGATCTAGCTGTTAGTTTCTAATGTATTGCTATATTTTTTGGTTTGTAATAACTTGTATAAACTTGGAGAACATAGTGAAAGGGCGGGGGTCTTTAATTTCTTGCATCAAAAGGGTAGAAATCATGATCTTAGGACTTTATGATTTAACCATCTAGAGATCCTGCCTATAGAACTGTTTCAATTACACAAGCATCATGTCAATAGAATTTAACGCTCACTTTCTGCCATTACGCACATAAAAATCCTGCCTATAGAAGTTAATTTTCTGCAAATTTATATATAGATATCATGCCTATAGTATGTGCATATTCATGACATTATGCAAACTTTAGGATTAATTAAACAAGCATTCATCCACAAGTTTATTAACAAGTTCTAAAATCAATAATCATAGAAATCACACCTATAGGATTTTGAATCAAACCCACTTCGCCTTTTTAAAAGCAGTAATAATTGATTAGCCGGTTATTATACGCCTAAGTCAGTATGTGTTTTTCCAAAACGTAGTCTCTAATAAAACTTGTCTCAAATCAGTATATACTTTTCCCTAAAAATCCATTTCTTTAGCTGACATATCGTTTCTAAAACTGCTTCTTTCTAATATTCTTCCTAAACGTATGTTCCAACTCAATTCCTGCCTTTTGACTCATCGTTTTAAATAATTTCAGCAACTCACTCTTTTCTTTATATAACTCTGTCTCTTCTGGAATTTTCAAAACTTTTCTTTTCGTGTTTAACCGCAATTAGGCAGTTTGTTTTCCCTTTTGAACTAGTTTCTATACGTTTGTAGCATACCTTCAAAACTCTTCTACATAGTCATCTTCTAAAATTGGTACTTTCCTAAATCAACTTGCATTAATTTAGTGCCTTAATCTCTGATAACTATATCTGAGTGGCCTAATCCAGACTTTTTGTCTAAACATATGTGTTGAACCAGTCTACTCATTGCTTAATTTTAATCTAAGACCAACTCATATTTGCAAAGACATGCTTTTACTATATGATATTTAATTTCAGGGGTTTATTTGAGCCTTATTTACTTACTTGTTCTTCTCTTAATTTGATACATGTTTTGAATGTCGAACTAGAATTTTATCTTTTAAAAATCAATAAAGGCCCCCATCCTTTTCTTCCCTTTTAGTACTAGAAGTCCTAATACCTAGGGCTGATAAGATTGGGGAAGGTACTAGCATGCAATAAGTAAACGAGACTAAACGCACTTTAATACCTTACCGGGGTGGGAAGGGTAGAATATGGATATGATGACAGGTGCGGTAATATCACGTGCGACCCCTCTTCTGAGGAGTGATTGATGGATATTGCATTGATGTGATCCATATTATGTATAAACCTAGGACCCTCTTTTCCTTTTATTTGTTATGTTTCTTTTAAGTTTTCTTTCTTTTAAACTAACTTTCTAAAATCTCTCGTTTTCTTCTTCTCTTTTAAAACTTTGAACTTGTTTGCAGTTATTATATGTGAAACCCTTATTTTTTTCTTCTATCTTCTAAAGTCACAATTATAGTATGGCCAGAAACCACACTAGTGGATCTTGAGTGGTTCCTAACACCGTCCCCTCGAGATAATCTCAAATCCCTTACCCAAACTCTGGTTCTTTCTTCTCAAAGTCTTTTGGTTTAAAATTATCCTAATGCACTATAATCATTGGGTAGTGACTCTCCAAATTCCAAAAACTCAATTCTCGCAAGGGAATAAGAGTTATCCTTCCATAATGTCGTATACCCAATTTTCGGACTCCCACCCGCGATGAAAAAAGGGAGCGTCGACACCATGGCGGCTCTGCTGGGGATTCTTCAAGCTTTTTAGCATTAAATGCTATTTGTGACTTTATTAATTGCCTTTATTTCTTGCCTTTTAATTATTTCATCGTGAAAACTAACTTGGCTCTTCATGTCTTTCCTTTCTTTTAAGTGTTTTCCTTTACTGCTTTATTATTTCAATACCGTTGTAATTTCGAGCATTTATTATAATCATCTATCTTATGTACGTGAAAATACATGTTAATTTGTTTCATTATTGTAAATTGCACCTTCACTATCATACTCCACTCGTGCAAAAACAAATCATATAGCAATGCTTATTATGAGTCTTTGTGCTCTTCCGATATTATAAGCCCCTAAATTTGGAAAAGGCATATTTGCGGTAAAACCAGTCGATCAACGGTGTCGTCGATGGTTCCGTGCCTTTGCATATTGAGTTTTCCGCTCAAGGATACCAGTCTAGCACTTCAAAATAGAAATATTACTCTGTTAAAATGTACATGTATCACGATCAAACCTAGCCGAGTCGGTTATGTTGTCCGCATAATGACTCATTAAGATAGCCAAGTCCAAAGTCTATCGGGTTTTCCTAAAACCCAAATGGACACCTCCATGTTCTGTGAATTTATTTGGAGAACTAAATGTCTATTATGCTAATCGTTGATTTAAATAGTCGAGTCTAGTAGGGTAAATGGTCTAACACTTTATTTTGTAGAAAATGAGGCACGAAGTCCCCAGATTCGGTATGGTAACCAACATTCACCCAAGGCTGCTAAGATGGTGGGAGGACCTTCGTGCCAGTGATCGGACTCTTGTCCTTCACTTCTGAAAATCTAGCCTGACAACAAAATTGTAGAGGCTGCAACTTTGATTTGGGATAGTGATCGGTCAGTGTTTCACTTCGGGGACCTTAAAATGACCCCTTTACTTGAAGAAATAGGGGGTCTGGCTGGTATGCCTTCGGAGACTCTGGGTCTGCTTATGCCAAAAATTGCAAAGGTATGGGCTTCCTCAAAATGATGGGACTCAAGAAAAATCCAGATTTGACTTGTCTGAAAGACTCCTACATAATATTTGACTACTCGTACGAGAGGTATGACCATAGCAAGTCATACCACACCTATACTAACGAATTTTCCCTTACCTCTTTAGGGCATATCCACATAAGGGTTTTTGTCTTCATGTTCTATTTTCTGGGGATTATAATCTTTCTTATGAAGAAGGCTAAGATCCACACCAGACTAGCCAAGGTAACCAAGACTTTAATGGAGGGGATTGACGGGCAGTCTTTCAGCATAGTGCCCATGATTGTTGTCGAGATATATTGAGCCTTGGAGAAGTGTAAGCAAGGGGCCAAACACTTTGAAGGTTGTAATTATGTTGCTTCAACTCTGTCTTATAGAACACCTTCAGAAAGGTGATTACCGGCAGGAAACTATATGCAGAGACTGGGATGTTCATATTGCTTTTCACCACCAAAAGCGAATGAAATTCATGCATAACATGTTCGCCCGACCAGAGGACGCTAGAGAATGGATAGATCTATTTGAGAATCTGAAGGAAGATCAAGTGCAGTGGATGTATGAGTGGTTCCCAACAGGGGAGTTCATTGTTCGTTCTCGGGATTCACCATTCCTCATAATCATTGGTCTGAGGGGAACCTATGCCTATGTCCCTCTCAGAGCCATGAGGCAGGAAGGAAGAATGTAAATCATACCAAGGGTGGACAAAATGAGTCACTTCAGGGCTGACTTCCAGGACGATGATAGACATCATAGGTGTCACTCTCAGCACATGTGGCATTGCAAACTCGTTTTGGGGAGAGAAACTATTGAGGCACATAGGTATCATGTCGGGTGTGTGCCACACTACTCAGGCTGGTTGGAATCTCACTGGTTTGGGTTATCCTGGGTTCATCCTAGGTCATAGGCTTATCAACAAAAAGGCTGAAGCGCAATTTAAGTACAATCAATTGCGCAAAAGAATTCGATAATGCAAAAATGAGCATCGGGAGATACAAGAAGCTCACGAGAAGCTGATCAACGAGTGGAAGGATATGGATGTCAATGCCAACGAATAGTTATGGTATTTGGAATGAGGTCTAGTATAGATGGAAGGGAAGTTCTTGAAAATTATTGAAGACTGCCAAAATGCCGAGGGAAATGTAGGTGGACATCTGGCCTTAGCGTATCTGTTGCTAGGACTGCACGAGTTGATGCAGCTGTACAAGGGAGGCAAGAATACCAAATCTGGGGAAGTCTTTTTTGGACCAAGTTGTTAGGATATTTTATTTCCTATTATTTTAAGTTGTTTTTTTAGACTCGTCTATTTTTATCAATAAAATAAGGCATTTAGCATTATATGTTCTCCAAAGTTAATTTGTCGCTAGGCCTACCTCGGGTTCAACGAAGCACCCAAATTAGGACACAACTTACGTTCTTGCACAATGTGTTTAGATATTGCAAAATTCTCTTTCTCAAAATCCGCACAAAATTTTTACCTTTTATTTTTTTATTCCCCTCCCCAAATGTTAGTTCGTGCATTATTCCACCATCAGCATACTCTACAAGATCCAAGGGCCCTCCACATCCTCCTCCTCCGAGTCCTATCGGAAACATGAACAAAGGTAGGATGGGAGAAGCAAGTGTTAGAAAGGAGATTGAAAGGGAGGAAACTTCTCGGGGTACTCCAATTTCAAAAGGAATTGCTGCTCAGATTGAACAGAAACTTCTGAAATTCTAGGAGGAATTGGACCAAGTTCGGAACTTGGCGAGCCTATCATTCTCTCTTGCTCTCATGATGTTAACACCCAAAACACCGTACCTCCACAAAACACCCCACAACTACAAATTCAACCCAGTCAGACTCAAACCTACTACACATTCAACAACGCTCCGTTACTCATTCCCGATTCACCAAACACTACAAATGACCACCTCCACAACACTCATATCTTTGTGGACACTATACCCCACTACAGTCAACCAATCTCAAATGCTTCTGATTCAGACAATAAAGACTCCCTCATTAGGAACTTAGCCGCAGAACTCCAAACGTTAACTAGTCGGGTCCAGGGTGTCAAAGTTGCAAAGGTATCGAGGGGCTGAATTATGAAGATCTTTGCATTCAGCTGGATGTTGACCTCCCGGAGGAGTACGAACCTCCCAAGTTCGAGATGTTCAATGGTACAGGTGATCCCAGGGTTCATCTAAGGACATACTGTGATAAGCTGGTAAGAGTTGGAAGGGATGAGAAAATCTGCATGAAGTTGTTCATGAGGAGTCTGAAAGGGGATGCCTTATCTTGGTACATCAGCCAGGATCCAAAGAAACGGACAAGCTGGGTAAGTATGGCATCCGACTATATGGACCATTCACGTTTAACATAGAGAACACACTGGATGTATTCTATATCCAGAATCTAAAAAAGAATCCACAGAGACCTTCCACGAATATGCTACTTGTTGGAGGTCACAAGCTGCTAAAGTCAGGCCGGCCCTAGAAGAAGAGCAGATAAATAGGTTCTTTGTCCGGGCTCAGGATCCACAATACTATGAAAGATTAATGTTGATAGAAGGCCAGAAGTTCTCCGACATCATCAAGTTAGGAGAAAAAATTGAAGAAGGTATCAAAACTGGTATGGTTACTAATCTTGAGCCATTCCAGGCCACCAACAAAGCCTTACAGTCGGGTGGCACGTCAAAGAAGAAAGGTGTGAATTACGTATGGTTGCACAGAGAACCAAATCTCCAATGAATACCAAACATACTCATTAACTCCACTCACATATCAGCCTTCCCCGAATTACCAAGCACCCCCACCCACATATCAAATTCCACCACCCGCCTATCAATCATCTCCACCTCCCGCATATCAACCCACTTCACCAAGATATTCTCAACCCCCACACGTGTACCAAGCTTACAATGTCCAACCTTCTCACTTCCAATCACCACCACTCACCAAACCTTTCCTTGACCTAGACCAAATTTCGACTGCATGCCTCTTAGACAATACACAGCCATCGCTGAACCAATTTACCAACAATACAAAGAATCAAAGCAACCGTATGTTACCTCTATCCTAGCCATAACTCCATAAAATCCCTCCCAATGGATCAATCCAAACAAAACAAGCGCATACCATTCCGGAATGAAAGGACATACCATCGACGAGTGTCGCTCGTTGAAAGACAAGATTCAGGCTTTGATTGATAATAAGGTCATCAAAGCAAAGGAGCTCGCTCCCAATATCTGCAACAATCTTCTTCCTGACCACAAGGATGAAGGCATTCACATGATCGAGATTGAGGATGATTGGGACCCCAAAGGTTTAATTGGATTGATTGCCGAAGGAGATGAACCAAAGAAGCTGATAGTCACCCTTAGCCCTATTGTTGTCCATATCCATTACTTTTAGGAGATGAGGTGAATATGTCCATACCGCTCGAGTTCGAAGTGCCTCTTTCAAATGCGCCAGGTCCAATCGAGGTCGAGTTTGGAATTTAAAAGGCACCTGCACCATTTGAAGTTGATGTGTTACCTCCAAGGGTGCCTATTCTGGTTACGATGACAGACGTGACCCCGCTTAATAAAATTCCATACCATGGGATTACACATCTGAAGCTAGGAGAAAAGGGAAAACAAAAACCGGAGAATCAATCCCCGCATAGGGCATGACCCGAACAGGCAGGGTGTATACTCCCGAACATTTAGCTGAGTCCAACAGACAAGCCTCTCGATGGCCTATTGAAACTGGACCCGGTGACCTTTGGAGAAAGATACAAGCTAAAGCTGGGGCTATCAATGCTAAAGCCTTTGATGGGTCCCAAAGATCCACCATTGGGGAAATCAGCATGTGCTTGCAAATGGGACCAACCTGGTTTGATATTGATTTTCAAGTGATGGACGTCCTAGCATCATAAAACTTGTTAGGACGACCCTAGATCCACGCCGCTGGAGCTGTAGCATCAACCCTGTATCAAGCAATAAATTTCGAATGGAATCACCAAGAGGTGATCATTCATGACGACGGTAGCAACCCTATATACAATCTTCAGACCATCCCAATGATTGGAGGCAGAAGGAGAATAGGTGGAGAAACATACCACCACATCGAACGGGTCAATGCTATGGACAAATATAAATGGTGGGATAACAAGATCGAAAGCATCCTGAACTGGTGGGGGTATGAGCCCGGAAAGGGACTTGGGAAGAACCACCAAGGTATCACCAAGCCCATCAAGTTGAAGAAACATGGCACTACTTTTGGCCTGGGGTACGAGTATACATGGAAGGATTTTGATGATTGGTCGCCACCATGGCGCAGCCCATACTATCCACTGGTGCACCCTGTACCTCGTCTAGAGAAGACCTTTCAACTGGCAGACGTATGTATGGATCAGAGGAACATAAGGCATTAGCGACGATGAAGAACTTGTTTCTAGAAGATTATATGGATTGTTCTATTATCTTCGAGGAAGAGGGGGGAAGAATGCCCTTCCATACAAGCTATGAATTAAGGGGAACGCCTCAATAATTGGTTGACCAGGACCATCAAGGCCCGGAAAGTTTCGGGGTAGCAAGGCTAAACAAAGCACCATACATCGCATATTTACTTTTACTAGTTGATTTTTCTTTCCACATTGTATTTACTTTCTAAAAGAACCCCGATGTTCCAAAAAATTATGAATTTAATCAAAGTATTTTTTTTTTTGTATCTCACTCTTATTATTTTCTCTACCACTTAATTTATTTATTCATCATTACTATTACATATCTTGATGATGAACCAATGATTGTGACTTGCAACGAGACAACGCAACATATGGATACAGATTCAGAGGAGGAGGATATACCAGAAGAGGTTGTCAAAGAGGTCGAGAACTTTGAGAATAAGCCTAAATTCAACTTAGATGAAACTGAGATTGTTAATTTGGGAGATGCCGAGGATGTCAAGGAAACACGTATCAGTGTTTGTTTGTCACCATCAGAAAAGAAAGAGTATACAGAGTTCTCTAAAGAGTATGAGGACATCTTCGCCTGGTCGTATCACGATATGAGTGGTCTCGGTACATCCATTGTAGCTCACAAGTTACCAACAAATCCAACATGTCCACCTGTAAAACAGAAGCTCAGAAAGTTCAAACCCGACATGAGTTTGAAAATAAAGGAAGAGGTTACCAAGCAAGTCAAAGCCAGTATTCTCAGAATAGTAAAGTATCTACATGGTTAGCCAACATCGTGCTAATACAGAAGAAGGATGGGAAGTTTAGAGTCTGTGACAACTACCGGGATCTCAAGCGGGCCAGTCCCAAGGATGACTTCCCCTTGCCAAATATACATATCATAATTGACAACTACGCCAAGCATGAGCTGCAGCCATTTGTCGATTGTTTTGCTGGATACCATCAGATATGGATGGATGAAGAAGACATGGAGAAAACGGATTTTATCACGCCATGTGGGATATACTGTTATAGAATGATGTCGTTTGGTTTGAAGAATGCTGGTGCCACCTACATGAGAGACATGCTTACCATCTTTCATGACATGATACATAAAGAAATCGAGGTGTATGTGGATCACATCATCATCAAATCCAAGAAAGCCACGGATAACATAGAACACTTGAGAAAATTCTTCAACAGATTGAGAATATAGAATTTGAAATTGAATCCCGCCAAGTGTGTATTCGGGGTTCCTATTGGAAAGTTACTAGGTTTCATTGTGAGTCACCGAGGAATAGAATTTGATCCTTCAAAGGTCATGGCCATTCAAGAGTTTCCACCGCCAAAGAAAAATAAGGACATGATGAGTTTTCTGGGGAGGCTCAACTATATCAGCCGGTTCATAGCTCAAGCCACTGTTTTTATGAACCTATCTTCAAGATGATGAAGAAGGATGCTGCCACCAAATAGACTGACGATTGTCAAAAAGCTTTTGACAAGATTAAGGAAAGCTTGTCTACGCCACCAGTCTTGGTTCTGCCTGAAACGGGAAGACCCCTTTTGCTTTATCTCACAGTATTGGATGGAGCATTCGGTTGTATTTTAGGACAACATGATGAAACGGGGAGAAAGTGGCAAGCCATTTACTACCTCAGCAAGACGTTTACCCCACACGAGGCTCGGTATTCCATATTAGAGTGCACCTGCTATGCTTTGACCTGGGTAGCTCAGAAATTGAGGCATTATTTTTGTGCCTACACCACTTATCTCATATCCAGAATGGATCCATTAAAGTATATCTTCCAGAAGCCTATGCCTACTAGCAAGCTCGCCAAGTGGTAAATCATGCTAAGCGAATTTCAAAGGAGTTGGCATAGGAGCAAAGGACAAGCTTTGGCAAATCACCTCGCCGAGAATCCCGTGGGAGGAGAGTACGAGCCTCTAAAGACGTATTATCCTGATGAAGAGGTATCTTTCATAGGACAGGATATCACAGAATCTTATGATGGTTGGAGGATATTTTTCGACGAAGCCGTGAAT
The DNA here is from genome assembly GCA_034376525.1 of Nicotiana benthamiana. Lineage (NCBI taxonomy): Eukaryota > Viridiplantae > Streptophyta > Magnoliopsida > Solanales > Solanaceae > Nicotiana > Nicotiana benthamiana. The sequence continues at coordinate 61,719,119 of CM067323.1, forward strand.
TCCAAAGTAGTTGGCATAGGAGCAGTCCTGGTATCAGAAACTAGTCAGCATTATTCGGTATCCGCCCAGTCTAGATTCCCATGCACTAACAACATGGCCGAGTATGAAGCCTGCATCTTGGGGCTCAAACTGGCCATTGACATGAATGTTCAGGAGTTACTAGTGATCGAAGACTCGGACTTGCTCAGACATCAGGTTGGAGAAGAGTGGGAAACCAAGAATTCTAAGATACTCCCTTATCTGCATCACATATAGGAGTTGAGGAAGAGATTTGCAAAGACCGAATTTTAGCAGTTTCCCAGAGTCTAGAACGAGTTTGCTGATGCACTAGTTACTTTGTCATCCATGATCCAGCATCCAGATAAAAATTTCATTGATCCTATCCAGGTTAAGATTTATGACCAACCAACTTATTGTGCTCACGTAGAGGAAGAAGCCGATGGGAAACCATGGTTCCATGACATCAAAGAATACTTGACCACAAGAGAATACCCAGAGCTTGCCAATGCTACTCAAAAGGGCACACTTCGGAGGTTAGCTAACAAATTCTTTCATAGGGGAGGGATCATGTACAGGAGGACTTCCGATTTGGGATTATTATAATGTGTCGAAGCAAGCTAAGCAACACAACTATTGGATGAAGTGCACGCAGAATCTGCCGACTGCACATGAATGGTTTTGTCTTAGCAAAAAAGATACTCCGAGCAGGATATTTTTGGATGACTATGGAAACACATTGTATCTCGTATGTTCGCAAATGCCATCGCTCTCAGATACATGCAGACATGATAAAGGTGCCTCCAAATGAGCTTACTGTAACGAGCTCAACGTGGCCATTCGCCGCTTGAGGAATGGACGTTATCGGACCAATCGAGCCTGTCACATCAAATAGACACAGGTTCATCTTAGTGGCAATTGATTACTTTACCAAATAGGTCGAAGCAGTGTCATAAAAAGCAGTGACTAAGAATGTTATGGCAGATTTTGTCCATGACCGTATCATTTGTCGGTTCAGAATTTCGGAGTCAATCATCACTGATAATGGTTCCAATCTCAATAGCCACCTGAAGAAAACAATGTGTGAAACATTCAAAATCAAACACAAGAACTCTACAACGTACAGACCTCGGATAAATGGGGTTGTGGAAGCATCCAACAAGAATATCAAGAAGATACTAAGGAAAATGATCAAAAGGCATAAGCAATGGAGAAGTTATCGTTCGCCTTTTTGGGATACCCCACCACAGTCTGCATATCAATCGAGACAACTCACTACATGCTGGTTAATGGTACAGAGGCAGTTATTTCCGTCGAGGTGGAAATTCCCTCTTTAAGGATCATACAATAAGCGTAGTTGGATGACGCAGAATGGGTGAAAGGTCGCTATGAGCAGTTAGCCCTTATAGACGGGAGAGAAGGAATGCAGCCTGCCATGGTCAGTTGTATCAAAACAGAATGTCCATAGCTTTCAACAAAAGAGTTAAACCAAGGAAGTTTACACCAGGGCAACTGGTTTTGAAGAAAATATTTTCACATCAAGATGAAGCCAAGGGGAAATTCTCACCCAATTTGCAGGGTCCATACATAGTTCACGTGGTTCTAACTGGATGGGCCCTTATTCTTGTAGAAATGGACGAAGAAGATGGCCGAAGCCAATCAATTCTGATGCAGTGAAACGATACTATGTGTAATCTTATGCTTTCTCTTCATGATGTATTTTGAACTACGCCTGACTTGATTCCCGTTTAAGAGGGGATACGTAGGCAGCCCTATGAGTTCAGACAAAATTTAATAAAAATTCTATTTTCCCCCGCTATTGGAACTGGAGCAGAATTTTGAGGAGGACCCTCAAAATTCTGAAGTCAGTTTTCAGCCTTTTTATTGCTAGAAGTGCCAACCCAGTAAACTGGGGCAAAATTTTGAGGAGAACCCTCAATATTCTGAGGTTGATCATTTTCAATCATTCGGTGTAGCCTTCAGAAGCACCAGCCCAGTAAACTGGGGCAGAATTTTGAGGAGGGCCCTCAAAATCTTGGAGCAAGCGAGGTTGCAATGTCTTGAACCACGTCGCAATTATTGGTTCATTCAAAAGAAATTATTTTTGACTATATACTTACGTTATACTTACTTAATCATGCATAACTATCATTTGAATCGTTGTCATTTAGGATTTCTACCCCAAAGATATGTGACGTCAAAAGCCAGGTGAAGATGAACTAACATTTCCCCCTCTACAGAACTCATGATTTTTCTTTGGATGCAGGCACCCAAGTCGCAAATCATTGAATACATTCATACAATAGTACTTTTCAGGAGTGAAACTTGCATAACAATCACTTGTTCACAATCGCTATCCGTACGCAACTTCCCCAGCAGTCATGATATCGTAATCGACTATCAGCTAAGATATCCTACTACTATTCTCCCTATTTTGCACTACATTAAGGCTACTTATCTGCCTTTTTATACTAAGCATTGTCTCGATCTAGCATAAGGCTACTTATCTGCCTTCCGAGGTTAAGCTCTACCTCCATCTGCATAAGGCTACTTATCTGCCTTTCGAGACTAAGCATTGTCTCCATCTGCATTTTTCATAAGGCTACTTATCTTCCTTCCGAGGTTAAGCTCTACCTCCATCCTGAATAAGGCTACTTATCTGCCTTTCGAGACTAATATTTGCCCCCATCTGCATAAGGCTACTTATCTGCCTTTCGAGATTAAGAATTGTCTCCATCTTGCATAAGGCTACTTATCTGCCTTACGAGGTTAAGCTCTACCTCGATCTTGCATAAGGCTACTTATCTGACTTCCAAGACTAAGCTTTGTTTCCATCCTGCATAAGGCTACTTATCTACCTTCCGAGATTAATCTTTCTCCCCATCTGCATAAGGCTACTTATCTACCTTCCGAGATTAAGCTCTACCTCTATCTTGCATAAGGCTATTTATCTATCTTCCGAGACTAAGCTCTGTCTCCATTCTGCATAAGGCTACCTATATGCCTTTTGAGACTAAACATTGTCTCCATCCTACACGGGTGCAATACCGCCACTTGCATTTAAATTCTCGCTTTGGCTGAAGGATCGCCACCCTTTGCATTCATCGGCTAAAAGATTGCCACCTTCTCATGGGCTGAAAGATCGCCAATTTATTCAAAGGCGTCATAGTTTCAAGGCACCATTTGCATAGCCCGAGAACATCATTTTATCGCCTGCAAATCTTTATCTATGCTCTTCATGTCCCAGGACATCATAGTCTGAGGACGTCTTCCTAACTGTTCAAAGACAAGCATTCATGGTCCAACGGGAACTTGCATCATATTTAAATTATGCACAACAGACGCCACATTGCTTACGTGTAGGTACACCAGCTAGCCAACAGCCGTCTAAGCAGGAGCAGTCCCACTCCAATTTTCGCAAGCCTATCCAACTCCAAACACCCTTTTCTAATCTAAGCATCGCGTCCGATCTTTTCAAATCTCCATCAGCACATTCCGTCAATGGTTCCCGAACTACTTATGACCTGATTCCTGTAAAACCATGGATATGTAGGAAGCTTGAAAGATAGAGCTCAGCCACAATTCTTTTCAATCGCTGCTTCCGGTCAAAATTGGCCTACTTGTCTTTAGCCGACAACTCTTTCATCCTCCTTGGGTAAAGAGGGGCATTTGTTGATATCCAATTTTTTCCTATGTAATTTTGTACCCAAAATACTTCCAAAATACAAAATAGCGTATATGTGCATATATAAGCACACCAAAGAGTTTTGGCATTTTTAATAATTTTTAAACCAATTTATTGCCTATTTTTATATTGTAAAATCCAGTAATTATTCCTAAAATTATAATTTTGGTGGATAATTTATTTTTATTCTCATATTTACACTAGAATATGGCTAACAAGATTTTTACGTATTTTACAAACTTATATATTATTTTTAAAAACTAAATTGCACATAATTATAATAATAGCCTCTCATAAGATTTAATTGTAATTATATTTAATTAACTTCAGTATTTTTAATTTGATAATTATATATTATTAATCATTTCAGCATGATTTATTTATTTTCAAAAATTAGTTTGCTATTTTTTATAATTTAAACAAGGGAAAAGTAGCTAATTAAAAGTTAGCCCTTTTGAATTTCAATTTTAACCCAAATTGAACCCAATTCCCTAACCCAATTTCTTAATCTACCTGACCCAACACCCAATCACCCGAACTAGCCCGTGTCCCATTTAATCTAAGCCATTGATCATTTTGATCAACGGCACAGGCTCGCCCTTACCATTTTTAACTCTAAACGACCCCAACCCTATCCTCGTTCTCTCAAATCTACCGCCTTTAGTTTCTCTCATATATATCGAATGCTCTCAACCCTTGAAACCCTAATATTCGCCTACCCTCTTCAACCTCGAATCATCGGAATCCATGGCTAATCTAGTCATGGACAACCTCTACTCACCATCTACTGCTCTCACACGCATGCTTATTAAAGATTCGAGTCTAGACCTCGAGGGACTTCATCCAGGCCTTGGTCAATGCGAGATGCTTTGGCCATTTCCGGCCATGCTCCGGCGTACCATAACCTCCTGAGCCTGTATTCGTAATTTTCCCTTTTCAAAACTGTTCAATTCAATTTTAGGGTTTTCTCAAATGGCTCCTAAAATTTTTTCTGATTCTTCTACTCTCTTTTATGTGTGCTTATGCTCGTTTGTTTTACTTCCTATTATGCTTAGGTCTGTTTTCTTGTTTCTTACCTGATTGCTAAAGATATTCTCTCTCTTCTTTGTTCACATTCTAGCCTAGGTTTGATTCTCATCCTTTGCTACATGCGTTCAAACTCATGCTTTAATTTCTGGTTCTAAGTTCTATTGGTCATTTTTCTTGCATACCTTAGCCTTAACACCCTGGTTTTCTCTTGTTTCTATTTGTGTATATCTGCCTATCTCTGTGACTTCAAACAATCTTCTCATCTCTGATTCTATATGAATCCCAAAAATTTGGGGGGTTTTCCTCTTGGGTAGATGGCACTAGGGTTTCACTCTGAAACCCTAGGTTTACAAGCTCACGATGAGCCTGTAATTGAATTCAAAATCTTATTTGCTTTTGGCTCTGAGATTTTTCATTGTGAGACTCTTCTTTGGTTTGAATTGTATGCTATACATAACAACCTCTCTTTCAAAGATTTATTTTTGAAATCCCTTTAATCATGATAAGTCATTCACCACTGATTTCTTTGGTTGAATCTCTTTTACCTTACTGATGTTTTCCTTAAATAATTGATCTTGTGTACCCTTTGTGATTCTGTACCGGCGTTCGAATTGTTTGTTTCCTTAATTACCTCAGTTTCTTTATGATTTACAATTGGATCCGAGATCTTTTGACTGATTTTCAAAATTAAACTTTATTTTTTCACACTATTGTACCCTTTCCTTAAATACCAATTCTGTATTTGACCATATTTTGTGCACTATATGGTCTCTTTACCCTAATCACCCTAAGTAAACTGATTCTTTCTCCCTTATTCTAGCCTGACTAGTCGTTTAAACTAGACCCCTTAATTAAAGGAGTCTGGTTGTCCTTATTGATGTTAATTGATTGAATTTCTATAATTGTGCACTCTTTGCCTACCTCACCTGTTTTCAAAAGGCTATATAAAGGGCTTAGCCCTCCCATTTTCATTAAAACAAGACAATCAGTTGAGAATAATTACTCTCTTTTTATCACAAACATACAGACAGTTCCAGATACTACTCCTTTTTTCTTTCTCAAAAACCTTTAAGTTTTTCTCAAACTCTCGTGTGTTCTACTAAAATTTTGAGTTGTTTCTGCTCTGTGTTGTGGCTGCAAGTGCTCTATTTCTCTTTTTTCTGTTACTTTGTAACTGGTATGTCTATCCTATTTTAAATATTTCTCCTCCACTATGTATTTTACATTTTTTTTCTTAATGTTTTTTGCAATTTTATCACTCTTGTTCGTATGTGAATTCCCATTATCCCCTACCCCGCTTTATGTGCGAGTTATGATTCACTCTAATATTGTTGTCCATGCTTCTGGATTGGATTCTTTGAATCCCAAACTCAATCCCATTCCATTTCCCCCATTAGTTTTTGAGCTTTAGACTTGGATCTGGCAGTGTCCTAATCACTATCAAGACCATGGTCTGATCTTCAACGGCCTGCTCTTAATGTGTTTAACCAAACTGGTGGTCATGGGTATGCTGGCCCACTTTGTGTCTAGGTATGACCGCAACCTGCCATGGCTCACAATTACCCCTTTCACTTTGCACTTACTCTTAGCTATTAAGTTATGCCCCCTCTCTTGCAAGACATGCTGAGGGACCCCCTGAGTTCCCTATGAACTTGGATTCCGTAGAGCTAGCTCTTCCATACTACATTGTTTCTGTTCTAATGGTATCTAGGGTGTAAGCAATACCGGGAATCCCTGAGATTCCTTGGAACTTTGAAACACCTTGGATAAAGAGAAGGCTTTGGAAACATGGATCCTGAAAGTGGTTCAATCGCATATTATTAAACATTAAGGTTGAATTAGGCTGCTCGGATCTAGTTGTTAGTTTCTAATGTATTTCTATATTTTTGGTTTGTAATAACTTGTATAAAGTCGGGGAACATAGTGAAAGGGTGGGAGTCTTTACTTTCTTGCATCAAAAGGGTAGAAATCATGATCTTAGGACTTTATATTTAACCATCTAGAGATGGTAAGCAACCCCCACTTCCAACCGGGAGGTTGTGAGTTCGAGTCTCCCCAAGAGCAAGGTGGGAAGTTCTTGGAGGGAAGTATGTCGGGGGTCTATTTGGAAACAGCCTCTCTACCCAAGGGTAGGGGTAAGTTCTGCGTACACACTACCCTCCCCAGACCCCACTAGGTGGGATTATACGGGGTTGTTGTTGTTGTTGTTGTTGTAGAGATCTTGCCAATAGGATCGTTTCAGTCACATAAAAAGCATATATATAGGACTTAACGCTCACTTTCTGCAATTACGCATATAGAATCCATCCTATAGGAGTAAATTTTCTGCAAATTTATATATAGATATCATGTCTATTGGATATACATATTCATGATATTAGGAAAACATTAGGATTAATTAAACAAGCATTCGTCCACAAGTTTATTAACAAGTTCTGAAATCAATAATCGCAGAAATCATGCCTATTGGATTTTGAATCAAATTCACTTCTCTTGTTTAAAATTAGTAATAATTGATTAGCCGGTTCTTATACGCCTAAGTCAATATATATTTTTCCAAAACGTAGTCTCATATAAAACTTATCTCAAATCAGTATATACTTTTCCCTAAAAATCCATTTCTTTAGCTGACATATCTTTTCTGAAATTGCTTCTTTCTAATATTTTGCCTAAACATGTGTTCCAACTCAATTCCTGTCTTTTGAACTAGTCGATTTAAATCAGTTTTGCAACTCACTCTTTTCTTTAGATAACTTTGTCTCTTTTGGAATTTTCAAAACTTTTCTTTTCATGTTTAACCGTAATTAGGCAGTTTGTTTTCCCTTTTGAACTAGTTTCTAAACATCTGCACCATACCTTCAAAACTCTTCAGCATAATTATCTTCTAAAATTATTACTTTCTTAAATCAACTCGCGTTAATTCAGTGCCTTAATCTCTGAAAACTGTATCCGAGTGGCCTAATGTAGACTTTCTGTCTAAACATATGTGTTGAACCAGTCCGCTCACTACATAATTTTAATCTAAGACCAAATCAGTATTTGCAAAGACATGCTAAACTATATGATTATCTGATTTCAGGGGTTTATTTGAGCCTTATTTACTTACTTGTTCTTCCCTTTATTTGATAAATGTTTTGAATGTCAAACTAGAATTTTATCGTTTAAACTACATAAAGACCCCCATCATTTTTTTCCCTTTTAGGATTATAAGTCCTAATACCCCGGGACTGATAAGATTAGGGCGCGTACTAGCATGCAATAAGTAAACAAGACTAAATGCGATTTAATACCTCAACGGGGCGGAAAGGGTGGAATATGGATATGATGACCGGTGCGCTAATATCATGTGCAGCCCCTCTTCTGATGAATGATTGCTGGATTTGCATTGACATGATCCATATTATGTATGAACCTAAGACCCTCTTTTCCTTTTATTTGTTATGTTTCTTTTAAGTTTTCTTTCCTTTAAACTAACTTTCTAAAATCTCTCATTTTCTTCTTCTCTTTTAAAACTTTGAACTTGTTTGCAGTTATTATGTGAAAACCTTATTTGTTTCTTCTACCTTCTAAATTCACAATTATAGTATGGCCGGAACCACACTAGTAGATCTTGAGGGTGCCTAACACCTTGCCCTCGAGATAATCTCAAAGCCCTTACCCAAACTCTGGTTTTTTCTTCACAAATTCTTTTCCTTTAAAAGTGTAATACACAATAATCATTATCTGGCGACTCTCCAAATTCCAAAAACCCAATTCTCGCAAGGGAATAAGAGTTGTTCTCCCATAATATTGTATACCCGATTTTCGTACTCCCGTCCATGATGGAAAAAGGGGCCATCGACACTTCTGCCCAAAAATAATTTGCAATCCCACTGTCAGTTAGCATTGTTCTTGCAATGTATTCAAGAGTTATATTCTTCATATCCACAAATCCATTTTGTTGAGGTGTTCGTGGAGCAGAAAAATTGTGAGTAATGCCATTTTCAATGAAAACTTCATCAAACTTGGCATTGTCAAACTCCTTCCCATGATCAGACCTATTGCATGCTAATTTATTACTCTTCTTCACTTGGATCGTTTTGACAAAGGCAACAAACACTTCAAAGGTTTCATCCTCAGTCCTAAGGAACAAGGTCCATGTGAATCTAGAATAGTCATCGACTATTACAAAGATGTACTTTTTTCCTCCTCTGCATGGCACCCTCATAGGTCTACATAGATCCATGTGAAGGAGATTGAGTGGCCTTTCTGTGCTGACTTCCTTTTTGGGCTTGAACGAAGATCTGACTTGCTTCCATTTTACACATGCATCACACACTTTGTGATGTTTGAAGCTTGATTTTGGCAGGCCAGGAACTAGGTCCTTCCTTACTAATTTGTTCAATATCGTGAAGCTTGAGCGACCTAGGCTCATGTGCCATAGATCAGTATCATCATCAATGGTTCTTAGGCAACTTAAATCGGCATTCTTCATCGACTCAAAATCATCTACATAGATATTCTTGTATCTTTTTGCCACTAGCACCACCTCACTGGTGACCAGGTTTGTCACTGTGCAAATTTTTGACACATAGTAAACATTTTCGATTGAATGAGGGAGAGACATACCAATTCTTCCAACTCCTAGAGTGTATCTCTTCTTGCCATTCCCAAAGGACACACTCCCTTCTTGTAGGGCCTTTAGTGAAAGAAAATCATTTGTACTTCCAGTCATGTTCTTTGAACGGCCACTATCCAAGTACCATTTTAGGTTGCTTCCTTTCATTGTTCCTTGCACAAGAATATTAGGAGTCAGATTTAGGAACCCAAGCCAACTTGGGTCCCTTGTAATGAGGAAATGGGTGAATAAGGGATCTTTTGACCCATGCAGGTACTATGCATTTTTTAAATGGGGGACCAAGTTCTCTACTAGTAGTTACTTTTTCAAAAATGCTTTGTTTTTCTATTGTGACCGACATCTGGCCTTACAGTTTTCTTTAAGGTGCCCATTGTTATTGCAGCAGGTGCAAAGCCAATTGTCAGGTACAGTAATATACTTGCTATAACGATTGTAAGGGATCTTTTCCCTTTGAAACCAAATCCCTTGCATGTTTCCCCCATTGTTGGAGTACATGGAAGTGATAGCATTAGAGGACCAGGTCCACTTGAGTGATTTTTCAAGATTACTCTTCACTCTACCTAGATCTTCATGAAGTTGTTTGTTTTTCTCAAGCTCAACACACAAACTAAATTGCACTGTCTTAAGCTCGTTTTTAAGCATAATGTGTGCCTCACTTGCAACTTCCTTTCCTTTTTATTAATTTTATACCCTACTTTCCATTGTGGGTTTCCCAATGCTTTCCTTCAAGTCCATTACTACCACTAGAAGGTCATCTCTTTCTTGTTTTACATTTTCACTCCTTTTCTTTAAGATGTTTATTTCTTTCTTCAAGTTCTCAATTGATTCTCTTAGATCGACTATAAATATTACTAGGTCATCTCTAGACTGTTCTACTTCTCCTAGTTCAATTGTTAAGGCATCTTTGTCATTTACAAGTCTATGATAAGCGTTGACTAGCACATTTGCTAAGGACATGAGTTTTTTAGGAGAATAAGATTTTAGATTTCTTTGAACATCCAGAAATTTTACCTCATCATCATCGCCATCGTCATCCTCAGACTGGTCCATCAAAGCAAAAATTGAATCATATACCATTGATTCACTTTCTACTGCCATCATAGAGTTGTTACCTGGTTCATCATCTTCTCTAGATTCGCTTGATGAATCTCCCCATGTGGCTAGAGCTTGTCTCACAATATTGTCATCAGCATTTTTCCATTGAAGTGTCTGTCAAGAACCAGGTTCCTTTTGGTTGCTTTGTCAGAGTTGTTCTTGTACTGATCCTACTTTATGAGAGGGTAGTCCTTGATGAAATGTCCCGGATTGCAATTTATAACAAAGATCATAATTCTTTTTCTTGATAGAACTTCCCCTTTTTGGAATGCTTATATTCTTGCGAACCATCTTCTAGAATCTTCTTGTTAGGTATGCCATATCACCATCTTCACTACTTAACTTGTAGTTTTCAGTTTTGAGGACCGAGGTCTTCTCCTTCTTGGGCTCTCTTCTTTTATTGTCTTTCTTCTTTTTCATCTCATATGTTTTTAGATTGCCAAAAAGTTCATTAATAGTTAGCTCATGTAAGTCCTTTTCCTCTATAATGGAATTCACTTTGCTTTCCCAAGAACTGGGTAGCACGCTTAGGATCTTCCTAACAAACTATTTATTAGAATAGTTTCACCAAGGGAGTGAATCTCATTGATGATGTGAGTGAATTGAGTATGAATTTCTTGGATATATTGAAATGTCTTGCATTCTGAAGAGCTCGTATTAAGTTGTGAGCATGTCGATTTTAGAATGCTTGACCTGTGTTGTTCCTTCATGAGTTATTTGCATGGCTTCCCAAATTTCTTTAGCTGACTGACATACTGATATCCCATTGTATTCATCCGGTTAAATACCACAAACCAAAATTTTCTTAGCACGAATGTTCTTCTCGATGGCCTTTCTATCTGCATCGTTGAATTATTTCCTTATCTAGGAATGGCTACTGATGGGTCGCCAAGGTTTGTGGTAGTAACTCCATAGCATATGACATACTATAGCTCAGAATATTCAGCCACGATGAAGTCATGCATTCTAGATTTTCACCATCCATAGTAGTGTCCATTGAACCTAGGTGGTCTGTACATAGACTGGCCTTCTTCGAAGTTTGGAAGAGCAACCATGAGGATCTTTTCTTGGTGTTAACCTGATAGTAAGAACCTGCTCTGATACCAATTGATAAAATGTAAGGTTCCACCAAACTCTATAGAGAACCAGCTTCTCTACCAGGTCTAATAGTACTCACACACAAAGCAATAATTAAATGGCAAGAGGAATTTTACATGAAGAATTCTCAGCTCAACGAGATCAAAAACTAAGACCTACACTTGTAGGATTTCAACTTAACTACTGAGCAACTTTTAGTTTACAACCTACGCAACCTAGAAATTAACCTATTAATCTATCACTAACTTGTAACACACCTATTACAAGACGCTTTATAATAACTTTATTACAAAGACTTTACAACATGACTAACTCTAGTCAAGACTCAAACACATTGGTTAAGGTTTACAAATGGGTTCTTATAGAATGGTTCTAAACAAGATATATAGGAATTACAATTAAATAACGATTACAAAGTCACAACTCAACTTAGGACATACAATAACTCTATGTAGGAACTTGTCCGTAGTTGTTTTGTTCTTTATTCTTAAAGCACTTGAAAATTGCAGGATGGATAGTCACGTAAATGAGCTTGTCAAATGTTCAAGTATTTGTTTTACCTCCCTTGCATGCGTATATACATGTGTGACATCTCTTATAATGATGCAAGAAATGTTGGTAAAAAGTCTTCCCTAAAAAGTTGACTGCAGCACTGTTCTGCACAGTGGCATGTGCAGGCAGAAACTTTCCGGCTGGAAAGTTGACTTTGTGCAGTCTCCTCAGGAACTGATCGGGAGCTGGTCCCTTAGCTGTTCCTTCCAATTCTGAAGAGTTGAATCATATTCTCCATTGAATCACATCCCAGGATCTCGTCATCTTGATGTCTTGTAAATATGTAACAGGTTCCTTATCTAGTTCTGGATAGTAAGTTTGTTAGATCATAAAAATATAAAGTAGAGTACTTGTAACCTAACAAAACTATAGACAACTTGACAGGCCAGCTCAATGTTGTCAATGCTACTTTACAAAGCCTGCATTGAGGAGGCGGAAATAAATTTGGGGGTGTTATGAACCTCTCTCCCGCAACACAAAAAGATTCCTGAGCCAAAGCAATACAATGGATCTTGAATGCCAAAAAAGCAAAAAACATCACCTTTGACATCGAACAGTACTTTAATGTCGTGGGGGGCTAAAAGAAGCTAAGAAGGTAGCAACAACTGTCATGCATCTTCAAGATGATGCTAAACTCTGGTGGCGGGTGAAGTACAAGGCCAGTAAAGAATTTCTCGAGACACAGGCAGAACTAACGGCATACAAACACCTACAGTTCTTCCCCGAAAATGTTGAATACAATACAAGGAGAAAGCTACTGTAGCTATGCCAGACCAAATTAGTACGGGACTATGTGCAAAAATTCTATATGCTCATGTTGAACATACGTGACATGGGGACAAAGACAAACACTTCACCTTCTTGGAAGGGTTGAAACCTTATGCTCGTATGGAGATACAAAGAAAAAGGGTATAGATACCCTACCCAAGGTGATCCAAGCAGTTGAATGCCTTTGGGACTATCAAGTGGAAGCTTAGAAGGATAGGCCTCAACCTCCTGCCCGAGTGGGATACAAAAGGGGATAGCCTAGCAATGGTGGCCCTAGTAGAAGTTGGGGAGATCGGAGTGCAACCAAGTTAAATCTCCCTCTTCAGGCAACAATAGTGTTGTGTCAAACAATAATGATGGGGGGAGAAAGCCCTTTTTAGAATGTCTTCATTGAGGTGGACCACTTTAGAATAATGAATTCCCACATGCACAGATAAACTCCCATCAAGCTTTTGATGATGGGACAAATGACGACACAGATGATGCGGACCAGACGGAACTAGTAGGTGCTTTCAATGCAATTGTTGGCTCTATTTCTGATGCCTTAGCGGGAACCGGTGATAGTATCTGTAAGAAGAAGGACCCATATCCAATCACCAATAAAGGGAAAAAGAAGGCGGATGAGAGGACTCCTCTTAAACAAGAGAGGACCTTAATGTTCGTCGAAATTAAGGTAAATGGCAATCCCATAGATACGCGTGCTACCCACAACCACTTAGCCTCAACTCAGTTAGAGTGCCTTGGCCTAGTTGTAGGAAAGATTAGAGGTCGTGTCAAGGCTATCAACTCACCTCCTCAACCAGTGGGTGGATATCCAAAGAGGTACCAGTGAAGCTTGACCCTTACAAAGGAAAATTCAACCTGTGAGTGGTGATCACAGATGACTTTGAGTTGATATGCCGACTGGAATTCCTATTGCAAACAAACACCATGCCCGTACCATATGCAGACATGCTACTGATGATAGGAACAAAAGGGGAGAAGCCCTGCATGCCCATAATGATGGTCGTTGAGAACATCTCGACCTTGCAGTTGAAGAAATGGTTCAAAATATATGAACCTACGTTCTTGGAAACACTCTACATTGAAGACATAGAACGCTCCTTGGGTCCTATTGTTGTACCTGTGAAGGAGCTGCTACTAGAGTTTGAAGATGTCATGCCACAAGAGACTCCCGCCTAGGCGCACTGTGGACCATGAGATTGAGTTGGTGACGGGCGTGATGCCACCCATTCAGGCACATTACAGAATGTCACAACCTAAACTTACCAAGCTTCGGAGATAGTTGACGGGAATGCTAGACACATGGATCATCGTGCCCTCCAAGTCCTCATATGGGTCCCCTATGCTATTCAGAAAGAAACATGATGTAAGCATGCGACTCTTTGTGGATTATCGGGCTATAAACAAAATAACCATGAAGAATAAGTACACTATTCCGCTAATGGAAAACTTTTAGATAGACTGGGTGGTGCAAAGGTGTTCACCAAGATAGACCTGAAGACAAGTGGTTGGAAGTTCGGATGGCAAAGGGTGATAAGCACAAGACGACTTGTGTGACAAGATATGGGTCGTATGACTTCCAGGTTATGTCGTTCGTCTTAACTAATGCTCCGGCCACATTTTGCACCATGATGAACCAAGTCTTCCGAGGCTACATTGGAGATTTCGTGGTGATCTACTTGGATGATATTGTGGTATATAGCCAAACACTTGAAGAAAACCTAGAGTACTTGCAGAAGATCTTACCTCAATTGCGGGAGCAAAAACTATATGTGAAGTTGTCCAAGTGCTCTTTTGCTAAATAACTTATTGACTTCCTCAGTGTCATAGAGAAAGGGTGGATGAAGATGGACCAACAGAAGATTCAGGCTATCACATGTTGGCCACCGCCTAAGGATATCCACGCCTTAAGGGCATTTTTTGGACTACGCAACTTCTATCGACAATTTATGAAAAATTACTCCCTCATCGCAGTGCCATTGACATAACTCCTCAAGAAGATTATGCCTTAGGATTGGGGACCCAGGTGAGCGGAGGCCTTCAACGCATTAAAAGTGGATATGTCTAGTATCCATGTCTTGGCCAAGCCATTCGAGGTAAAAATAGATCCTCTGACTATGCCATAGTGGAGTGTTGCTACAAGAAGGGCATCTTGTAGTGCATGAGAGATGGAAGCCAAAGGATGCAGAGCGGCGCAATGTCGCCCAAGAGAAAGAATTATCAAATGTTTTCCATTTCTTACAACTTTGGAGGCACTATCAGCTAGGAACCTCGTTCATGGTCGAGACAGACAACATCGTTGTTAGCCATTTCATGACCCAGCCAAAGCTGAATGGTCGCCAGGCCAAGTGGTAGGAACTCCTAGCGCATTTCCACTTCAACCTAGAGTATTGAAGTGGGAAGACCAATCATGTTGTTGATATGTTCAGTCGGAGAGCTGACCTAGCATCGCTATGCCTACTCGCCACCTTAAGAGGAAATGAAGTAGCCACCACTATCAAAGACCAGATACATGATCTACTCATTAAGGATCGTGTAGCACATTATTTGGTTGATTTGGTACGAAAGGTCAAGACTCGCCAGTTCTACTTGGAATATGGTTTCTTAAAAGATAAAGAGAACCGAATTTATGTTCCAAAAGGAGGAGATCTGTGAAGGACTCTTCTGGCGGAATGTCACGATACTTTGTGGGCCAACCATCCCAGTGAAAACCGCACCACTTCATTACTATGTTGTGCGTATTATTGGCCTCAAATGGCTAATGATTTCGCTCAGTATGTGAAGACTTGTCAAGTATGCAAGAAGGACAAGTCGGATCGCTTGACACAAGAGGGACTCTTGGAACCACTAGCTGTCCTAAAGAGACCTTGGGAAAGTGTTTCCCTGGATTTCATCATCAGATTTCCCAAGGTTAGAGATCTCACAACTATGTTGGTTGTGGTAGATCGGTTTTCCAAGTATGCTACCTTTATAGCAGCTCCACAATATATCTTAGCAGAGGATACAGGTCGACTCTTCTTCTCTCATGTCGTCAAATATTGGGGCCTTCCTAAAGACATTATTAGTGGTCACGACTCATGCTTCACTAGCAACTTTTGGACCCAACTCTTTAAGTGCCTTGGGTTAAAACTGAGTCATAGCTCAAGTTTTCATTTGCTATTTGTTGTCCAGATGGAGCGCTTCAATGGAATGTTGGAGGAATATCTCTTTGTAACTGGATCGCAGAAGGACTGGGTGAAGCTTCTGAATGTTGCTCAACTGTGTTCAATTCACAAAAGAGATCTAGTGTAAATAAAAGCACTTTTGAAATTTTTACCGGACAACAACTGCTACTCCCACATACCGTGAATGCACTAAACATGTCAAAATCTCCTCGAGCTGCTAGCTTTCTCAAATCCCAAAAATGGATGAAGAATCATGTCGATCAAAATCATCACTTTGTTGAATACCAAGTATGAGACAAAGTGATAGTCAAAATTCCAAAGTGATACTTGTTTGTAGAGGTCCATGACCCCTGCCTATTACAAAAATACATTTGACCTCTGTCCATTGAAAGGCGCATTGGGAAAGTTTCATACCGGCTGGATACCCCATCATGGTGGAAAATCCATCATGTCTTCCATGTTAGTCTTCTGAAACCTTTTCAGGAAGACATGGAGGATCCTTCACGGAGCCAACTCACAATACCAAGTATTTGAGGCCCCAATTCAATGGGGAAAAGGTGTTCTGAAGCTACTCTTGATGATCAAGTGATTCACGTCTCAAGGAAAGATCACCAAGAGTTCTTGGTGAAATAACAGGGTTGTGATGTAGAGGAGAATACTTGGGAGAGGGTAACAAATCTCAAAGCCTACAAGAGCTTAATTGATTATTATCCTGCAAGTAAGGCACCGAGGACGTCACCAACTCGGGTGGGGGAGAATGTTATGGGCTACTTTCCAGCTATGCTCCATCAGCCCTTGGACGTGCCCCGTGGAGTCCTAGCAAGCTTACCAATGCCTAATACCACGGACGCCCCGTGGTCTTGGCTACACCATGTGACAAGCGCGCATATGCCTTTGTCACCCCACCGATATACCTCCCCACCTAACCGCAGGCTGATGCTAATAGCACCGCATGCGTATACTGTGATGCCAAAGACAAGGGTGCTAACAATAGACCCATTTCTACCTTGTAGAAAGCTAAGTCCTTTTCATTATAAATATAGAGTATTTTTATTTCATGTACTTTCATTATGTTCCTCTAACTTAGTTAGATCTAGTCTTGTAACTTTGGATTATTTATTTTAAGCACTATTATGGGGGATCAAGCAATAAAACTTTCTAGCAAGCAAATAATTCTTTGTACTCGTATATCTCCCCTTCGACACTGTTGCTTTTCTGTAACAGCTTTCATTAATGCAATCAAGATTTTTTTCATTCTCAATTCTCATTTATTTTCTCTCAATTACTCTTGACATTGGTTTTCATGTACAACACTGACAATCTCATCTAGTGCACGGAGGGGATCTCAATTGGCAGATAGTAACTGCACTGACATCAGTTGCTTACCCTTACATCACCCTTCCAAGGGATCTCAAGAAGGCACCGCGTAACAATTTGGATGTTATTATAAATGATCGTCTGGTACCACATCACTACAGAAATGAAAAAGGACTAACTAGAACAGCTTGGTTATATGCTATTGAATATTATTTTGCTATTAATGTTTGGTGGATAATTTGTTAAAATATTAAATGATGTCTCACAAAAATGGTAGTAAAATCTGAAATTCATTCTTGAACAAAAGTTGCACACAGGGTCTCAGTTGAAATGGATAACCAAGCTCATGCAATATGACTTTATAATTGAGTACAAAAAGTGAAAGGAGAGTAAGGTGGTAGATTCCCTATCGAGATTACCAATGGTAGAGTTGGTAGCTTTATCGCTCTCTACCATTAAGACTGACTTGTTAAGTCAGATTTTGGAGAGCTAGGAGTTGGATGTTGAGCTAATGGACTTTATTAAAGACCTTAACAAGGAAGGAGTAGAATCTAAGGGGTACTCTTTTGTGCATAATTAGTTAAGATGAAATGGAAAGTTAGTGATAGGGCTTTATGAACAATTAAGAGAGGATATCATGAAACTATTGCATGACTCGCCTGGCATTTCGCATAGATCACACTTATAGAAGGATAGTTGCTCTCTTTTATTGGAGAGGATTGAAGGAAGATGTTCAAACATATTTCAAGAAGTGTAACATCTTTCAGAGACACAAGTATGAGAAAGTGTCTTACCCAAGATTGTTGCAACCACTTAAAATACCCTCACTGGCTTAGAGTAGTATAAGCATAGATTTCATTGAGCAGTTGCCAAAAGCTAAGGGGAAGACAATGATATGAGTGATGGTAGAGAGGTTAACCAAGTATCATCAATTCATAGGTGTGGCTCACCCTTATACTGTTACTGACATTGCAAGGTTGTTTATGGAACATGTTTTCAGGCTGCATGGCATGCTAGAGGACATAGTGAGAGATAGGAATACCATATTCACTAGCAAACTGTCGCATGAGTTTTTCTCTATGAGTGGTGTCACACTTAGCACTTCTACAGCATACCATCCACAGTCTGATGTACAGACCTACCTTAGGTGTTTTTGTTCTAACTCTCAAAAGGGTTAGCTTTCTTACTTAGTAGCAGCTGAGTGGTGGTATAACACCACATTTCATTCCTCAATTCAGACTGGGCCTTTATGGCCAACCCTCACCATTTCACTTACCTTACATGGAAGGTGATTCAGTTATAGAAGAAGTAGACAAAAGCCTGTTAATAATGGAATTCTAGTACCAGCTGTTGCAGTACCACTTGTAGAGGGCACAGCAGAAATGAATGACCAAGCTAATGAACATAGAAACGATAGACAATATAAAGAGGGGGATTGGGTTTACCTCAAGATACAATCTTACAGACAAGTGACACTCTCGAGAACTCGCTTCTCCAAGCTGTACATGCCCATTTGATCCTACTACACCATATATCACAGTTGAAACCATGCTATAAACTACCTGACATAATTTCCCATCCACAAGTAATAGATATGTCCAGCCCGTATTGTCCTCAACCCCAACAAATTCTCAATAGAAAACTGATATAGAAAGGGAACAAGGCCATCGCACAGGTGCTAGTTCAATGGGATAAAGCAGTCCCAAATCAAGCCACTTGGGAGGATTACGAGTCTCTCAAAATCAGGTTACATTCATTCCTTCTTTGAGGGCAAGGAAAATTTTAACAAGGGAGATCTGAAAATAATCTAAAAAGAGAAGAGCTACAGCAGTCGTACCTTGTGTTTTGCGCAGTTGTACTTAGATATTAAGTTAGTTGAGGACAAGGTTAGGAACAAGTTTATAAGTTAGTCAGTAAAGTCCTTTTTACTTTTAAGTTATAGTTACAATAATTATACGTTGACCCAACACATTTAGGTGTCTTATACACACTAGGTCCAACTCAGGTAGTTAGAAATGGCAGAGACCGTACATTACCAGCTAAGGATTCTAGGTCTGCAATTTCTATATATTGTAATGGCTATCTCTTTCTTCAGTATGAATATACAGAACCTTTTTTATTTTCCTTTCGATTTATGCTATTTTAGCTCAGCTCGTACCACTGATGAATCACAAAAAATGTATGATCTAAAATAGAAAGATAAAGACAATGATAAATAAGTAGGGTGATTTCAAATTACTGCTTTTTCACTTACTACTCAAATAATTTAACGTGAAAAAACAATATACAGCAGTGACAACATTTTCCTCCCGCACTATCCAGGCCAAACTTCACAATTTAATGGCCGGGAGCCTGAAAATCAACCACCTCTGTCAAATTTTTATCCTTTTCACATTTGCATATGTTCATTGTTGTAGTTCCTAATTGAAAAATACAAAAACTTTACACTTGTATATGGTCACAATTAGCTAGGAGCTTTACATGGTTTTATATTTGTGAAGATTTGAGACAGTAATGTGGTATTTGCAAAAGCTTACATCTAATGGCGTTTGATTGAGAAAAACATTAGAATCTTTTTAGTTGAAAAAGTTTTTAGATTTTTTTCCGAAATACGAAATCAAGATGCTTGAAGGGTCTGCAGTTCTAAAGCTGCAGAACTTCTGCTTTGCAGGCAGCTGAAAGGGCTTTCTTTCTCTGGGGAAATGACTGGCATCTGGTGCAAAAAGAGATTTTGTGGGAGTAGACGATCGATCCAGTCTCAGCCTCTAACTATTTAGTTCTAGAAAATGTTATTTCATCACATTTCCTCTTCCCGTAATGGGCATGAGAACGGAGGCGGGACCAGGATTTCAAGTTTATAGGTTTGGAATTCTAATCGTTTTAAGTTATTGGGTCCTAAATTAATAATTTATGTATATTCAATGAATTTTTTAAAACAAATATAGGGTTCGAATCAAACCTACTGGATTCGGCTGAATCTACTCGGAATACTCTAGCTCCACCCCTGCATGGGAAGTAATCTTCCTTTTTTCTCTGGTAGTAATCTTCCTTTTTTCTCTCTTTGTTTGAAAAGTTTATCAAATCGTGCCTATCACTTTGTGGATGCTCTTCTTTGATCTCTTTGTATTTGGTAAATTTGGTTTCCAACGCTCATATACCATCCATAAACGTCCTCGATGAAAAAAGTGGTCTTATAATGGTCGACTCAAGCAAGATCGGCCTCAGTCAATAAACGGACAGAGTGACATGACTTGGTACAACGTCACATCAAACTCTGACATTCATAAACCGAGGCCACCAACCCTTATACTTTCTTTGTATTATTTTGAGGAAGGTCCTTTAATATATAAAGGAGACCTTCCCTTTGTAAAGACTTATGTGTATTTCACTATTGAAAATATACAACTCTCTCTCTATACTCTCTCTCTCTCTCTCTCTCTCTCTCTCTCTCTCTCTCTCTCTCTCTCTCTCTCTCTCTCTCTCTCTCTCTCTCTTGTAAAAAGCATACTGCATATCTTATTATTCTTGTATCCCGATTCAGTTACATTATAATCACAAATCTTGATCATCATATATTCTCTAAATCAATTACCTTTGATTCCGATTAACCCATATCACTTTTTGATTGTTTTAGAGCTATTTAAGTGTACGAATAACTTTTAGCCAAACAATTTGGCGCCGTCTGTGGGAATTTCGAGAATCAAAGCTATAGTTTGTATCTAGAGATCCTTCGAAAAAACCACTCTCTACAACCTAAAATGGCTGAGAACAACGCAAGAATGAAAGCTATCTTAGAGGTTAGAACAGATCTCACCGGCACTCTCAATGCAGTTGCTGAAGGAGATGCCCTACACACAACCCTCAGTACCTTTATAGGCATGGAAGTCTTACCTTCCTCATCAGAAGACCTGGTAGTACCACGATTAATGCATTTAAAAGCCGATATCCGATAAGCCAAAACATTAAGAATAAATAACCACCGGATAAGTGGCCCTACCCCTAAGTTTTGGGGCCCCAAAAATGTTTTTAGTTGTGGAATTACCATTTTATTTTTGCTTAGACAATATTGAATATTATAGAAAAGAAAAAAAAACTTCCTTATAAATATGGAAACAAAGACCATCTATTTTTTAACAATAGAGAGGTAAAATTGTAAATATGTGGCTAACATCTTATTAACTTGAATTTTCTGACCAATGTGAACATTAATATTATAGTTTATTAGATAACTCCACTATATACAAAAAGAAAGGAAAAAAAAGAATCACTGTAATATTATCATTATATTATGCAAGTAACTATACTATAGACAAAAAAAGATAGAAACCCTTATTAAAATTTGACTTTATGTCACGAGTTTTATTTAGATGTCTTTGTTATAGGCTAAGATTTGTTGACACAAAGTTCCCTCTCATCCTGACTCACCAAGGAAATGAAAATTGAGACACAAAAGTATTGCATTAAATCTATCTTTTCATTGATACATTTTAATTCCTTCCCTTCTAAAAGGAGAAGAAAGTCCAACTTGTAACTAAGCAACAAAGAACTCAAAAAGCATAACAGTGCTCAACCAGTTACTAAATATCAAAAAAACGATACTACCATTTCTGCTCACCTCTTAAAGCACAAAGATACACCTCAATTACATTAAATGAAAAAAATTACCAGTACCCATCCCCCTCTCTATCTCGCCTGATATTCAGACATTCATCAGAAGCTATAAGAGAATCAAAATACAAACTCTTCCTCCCCTACCCCATTTGGTAGTTCTCTATCCTTCATAGATCTCAAAGTTTCTGCTGTTGAATCACTTATACCTAACAGATACTGTAACCTGGACAACTTATCCGGTGCAGGATCACTCTTCGCATATACGATGAAAAGATCAGCCAGTTCTTCTGGTACCTCCCAAGATAATGGGGTCGAAGGAACGGCCTTGTCACAAGCTAGCAAATCATTGAGAGACGAAACCTACAAAAACACAGAGAAGCGTTAAAACTGCAAAATTACGACATTATTCACGCAAAACCAATAGCATCTTCAGATCAGACTCATACCAATGCTTTATGGTTTTTCTGCCTCAGAAGGGATACAGCCTGAATAAGCGAGTTTAATAATCTGCTACGAGCTAGTTCATGAACAACTTTTTTGGACTTCTCAGCGTTAATATTAAGATCTTTTGGGATATTCTCATATACCTCTACTTCATCAAACTCTCCGGTACCAGATGAGAATATATCATCCACTGTCTTTTTGAAAAGATTCTGACGTAAACTCTCAGATATCATGGTGTTTATATCTACTGAAGATTCTTTCAATTCTCTAATCTCCTTAATGCTCAGCCTTCCCTGACCAACAGCAGTTTCAAGGGCTGCCGCCAGTTTTGTTGTTGTGATGCTCTTTATTATATTTTGGGCATACTGAGGTGGCAAGCCAACGCTCTTCTGCAATTCAGTAAGCTGTTCCATTCTGACCTTGGTTAGCTGTCCATCAGCTAAGATCACCTCAGCTTGTTGCCTAAAAGCCTGCTCAGCTAGGCTTCGGTGCACTTCAACAATTTCTTTATCAGTCAACCCGAGGATGCTACCAAGTTGACTTAACAAAACATATTCTGAATCATCCTTCTTTGTGGTGATTTGGGCCCCAAAAGGAATTCTAGTAACCTCCCCGGTTAGACAAAAGAGCAAGTATGTCTTGTAAAGATCAGTTCTGTCTCTTTCCGGAAGATCATCCTTGAGTGAAATCTCAGTCTGGATTTCCTTTCTCAAATTGTCCTTGCTGGGTTTTACTTTCCTCAGTGATTGCAAGGACTCCCACTCCCCATCCTCCTCGTCTGTATGTTGAACCAGCTCCTTTTGAGGCTCTTCTGGTGGTGTATCAGACGATTCACCCTTGATGTCCGCAACTAGTTGAGTCACAACCAAACTATTAAAGGCTATCATCTTTTTCAGTTCTTTGGCTTGTTCAGTGCGGCTTCCAGATCCTCGGGCCTTTTGAATGTAACTGATGAAAATCTTTCTGACCTGTATTTGTGAAGCCACTGAATGTAATTAGAAGGATATCGAGGTATATTTCTGATTGTGGAATCAAATTAAACTGTTACAAGCTGTAAACAAGAATTAGCATCCTGATACTTACTGCCTTACTAGCAATAGATATGGCAACCTCCCTGGTTAACTGTAAACCATATGCTGCCTTTCTCACAGATTTTTTTATTTCAGCATCATAACCATCTACACCAGCAGCAATTGCTTCTTTAACCACCTGCCAACAATATTTATATTGGGTGACAGGAGGGAATCAGATTAGCTCAATTTCACACCTTTTAACACCATAAGAAGTTGAAAGAGATCAACCCACTTAAATAATGAAAACTAAAAACTCACAATTTAAGAAACAAAATCTCTAACAAACGTGGCTTGTTACAATGTGATTACTGTGCGTAACAAGACAATGCCAAATCAACTAATTCTACACAATCT
Organism: Nicotiana benthamiana; assembly: GCA_034376525.1. NCBI lineage: Eukaryota > Viridiplantae > Streptophyta > Magnoliopsida > Solanales > Solanaceae > Nicotiana > Nicotiana benthamiana. The sequence goes on from CM067323.1 coordinate 61,742,927, forward strand.
GAGAAACCAGTATGGAAGAACTTGCTAAAATTGACATAGCAAAACAAGCTGGCAGGGGACACGGAATGGGACAGTGCTCCAATCAGGAGCTTCCTATTATCTACATACTGAGAGGTGCATACTGATGCATATGTAAGCACATATATATTGACTGAGGATGAAAAATTGAGGGGGGTGAGAAATAATTTAATACTGCCTGCTTCCGTAGATTGAGTATTATGGTGCATAAGATGCCACATACTACTACAGTTAACAATGGGCTTCTGCTTTCTGCAGATCATATGTGGTAATAGAATAGTTGTTGTGAACAGACAAGCAAACCCTACTAGCAGGTATCGACTCGGTACACGTAAACTCTAATCACTAACTACACTCAGCATCGCCAAAGTTTATGAAAACATCTGAATTACTAGGTGAAAAATTTAACCTTCAACCAAATCACAGATAAATGAAAGTTAAATCGTTCTTGTTCTTTTGCTTTTATTGGGGAAAGTTTGCATTTCGCTTCATTCCCCACCCTGTAATGATTGAAGGTCAACCAGTAGGCCAGCTGAACAAAGCAGAGGTGGAGGAGGAAGAGAATAAGTGGAAATGTGCCCTAATTGTGTATATTTTAGGGGATGGGCCTGGGTATAATGCGATGAAGAAATTCATCGGCCTCCACTGGTCACATGTGCCTGAACCAAAGTTGTTTTATCACGAGGAGGGATACTACATTGTTAAGTTCAGAACAATTGATGATGCCAAAGAAGTCTTATGTGTTGGTCCTTATTCTATAGCAAACAGGCCCATGATTCTCAAGCAATGGACGTCAGATTTTGATTTCACTGAGGAATTCCATGTCAAGATTCCACTATGGGTCAAATTTCCTAAACTTCCTATGTCTTGTTGGGGAATGAGATCCTTGAGTAGAATAGTCAGTGTGTTAGGGAAATCTATTTTCGTGGATGAATGTACAACCAAACAATCTAGAATTTCCTATGCTCGAATGCTCATAGAGATGAATGTTACCAAAGAGCTACCTAGGAATATATGGTTAATGGATGCTAATGGGAAGAAATTTCTGCAAGAAGTGGTTTATGACCGGAAACCATCTTACTGTGGGAAATGTCTTACGGTTGGGCATAACTGTTTGATGAATCCAAAACCAATCCAGCCTCCTCAAGTGAAGAAACCTAAAGTGATTCAGGAATGGAGAACCAAAGCTCCAATCCAGACTGTTCAGAATCAGCAGGAGGTTTCTCTACTGCAAACTGAGACAAGGCAGAGCAGTAAATCTCAGAGAGAGCCTCATGACCCCCATCACTAATAACAGGAAAGAATAAACATGAAGAGAAAGGGAAGCAAGTTCAATCCCCAGAATTCAACCTCACCAACTTCCCACCTTTATCCCCTATTGTGGTTAGTAATCATTTTGAAGCAATGTCTATTAGTAGAGTTGAGATTCCTCCAGATGATGGAGGACCCAGCAACTGTCAATGAAGTGGCTAATCTAGAATATTAGGGGTGTAAATAAAAGGTATAAACAAAAAGAAGTTAGGGAGTATATTAAGAAAAATAACATTAACCTTGTTGGTCTGGTAGAGACCAAGGTTAAAGAAAAGAATGCAGGCATAATTGCTAAGCTGTTGGTTCCTGGTTGGGGTTTACTAACAAATTATCAGGGTTTCATAAATGGTAGCGTATGGATTATATGGGATACACAATTGATCAGAGTCACTGGTATCCAGGAGGGGGCTCAACTGATTCACTGTAGAGTTAGAAACATTTCTGGAGATGTCATCTGTTACCTCACTGTGGTGTATGGCTTTAATGGGATGGACCAGAAGAGATCAATATGGAAAAATCTGCAGGATTAGTCTGTTGCTATTACTGAGCCTTGGTTAGTAGCTGGTGATTTCAATGTTGTTCTGTGTGCCAATGATAGACAGTCAAGTAATCAAGTGAAGCAAGTCAGAGATCCAAGAGTTCACTCTCAACATGCTGGACTTTCAGAACTTCCCTGGAAAGGGGAGTATTTCACCTGGACAAATAGGCAGACAGGTAGTGATAGAGTATATAGTAGACTGGACAGAGACTTTGGCAATTATGAGTGAATGATTAACTGGAGTCATGCGCAAACTGTATATGATCATCCCCTAATCTCTGATCATAACCCTATGGTGATTACACTGGCAGAAGTTACTAGGAAAGGGAAGACTCCTTTCAGATTCTTCAATACATGGGCCAATCATAAAGACTTTTATCAGTTGGTCAAAGGCAACTGGCACAGCAATAATCAGTTTTCTATGAAATCAGTGTGGTCCAATCTCAAGTCACTGAAAGGCCCTTTAAAATCTTTAAACACTAAAGATTTTAAGAACATTCGTCAGAGAATTGATCATAGTAGACAAGAATTGAAGGACATTCAGAATCAGATGGCACTGGCATAGGTGCAATCAAGGACTTCTTCCAGACTACCAAGATGTTTTTCAAAAAGACCTGGAACATCATTGGCAAGCAGATCATAGGTGCAATCAAGGACTTCTTCCAGACTACCAAGATGTATGAACCAGTAAATTGTGTCTCTCTCACTTTGATCCCCAAAGTCCCTAACCAAACCACAGTAAAAGAATACAGTCCAATTGCGTGCTGCTCAATTTTATACAAAATGATATCCAAGATATTAGCCAACAGAATGCAGAAAATCATGTCTAGCATCATTTGTGAAGTCCAAGCAGGTTTCATCCCAGGCAGGAAGATTGCAGACAATGTCATCCTGGCTCATGAGTTGATCAAAAACTATTCCAGATCCCATGTGACTCCTAGATGCATGATCAAAATTGACCTGCAGAAGGCCTATGATTCTGTTGAATGGATCTTCTTGCAACAGGTAATGGAAGGATTGGGTTTTCCAGCCAGATTCACAAACTGGATCATGGAGAGTGTTCAAACAGTAAGCTATACAGTGATGACTAATGGGGAAACAACTGAACCTTTTAAAGCTGCTAAAAGTCTTAGACAATGTGATCTAATCTCCCCATTCCTATTTGCAATAGTCATGGAGTATCTAAGCAGATCTCTGGCTGAACTGAAGAAAGACCAAGAATTTCTATACCATCCAGGCTGTAAAAGGCTAGGCATCACTCACATAAGTTTTGCTGATGACCTACTTCTGTTTGCTAAAGGAGAAATTAAGTCTATCATTACCATGTTCAAGTATTTCTCCCAATTCACTGAAGCATCTGGACTGAAAGCCAACCTGAGCAAAAGTTCAGTATACTTTGGAGGGTTAGTTCTGGAGTACAGCAACAGATTACTGATCACCTAGGTTATGTGTATGGAGATTTGCTTTTCAAATATTTGGGTATTCCTCTATCCACCAAGAAGATGGCATTGATTCAGTGGCAACCTCTGGTGGAAAAGATCACTGCTAGGATCACCTCATGGACTGCTAGAAAGTTATCATATGCTGGGAGGATACAATTGGTACAGTCAGTGGTTTTTGGTATACAGGCTTACTGGGCACAACTCTTCCTTATCCCTACTAAGATCCTAAAACTAATTGAAGCAGTCTGCAGAAGTTTCATATGGTCTGGATCAAATGTTATCACTAAGAAGGCCTACATTGCCTGGGACAAAATGTGTTTCCCGAAGTCAGCCGGTGGGTTGAACCTCATAAACCTCTATTTGTGGAACAAGGCAGCTATTGCTAAACTTTGCTGGGATCTGGCTCACAAGTAAGACACATTGTGGGTCAAATGGATTCACACTGTTTATATAAAACAGCATCAACTGGAGAGCACTCCTATCCCCAAGCAAGCTAGTTTGAAGGTACGAAAGATAATTGCAGCAAGTGGTCTGCTACAACAACACCAAAGTCTTCACATGCCAGTATGCTCCATTAGGCAACTCTATCTGTTTCAGAATGGCCAACTCCCGAGAGTCCCATGGAACAATCTAACTGCTCAGAATTATGCTAGGCCCAAGGCTGTCTTCAACTTATGGTTGGTACTTCATGACAGGCTACCAACCAAGGATAGGCTAATACATTGGGGTATGACTGTGGACAACAAATGTGTTATGTGCCAGCAAGCTCCAGAAATCAGAGACCATCTATTCCATAATTGCCCATTTGCTACAGAATTAAGGGACCAAACACTGTCCTGGCTCAGAGAAGATCACCCTAGTATGCAGAACTGGGAACAGTTTATGCAGTGGATAGTTAGTAAAGCTAAAGGAAAATCTAGTAGGGCTAATATATTCAAAATGGTGGCAGCTTAATTATTCTACGCTTTATGGTTGGAGAGAAATGCGAGGATTTTTTAGAATGTTTTCCGCAGTAGTGACAACCTACTCAGGGACATAGCTTATACTTGTAATGTTAGACGAACCCCCAAAATTAGAGAACAGCTTCAACAATATCTTCTGTAAACAGAGTGGTAGTTATAGAGATGGTTGGTATACAGTCTAGATATGATAGTCAAATGTGCATTGGCTGAACTATGGTTTTGTATTGAAATCTCTTTGGTGATTAATAAAATCCTTAATTACCAAAAAAAACTGACAACATTTGCTCCATTGCTTACTTCCTTCTGGTTCTCTACTTGAAACCCATTGATAGCACAGCTACTTCCCCTCGCAAGAAGATTTTGTTGCCACAAGAACTACCGCACCATAAAAACTTGCTCCTGCAGCTCAGCACCAAATTTTTTTCCAAAAATAACCTTCTTGAAATATGTACTCTTTTTTTTATAAGTAAACCATCTGGAAAAATGATTCTCTCACAAGAAAGAGTGAATGCTGAAGACAAAATGTAGAGGCAAATTTATCCATTTGACAACCAACTCCAAATAATTCTAAAGATTCGAAGAAAAGGAAGATGAAAAGTAATGGGTACCTCTACTTAGTTTTCTTTAGTGCATGTTAGCTGTGGAATGGGGCTTGAGGTTCTTGGTTTTCAGAATTAAACTGGTTTGATTTCCGTTTATGACCCTCACTCTACCCCCACTCTTCGATTCATTTTATCTGTTTGTGTCAGGCATAGCAAGACAAAACATTTCCATAGCAACTTCTGTTTATCAAAAACCACCCAATTTTGTTGCTAGGGGGTGCCTATGGCTTTGTATGTCGAATGATCAGTTTGCATGTATTTTCGCCAAGTCTCCCATTGGTCCTCTAATTAGTTACATATGTAACAAGCTCGGTACATATGATTTGTATACACCGGCTTGAGGGGAAGTATTAGATAGTTATGTGTAAATAGTCATAGCCCAATATGTAGTAGGAGTAGAATATGTCCTAGTCTCATATGTAGTAGGAGTAGAATATATCCTAGTCCTATATGTAGTAGAAGTAAAATATGTATTATATATAGGACTCGCTGTATCATTGTTAATAAAATAGATTTTTTCCTGTGCATTCTCACACGTACAATGTACACTAATCTTTGTTCGCATTTGACTTTCAGGGGTAAAACTGCAACTTGATCAAAGCAATTTTTAGGACTAAATATCACAATAACAACAACAACCAAGTAAAATCCCACTTGGACTAAATATCACAATATTATAAAAAAAAGTTAAAATAACAATAAGCTAAATGAAAAGTAACCCCACATAAAAGGTCCAATATTTCCAAATATGAAACAGATCTATACAAGAAATGCATTTGACAGAGGGCACTTTCACATTTGAAAGTATACATGCACAAAAATTATGGGGCAGAAGGTAAGCAAGGTAGAAGCAGTCAAGCAATAGCCGTTGGTCCTTGTTGAGTGACCAGTATTGGTTGAGAAATGCAGTGTTTATTTCCTTGAATGGTCTTGGGTCATTCTCACCTTATCAGCTAGCTTTTGGGTTTGAGTTAGGAGCAAGGTACATTAGCTTCACATTCCTAACTGTTTTTTCCCAACATTTATGACAACTTATTCAATTCTCATACACCATGAAGCGCATGGGATAAGGGTATCAGGTGAATAAAATGTAACTTCCCAGATAACAGCAGAGTTTTCAAGTTATCTCTTCAATTAAAAGCAAGCACAAAATAGGTCTCCGTACTGACATTATAAGCAGTATGGGAAGTTTTGTATTTTACCACCATCTAGAGCAAAGATATCTATGGCAACTGAAGGGGCGTTGGCTGTGATTTCCTAAAGGCAACTGCTAAAAGTATCAAACTACACTAAGCTAATTTAACATAAGAGAAACGACAGGGTACACAAATTCTTATATAATCCACAGCAAAATTTACCTCATGCCATTACAGCCCAATCAGCTGCATAGCATAAAATGAACTAATTGACGCCGCATAAATAGAGAAGAGACTGGTGGTTACCTTTTCAAATAAACTGCCACAGATATCTGCATGAGCCGCCTCAACTGTTTGCTTGGGAACGCAAAGCATGACCTGCAGGCGTTCCAATGCCTTCATGTCCTCATCACTAAGTTCTCCATCAGCGACAAGCTGCAGAAGCTTTTGCCTATAGATTTCTGAAAATGAAAAGTAAAGACAAGCTTTTCCAGTGACACAAAACAACAGTTCTAATTATCTTTTCATAATGTTTAAAGGTTTCAGATAAATGCGCCAGGCACATAGTAAAGTTCATGTTGCATATTTCAGGAAAAAAACTTAGTTCATAAGACGACACATAGCATTACCTAGATGGCTCAAAACATTGTCAGCGTAAAAATACCTTGACTAAACGGATCTGATTTTTTTTTTTGTGAATTTTTTACCTTTCGTGAATTTGTTTAGTCTATGTTTTTGTTTGAACAGAAAATAACAGCACAAACTGCACTTTTATTAGCGACTTCCTGATAGCCAAGCAAAAAAATCTTTTGGACCATTCTTCTGAAAGCCTTATCCTTCTTTTAAGTTTAAGAACTCAAAAAATCTGAACTCACAAGTTTAAACTTCTGCTCTCTTCCGCAAGAAAAACAATCTCTTGGTCTCTATTGATTCTCTGCTTGATCGGACGGTCAGAAATCAACGCTGCTTCTAATCTGATTTTTTTTTTTCATCTTTTAGCTTCGAAAACTCTCCGATCTGCTTCATCCAAGCTCAGATCTATTTCTCTGAAACAGAGAGGGAACAGGTTCTTCAACACTTTGACAAATCTGAGCTTCCAATTTTCGATTTTTCTTACTCCCCACTCAAAAGGTTTTGGTTATTTTGACCTAAAATTGGTGAAGTTCAGTTTATAATCCAACTTTGAAGAACATATTGCAGATTCTCCAATCAGTTTTTTTTTTTTTGAATTCTTGCTTTTCGCCAACGATTTTTCCGGCAACCCCTGCTCTTCCCTTTTCTTCCTATTCTCTCTTCTGCTTTTTGTGGGTGTGTGTGGGTATGTTCTGTTTTCTTGGACAGGTGCCTTATTTTTCCGGCGAGGATTTCCGACAAGCTATAGTACTTCCGGCGACTCCCGTTCAGACTTTTGGCAGAACGCAACAGAACTACACGTTCCGATAAGCTTCAGGAAAACTTACCCTAGGTACTAGTCGCGGCGGCGAGGCCAGTTTGCGGCGTTTGGGAGTGAAGAGCTAAGCAACACCGGCCGGGACGTGCAAGAGTCGGTAGCAGTTGACCTTGCGCATCAAAGCCTACTTTCAGGTTTTTCCACCAGGAGTTGGTACCTCCCGCTCTCTTTTTTACGTATTTTACCTAGCATTCCGTGTGAGGTTTACTCTGGTGCTATCTAGTTTGCCTCTTTTTGCGTATTCCGCTATAGTGCGTGTGTGCGTCACTATTCTCCATAGTCGGTTGAAGGGATAGTGGTCGCGGCGGGGGATGATAGTGTAAGGTTATGTCCTCGGGGGGTGGGAGTGGGGGCGGTGGCGGGGGTGAGTAGGGGGCTGGGGAGTGGTCATGCGGGTAGGGCGGGAGGTAAGGGTGGGAAGAGGGTAGCGGACGCTCATAGATTAAGGATTGGGTCGTGGAACATAGGCACTCTGACGGGTAAGTCCATTGAGTTGGCGAAGGTTCTTCAGAAGAGGAGGGTTAACATAGCATGTGTCCAGGAGACTAGGTGGAAAGGGTCGAAGGCGTGTAACGTAGATGGGTTTAAGCCGTGGTATTCTGGGGTCGTGAGAGGTAAGAATGGAGTGGGCATCTTGGTGGATAGGGATCTAAGGGAGTCCGTGGTCGAGGTTAGGTGAGTGAATAATAGGTTAATGTCTATTAAGTTGGTTATTGGGGGTTGCATCCTCAACGTCGTCAGCGCTTACGCGCCACAAGCGGGCTTAGACGAGGAGGCTAAGAGGTGCTTTTGGGAGGGCTTGGATGATTCGGTGAGTAGTATTCCCCAATCTGAGAAGTTAGTTATTGGAGGGGGCTTTAATGGTCATATTGGGGCTGATGTTGGTGGTTATGGTGAGGTGTACGGTGGCTTTGGCTTTGGAGTTAGGAACGGAGGAGGCACGTCTCTGTTTGATTTCGTCAGGGCTTCCGAGCTTCTGACTGCGAACTCGACATTTCAGAAGAGGGAGGAGCATTTGGTCACCTTCAAGAGTTCGGCGGTGAGGACTCAGATTGATTACCTCCTCCTCAGAAGGAGTGATAGGGGTATGTGCAAGGACTGCAAGGTTATTCCGGGAGAGTCCCTTTCGACTCTCATAGACTCCTAGTGATGGATGTCGGTCTCTGGGTGAAGAGGAAGAGGAGGGGTGCTCGGGCACAACCACAGATTAGATGGGGTGTTTTGAATAAGGAGAAAGCACAGGAGAGGTTAGCTGAGGACGGAGCTTGGAGAAGTTCTGGGGAAGCGGACGCTATGTGATCAAAGACGGCGAACTAGATTAGGGAGGTAGCGCGGGACGTGCTCGGGGTAGCCAAGGGCTATTCAGGCAGACATCAGGGTGACTGGTGGTGGAACGATGTAGTCGAAGGAAAAGTAGAGGTGAAGAAGGCGGTGTTTGCTAAGTTGGCAGGGAGCACAAGCGAGGAAGAACGCAGAGCGAACAGGGAGATCTATAAGGTGGCGAGGAAAGAAGCAAAGCTGGCGGTTACGGAAGCTAAAAACGCGACATTTGGTCGTATGTACGAGGAGCTAGGGGAGAGAGGCCAGGACAGGAAGTTATTCCGGTTAGTTAAAGCATGGGAAAGGAAGGCGCGTGATCTTGACCAAGTTAGGTGCATCAAGGGCGAGGATGGTAGAGTTCTGATGGGGAGTCTCAAGTCAAGCAGAGGTGGCAGGCGTACTTTCGAGACTTACTTAACGAGGAGGGGGTCGTAACATAGAGCTAGAGGAGTTGGGGCATTCAAAGCAACATAGAGACCTGGGTACTGCAGGCGCATTAGGACGGAGGAGGTCATGGGGGCTTTGCGTAAGATGAGTAGGGGTCGAGCGACCGAACCTGACGAGATTCCGGTGGAGTTCTGGAAGTGCATGGGTAGGTCAGGAGTGGAGTGGCTCTCCAGATTGTTCAATGCGATCTTCAGGACCAAAAGGATGCCGGATGAGTGGAGGTGGAGTACAGTGGTGCCCTTGTACAAGAACAAAGAGGACATCTAGTGCTGCAACAACTATAGGGGTATCAAATTAATAAGTCACACCATGAAGGTCTGGGAGCGGGTGATCGAGGCGAGGGTGAGGGAGATGACATCTTTATCTACGAACCAGTTCGGTTTCATGCCGGGTCGCTCTACTACAGAAGCTATCCACCTTGTCAGGAGGATGGTGGAGCAGTTCAGGGATAAGGAAAAAGGACCTGCACATGGTGCTTATCGACTTGGAGAAGCGTATGACAAGGTCCCAAGGGAGGTGCTATGGAGGTGCTTGGAGGCGAAGAGCGTGCCGGAAGCCTACATCAGAGTAATCAAGGACATGTACGATGGAGCTAAGACTAGGGTTAGGACGGTGGGTGGCGACTCGGACCATTTTCCTGTGGTTATGGGGCTCCATCAAGGATCTGCGCTTAGCCCTCTCTTGTTTGCCTTGGTGATGGATGCTTTAACCCGACATATTCAAGGGAATGTGCCTTGGTGTATGCTATTTGCTGATGATATAGTCTTGATAGACAAGACGATGGTCGGTGTTATTGAGAGGTTAGAGGTATGGAGACAGACTCTCGAGTCTAAGGGTTTCAAAATAAGCAGATCTAAGACAGAATACCTGGAGTGCAAGTTTAGCGCTGAGCCGAGCGAAGTAGGCAGGGACGTGATGATTGGATCCCAGGTTATCGCCAAGAGTGACAGTGTCAGATATCTTGGGTCAGTGATTCAGGGGGACGGAGAGATTGACGGGGACGTCGCTCATCGTATAGGAGCAGGGTGGTCAAAGTGGAGGCTTGCATCAGGAGTCCTGTGTGACAAGAAAATTCCACAGAAACTCAAGGGGAAATTTTATAGAGTTATGGTTAGACCTGCAATATTGTATGGGCGGAGTGCTGGCCAGTGAAGAACTCTCATATGGATGTGCGGGTTCACCAGGTTAAATAAGATTAAGAATGAAGTTATTCGAGAGAAGGTGGGAGTGGCCCCGGTGGATGAGAAGATGCGAGAAGCGAGGCTGCGGTGGTTCGGGCATGTGCGGAGGAGAAGTCCTGATGCACCGGTGATGAGTTGTGAACGGCTGGCGATGGTCGGCGTTCGGCGAGGCAGAGGGAGGCTAAGAGGTATTGGGGGGAGGTGATTAGGCATGACATTGCTAGAATGCGGGTTTCCGAGGACATGGCCCTTGATAGGAAAGTCTGGAGTTCTAGTATCAGGGTTGTAGGATAGGGGCCCCTACGGTTTTTCGTACTACTCACCCGGGGTTGGGTGAGGCTTGGTAGGGTTGTCCATAGTTGATTTGTGTTTTGGATTGTTTCTCCCTTATGGTAGTTATTTATGGTAGTTAGTGTATGATATTATTGCATGCTATTTTATTTATGGTTCTTATGTTTAGATAATTATTTACGCTATTTCTGCTGGACTTACTAATGCTCTTTTGTTTTGTTTTTGTTTTTCCTTTCCTTCACTGAGCCGAGGGTCGATTGGAAACACCCTCTCTGCCCTTTCGGGTAGGGGTAAGGCTCGTCTATATATTACCCTCCCCGGACCCCACTTTGTGGGATTATACTGTAGTTGTTGTTGTTGTATAGATAGGTGGTCAACGTTGTTCACAAACCAAAAGGACAAACATCGAAAATTCCCTAATCACTCCCTAGGTCTACTTGTTTGGTTGATGCGCCCTTAAGCATTCTCTAATTTATAGCCTCATTCTCAATATTTTGCATCCTCACTTGCAACACTCCAAAACGGGAAACACAACAGAAACAGGATGTCCAATTATAAAATGAAATTACTAATGGCCGGTAAGCAAACTCGTGACACTATAAACACCTCTCCTATTCTGGTCAATTGACAGGCTATGCACTATGCAGAAATGGAGACAACACAAGTTTCAAGGACTGCTTCAGGAGGAGGTTTTGCTACCGAATCAGAAAAAGAAAGTCGACACTCTTGTACTGAATGGACAGCTCAGTTATATCTTTGCCTCATAGATGAATCAACTGAAACTCAAACCAATAGCCTCAACAAGTTCTTGTTAGCACTCCTCGACGTGATTAAAAACTTGACTAATAACAAGGGGCTTCCCTCTCCAGAAAGATCGAAAATAAAAATGTCACTCAATATCCATTAGAAGATAAGTTACAGTAAAGTCATGAGTTACCTTCATGAATTTGAAGAGCCTTTTGAGGATCAAAATTTAATTCTTCACACAGCATTTGAAGATAGGCTGCTTTGCTCTCAGCAGCTTCTAAATCACCACCGGTAACAGCTTGAGCAAGTCGTTTACGGTATACTTTTGAGGTGACATCCAATGTGATTGTCTCTGCTTCCCGTCTCCCCAAACCAAATATATTTCTCAATTGGCTCAAAGCAGCAAGCTGCAAGAAGAAATAACATTGAACGGTTAAAAGGCATACAACTAAATGACAAACAGAAGAAAATCAAATGGCCTAGAGACGATGCATGGGAACTCCTACTGGTTAGGATGCAGAACCAACTGAACACATTAATTAAACAATGATCCAATATACTCCAATATTACAAGGACATCGGTCTAGAAACTGATTGGCCCCCACAACCATCTCATCAATGAGAAATCTGTTTCCTGAATCAAGCTAAGAGTAATCCTTATGTGATAATGACGAGGAACTTACGCTGATTAGCATGTAGCTATCAAAAGGGCCAAAGAGGATCATAGACTGATTTGCGTGCAACTTAAAAGAGCCGAAGAACATTGACTGATTTACATGCAATTATTCTTGACTGATTTGCACGCAATGATTAAACAAACTCTATTATTACATCATTTGTAGGTAGGGACGTGAAGATTGGATCTAAGGTCATCTCCAAGAGGGACAGTTTCAGATATCTTGGGTCGGTGATTCGGGGGCGGAGAGATTGATGGGGATGTCACTCATCGTATAGGAGCGGGGTAGTCGAAGTGGAGGCTTGCATCAGGAGTCTTGTGTGACAAGAAAGTGCCACAGAAACTCAAGGGGAATTTTATAGAGCTGTGATTAGACCTGTCATGTTGTATGGGGCAGAGTGTTGGCCGGTGAAGAACTCTCATGTTCAGAGAATGAAGGTTGCGAAGATGAGGATGCTCGGGTGGATGTGCAGGCTCACCAAGTTAGATAAGATTAAGAATGAAGTTATTCGAGAGAAGGTGGGGGTGGCCTCGGTGGATGAGAAGAAGCGTGAAGCGAAGCTCAGGTGGTTCGGGCATGTGCGGAGAAGTCCTGACATCCCGGTGAGGAGTTGTGAGCGATTGGCGGTGGTCGGCGTGAGGCGAGCCAGAGGGAGGCCTAAGAGGTATTGGGGAGAGGTGATTAGGCATGACATGGTTAGAATGCGGATTTTCGCGGACATGGCCCTTGATAGAAAAGTCTGGAGGTCTAGTATCAGGATTGTAGGATAGGGGCTCCTAGAATTTTATGTACTCCTTTCCCGGGGTTGGATGAGGCTTAACAGCGCTTTCCATAGATGATTTGGGCATTGGATTGTGTCTCCCTTATGGTAGTTATTTATGGTAGTTATTTATGGTAGTTAATGTTTGATATTATTGCATGTCATTTTATTTATGGTTCTTATGTTTAGATAACTATTTACGCAATTTCTGCGGGAGTTACTAATGATCTTTTGTTTTTATTTTTGTTTTTTCCCTTCCTTCCCTGAGCCGAGGATTGATTGGAAACAGCCTCTCTGCCTTTTCGGGTAGGGGTAAGGCCTGTCTACATATTACCCTCCCCGGACCCCACCTTCTGGGACTATACCAGGTTACATCATTAGATATTGTAGTGATATGAGCCTACACCCACAAAGCAAGATTCAACAAATTTATAAGTTACTCCAAATTTATTATCTACCCTATTTTATAACCTTATCTACGATTTTATAACCTTATGTTTTAATAGAAAGGTACTCCAAATATATCATTAATATGTTTGTGGCAGAAACATATTTACCAAGAATAAAATTCAAAAACCAATACATGTACTTTTTCATAGTTCTAATTTTCTAAAAGATGAATGTTCTCAAGGAAAAAATAGATAAAAGAGGGTAAGGAAAGGATCAACGCAGATATAAACAAAAGAAAGGACTCAGCATACAACAACAACAACAACAACAACTACCCAGTATACTCCCACCAGGTGGGGTCTGGGGAGGGTAATATGTAGACGAGCCTTACCCCTGCCCGAAAGGGCAGAGAGGCTGCTTCCAATCGACCCTCGGCGAGTAGAGTAAAAATGGGAAAGCTGCATTAAGAAACAGAGATAAAATTAGAAACACAAGCAAGACAAAATCAAATAATAAAGCATAGGTACTCCCACAAAAGTAACGTAAATAGTTATGAAAACATAAGCAACATAAATACAGTCGCATGCAGTAATATCAAGCAGGAACTACCATACTAAAACACTAATCACCTATGAGCCCCTAACCTACAATCTTGATTCTAGACCTCCAGACTCCCCTATCAAAAGGACTCAGCATACTACAGCCTTTTTCTAAATAACCATGGTGGATGGGCCAGTTTGCACACACCTCGACTAATTCCACGAGATACTTGCTACTTCCCACCAGCAACAAGTAAGCCTTGGACAGATTGGAAGAAATCACCTAGTTTTTTTTTACCACCTGAGACCTCATGATTCTTAACTCACTTCATTGACCACTTGGCTACACCCTTAGGTGCACCCAACATACTACAGCTTTTTGTGCTATATTTTCTCATTGGACATGTTTTAAGGGACATGGCGCATATGCGGTACATGTGATGCTGACAACAAAGAGCTCCCTTCTATAATATGCTCTACCAAAATATGTTAATACACGTGTATATCACTCTCATCTCGAAAAATATGAGATCCTCTAGAGAAAAGCAATTGAAGTCAACAAGCCTATTAGTGCAAGTGTGCAACTTAGCATAATTAGGACAAGAGCCGCTATCAAACTAGTCTTTCTTGCTTTCATCCTCATGAGACAACCCGGACCACATTTAAATTAGTGCATGTCACCTTTGCACAAAGGCCATGCTAATCCTCTTGATTGAACAACCACATCATCCATTTTTTGGTTCTAGTTCCATTAACTTTATCATAAGTTTAGTAGAACAAAGAGGCAGGAGGGCAAGCAAGAGATACGGGATAAGGGAGTAAAAATGGAGGGATATTCTGTCTTCCATGTCAGCATTTTCAACCACAGGGAAGCTAGAAAAGAGAAAAGAATATGTGTCTGCTCCAGTCCAGTCATACCAAACGCAAGGGGGTGCATAAGCTATCTTCCATAGGAAAGCAAATCAACAAGTATTAATTTTTAAACATGTACCAGAAGTTTAATATACTGAAGCTGGACAAAAAGAAATGTGTGATCTCCTTTAACTTCTTGTCCATTCATACCCAACAAAGCAGGTGGATAAACCATCTTTCATAGGAAAAGTATATCAATTAATAACCCTCTCCTTTAATCTTTGCAAGCCCCTCTCAAGAAGCAAATATATGTTAAACATAACTTAATCCGACATATGCAAGGAGAAAAGAAGAGAGAATCTCAAACTTTCCTGCCAAAATGGCATGATATAGAAAAGAAAATTCCAAAAAACCCTATAAAGAAAGAAGGAGCAACGACAACAACCCAGTATAATCTCACTTAGTGGGGTCTGGGGAAGGTAGTGTGTACGCAGACCTTACCCCTACCCTGGGGGTAGAGAGGCTGTTTCCAAATAGACCCTTGGCATCCTTCCCTCCAAGAACTTCCCCACCTTGCTCTTGGAGAGACTCGAACTCACAACCTCTTGGTTGGAAGTGGAAGGAGAGAAAAATTTAATTACCATACCTTGTCTTCTTCCATCCGACCACTTGACAAAGAATCTGTAATATATGCTCTGTAGAGAAGTTTTAGGTCATCCATCTTTCTATCACCATCATACTCCCCTCCTGAAGGAACAGGAAGGAAAAGAATAAGGAAAAAAGAAAGTTAACTCAAGGTACCAAACTGACACACAAACAACAAACAGCTGAAAGAAAAAAGCTCCGTGAAAGGATTTCACTTAGACTTGAGAGAGACCGGTGACTTTTAAACAAGTTCTATAAGAGTCAGCAAAAGATCACCAACAAACATACCTACTAAGGAAACTGGCCCAATGCCCGGAGCAAAGCGACTAGCATCAGGATGGTTCTTCAGTGAAATTAGCAAATTATTAAATGACAATATCTTATCAAGCTCCTCGATCACACGTGTGGCTTCCCTGCTGAACGACCCAATCAATTTATTAAACAATTGATACAAGCAAAGAATATGGAAGATTATGTCGTGCTAGAAATTGCATGAGTTATCCCATTTCTATTACACAGAATGGTCTAGTAAAAGATTTATCCACTGAAATTCAAGTCGCGGATATGCCTCAAAGTTCCCTTTTTAAGAGGTTAAACACACTTAAGACCTTAAGACCTTACGTTGCTCTTGTTCTTGATTTCAAACTGCCAAGAGCAAGTGATATGCATTCCTCAACAAGCTTTCTTGCATGCTCTTTAAACATCTCTTCTGCAAGCTGCAAACACATAAACAGTCATGGGCATATTAATGATGACCGAATACATGGATATAGTAAAATCGATCATGAATATCATGCAACAAATTCAAAACAGTCTTATCTTTTTTTCAAGGAGCAAAGTATGTTTTACAATGATGTATTTAAGAAGAAATGTGATTATTTTTTTGGCTCTACCTCATCCGACAGCCGATATGCAAGCTGTGCTTCTCTCAAACTGACCAGCTGGTTCACATCAATATCTAGAGAAACAAGTAAAATAGTTAAATAAACCATGCAAAGCTTCTGAAGTAAAGTGGAGTAATTAAATCATGAAAAAACAACTGAAAGAACTTCATCCCAACACCACCATAACTTAGAATTGCAAGGTCCGTTAGCTACTAGGAGTTGAATTTGTGTAATTAATGAAAGAATTAGCATTTGCAATATAAGGCTGGTAGTGGCGGCTTAACCCTCAAGCCACCGAAGCAGCCGCTTTAGGTCTCACAAAATTAGGGGCCCCAAAAGCTACTCTTTTTATATGTAATTTGAAAATTTATTAGTATTTATATTAAATAGTAATAAGAAGTTCTTTCAACCATCTTTTGCTACTTTGTCACCAATCACTAATAACATAGTTTTATATTTATTTTATGTAGTTTTTTTTCGAAGTTGGTTGAGAAAATTCAAATGAAAGTGAAACACAATTAAAATTGTAGTTACTTTCTAGTTTTTCTTACTCCAACTTGAATAAATTTATTTACAGTTCTAACTTTGTAAGATATTTTATTTCAAGATCTCTATAGAAATAGACATGCTTCAAGCTAATTAGATCGTAAAATATTTATCACCGTTGTTACAATAATCTACACGATTATTACTTTGGGAGGCAATGCTATATAGGGAGTTACATTGGCGGTCATGTAAAAAGAAAAATTAAAAATTAAACTTAATAAAATCATATCAAATGTTAGTAAACTTTCAATAAAGATTAAAGGGGTTGGTTACATCATCAAGATGAAATTGTTGGTTACATCGGAAGATGAAATTGCATCTCGAAAAGCAAAAAAAATAAACTTCAATAAAAATATCTAAAATTATTAAACAAGTTTAAGGCCTCTTATTACGTCTTGGCTTTAGGCCTCTAAAATCATTGAGCCGCCTCTGAAGGCTGGTAAAAGCCATATAAAGACCGATACTGCCCTAGAGAATAAAGATACATCCAGACTCAAGAGCTATTGCCAGAACGCCCTCAAAACCCATAAACCAATATGACATATCACTAGACATAGAGAAATTTGAAATGATAGAAAGACTTCCAGAGAAAAGAATCTCTTCTCGGTGTACAAGTGGAACCAACCAAACCCATGCAGCACAAGGAGCCTCATGTAACAATTCATCTTATTCAGGATTAAGCGCCATATATCACAAAAGTGACGAACTTAAGCACATAAGCTGACTTGCTAAAATTACCACAAACAACAACAACAACAACTACCCAGTACATTCCCACCAGGTGGGGTCTGGGGAGGGTAATATGTAGACGAGCCTTACCCCTACCCGGAAGGGCAGGGAGGCTGTTTCCAATCGACCCTCGGCTCATATGGTTAGGTGAAAAACTGCAGTAAAACAAAACAGAGACAAAAACAAATCAGAAACAGTATAGCATTAGTGCATTAGAAATAGCGTTAATAATAAACCGAACAAAGGAAACAAAATACCAACATGCAATAGCTAAAATTACCACAATAGAGAGAAAATTTAAGAATAGAAAAAGAAAATCCCAAGCAAAAAAGCAAGTAGTTTGAAAGTTACTGGAAAAGCATTACTTTCATTCAGCGATACAAAAGAAAGCACGTGAAGAGATTTGCTCTGAATGGCTCATACATTAGAGAAAAGCAAAAAGTGTCTTCTAAGGCATCAGTAGACCAGATTTACCTCGGCCAACAGACTTAAGCTTGGAGGCATATAATCGTTGTGCATTGTCCCTGACAGCAACCTCAACCTAATGAACAAAAATGTAAAAAACAGGTGAAATGAAGTAGATAGTCAGATAACTTTTCTTTCTTTTTTTTCTCAGAAATGGTAAGGTAATACGAAGCCAGATAACTTAGAGCCCGTTTGGACATAAGAACTTTTTCACTTTTTTTGAAAAAATTTCACTTTTTTCGAAATCAATGGTTGGCCATAAAATTTTCAATTTTTCACTAGAAGATGAATTTTGGAATTTTTTTAAAATTTGAAAAACTCCAAAAAACTGTTTTTCAAAATTTTCACTCTGATCACTCACAAAAACTCAAAAACAACCCAAATTTATGTTCATGTCCAAACACAACTCTAATTTTCAAATACTATTTTCACTTGAAAAAAATTCCACTTTTTTTTGAAATTTTACAATTCTTATGTTCATACGCCCACTTAGGAATCTAATACATATAAACGAAGGGGATAACAGAAAAGGAGGAACGACAGCAACTTCAATCAGAAGACAGAAATGTTAAAGTCACAAGCAGGGCATGGCACTGAATAATCAAACAATTTCAGAAAGAAGGGGGAGAGAGAAGGGACCAACGGAGATGCATCGAGTTATCCACTACCTGGGAATCAGTAACCTTGAAAACACGTTTCCAAGGTAAAAGGAATGCAGATGCTTCTCCAAATACGAGAGTTGAGACGTATATCAACTTCTGAAATGCCTGCACGGGAGAAGTCAGAAATGGTCAAGTTCCATTTATTGTTCTTTGATAACTAAAGGCGGCACAGTAGCCATAAAGTGGAAATTAAAGCTAAAGAGATGACCCACCCGACGCTGTTCTATATCTCCATCACGATCTCCCGTTTCAAGTCGTTGCCTGAATATTCGCCTGCCAATCTGAGAAACCAACATGTATAAGTTTCTTAACACTTGACGAATTATTTATTAAAGCAAACGTAGCTCATCAACATAACATTCTACCTTTGCAAACCCACCACAGCTAGGAGTATTGTAATGCTGAGGTACAGAATCAAATAAATACTTCAAGTTACCTCCATATGCATATCTGCTGCATCTGGATCATCAATTCCCAAAGCATTTTTAAATTTGATTATGGTATCAACTTCATCGCCTCTAAGTTCTTCAGTCCCAGTAGGAAAGACAGCAGATACATATCTGAACACATATCAAATTTGATGCATAAGAAAGCGCGGATAAGCTAAAAATGTTTAAACTGATAAGTTATATGGGCCATGTCACTGGTAAATAAAAAGGACATATAAATTCAAAATAATCATTTGAAGTGAATAAGCAAAAATCTCTGCTTGATTCCTTTTACGTGTCTGAAACAAGTATCACGCCATGTTAGTTATAGCATTCAAATGTAATTGGGTCAATATGCCAAGACAGGGATAGCAAATTTGATACTTTCTAGGTCATAAGGAACTGAAATAGTATTGAAAAGCATGTGCAAGAAGTTGTAACTGCGGAAAGGTGACAAATATTTTCTTTTTCTTTTAATCTGCAAAAGTTGACACAGCCTTAAAACTTTTCGGGGGTCTTAATCAAGGAAAAAAACATCTCAGAAAGGAAACAAGATCAATATGTTTGGACGTAGCAAGCAACCACAACAACAACAACAACAACAACAACAACCCAATATAATCTCACTTAGTGGGGTCTGGAGAGGGTAGTATGTACGCAGACCTTACCCCTACCCTTGGGTAAAGAGGTTGTTTCCAAATAGACCCCCGGCATCCTTCCCTCCAAGAACTTCCCACCTTGATCTTGGGAAAACTCGAACTCACAACCTCTCGGTTGGAACTGGGGGTTGCTTACCATCGTAGCAAGCAACCAATTAACTACAAACCCATACTTTGCCCTACAAAGAGCTTAATAGGGTCAAACTCTGCTACTTTTATTCACAAGCAAGCAACTCATATAAAGAAAATTTGTCATACGACAATTGGGGAAAAAGAGAAACAAAAAGCACAACAGAAAACGAAAACGGAAAAAGGAGAGAGATGTGATAATACATTGAAGAGGTTTTGTCTCAGTTTTATGTAAAAAGAAATACATGCAACTTTCACTTGCTCAATTTATTTTTTTCAGAAATACATACAGCTTTCATGTCAGCCAGGGTGTTCGTAACAAGTTAGTACTTCAGTGTAGGCAATTTATCACTCACCGGCAATATATATCACGTAGCTCCGCATTGAATGCCTCATTCTGTTTGCTGACACCATACCTAAACAATAAAAAGAAGTAAAAGGGTAAAGAAATGAGGTGACAAACATCGATAAACTAAACTAAAAAAGTTAGAGAACTCTGATAAAATTTAGTGTGTGAAAGCTCATAAAGTAGCCAACATGGAATTTGATAAATAAGTTCTAGAAGAAAAAGCTAAAATATATATGTGGTAGAAGCATGTTTGGGACATAAAATAGTCTGTAATCCAGCCACAGCACGGTCAATTGTCTGAAATAATAATTGTTACTAAAAGGTCATCAAGCCAGAAATAAATGATAATTAGGCTACTTAGCTGATCACAAAGATAATCAATCAAAGCAAAGCAAATGGTCCAAGCATCCGCATTACAGTTTTTTTCCCTGAGAATTACACTATCCAAGCAACCCACTACAGGAAAAAATTACGCACACCCGGTGTTTGCACCAACATATGTTAATTTAATTTTAAGTGGACAAATCCAAGAAATAGCACATATTAATTTATTTGATTGGTGCAAGCATTAGTTGCGGGCAAATATACTGGCAAATAAATAAATCAAATGAGTATAGTGGACAAACTTATTAGCAATTGCATCAATATCTTCCTTGTTCAAGGCAGCAGGGTCCTCAAAATCAGCCACATAGTTATGCAAATTAATAGCCGCGACTTCAGGAATACAAGAATTCAATGCATAAGCGGCGCCGGCACCAGCAGCACCAAGAGCAATAGCACCACTCACCCCAGCATTGCGGGACCCACCAAAACGAACACCAAGCCCGTACCCAGCAGCCACAGCGGCAGCAAATACTAAAGCAGAGCTGGCTATTCTTATGGGCGGTGACATGGCATCCACGAGGGATTGAATAGTAGAAAGCTCTTTCTTACCTCCAAAGACATCTGGCTTGACCGAAATAGACGACGAAGGAGGTTTGTCAGGGACAGAAGAAGCAGATGAACAGAAAGTAGATAAACTGTAATTGTAGCAAAAATGGCGGCGTTTCTGGGAGATTTTACGGGTAAAACGGAGAGGAGTAGGGTTGAGAAAAGGAGATAAGAAAGTAGCTGCGGTGGGGTTTACAGAAGGTTGGTTGGTAGTGAGGAGAAGTGAGGGGTTCATATTCCTATCTCGTCTTCTCTCTTTGTTGGAGAATTTTTTTGAGATACAAGAGAGGAGAAGAGGATGTGAATGGGGGTGAGTTGCAGGGTTTAACGGAGTCGAGAAAGAACAGTGAGTTGGTTTGGAAGAAAAAGGATAGGGGCTTAAGGAGTGAGGGCGGCACTTCCATAGCAAATAAAACAAAAGAAATTTTGGTATAGTTACCATTACTAAATTAATTTCTATAATTATATTTAAACTTGTTATAGAGTATATTTAATGTATTTAAGTTAATATATTTATGAATATAATATGAAAAATCGGCCAAAAAAAGAGTTACAGCTAACATATAGACTATTCTTATGTATTCGAGTTGTATTTGAATAAGTAACGGAATTTACAGGGAAAAAAAGTCTTCGGCTATTTAAAAATGTTAAGTGAATCAATTAACGTGACAGAATCCTAATATAACTCAACAAACTCAATTATAACATATAAATTTGTATTTCCAGAGATAAAAAGATTCTAAAACTGTATTCATATGTATTGTGAGCTGCACTCGTGAATACAGTAATGAAATTTGCGGGAAAAAAAGGTCTTCAGCTATTTAAAAATGGTAAGTGAATCAATTAACGCGATAGAATCCTAATATAACTCAACAAACTCAATTATAACACATAAAATTTGTATTTTCAGTTATAGCAAAGTTTCTCAACCGAAAAACACCCCAGAAAAGAAAGCAGTCTTCAGAGATTCAATCCATCCTTTCTTTTCTTTACTGGTATCTTTATTAAAATATTTTGTTAGTGGTATCTTTACAAATAGATGTATATATTGAAATTATATATTATACTGAATACATGAAGTATAGCAGGTCATCTATAGTGCAAAAATATATGAATACATACTACAGATACATTTTAATACATATATACATCTGAATACATAAATCATATTAATTAAAAAATATATGAATACATTCAACAATACATTGAATACATACTGCTGAATATATACTGCTGGACAAAATAGTGAAACAAAGTGAAGCTTAAAAATTATATAATTATATTAAATATAATTAAATACAATGAATATATTGAAAAAGTAGAAAAAACTAGAGACAGTGAATACAATGAAATATATGGAATAGGCGAGATACATTAAAATACAATGAAAAAAGAAGGTAACAGACTTTTCAAGTTCCTCAATCCCAAACTACGTCCACAATCCACATATATCCAGGGCGCCGCCATGTGAGGCCCTGGTACCGGCACCGAGGTTTATGGTTTTTCTTGTACAACTCTCTATTATATACCAAAAAAAAACATGCAAGCCTCCTTCTCCTCCCATTCTTCGTACCAAAAACCCTAAAACTCTCAATAAAAAGTGGGTAGAAGTTAAGAAATACTATCACTTCCGAGAAACCTACTAGAAGCTGCATTTGGAATAAGCATCGGCGCAACGGCTCTCAGCTCCTCGCTGTACACCGTCGACGGCGGCCAACGCATCATATTCTTCGACCGATTCCGAGGAGTTATCGACAAAACCGTCATTAAAGGAACTCATTTTTTGATCACATGGATTCTGTCACGACCCAAATCCCATCGTAGGTTGTGATGGTGCTGGCAACATTGTCAGGGAAGCCAACTCCAATTCAACTAATGAGTTCTCATTATTTTACCCAAAGAACCCCAACATACTTAACAGTTAAGCTTTTAATAAATCGATAAATAACAAGATCATAATAATATAAATAAATTCCAAAATAATGGTCTACACGTGTGTGCCAGGAACTAGTATCACAAATACTAGGGCAACTAGTAGAAAGTACAAAAATAATACCATCCTACTGCCTGAAACAGAATAGAAAATACATAACAACAAAAGAGGAGAACTCTAGTATGTTGTTGAATGGCTCAGAATGGGCATCTCACCGTGAGATCTTGATAAGGAATCAGGAACACGTGCAGAACGGGTGACTAGATGCATCTGCCTCAGAACGTGTACAATTAAGTATAGAAGCGTAATATGAGTACATAAACAACATGTATACATCAAGTATCCAGTCTAACCTCTAAGAAGTAGTAACGAGGGGTCGACCTGAAACTTAATAAGGTCAATATCAATAGTATATAAGGTTTACGTTAAGCATGGATAGCATGAATATAATGACAGTCTCAGAACAAGAAGAAACAATATATATCAATTTTAGTCATGTCATATAATAATTTACATTTCAAAGAACTTAAATAGAGTAAATCGTGGATGAATTTCACAATAACATGCGCACATTATGTCGAGGTCGTACGGCTCGGTCCAACATAATAGATGCATCTATTTCTACACAAGCGATCGACCCGATCCACAAATAGCAATTATTATCAAGTAAGCACACATTGCCCATTTATAGTCAAACAAATCCATACAAGCTCTCAAGTAAGTGTATACATTCGTTTATTTACAATTCCTAGCATGTCCTAATTGATATCATTAGCAAGAAAAAACGTAAATATTTGCATGTATGACATGATACGGGCCCTAAGCTACCCAGACAATTAGTATAATGGTAGCTACGTATGGAATCTCGTCACCACATGTGTACGTAGCCCCCCATAGATAGTCATGTACATTAATTTAATTCGCCTAGGGGGTTATTTACCTCTTACGAGGTTAGAAAGGAGACTCACCTTGGTCCAAAGCTTACTCTCAATTTCAAGAACGCGCTCACACCCTCAATTCGGAGCCGAACGATCTAAAACTATTCAAACGGGGTAAGAACTAGTCAATACTGTCACACCTCCTTTTTGTGCGCCTACGCTGAAGGATAGAGCACAAGGGAGTTTTTTCAATTTAAAGTGACGTTATTCGAAATGAGATTATTTATTTATTTAGAGTCGCCAATTGGGATAGGTTTGGCTTTTGGTCTCCCAAGTCACCAGTTTTTCTTGAATCCCAATCCGAGGAAAATTTTCGACTTCCCAATTGGAGTCTGCGAACCAGAAATCCTAAGCAAGGAATTTTTTTGACCCGAGAGAAGGTGTTAGGCACTCCCAGATCCCGTGGTTCTAGCACGGTCGCTTAAACTGTTATAATTAGCTAAAATCTAATTTCTATTTTATACATGTCATCCTATGAGTACGTGATTTTTGCTCTATATATGAATTATTCCCACAAAATTCAAACAAAAGACTTTTCCTTGTTTTTTATAATTTTTGTGAATTTTGTGCTAATTGTTTGCATTTTATTTACGCATGTTAATTCATAAAAAATACAAAAAATATGCATTTACATTTAGGATCTAATTTCATATTTTAATATTAATTATAGGTTAAATTGTCTTAGAACAATGCATGAAAAATCACAAAAATTATTTATTTTTGCGTTTTTAGTTTAATTATGAATTTGTCACAAAATAATGTTAAAAGTAATTTTAGGCATTTTAGTTTAGTTTAGTATTTTGTTTCAATTTTGTGTAATCTTCATAAATCAGAAAATTAGTAACAAAAAATATATAAGTGGAAATAAACAAAAAAGGAAATAAAATAAATACAAAAGAAAAAATAGATAAAAGGAAAAGTGAGAAAAACAATAAAGAGAAGGGCTGCCTTGTTAAAAGCCTTGAATTGGGTTATTTATGTGAAAAGTCCTCAGGCCCAAACACCCTTAAACCCGTTCCAACCCCAGCCTACACTCCCCGACCCGATCCGTCTCCCTTAATGACCAAACGATGTCGTTTCACGCGAGGGCCAATCTTGGCCATCCGTTCCTTTTGATCCAACGGTCACCAGTGGGCATTACATTTTAATTTAATTGTTCGAAAATCCCATAAGCCTAAACGACATTCTTCATCTTCCTCGTACCCCCTGCTGCACCACCGTCTACTGCCGCCGGAAATCGCCCACAACGGCGGCGAAGCTCCAAACCACTCCAAAATCACACCCCATGCTCCTTTCCCCTTCCTCTCTCTATATCTCACCTCAGTTTTCCTCGAATTAGTGCCCATCTTCTCGAATATTTGTTCGAAATTCATGACCAGAACCCCTAAATTCCTTATATCACCCTCAAATTGGTACCGCTTAACCACCAGACCCCCTCGCCTTGTATCTATCCTCCCCCTCTCTCGAATGCCAGTCAAATCCCTCAAAAGTCGAATATGAAGAACCGAAACTCGCGATGTTAGGATTCTGTGCTTTTTCTTGGAATTTTTGAAATCGAACTCTTAGGATGGTAAGTTTTCTTTATATTTTGTGTTTATAGTTGTTTGTCTTTTTCCCTCTATTATCCCCCCTCCATTTCTGTCGTCTTCTTACTCTCTCCGAATTCCTATTGGGTTCAAATTCGTTTACCATTTCTGCTTGGTTTAATCGCTTAGTTTAATTAGGTCGTTCTAATAATTGAATCAGTTTCCGGCATATTAGTGTTAATTATTTAACAATTCAGCCTAGGTTTTCCATTTATATATTAGCTTCGCATTTTACATTTGTCTTTGAGCTATTCAGCTTAGATTTTGTTAAATGATTGTTAGGTGATTTTTGCTGTTCGATTCTGTTCTTTTATGGTTCTGTTTGTTGTTTGTTCTTATTAGTGAGATTGTGTTAGTATTCTTTCCTCTGATAATATAATTTGGTTTGGTATAAAGTGAATCATTCATCAGTGTTCTTTTGGTAATTGGTAGTTAATTTGGAGTTCACAACAGATAAAACAATGTCTGTTCTTCAATAATTGGTAAATTAGAATTTTAGGAAACTGTTTGGTCATAGTTAGTAATTTTAGTTTACCAAGAGAGGTAATTGGGGTAATACAAGGGTAGGGGATCTTTTAAAATCTGAATGGAGTCCTCTAGGACATTCTAGATGGGGTTCACTTTAGAATTCTATAAAGTTTGGTGGTATAACTTTGGAAACAAGTCAGTTTTCTTGGGATACCTAAGCAAAAACGAAAATTAGGAAAGGATGTAATACAAAACTGATGGATATAAAATATTCATATATTATATACTTAAAAATAAATTATTTTAAATAATATGTGTGTGTGTGTCAATTATCTGTATTTTCTAATAGCATTTTGCAGGAATTGCAAATATCATGATAAAGCAAATAAAGGAATAAAAAGAGATCACGACGATCATGGCAATAGAAGCACGGGCATCATGGCAAAAGAACCACGAGGCATCATGGCACCTTATGAGATTTGATTCCTATAAAAAGGATGTCATATTTTTATTGAAAGGGAGGGAGGAAGATCATACGTACCTAGCAAAATAACTTTTCTCTAGATTTAGTCTTTACTTTTTTCGTTATATATTTCACTTTATCTTGTAGTCTTTGGAGGGAATTTCTAAGAGTGTTGATATTATTTTAAGAATTCCTTTCATTGTGAGATTTAAATACTCCATAATGGAGTAATCTCTTTTGTTGGGATAGTTGATGAAGCTCGATATCGTTATAATATTAATCTCAATTTTACTACATGCTTGACCTGAAACTTTCTAATTATATTTCTATATTGTGTTGGAATGTTAGTTTTAGTTAATTATTATCACTTCTATCTATTTATTCTTCAAAGTTAGTTGTATGTCAATTTTGTAATTCTCACGAAGCAAAATCAATATACGATATCTATTGGGTAAAATAATAGAGTGAGAGTAATTCTTTTTAAGTTATTATTCCAAGGCTGTAATCTTGCTTACTTCCATTCTAATTATCACGGAGGAGTTGTAGTTGGCAAGATTATTGATTTTTAATAAAAAGTAATTGCAAGAGGTTTTTACTATCTTATAGCACAATTCAGGCAAGAAAATTATTTCAGTTTAATCTTCACGAGTCATATATCAATTGATGTACATAATTCTCACGGAGTGTTATTAATTGATTATTTCTTGGTGAACAAATATAATTATATTAGCAATAAACAGTTATTCCTAAGAGAAATACATGTAGAACCTAAGATTTTATTATTATCACGCTATCGAGTGAATTCAATGATTCCCAACTCCATTTAAATATAAGTCTTTCGAAAGATATTTTGTTTCAACTTAAGCAATTTAGATTTTCAACAAACAAAACTTCATCAACTTGGTTCTCTAAAATAGTAGTAAGAATATTGTAAGTTTATAGCTAGATTTTCCAATCTTTGTGGGACAATATCTTAAACTATATTAGAATTTGACTAAGCACGAGCAGGAAAATCCTATACACATTGGCCTCGTCAAATTTTTGGCGCCGATGCCGGGGATTGGCATAAGTCTACTTCAAATTAAATATTTTATTACTAATTTGAGAATTTATTATTATATGTATTGGTATCCTTATTTTTGTTAGTATTATCATCACCTGCTAAATATTTCTATAACTATTACTATTATATCCATTCTAACATTTTTCGTAGTAATTAAAAATGTTTTTCCTTCTTTCTCATTGTTGTAACCATTACCTGTTGTTTTTATTATTAATATGTGTAAATATAATTAATGTGTTTATCTATAACTCTTATGATATTGTCAGCAACTTCATGTCATAGTACTTTCATCATAATATACTATTTGTACTAACTATCTTTTCCTTTAATATAGATAATTATTATTACTAAGTGTACTATTCACTACTACTACTACTTTTCTTTTACTATTTTCTTTTAGTGACACTGTTATTGTAGGAATTAACTTTAATTGCCATTAAAAAAATATTATTTAAAAAAATCACTTAGTTTATGACCCGCTCTTCTACAAAAGAGTTGGCACATTATAATCCTGAAATTAAAAGATCTCTTCGTTTACGCAGGAAAGAACAAACATCATATTCTCAGAGTATAGCTTGTGAAGGAATGGAAAACCAGGGAGTAGAAGATATCAATCCACGCGAAGTACCACTACCAGTCCAAATAGAGGATCAATTTGATGAAGTGGCGCCAAGACCAGCAAACAGAATCCTAAGGGATTATGCTAGACTTGACCACTTCAACTGTGAATCTAGTGTCAAGAAGCCCCTAGTGGTAGCCAACAACTTTGAAATCAGGACTTGCCTGATTCAAACGATCCAACAATCTTGTATCTTCACTGGAGATTCAAGTGAATATCCACATAGTCATCTAATTGATTTTCTAGAACTAGTTGAAACTGCTAAGTATGGAGTATCCCCTAAAGCAATTAAGTTAAGGTTATTTCCTTTTTCTTTAAAATGAGATGCTAAGACTTGGTTGCGAAGTTTGCGTCAAGGATCAATTACCACATGAGACCAAATGACTCAAAAAATTTTAAATAAATATTTTTTCCCTACTAAAACCACAAAGTTAAGACAAGACATATCTATTATCTTGCAGACTGGCGCATAGTCGGTTTATCAAGCTTGGGAAAGGTTAAAGCAATGTTAAGAAAATGTCCACACCACGATATTCCTGAACATATGCAGTTGTATATTTTTTATCATGGGCTAAAACACTCTTCTAGAAATGTGATAGATGCAGCCGCAGGAGGTTCAGTAATGGGAAAACAACAGAGGAAGCATTGCAATTATTGAATGAAATTTCTGAGAATTCCATCCAATGGCCATCTGAGCGTATAATTTATCAAGATGGCTGCTACAATAAATCAGGTTGATGATTTAAATACACTAACGCAGCAAATTGTTTCTTTGGCACAAAAGTTTGAGACTTTTCAGGTGAATACACAACAACCAAGTCAATCTGAGGCTTGTGACATTTGTGGAGGAAATCATCAGAATCATGAATGTCAAGCAACCAATCACAATGATGACCATGTCAATGTCATCAGTTACAATCAGTATCCTTTTGGAAGTCCAATGGCACAGACACATCCAGGATTTCAATGGAGCAATCCAAATGGTGCAGAGAACTCTCAAATCTTCCAGAAGCAACAAATACAGGGTCCACCCGGATACCAGAATCCAAACCATGGTCAATCAAACTTTAGACTTTATCTACAAGCAGGGCCCTATCAACAAAGGTCTCAACAAGTTCATTCAAGTCTTGATGATCTTCTATATAAGTATATTAAGGTCACCGATGAAAAGATGGAGAGCCAAAATTCATCCCTCAAAAATCTTAAAATACAGTTGAGCCAATTGACAGCTCTTGTTTCAGAAAAGATTCAAGGTCCCTTACCAACCAATACATAGAAAAATCCAAAAGAGCACCTTAAGGCCATCAACCTTACGGTCAGGTAAGGAGCTTGATGAACCCTATGCAGACCAGTTAGAACAACAGGTAAACAACGGTAAGAATGTTGAAATACCCTCTGAACCATCTGAAAAGAATGAAGTCAAGAAAAAAGAAGAAAAAAATATTGAAAAATCTTCAAAATAAGCTACCACAAAAACTTGGTGGTCCAGGCAGTTTTACAATTTCTATGTACTTTGGGAGAAGTATATTTTGAAAAACCACTTTTTGATTATGGAGCTTCAATAAATTTAATGTCATTTTCTATCTTTAAAAAGTTAGATCTTGGTGAAATAAAAGACACAAGTGTTTCTTTTTAGTTTGCAGATCAAAGTACTAAGAAACCTAAGGGAATATGAAAATGTACTCGTAAAAGTAGATAAGTTTTTTTTCCCTGTATATTTTATAGTGATTGAAATGAAAGAATGTCCTAATTAACCAATAATTTTAGGTAGACCATTTCTTGCTACAGGAAGAGCAATTATAGATGTTCATCAAGGACAACTAATTTTGAGAGTTGATAAAGAGAGAGTCATCTTTGATATGCAAAAGATACTAAGATATTCAGGAGATGAAGCATCATCTTTATGTTTTTCAATTGACATGATTAGTTATCTTAAAGATGAATTCAAAGATGATCAATTAATTCCAGATAGATGCTTGATCAAATCAGGACACCACAATCAGAAGTAAAGCTGAAATATTGGACAAAGATTCAGAGGAAGAAGAGATGACATCCGAAGAAGTTCAATCAAAAATTGAACTCAAAACTCTCCCTTCTAATTTGAAATATGTATATCTTGAGAAAGAATTATTTCCAGTAATTATTTCTTCTTCTCTTACTGCAGAACAAGAAACTAGTTTGATTAAGGTATTGAAAGCACACAAAGGAGCCTTGGGGTGGACTGTAGAAGATACTAAAGGGATTAGTCCGGCTATTTGAACACATATAATCCTCATGGAGGATAGTTACAAGCCAATAGTTCAGCCGCAAAGAAGATTGAATCCAGCAATGCAAGAAGTAGTGAAGAAAGAGATCGTAAAGCTGTTGGCAGCATGTATTATGTACCCCATTTCTGATAGCCCGTAGGTAAGTCCCTTTCAGGTAGTACCAAAGAAAGGAGGTATGACGGTTATAAAAAATAAAAATAATGATCTCATACCTACCAGGACTGTTACAAGATGGAAAGTTTGTATTGATTACAGACGTCTCAATGATGTCACTAGAAAAGATCATTTTCCTTTGCCATTTAATTATCAAATGTTGGAAAGAATTGCAGGATATGGATTTTACTATTTTCTTGATGGTTATTCAGGATATAATCAGATACCAATTGCACCAGAAGATCAAGATAAGACAACCTTCGCATGCCCTCATAGAATATATGCCTATAGGAGAATATCATTTGGTCTGTGCAACGCCTCTGCTACATTTCAGTGTTGCATGTCGGCAATTTTTGCTGACATGACTGACAAATTTATTGAAAATTTTATGGATGATTTTACACTATTTGGCAAAACATATAAGGATTGTCTAAACCACTTGACCTAGTTCTTAAAAGATGTGAAGAAACAAACTTAGTTCTTAATTGGGAAAAATGTCATTTTATGATTACAGAAGGAATTGTTTTAGGACATAAAATCACTGCTAAAGGGTAATTGATAAGGCAAAAATTAATCTTATAGCGGGATTACCCCCTTCCACAACCGTGAAAGACATTAGGAGCTTTCTAGGCCATGCAGGTGTTTAGAGACGAGTCATAAAATATTTCTTAAAGATTTCAAAACCGCTGACTAACCTCTTGATGAAAGACATTAAGTTTTATTTTAAGGTGAATGTGTGAAAGCGTTTGAGACCCTTAATAAAAAGTTAACTGCACTTGTAGTTGTGTCCCCTGATTGGAACCAACCTTTTGAGGTCATGTGTGATGCTAGTGATACAATGGTTGGAGCGGTTTTAGGCCAAAGAAAATATAGGATATTCCGTCCTATTTACTATGCTAGTAGGACATTGAGTGAGACCCAAGTGAATTATGCCACGACAGAAAAAGAGTTACTAGCAGTAGTGTTTGCTTTTGATAAATTTCGTTCCTATTTGATAGGAATAAAGGTAATTGTTTTCACTGATCATGCATCTTTAAAATACCTCTTAGCTAAGAAAGATGCTCGACCTAGATTATTAAGATGGATTTTACTTATGCAAGAATTTGACCTTGAGATAAAGGACAAGAAAGGGATAGAGAACCAAGTAGCTGACCATTTGTCTAGATTAGAAAACCCCCCCCTCCCCTTGATTTTAATGAGATAAAAGAAGAATTTCCTGATGAACATATTTTTTCAGTTAACACAATTGTGATTCAACCACCCTAGTTTGCAGATATCGCGAATTACTTGGTTGGAAAGTGGATACCGCAAGATTTTTCTTATCAACAAAGGAAAAAGTTTATATCTGATGTAAAGTATTATCTGTGGGATGAACTTTACTTATTCAAAAATTGTGTAGATAATATCATTAGAAGGTGTGTACCTGAAGAAGAGATGAATAAAATTCTATATCACTGTCATGATGGAGCAATTGGAGGACATTATGCAGCAAATCGAACAGCTTTTAAAATTTTAGAAGCCGGATTCTTCTGGACCACACTCTTTAAAGATTCCCGAGCATATGTAGCACAATGTGACAGGTGTCAGAGAAGGTAATATCACCAAGAGAGATGAGATGTCACTGCAATCAATACAGGTATGTGAAATATTTGCTGTTTAGGAAATAGATTTATTGGGTCCTTTTCCTTCTTCTCACTCTTTTGAATATATTCTTGTGGCTATGGATTATGTGTCAAAATGGGTTGAAGCCATACCCACAAGAAAGAATGATGCTCGTACAACATGTAATTTTCTTAGAAAAAATATTTTTACTAGATTTGGCACACCGCGAGTCATTATTAGTGACCAAGGAACTCATTTTATCAATAGGCAATTTTCTGCTTTACTGTCAAAATATAATGTGACTCACAAAACCGGAACACCATATCATGCTCAAACTCAAGGGCGAGTTAAGGTTTCAAACTGCGAGCTAAAAAGAATTCTTGAAAAAACGGTTGGAATCTCAAGAAAAGACTGGGCTTTAAAATTAGATGATGCACTATGGGCGTACCATACGGCCTTCAAAATGCCAATTGGAACATCTCCATATAGATTAGTCTTTGTAAAAGCTTGTCATTTGCCTGTAGAGTTAGAACATAAAGCTTTTTGGGCATTGAAAGCATTAAACTTTGATTTAACCTCTGCTGGTAAAAAGTGATTTATTCAGGTTAATGAATTGGAAGAACTGAGGTTGGGAGCCTATGAAAATGCTAAAAATTTTAAAGAAAAAACAAAAATATTGCATGACAAGTTGATCCAACCAAAGAGTTTTAAAATTGGAGATCAAGTACTTCTTTACAATAGCCGACTCAGGTTATTTCCAGGAAAATTAAAATCCAGGTGGACAGGTCCTTACAATGTTACAGGCGTTACTCCATACGGGACAATAGAAATTCAGAAAAAAGGAGGAGACAAGTTTAAGGTATTTGGTCACCGGCTAAAATTGTACCGTGGAAGACATTTTGAACAACATCCATCAGTTACTTTGATAGAGTGATGAATTCTACAATTAATAAGTCGAGCTGACAACGTTAAACTCAGAACTAAGATACAAAATCCGTAGCCATTGAGGGAGAAGCAGTGGAGCCTCATAATCCCGACATAGATTTGGGTAATTAAATGCTTAATCAATTTATCTGGTCAATATCCAGGTTATTGTACAACCATAACATATCATGAAGGCCTCTACAAAAACAGAGTCACATGTGCAGGAGTAACTCCATGGTGATCGGCATGCCCAAGTAACTGGTTGATTAACCATTTAATGAATCAATTCAAAATGTTAGCACAGGTAAATTTGTTGGTTTATTTTTAAACAAGGACTAAATGACTAATAAAGTCTTAAATTAGTCAGTATATTGCATATAAAAACATGTGTTGTCACTTATAGAGTAAAAATGATTATTAAAACAAGCGATGAAGGAATACTTATAGAGTAAATGATCTATTTCGCTCTTAAAAAACAGAAGAGGAAAACAAGGTGTATATACCTGTAAATTAAATTATTGGTTCAAGAGGCTTGAATTTAAGAAATCTATCGAGAGAAATGATGACTTAAGTGATATTAATTATGAAATTGGAGATCGGGACCTTTATCCCAATCTCTAAAGTTATTTTCTTTTGCTGAGTTGTACATAGTTACTTTGATAATATAATCGTCTCTCATAATAAAGATGGATGGAACAAAGTCACTACAAATATATTCTTTTACCTTACCAGCATTAAGCCTATCATTACAAGCCTGAAAAAGTCCTAAAATAATTTTGGAAATGAGTGTTGATTCTATATTAGTTGAGATTGACATGAAGGGCAAGCCTATGGACAAAATTTGAGAAACTCGAAATTGTAATCATAATGTTATCAATCTCAAAAGGTTCATTAAAAGAGGAGTTGAAAGTTTTTGGCAAACAAAAGCAGAAGCAGAAACAAGGTAAAGATTTGGCGACATGAAAAACTTATAGTTTTGAATTTTATGTGAAATTTTATTTTTTTTACTTTTCTACTCTACAAGAAACAACAATTATTAATAAAATTACTACCTCGAGGATGAGCAAAAATTCAAGTGAGGGGGAGTTTGATGGATATAAGTATTCATATATTATATACTTAAAAATAATTTTTTTAAATAATATATATCTCTCTGTGTATGTCAATTATTTGTATTTTCTAATAGTATTTTGCAGGAATTACAAATATCATGATAAAGCAAATAAAGTAATAAAAAGATATCACGACGCATCATGGCAATAGAAGCACGACAGACAAAAGAACCACGAGGCATCGTGGCACCTTATGAGATTTGATTCCTATAAAAAGGATGTCATATTTGTATTGAAAGGGAGGATGAAGATCGTACGTACCTAGCAAAATAACTTTTCTTTAGATTTAGTCTTTACTTCTTTCTTTATATATTTCACTTTATCTTGTAGTCTTTTGGGGAAATTTCTAAGAGTGTTGATATTATTTTAAGAATTCCTTTCTTTGTGAGATTTAAGTACTCCATAATCGAGTAATCTTTTTTGTTGGGATAGTTGATGAAGCTCGATATTGTTATAATATTAATCTCAATTTTACTACATGCTTGACCTGAAACTTTCTAATTATATTGCTATTTTGTGATGGAATGTTAATTTTAATTAATTATTATCACTTCTATCTATTTATTCTCCAAAGTTAGTTGTATGTCAATTTTGTAGTTCTCACGAAGCAAAATCAATATACGATATTTATTGGGTAAAATAATAGAGTGAGAGTAATTCTTTTTAAGCTATCATTCCAAGTCTGTAATCTTGCTTACTTCCATTCTAATTCTCACGGAGGAGTTATAATTGGCAAGATTATTGATTTAATTAAAAAGTAATCGCAAGAGGTTTTTACTATCTTGTAGCACAATTCATGCAAGAAAATTATTTCAGTTTAATCGTCACGACTCATAGATCAATTGATTTACATAATTCTCACGGAGTGTTATTAATTGATTATTTCTTGGTGAACAAATATAATTGTGTTAGCAATAAACAGTTATTCCTAAGAGAAATACATGTAGAACCTAAGATTTTATTATTATCACGCTATCGAGTGAATTCAATGATTCCCAACTCTATTTAAATATAAATCTTTCGAAAGATATTTTGTTTCAACTTAAGCAATTTAGATCTTCAACAAACAAAACTTCATCAATTTGGTTCTCTAAAATAGTAGTAAGAATATTATAAGTTTGTGGCTAGATTTATCAATCTCTGTGGGATGATATCTTAAACTATATTAGAATTTGACTAAGCACGAGTAGGAAAATCCTATTCATATTGGCCTCGTCAAAAACTGAAAATCTGAGGGTTGCCCCTTATTTTTGCCTATATAAGGCACCTTTTAGTGCCTTAATCAACAAGCTGGGCAGCCCAAAATCACCCCAAGAATACTCTTCAAAACTTCCAGATTTGGATTTCAAAAATTCAGATCTAAAACTCCTTTAGATCCCAACTTCTTCATATAGAAAAAACAAAAAAAAATAATAGAAAGCTTAGTAGAAAAAAAAGATTGTTCCATTGAAATCTTGAGTTTAATTTCATATTTTGAGCATTCGATCTTCATCTCTAATTCAAAATCTGATGTTTGAGGTTTCAGAGAGTTATCAGAAGGGTGTTGAGTGATTTTGGGTCTAGTTGAATTGCTTTTTGAGTGAGCTTTAGTTAGCTGAAGGTTTTAGGTTCTCCTGGGTGCATTTTCGAGTTTATTTGTTTTATTTTGGTGCTGTGTTTGGACTGCCATCGGACCTAGTTTTGGTTTCACAATATTTCTGGAACCCTTGAAATGTTTCTGGGCTGAGATCAATTGTGATTTGTGGTTGTTTTGATTGCTGGTCACCAGCTGTTTGCTACCTGCCGTTGATATTTTTCTTCTTCATTGTTTTATTTCCAGGTACACTCTCTTAGTTATCTTGATGTAACTTTGAAATTGAAGTTAAAATAAGAAGTTTTCACCAGATCCGAGCTCATTGAGATCAATTTTAATTCAATGAATGCTATGTAAATACATGTAGTTAATGTTAGCCTACGTGTATTATATTGAAGTAATTTTTTAACTGAGATCATGTGTTTAACTGTTAGGAATTGAACTAAGACTGCGTGAATTATGTAGATTGGGACTGTTTAACTAGTGTAATTGCTATTGTGTAGAGTTGAAGTGCACTTCTATGGATTGTTAGTGTAAAGTCATATAGTTCATGTCCTTTTATGTCATGTGATGTAAAATCAGTTCACGATTCACTTTTTTTAAGTTCTGCATCCTAACTTTTAGATCAAGGAACATCGGAGTGTCAACAAAATAATGGTTAGTCTGAGATAGTTTCAATAACTGATTCATTCAAAGTTTTGGTCATTACTTTGTCCAATGAAAGTTAAGTAAAATCATAGATCGCATTACTGTCCCCAATTAAGTTGTTGCCTTTGATAAAGATTTAAGAGCTCAACAATCTAAATAGAATAATTACCCACCTGTATTTTGATTGGTAAAACTGAGATCTTTAGTATGGAGATATTAAATCAATGTGGACTTATAACGAGCAATAGGATAAGTTTGAATTTTGCTCATATCATTGATGTTGTGGAGGCTCGATGGGGTACTCTGTCTTCAGTTGATATTCAATTGGGCCTATTCATGGCACTCGTGCCAGGCTTAGGGATCGTGTGTGTTTGTGCATGTTGCAAATTACGCTCTGGGCCTCAAGTTGGGCCATTTTTAACAATCAGTTATTCAGTTATCTTGGGCCTGTTTCTAGGATGCAATTCAAGGTTAAATTGTTATATGAAATTCGGGTTTTGAGTTAGGTAGCGGGTTTCTAAACTAATAGGTTCGTCTTTTTGTTTGGACCCGGACTTGAACTTGAAACCCGAGTTCTCATATTAATCAATTAGGAATTTTTCTTTTCTTTTAGAGACAAAAACAAAAATAGAAAATATAGTTATCTTTTAAGTTTATCCTTTAAAATAAAATGAGATGTGTCGCGGCCCCAAACCCGGTCGTGATGGCGCCCAACCCAACGGCTAGGCAAGCCCAACCAAATGCACTCTCAACCCAAGCTTAGAGCTCATAAACCATTTATTTAAGCCATTAATAGTGAAGGAAACCAAAATAAACTGATAGTTGTATAAGTATCCCGAAAATCTCACAAAGCAACATAACTTCCCAAAGACCCGGGGTCACAAGTTTTAGAACCTCTAAAAATACTGAATACATGTCAGAATGAGGGAAATACAAGTGTTAGAATAACTAGGAAATAACTAGAAGAATCAGAGACATGGGTCTTGCGGACGCTGGCAGCTACCTCAATACTCTGTCAAACTAATAATCAGCAACCGCACACGCAAATCCTCTGGAGTACCTGAATTTGCACACAAGGTGCGGGGAGTAGGGGGTGAGTCTACCAACTCAGCGAGTAACAATAGTAAATAAAGCTCTGAAAGAAAGAAAACCCAATAATTACACAAAGTAAGCTAAAATAGTGTATAACAATATCTGCAGCTGAAAAACAATATATATATATATATATATATATATATATATATATATATATATATATATATATATATATATATGGGATGCAATGCAATGCATATGATGGTACAATCCAGTACCCACTGCAGCGTGCAGCCCGAGCAACCCACATATCATTTATCATCGACGGTGCTCAGTGGGGGTGTGTACAGACTCCTGAGGGGCTCCTACAGCCCAAGCGCAATAACCAGTCATCTCGTGGAGAATAATCAAACCAGCCATCTAGTGGCGAAAATCAATAACCAGCCATCCCGTGGCGACAATCAAAACCAGGTCAGTCCATGTTACTTGACCGCTCATATTTCACAGTGTCCATGTTACCACTGTTTCCAATCACCACTGCGGTGTGCAGCCCGAGCCACCCAAAATCAGTCTAGAAAATACATCACAAGCCCCTTGGGCAGTTATAAAGAATGATCCTCAACCGAAATTCATTTAAAATATAGCATATGAGTTTTGAACATTTGAAATACCGCAGGGTTTTGAAAAAATGTTTTAAAACCATGGGCTGATAGTAAATGATATGCAATCATGCTAAAACAATAATATCAACTCCCGAAGGATATCACAAGTCTGCACTGGGCCCCAAACACGGCACAAAGCCCAATAATAGTCATCACAGAGTGCGTATCATACGCCAATATAGCATAAATCTCACTCGGGATGGACCAAGCTACAATCCTCGATAGTATCTAACCCCGCACTTATCATGGAGTGCGTGTCACGCCTCAACATAGCATTACAATGTGAAAGTCAGGGGTTTCAAACCCTTATATGAGCATTTACTTGCATTACTCACCTCGAACCGATGAAATTTTAAGCTCGCGACGCCTTTGCCTCTCAATTCGGCTTCCTCGCACGTCGAATCTAAACAAAAACAGAGCGAATACATCACAAATGCCAATGAGACAATACCCAATCGAAAAAATCAAAAACTAGCAAAAATCTCGAAACTAGCAAAACCCGAGCCCCGGGTCCGCTTCTCGAAAAATTACAAAATTCACATTTTCAGAATCCTTGTCACGCCACGAGTCCATACATATCAAATTTACAAGAATCGGAGTCCATTTGACCCTTTAAATCAACACTTTAAGGTTCACTTGGGTTTCAAGCCCTAACCACCATTTTTGACATTAAAGACCTTGATTTCTTAGTCTTTAATCCATGATTTTGCACCGTAATCACATATTCAAGGTCTAAGAGATCATACCTTAAGAATCCCCTCGAAAATCTCTCCAAAACCTCTCTCAATCGCCTCAACCCAAAGTTCTATTGTTCTTCTCCTTTTCAAAATATTAAACCCTCTGTTATCATTAAAATTGGAGGATTTCCGCTTTTGCGGTATTTTTCTGCTTCAGCGGTCCTCGCTTCTGCATCTAATTGATTGCTTTCGCGGTCTGACCATTTCCTCAGCGGCCACTTTTGCGGTCGATCTTCCGCTTCCGCGACTACCGCGAACGCGGTCCCTTTGGCCGCTTCTGCGGTCTGTGACTTCCTTTTGGATGCTTCTGCGACTTATTGTCCGCTTCTGTGGACACCGCTTAAGCGGTCTCCCGGCGCTTCCGCGAAAATACGAGAAGCAGTAGTCATTTATGATGCTTAACTCCAAAATTCCTCGTTTAACCATCCGATATCACCCCGAGGCCCCCGGGACCTCAACCAAAAACACAAATATGCCTTAATACCTCATTCAAACTCGCTCGGGCTATAAAAATGCTATCTTTAACATAAAA
This sequence comes from Nicotiana benthamiana, assembly GCA_034376525.1. Lineage (NCBI taxonomy): Eukaryota > Viridiplantae > Streptophyta > Magnoliopsida > Solanales > Solanaceae > Nicotiana > Nicotiana benthamiana. The sequence goes on from CM067323.1 coordinate 61,782,331, forward strand.
AATACCAATATTATTGAATTTCATTCTAAGTTAAACTTAAACTTTCCAAACTCATATTCGATGTCGAAACCAACCAAACGAGGTCCGAATGACCTGAAAATTTGCACACATACTCGAATTTGCCTAACGAAGCTAATGCAACTCTTGGAATCCCATTCCGACCCCTGAATCAAATTCTCACCTATCAACCGGATTTCTCCGAAATTCCAACTTCGCCAAAATAGGCTAACTTGCACACCGGACCTCCGAATTCACTTCCATATTAATTCCCAAGTCATAAATCACTATCCAAAACTAGTCGAATCACCAAAAATCCGTTCCGGGCCCTCTGACTCATAAGTAAACATCGGGTTGACTTTTTCCAACTTAGGCTTTCCTTCAAGAGACTATTTGTCTCATTTCTATCCAATCCCAACCCAAATCTCTTCAATCTCACCGAACACGCATGTCAACACATGGGGAAACATATAACGGGGATAACAGAGCTTAAATATAAGAGACGGTGGGTCGGGTCGTCACATCCTCCCAACTTAAACAAATGCTCGTCCTCGAGCGTATCCACAGTTGTGCTAGAAGCAACCCAATAACCAAAAGACACTGCCCGACATATGACCGGGGGTGATCCCACGTCACCCTAACTTACACAGGTACCGAAAATACAAACAGTTGAAATTCCACAATCCATCTGGCCCATAAGCCGCAGAACCACACTACATTACCCGAAATCATATACAAGATCACAACCTCACATCTATAGTCAGAATCAATCCGAACCAGCTGTAATAACCCACACCTGCAGCCTCAAGTGAATTCGTACCATATATACCATATTCCAACACTCGGAACAATAATCTCTAATTACAACAATTACCCACAGGAAACCTCTTATCCAGCTAAAGTCTTATTCCAACACTTTCGCATATTTCCAACGATAACTAATGCAACGAATAGCAGCAGTTCTTCAGATCAACCATTCATAAAGTCACTTCCAAGTTGACTACTACCACAACAGATTTTCGAGTCAAACCTCGACATTATCCTTCTAACCCGCTGAAATCAAATCTGCTCATGCTCCTTAATAACCCAATGATCACCTCGGGCCTAACACACCACTTCTGGTGATATGATACCTCAATACAGGCCTAAGCCACAATTGCATAATACACGCGCCAATAAGAATCAGCCTAAACATTCCCCAAATCAGGGCCAATGACTCAACCGGAATGGTTATACCTAAAGCTCATCAATATCTTTACAAAACCAAGCTGAGACCCCGTCTCACATCATAGAGATAGAGTACCTGACTCCTCCTCGAGAGATCTTAATTCCACGTGGCCTCGCCACAACGCACGATCCTAACTCAACTCTATTACATATGAATCACCTCGTGCTACCATGCTCAAAGTAGACAACCATGCACAGATTGATGCTCAAAACTCAATCACCCATCACACTCACGGTGAAACAAGTAATATACACCATTACGTCCTGGAAGGACACAATCGATATGCTATCCGCCAAGTAATTCTAATATGGACATTCCCTCAGAAGCCAAAGAGCAAGGAATACAAATCATCACATGGATAGCTATTCTCAACATCACATAGTTGCGGCGCGCAACCCAATCCAGATAACATACTCGTGGCGGCGTGCCACTCGATCCACTCAACATGCCTCACATAGGGAGGTACACATCGAGCCAAATTGCTCATAATAACAAAATACCAACATCGCTCGTAAGCAACTGAGTGTAGAAAGATATTCACATAAACATTGTAAGCCACAAATTACACTTCCACTACTATACTCATACCAGATCCATACGATATGGTGCCCGACACCAAATTGTTAATGAAATCCACAGTCTCGCCCGGCGACATGCCCGACCACAAGGACGCATCTAAAAAGTCCCTCAATACTGGAACCGAAATCAATGGTAGAAACCTCAATTCTGACATTCGCCTCGGAGGCCCAATTATGGAAAACAATCCTTCCCAGCCAACCACTAGTCTCTAGAACACAACTCTCTAGCTAGAACATAGTCTGATACACCCCGCCACGCAACCTGTGGCATTTCCCAACATGACTCATAGCACAATTGTTTAGAATAATTCGACACTGAGACAATCACTCTACATCCCCATATCATATCCAGAATTTAATATACTAAGCACGGAAAGATTCACTCGGCTTCCAAATTTCCAATAGCCGCTGAAAGTGCCAATGGAACACACACAATCCTCAATCACCGCATAGGCTGCACCGGAGAACTCCCAGTCTCCGACTACTCATAGCACATAAATCACTGTACCTGATCCAAATTTCCACAATGTGAGATACTGATTACATCTCAAGTACCCAACTATTCCACGAGGGATACTCTAAAACTCCCTTGCCATCAAACAACTCAGATACCCGCAGTCGATCCATAAGGAAATACCGTAACACTTCTAACGTATCATTTGCGAAATTACCCTCTTTCCGAAACATAAGCCATCGTCAAATCACTTCCAATTAACAGTACCAATTCTTGATTACCTGAAGCTACTCATTACCTAAGACATAGCAAACCCACCATACCTTTCAGAACTGAGTCGGAATCTCGCATACGCCCATCTCGGTTCTTTACAACATACCGCATACACAATACCCTCCATGGATAACATGAGAACTTTCATCTCCCTTCAGCGCCGCAGACATCGACGCACCCAACTAGTCTGGAACTTTCATTGATACCATTTAGGAGAAAAATTATTATACCCTCATGCTAATTTACAGCCTTAGAAATACATCCCTTAAACCTTGTCTTAATCAATAAGAACTCTCCCAATTCCATCTGCACAACTAAACCGTCGTGACTGAATCCTTTTTAATTACAACACGCCAAGAAAATCGTCAATACCCAAGAACATTGCCGCAGAAATTACATGTGCTAACCCATTACCTCGAATACACAGCGAGAACTAACCATACCCTTACCATGCCGAATCCGGTCCACTAACAAGGTACTTCATTTGCATAGAATCCCACCTGATTTATCTTCAACTAGATATAATCTCTTGTTGCAGCACCACAGTGTCTCAACCCAGGCTAACTACAAGAGACACGAACACCAGACCACACTGTTTAAGACCCATAGGCCACTGAATACTTCCTCCAACGTTCTCAGAAATACCACATTTCCAAGTACCTTACCGAAGGACTTTCTTTCCAAAATCATTGAATTTCATTCTAAGTAAAACTTAAACTTTCCAAACTCATATCCGATGTCGAAACCAACCAAACGAGGTCCGAATGACCTGAAAATTTGCACACATACTCGCATTCGCCTAATGAAGCTATTACAACTCTCGAAATTCCATTTCGACCCCCGGATCAAATTCTAACCTATCAACCGGATTTCTTCGAAATTCCAACTTCGCCAAAATAGGCTAACTTTCACACTGGACCTCTGACTTCACTTCCGTTTTCATTCGCAAGTCATAAATCACTATTCGAAACTTGTCGAATCACTGAAAATCCAATCCGAGACCTCTGACTCATAAGTCAACATCGGGTTGACTTTTTTTAACTTAAGCTTTCCTTCAAGAGACTATTTGCCTCATTTCTATCCAGTCCCAACCCAAATCTCTTCAAACTCACCAAACACGCATGTCAACACATGGGGAAACATATAACGGGGATAACGGGGCTGAAATATAAGAGACGACGGGTCGGGTCGTCACAAGATGAGCCTCTCCAAATAAAAACAACAAATGCGGGGCCCTCAATAAAGGTTTAATATGTTTTAGAAATCGGGAAGGGCCGTTTAGCGAATTTCACGGCCCTCCCAAAAGATTACAACGTGTTAGACTCTATTAGGCGTGACTTTAATAAATTACATTCCTAAATACGGGTGGACATTTTATGTGGCCCAAATCCAAATCCTAAAACGTCGAATAGAGTGTGTCTAGGATTGCAGGTTCATTTGATGCGACACAATCCGAAAACACACTTTAAACGACGTTCACTTTCTCAAATAAATATTAAATAAAGGCGATAAAAAAAGTAAAGATTGGCACATATGTTCTTCATGTAATAAAATCAGTTAAAAGCTAAATGTAACAGTTGAGCGAACGTGCTAGAACCACAAAACTTGAGAATGCCTAACACCTTCTCCCGGGTTAATAGAATTCCTTATCCTAATTTCTGGTTAGCAGACTGTGAACAGAGTCATCCTTTTCCTCAGTTCGGGATTCAATTGGTGACTTGGGACATCATTAATCTCCCAAGTGGCGACTCTGAATAAATAATAATAAATCCCGTTCCAATTGCCCTTTAAGTGGAAAAACTCCTTTACGCCCTTTTGCGGGGGTGTATAGCGAAAAAGAAGGTGTGACAGCTCTAGCGACTCTGCTGGATTCAAGAACCCAGAACGTTTTGTTCAGGGTTCAGAATTCGAGCTTAGAATAATTGTTGTGTTTGGATTTATCTGATTTTGTTACATGATATGTGCTTAATGTGCTAATTGATTAATTTTACCGCTTTGATATTATGTGAACTGTATATAAACTGGGCCAAAACCATCTCCTCTCTAAGTCTTCTAAATTGTTAAGAAGGGTGTACGGTGTATGACCTCTTTTCTCTCTAGTTTCAAATCCCAATTTAGAATGAGTTTTGGATAAGTCGCAAAGCCGTCGAAGCTTCTGTATTCCCAGATTGCCACCTTCTCCTCAGTTCAAGTTGTCCGCTCGGGTAAACCAGGTCTAGAACAAACACCCAGGTTTTGAACCTAGAATAACTTAACCTCATGCCGGATCCCTAGTAGGAATGCTCATGTGCATTTTGACTTAGGGGACTTAACACAGGGGTTGGATCCGTCTAGGGCTAGCAACCTGAAATGAAAAGACCATCCTGATGCATCCTACTTGTTTTCTGTGCATTTATTTGTTCGGACTTGCATGTTGACCGGTATTTGAATCTTAGGAATGTTAGAAAATTAAAAAGTAAAAGTAAAAGGAAAAAAGAGAAAAAATAGCAGTTGGAGAGTTAATTGATATTTTTAGAAAAATCGATGTCCAAGTACTGGCGAAAATCTGCCGAAATTTTGAGAAAATATAAAAAAAAATATTTTTAATAGTTGTTTTATTCAAAAGAGTCTGCTATTTTTTAGTTTGTCTTGTTTGCAAAAATGGAAAATGAAAATAGTTTGTTTTGTCATGAGAAAAGAAAAAAATAGTCTTGATTTTTGTTCTTCTTGTTTCAAAATAGTTTATTTGCCAATGGAAAATAGGGTGTTTTACTAAAAAAGAAAAAAATGAGTCTTTATTTCTAGTTCGAAAAATAGGTTGTGTTACTAAAAAAATGAAAAAAAGTCTTTATTTTTAATTGGGAAAAATAGGTTGTTTGTTGAAAATGAAAAGAAAAAATCGTTATCTTGTCTTGTTTTCAAAAATAGAAAAGGAAAAATAGTTTGTTTTGCCATGAAAAATGAGAAAGGAAAAAGAGTCTTTTATTTTAGCCTTGGCTTCAAAAATTAAAAAAAATAGTTTGTTCCGCCATATAAATGAAAAAAGGAAAAAGGGGTCTTTTATTTTTAGGCTATTTAAGTGTTTGTTGAAAAAGAAAAGAAAAAGATTTTTTTAAAAGTAGTTTTTTATTTATTTATTTTTGCTTATGAAATACCAAAAAATGAAAATGAAATAGAGTCCTGTTTTAAAATAGTTCGGTTAATCTGCCCGAACTAGCATGGTTTGATTCTCATAGGGCGTGGGATACGTAGGCAACCCTCATCGGGTCCAACCCCCCTTTACAAATATAGCAAAAACAAATATCAAAATTTTAATTTTTGTCATAAATAAACCAGCCGATGCCGTTTTGTCAAAAATAGCCAAATGTCGCCAAACGGGACGCCAGAAGGCTGACTTTGCATAAACAACCACCTTTGGTCATATTTTGATTTTTACCCTCACAGCCTTAAATATTCATGCCCAATGCGCTGAAAGGTCGTGTTTGCAATACCGAGTCATTTACTTTACTTTGGAATAAACAAGAAAAATAGTCAGTGGTCAAGTGAATACCGTTCAGATTTTGGGTCAAAATTGGCATACAGGGAAAGTCTGTTGGTGGTTTTTAAGTTTGTATTTCTTTTGATTAGGGTATGTGGGTCGTTTGTTTTTTAGTCTGTCAGAGGCTGTTAGTTTAAGTTTGTCAGTTTTTAAACATTTGTAGTGAGAGTTAGTTTTATTATGAAAAATTAAAAATTCCAAAAAATATTTTATTGTTGTTTATCTGTATTTGCACGAACTACGCGTGGTCTGATTCGTGTGGGGCCACAATACATAGACAGTACAGATAGGATTCAACCATAACCAAATAAGAAAAGAGGAAGAGAAAAGAGTGGGAAGACAAAGAAAAGAGAAAAGAAGAAAAGAGCGGAAGAAAACAAAGACGAGAATAAGAGAAAGAGAAAGAAAGAAAAGAGCGGAAAAATAAGAAAAGGATAGAGCAAGAAAATGGAAAGAAACATAGAATGAAATGCCGGGATGACACATGTGGTCGAACAAATGCATGATAGAAATGATTAATTGTATAGGTGCATTCATGCCAACGTGCGGTTATCAAATCTGTTAAAGCCTAATCGCTAACAAAGTGATTTTTCAAATGTGTGAGTCCAGGTAGGTGGTTAGTTGATTGGCAATTCTGGCAACTCACCAGTACAACACCCGGTCGAAGGATAATATAGAAATGACTGGACATGATTCAGATACTAGTATTGTGGATCCCATGAAAGAGGTCGAGGTGACCGATGTAGGGGCTATGAAAGAAGAGATGAAGAAGTTGAAAGCCAAAATGGATGCCATGCACCGGGCTTGGTCTGAGGGGCACCCAACACCATTATACCCCGCCAACCCATTGTATATCCCACACCTAGTGGAAGATCAGGAGCCTCCCACTCCCGAAACATTTCCACCCTTCTGGTATAACACCCAAGGGTATGCCACCACTTCATATGCCCCTCCAGCTCCACCACCCAAACAAAATCCTCCTACGCCCGTGGCTCCAATCTTTGTGGCCCCTCCTACTGCTCCACTACAAAGGTCCTCTGGTGAACCACTAGTCCAAGCCCTTAACACCCAATACTACCCTCCTAAACCCACTTTTAAGGCTTCTGAGCCATACTCATATACCCCTCACTTTGAGATCCCGGAAAAAGTCGAGAAACCAGTTAAAAATGCGGAGCATGAGGAAGTGATCACAAAGTTCAAAAGCCTGGAGCAATCTTTCAGGAACACGCACGGCTTGGGCAACCAAGTCAGTGTTACTTACAAGGATTTGTGCCCTTTTCTTGATATCCAGTTACCTGGAGGGTTTAAAATGCCCAAGTTTGATTTGTATGAGGGACAAGGCGACCCGGTGGCTCACCTTCGAGGTTTTTGCAAAAAAATGAGAGGGGTTGGAGGAAAAGATGAACTGCTGATAGCCTATTTTGATCAAAGTCTGAGCGGGTCCATGTTGGAATAGTACACGAGACAGGACCCTAGCCGATGGTATACATGGGATGATTTGGCACAGGCATTCATTGGCCATTTCCAATATAACCTCGAGATAGTCCCAGATCGTCTGTCATTGTTGTAATTTGAGAAGAAGCCTGGCAAGAGCTTTAGAGAATTTGGTTTCCGATGGAGGGAACAAGCAGCCAGAGTGGATCCTCTGATGAGTGAGAATGAGATGGTAGACTACTTCCTGAAAACCTTGGAGCCGACATACTTCATTTATCTAGTGACGTCCGTGGGCAAGTCATTCAATGAAGTGGTAAATATGGACGCCATGATTGAAGATGGTCTGAAATCTAACAAAATCTTGAGTTATTCAGCATTGAATGCAACCACCCAGGCCATCCAAAGCGGCACTGGTGGTGTGCTCGAAAAGAAAAAGAAAGAAGAAGTTGCAACAGTGGAAGCGAGTACTTGGTCCCGGTCCAGAAACCCTCTACCATACTATAACCAACCCAGACACCACCACCCAAATTACCCATATACCTCATACGGCCCTTCAAAACCCTACTATCCACCAACAGAGCCACACTTTTCCGTCCACCACGCCCAAACATACATCCAGCCTCCGGCTCACCCGCAATGGCATGCACCGGTTCCCCAAAGTGCATATCCAGCTCCACAAAACACGTATCCACACCCAAGGGGTTACAAACTAGGATCTGATTTCCGTTCGAACCAAGCTTTCAGAAATTAGAGGGTCCAGAACAATAAAACATTCACTCCGCTGGGAGAATCCTATACCACTCTTTTCCACAAACTGAGGCAGTTAGGCTTGCTGACCCCGGTTGAAGTCAAAACGCCAAATCTCCTTCGTAGAAATCTGGATCACTCTGTGAGCTGTGAATACTATTCGGGAGCCTCCGGACATGACATTGAAAAATGTTGGAGGTTGAAAACTGCTGTGCAGGAGCTTATTGACACAAACAAGATCGAGGTTCAGGCCCTAAAGGCACCAACACTGACCAGAATCCGTTGCCAGCTCACCATGAGGCTCACGTGATCGAATTGACGCATAAAGGAGGAAAACCTAAGAACCTTCACAGACGGTAATCTGTTCTAGCAAAACCAACTTGATTTAAAAATCAACTAGTGAGAAAATAGTGGTCCATTGAACAGGGTGGATAACAAGCCGCTGTCGCTAAAGGTTCTTGGATCATTGAATGGTGTGGATCAAAACGTGGGAAATGGGTTCAAAAGGTTATTCACTGAGGTAAACATGGTCGAAGTAAAGGAAGGGGCAAGCAAGGCAAATGCGCAGTTCGCCTGACCATAGTCAAAAGTCAGTGATTGGAAGTTTTGGTAGTGGGTCCTTGTTTTTCTTTAAATTGTCTGGACTATTCCAGGGTCTGTAGTCTAGATACTATGTTCCGTCCGTTTGAATGAGTTAAAACCATATTATCTTTTCTTTCAATGAAATGCAATTGTATTTCCTTCTTCTTAGTTTTGTTTCAGTTTGTTTCGGCTCAGTCATGAAAACCGGCCTTATTTTGAATAATAATACAAGAAATCGAGTGTGATAATGAGTTGGAACATGATGACGATTTCATCTGCCTTGAACAGTTGGGTTTGATTAATGAAAAGAGATTAGTATTAGTGCGTCATGGCCAGTTGTACCAACAAAAATGGCAAAAGCGTACAACAAGCAAATGCGCCCGAGGAAATTTGAAATGGGACAGTTATCATTGAAAGGTATCTTGCCTCATCAAGGTGAAGCAAAAGGAAAATCCGCCCAAAACTGGCAGGATCCACTTGTGGTAACCAGAGTGTTTTCTAGTGGTACATTATATCTAGCAGATGTGGAAAGAAAATGTTTAGAAATGGCCATCAATTTTGATATGGTCAAGAGGTACTCTGTATAATTTCTTTATTCCGATCGTACTTGGCATATTTAAAGATTGAAATGACGAAGGCGTTTTTTTCTGCTATCTGAAACACTTTATCCTTTGTCACCCATTTTGAGCCGTACTTATTTTCTTTCGTACCCCTTTCTCGGAATCAATGACACAATTAAGAAACACAAGTGCCGGAGACGAGTACATAAAAGGAAAGAAGGAAGAAAAGGAAAGAAATTGAAGAAAAGAGAAAAGAAGTAAAATTAAAAGAAGATAGGAAAAGAAACAAAGAAAAAGAAAAGAAAAGAAAAGGAAGAAAAGAGAAAATAAGGAAAAAGAAAAGAAGATAGGAAATGAAACAAAAGAAAAAGAAAATAAAATAAAAGGAAGAAAAAAGAAAAGAAGGGAAAAAAAGAAAATAGGAAAAGAAACAAAATAAAAAGAAAAGAAAAGTGAATGGAAAAGGAAAGAAGAACAGAAAAGGAAAGAAAAAAAGTTCACAACAAAGTAAATTCTATTAAGTGAACTACGTTTGACTTGATCTCAAAAGGATACGTAGGCAGCCTCTCCGAGGTTCAGTCATACCAAAATAAAACTCCAAAAGTCCCCAAACAAGGAATTGGGACAAAAGTTGTGACTGTTGAAAGAAATTGGATTCCGAAAGTTGTAATTTTAACCCATTTTGAAATCGTTTTGATCCTTTTATACCCCTTCTTTCCTATCCCATCCAAAAGACTACAGGTCCAAAGAAAGATCTTCTGATTAGTTTTTGAGAAATGCAAAGTTGAGCAGGCTGAAGTAATTCATGACAGGGGTAACACTATGGTCCAAGCAAGAAGAACAAAGTAAAAAAATGAGAGAGTCTTATTGGTGAAAACCTTCACAGGCACCATAAGGCGGCGAGACTAAGAGAAAAAATAAATGAGAGAGTATTATTGGCGAAAACCCTAATGGGCACCTTGAGGCGAAAGTGAGTTGATGAGTGGTTAATTGGCAAAAGGTCTGTGGGTGGAAAACTGTTTCAAGGCATCGCAGGAATGAACAAAGTCAAGGTTTGGGTAAAGTAATCGAGTGATAGAAATTTTTGGGCAACAAAGTAGGACAATTGAAAGCTAGTTAGTTGGACAGATTGGACCTATTAGTCCGAAATTCATGTCATGACCATTGGTGCCAGCTGTTCCGGTCAGATAAGTTTTCTTCTTTTTCCTTCTAACAGTCATCTGGTTTTGGATTCTTCTTATCCTTAACTCATAGAAATCATTGCATTTCATTGTCTTTTAGGATTTTATCTATCTAAGATGTTCCAATTTCAGTTTTTGTTCAATGCAAGTAGAAAGAATTTCAAAGCTCACTACCAACTTCCGAAAATGATAAAGCATAATGTGGTCAGAGCATGTCAAACAACAATATGATGTAAAGTGGGGTATGAGAAGTCACCGAAAGTTTCATAGGTGGAAAGGTTCAGACAAGGGAATCAGAGGTATGAAACTACAACAGGGGTACGAAACATCCAGGTTGTCAGAGGTTGGGGAATTTGAAAGTGGCTTAGAAAGTCGAGCGATTCAGGGATAGTTCAGGGAAGCCAGAGGAAACAAAGCAATGCAGGGGAAGTATTGTTCAGCAAGAATGCTATCAACTAACCACGGTTTTAAACTGAAGAAATTTTCTTTGATTGAAACAAGGGCAGAAAATTAGTTGTTCAGAAGGAATTCTCTATAGAGGGAAAACAAGCAGTAATCAGGTTTGACCGCAAAATGTGCTGTGATTAAAATACAAGAATACTTGGGAATAACATGAGGAATGAAAGTTTACATGTTTGGGGTAGAATTAAAATAGGAGTGGTAAGGACCTTCCTGAATATGTATTTCAAAACCTTGTAAATAGCATAACATAGTGGGAGCAATACCTCCAGAAAATGTAAATCGGGTTCATAACTGGTAGGAATTGTCAGGACCTTCCTGGATAATAGGATGTAGTTTAAAGTCCCTGTTGAAAACATGATGTAGTGAGGCTAATACTTTAGAAGATATAACTTAGGTTCGTAATTGTTAGAAGTTGTCAGGACCCCATGGATAATAGGATTTAACTTTCAAATTCTTAGTAATAGTTGGTTTATGATTCAGTAGCACTCACCCATGTGCCCAGCTACCAAACTAGGGCAGGTAATTTTCCTTATTTTCATATGTTTTTTGAAATCAGGAGCCCTCCTGGATAACAGAGGAATACTTCAAGTTTTGAAATCAGGAGCCCGCTTGAAAAACAGAGGTATTACAATTCGAGTTTTAGTATTCAATTCCTATTAAATGCCCAGTAACACGTACCCAATTTCCAAACTGGGGTAGAAAGTCTTTTTTGTTTTGTCTATTTTATGAAGTCAGAAGACCGCCTGGAGAATAGGAGAATTCATTTCAAGCTTTGAAGTCGGGAACCCACATGTACAACAAGGGAATACATTCAAGTCCAAATTCAGAAGTCAAGAGCCGACATGCATAATAAGGGAATACATCCAAGTTCAAGTTCAGAGGTTGGGATCCCAACCGTACAATAAGGGAATACAATCAAGTTCAAATTCAAAGGTTGGGAGCCCACCCGTACAACAAGGGAATACATTCAAGTTCAAATTCAAATGTCGGGAGCCCACCCGTACAACATGGGAATATATTCAAGTCCAAATTCAGAGGTCCGGAGCCCACCCAGACAACAAGGGAATACATTCAAGTTCAAATTCAAAGTCCGGGAGCCCACCCGTACAACAAGGGAATACATTCAGGTTCAAATTCAAAGGTTGGGAGCCCACCCGTACAACAAGGGAATACATTCAAGTTCAAATTCAAAGGTCGGGAGCCCACCCGTACAACAAGGGAATATATTCAAGTCCAAATTCAGAGGTCGGGAGCCCACCCAGACAACAAGGGAATACATTCAAGTTCAAATTCAAAGTCCGGGAGCCCACCCGCACAACAAGGGAATACATTCAAGTTCAAGTTAAGAGGTCGGGAGCCGACCCGCATAACAAGGGAATACATTCAAGTCCAAATTCAGAGGTCGGGAGCCTACCCGCATAACAAGGGAATATATTCAAGTTTGAAGTCAGGAGCTCGCTTGGAGAACATAGGTATTAGTTTTGCATTTACATTTGTTTTTGAGCTATTCACTTTAGATTTTGTTAAATGATATTTAGGTGATTTTTGCTGTTCGATTCTGTTCTTTCATGGTTCTGTTCGTTGTTTGTTCTTATTAGTGAGATTGTGTTAGTTTTCTTTCCTTTAATAATCTAATTTGTTTTGGTATAATGTGAATCATTCATGAGTGTTCTTTTGGTAATTGGTAGTTAATTTGGAGTTCACAAGAGATAAAACTATGTCTGTTCTTCAATAATTGGTAAATTAGAATTTTTGGAAACTGTTTGGTCATAGTTAGTAATTTTTGTTTACCAAGAGAGGTAATTGGGGTAATACAAGGGTAGGGAATCTTTTAAAATCTGAATGGAGTCCTCTAGGACATTTTAGATGGGGTTCACTTTAGAATTCTATAAAGTTTGGTGGTATAACTTGGGAAACAAGTCAGTTTTCTAGGGATACCTAAGCAAAAACAAAAATTAGGAAAGGATGTAATGCAAAACTGCTGGATATAAAATATTCATATATTATATACTTAAAAATAAATTATTTTAAATAATATATATATATATATATATATGTGTGTGTGTGTGTGTTAATTATCTGTATTTTCTAATAGCATTTTGCAGGAATTACAAATATCATGATAAAACAAATAAATGAATACAAAGAGATCACGACGCATCATGGCAATAGAAGCACAAGCATCATGGCAAAAGAACCACGAGGCATCATGGCACCTTATGAGATTTGATTCCTATAAAAAGGATGTCATATTTGTATTGAAAGGGAGGGAGGAAGATCATACGTACCTAGCAAAATAACTTTTCTCTAGATTTAGTCTTTACTTCTTTCTTTATATATTTCACTTTATCTTGTAGTCTTTGGAGGGAATTTCTAAGAGTGTTGATATTATTTTAAGAATTTCTTTCTTTGTGAGATTTAAATACTCCATAATGGAGTAATATCTTTTGTTGGGACAGTTGATGAAGCTCGATATCATTATAATATTAATCTCAATTTTACCATATGCTTGACCTGAAACTTTCTAATTATATTTCTATATTGTGCTGGAATGTTAGTTTTAATTAATTATTATCACTTCTATCTATTTATTCTCCAAAGTTAGTTGCATGTCAATTTTGTAATTTTTCACGAAGCAAAATTAATATATGATCTCTGTTGGGTAAAATAATAGAGTGAGAGTAATTCTTTTTAAGCTATCATTCCAAGTCTGTAATCTTGCTTACTTCCATTCTAATTCTCACGGAGGAGTTGTAGTTGGCAAGATTATTGATTTTTAGTAAAAAGTAATCACAAGAGGTTTTTACTATCTTATAGCATAATTCAAGCAAGAAAATTATTTCAGGTTAATCTTCACGAGTCATATATCAATTGATGTACATAATTCTCACGGAGTGTTATTAATTGATTATTTCTTGGTGAGCAAATATAATTGTGTTAGCAATAAACAGTTATTCCTAAGAGAAATACATGTAGATCCTAAGATTTTATTATTATCACGCTATCGAGTGAATTCAATGATTCTCAACTCTCTTTAAATATAGATCTTTCGAAATATATTTTGTTTCAACTTAAGCAATTTAGATCTTCAACAAACAAAACTTCATCAATTTGGTTGTCTCAAGTAGTAGTTGTTAGGATTTATGCCCGTCACTAGAGGGGGGGTGAATAGTGCGGCACGAGAATATTGATAAATATTGCGGAATTAAAATTGCAGGAGTAAAGTAAATGCAGTAATTAAAAGATTAAGGAAAGGACACATCGAATTTATACTGGTTCACCACAACGTGTGGTTAGTCCAGTCCCCGAGAGACTCTCTCGAGTTTCCACTAACTCCGTTAAGCTTGCGGGTGCCTAACAAACCGCTACACTTGCTCGTAGATGTACACTCTACAAGACTTCAACTTGCTCAAGGATACCTCACCTCAAGAATTCACCTTGCTCGTGGATACCGCACCACAAGACTTCACACACTAAGATTGAGGGTACTTTGCAAACTTGACAATCAATGAGAAGATATGGTCTTCTCAAACACCTTTCTCTTTTACAACAAGAACTCTCTAAAAAGAGTAGATAAAGAGATACAATATTAGCTCTATGAACAACTCAAAGTTGTCTCTCAAATGGCTCAACAAAAGCTCTAAAATGATGCACAAATAATATCAATATGTATATGAATAATGAGAGGTGTTGTGTGTTTAAAATCAGCTCAAAAGACCTCTATTTATAGGTGTTATAAGTTGTATGTCCGTTGCTTAATTGACAATCAATTATGCTGATTTTATGCTAGAATAATCGATTATTGGATTTGCATAATCGATTATTGGCTTAGCGTTCAAAAATCAGAAGCTGATTTTATGCCAGATAATCGATTATTGGATTTGCATAATCGATTATCTGCCTGTCGTTCAAAAACTTTGGCAACGGATACAAGATACAATTATGCCCAAGTGTATAATCGATTATCCTACTCTGCGGAAATTTCCAATAAATGAAATTTCCCAGAATAATCGATTATCACTTTTGTATAATCGATTATTCTCCTATGCTGTCCAGAATTGAAAACTTACTTCAAAAACCATTTCGGTTAAAATGAAAACGTGAAAATCATTTTGTTTGAAGTATTTGTAATATGTTTATGATAAATATGATTTGATAAAATGATTTTATGCATATTTATGATGACCTATGTTGAGCCAAAAGACGAGATAACTTAAACGTCGCTCTTACATTGGTTCTACCTAACGATCTACGCCTTGGGTCTTCGGTCTTGAACTTTTGAGCTCGTCTTTGGCTTTTCCATGCAACCTATTCATCAATATGCTTTTCGGCATTCAATCTTGATTGTTTGTCATATAATAACGTTGTTTGACACTTGACTTTATTATTTGTCATTCATCAAAACCTATACCTGAAAATCATGCTAATACAACCAAAGCGCACATATCATGGATATAATGATTTTCTACAGTAGTAAGAATATTATATGTTTGTAGCTAGATTTTCCAATCTATGTGGGCCGATATCTTAAATTATATTAGAATTTGACTAAGCACAAGCAAGAAAATCCTATATACATTGGCCTCGTCAAATTTTTGGTGCCGTTGCCGGGGATTGACATAAGTCTACTTCAAATTAAATATTTTATTACTAATTTGAGAATTTATTATTATATGTGATGGTATCCTTATTTTTGTTAGTATTATCATCACATGCTAAATGTTTCTATAACTATTACTACTATATCCATTCTAACATTTTTTTCGTAGTAATATAAAAAAAATTTCCTTCTTTCTCATTGTTGTAACCATTACCCATTGTTTTTATTATGAATATGTGTAGATATAATTAACGTGTATATCTATAACTCTTATGATATTGTCAGCAACTTCATGTCATAGTACTTTCATCATAATATACTATTTGTACTAACTATCTTTTCCTTTAATATAGATAATTATTATTACTAAGTTGTACTATTCACTACTACTACTTTTCTTTTACTATTTTCTTTTATTGACACTGTTATTGTAGGAATTAAGTTTAATTGTAATTAATAAAATCTTATTTAAGAAAATCACTTAGTTTATGACCCGCTCTTCTACAAAAGAGTTGGCACATTATAACCCTGAAATTGAAAGATCTCTTCGTTTACGCAGGAAAGAACAAATATCATCTTCTCAAAGTATAGCTTGTGAAGGAATGAAAAACCAGGGATATCAATCCACCCGAAGTACCACCAACAGTCCAAATAGAGGATCAATTTGAGGAAGTGGCGCCAAGACCAGCAAACAGAATCCTAAGGGATTATGCTGGACCTGACCACTTCAACTGTGAATCTAGTGTCATGAAGCCCCTAGTGGTAGCCAACAACTTTGAAATCAGGATCGGCCTGATTCAATCGATCCAACAATCTTGTATCTTTACTGGAGATTCAAGTGAAGATCCACATAGTCTTCTAATTTATTTTCTAGAACTAGTTGAAACTGCTAAGTACAATGAAGTATCCTCTGAAGCAATTAAGTTAAGGTTATTTCCTTTTTCTTTAAAAGGAGATGCTAAGACTTGGTTGCGAAGTTTGCCTCAAGGATCAATTACCACATGGGACCAAATGACTCAAAAACTTTTAAATAAGTATTTTTCCCCTGCTAAAACCACAAAGTTAAGACAAGACCTATCTAATTTCTTGCAGATTGACACAAAGTCAGTTTATCAAGCTTGGGAAAGGTTAAAAGCAATATTAAGAAAATGTCCACACCATGATATTCCTGAACATATGCAATTATTTATAGATACAGCTGCAGGAGGTTCAATAATGGGAAAAACAACAGAGGAAGCATTGCAATTATTGAATGAAATTTCTGAGAATGTCATCCAATGACCGTCTGAGCGTATAATTATCAAGAAGGCTGCTACGCATTTTTAACTTTGCGAGGGCCATGAAAAATTTGCTAAATGGCACGCCTCGATTTCTAAGGATTAAAATTTATTAAGTGAGGGTCATGGGTTTTGAGATTTTATTTGACATAACATGCCTCAAATTATTTAAAAGAATTTATAACTTAATCAAAGTAGACTACGATGTTCTAATATTATTCACATACAGGCTTTATCTAAGCAGATTTCAAACAGATACAGAAAGAAATAAACAATTCTACGCAAAGCTTTAAGAGTAGGGATGATTCTGCGTTTGGTCAAAAGGATGTGAGATTGACATGTTCCGAACAAATTCATGGCCAAACTAATAAACCAACAATCAATGTAAACTAACAAAACATTCACCAAATTAAACATGCAGTACATATTTGCTTGTGGCAAAACAAAAAAGTACCATGATTTCAATTTCAATTGGAAGATCTTGGATGCTAGAAAGGGAAATTGGAGCTTGGTTTCTATGGGAAAAGGGAGGGGTTTCGCTGGTTTCTCCTTTCCGTCACTGTATATTCCTTGTATACAGAATGTATATTATGTATACCCCATGTATATTGACGGTATATTCAGTGTATACAGCTCTCTCCTCTCGTTCCTTTCCCCCAGAATTTTGGTTCTCTCTCTTCTATCTCCCCCTCTCTATCTATATCCAGATCACTCTCTTCCCCCTCCTTTTAAGCTCTGATGATCAGCCCATTAAGGGGCACTAATTAGTGTCATTTCAACTATCAAATTATCCTTTCCATTCTTTAGTTGTCCATTAACTTAGTGCTTTTATCTAAATAGCTAGTGCCATTATAATTTGTTAGCAGCCCCTACTCAATTATTGATGTTCAATTCCCAAATTATCCTAAAAATACTAACTATAACTAGTAATTATCACAAATAGTTAAATACCAAATTAAAAGAAACTCACACAATTTTGACATGAAATCCTAAAATGCAAAGTACGTTATATTTTTTTTTTTGTGATTTTCTTCTTTTAAAAAAAAAACTAATTATGAAAACTACATAAACTAATATATATACATTGTAAATTTTTTTCTTGTAATATAATAAAGTAAAAATGAGTTAAAATAATTATATTAGGCCTAAATTGAACATTTGTGTGATAAAATATAAAAAATCTTGGGGAGGGTCAAAACTGACATGTCAACAAATACAAGCTCAAGAATTCATATTCTAACTGTTAAAGTAATTTTTCAACCCTCAATACAAGTTTCCAAAAATACATCCCAGGCCCACGTGCCCAGATTCCGGAAATGCTCGAGGGAAGTTGTTACCCATAACACAAAGATCAAGAATATATGATTTTTACTCCATTCATAACAAATTTCGTGGTAAAATCTCATTTTATCAAAATCGTTGGTTTTACTCAAATCTCATGATTTCACTATTCTTTACATGTTAATCTACCAAAAGTCCAAGTATTTAACTTACAGGAATTACTTACCTCTAAGAACTTGGTGAAAATCCTCTCTTAAGACCTCCAAAATCGCCCAACTTTTGATTGGAAATGAGCCAAAATGGCTAACACCCGCAATAAATGAAATTTACTGCCTTCAGTGATTTCCGCATATGCGGTCCTAAGCCGCACTTGCGCCCACCGCATCTGCAAAAAAGAATCTGGGTTTTATGAAAATTCCACTAGCCGGTTGGGTCGCTTCTGCAGGAAGCAAACTGCTTATGCGGAAGGTAGGCCATTTTTGTGGCTCCTTTCTGGCCACCCTCCGCCGCATCTACAATGGATCGACCGCTTCTGTGGTCTCATACCTGGAGCTGCCCAACCGCTGGTGCAGTTATGACAGCAACCTAGACCTTCATCTCCTTCCAAAATTTCCTAACTCAACTCGAGCCTCGTCCGATCGACGCTTGAGGCCCCCAGGGCCCCGCCCAAACATACCGACAAAGTTTTAAGTCAAAGCATGGACTCGCTCGTGCCCTCAGAACGTCCGAAATGCTAAGTCTAAGAATCAACCCCTAAAACCAATTGAATCGAACTTATGAACTTCAATTTCTTCATTTCACATCTAATGCAACGAAACACACTTATACTACTCGGATTGGTACCAAATTTTGCGTACAAGTCTAAAATGACAATACGAAACTATTTTCGAGCTCGGAATTCCATTCAAACCTTGATAACACAAAACATGCTCCATACCAAATATTTAAGAACTTCAAAATCTCTAAGAAATCAACTTTCACTATTAGGCGCCAAAACATTCTCATGTCATCTAAAACTCAATCCAGACATACGCCCAAGTCCGAAATCTTTATACGAACCTGTTGGAAGCTTCAAATCTGGATTCTGAGGTTGTTTACTCAAAATATTGACCGAAGTCAAACTTGGCCTTTTAACCAAACCTTAGGGAACCAAGTATTCCGATTTCAACCAAAACTCTTCCAAATCCTGAACCAACCATCCCCGCAAGTCAAAAATCAATAAGAGCAAGTACGGGAAGTCTTATTTAGGGGAACAGGGTTTTATAAAGTAAAACAACCGGTCAAGTCATTACGTTCTCCACCTCTTAAATAGAATTTCATCCTCGAATGGTTTAGATTCATACCTTAAGTGAAAATAAGCGTGGATGTCTGCTCTGCATGTCCTCCTCGGACTCCCAGATCGCCTCCTCGACTGGTTGGACCCTCCACTAGATTTTTACCATAGATATCATCTTGGATCTCAATTGGAGATCATGTCTATCAACAATGGAAACTGGCTCCTCATCATAACCCAAACTCTCATCTAGATGAATAGTACTAAGTCTAACACATGGGACAAGTCGGAGTGATACCTCCGAAGCATAGGCACGTGAAAAACTGGATGAAATCCCGATAAGTTGGGAGGTAAATCAAGCTAATAAGTAACCTCCTTAACTTGCCTCAACACCTCAAATGTGCATATAAACCTTGGGCTCAACTTGACATTCTTCTCGAATCTCATAAGACCCTTCATCAGTGATACTTTCAAGAGAACTTTCTCGTCGACCATGAATGATACATCCTGCACCTTTTGATCTACATAACTCTTCTGTCTAAACTGAGCTGTGTGAAGTCTCTCCTGAATCAACTTTACATTCTGCAAGGCATCTTTCACCTAATCTGTACCATACAACTTGGCCTCACCAGGCTCAAACCACCCGATAAGAGAATGATATCGCTGACTGTATAACGCCTCAAATGGAGCCATCTCGATGCTGGACTTATAACTGTTATTATAAGCAAACTCGGCCAAAGGAAAGAACTGATCCTACTGCCATTTATAAATCCTCAAATAGATCTATCTCGATGCTGCACTTATAACTATTATTATAAGCAAACTCGGCCAAAGGAAAGAACTGATCCTACTGCCATCCAAAGTCAATCACACATGCCCTGAGCATGTCCACTAGAATCTGAATTGTCCGCTCTGACTGCCAATTGACCTGTGGGTGAAATGTTGTGCTGAGCTATACACGCGTCCCCAACTCACTCTGTACGGCTCTCCAAAAATGGGAAGTGAATTGAGGGCCTCTATCTGATATGATGGAAACAGGCACACCATGCAACCGAACTATCTCTCTAATGTAGAACTAAGCCAACGCCTCTGAAGTATAAGTAGTCACTACCGGAATAAAGTGCGCCGACTTGTTCGACCTGTCGACAATGACCCAAACTGCATTAAAATTCCGCAATGCCCGCAACAATCCAACTACGAAGTTTATAGTATTGTGCTCCCACTTTCACTCAGGTATAGATATCTGCTGAAGTAGGCCACCTGGCTTCAGGTGCCCATACTTAACCTGCTGGAAATTTAAACACCTATCCACATACTTAATTATGTCTTTCTTCATCCGCCGTCACCAATAATTCTGCCTCAGGTTACATCTTCATAGCACCTGGATGAATGGAATACCGTAAACTATGTGCCTCATCTAGAATCCTCTCCATCAAGCCATTGATATTAGGAACACATAAATGACCCTGGAGTCACAGAACATAATCCTCGCTAATAGAAATCTCCTTGGCACCACCCTGTAGCACCGTCTCTCTAAGAACTGCCAAATGCAGATTATCGAACCACCGAGCCTTGATCTGCCCCAATAATGAAGATTGAGCAACAACACACTGTTGATACCCAATTTTTTTAATGTATTTTTATATGCAAAAAATAGCATGTATATGCATATATAATTATATCCCAAGGTCCTATTATTTTTTCTTAATTTTTCAAAGATTTTTAAGTTAATTCACTGCTCTATTTTATCAAGAAAAAACCCAAGAATTGTCCCAAAAATTATTTTTGGTGATTCATTGATTGGATTCTCATTATATATTAAAATATAGCTAGGATAGTTTTTACAAATTTATTTGGTATTTTTAAGGATAAAATTGCATAATTATAATATTAACCATTTTTAGGTTTAAATTCGTCTCATATTTATAAAATGAGATTTTATTTTTTTAAATTTATAATTATGTATTATAAATTATTTTAGTGCTTTCAATTTATTTTCAAAAAAATTTACTATTTTTTATAATTTTAAAAGTAAAAATCGGCTATTTAAATAATAACCCAATTCGTTTCAATTTTAGCCTAAAATTTGGCCCCAAATTGGACCTTAATTTCCAGACTAATTTCAATTATTTCCCGACCCAAGACCCAATTGCAGCTACCCGACCTAAACCATATTAAATCCTAGTTGTTGATCTGAAACATCAACGACCCTCATCCGTTCTTACTATTTTAATATCAAACGACCCCCTCAATACCCCTCTTATTCCCTCATTCGTCTTTATCTGTAAATCTCTGGTTCTCTCTAGAACCTTCCCCCTTCCCCTCATCTTTGATGAGTTCCCTTTATCTTTTCCAGCCACCTTCTGACCTAAATCCATGGTGGTTTCACCACCCAATTGCCTCCTATGAATCCTCACGTTTGGTTACTAACGTTTTATGACTTAACCACAAAGAGCTGGGTCCAGACCTCTATTGATTCAAGCTTTACAGCCATCTCTGGCCTGCTCCGGCGAGCCATGTCTATTTCGAGCCTGGCCTCAACTCCCCCCTCATAGATCCAAGCCTTTCTCACCATTCGGGTTCCTCTGAAAGCCTAGCTTCTTAGTTTTTTCTGATCTCTTTAGATATGTTCCAGATCTATGCTTTCCCAAAGCTTTTAAATGATTTTCTGACATTTTTTCAATGGTTATGCTTTCAAAACCATTTAGATGTCTATCTAATTTTCTTTTTCTCTTTTGTGTTTCTTCCACTATGTTTCTTCTACTGTTTTCTTGTTAAGCTTCTGCTACCAAGTTCTTATCAGTTTTCTCTACCATATTTTTTAGTCTCTTTACTGTGTTCTGATTAGTTTTCTTCTACTATGCTCTTATTAGTTTCTTCTACTATGTTTTCTTTGAGCTCTTCTATTATGTTTCTCATGTTGCTTTTCTACTATGTTTCTCACGCGTTTCTATTACTGAAGGGTTGTTGCCATGCCACAATTACTGGAGTTGAATGATCTCTTTTCGTTAATGGATTATCTACACTCGTGCTAGTCCAACGACCTGCTTATCAGTCTAACTCTCGCCTTTAGGTTTTGGGTTGACAAAAAGAGAAATACACCTAGTAACATATTCATATGTCAAATCCTTTCTCTCAGTTAAGTCTTATAGCATCTCCCATTTTGTTTGCAATAGCTGGTTGTGTAGAAGCGCGTTGTAGTGCTTCATTATGAAGTAGAGTTGCTAATCATAATTGGGTTTTAGAATGCTATAGCTATACATCACGTGACTTCATACATAGATCGTCTTTCAAAAAAAGGGGGTAGCTTCTCGTAATCGCTTTATATTACCACCCTTCCTAGTAGATACAATGTATAGGTTACTTCCATAAGGCTCTCTCACTTTCTGTAATTTGTCTTGCATCATGTGTTGTTCACACGCAATCTTTATTGCTACATCATCTCAATGTCTCGACTAGTTATCCAACTATATGATATTATTTAATTAACGTCACTTTTATGTACTTTACAAGCGCCCTGAGAGTGGGAAAATTTCTCCTTTCCTACAAACTTCTAATGTCTTTAACTTGGTTTATGCTCGTTTGTTCCAAATAGTGCTCATTAGTTTTGCTACCCTACTATATACTTCATCGGATAGATCTCATTGTAGAATTCATTTATGTTTCATGGCATCAAAGAGGAAGTCTTGACGCATTAAGGATGAGGACATGTTACTTTTTTTAGGATAAAAAGATATTGCTCGCACTTCTTATGAGAGTTTTTCCTAAACAATCATCTACCTTCTCCACTTGTCCATTTGCTTAGATAGCCCAGGTTACTTCTCCTCGATAAAAGCATTAAGACGTCTTATTCTTTCAAACTTATCCATGTGGGCACTTTGAATCTTGTTATATACCAAATCGTAATGGTTTTAAGTGCTTTCTCACCATTGTTATTGATTTTCTAGGA
Source organism: Nicotiana benthamiana (assembly GCA_034376525.1). Taxonomy (NCBI): domain Eukaryota; kingdom Viridiplantae; phylum Streptophyta; class Magnoliopsida; order Solanales; family Solanaceae; genus Nicotiana; species Nicotiana benthamiana. The sequence continues at coordinate 61,805,724 of CM067323.1, forward strand.
CTACGAGGGCTAGTCTTTTGGATTTCAAAAAAAAAAGTAATGATTTTCCTTAAAGTTTGAGATTAAATTGCCATAATTTCAAACAAAGTGTATACATTTTTCCAAAGTCTTAAATGGGTTGGATTGGATGGGTTACGTGGCCTTCTTCTGACTCGACATCTAGAATAATTGACTATATCATTTTCATGTGAGGGTAGTTTTGTACCCTTGGTATTTCACCTCCTTTGGTGGATAAGAGTGTCATTTGTCTTTCTCCCCGGAGCATCATGTTAACCATTAAAAACGCCTCTAACCAATACATGATTTTGTCCCAACATTTAGTTGTCCTAGCTATGTGGTTTTACTCGTGAAAGAGTGAGATTAGATGCCTTCATAGTTTTGCACATATCATGAGCATATTGATTTGAAAGAATAAGTTGTTGTAACTTTAGTTATCTCATATAGGATCAACTGTTATGGCGGGTTAAGTTATTTGAAATTATGATAATCTCATAAGTTTACAACTTCTTTTCATCCTCATGGGCTTGTGGCATGGATTCTGTGTGTCAGGTAATGCTAAGAATGTAATTCAATTTCATGTATTTTGAAACCCCGATCGCATTCAAGGCGCCTGAGTTTCTTATTCTTGATAAACGGGTTTTCCATACACTCTAGGAAACGAGTGGTTTGCGTACTTGAGTATTCCTCCTTAATGGTTCCTATTGCGAATGTACAAGTTACCCCTATGTCATATTTGTCTAATATTTGATGTCCCCACAATGATTAACCATGCCAATCAATATCTTTAGTTCTAACCTTATGTGTCTCTTAGCATATAACCTCATGAAATGCTTTCATCCTAACATTTAGTTGTCCCAGCTATGTGGTTTTACTCGTGGAAGGCTGAGATTAGACGCCTTCAGATTTTCGCATATATCATGAGCATATTGATTTGAAAGAATAAGTTAGTTCTCTCATATAGGATCAACTGTCAAGGCAGGTTAAGTTATTTGAGATTATGATGATCTCATATGTGTACAACTTTTTTTCATCCTCATGGCTTGTGGCATGGATTCTGTGTGTCAGGTAATTCTAAAAGTGTAATTCAACTTCATGTATTTTAAAACCCCGATCGCATTCAAGGTGCATAAGTATTCTTATTCTTGATAAACGGATTTTCCATACACTCTAGGAAACGAGTGGCTTGCGTACTTGAGTATTCCTCCTTAATGGTTCATATTTCCAATGTACAAGTTACCCCTATGTCTTATTTGTCTAATAATTGATGTCCCCACAATGATTAACCATGCCAGTATCTTTAGTTCTAACCTTATGTGTATCTTAGCATATAACCTCGTGAAATGCTTTCGTCCCAACATTTAGTTGTCCTAGCTATGTGGTTTTACTCGTGAAAGAGTGAGATTAGATGCCTTCAGATTTTTGCACATATCATGAGCATATTGATTTGAAAGAAAAGTTGTCGTATCTTTAGTTCTCTCATATAGGATCAACTGTCATGGCGGGTTATGTTGTTTGAGATTATGATGATCTCATAAGTGTACAACTTCTTTTCATCCTCATGGTCTTATGGCATGGATTCTGTGTGTCAGGTAATGCTGAGAGTGTAATTCAACTTCATGTATTTTGAAACCCTGATCGCATTCAAGGTGCCCGAGTATTCTTATTCTTGATATACAGATTTTCCATATACGCTAGGAACGATTGGTTTGCGTACTTGAGTATTCCTCCTTTATGGTTCCTATTGCCAATGTAAAAGTTACTGCTATGTCTCATTTTTCTAATAATTGATGTCCCCACAATAATTAACCATGTCAGTATCTTTAGTTCTAACCTTATGTGTCTCTTAGCATATAACCTCATGAAATGCTTTCGTCCTAACATTTAGTTGTCCTAAATATGTGGTTTTACTCGTGAAAGGGTGAGCTTAGATGCCTTCAGATTTTTACACATATCATGAGCATATTGATTTGAAAGAATAAGTTGTCGTATCTTTAGTTCTCTCATATAGGATCAACTGTCATGGCGGGTTAAGTTATTTGAGATTATGATGATCTCATAAGTGTACAACTTCTTTTCATCCTCATGGGCTTGTGGCATGGATTCTGTGTGTCAGGTAATGCTAAGAGTATAATTCAGTTTCATGTATTTTGAATCCCCGATCGCATTCAAGGTGCCCGAGCATTCTTATTCTTGATAAACAGATTTTCCATATACGCTAGGAAACGAGTGGTTTGCGTACTTGAGTATTCCTCTTTAATGGTTCCTATTGCCAATGTACAAGTTACACCTATGTCTTATTTGTCTAATAATTAATTTCCTCACAATGATTAACCATGTAAGTATCTTTAGTTCTAACCTTATGTGTCTCTTAGCATATAACCTCATGAAATGCTCTGCTTAGCACATTAATGGATTCATGAATAACTTCAGTCTGATATTGAACTCTGTTATTCATCATCGTATTAGATCCATTGGGTATTGTAGGTTTTTCCAAGTCAAAGATGAAGCTTCACAGTGTGATCACATATATATTTGATAGGTAATTTTATGTTCAGTTTAAGATAGCACAACTTAAAGTAATTGTTGAAGGTCATCAAGGTATGAGTGTGGGTGTTCGTCTAGATATTTAGAGTTTGGAGGGTGAGTAAGAGTAGGCTATTCTCACTATTTCCCCCTACAGATGTTATGTGAGTTGATAATAAAGGTTTCATAAATGTACTCCACATTAGGCGGCACTAGGAGTATGAAGTGTCTTTTGTGGATTCACATGTCTATGTCCAAGAAAGTAGGTGGAGATCAATTTTGCATAATCCTGGTGGAAATTATTGAAGGTGAAGTTAGTGGATAGTTAGCTTATGTAAGATATCTCCCCGTTATCCTTGTTAAGTAAGTTCAGGGGTTGAGAGTGTTATGATTTAAAAATGTGCGGTCCATGCCCAGGTATCATTGTGATAATTTAATGCTTGATGTTGATGTTCTTATTATTAATATGTACACTATGGTGCTTTGTCGATTTGTAGATGTGTTTTTAGGATGATTTTGGTGGTCTTATGACATGTGGATAGGCCTAGTTACAAAGGAGACTCTGCCGAAATTTTTGAAAAATTTGGGAGTTAGTCAAAATTTAGGGACTTGAGGTAGGTTAGAAAAGAGATGTGTGATGTTAAGTGTTTTGGGAGGACTCTATTCCTCATTAGAGGACTAATAATCCTAAGGGGGGGATGTAAGGCCCCGAAAACTTTTTCTAAGTAATCTAGGATTTCGTGGTGTTACATAGGCTAATTATAATACTTTATGTTCTATTAACATGGTGTACATCAATTAGATTTGGTAAATATGTGTATATGTCCTATGGTAAGTAATTTGGGGTCCAAGGAAAGGCCTAAGTCTAAGGAAAATTGGAAAATTGGAAAAACTCATAATAGGTTGAGATTCCAAAGCTACTTGCACAAGTCCCCACTTTGAACAAGCACATCTAAATATGTATAATGTTTTATGTGATGAATACCTATCAATTGAAAGGTCTTTGAGTCTAGTTTCCAATTCTTCAAATCGGTCGTCATTTGGACATTCCTACGCAAAGTTATGATCAAATTGCCAAAGGCTATAAAATGTTATACTGTGTCAAATCTGCGATCTCATTCCCGTCGCATTGTTGACTTTGCGGTCGCATTTTTATCGATGACTGGGCCAGTGTAGCCCAATTTTGGGCGTCAATTATGCGGTGCATTGTGCGGCTAGCATTCACGTTCTGCGATTCATTCTGCTATAACAGAATTGACATCGAAGGGTTAATTTTCTATATTTTTATAACCCGACCGTATTTCAATATAAAGGGTTTGGGGTTTATTTGGGGGTCATTTTTTTACTGATTTTAGAGAGAGGTGAGAGCATATAGAGAGATAAAGGAGAGAGCTAGCTTCATAATCATCCAAACCTTGCATCAACCTTCAAGAATCAAAAAGCCCAATCATAAGTTCTTCATCTAAGAGGTAAGACTCTACACATTAGGCTTTAAATTCGAGTTTGGGGTAAAAGATAGGGTATTGACGTATGATTCTTGGGTGTAATACTATTATGTATACATGCATGTACAAATTAGGCTGTGAGAAGATTGTTTAACATAAATAGGTAAAGATTGGGTAGGGAAATGAAGGACACCTTGTAAAATAGATTTGAAATCAAGATGCTCAACTAGTGTTTGATAAAATGCTCAAATGAGCTGAAACCATGAATACCTTTCTAATTTGTTTTCAATTTTGTTATGTCTCATAGTAGAATTGAATTTCTACAATTTCCATAGCGTTGTAGTAACTTAAGGAAAGTGTAATCAAGGTATATATGCTAAGTTTGACCTTTGTAAAATCACCTTATTTGGTATACAGATATTTGGTATGTGATATGTACGAGGATTGTTTGTGAAATTCTTGTGATTGGTTTGATTTGAGTGTTTGTGCTTAAGCTACCGATATAATGGTAGTAATTGACAATAAACTAAATGTGTGATTGTGAAAGTGTTATGTGGTAAGAGTTGAGAAACAAATGATGGAAGCAAATCGTAAATGATGCAATTGGAACAACTGTGGTAATAACATATTTGGATTGTTGTGGAAAATTATTGTAGTGGCTTAAATTGCATATGAATTGTTGAAAATGATGGAAAATGGTATTGATGGTTATGGAAATTCTTGGTGAATTGTTGTTGTTACTTCCTGATAAGTGTTGTTGTTGTTGTTGTTGTTGTTGTTGTTGTTGTTGTTGTTGTTGTTGTTGTCGTTGTTGTTGTTGTTGTTGTGTTGTTTGTGAATTGTAACTGTACAGTGGGTTCTGGTTGCGCGCTGTAACACGAAGTTATAAGGTGTGGGTTGTAGTGATAAGGGTGGCCGAGGAATAAGGGTGGAGAGTGATCGAAATCACTATTGAAATAAAACTATGAGAAAAATATTGAAATTATTGATGTGAAATTATGGAAGGGGAAACATGAGATATTGTAAACTTGTTTGGCTTGATTGTTCCTTTCTTGTGTAAATGATTGTTGATTCTATTACTGCTTCCTATTTGTGTGGTTTGAGTTTACTTGGGGCTTTGTTCATATATATCAGTACAAATTCAAATATACCGATGTCCCCTTTTCCAGGGGTGCTACATTCGTGTTATGATTGTAGGGGGAATCATAACAGGTACTCCAATCCACTGACTGTAGCTCCCTTTCACTTCCGTCAGATGTATTGGTGAGCCCCTTTCCTCTCGGGGCCTTACGTTGCTTATGTCGCTTTTCATTTCGGAGTCTTGTTTTGATTTTTGTGTAAGGTATAGCCGGAGCCTTGTAATCGGCAAGTATTGTATCATCCTTTTGTATCCTTAGGGGCTACATTGACAGTAAGTGTGGGTTTTGAACTTATGTAAAGATGTATTTTGTATTTTGTCGATGTAAGATGTAAACCACGCTAAGAACCATGTATGTTGTGTAATAAAATGTGTTTTTAATTATGGATGGTTATTCACTTGGTTAATAAGTAATGAAAATGCGGGGGTAACACATGGGATAGGAAAGGCACCCTGGTCTGCTTGACTGGGGATACCCGGTCGAGCGCCGGTCATGTCCCTCGAATTTGGGGTGTGACAAACTTGGTATCAGAGCCTAAGGTTTTAAAAGTGTCATAGGATGTCTCTGAGCCGTGTCTAGTAGAGTCCTTCTTATCAGTGCGTTGTCGACCACATCTATGGTTTGAGTTTACTTTGGGCAAAGTTTGTTCATACATATCAGTACAATTCAAATGTATTGACGTCCCTTTTTCCGGAGGCGCTACATTCGTGTTATGATTGTAGGTGGATCCACAGCAGGTACTCCAGTCCACCGACCGTAGCCCCCTTCACGTCCGTCAGATGTATTGGTGAGCCCATTTCCTCTCGGGGCCTTGCGTGGCTTATGTCTCTTTTTATTTCAGAGTCTTGTTTTGGTTTTTGGTGTAAGGTATAGCTGGAGCCTTGTTACCGGCAAGTATTGTATCATCCTTTTGTATCCTTATTGGCTTCGTAGACAGTAAGTGTGGGTTTCAAACTTATGTAAATATGTATTTTGTATATTAGGCGATATAAGATGTAAACCACGCTAAGAACCAGGTATGTTGTGTATGTTTTGTGATAAAAGGTATTTTTAACTATGAATGGCTATTTTACTTGGTTAATAAGTAATGAAAATGCGAGGGTAGCACATGGGTTAGGAAAGGAACACGGGTCCAGTTGACTGGGGATACCCGATCGAGCACCGTCATGTCCCTCAAATTTGGGGCGTGACAGTAGTCTATTATCTACTTATTTTGCAATTGCTTAATACTTTCACTTTGTCCTAAATTCAGCCTCGCATGTATTTTACTTGTATACTGTTTATATGTGCTGAGCTTCCCGTCTAAAGGGCTTTTAAATTTTGATTAATTTCAGACATTCTTCTTTATATGCTTGATTGATTTCTTTCCTTGTTTGCTGATTCCCTTTGACTCCATTTAAGTTAAAAGTGTTCCTTCGCTTTTCTGAATTGGTTCATTTATAGACCAATACTTAAAAAATCTCTGACCCCTTGATTTACTACATACTGGGGGATCCTTACCTTTTTTGTTTTAATCGTGTATTTCAAAATCCTTCCAATAATTAAAACCCCTATGTATTTACCCTTAATTGCCTACTTTACACAAAATGCTTGTTTGATTTCTTTCCTTAAACAAATTTTACCATTCGAATATAAATTCCTTGATTAAAGGAAGTCTTGTATTGATTGATTTTAATTGATATTCAATTCCTTAATTATTTTTCTTACATTGTTTCTGCCTGCTCTTCACACTGTAAGTACTTGCTCTTCATTGACACAACACACCATCACTCATAGTCTTTCTGAACTCACACTTACACGCAATAGTATTCTCTCTTATTGTATGCACTGTGGCATGTTTACAAGACCTACTGCTTTTCTCTATTTGTTTATTTGAAATTGGTATGTCCTGATTTAAGCTTCAGTACCATAACAATGAGTTTATTTACTGCTTTGTATCCATGTCTACTTACTATTTCTGTATAGTTCAACACTTACTTTAGCATGCTGATTTCTTTCTGCATGTTCTATTATGAATCCCAAATCCCCGCCCGCCTATGTGTCTAAGCTATGGCTTAAGGCATGGAAATATGCAAATTATTATCCATGAATTAAACTTGATCCCTTGGGATCCTAGCCTCTAAATGGTGTGTTCCAATATGCTTATGGGTATGCGAGCATTCCCCATTGGTGGGCATGCCCACAACCTGCCCTTGCCTCTTTCAATTTCCCTATTCTCCCCGAACCCCTTATATGTACTTATTTGTAGCTATTTCCCTCTCAGTTTTCTCTTTTACAATTCAGTTTCTGCACTTGCACACTCTCTTAGTCTTTAAGTTCTGCCCCCCCTCTTGTGAGCTTTGCCCTGGGATCCTTTGAGCTCCCTCTAAACTTGGATACTTGGGGACTGACCTGTTCACACTGCACTTGTCCTAATCTGATAATATATTTTTGTGTGAACATTGACCGAAGTCCTTTTTGAGGCTCTTAGGGAACTTTGACACACTCAAATGGGAGAAAGGCTTTGGATCGTGATCTCTAGGAGTTGGTTTACCTCATATTTCAGACATGAAGTCTGAATCATGCTCTCCTTGGTTGTACTTTTAATTTTTGATATATTCTTTTACTTTATTCCGGGCTGTAATAATTTGTAATAAACTCTTGGGGATGGCTAGTGAAAAAGGAGGGATAACTATGTATGCAAAGGGTAGATATCATGCCTATATGTATTTCAAAGTTCTGCATTTCTCACATAGATGTCATGCCTATAGGTATTTATGAATTCTGCATTTCTTACATAGATATCATGCCTATAGGTATCTCTGAATTCTGCACATGCATGTAGAAAATATGCTTATAGGTCCTTCTGAATCTTGTATATCCATTTTTCATCTAGCAATCATGTTCATAGGTCTTAAATAATCTATTGTAATTAGATATCATGTTCCTAGGCCTTAAATGAAATTGAGCATCTAGATATCATGTCTATAAGGTTTCTGCATTTTTACCATGTCTATAAAAAGGTTTAAAATCGACAACGCTTAGAAAACTTGTCTATAGTAACTATTAATCGAATCTGAATCGCTTCATTCACGTATAAGGCTAAAACCACTAATAACGATGCGTTGTCATTTGCAGAACTTATAACCTTCGTAAAAAACTTGCTCCTCTTTAATAATCTGACAACCTTTCTTAGCTTCTACTTATTCAGTTTATTTCATTGCTTTCTGAATTCAGTAGATACCAATGCTATAGGATCCTTGTCCAATACTTAGGAAAGCCTTAGGGTAAACTAATTATAAACTGAATATGTCTTTATTAACTACAACCAGTATGCAGGCCTGATTCAGACTTCTTATCTGAATTAGATAATAAATCAGTCTGCCCCAACCTTTACGTTCTTAATCAGACCTTAAATAGTATATTTATGTCATGCTAATTGTGTGCTTTCTCTATTTAAAAGAGGTATATCTGAGCCCTTTTACTTGTTATGTGCTTTCCCCCAACTTGCTATACATGTTTTTGTATGTCGCCTTAGAATTTTTCCTTTGAAATTACAAGTAAGCCTAATATCCCTCCCATTTAAGATTAGTAGTCTCAAATGCCTCTGGGACTGATAGGATTAGGACGAATAATAGCTTGCAATAAGTAAACGAGACCATTCTGCACTTTAATACCTTAACAGGGTGGGAAAGGGTAGATATGGATATGATGACCACTCGATAACGTCTCGTGTAGACCCTCACCGAAGAGTGATTGCCGGATATTGTGTGGGGTGATCCATATTATTTATAAACCTAGGACCCATTTTCCTTTGTTTCTTTGTTTCTTATAATAACTCAAACTATTTCTTTAAAAAGTCAGCATTCTTTTAATTCTTTCCAACTTTGTTTACTTGTAACCATTATGTGAAAATCCCCTCTTATTTGAAGTTTAAATTGCCTACATGTTATTTGCACTTAAATTCACAACAATAGTCTGCTGGGAACCACACTAGTGGATCCTGAGGGGTGCCTAACACCTTCCCCTTGGGATAACTTCAAGCCCGTATCCAATCTCTGGTTACTCAAATCAAACCCTCTTAGTGTCCTAATGCACTTTAATCATTAGGTGGAGACTCTTCAATTCAAACCCAAATTCCCAAAAGGGAACGAGTTGTCCTCCTAAATGTCATAAACCCTATTTCGTAAGAAAAGGGGAGCGATAGCATGGCGACTCTACTTGGGATTTTTCTTAGGCTTTTACTATTTTAGGATGGTATTGTGACTTTACGCTTCTTTATGTGCCTTAATACCTTTAAGTATTTAATTCCCTTTTCAACTACAAAACTGACTTGTCTCTTTGTTTCTTTCCTTCATTGCTTTCCTTTATTACTTTTTTGAATTATGAAGAACTATTGTAATTATTGCTTTATAATGTGCAAATACGCGACAACTTATTTTAATTATTGCATAAGCATGTTTTCATCATCATATTCCACTCGTGCCAAATAAAATACCATACCAACGCTTATAATGAGTGGTTACGTTCTTCCCATATTATCACCCCATAAATCCGGCAAAAGCATATTTGCAGTAAAACAAATCAATCAATGGTATAGTCGACGGTTCCACGCCTTTTCCTCTTGAGTTGTCCGCTCAAGTGTACCAGCCTAAAACCCTATTGAAACCTTACTCTGTTTAATCATGCATGCATCATGGTCAAACCTAGTTGCGTCAGTTATGTTGTCTGCATAATGTCTCTTTAAGATAGTCTATTCAAAAGTCCACTGGGTTTTCCTAAAACCCAAATGAACACTACCACGTTTTGTGCATTTATTTGGAGAACTAAATGCTTTTATGCCAATTATTGTTATTTAATAATCGAGTCTGGTGGGGGTATGGGCCTAACCCTTTTGTCTTGCAAAAATATGAGGCACGAAGTCCCCAAATTTGGCGCGGTCACCAATATCCACCTAAAGTTGCTAAGCCAGTGGGAGGATCTTCATTTCAGTGATAAGACTTTTGTCCGAAATACCTTGGAAATCTACCTTCCCTCCTTGCAATCCAACCCAACAACAAGATCATAGAAGCTTCTACTCTGTTCTAGGATGGTGATAGGTATGTGTTCTGCTTCGGGGACATCTAAATGACACCCCTGCTAGAGGAAATAAGAGGATTAGCTGGTATACCAGGGGACACTCCAGATTTGCTAATGCCGTAAAATCGCGAGGGTAGAGGTTTCCTCAAAATGATGGGTGTAAAGAAGAATTTGGACTTCACATGCTTGAAATAGACGTATATAATTTGTATGAGAGGTACAGTCACAACAAATCTTACCGTACTTATCCTGACGAGTTCGACCTTATATCATTGAGGCATATTCACCGAAGGGTCTTTGTTTTCATGGGGATGATAGTGTTCCCAATGAAGAAAGCGAGGATTCACACCAGGATAGCTGTGGTCACCAAAAATTTAATGGAGGTGATTGGTAGGCAACCATTTAGCATAGTGCCCATCATTACATAGATATACCGAACTTTGGAGAAATGTCAACAAGGAGCCAAACACTTCGAGGGCTGTAATTTGCTACTCCAACTTTGGCTCATGGAGCATCTCCAAAGGGGTGAATATCAACAAGAGATTCAATGAAGGAATTGGGATGATCACATAGACTTCCATCATCCAAGATGAATGAACTACATGCCCAACATGTTCGCCCAGTCAGAAGACGCCAAGGAATGGGTAAAGCTGTTTAAAAATATAATTGAGGATCAAGTACAATAGATGTAGAGTGGTTTCCCTACTGAGGAAATCATCGCCTGATCCAGGGATGCACCGTTTCTGATACTGCTTGGTTTTAGAGGAACCTACCCTTACACAACTCTCCGAGTTATGAGATATGATGGTAGTAAGCAAGTTATACCAAGAGTCGCTAAGGTGAGTCACTTCCCGGACCAAATTTTAGGATGACGATAGCCCTTATAAGTTCCAAGCTCATAATACATGGCACTGCAAAATCATCATGGGAAGGGATACCATCGAGAGAGACAGATACCATGCTGGTTGTACTCCATACTATTCAGTTGACTGGAGGATAATCATAATGGTCTGGGTCAACCCGGGTTTGTTTGTTGTCATAAGATCATCGACGAAAAGGTTGAAGCACATGTCAAATACAATAAACTGTGCAAGAGGATTCATGGATGTGAAAGCAAGCACTGTGAGATACAAGAAGCCAACTAAAAGCTGACTGAAGAGTGGAAAGACATGGCTGTCAGTGCCAACAAGCGACTGGGATACTTGGAACGGGGTTTAGTAGAGCTAGAAAGGAAATTTCTCAAGTGAATCGAAGATTGCCAGAATGCTGAAGGAAACAAGGGAAGACACCTAGCCAAAACCTACCTGTTACTAGGACTTCGCAAGTTGGTGAAGCTATTCGATGGAGCCAAAGATGCCGAGTCTGGGGAAGGTCCTTCTGCGACCAAATATGTAGGAGTTTTTTTCTTTTTGCTTTGAGAAATGTAATAAGGCCTATGACCACTAGTGACATTTTATTTCCTATTATTTAGTGTCGTTTTGGGATTCTTCTACTTTTTATCAATAAAGTGAGGCATTTTACATTCTAAGTTCTCCAAATTAATTTGTTGCTAGGCCTACCTCGGGCACAAAGAGATTCCCCATATTAGGTCACAATTAACATTTTTGCACTATGTGTTTAAATATCACAATATTTTTCTGATAATCCTCACTAACTTGTTACCTTTTTGTTTTCACTTTTGTTTTATTCCCCTCCCCGAAGGTTAGTTTGTGTACTCCAGTATCATCATCCTACTCCACAAGATCCAAGGGCCCTCCCCACACTCCTCCTCTTAGTCCTATCATAAATAGGAACAAAGTGAATATAGAAGATTCAAACAACACCAGAAAGGAAAACTCAACTGAACGGGTAGAGGTCACTCATGGTACTTAGGTTTCCAAATAAAGTGCATCCTAGCTCGAGGAAAAATTTATGAAATTCCAGGAAGAACATGATCAAGTTCGGAACTTGGCAAATTTTTCACTTTCCCTCACCACCCCAGACATTAATTTCTCAAACATTCAAAACCCCGCACCTCCAAAAAATATACCAAAACCACCCAACTCCTCACCACCATTGCAATACTTGCCTCACTTCTAACAATACTCCATTGCTCATACCAGAACCTTTAAACTCCACAAATGACCATTTCCATACTCATCATAACACCCATATATATGTGGAGACCAGGCCACACTCCACCTAACTCATCTCCAGCACACCCGAGTCTAATGATAAAGACTCACTCATTAAGAATCTGGCTGAAGAAATTAAGAAATTGATTAGCCGAATTCAAGGCGTCGAAGGAAGTAAGGGGATTGAATGGTTAAACTACGAAGATCTTTGCGTAAAATCGGATGTTGAACTGCCCGAGGGGTACAAACCTCAAAAGTTCGAGATTTTTGATTGTACAGCGGATCCAAAAGTTCATTTGAGAACATACTGTGACAAGCTAGTCAGAGTAGGGAAAGACGAGAGGATACGCATGAAACTTTTTATCTTGGTACATTATCCAAGACTCGAAGAAATGGTCGAACTGGGTGAGTATGGCATCTGACTTCATAGACAAGTTCAGGTTCAACACAGGAAGTGCACCGAATGTGTTCTACGTTTAAAAGCTAAAGAAGAAGACCACAAAAACATTCCGCGAGTATGCTACTCGTTGGAGATCAGAAGTTGATAAGGTCAGACCTGCTTTAGAGGAGGAATAAATGAACGAGTTTTTCGTCCGGGCTCAGGACCCTCAATACTATGAAAATTGATGCTGATCGAGAACCATAAATTTTTTGACATCATCAAGATGGGAGAAAGGATCGAGGAAGGCATCAAAAATGGTGTATTCACGAACTTTGAAGCCTTGCAAGCTACCAATAAGGATTTACAGTCTGGTGGTACGTCCAAGAAAAAGGATGTAGGTGCCGTAATGGTTGCACAAAGAACCAAATCCCCTATCAAATACCACACATATCCAATGCCTCCACTTACGTATTAGCCTACCCCGAACTACCAAACACCTTCACCCTCCTACCAAACTCCACCACCTACTTATCAATAACCTCCACCTACTACATATCAACCTACTTCACCCAGATATTCCCAACCTGCACATGTATACCAAGCCTATAATGTTCAACCATCCCACTATAAATCACCTCCAGCACGCCAAACCTTCCTAGACCTCGACCAAATTTTGACCACAGACCTCTTAAACAATATACCGCCATTGCTGAACCCATTGACCAGCTATACGAAAGGCTCAAAGCTACTGGTTATGTCACCCCTATCCCTGCTATAACCCATGAGAACCCTTTTCATTGGGTTAACCCAAAAAATCCTGTGCATAACATTCCAGCATGAAAGGATATACCATTGATGAATGCCATTCTTTGAAAGATAAGATCCAGGCTTTAATTGACAATAAGATTATTGTGGCAAAGGAGCCTGTTCCAAATGTCCGCTATAACCCTCTGCCAGACCACAAGGGTGGAGGTGTTCACATGATTGAAATAGGGGATGAATGGGACCCCAAGAGATGGATCGGTTTAATCACATAAGGCGATGATCCGAAGAAGTCAATAGTCACTGTTAATCCGATTTAGTCCAGATTTAGCCTTCTGAGGACTCCAATATAAATATGTCTATTCCGCTGGAGTTTGAAGCACCATCCTCTACAAAGACATCAACGCTGATTGAGGTCGAATTTATGTCACCAGCAAATACACCTACGCCCTTCGAAGTTATAGTTGTACCACACAAGGTTCATAATCTGTTTAGAGTAAAGGGAGACACACCAATTCCATTGACAATGTCGGACGTAACACCATTCCATACAAATGCTATACCTTGAGACTACACAGCCGAGGCAATAAGAAAAGGGAAGGTCAAGTTTGGGGAAGCCGTTGTGGCAAAGGGTATAACAAGAACCGGTAGGGTTTATACCCTGGAACATTTGGCTGAGTCAAGCAAGCATGCCTTTGGTCGGCCAACAATCACTGAAACTGGTCCTGATGATCTCTGGAGTAAGATACAAGCCAAGGAATACTCGATCATTTATCAGCTGAACAAAACGCCGACATAAATTTCTATCCTTGCTTTGCTACAAAATTTCGATGCACACAAGAATGCCCTTGTTAAGGGTGTTGAGTGAGGAATATGTACCAAGAAACATCACCATAGGAGAGATGGAAAATACGGTAGGGTAGGTATTGGAAAGTAACAAGATCAGATGAGCTGCCACCAGAAGGGTTGAGTCACAACAAGGCGTTGCACATCACCGTGCAATAAGATGATTATTTTATCACCAGATTCCTGATTGATAGAGGGTCCAGCCTCAACAGTTGTTCGTTGGTAACACTCAGGACATTGGGAAATGGGCTGGATGAGATAAAGGACGTGGCCATCAATGTCAAAGCTTTCGATGGTTCCCAAAGGTCCACCATTGGGGAGATTAGTCTGTGTTTGAAAATGGGGCCTACTTGGTTCGATGTTGATTTTCAAGGAAGAATTTTAAGAATAGACCTAAGTCCAACCTGGACGATACTGATATTGTTAACTTGGGAGACGCAGAAAAAACATGAATCAACATTCATTTGTCACCAGAAGAAAATGAAGAGTATACAGAATTTCTAAGGGAATATGAGGAGACATATTCGCCTAGTCATACAATGACATGGAAGATTTGAGTAAGTTCTTCAATATACTGAGAAGGTACAACCTGAAACTGAATCCCACAAAATAAACATTTGGGATTCCTGCCAGAAAACTACTCGGGTTCATTGTAAGTCGCCAGAGAATAGAACTGGATCCATAAAAGGTCAAAGCCATTCAAGAATTGTCACCGCCAAAGAACAAGAAGAACGTAATGATTTTCTTGGGGAGACTCAACTACATCAGCTGGTTCACAGCACAATCTACAGTTATCTGCGAGCCAATCTTCAAAATGTTGAAGAAGCACGACGATACCAAATGGATTGATGACTGCCAAAAGGCCTTCGACAGAATCAAGGAATACCGATCATCACCACCAGTTTTGGTCCCACCCGAGCAGGGTAGACCTCTATTACTCTACCTCAAAGTATTGGATGGAGCGTTCGGTTGTGTTTTTGGGCAGCATGATGAAACAGGGAGGAAAGAGCAGGCCATTTATTACATCAGTAAGAAGTTCACCCCATACGAGGCCTGGTATTCTCTGTTAAAGCGCACCTATTACGCTTTGACTTAGGTAGATTAGAAGTTGAGGCACTACTTATGTGACTGTACTACATATCTCATATAAAAAATGGATCCTTTGAAGTACATCTTTCAGAAGGCCATGCCTACCGGAAAGCTAACCAAGTGGTAAATCCCGCTGAGTGAATTTCACATTGTCTACGTAACTCAGAAAGCGATCAAAGGACATGCATTGGCAGATCACCTAGCCGAGAATCCCGTGGATGAAGAATACAAACCCCTAAAGACATATTTTCCTAACGAAGAGGTATCATTCATAGGAGAAGATATTGCAGAATCCTATGACGGTTGTAAAATGTTTTTCGATGGAGTAGCAAATTTTAAACGAGTTGGCATAGGACCAGTCCTAGTGCTAGAAATCGGTCAGCATTATCCGGTATTTTCCAAACTCAAGTTCTCGTGCACCAACAACATGATCGAGTACGAAGCATGAATTTTAGGGCTTGAGATTACCATTGACATGAACATCCAAGAGTTGTTAGTAATTTGGGATTTAGACTTGCTTATACATCAGGTCCGAGAAGAATAAGTGACCAAGAACTCTTAGATACTCCCTTATTTGCATCATGCACGGGATTTAAGAAAGAGGTTCACAAAAATGGAGTTTCAACATGTTCCCAAAATACAGAATGAGTACACTGATACACTGGCTACCCTATCATCCATGATACAACATCCAGACAAGAACTTCATTGACCCCATTCCGATAAAGATCTATGATCAGCCAGCTTACTGTGCTCTTGTCGAAGAAGAAGCAAATGGAAAGCCTTGGTTTTATGATATTAGGGAATACTTGGCAAAAGGAGAATACCCAGAACTTGCAAACACTACTCAGAAGCACACACTTCAAAGGTTGTCTAAAAGTTTCTTTCACAACGGAGGAATCCTGTATAGGAGGACTCCGAATCTGGGATTAATAAGGTGTGTCTATGATAAAGAAGCATCTAAACTACTAGAAGGAATCTATGCTGGGACCTACGGTCCACATATGAACAATTTTGTCTTAGTTAAGAAGATACTCCAGGATGGTTACTTTTGGATGACTATGGAGATAGACTGCGTCCAATATGTCTAGAAGTGCCATCGCTGCCAGATACATGCAGACATGATAGAGGTACCTCCAAATGAGCTTAATGCAACAAGCTCACCGTGGCCGTTCACCGCCTGGGGAATGGATGTTATCAGACCAATCGAACCTGCTACATCAAATTGGCACAGGTTTATCTTAGTAGCAACCGACTATTTCACCAAATCGGTTGAGGCAAAAACTTACAAAGCAGTGACTAAGAAAGTCATGGAAGACTTCATCTGCAACCGTATCGTTTGTCAGTTCGGGATTTCAAAATCAGTCATCACTGATAATGGTTGCCATTTCAACATTGACATGATGAAATCCATGTGAGAAACCTTCAAGATCAAACATAAAAATTTTATAGCCTACAGACCTAGATGAACGGAGCCGTAGAAGTCGCCAATAAGAATATCAAAAAGATACTAAGGAAGATGATAGAGAAGCACAAGCAGTGGCATGAGAAACTATCATTTGCTTTAATGGGGTACCACATCACAGTCCGCGCATCAACTGGGGCAACCCCCTATATGCTGGTTTACGGTATTGAGGAAGTTATTCCTGCTGAAATAGAAATTCCCTCCCTAAGGATCATACAAGAAACTGAGCTCGATGATGCCGAATGAGTGAAGAGTTGTTGCGAACAACTAGCTCTTATAGATGGAAAAAGAATGAATGCAGGTTGCCATGGTCAAGTTTATCAGAACAGAATGTTCAGAGCCTTCAACAAAAGAGTTAAGCCAAGACACTTCACACCAGGGCAGTTACTGTTAAAGAAAACTTTTCTGCATCAAGATAAAGCCAAAGGAAAATTCTCTCCCAACTGGTAGGGCCCATACATGATTCACCAGGTTCTAATAGGATGAACCATCATACTTGCATAAATGGATGGAGAAGTTTGGCCAAAGCCGATCAATTCAAACGCAGTCAAGCGATACTATGTGTAATCTTTATGATGTAATTTGAACTATGCCTGACCCGATTCCCGTTAGAGGGGATACGTAGGCAACCCTATGGGTTTGGTCACAAGTTAATATGAATTTCATTTCCCCTATAATTGGAAACAAGGGCAGTATTTTGAGGAGGACCCTTAAAATTTCGAAAGGATTTCAATCGGTCATCGCAAGTAGCTGTCAGAAGCATCAACCTAGTAAATTGGGGCTGAATTTTGAGAAGGATCCTCAAAATTCTGTCTCAAGAAAGGTTACAATGCCTTGAACCACGCTGCAGTCGTCGATTCATCTAAAGAAAACTATTCTTGATTATGTATTTAATATTTATTAAAAACCTGGGTATCGGGTACAGATTCCGGTTCAGAAACTTGCTACAAGTCCGAAATATCATATAAGACCTACCCATAAAATTTGGTGTCAATCCGAGTAGCCGAAGGGCATTTTGATCCGTTGATAGGAAGTTAAGAACTTGAAGTTCATTAAGTTTGATCAATTAGTTTTGGGGTTCGATTCCTTGATTTAGTGTTGTTTTGGATGTTTCGCGGTTGCGACTAGGTCCGCCTCACGATTTCACACTTATAGGTATGGTCGGGCGATGTCGGGAGCCCCGAGCGTCAAATGATACAGGTTCGAGCGAAGTTGGATTTTTTATGGGAACAACATTTACTGCTTCTATCAAAGCCGCTTCTGCAGCTCTTGGACCGTAAAAGAGGAGACCGCAGAAGCCGCCAGGCCGGCCCAGGGGGAGAACCGCAAAAGCAGGCAAGGAACTACTGAAGCGGATTCGCTTGTGCGGCTCCCAGACCGCAAAAGCATTTGACCACTCCTTTCCCAAAACCACATATGCAATCATTTGTTCATAGGTGCGAGACAAAAAAAACGGTCCCCAAATCACAGAAGCGGAAATCACAAGGGCAGTGAGCTCATTTAATACGGGCTCAAGTGCATTTATCTCCCATTTCCTCCATACTTGGGCGATTTTGGAGCTTTCAGAGAGAGGCTTTCAACATAACATCACAAGGTAAGTAATTCCCACTCACACTTAGCTTAAATACATGAACATTACATAGATTTAACACTAATATTCAAATAAAATTAAGGGTTAGAGATAGACGTAATGTTTTGATAAATTATGATTTAACCACCTAATAGCTATGTAATGAACTAAAATTTACATTTTAGTAATCCTTAGGTTATGGAGAACATTTTCCTTCAAAAAATCTCAGAACCTGAGCATGTGGGCCCGGGGTCAGAATTTAGAAAACTTACGGGAATGGTTGGAAAATCATTCAATTAGCTGGGATTCCACTTTGTGAGCACTTATTTACTAGCTCTTACTTTATTTAACTAGTTGGTGCTTGTTCGGCTTCGAATTTAGGTTGGAGCCTACTCTTATTATTGAAGGAATGCTACAGAGCGAGGTGAGTCTCCGTTCTAACTTTGTGAGGGGAAATGTCTCCCTAGGATTAATAAAATGTATAATTGTTGGTAAATGCGGGGGTACTCATGCACAAGGTGACGAGAGTCCGTGCGTAGCTATCACTTTATTGATTGTCTGGGTAGTTTAGGGCCCACATCATGCTATAACTATGAATATTCAAACTTCATCATGCTAATGTGATTTCCTAGTATATATTAAAGGCTAGAAGGAAAATAAAAGTGAACTTGTACACTTGTTGAACGTCTGTATGATGTAATTTAACACGTATTGCCTTCGTGTGCATTCTGGATGCTTGCTTGTTATTTGTGGATCAGGCCGATCACCTAGGTATGAATAGATGCATCTATAGGCACGCCGTCAATCCTCGGCAAGTGCACATTTCATTATGTCATTATGTTGGTTCGGACTGTCGCCTCGGTATAATGTGTGCATGATTCTTATGTGGAAACTTGTGCTCACACTACTTTTATTAGACATTGAGCATGAAACTGTAAAAATCATGATACTTCAAAAGACATGACTTGTCTCTCTTGCCTTGAACTTGTTAATACTAGTAGCTTCCATGCTTATAATTAATCTCACATATTATTTGACCTTAGTAAGTTCATGTCGACCTCTTGTCTCTACTCCTTCGAGGTTAGGAGGGATACTTACTGGGTACATGATATTTATGTACTCATGCTACAATTTTGTACTTAAATGTATATTATTTGAGGTAGGTGGATCTAGTCATTTTTCGGGCGCACACCAGTGAGATACCTTGGACTTCTACAGTGGGCTGCCTTCTTTCATTGATGATCTACAGCTGAAGAAGTCACATGTGTACTTTTGCTTTTTGTGTCTATCCTGGTCCAGACAGTAGGATAGTGTATTATTTATTTTTGTGTATTCTCTACTAGTTGCCCATAGCTGTGACACCAGGTTCTAGCACACACTTTAGTATACTAGTTTTGGGGGTTGTAATATTATATCTTCACTTGATTGTTTCAGGTTCTGGAAACCCCTTTGGGATACTTATTCCCTTCTTAAAACTGTTGATCAACTAAGAAATGTTTTCCGCAATTGGCTTTCCCGATAAGGAAGTTGGGCGCCTTCACGACCTATTGTGGAAATGGGTCGTGACACATAGCCTTAGACACTCTAGTAGCGGTACCATGGACATCTGAGTATGAAATAGTTGGGCAGCATTGGAAAGCCATGGTCTCCAAAAAATGATACAGAGCAACCAAGCATCTTGGTACCACACTGACAGAATCGGTGGCGTAAATCAAGCTACTTAGTACATCAAGGCCATAAACCAACCACCACATTGAAAACTCATAAAGTTTTCTTTGTTTGAAGCAGAAACAAAGCAGTTCAGAATGGAGATTCTAAAAGAACGAATGTCACCAAACATAAGCTCCTTGAAATCTCCATTTTACCTTTTTAGCATGCATCACTACTGTTCACACCTCCAATTTTCGTAGTTTAACTCAAGTAGAATCATTTTGCCTAGGGGGATCCAGATCATAGTTTAGGGTAGAAGTACTATTCTCTCAGGATGTTTTACGTAGCTTAACTTAGGTAGAACATCTTTCTACTAGAGGGATCCGGCTCATAGTTCTGGGTAGAAGTACTCTCCGCCTAGGCTATTTTTAGTAGTTTAACTCAAGTAGAACATTTTCACCTAGAGGGATCCAACTCATATTTCCGGATAGAAGTACTCTCCGCCCATGCTGTTTTTTGTAGCTTAACTCAGGTAGAACCTTTTCGCCTAGGGGGATCTGGATCATATTTCCAGGTAGAAGTACTCTCCGCCCAGACTATATTACTAGCTTAACTCACGTTGAATCCTTTTGCCTAGGGGATCCAACTCTTATTTTCAAGTGGAAGTACTCTTGGCTTAGGTTGTTTTACGTAGCTTATATCAGGTAGAACCGTTGCTCCTAGGGGGATCCAGCTCATAGTTTCGAGTAGAACAAATCTTCGCTTGGGTTTTTTAATATAGCTTAACTCAGGTAGAACCATTTTGCCTAGGGGATCCAACTCATAGTTATGGGTAGAAGTACTCTTCACTCAGGGTTTTTTACGTAGCTTAACTCAGGTAGAATCCTTTCGCCTAGCAGAATCCAACTTATAGTTTCGGGTAGAAGTACTCTTCACTTTGGGTGTTTTACATAGCTTAAATCGGGTAAAATCATTTCACCTAGGGGGTCCAGTTCATATTTTCAAGTAGAAGTACTCTTCGCTCGGGGTGTTTTACATAGCTTAACTTAGGAAGAACCGTTTCACCTTAGGGGATCCAACTCATATATTCGGGTAGAAATACTCTTTGCTCAAGGTGTTTTATGTAGCTTAACTCAGGTAGAACCATTTCTCTTAGGGGGATCCAGCTCATAGTTCTGGGGTACTCTTCACTCAGGGTATTTTACGTAGCTTAATCAGGTAGAACCATTTCACCTAGGGATCCAGCTCATA
This sequence comes from Nicotiana benthamiana, assembly GCA_034376525.1. Taxonomy (NCBI): domain Eukaryota; kingdom Viridiplantae; phylum Streptophyta; class Magnoliopsida; order Solanales; family Solanaceae; genus Nicotiana; species Nicotiana benthamiana. The sequence goes on from CM067323.1 coordinate 61,827,017, forward strand.
TTTTCAGGTAGAAATACTCTTTGCTCAGCGTGTTTTACGTAGCTTAACTAAGGGAGAACTGTTTTACCTAAGGGGATCCAGGGTGCCAACCCTTGGTTACATTTCTTCCTAGTAATAAAGGGTGCCAACCCCTGGTTACATTTCTCTTCAGTAATACAGGGTACCTAACCATTGTTACATCCCTTCCTAGTGATACATGATACCAACTTATAATTACACTCCTTTTTGGTAATACATGGTGCTAACCCCCGGTTATGTTTCCCTTCAGTAATACAAGGTACCATACTCTAATTCCATTCCCTTTGGTAACACATGGTACTACCTCATGGTTGCGTATCCTCGTATAGCTTGTTCATACTACTGTCTTTGTCTTTATTTCAGTAAATTAGATAGTTTATTACTTTTTGTAATAACTCACAAAAGTTTCCTAGTGCCAGACTGGGGCAGAATTTTTTTGTTTATTTTGGTTTAGTTTTATCCCTTTGAGGCTCTGCCCTATTGCACAAGTGACGATTAAAGCTTGCAATTCAAGTTTCTAAGCAGAAGAAAGAAGTCTTCCGATTACATGATGGTTGGAGTTAGCTTTAATAATGTGTCACCAACCCGACATCTCAAGATTCATCTTCTCAAGTTCTAAGGAGGAAATCAAGCAATCGAGAATGAGCTATAAACTTTTCGTTAAAAAGACATCAAGATCCAATTTAAGGTCAGCACACGCGAGCAGGTCAAGAATCAAGATTTAAATCCAAAAGACGCATAGATAGGAATGTTGTACTTTGCAAACATATATAGTTCTCTTCTCTTTTTCTTTTGATGTAAGAAACGAGTGACATTAATAGCAACAACAGCAGCAACAACAACAGTCTTAACTCCAGTGTCTGGCAGTCCCATCTACCAAAAGTTTCAGAACTACACTGATCGGATTTCTTTATAGCCAAGGATATGTAGGCAACCTAAGAAGCAAGGTTCGATCACCTTTTTCACAAAAAATGCTTTTAATTCAGGGACGTGTGAGCAAAAATTAATCATGGAATTCACTTTTCTTTGCTCGAAAACTTTTCATGTTCTCGAGCAAAGAGGAGCAGTTGTAAATACCTAATTTCTGCACTCTTTTACCATATCCTAAGTCATTAATTTTTTGTTATTTTAATTATTTTTTATTAAATTGAATATTTCCTATCATGAAAATACCAATAATAATAATAATAATAATAATAATAATAATAATAATAATAATAATAATAATAATAATAATAATAATAGTTTTTCTTTTTTATTTGTGCATTTTAGGAATTAACTAACGATTCAATTGGTGAATCAATCTAGTTAATTGATCATTTGAATAAGTTACTGACTTAATTGATTTGTTTGTATAAATTTAATTTAATAATTATAATTAAGGAAAATGGGATAAAATTTGAAAGAGAGTGGTCAAAAGTGCAACATCAAGGCCAATTGAGATGGATACCATGAGAAGAACAAAAGCGACATAGTTTAGGCTAAAACGACGTCGTTTGGTTTTAAGTCCCATATTTTAAATCTCAGTCGTCCAATGGTCCATGTTCAATACCCTAGTAGTTATATAAGGTTCAAAATAAGATTTTTGGCTCATTTAACCTAAAATCCAAACCCTAGAGCCTTTCTTCTTTCTCCCTTTCCCATCTACCGCTGCCCCCTGTCCACACTGGCATCGCTAGCAAGAAATTACCTCACGGCGGCGGCGCACCTTTAATCAACCCAAAATTTTTTATCTCCTCCTTTCTTCCTCCTTCTTTCTGCCTATCCCAACCAAATCCCTTGAATACCTCCCAAACTCCATGAATAAACTAAAAACCGAAACCCTAGCTTACTTCATTTTGTAAATTCATCGAGTTTTAGGCCTCTCCTTCATACAATACTTACATAAACATGTAGAGATCCACATTATCTATCATCCTATGTTGGCGTTGACCTGAAAACGCCTCACCACCACCGGCAACCACCCCCACTGTCATGGCATCACCGCTGCTCCACCACCTAAACAACCCCTGAAAGCTTCTTCCACGCATAAACACGACCCGTTAATCTCCCTTTCTCTTTGACATAGTGCCAAACTCAACCTGGTTCACTGAAGTGTTTCGGCATTTGTCATCGAGAAAAAGAGGCGTGGAGGTCGATTTGCCATCTATTTGTGTCACACTATTTGTTCGAAGGCTGAGCACTTAGGTAAAACACTAATCTTCTCCTATGTGTTTCTTATTTGTTATTTTAATATATTTGATTGTTGTTTTCTTATTTTAGTTAAATTCTGATTAGTAGTTGTCCTAGTCTATCGCTTAATGTAGTTTGTGTTTCTTTAGAGATTAGGTTTAGGTTTTAATTTGTGTTCTATGTCTATGCTTTTTCCTAATCACTTAATTCATGCCTTTTGATTTAGTTAAATTAGGATAGTTGTTCTAGTCTAGTTTCAACAAAATACTGGCTCGTATTGATTATCATCGTTTAATGTTTTAGTTAACATCGATTACTTGTTGATCGTCTTGATCTTGATTACCTGTTTTGGTCTAGTTACTATGAGTTTTGGTTAGTTTGATGTTCTGATTAGTTAAATTAGGATAGTTGTTCTAGTCTAGTTTCAACAGAATACTGGCTCGTATTGATTATCATCGTTTAATGTTTTAGTTAATATCGACTTGTTGATCATCTTGATCTTGATTACCTGTTTTGGTTTAGTTACTATGAGTTTTAGTTAGTTTGATGTTCTGAATAGTTCATATCCAATTTCGTTAGGATGTAACCATTATTGCAATTAAGTTTATGTTTTAACTAGGTCGTTCGGTTCTAGATTACTTTTTGAATTATGCTGAAGTGTTGTTAATCTAGTTGTTACTTAGCAACTAATGTTTGTCTGTTTGGTTGGTAACTTCAGTCTAGTTAGACTATTTCTTGTGTTTTGGTTTAAAAAATATGGGTTGGTAGAGTTATTTCTGTTAGGATTATGATTCCTACTAAAGACAACAACCTTCATTTCGAATAATTCGGATATATAAACTACATGAGCGGAAGCTAACCTGAATCCATATGTGGAAATGTTGAGCCTCCTTTTGATGATTGTCCTTTGTTGTGAAATCCTTTAGCCTTCCTTCAAGTTTCTTGAAGTATATTTGTCCCCACAAGAATGTATCCACAATACTCAACAATATATGAAAAGGTTCACAATAATAGTGTTATGACAATTGTCAAAATTTGGCTTATGGTTTTCCACACTATTTGCAAGATAATGGATTGTTAGGTTCTTGATTCAATGGGAGGAAGAAGAACTTGTCTTGCACTAGGGTGGGAACCATAACCCCCCACTTTATAACTCTAGGAGTTACATAACCCAAGAGACAAGAGTTACAAGAGTTATGTCTTGCAAGAGTTACATAACTCAAGAGTCACAAGCATGTAACCATGGTTACATATGTAACCTTAGTTAGCCCATCATAAACTAAGGTTACCCTTTTGGGTATCTACACATTAGTCCTACACTTTAGTATGACAATACATTGGCCCCCTTAACATAATGTCCATAAGACCACATAATTAGGCCAAACCAAAAGATAGCACATAACATATAATTATCCATATATTGTTCATATGTGTGTAGATATAAGTCCATATATCTAGATATAAATCCATATATCTTACAATTTCGTCAAAAATTGAAGATTAGTTAGTTTAATCATATATTAGGGTACTTTAACAGCTTGCTTTTAGTGTTAGAGTGGCTGAAAGTATTCTTTTACCTCATGCTTATGCCATAACTGTTGAAGGACTGTCTTTTCCCCTTTTGAATAGTCCTTGAATAGACTTTCAGCACACAATTATGTCTTTTGGACAGGTATTTTGTAGCAAAAGTAAGTCCTTTTGGACAGACTATCGATGAATCTGTCCAAAAGGTGCTTCTTTCTCCTACTTAAAAGCTCATTTTAACAAAATCTATCACACATTTGGCTGGACATCTTTTACACACTCAAAAAGAATTAAAAGCTTGAGAACTTTTGAGTGATTTTCTAGAGAGTAAAAAAAATCTTTGTGAGTTTGACTCTTAAAGTACAAAATTAAGAGAAATAGAGGGGCCTTGCATGCAATTTTTGGAGTTACTATTGGCTAATTTCAACTGCTTTGCTGGGTATCCTAGTTCATTTTCTTAAGTTCGAAAGTCTGCTATTTGTTGACTGTCTTTTGTTGTGTAGGGATGGCATAATATCGCCCGAGCCAAAAATACCGGACGAACCGATAATTTCTATTTATATGGTTTGATTTATTTGTTTTTTCGGTCGATTTGCTATTTATATTTTTTAAAAGTTTCGTGTTCAGTTTGGTGTTCGAAATAAGTTATTCGATTTTTCGGTGCAGTTTTTAGGTTCGAGTCCCACAGCCTCTCATTTACCAATGATGGATCCAATCTGAAAAAAAGAAAAGAAAACTTGAAGTACATCTAAAAATAGAAATATTAAATATTTAATTCCCTGCTCTAACTGTATCGACTCTTGGTATTGCTGCTTTGAACAAGGTATTGAAGTGGTAGTATTGTGGTGTTGAATTGATGTGTAATCAACAAATGAGAAATTAAGTTTAGCTCTAGGACCTCTAAATTCAATAGCAGCTTTATCATAAGCTCGAGCTGCATCCTCTGTTGTATTAAAAGTTCCAAGCCATACTTTAGTTGCCCTTCTTGGATCTCTAATTTTCACCACCATGATCATTATTCAATATATTATGATAGTTATTGGTTTCCCGATGATAACATAAGTCCCATTTGTTACTTTCAGTTAATGTGCAAAGCATAACTGCTACTACTAAGAAAATATTGAATTGCAAATTCAACAATAAAAAAATACTCATTACTACATATTCTTAGGAAATACAATAAGCATATATTCTCAGTGCATATTTTAAGAAAGAAGTCCAATTTTCCAAGCCTAAAAATTGAGAAATCAAACCGAAGATAATCGCACCAAACCGCACCGCATCGAAAATACTTTGGTTCAGTTTTTGGTTATTAAAATCGTAAATCGAAAATAGAAAAAACTGAACTCAACTTCTACGAAACCGATCTGAACCGATCGACGCCCACCCTACCGTGTTGCTACATGTTCTGCTGTGATCTGGAAAGAATTAAGTTGATGTGATGACTCGGCCCGTCGTCACGTGAGTTACCGCCCTGTTTTTACCATATTAAGTTTCTCTATGTTGTTTTAAATGGAAATGAGACACTTAGTCTCTTAAAGGAAAGCTTATTTTGGAAAAGTCAACCAAAAGTTGACTATTGAGTTAGAGGGCTCGGATGTGAATTCTGATGATTTGGTTAGCTTCGGGGGATGATTCGTGACTTTGGAGTATGATCAGAATTGATTTTGGAGGTTCAATGTGGAATTAGGCTTGAATTGGTGAAGTTAGTATTTTGGTGAAATCCGATGGATAGGTGAGATTTTGATTCGGGGGGTCCGAATGGATTTCCAAGAGTTGTAATAGCTATGTTAGGTGATTTTGGATATGTGTACAAAGTTTCAGGTCATTCGGAGGTGGTTAGGTCGAGTTTATGATTGAATGTGCGATTCGAAAGTTTTTAAGAAACTTAGGCTTTGATTTGATGATAATTGAGGATTTTAATGTTAACGATAGTATTTTGATGGTTCGAGAAAGTTTGAAAAAGGTAATAGAACATGTATGTGCTTTTGGTTGAGATTCCGGGGACTCGGGGTGAGACCGGGTGTTAAAACAAGAAGTTTTTGAAGTTAGCTTCAGGTTTGTATTGTTGTCATCTGGTATTTTTGCTTATGTGGAAAAGGAGCTCAGCGGATGAAGGAGCGCAAAAGCGATTTTTGGTCACACTCCTAAGGATTCAAAGACTTAATCGATAATTTCCTAATAATTGGAACTGAAAACTAAAATCTAACTTTGTTTTATAACTCACATGCATATTCTAGACTGAGTGTGGATCGGGCTGCATGCCGCAGCGATGTTACGCTGATATTGCACTTGGGTTGTAGGATCCTCTCTGGAGTCTGAACCCCCACAGTGAGCGCGAGTACCCAAATGGATCGGGCTGCACGCCGCATCGGTCATGTGCATTGCATTGCATTCATGCTTTAATGTTTATCTGATCTATCTAATTTTGTTTGTTGTCATTTTGCAGTAATTATGCTAAACTGTTAGTTATAGCTTTACATTGTGGTATTTTTGTGGATTCTCATCTTCAGTCATTATATATGCTTATTACTCACTAAGATCGAAGTACTCACTTTACTCCCTGCACCATGTGTGCAAATTCAGGTGCGACGGGAGCTTAGTTGAGCAGTTTGATGTCTTTCAGAGTTACTCGAAGTTGTCGAGGTAGCTGCCTGACGTCCGTAGGACCCGACTACTCCCCCTTATCCATTTATATTTCCGCATTCTAGACTTATATATTTTGAGAACTTATTTTCTCAGTTGTATTAGAGGATCTAAACTTGTGACCCCGGATCTTTTGGGAGTTAAATTAATTTTATTATGGTTTTCCGCATTGTTCTATCTACTATCAAAATTATTAATCTTGTCCACTATTATAATAACTCCATTAATGTCAGTGAGTTTTCATACTTGGGTCGTGAGTGCTGAAATGGTCGGGCTTGACTATCAATTGTTGAGCGTCATCACGATCGGGATTGGGGTCGTGTCAAGTTGGTATCAGAGCCTAGGTTAATAGGCTTCGCGAATTATGAGCCGATTTAATAGTCTCGCGGATTGGTACAGAGACGTCTGTATTTATCCTTGAGAGGCTACTGAACCTTTAGGAAAATCTTCACATTCTTGAAACTCTTGTCATGTGACTTTGTTGAACCGAGAACTAAACTATTGTATTATATTCTCTCGCAGATGGGGAGAACTCGTGCTACCAGACGTGACAGACGACCATCTTTACCACCCGCTAGAGGTCGTGGTCGTGGTTGAGGCGGACCAATGAGGGAAGCACCTGCAGATCCACCAGCTACCCAGGTTCAGGACCAGCCTCCAGCTGTAAATGCTCTAGCAGCACATGTCTAGGCATTGGCAGTGCCCATTGTGATTCCTGGTCTCCAAGAGGTTTTAGCTCAGATTTTATCAGTCTGCACTGGCCTGGCTCAGGAAATCTCAGCCACTACTGTTAGAAGTCTAACTGTATTAGAAGTCTAGTCTAAATTGTATTAGGAGTAGGCTAGGTTATGTGTATTATATATAGGGCTCATTGTATCATGTTTACATATCAATTATATATTCTTCTCCCGTGCCTTCTCACATGGTATCAGAGCTTTGGTGAGAATAGTATAGCTGTAAGTCATTCCAGCTATTTCCGGGAAGAAGACCTCGTCGCCGTGCAATTTTCCGTCGACTTAACAGGCTGTCCGTAACCTAAACTACCTTTTCTGTTGGTGTTGTGCAAAATCCGAGACCACCACGAGGTTTGGGAGAGAATTCCGACCAACCCCAGAAAAAAATCACCGGAAACCGACGCTACACGCGCCCCCACGCGCGGCAGGACCCTCGGCGCGTGAAGCCCACGCGCCGGCGCGTGAAGCCCACGCGCCGGCGCGTGAGAGCATTTCCGGCCACTTTTTCCGATCGCTCCAGAAGGACAGTTTAGTAGGAATATAATTCCGACCCTACCCATCCATTTTTTGTTCGATTCCGACAACTTTGATTTTTTCCGGCGACCTACAATGATTTTTCCGGCAGCTACAGTACTTTCCGGCCAATATTTCTTCAGGACAGTTTGCTCCTACTTGAATTCCGAGCCTATCCATATTTTTACTTTTCAATTCCGACAACTTTGAATTTTTCCGGCAGCTACAGTGCTTTTCCGGCAGCTACAGTGCCTTTCCGGCAGCTACGGTGTTCCTGTTATCCGGTAGCACCAGTTTTCAGTCCTCTGTTCAGTTTCAGCGAGTTTTCAGTTGATAATCCAACGATGTCTTTGGGACTAGATGCTTTCGGGCCTAAAAACCAGGGTTCTGGCAGTTCCGGTATTATGATTACCTCAGAACCTTTAATGGGAGGTTCAAACTACCTAGCTTGGGCTTCGTCTGTCGAGTTGTGGTGTAAAGGCCAAGGTGTTCAGGATCATCTAACCAAAGAGTCTGGTGACGGAGATGCAAAAGCCAAAGCACATTGGGAGAAGATTGATGCTCAGTTATGCAGTATTTTGTGGCGATCTATTGATTCCAAGTTGATGCCCTTGTTTCGTCCATTCCAAAAATGTTATTTGGTTTGGGAAAAGGCTCGTACTTTATACACTAATGACATATCTCGTTTCTATGACGTGATATCGCGGATGACAAATTTGAAGAAATAGGAATTGGATATGTCTACTTACTTGGGTCAAGTGCAGGCAGTTATGGAGGAATTTGAGACGTTGATGCCAGTTTCTGCTAGCGTTGCAAAGCAGCAAGAGCAACGACAAAAGCTGTTTCTAGTTCTTACTCTTGCTGGGCTTCCTAATGATCTTGACTCAGTACGCGATCAGATTTTGGCTAGTCCGACTGTCCCCACAGTTGATGAATTATTTTCTCGCTTACTTCGCCTTGCTGCAGCACCAAGTCACCCAGTGAGCTCATCACAGACACTTGATTCATCTATCCTCGTCTCCCAATCCGTGGACAATCGGGCTTCTCATACTATGGAGTATAGACGAGGAGGAGGTCGTTTTGGAAGATCTAGACCCAAGTGTTCTTATTGTTATAAACTTGGTCACACTCGTGATGTGTGCCATTCTTTACATGGTCGACCAACAAAAAATGCTTATGTTGCTCAGACCGAGCCTACAGGTAACCAGGGATTTTCTGTATCTGAAAGGGAGTATAATGAGTTCCTTAAATATCGAGCAAGTAAGCAGACGTCTCCACAAGTAGCCACTGTTGCTCAGCCTGATACTTCTGTTGCTGGTAATTCTTTTGCTTGTGTTTCCCAGTCTAGTCCTCTTGAACAATGGGTGGTGGACTCAGCTGCTTCTGATCATATCTCTGGTAATAAATCCCTTTTATCAGATATTACGTATTCACAGTTTCTTCCCAACGTTACCTTAGCTAATGGGTCTCAAACTAAAGCAAAAGGAGTTGGACAAGCAACTCCTCTACCCTCTGTCACTCTAGATTCCGTCCTTTATGTCCCTGGCTGTCCTTTTAATCTTGCATCTGTGAGTCGTTTGACTCGTGCCCTCCATTGTGGAATATACTTTATTGATGACTCTTTTATTATGCAGGACCGCAGTACGGGACAGACGATTGGAACAGGACTTGAATCAGACGGACTCTACTACCTTAACTCCCTAACATCCTCTAAGGCCTGTCTAGCTGCAGATCCTCCAGACCTACTTCACAGTCGTTTAGGACATCCTAGCTTGTCCAAACTTCAGAAGATGGTGCCTCGTTTGTCCAGTTTATCCACATTAGAGTGTGAGTCATGTCAGCTCGGGAAACATACCCGCGCCTCCTTTCCTCGTAGTATTGAGAGTCGTGCAGAGTCTGTTTTTTCTTTAGTTCATTCGGATATATGGGGTCCTAGTAGAGTATGTTCAACCTTAGGATTTCGTTATTTTGTTAGTTTCATTGATGATCATTCAAGATGTACTTGGATTTTCTTAATGAAAGATCGTTCTGAGTTGTTTTCTATATTCCAAAATTTTTGTGCTGAAATTAAAAATCAATTTGGTGTTTCTATTCGCACCCTTCGCAGTGATAATGCCTTAGAATATTTGTCCTCTCAATTTCAGCAATTTATGTCCTCTCATGGAATTATTCATCAGACCTCTTGTCCTTATACCCCTCAGCAAAATGGGGTTGCAGAAAGAAAGAATAGGCACATTATTGAGACTGCTCGCACACTTCTCATTGCATCTCATGTTCCGCTGCGTTTTTGGGGCGATGCAGTTCTCACATCTTGTTATTTGGTTAATCGGATGCCTTCATCTCCCATCCAAAATCAGATTCCGCATGAGGTACTGTTTCCTCAGTCACCCTTATACTCTGTCCCCCCTCGTGTGTTTGGGAGCACTTGTTTCGTTCATAACTTAGCTCCTGGGAAAGATAAGTTAGCTCCTCGTGCTCTCAAGTGTGTCTTCCTTGGTTATTCTCGTGTTCAGAAGGGCTATCGTTGTTATTCACCTGATATTCGTAGGTACCTTATGTCAGCCGATGTCACATTTTTTGAGTCTAAGCCTTTCTTTACCTCTTCTGACCATTCTGACCATCTGGCTATATCTGAAGTTTTACCTATACCGGCCTTTAGGGAGTCTATATCTCCTCCTTCACCTTCCGCTACAGAAGTCTTACCCATTCCGAACGTTGAACCACCTACTGTGGCTCCTCCTAGACTCCATGCACAAGACAGTCCACTCTTGACATATCATCGTCGTCCTCGCCCAGCATCCGGCCCGGCTGATTCACTTCCTGCACCTGACCCTGCTCCTACTGCGGACTTGTCTCTTCCGATTGCACTTCGGAAAGGTATACGGACCACCCTTAATCCTAATCCCCATTATATTGGTTTAAGTTATCATCGTTTGTCATCACCCTATTATGCTTTTCTATCTTCTTTGTCCTCTGTTGCCCTCCCTAAGTCTACAGGTGAAGCATTGTCTCATCCAGGGTGGCGACAGGCTATGACTGACGAGATGTCTGCTTTACATGCGAGTGGTACTTGGGAGCTCGTCCCTCTTCCTTCGGATAAATCTACTGTTGGTTGTTGTTGGGTGTATGCAGTCAAGGTTGGTCCAGATGGTAAGGTTGATCGTCTTAAGGCTCGTCTTGTGGCCAAGGGGTATACTCAGATATTTGGGCTTGATTACAGTGATACCTTCTCTCCAGTGGCTAAGATAGCATCAGTCCGCCTTTTTCTCTCTATGGCTGCTGTTCGCCATTGGCCCCTGTATCAGCTGGACATTAAAAATGCATTTTTACACGGTGACCTTGAGGATGAAGTTTATATGGAGCAACCACCTGGGTTTGTTGCTCAGGGGGAGTCTCGTGGCCTTGTATGTCGCTTGCGTCGGTCACTTTATGGTCTAAAGCAGTCTCCTCGAGCCTGGTTTGGTAAGTTTAGCACTGTTATCCAGGACTTTGGCATGACTCGGAGTGAAGCTGATCACTCTGTATTCTTTCGGCATTCTGATTCACGTCTCTGTATTTATCTAGTGGTCTATGTTGACGACATCGTTATTACCGGCAATGACCAGTATGGTATTACTAAATTGAAGCAACATCTCTTTCAACACTTTCAGACTAAGGATCTGGGCACACTAAAGTATTTTCTGGGTATTGAGGTCGCACAGTCTAGCTCTGGTATTGTGATCTCACAACGGAAGTATGCCTTAGATATTCTTGAGGAGACAGGAATGACAGGTTGTAAACCTGTTGACACTCCAATGGATCCGAATTCTAAACTTCTTCCAGGACAGGGGGAGCCTCTTAACGATCCTGAAAGATATAGGCGGTTAGTTGGTAAACTAAATTATCTTACAGTGACAAGACCTGACATTTCCTTTCCTGTGAGTGTTGTGAGCCAGTTTATGGGTTCGCCATGTGATAGTCATTGGGATGCAGTTGTTCGCATTCTTCGGTATATAAAATCAACTCCAGGTAAAGGTTTATTGTTTGAGGATCGAGGCCATGAGCAGATTATTGGATACTCCGATGCTGATTGGGCAGGATCGCCGTCTGACAGACGTTCTACTTCTGGATATTGTGTCTTAGTAGGAGGAAATTTGGTATCTTGGAAAAGCAAGAAACAGAATGTGGTTGCTCGGTCTAGTGCAGAAGCAGAATATCGAGCAATGGCTATGGCGACATGTGAGCTTGTTTGGGTCAAACAGTTGCTCAAAGAGCTGAAATTTGGTGATGTTAGTCAGATGGGACTTGTGTGTGATAATCAAGCAGCTCTTCATATTGCGTCAAATCCAGTGTTCCATGAGAGAACTAAGCACATTGAGATTGATTGTCACTTTATCAGAGAAAAGATACTCTCGGGAGATATTGCTACAAAGTTTGTAAAGTCAAATGATCAGCTTGCAGACATTTTCACTAAGTCCCTCACTGGTCCTCGTATTAACTACATATGTAACAAGCTCGGTACATATGATTTATATGCACCAGCTTGAGGGGGAGTGTTAGAAGTCTAACTGTATTAGAAGTCTAGTCTAAATTGTATTAGGAGTAGGCTAGGTTATGTGTATTATATATAGGGCTCATTGTATCATGTTTACATATCAATTATATATTCTTCTCCCGTGCCTTCTCACAACTACTGTATCAGCTACTTCTCAGACCGGGGGTGGTCAACAGACCCCCACTACTCGCACACCCGAGCAGGGTGTTCAGGGATTGCAGACACCGGGAGCAGCCCCAACTCAACCAGTTGCACCAGCTCCATACTTTATGGTTCCAGCTATGACAGACGGCGAGAAGCGTCGGCTGGAGAGGTTCGGTAGGCTCCAGCCTCCGACATTTAGTGGCATTGAGGGCGAGGATGCTCAGATATTTCTAGACAAGTATCAGTGTATGCTTCGAACTGCAGAGATTTTAGAGTCGAGTGGAGTGGCTTTTACTACTTTCATGTTCTCAGGGCCTACATTTACATGGTGTGAGGAGTTTGAGAGGCGTAGGTCTACTGGATCAGTGCCCCTTACTTAGCAGCAGTTCTCCACTCTCTTTCTGGAGAAGTATGTATCGCAGTCTCGTAGAGAGGAGTTGCGTCATCAGTTTGAATGGTTGGTTCAGGGGGACATATGTGACCTAGTACGAGTTGACGTTTACGCAGCTAGCTCGGCATGCTACTTAGATTATCCCGATAGATCAAGAGAGGAATAGGAGGTTCGTGGATAGTCTCAACTATCCAGTCCATATTTTGATGACTAGAGAAATGGTTGTGTCTGCCTCGTTTGAGGAGGTAATTGACATGGCTCGATAGATTGAGACAGATCGCCATCGGGAGTATGCGGAGAGGGAGGCCAAAATGCCTCGAAGTTTAGGTAGCTTCAGTGGTGCTCCGTCCAAGGGCCAGTTCCAGCGTGGCAGAGGTTGTTCCTTCAGACCTCCTCAGTCATGTCGTATAGAGTCCAGTGGGGCTTCTTCAGGCCGTGGTCATCAGGGTTATCAACAGGGCCAGTCTTCACTTAGAGCCCTTCCAGCTCAGAGCTCTACTCTTGCCTCTTTATCCCAGGGTTCATCTGCAGCGATGGGTTCCCTTCAGTCCCCTTCTCCAGCTGCGGGCAGTTGCAACGAGTGCGGTGAGTTTGGTTACATGAGGAGACATTATCCTCAGCTTCGTGGTGGTCAGTATTACCAAAGGGATCAGCCCTCTTCTTCTGCTCTTGTTTCATCAGGATCCACTCATTCAGCTAGGGGTGGAGGCCAGGTAGCCAGAGGCCGGCCCAAGGGTGGAGGCCAGACTGGCGGTGGTCAGGCTCGATTCTATGCTATTCCAGAAAGGAGGGACGCCATTGCATCAGATGCTGTTATCACATGTATTATCCCAGTCTGCCACAGGGATGCTTCTGTCTTATTTGATCCTGGATCTACCTATTCCTGTGTATCTTCATATTTTGCTCATCATTTGGGTACGACGCATGATTGCCTTGCCTTGCATGTGCACGTATCTACCCCAGTAGATGATACTATTATTGTGGATCATGTATATCAATCGTCTCTGGTGACAATAGGGGGCCTAGAGACTCGAGTTGACTTGTTATTATTGGGAATGGTAGATTTTGATGTGATTCTGGGTATGGATTGGCTATCCCCGTACCATGCTATTCTGGATGTCATGCCAAGACAGTTACGTTGGCTATTCGGGGGTGTTCTGAGGATCGACTGGCGAGGTATGACACCTAGTCTTGATTCAATTCCCATTTTGAGGTATTTCCTCGATGTGTTCCAATAGACCTGCCGGGCATGTCTTCTGACAGGAACATTGATTTCGGTATTGATCTGGTGTCAGGAACTCAGCCCATCTCTATTCCTCCCTAATGTATGGCGCCAGTTGAGTTAAAGGAGTTGAAGGAGCATCTTCAGGAACTTCTAGATAGGGGTTCATTCGCCCGGATGTGTCACCGTGGGGTGCACAGGTCTTATTTGTGAAGAAGAAGGATGGCACGATGAGAATTTGCATTGACTACAGACAGTTGAACAATGTGACAATGAAGAACAAGTATCCACTACCCCGTATTGAGGATTTGTTTAACCAGCTTCAGGGGGCAAAGGTGTCCTCCAAGATTGATCTCCGTTCAGGATATCACCAGTTGAAGATTTGGGATTCAGACATTATGAAGACGACTTTCAGGACGAGATATGGGCACTATGAGTTTCTAGTTATGTCATTCAGGCTGACTAATGCCCCAACCGCGTTCATGCACTTGATGAACATTGTATTTCGGTTGTATCTGGATTCATTTGTGATTGTGTTTATTGATGATATCCTGGTGTACTCGCGTAGCTAGGAGGAGCACGCGCTACATTTGAGGGTGGTATTGCAGAGACTGAGAGACGAGAAGCTCTATGCGAAGTTCTCCAAGTGTGAGTTCTAGCTTGGTTCTGTAGCTTTTATAGGACACGTGGCATCTAGTGATGGTATTCAGGTGGATCCAAAAAAGATTTAGATGGTGCAGAGTTGGCCTAGACCGTCCTCATACACTAAGATTGAGAGTTTCCTCGGTTTGGCGGGTTATTATTGCAAGTTAGTTTAGGGTTTTTCATCTATTGCTGCATATTTGACCAAGTTGACGCAGAAGAATGCTCCATTTGTGTGGTCGGATGAGTGCGAGGAGAGCATTCAGAACCTCAAGACGGCTTTGACCACAACTCCGGTATTAGTATTGCCATCAACTTCAGGTTCTTACACGTTGTATTGTGATGCTTAGAGAGTTGGGATCAGATGTGTATTGATGCAGGAGGGTAGAGTTATTGCATATGCTTCTCGTCATTTGAATCCCCATGAGAAGAACTACCCTGTTCATGATTTAGATTTGGCTGCTATTGTTCATGCTTTGAAGATTTGGATGCACTATTTATGGCGTGTCTTGTGAGGTGTTCACAGACCATCGCAGTCTTCAACACTTGTTCAAGCAAAAGGATCTTAATTTGAGGCAGCGGAGGTGGCTTGCGTTACTCAAGGACTATGATATAACCTTTTTGTATCACCCGGGAAAGCCAATGTAGTGGATGATGCTTTGAGCTGGAAGGCGATTAATATGGGTAGTTTGGCGTACATTCCAGTTGGAGAGAGGACCATTGCAGTTGAATTCCAGGCTTTGGCCAACCGGATAGTGAAATTAGATATTTCTGAGCCTAGTTGGGTGTTAGCTTGTGTGGTTTCTCGATATTCCTTGTATGACCGTATTAGAGAGCGCCAGTATGATGACCCATATTTGCTTGTCCTGAAGGACATGGTCTAGCATGATAATGCCAAAGATGTAACCATTGGCGATGATGGCGTGTAGCAGATGCAAGGCCAGATTTGCGTGCTCAATGTGGATGGGCTTCGGGAGTTGATATTAGAGGAGGCCCACAGCTCGCGGTATTCCATTCATCCGGGTTCCGCGAAGAAGTATCAGGATTTTAGGTAGCACTACAGGTGGAGGAGAATGAAAAAGGATATTGTGAGTTATGTAGCTCAGTGTCTCAATTGTCAACAGGTCAAATATGAGCATAAGATGCCCGGTGGTGTATTCAGCGGATGTATATTATAGAGTGGATATGGGAGAGGACTACTATGGAGTTTTTGAGTGGTCTCCCTCGTATCTCGAAGAAGTTTGATTCGATTTGGGCGATTGTGGATAGGCTAACCAAGTCAGCCCACTTCATAATGGTGTGTATTACCTATTTTTCGGAGCGGTTAGCAGAAATTTTTATCCGGATATTGTAAGGTTGCATGGGGTCCCAGTTTCCATTGTCTCAGATAGGGGTACTTAGTTTACTTCCCAGTTCTGGAGGACTTTTCATCGAGAGTTGGGTACATAGGTAGATTTGAGCACAACGTTTCATCCTCAGACGGATGAGCAGCCCGAGCGTACTATGCAGATATTGGAGGACATGTTCCGTCCCTGTGTTATTGGATTTGGAGGTTCTTGGACTGAGTTCTTTCCACTTACAGAGTTTTCTTACAACAACATCTACTAATCCAACATTCAGATGGTGCCGTATGAGGCATTATATGGGAGACGTTGTAGATCTCCGGTTGGTTGGTTTGAGCCTGGCGAGGCTACACTATTAGGGATTGAGTTAGTCTAGGATGCCTTAGAGAAGATTAAAGTGATCCAGGAGAGACTTTGTACAACTCAGTCACGTCAGAAGAGTTATGCACATCGGAAGGTTTGAGATGTATCTTTTATGGTGGGCGAGAAGGTCTTGTTGAAGGTTTCGCCTATGAAGGGCGTTATGAGGTTTGGTAAGAAAGGAAAGCTGAGTCCACGAATCATTGGACCTATTGAGATACTTAGGAGGATTGGGGAGGTGGCCTATATGCTTGATTTGCCACCCAACTTGTTGTGGGTCCATCTGGTATTCCATGTTTTTATGCTCCGGAAGTATGTTGGGGACCTGTTTCATGTGTTAGACTTCAGTACGATCTAGTTGGATGAGGAATTGAGCCATGATATGGAGTCACTGGCTACTTGGGGTCGTCAGGTTCGGAAGTTTACATCTTAGGATATAGCTTCAATGAAGGTGCAGTGGAGAGGTCGGCCAGTGGAGGAGGATACCTGGAAGATCGAGCAGGAGATGTAGAGCAGATATCCTACCTATTTGAGACTTCAGGTATGTTTCTTGACCCGCTAGAGGACGAGCATTTGTTTTAATTGGAGAGGATGTGATGACCCGGCCCGTCATCACGTGATTTACCTCCCCACTTCCTCCATATTATATTTCTCTATGCTTCGTTATCAGTATTTGAGGTGATCGAGTAGAATTGGGTTGGTTTTAGATAGAAATGAGACACCTAGTCTCTTAAAGGAAAGCTTGTTTTGAAAAAGTCAATGGAAGTTGACTATTGAGTTAGAGAGCTTGGATGTGAATTCTGATTATTCAGTTAGCTTCGGGGAATAATTTGTGACTTAGGAGTGTGATCAGAATTGATTTTGGAGGTCTTGTGTAGAATTAGGCTGGAATTGGCGAAGTTAGTATTTTGGCAAAATCCGGTGGATAGGTGAGATTTTGATCCGAGGGTCAGAATGGAATTTCGAGAATCGTAGTAGCTCTGTTAGGTAATTTTGGATATGTGTGCGAAGTTTCAAGTCATTCGGAGGTGGTTAGGTCGGTTTTTGATCAAATGTGAAAGTTTTTAAGAAACTTAGGCTTTGATTTGATGATAACTAAGGATTTTGATGTTAACAATAGTATTTTGATGGTTCGAGCAAGTCTAAATAAGGTAATAGAATATGTCTGTGCTTTTGGTTGAGGTCCCGGGGGCCTCGGGGTAAGATCGGGTGTTAAAATGAGAAGTTTTTGAAGTTGGCGTCAAGTTTGTATTGCTGTCATCTGGTATTTCCGCTTATGTGGAAAAGGAGCCAGAAGTGGTTCCACAGAAGCGGATGAAGGAGCGCAGAAGCGATTTTTGGTTTGGTTTGTGAAGTTCCACAGAAGTGGAACTTGGTCCGCATTAGCGGGTCCGCAGGAGCGAGCGTTTGGTCGCAGAAGCGGACCTGGGGATTTACAGAAGCGTATTTCTTTGTTGCGGAAGCGATCGTGGGGGAGTTAAGTGAAAATCGTAGAAGCGGATAATTGGACGCGGAAGCAATACCGCAGAAGCAAAAACTGGAGTGTGTTTAATGAACAGTGACATCGCGATTTTTGAAAGAGAACAAACACTTTGGACTTCGGACTAAGAGGGTATTTGGGCGATACTGAAGAGAGTTTCGAGGGCTTTCATCAGGTATGGATTTTTGGACTTAGATTATGATATTATGGTGTAAAATCGTTGATTAACACTAAAAATTCGAGGAATTAGAGGGAAAAATGGAGGTTAAGGCTTGAAACATAAGAGAGTTTAAATTTAGGTTTGAAAGGGCAATTGAACTCCAATTTTGGTAAATTTAATATGTATAATCATGGAGAGATGAGGAGTCCGGTGACGTAAATTTTGGACTTTTTCGAGAAGTGGGTCCAGGGCTTGGTTTTTGCCAACTTCGTGAATTTTGGTATTTTTCGAGTCTTTTTGATTGGTTTGTGTTCTATTAGCCTATTATAACGTATTCGTTGTTGTTTTGGCCAGATTCGACACATAAAGAGGCCGATTCGAGAGAAATGGGAATTGCGAGCTAGTCTTCGGCCGGCTAGAGATGAGTAATAGATGTAGATGAGGACCTGAGGGTTTGAAATCACGGTTTATCACACTGTGACGCTATAGTTGTTAGAAAATACGCTTAACGCTAGAGGGGGGGTGAATAGCGTTATAATAAAATTTAGCGTAAACTTGCGGAAATTAAAATTTGCAGGAAATAAATAAGTGCGTTAAATAAACAAAAAGAAAGAACGCACCGATATATTCTGGTTCACCACAACACGTGGCTAGTCCAGTCCCCGAGAGACTCTCTCGAGATTTTCCACTAACTTGTTAAGCTTACGGGTGCTCAACAAACCTTTACAACTTAAGGACACAAGCCTTAACACCTTTGCTCGGAGATACAACACTCCAAGACTTCAACCAAGGAAACACAAGTTCCTTACAACAAGAGAATCACAATTCTCTTACAAGTGTATAAAACACTAAACACTCAAACAAAATACTCCTTAATGAGTAGATATGAGTAAAATAAGTAAGCTCTAGATCACAACAACTTTGGACAAGAATATGGCTCTCAAAAGCTTTATGAAATTGAATATAAAATGATAAACAAGAGTATACAAGCATATAGCAATGTAATGATCAGTTGTAGTATGTTGTTGTATTTAAAACACTGAAATGAAGCTGTATTTATAGTTGAAAAACTTGGCATTACCGTTGCCTAATTGCCAATTAAGAGTTGCTGATTTTACTCACTGACAATCGACTGTCAAACCCCAACAATCGATTGTCTGCCAGTCAGATCAAAATTCAATCCCAGATTTTACGCTTGATAATCGATTACTTTCAATCCATAATCGATTACTGGCAACGTTCAAAAAATCCTTTCCAGATTTTACCACAAACAATCGATTGTCCAGAATCAACAATCGATTACTCAGCAACGTTCAAAAAATCTTTTCCGGATTTTAATCAAAACAATCGATTATACAGAATCAATAATCGATTACCTGACGGTATTTGAAAACTATACGACAACGGTCAGCTTCACAATCGATTGCACAAAGTCAACAATCGATTACTTATCAGTTTTTGAAAAACATTTTAGACACTGTCTCTTTGACAATCGATTGTCCAATGTAACAATCGATTATTTAATAAATTTGAAAATCACTGGAAGACACTGTCTCAACATAATCGATTACCATTAGTTCATAATCGATTATTCTGAGTTTTGAAAAACTTTGATGGACACTGCCTCAGTCACAATCGATTGTCATTAGTTCACAATCGATTGTCATGCAGGTTTTGAAAAACCTGATGCTCACTGTCTTACTCACAATCGATTGTCATTAGTTCACAATCGATTGTCATGCAGTCTTGGCTTAAAACAATCGATTATCATAAGTACATAATCGATTATCTTAGTCCAGATTTTTAAGGCATGTCTAAAAATTGTTTTGACTACTGTAAATATGCATGATTTAAAATCATTTGACATTAAATTAAATATGCATGATTTTGGAAAATAGTTTTATGAGAGAAGCCATGTTACGAGTCAAGTTGTAGGATCAAGATCACAATTAAGAATGACTCAATTAAACTATAAAACTTTGTCTTGAGCTTGAATCTCGTTGAAATCAATTGTGCGCTGTTTCTTGAACTTCGTCATATATCAATTTTCGCTTCGTTTGTCATTCATCAAAACCTATACAAAAGAACACACGTTTTAGTATATTTCATTGAGAACGTGTTTCCAACAATAGTGAGGCGAGACACTAACTCCATGATGAGTGCGGGATCATTTGTGATTGGGGATTGTGGCTTAGTCCCCCCCGAGTAGTGTCCAAGTTGTGCTTTGGACTATAGACTGATTAGTAAACATCCTACTTGGATTGTTATGATATATTTAGGCTGTGTGCCACCTATTGAATACATTGGGGATTATTATCAATCCTTCTATGACGATTGGCATGCTATATGATTTCATTCCTGAGGTTGAAACACTGTTTCGAAATACTTAGTCACACTCCTAAGGTTTTAAAGACTTAAACGATAATTTCCTAATAATTGGAACTGAGAACTAAAATCTGACTTTGTTGTATAACTCACATGCATATTCTGGACTGAGTGTGGATCGGGTTGCATGCCGCATTAATGTTACGCTGATATTGCACTTGGGCTGTAGGAGCCCCTCCGGAGTCTGATCCCCACAGTGAGTGCGTGTACTCAAATGGATCAGGTTGCACGCTGCAGCGGTCATGTGCATTGCATTGCATTCACGCTTTGATGTTTATTTGACCTATCTGATTCTGTTTGTTTTCATTTCACTGTAATTATGGTAAATTGTTAGTTATAGCTTTACATTGTGGTATTTTCGTGGATTCTCATCTTCAGCCATTATATATGCTTATTACTCACTGAGTTGAAGTACTCATTTTACTCCATGCATCATGTGTGTAAATTCAGGTGCCACGGGAGCTTAGTTGAGCGGTTTGCTGTCCTTCAGAGTTACTCGAAGTTGTCGAGGTAGTTGCCTGACGTTCACAGGACCCGGCTACTCCCCCTTATCTATTTATATTTCCGCGTTCTAGACTTATGTATTTTGAAAATGTATTTTCTCAGTTGTATTAGAGGCTCTAAACTCGTGACCCCAGATCTTTTAGGAGTTAAACCGATTTTATTATGGTTTTCCGCATTGTTCTATCTACTATCAAAATTATTAATCTTGTCCACTTATATAATAACTCCATTACTATCAATGAGATTTCATACTTGGGTCGTAAGTGTTGAAATAGTCGGGCTTGCCTAGCAATTGTGTTGGGCGCCATCACGACCGGAATTGAGATCGTGACAGTTGATGAATTATTCTTCTTTCTACTGTCCAAGTAACTTTCAGACCATGTAAACTCCTAAAATCAACTTGGAATAAAAGCAATGGTTCCTGAAGATATTAGCAGCTTCATTCTTACATACTTTTGAATGTTGGAAAATGTTATGACTATGTGTTAGTTAATTAAACTGTGCCAAGCATCTTTAGTCCTTTGCCAAAGTATAGGATATAATTCTGCTTGGCGCTCAGTTGTGTGGTTGTGTGAATGGAATATCCCTCAGTTGTGTGGTTGTGTGAAATGAGTATGTATTATATTTTGAACCATGCAGTTTGATGTTTGTCCCTATGTTTGTTGCCCAACTAAACCCTTTTTTTATTTATTTATTGACCACTGATTGGTACAAAAATTGCTATGAAATAATGCCCTTGTCACGAGTATCTGACTCCGAGTGGCTCAAATCTATTCAAGCCAATTACATATTATAAATAACATCGCAAGTAACTAATTTTACTATTAAAATTAAAGGTAAGGCGAGAAAATAGGTAAAATGACCAAAATGTCCCTTAGGCCAATGTCTCGGAATCGAATAATTTCCACATTTTCAGAAACCTCGTACTCTCACGAGTCTAACCATATAAAACTCTCCCAGATCGGAGGTCAAATGCCCCTTCAAATCCTCACAATTATATTTAAGAACTTTACCCCAATTTTCATTCAAAAATCCAAAATTAAGGTTGAATTCATGATTAGATTAGTGGGTTTTAGTCATAGGAGAGTAAGGAATCATTGCCTCAATTTCATTTTAAAGCTAAGTGGTCTACATTTACAATAGTAGTCTTGTTTATACATTTACAAATGGAGTTTCAGTTAAAGTTGAATGAATATGGTTAATATAGGTTCTTCATTTTTGCAACAAAAAAGATGTTATTTTCACATGTAATTTATTTTGGCCATTTGTTCTAACATTCAGTGTAAGACTACTAATGTACTTCTCTTCTTGATTGAGCCTGCTACTAATTTAATATTTTGATTAATATGACAGTCTCTCTATTATCATGATTTAGCGTATTAAAATTCAAAGGATATCTTTTATATAAGTTATTACAATGTAAAATAAACTATTATTTGCTAACTCCAATTGTCCATTTGGTTATTAGAGTTCAAAATAATGAATTTGGGCCACATAAGATGAACATCATAAGCCAAGTTAATAAATATACTAGCTAGCCCATTTTCTTATAATAAATTCCAGCAACCCAAAAGCTCTATATAAACTGGCCCATTTTTTCTTTTAACAAGAAATTGGCTCATTTCTTTAAAATAGATAGAGTTGGTTCAATATTTATTTGCATAATTTTTCCTGACGATAAAGCTAAAAATAATAATAATATCAGAATTTTCTATTAATTAAATTAACTTGTTTCCTTTTAATTAACATAAATGCTAGGCAAATAGTAGGTGCGCTTTAACTTCACGGACTCGCTTGCGTAGCGTGATGCTTAACATTTAGTAAGTTAATTCATCAATTTCATATCATATTCAATAGTTTTAATTAATTTATAAATCTTTTGTCATAATTACGGATTCACTTGCGTAGAGTGGTAGTGAGAATTAATAAATCGAAAAATATATTTGGCCAAACCAAGAATGGCCAAAACATCCCAAATGGGGGTAAAATGGTAATTTCACACGGATTTTGAGAGCATAATGGATATTTGTGCATTTTTGTTTTCCATATATACCGTTTGGCTTTCATTTTAAATTAATTATTTTCTACAATTCTCTCTCACTAATTTAATTGTCTTACCTTGCCAATATACATGCTTCATCAATTTCTATAAAGCACATATACATATACTATACTAATTAAACGAAATACAATAAAATTTACATATATTATACCAATTAAGCAAAATACACTAAAATATAAAGATAATATATTAGAGGAAATACGTTTAAAAATTAGAAAAGATACGTATAAAAATTATATTACTGATATTTATGGTTAAAGTGGTCACTTTCTAACCCTAAACACTTAATATATTTGGCCAAGCCTAAAAAGCTTTTCCAGCACCCATTTTTCTATTTTTGTTTTCTCCTTCTTCATCTCTTATCTTTCTTAGGGTTAGATTAAGGAATGGACCACGGGTAGAGGAATAATGCTTCGAAAATTTATGTAGAGTTTTGTGGTAAGAGGTCTGGATTGTAAAACTCTTGGCATCGGTGTACTCCTATGGTTATTGGTGTCAAGGGCAACATCTTCAAGGCCTTCTAAACGTATCATGAAGCCATAGCATCTTTTAATGAGTTTAGAAATGGATCTCAAGCTGATATAATATCAGCATCGAAGGTGTATGTTGTATTTCGTGGTAAAAAGCCAGGATTATACAACTCTTGGTCTGTGTGTGCGCCCATGGTTAAAGATTTCAAAGGAAGCATCTTCAAGTCTTACAAGTCTTATGATGAAGCAATAGCAACATTCAATGAATTCCAAAAAGAAAATGTTTACAGTAAAGAACAATCTTCAAGTTCGTGTGTTGATGAAAGTGCTATGTCATCTATGTTGTTAGCTGGAATGTTTGTAGGGATGAAAATTTCAAAAAATTATTCAGTTTGATTATTATTTATTTTGGTTATTATCAGTTTGATTGTTTAGTTTGATGTGTTATTGGTTGCCGCATTCAATCTCTGTAGAATAGATGCCAAAGCCTTTGTCTTTTGTACTCCATATTGGAATGAAATAAGAATATAATTTATTTTTAAATTTTTTTAAAATGAAATGAATGTTTTAATTTGTCTATATTGCTGGAACCTTGTAAGTGCCGAGGTGTTGTCATTTTGAACTTGTTTTAATCCCGACTACATTGATTCATAAGCACTCAACTATCTCAAGTACTCATCAACTATCACCATAAGTTCAGTATTTGCTATATTTTGCATCTTGAAGTACTAAACCATCTTTATAATTATTGGCAATACATTTTCCTATTTGTCCAGTGTTGTTGTCATAAGTTGAATGTGCTATATTAATTTGGAAAATAAATTGACCAATTTAAGAGTACTTAATTAATCTTTACAAATGTTATTATTAGTACTTTCATTTTGTTGGGCATCAAACGAACATTTGGAATATTGAGACAATAGGACTGCTTTGTTAACTTCAATCAAGCGATCATTATGCCTCGCTGTTTTTAGAAGGATTTTCTATACCCTTTTATTGTATGGTCATACTCTATTCTTGATAATACAAAATAACGGCCCGACCCGTCGTCTCAGATATCTCCGCTCTGTTTTTTTTGTTTTATGCTTTTATATATTTCATTATATGTGTTTGGTGAAATTGTAGTAAGTCGGACAGAGTTCGGTTAGAAATGAGACAATTAGTCTCTTTAAGAGAAGGTTAGTTTGAAAAAGTCAGCCGGATGTTGACTTATGTGTTGGAAGGCTCGGAAATATTTTCAATGACTCGACTAGTTTCAGGTGATGATTTGTGACTTAGTAGCGCAATCGGAATTGAATTTTGAGGTCTGGTGTAGAATTAGGCTTGAAATGTCTAAGTTTGAATTTTGGCAAATTCCGGTTGATAGGTGAGATTTTGATTTGAGGGTCGGAATAGAATTCCGACAGTTGTAGTAGCTCTGTTAGGTGATTTTGGATATGCGTGCAAAGTTTCAGGTCAATCGGAGGTGTTTAGGTCGGGTTTATGATCAAATGCAAGTTTAGGAAGTTTTAGTTTAACTTAGGCCTGAATCTGTAGTAATCCGATGATTTAGATGTTTAAGATAGTATTTTTATGTTATGAGCAAGTTTGAATGAAGTAACAGGACATATCTGCGCTTTTGGTTGAGGTTCCGAGGGCCTCGGGGTGATTTCGGATGGCTAACGGGGATTTTTGAGTTGAAAACTACAGCAGAAAAATTGCAGAGAACTTTTGTTCAATGCGACCGAAAGGCATCATTGCGATCATATAGGAGGTTGGAAAGGGGGCTCAGATTTTCTCTATGCGATCACGTAAAGGGTTTTGTGATCGCATAGGTTTGGGAAGGTTGGTCTGTGCATTCGTATAAGGTGAGTGTGATCGCGCAGAGTATTTGGGCCTGGGGTCCTTGGCAAGGAATTGTTCTATGCGATCGCATAGGGTTGAGTGCGATCACATAAGAGGAATTTTAGGGGGTCTGATTTTGGCTTATATGATCGCAATGGTGTGAATGCGATCGCATTGAGGAATAACTAGGTAGACATATGGGTTTTTAATAACATTTCATCCACGAACCAAGCCTATTTTCCACCATTGTTAAGCAACCAAGAGAGCTTTTTGAGCGACTTGAAAAGGGTTTCCAATGGGTAGGGCTTGGACGTAAGTCTCGTGACTTAGAAACACCATTTTTTATGAAGAATCAACCATCAAATCCATGAAAATATGTTGAAATTATGAAGAACTAGGGCTTGGCTTTTGAAAATGAATTTTTGGGATTTGATGGCCCATTTGAACTCCGTTATTGGTAAACTTTAAATGTACGGACTCGTGGCGACACGAGGAATCTGTTGATGTCATTTTCAGAATTTTTTGAGAAGTGATCCCGGGGCTCGGATTTTACCAACTTCGTGAATTTCAGTACTTTTCGAGTATTTTTTTTATTGGTTTATGTTTCTTTAACCCATATTTATGTATTCGTTATGATTTTGGCTAGATTCAATGCACGAGAAGGTCGATACGATAGGAAAAGGCATTACGGACCAGTCTACGGACGGTTAGAGGTGAGTAGTTTGTATAGATGATGGCCTGAGGGTTTGAAACCCCGGTTTATCACATCGTGACACTATGTTTGTTGGAAACACGTTCTCAAGGCTTTATACTAAAACGTGTGTTCTTATGTGTAGGTTTTGATGAATGACAAACGAAGCGCAAATTGATATATGACGAAGTTCAAGTACAAGCGCACAATTGGTGGATAACGAGATTCAAGCACAAGACAAAGTTTTATAGTTTAAATGAGTCGTTCTTAATTGTGTTCTTGATCCGACAACTTGACTCATGACATGGCTTCTCTTGTAAAATTATTTTTACAAAATTATGCATATTTAATTTAATGCTAAATGACTTTAAATCATGCATATTTTCATTAGTCAAAATGATTTTTAAACATGCCTCTAAAAACTGGACTAAGATAATCGATTATGTACTTATGATAATTGATTATGTAAAGCCAAGACTGCATGACAATCGATTATGAACAAATGACAATCGATTGCGTTAAGGCAGTGAGCATCAGGTTTTTCAAACCTGCATGACAATCGATTGTGAACCTTATGACAATCGATTGTGATGAGGCAGTGTACATCAAAGTTTTTCAAAACTCAGAATAATCAATTGTGAAGCTAATGACAATCGATTGTAAAGAGACAGTGTCCATCAGATTTTTAAAAGTCACAAAATAATCGATTGTGAACATATGACAATCGATTGTGTTGAGGCAGTGTCTTCCAGACTTTTTCAAAGTTATTAAATAATCGATTGTGAGTATATAACAATCGATTGTCACGAGGCAGTGTCTAAAATGATTTTCAAAGTCTGATAAATAATCGATTGTTAACATTGCACAATCGATTGTGAAGCTGGCCGTTGTCGTAAAGTTTTCAAATACCGTCAGGTAATCGATTGTTGATTTTGTACAATCGATTGTTGATATTAAAATCTGAAAAAGATTTTTTGAACGTTGCTGAATAATCGATTGTTGATTTTGTACAATCGATTGTTGAAATTAAAATCTGGAAAGGATTTTTTGAACGTTGCTGAATAATCGATTATTGATTTGGTATAATCGATTGTATTACGTAAAATCTGGAAATGATTTTTTGAACATTGCCAATAATCGATTGTTGATCTTGGACAATCGATTGTTAAGCGTAAAATCTGGGATTGATTTTTGGAACGATTGGCAAACAATCGATTGTGGCTTCCTGACAATCGATTGTCACAGAGTAAAATCAGCAACTCTTAATTGGTAATTAGGCAACGGTAATGCCAAGTTTTTCAACTATAAATACAGCTTCATTTCAGTGTTTTAAAGACAACAACACACAACAACTGATCATTCTATTGCTATAAGCTTGCATACTATTGTTTATCATTTTATATTCATTTCATAAAGCTTTTGAGAGCCAAAGTCTTGTCCATAGTTGTTGTGATCTTGAGCTTACTTCTTTTACTCATATCTACTCATTAAGGAGTGTTTTGTTTGAGTGTTTAGTGTTTTGTACACTTGTAAGAGCATTGTGATTCTCTTGTTGTAAGGAACTTGTGTTTCCTTGGTTGAAGTCTTGGAGTGTTGTATCTCCGAGCAAAGGTATTAAGGCTTGTGTCCTTAAGTTGTAAAGGTTTGTTGAGCACCCGTAAGCTTGACAAGTTAGTGGAAAATCTCGAGAGAGTCTCTCGGGGACTGGACTAGCCACGTGTTGTGGTGAACCAGAATACATCGGTGGGTTCTTTCCTTTTTGTTTATTCAACGCACTTAATTATTTCCTGCAAATTTTAATTTCCGCAAGTTTACGCTAAATTTTATTATAACGCTATTCACCCCCCCCCTCTAGCGTTAAGCGTATTATCTAACAATTAGAATCAGAGCCCCACTCTCTGAAGACTTAACAGTTTGAGAGAAACTTCCATGGCTTCTACTCGTGATTCTTTTGCAGGAATAGAGGAAGGACAGTGCTCCACCCGACCACCACTATTCAACGGTACAAACTATACGTACTGGAAGGAGAGGATGAAAATCTTCGTTCAAGCAAACAATTTTCATCTCTGGAAGGTGATAACAAAGGGAAATCAAATTCCAACCAAAAAGGTTGAAAATGACTGGGTTCCCAAGTCCGAAGAAGAATATGACGCGGATGATATCCAAAAGGTTCAAAATAATGCTAAAGAAATTAATTTATTATATTGTGCTGTAAGTGCTGACGATTACAGGAAAATATCGTGTTTCACAACGGCAAAGGAAATGTGGGACAAGCTGGAAATTACGTACGAAGGTACGGACCAGGTAAGGGAAGCTAAAATTGATTTCCTAACCCATGCTTATGAATTATTTCACATGAAGGAAGGTGAAAAGGTGGATGAAATGTACGAACGATTTTCAATAATCGTAAATGACCTACATGCCCTCAAGAAGACATTCACGGATAGAGAACTTGTTCGAAAAATTCTTAGAAGTCTCACTCCGGCATGGCGATCAAAGGCCGACGCAATTCAAGAATCCATTGGCGTCTCAAATGTCACAATCGACGCATTAAGAGGTAACCTTAAGACTTATGAATCTACAATACTTAACCCTCTTGTTGATGATCAAAGGAGGCATAGAATAGCGCTTAAAGCAAGCACAAGCCAACCTCAAGTTGATGAGGACGGAGACAACGAGTTTGGACTCGTTATCAAAAGATTTCAAAAGTTCATGCGAAAGGAGTATGAACGAAAGGGCAAAAAGCAAGGCGAGCAAATAAAGTGCTATGAATGCGGTGAAACCGGGCACATCAAATCAAATTGCCCAAACATCAAAAAGGAGAAGAAACCTTTTAAGAAGCAACGTGCATACATTTCTTGGGGAGGAGACTCCGGAGATGAGTCAAGCGAAGAAGAAGAAGACGAAGTCGCAAACCTTTGCCTTATGGCGCAAGAAGACAAGCAAGATGAGGTATGTCAAATCTCCTCTAAAAACTTCTTTACTCTTGAAGAAATGCGAACTGCTTTTGATGAGCTATATACTGAATTTATTAAAGCTTCAAAAACTGTCAAGAACATAAAAGAAAATGCTTCTCTAAAAGAAAAAGATTTTCAAAAACAGCTTTCTTTAAAAGAAAAGGAGTTAGAAAAACTGGTTTTAGAAAATGAGAAGCTGAAAGAGGAAAACAAGTTTTTTGGAAAAAGAAGCGCCGACAAGCCCGAAATTTCTATTAAAAATTGCTCTTCTTGCATGCATCTCAAAAATGAGGTAGACAGACTTAAAGGTACCTTAGATAAGTTTAATTCTTCCCACAAAAACTTGAATGAGGTCCTTGTTAATTTGAAGTCAACCAAGCATGGCATAGATTTTAAGAATGAGCCTAAAGAAAAGGTTGAAGCCAAACCCCAACCACCTAAGGCTCAACCTAGGATTAATAAAACAAATGCTTATCGTAGAAATAGCAATCCTAGAACAAATATGCATGCTAGAACAAATGTTGAATATTTTAGAAGACCTAGAAATGACTTACCACCTAGAAATGACTTACCACCTAGAAATGACTACCCTAGAAATGATGCATATTCTAGGCCAAACACTAGAAGGAGTTTTGAACCTTTTAGAACATCTAGACATGACCATTACTCTAGAAATGCTGCTCATTTTAGAACTAATAGTAGGAGAAATGGTTCTCATGAAATGCGCAATAGTCAGAATGAAAATAGAGTAATTCATTTTCGTCCATCAAGTTACTATGAACCTAGAAGGATGCATAACCCCAACGTTGTCATTATTATAGACGGATTGGTCATATTGCCCCTGCATGTTTTACACGACATAGACATATCACTCAATCGCATCATTATGATATGCCTAACCCTCAAGGACCCAAAATGGCATGGGTACCTAAAACGCATTAATTTATTTTGTAGGTGTGTTTGAAGGGATCAAGTGTATTATGGTACCTTGATAGTGGATGCTCCAAACATATGACGGGAGACGAATCCAAATTCCTTCAACTAGAACACAAAGAAGGAGGAAGTGTGATTTTTGGGGATAACAATAAAGGAAAGATTATTGGCATCGGATCGGTCGGTAAGGATGAAAATTCCTCTATTAAGCATATATTACTTGTTAAAGGATTAAAGCATTATCTCTTGAGCATAAGTCAATTATGTGACAAGGGAAATCTTGCCCTATTTGATTCGGATGAATGCTTAGTGTTTAGACGTAGTGATTTTAAAATTATCCTTCGTGGTTTTAGAGTGGATAATATTTATATGGTTGATCTTGCTAATTCCTCACCCGAATATGTTGATTGTCTTATGAGCAAAAGAGGATGATACTTGGCTATGGCATCGTAGAGTTGCTCATATAAACATGCATCTTTTGAACAAATTGATTTCACAAAACTTAGTTATTGGTCTTCCCAATTTGAAATTTGAAAATGACTCTATTTGTGATTCTTGTCAAAAAGGGAAGCAAACAAAAGCATCTTTCAAATCCAAAAATTTTGTTTCAACTTCTAGACCATTGCAATTGCTTCACATGGATTTATTTGGACCATCTCGCATTGAAAGTCTAGGAAGAAATTGTTATGCTTTTGTGATTGTTGATGATTATTCTAGACTTACTTGGACTTTATTTCTTGCCAATAAAAGTGATGCTTTTCAGAATTTTAAATATCTTCTTAAGCGTGTTCAAAACGAGAAGGAAACAACCGTCACTTCAATTAGAAGTGATCATGGGGGAGAGTTTGATCACAATCTCTTTGCGGACTTTTGTGACGAACTCGGTATCGAGCATACCTTTTCCGCTCCACGAACACCACAACAAAATGGGGTGGTGGAAAGGAAAAATAGGTGTCTCGAAGAGATGGCTAGAACCATGCTCGAAGAGGCTAAGATTCCCAAATATTTTTGGGCGGATGCCGTGAGTACCACATGCTACATCTTAAATAGAGTAGTCATAAGGCCTATACTCATGAAAACTCCCTATGAACTCTATAAGGGAAGGAAACCAAATATCTCCAATCTTAGAGTATTCGGTTGTAAATGTTTTATTCATAACAATGGCAAAGATCAATTGGGAAAATTTGATGCTAAGTCCGATGAGGGAATTTTCATTGGTTATTCTTCACGTAGCAAAGCATATAGGGTCTTTAATAAAAGAACCGAAACTGTGGAGGAATCCCCTCATGTTGTATTTGCCGAAAATAATGCTCGCTTGGCGAGAAAGGATACTGGTTTTGATCTTGCAGGTATCTTAGATAGCTTGAAAGACAAAATACAAGAGGAAACGCCTAAAGAAAATCAAGATGAATCTTTGAAACAACCAACGGAGGAAGCGCCACAATTGGAGAATGAAACGAAAACTCCTAACGAGTGGAGGACAATCAAAGATCACCCTCTCGAACAGGTAATTGGGGACGTCGGAGAAAAGGTAAGTACCCGAAACTCCCTTAAGAACACCTTAGGACATCTTGCTTTTGTGTCTCAAATTGAACCAACAACCATCTCCGAAACAATTGGGGATGAATTTTGGACCTTGGCAATGCAAGAGGAGCTTAACCAATTCAAACGGAATGACGTTTGGGATTTGGTGCCAAGACCCGAAAATCATACCATAATTGGTACGAAATGGGTTTTTCGAAACAAACTAGATGAAAATGGTGTAATCACTAGAAACAAAGCTAGGCTTGTAGCAAAAGGCTATAATCAAGAAGAGGGTATTGACTATGAAGAAACATATGCTCCCGTAGCTAGATTAGAAGCTATTCGTCTATTGCTCGCGTTTGCCTCTTCTATGAATTTCAACTTATATCAAATGGACGTGAAAAAGTGCTTTTCTAAATGGTGTTATTCAAGAAGAAGTTTATGTTGAACAACCCCGCGGTTTTGAAGATTTTAAATCTCCATCATGTTTTCAAACTCAAAAAGGCTCTTTATGGTTTAAAACAAGCTCCCCGAGCTTGGTATGAAAGATTGAGTAAATTTCTATTGGAAAATGATTTCATTAGAGGGAAAGTTGACACCACACTTTTCGTTAAACATAAAAACAATGAAATTTTATTAGTTCAAATATATGTGGATGATATCATATTTGGTGCTACTAACAATGTCTTATGCAAGGAATTTTCCGATTTAATGACAAGCGAATTTGAGATGTCTATGATGGGTGAGTTAACATTCTTTTTGGGATTACAAGTAAAGCAAGTGAAAGAAGGTACGTTCATTTGCCAAGCCAAATATTGCAAAGAATTGCTGAAACGATTTGAAATGAACAATGCAAAAGCAATGGCGACTCCCATGAGCACATCCGATCATCTAGACAAAGCTGAGAAAGGTAAGGAAGTCGACACTAAGAAGTATCGAGGTATGATCGGCTCTCTTCTTTATCTTACTGCTAGTCGTCCGGACATCATGTTTAGCGTGTGCTTATGCGCCCGTTATCAATCGTGTCCGAAGGAGTCTCACCTTACTGCGGTAATACGGATTTTGAAGTACCTTGTTGGTACTACAAATGTGGGTCTATGGTACCCCAAAGGTTCTTCATGCCAACTCGTTGGCTATTCCGACTCCGATTTTGCTGGATGCAAATTGGACCGCAAGAGCACTAGTGGCACTTGCCATTTGCTCGGTAGCTCTCTCATTTCTTGGTTTAGCAAGAAACAAGTAAGTGTTGCGTTGTCCACAACCGAGGCTGAATATGTAGCCGCGGGGAGTTGTTGCGCTCAAATCCTATGGATGAAACAACAACTCTTGGACTATGGCCTAAGTCTTGATCATATCCCTCTTAGATGTGATAATACTAGTGCCATATGCTTGACGAAGAACCCCGTTCTTCATTCGCGGACAAAACACATTGAAATTAGACATCATTTTATAAGAGATCACGTTCTCAAGGGCGATGTCAAAATCGAATTTGTTGAAACCAAAGACCAATTGGCCGACATCTTTACAAAGCCCCTAGAGAAAGAGTCCTTCTTCCGAATTCGTAGTGAACTCGGGATTCTTGACTCCACGTTGATCTAAGTCATGCATTGCATCTTTTTATCTTACATGATTTCTAACTTGAGCGTCAGAGACGTCTAACGAATTTTTACAGGTATCGCCCTAAAGGTAGGGGGAATTATAAAGCATGACGCGCAATAATCAAGTCTTCTTCAGAAAAATCGGTTTCTGTCATCTAATAATCGATTATCTCGTATCAATAATCGATTGTAATGCTATTACTTGAGTTATTATGCTCTCTTTAAGTAATCACGTTTTTCTCTTTCAAATAAATAAACAAGTTTTATTTACATCTTTGGCATCTTCTTATATTATTTTTTGCTAATGGCAAAAGGGGGAAGATAACGGGTATGCGCTCTCAATATTTATAAGCTTAAATTGAGGGGGAATCCATATATTGAGGGGGAACAAATTGCATACTTGTTGAGGCATACATATACTTGTCTTGAATCGTCTTTATAAACTGTTTAATTTGCATAACCCGCTTAAAGTTTGCCATTATCAAAAAGGGGGAAATTGTTGGAAACACGTTCTCAAGGCTTTATACTAAAACGTGTGTTCTTATGTGTAGGTTTTGATGAATGACAAACGAAGCGCAAATTGATATATGACGAAGTTCAAGTACAAGCGCACAATTGGTGGATAACAAGATTCAAGCACAAGACAAAGTTTTATAGTTTAAATGAGTCGTTCTTAATTGTGTTCTTGATCCGACAACTTGACTCATGACATGGCTTCTCTCGTAAAATTATTTTTACAAAATCATGCATATTTAATTTAATGCTAAATGACTTTAAATCATGCATATTTTCATTAGTCAAAATGATTTTTAAACATGCCTCTAAAAACTGGACTAAGATAATCGATTATGTACTTATGATAATCGATTATGTTAAGCCAAGACTGCATGACAATCGATTGTGAACAAATGACAATCGATTGCGTTAAGGCAGTAAGCATCAGGTTTTTCAAACCTGCATGACAATCGATTGTGAACCTTATGACAATCGATTGTGATGAGGCAGTGTACATCAAAGTTTTTCAAAACTCAGAATAATCGATTGTGAAGCAAATGACAATCGATTGTAAAGAGGCAGTGTCCATCAAATTTTTAAAAGTCACAATATAATCGATTGTGAACATATGACAATCGATTGTGTTGAGGCAGTGTCTTCCAGACTTTTTCAAAGTTATTAAATAATCGATTGTGAGTACATAACAATCGATTGTCACGAGGCAGTGTCTAAAATGATTTTCAAAGTCTGATAAATAATCGATTGTTAACATTGCACAATCGATTGTGAAGCTGACCGTTGTCGTAAAGTTTTCAAATACCGTCAGGTAATATTGTTGATTTTGTACAATCGATTGTTGATATTAAAATCTAAAAAGGATTTTTTGAACGTTGCGTGAATAATCGACTGTTGATTTTGTACAATCGATTGTTGAAATTAAAATCTGGAAAGGATTTTTTGAACGTTGCTGAATAATCGATTATTGATTTGGTATAATCGATTGTTTTACGTAAAATCTGGAAATGATTTTTTGAACGTTGCCAATAATCGATTGTTGATCTTGGACAATCGATTGTTAAGCGTAAAATCTGGGATTGATTTTTGGAACGATTGGCAAACAATCGATTGTGGCTTCCTGACAATCGATTGTCACAGAGTAAAATCAGCAACTCTTAATTGGCAATTAGGCAACGGTAATGCCAAGTTTTTCAACTATAAATACAGCTTCATTTCAGTGTTTTAAAGACAACAACACACAACAACTGATCATTCTATTGCTATAAGCTTGCATACTATTGTTTATCATTTTATATTCATTTCATAAAGCTTTTGAGAGCCAAAGTCTTGTCCATAGTTGTTGTGATCTTGAGCTTACTTCTTTTACTCATATCTACTCACTAAGAAGTGTTTTGTTTGAGTGTTTAGTGTTTTGTACACTTGTAAGAGAATTGTGATTCTCTTGTTGTAAGGAACTTGTGTTTCCTTGGTTGAAGTCTTGGAGTGTTGTATCTCCGAGCAAAGGTGTTAAGGCTTGTGTCCGTAAGTTGTAAAGGTTTGTTGAGCACCCGTAAGCTTGACAAGTTAGTGGAAAATCTCGAAGAGTCTCTCGGGGACTGGACTAGCCACGTGTTGTGGTGAACCAGAATACATCGGTGCGTTCTTTCCTTTTTGTTTATTCGACGCACTTAATTATTTCCTGCAAATTTTAATTTCCGCAAGTTTACGCTAAATTTTATTACAACGCTATTCACCCCCCCTCTAGCGTTAAGCGTATTATCTAACAATGTTAGGGCATGAATCTCACCCCATGGCAGGTGTGGGATTGTATATGATTGAGGATTGTGACTTGGTCCATCCCGAGTGCTAAATAAAATTATTGGCGGTTGATACGCACCCTGTAGTGAATATATCTGGGCGTACATGTTTGGGGCCTTGTGCCGATCTGTAGCATCCGTCTAGGATGAATATATTTGTGATAACATGATTTGCATAATCATTGATCTTAGTCCTGTGATTAATCACTGTTGTAAAAAGCTAAGTCGCTTTTCCTGTAGTTAAATAACTAAGTTATATTTCCTTAGTAATTGGAAACTGAGAATTTAATTGAATCTGTTACATGACTCATTTGCATACTGTGGATAGAGCATGGATCGGGCTACACTCCGTAGCGATTATCATATATTGACATTGAGGCCGAGAGCCCTTTCTATGCCAATGCCTGACTGATTTGAGCTTAGGCTGTAGGAGCACCTCCAGAGTCTGCACACACCCCTAGTGAGCGCCGTCGCGGATCGGGCTGTACACGGCACCTGATTCATGTGCATTGCATTGCATATTTGCATGATACTTGACTAATATACTTGATATTGCTTTGCTGTTAGTTCGTAGTTAAGTGTCAAACTGTTAGTTTTAGCTTTTCCTTGTGGCACTTCGTGGATTTATTATCTTCAGACATTTTCTATGCTTATTA
The DNA here is from genome assembly GCA_034376525.1 of Nicotiana benthamiana. NCBI lineage: Eukaryota > Viridiplantae > Streptophyta > Magnoliopsida > Solanales > Solanaceae > Nicotiana > Nicotiana benthamiana. Next base: position 61,862,813 of record CM067323.1, read on the forward strand.
TTCACTGATTCGGTAGTACTCACCCCTACTCCCTGCACCTTGTGTGCAGATTTCAGATGTATTGGAGGCTTAGCTGAGCAGTCGTAGTCTCCAAATATTTTTCCAGAGTTGATTAGGTAGCTTCTTGACGTTCGCGGGACCTGGCTACTCTTCCTATTTCAGTTTTTTTTATTATTGTATACATTTCCAGACTTTTGATATTTTCATTCAAATATTATTATCCAGTTTGTTTTAAAGGCTCTAGACTCGTGTCCTGAAATCCTATGGAAGTGTTTATCGGTTTTCGTATCTTTCCATATTATTTTACTAATATTATTATTATTATAAAATTATTGCATTTCTCCTTAAATTGTCGGTTTTGAGAGTTATTGTTAAATTGAGAGAGATTGTTGGTCAGGCTTGCCTAGCTTTAATATTGGGCGCCATCACGATCGGGTTTGGGTCGTGACATACAAGACCCCAGGTAATCTGGAAAAAGTTCATAAAAAAAATATAAAATATAAAAAATATTTAAAATATAATAATAATAATTTCCTTTATTAATACGAGATTGGGTGATAACATCGGCAATACATAACTTGAGAAATAAAAACATCAACATAGGGGGTAGAAAACCTTATAGACAAACAAATACATAATAAAAAGGAAATGTAATAGATCTTCATAATCCATGGACTACTCAATATTCTGGTTCACTGAAAGACACTTTGAGGTCTTGGAGGCAAACTCGGTATCACTACTGATAACAATGATAGAATTGCTCTTAGCTCCATTCTAGACGGATGGTGTGGGCATATCGTCAAGCATAGTATTGAGCGAAGTAAGGGGATGCTCTTCCAACATGACATTCTTAAGGTAATAAATGCTACTATCACGAACCACCCTCTCAATCAACTCTGTAACCCCACACTTCAACTTAATGCAATCACGCTTCAGATCTTAGTACAAGATATTATGACTCACAGGTGAGCCATGCAGCGGTTGTTCAACAGGTTTCTTTGTCAGGATCTTATCCATCGTTATGCTTAGTAGTATTTCTAGTTTGATTGTCTTATGTAAGTCTAGTATATTTTCAGGAAGATTATAATCTCTTTCCACTTCCCGGTAGGAATTAAAGTCTCTTTGTAGAGACCCTAGGAAACTATTACACTTCCTAATAGCAGCCCCTTCCACTCCTCCATGCATCCATTGCACTTCCCAGTAGCCCCTTACACTCCTTCATGCAACCATTACACTTTTCAGTAGTATATTTTACTCCCCTATGCACCATTACACTCCTCCATGACTACAATTAATTATAGAAGCTTGTCTTTAATTTATCCATCCACTTATACAGATAGTTTTCATTTTATTTTATTTTTTAAAATTCTTCCATATAGTGGAAGTTCACTTCATAGGTTTTATCTCATATAGTCTTACCTTAGAAGACTTGATTAATCCATGTAAAGATTGTATAATATGGCCCATGTGAGAGTGGTTTAATATAAATATATTTTTCTGTTAAATTAATATTTGGATAAATTAGGAAAAGTTAATTATGATTATTACTCCCAGCTAACCCACTTTGATGGAAAGTGGGAAATAACTGATGGTCACTCTCTCTCCCTAACATAACTCCATCATATTCTATCCTTACAAAGATTATTTGATCCTTGTTTAGGTTTAGGTTTAGGTTTACGTTTTGGTTTATGTTTTGATTAATGAGCAAATTAATTTCGATTTCTATACTTTTTTGTGGCAAAAAGAAAATAATCTTCATAGTCTTGTTCTTCTTGGTAAAATGATAGAAAAAAAGTAGGGGACTTCTGCACTATTTAATGACTTCCCAATTTAATTGGCTATTTATAAAACATTAGTCTTCCTGAAATAAAAAAGTATAACAATAATAAATGGGAAAAGACAAAAACAGAAGATTGTAGAGGTTCAGAAACGTTTTGAAAATCGACAGAAATGTTTCAATAGAGTCTTCAGAAGTAAAGTGCTATAAAAGGAAGAAAGATTTCGAAAAAAGTTTTGAAAGTAATTTCACGAATAAAAGTTCAGACAAAGAGTTGGAAAAATAAATTTAGAGACAGAAATGCAAGTTCTTAGAGTTGCAGACAAGTTTGGGCGAATTTGTTAAAAAAACGTTGAAAATAATTGCCAGATTATTATTTAAATAACTTAAAAGAACTTGGGATCCTATAGGAAGGATATCTACTTTGGTTTTACTGATTCATTGCTATTTTAAACGTTAAAGGCATGAGAACATTGTATTACCCTACTGTTTGCCTATCTTTTATGCATTTCTATAGGCATGGTTTCTATATGTTTGAATGAGAAATAATGCAAAGCATATACACATGATCTCAAGGTGATTTAAAGTATTAAACCTGTAGTCATGATATATAAGTGACCGAATTTGAAAATTAATACCCTATAGGTATGATATCTAAATGATCAAATTGCAACATGAACCCTATGAGCATGATATCTAAGTAATTGAACAACAATGTTGATCCTATAGGCATGGTATCTACCCTTTAACATATGCAAGCAAATATAAGCCCCGCCCATACCCGTTGCTAATATACTCCCCAAGTTCCTTTTACAAAGTTATTATTACAAATCAGAAGTAAGAAAGTAAACAAAATACATCATAGCCCACAGCTAGATCCGAGAAGCCTAATTCGATCTTAATATCTAATACATGTGTTTCACCAAATCCGGATTCCAAATTCCAGGGTCTTCTCTTATTCAGAGTGTTTCAAAGTTCCAAGGAGCTTTAAGAGCCCAGGAAATGCTTATACTCTGAAGAGTGAATATTGTAACAGAGTAGTGCAATGTGTGGAATTACCAGCCCTCAGGGATCCCAGTTTAGAGGGAGCTCCTGGGTCCGTAAGCATGGGTTACCCAAGTGGGGTAGAACTTAAGACTAGGAGTAAGTACAAAGTGGGGGAGGAACCTCGGTAGGAGGTGGTCATACCCAGCCAAGGCATAAACTAGCACACATCTGACCCCTTGCTCAGATTCAAACAAATAAGAGCAGTCTCTTAGAGAGTCAAACTTAGGTCTGAATGGTGAGTAGGACACCAGCATACCCAAATTAAATCTTAGCACATAGAGAGGAGAGGGAATGGGAGAGCAATTGAGTAAAGACTCATGAGAGTCTATTTCTGGATCACAGGCAGCAATTCAAAGTGCTGCCATGATTCAGGACAATACTCACACACAAAAGGAATAGAGGGAAGGGATTAAAAGCATAACATATTGAAAGCATAAAGGGGCATAGCATGGTTGAATATAATCACATAATGCAAGAAAGAATGAGTAAACACACAATGAAAGAAGTGTAAAAGAGGAGAAGTTTGGACACATAACCAAGAGGGTTCTATTTAACTAGAAGAACATACTAATTACAAGTTTAGAACAACAACAACAAACAAACAGCCAGGCAATCAACAGGAACAAACTCAAGGAACTTCAACAAGTACTTGGGAGTTCAAAGGAACTCCAGGAGATTTAGACAGTAGGAGACAAAAGAGCAGAGTGCTCAGCGGTAGAAGAGAAAATAGAGAGTATTAGTAGTAGCATAGAGTGAATAGTAAAGTGTTGTAGTAGTAATGTATTGTAAAGGTGCAGAAAGAATTTGTGAGAATTGTGTTCGAATGATTGTGTAAAGCTATTTTTGAAACTTTTTGTGCGTATCAGAACTTGTGATAGCTGTGAGCTTTTATAGTGCAAAATCGAGTAGACAAGAAGGCAAGGAAATAAATTCTCAGTCAATCAAATAAAATCTCCCTTAGTCAAAGGGATTTGATTTCAAACGAGAGTGATAATTAAGGAAGGGAAAACCTTTCAAAGTAACAAAATAAAGGGCAGGTGCACACAAAATTTATAAAAGGTAGGAAACTATAGTACATGTTTTTGAAAGTATAAGGAAATAAAATAATCAAACAGTCGGAAATTCAAAAAACCTTGAATGAACTTAGTCAGAAAATAGGGAAAGGGTTGAGTTGTAAAACTCAGTAGCAAATCAATTAAGACTTATAAAAGGGGATTGAAATCAATCACAAGCTAATGGAATCAATTCAAAAAGAACAAAACCCTCGTATAAAAACATGCTAGTATCGAGCAAGAAAGAAAGGTTGGCATAAACAGTTTTAGAATCACAGGCAAAAGGAAAGCATATTTGAGTTCAGTCTATGAACTCAACACGAGTTGGGAGCATAGGGTTTCTTGAGTAGAATCCGAGAACCAAAGCTCAAACCCCCCCCCCCCCCCAATAGGGTTTTAATCTGAGCAGGACACACAAAAGGAAGGCAAACTCAACAAGCCTGGGGGAACTCTTTCAGAGTTCCTTGAGGGAATACACTGGCACACATAGCAATCAAAAGCAGTAGAGTGAAAGTTTGTAAAGAACAAGTTTTAGGAAAACTAAAACTCAAACCAGTTTGGAGTTTATGAAACAGCGGAAGAAGAAAGTTCGATAACCCAAATAGATTCAGTAAAAGTAAACACTTTCAGTAGGCAGATAGGTGTATAAATATGCTTGTAGGAAAATTAGTAGAAGCAGTAATAGAACGAAGGCAGGGAGATATGCATATTAAGAATCAAACGAAAACCCCTCAAACATGGCATGAACACACAAATTCACATACACAAATAAGAAAAAGAAGAAGAAGAATCATTTTAGGATTTTGAAAACCCTAATTTGAATGGATAAAAGAAAAATTTTGGAAAATCATTAAAACATCAAATAGAGCATAGATCTGCTACAGATCTAAGAAAATAAGGAAAGAAAAACCTCGAATCAAGCCTTTTTTAGGGTTTCTCAGAAACTATAGAGACGAGAAACCTGGAATGGTTTGTTCTATGAACGAATCTGAACCATGGCTAAGCCTTTCAGAGCTCGAACACACTGGAATGGAGCTGGAGAATTTAGGGGAGCTCAGGTCGGCGGAGGACCTGAACAGGTCTGTTGAAGGTTGAGCCTTGAAAGCTCGACCAATCAGGTCTTGGGGTGAACGGGGAGAGAATCTAGGCAGTCCATGGCCTGAGAAGCCATAGACATTGGTGTATTTTTGATCGGAGAAAAAAGTGGGATGGTAGGGTTCAGAGAGCGGTTGAGAGGAGAGGGGATTTGGGGAAGCTGATTTGAGAAAAATCAGGGTTAGGTTAAGTCATTAGGAATTAAAAAGGGAAGGAATAGATGAGGGCGTTTGATCAAAATGATCAACGACCAGGATTAAAAGACGAAAATGGATGGGTTGGAAGAACGGATAAATGGGTCATCTAAATGGGCTGAATTGAGGTTAAAAATTGGGATCAAATGTGGCTAAAATTGAAATGGAAGTGGACTGGATTTTAAACAGCCACTTTTAACCTTTTAAATATTAAAAATAGTTAAAAATAGTTTTAAAACAAATTAAAAGAACAGAACTAGTTGATAAAATATAAAAATTAATTATAAAATATCCAAAATAATTTTATTATTATAAAACGTGATTAATTATAACATATGCTATAATTGCAATTTTAAACAATTTAGCTTAAAAATATGAAATAAATTTATAAAAATATGCGACAATCACCTTAATCATATTTGGTATAAATATGGTAATGAAAAATAAATGGATCACAAAGAGGATAATTTGGGAATAATTATTGAGGTTTTATACTGTTAAAAATAGACAATAAATCAGATCTTTAAAAATTAGGAAAAATACTAAAACCATTGGGGATGCTTATATATGTATATACACGCCATTTTGAATGTATTTTGAGTATAAAATACATAGAGAATAATTGGGTATCAACAGCTGCCCATCTTTACCCGAGGAGGATGAAAGAGTTGTCGGGTAAAGATAAAATGGCCAATTTTGACCTGAATCGGCAATTGCGAAAGAATTTTGACAGTGCTCTGGTTTCTAAGAGGCTTAAATATCCCTGATTTTACAGGAATCAGGCCATATGTAGTTCCGGAACCAATATTGGGGATTAGAAAAAGAATGGACGCGATGGTGTAGTTTGAGAAAGGTTGTGAAGTCGAACGGGTTACGGAGAACCGGAGCGGAAGCGCTCCCACTGAGATGGCTGTTTGCTAGTCGGTGTACCTGTAAATAAGAAATTCAGTGTATATCGTGCATAATTTAAACATGATGCAGGTTCCCGTTTGGACCACGAATGATGCCTTTGGACGGTTAGGATGATGTTCTCAGACTATAATGTCCCGGGCCATGAAGATCATAAAGTAAAGATTCACAGGCCATGAAATGATGTTCTCTGAATATGCAGATGGTGCCTCTAAACTATGATGCCTTTGAAGAAGTTGGTGATTTATTAGCCCATGAAAAGGTGGCAATCTTTCAGCCAAATGAATACAGGGGTGGCGATCTTTCAGCCAGAGCGAGAATTTAAATTGCAGGTGGAAATATATCGGCCGTTTGAAGAGTAAATGTGGCGATATTTCAGCCATGCAGTTGACAATGCTTAGTCTCGCAAGGTAGATGGGTACCCTTATGCAGGATGGAGGTAGTGCTTAACCTAGAAAGGCACAAAATAGCCTTATGCAATGCAGATGAAAACAAAGCTTAGTCTCGAAAGGCAGATAAGTAGCACTATACAGGATGGAGGTAGTGCTTAACCTCGGAAGGCAGAAAAGTAGCCTTATGCAGGATGGAGGTAGTGCTTAACCTCGGAAGGCAGAAGAGTAGCCTTATGCAATGCAGATGGAGACAGATCTTAGTCTCGAAAGGCAGATAAGTAGCTTTATGCATGATGGAGGTAGAGCTTAACCTCGGAAGGCAGAAGAGTAGCCTTATGCAAGATGGAGGTAGTGCTTAACCTCGGAAGGCAGAAGAGTATCCTTATGCAATGCAGATGGAGACAAAGCTTAGTCTCGAAAGGCAGATAAGTAGTCTTATGTAGGATGGAGGTATAGCTTAACCACGAAAGGTAGAAGTAGCCTTATGCAAAATAATGCAAAAAATGTAAAGAGCGAATAGTAATGATATTTTCTTAGCTGACAGCTGATTGTGATATCGTGGCTGCTGGGGATGTTAGGTGTAGCGAGTAACTTTGCGAATGAGCGATTGTTCTTCAATCCTGAAGAGTAAGAGTGTGAATGTATTCAATAATTTGTGACATGGGGGGCCTGCGTTCGTGAGTTCTGTAGAGGGTAAAGGTTAGTTCGTATCCCCTGGCTCTTGATGTCATGTATCATTGGGGTACCGTTGCTAAACGACAATGACGCAAATGATATTTATGCATGATTCAATAAATATAATGTAAGTATATCTTGAAAAACAATTTTGTTCTGGATGAACCAACAACAGCAACGTGGTTCAAAGACACGACAATCTTGCTTGTCCAGAATTTTGAGGGTCCTCCTCAAAATTCTGCCCCAGTTTACTGGGCTGGTGCTGCTGACGGCTGTTCTGAATTACTGAAGGCCAGCTCCATAATTTTGAGGGTCCTCCTCAAAATTCTGCCCTAGTTTACTGGGTTGATGCCGATGCGAAAACTGACAAACTGGCTTTTGAATTTTGACGCTCCTCCTCAAAATTCCATCGAGGGAAGATGGAATTTTTATTAAAAATGTGAACGAACCCATAGGTCTGCCTACGTATCCCCTCTTAAATGGGAGTCAGGTCAGGTTTAGTTCAAATTACATCATGAAGAAAAACATACGATCAAATATAGTATCTCTTTACAGCGTCTGAGTTGATCGGCTTCGGCCAGACTTCTCCATCCATTTTTGCGAGAATAAGGACTCCTCCAATTAGAGCTCGGTGAACCATATACAGACCTTGCCTATTAGGAGAGAATTTTCCCTTGGCTTCATCCTGATACAGAAATATTTTCTTTAGTACCAGCTGCCCTGGTGTGAACTTCCTTTGTTTAACTCTCTTGCTAAATGCTCTAGACAGTCTGTTCTGATATAATTGACCGTGGCAAATTGCATTCATTCTCTTTCCATCTATAAGGGCTAACTGCTTGTAGAGACTTTTTACCCACTCTACATTATCTAACTCTGCTTCCTGTATGATCCTCAAGGAGGGAATTTCTACTTTGGCGGGAATGACAGCCTCTGTACCATAAACCAACATGTAAGGAGTTTCCCCGGTCAATGTGCGGACTGTTGTACGATATCCCAATAAAGCTAACGATAACTTTTCATGCCATTGCTTGTGCCTTTCAATCTTCTTCCTTAGTATCTTTTTGATATTCTTATTAGCTGATTCTACGGGTCCATTCATCTGAGGTCTATAAGCCATAGAGCTCTTGTGTCTGATCTTGAAAGTCTCACACATTGCTTTCATCAGGTCATTGTTGAGATTGGAACCGTTGTCGGTGATGAGTGACTCTGGAATTTCGAACCGAAAAACAATACGGTCGCAGACGAAATATGTTACCATCTTCTTGGTAACTGCTTCATATGATGCCGCTTCAACCCATTTAGTAAAGTAATCAATTGCCACTAAGATGAACCTGTGTCCATTTGATGTGACTGGTTCGATTTGTCCAATAACATCCATTCCCAAGCGGCAAACGACCATGGTGAGCTTGTTGCATTAAGCTCGTTCGGATGTACTTTTATCATATCTGCATGTATCTGACAGCGGTGGTATCTCTGGACATACTGGATGCAGTTTGTTTCCATAGCCATCAAAAAATACCCAGCTCGGAGTATCTTCTTTGCTAAAACAAAACCATTCATGTGCAGTCCGCAGGTACCTGCGTGCACTTCCTCTAAAAGTTTAGTTGCTTCCCTCACATCAATACACCTTAGTAAACCCAAATCAGGAGTCCTCCGTTGTGAAAGAAGTTGTTAGATAACCTCAGGAGCGTACATTTCTGAGTAACATTGGCAAGTTCTGGATATTCTCTTGTTGTCAAGTATTCTCTGATATCATGGAACCAAGGGTTCCCATCAGCTTCTTCTCGACGTGAGCACAATAAGATGGTTGGTCGCGAATCTTGATATGGATGGGATCAATTAAATTTGTATCTGGATGTTGGATCATAGATGATAAAGTGGCTAGGGCATCAGCGAACTCATTCTGTATTCTGGGGACGTCTTGGAATTCTGTCTTTCTGAATCTCTTTCTCAACTCATGTATATTATATAGATAAGGGAGTATCTTTGAATTCTTGGTTTTCCATTCTCCTCGAACCTGATGTATAAGTAGGTCTGAGTCTCCGATCACTAGTAACTCCTGAATGTTCATGTCGATGGCCAGTGTGAGCCTTAAGATGCAAGCTTCATACTCGGCCATGTTATTGGTGCATGGGAACCTGAGCTTGGTAGATACCGGGTAATACTAATCGGTTTCTGATACAAGGACTGCTCCTATAGCGACTCCTTTGAAATTTGCGGCTCCAGCAAAAAAAATTCTCCAACCATCATAGGATTCTGCATTGTATTCTCCTACGAAAGATATCTCTTTGTCAACAAAATACGTCTTCAGAGTCTCGTATTCTCCTCCCATAGGATTCTCGACGAGATGATCTGCCAAAGTTTGTCCTTTGACTGCCTTCTAGGTAACATAAATAATGTCAAACTCACTTAACATGGTTTTCCATTTGGCGAGCTAGCCAGTAGGCATGGGCTTCTGAAAGATATATTTCAAAGGGTCCATTCTAGATATGAGATAAGAGGTGTAGGCATAGAAATAATGCCTCAATTTCTGAGCTACCCAGGTCAGAGCACAACATATGTGCTCTAATAAGGAATACCAAGCCTCGTACGGGGTAAACTTCTTGCTAAGGTAATAGATGGATTGCTCTTTTCTTCCGGTTTAATCATGTTGTCCTAAGAGGCAACAAACTCTCCATCCAATACTGCGAGATAAATTAATAGGGGTCTTTCTAGTTCAGGCAGAACCAAGACTGGCAGCGTTGACAGATATTCCTTGATTCTGTCAAAAGCCTTCTGACATTCGTCAGTCCATTTAGTGGCAGCATCCTTCTTTAGCATTTTGAAGATGGGTTCACAAATAATAGTAGACTGGGCTATGAACCGGCTGATATGGTTGAGTCTTCCCAGAAAACTCAATACATCCTTCTTGCTCTTTGGCGGTGGCAGCCCTAGAGTGGCTTTGACCTTCGACGGATCCAGTTCTATTCCTCGGTGACTCACAATGAAGCCCAATAACTTTCCGGCGGGGACTCCGATGCACACTTGGTGGGATTCAGTTTCAAGTTGTATCTCCTCAATCTGTTTAAGAACTTCTTCAAATCTTCCATGTTATTTGTAGCTTTCTTGGACTTGATGATGACATCATCCACATACACCTCGATTTCTTTATGTATCATGTCATGAAAGATAATGGTCATCGCCCTCATGTAGTTAGCACCATCATTCTTCAAGCCGTACGGCATCATTTAGTAACAGTACATCCCCTACGGTGTGATGAACGCCATTTTCTCTACATTTTCTTCGCCATCCATATATGATGGTATCCAGCAAAACAATCAATGAACGACTGCAGCTCATGTTTGGCGCAGTTGTCAATCAATATGTGTATATTTTGAAAAGGGAAGTAGTCCTTAGATTTGGCCTGGTTGAGATCCCGGTAGTCGACACATACGCTAACTTTCCCATTTTTCTTTGGCACTAGCACGATGTTGGCTAATATGTTGGATACTCTACCACTCTGAGAACCCTGGATTTGACTTGCTTGGTTACCTCTTCTTTGATTTTCAGACACATGTTTGGTTTGAATTTTCTGAATTTCACTGGCGGGCACGCCGGGTCTGTCAGCAACTTGTGAGCCACAATAGATGTGTTGAGACCGGTCATGTCGTCATAAGGCAATGCAAAGATGTCCTCATACTCTTTTAAGAACTTAGTGTAATTTCTTTTCTGTTGGTGATAAATGTACTCTGATAAGTGTTTCTTTGACATTCTCTGTGTCTCCCAGATTAACAACCTCAGTTTCATCCAAATTGGACTTAGGCCTGTTCTCAAAATTCTCGACCTCCCTGACAACCTCTTCTGATATTTTTTCCTCTTCTGTATGTTTGTTGCATTGCCTCGTTGCAAGTCATAGTCGTTGGTTCATCATCAAGATATGTAATAGTAATGCTGTGTAAAATAAAGTAAATAATAGAGAAAAGTAATAAGAACGAGATATAAAGATAAACTTGGAAAATGCTTTCGATTAAATTCATAACTGTTTGAAACATCGGGGCTCTTTTCAAAAGTAAAAACAATACGGAAAAGTAAAATCAACTAAAACGTAAAATGTGATGCATAGTGCGCCGTTTAGTCTAGCTACCCCGAAGCTCTTTGGGCAGTGGTGGTCCTGACTGACCAATTGGTAGGGCGTTCTCCTTGGTTCACAGCTTGAATGGAAGGGCCTTCTTCCCCCCCCCCCTTCCTCGAATATAACACAATAATCCATATCATCCTCCTGAAACAGGTTCTTCATTGCTGCCAGTGCCTCGTCTTCTTTTGATCCATACATAACGTCAGCCGGATGAAAAGTCTGCTCCAGCTAGGTTATGGTATGTTCAATGGATAGTAGGGACCGCGGCATGGTGGCGAACAATGATTGAATTCCTCCCAGGTGTACTCATAACCCAGGCCAAAGGTGGTACCATGCTTCTTCAGCTTGAGAGGCTTGGTGATGCCCTGAAGATTCTTGCCAAGTCCCTTTCTAGGCTCATACCCGCTCCAATTCAGAATGCTCTCAATTTTGTTATCCCACCACTTGTCTTTGTCTAAAGCGTTGACTCTCTCAATGTGGTGGTATGTTTCTCCACCTATCATCCTTCTACCTCCGATCATCGGGATGGTTTGGCAGTTGTATATAGGTTTGCTACCATTGCCATGAATAATCACCTCCTGATGATTCCATTCGAACTTTAGACAGCTCGACGCAAGGTTTTTGCCACAGCCCCAGCGGTGTGGATCCAAGGTCATCCCAGCAACAAACTGTAGAATGATGGCACATCTATGACTTGGAAATCAATATCGAACCAAGTAGGTCCCATCTATAGGAACATGCTAATTTCTCCAATGGTGGATCTTTGAGACCCATCAAAATCCTTGACATTGATCTCCATCTTTGATTTCGTGCAAAACTTTACCCAATGTCCTGAGGGTTATTAATGGATAGATGTTAAGGCTGGATCCCCCATCGACTAAGATTTCGGTGATAAAATATCCTCTCATTACGCACTGATGTGCAATGCCTTGTTGTGACTAAGCCCTTCTAGTGGTAACTCATCCTCATGGAAGGTGATCTTGTGGCTTTCCAATACCTGCCCTACCATTTTCGTTGTTTCGCCTCCTGTTATGTTGCTGGGAACATAACCTTCACTCAATATTTTCATTAAGGCATTTTATGTGCCTCAAAGCTTTGCAGAAGAGCTAGAATAGAAATTTGCGCTGGTGTTTTGTTCAGTTGCTCAATGACTGAATACTCTTTGGCCTGTATCTTCCTCCAAAGGTCATGGGGTCCAGTTTTAACAGCCCATCCAGAGGCTTGCTTGCTGGACTTAGCTAAATGTTCTGGGGTGTATATCCTGCTTGTCTTGTTCATGCCCTGGGAGGCGATTACTTCTCTAGTATATGTTTTGCCTTTCCTTCTAGCCTCATCTGTGTAACCCCAAGGTATGGAGTTTGACTTGAACAGGGTCACATCTATCATGGAAATTGGAACTGGCATCCGAGGAGGTAACACAGTAACTTAAAATAGTGCATGTGCCTTTGGAATCCCTAAATCAACCTCAGTTGGTTTTGGCGCCTTTGCAGAAAGTGCTTCAAACTCGAGTGGTACAGATACATTTACCACATCGCCATCAGAGGGCTGGATCTAAACAACAATGGTATTGAGGGTAACTGCTGGATTCTTAGGCTCATCTACATTAGCTATCAAGCCGATTGACGCGTTGGGGTCCCAACCATCTGCAATCTCAATCATATGGGTGCCCCCACCCATGTGGTCAGGTATAGGGATGTTGCGAACATTGGGAACAGGCTCCTTTGCTATAATGACCTTGTTATCAACCAAGGTCTGAATCTTTCCCTTCAACGAGCGACACTCATTGATGGTATGACCTTTCATTCTGGAATGGTATGCACATGTTTTGTTAGGTTTGATCCATTGGAAAGGATTTTATGGAGTTATGGCTGGGATAGGTGAAATGTAACTGGTTGCTTTGAGTTTTTCATATAATTGGTCGATTGGCTCAGCTATGGCGGTATATTATCTGGGAGGTCTTCTGTCAAAATTTGGTCTGGGTCGAGGAAAGTTTTGGCGAGCGGGTGGTAATGGATAATGAGAAGGTTGGGAGTTGTATGCTTGGTACACAGGCGCGGGTTGGGAATATCTGGGTGAAGTGGGTTAATATGTTGGCGGTGGAGGGGATTGGTAGGAAGATGGTGGCATTTGGTATGTGGGTGAGGGTGCTTGGTAATTTATGGTAGGTTGATATGTGAGTGGAGTTGAGGGATAGGTTTTGTACTTCATAGGGGAATTGTCCCTCTGCGCAGCTATTACGGTATTTACGTCCTTTTTCTTTGATGAGCCACCATACTGTAAAGCCTTATTGGTAGCTCACAATGCCTCGATGTTAGTGAACATACAATTTTTGATGCCCTCGTCGATCCTTTCTCCCAACTTGATGATGTCGGAGAAATTTTGACCCTCTATTAACATTAGCCTTTCGTAGTATAGCGTATCCTTAGCACGGATGAGGAACCTATTCATCTGCTCTTCCTCCAAGGCTGGCATGACCTTAGCAGCTTTTGACCTCCAACGAGTAGCGTACTCGCGAAAGGTATCAATGGGTTTCTTCTTTAGATTATGGATATAGAACACATCTCGTGCGTTCTCAATGTTGAACCTAAATTGATCCATAAAGTCAGATGCCATGTTCACCCAACTTGTCCATTTCTTTGCATCCTGACTAATATACCATGATAAAGCATCACCTTTCAGACTCCTCATGAACAGCTTCATGCAGATTTTCTCGTCCCTTCCAGCTCCTACCAGCTTATCATAATACATTCTCAGGTGGACCCTGGGATCACCTGTACCATCGAACATCTTTAACTTGGGAGGTTTCTACCCCTCCAGAAGCTCAACATCTAGCTAATCATAAAGATCTTCATAGTTCAAACCCTCGACGCCTTTTCTATCTTAGACCCCTTGGACTTGGCTAGTTAACTTCTTGAGTTCAGCGGCCAATTCTGAATAAATGAGCCATTGTCATCTGATTCGGGTGCACTTGTGATTGTCTATGTGCAGTGGGTTATAGTGTCCACAAAGATAGGAGTTTTATCGTCTTTTGTGGTGTTTTGAGGCTCGGAAATGAGCAGTGGAGTGTTACTGCATATGTTGCAGGCTTGGGTGTGAGTGGGTTGTATCGATGGTCGCGGGGTATTTTGTAGATGTGCAGGGTTCTAGGTGTTAACATCAGGAGCGGAAAGAGTGATTGATAGGCTTGCCAGGTTCCGAACTTGTTCCAAATCCTCCTGAAATCTCAGCAAAGTTTGCTCAAGATGAGCAGTAGTCTCCTTGATAATTGCAACAATCTGAGAAGTTTCCTCAAGTTCCTTTCTAACGCTTGCATCTCCCATTTTGCCTTTGTTCCTATTTTTGGTAGAACTTGGAGGATGAGGTGGTGGAGGACCCTTGGATATTGTTGAGTATGCTGATGGTGCCAGAATGCACGAACTAACCAGTTGGGAGGGGAATAAAAATAAAAATAAAAGAAAAACAAAAAGGCAAAAAGTTAGAACGGATTCTGAGAAATAATATTGCGATATTCAAACACGTTCTGCAATTGTATAAGTCGTTTCCTAATTTGGGTGCCTCGTTGCGCCTGAGTTAAGCCTAGCGACAAGTTAACTTTGGACAACGTACAGTGCTAAATGGCTCATTTTATTGATAAAACAAGACGAGTCTTAAAACAACTGAATGATAAAGATGTCACTAATGGCCAGTGGCCTTATTACATTATGAAAGCACAAAAGATCCTAACTATTTGGTCCCAGAAAGACCTTCTCCAGATTCGGTAATCTTGCCTCTCTCGTATAGATGCATCAACTCATGTAGTACTAACAATAGATAGGCTCGAGTCAGATGTCCGCATGCACTTCCCTCTACATTCTGAAAATCTTCAATTTCCTTACAACTCCACTAAACCTCGCTCCAGATACCCTAGCCGATTATTGGCGTTCATAGCCATATCCTTTCACTCGTTGATCTGCTTATCGTGGGCTTTCTGTATTTCCCGATGTTCATTCTCACATTCTCGCATCCTCTTGCATAGCTGATTGTATTTGACTTGCGCTTTAGTTTTCTCATCAACAATCCTATAACCATGGATGAATCCTGGACGACCCACACCAATGTGATCATCTTCCAACTTACCTGTGTAGTGCGGTACGCACCCGGTATGATACCTGCCTGGTTCAATAGACTACTTCCCTAAGACGAGCTTGTAGTGCCACATATGCTGAGCGTGACACCTGTGTGTGCAATCATCATTTTGAAAGTCATCCTTGAAATGACTCATTTTCTCTATCCTTGGTATGATCTGTTTTCTTCTGGCATGCCTCATGGCCTGGAGAGGGATATAAGGATGAGTTCCCCTTAGTCCGACGAGTACGAGAAATGGTTCATCTCGAGAGTGTACAATGAACTCCCTGTTGGGAACCACTCGAACATCCACTAAACTTGCTCTTCCTTTGGACCTTCAAACAATTTTACCCATCCACTAGCGTCCTCCGGCTGAGCAAACATATTGGGCGTGAAGTTCATTCGCTTTGGGTGGTGAAAAGCGATATGGTCATCCCAATCTCTGCGTATGATTTCCTGTCTGTAGTCACCTTTCTGAAGGAGTTCTATTAGCCAAAGTTACAGTAACAAATACAGCCATCGAGGTGCGGAGCCCTTGTTGACAATTTCCCAAGGTCGATACATCTCGGCAATTATCATGGGCACTATGCTGAAAGTCCTCCCATCAATACTTTCCATTAAGGTTTTGGTCACCATGGCTAGTCTGGTGTGGATCTAGCCTTCTTCATGGGAATGATCATCATACCCAAAAAGCAGAACATGAGCACAAAGACTTTCCTATGTATGTGTCCCAAAGAGGTGAGGGCGAACTCGTCAGTGCAGGTGCGATAGGACTTGCTATGGCCATACTTCTCGTACAAGAAATCAAATGGTATGTAGGAGTCCTTCGGACAAGCTAGGTCGGGATATTTCTTGAGTCCCATCATCTTAAGGAAGCCTCTAGTTTTGCGGTTTTCCGGCATAAGCAGACCCAGAGTCTCCTAAGGAATGCCAATTAAACCCCCTATTTCTTCCAGTAAAGGAGTCATTTCCAAATCCCCGAAGCGAAACACCAATCGATCACTATCCCAGAACAGAGTTGCAGCGTCTATAATTTTGTTGTTAGACTGGACTTTCAGAAGTGAGGGAAAATTCCCTAAGTACTTGCGGACGAGGGTTTGATCACTGGCATGAAGATCCTCCCAACAGCTTAACAGCCTTGGGTGAATGTTGGACACCATACCGAATATGGGGACTTCATGCCTCATTTTCTGCAAAACAAGTGTTAGGCCCTTAACCCCACCAGACTCGACTATTTAAATCAATAATTAGCAAAATGCATTTTAGTTCTCCAAATAAATGCGTATAACGTGGAGGTGTCCGTTTGGGTTTCGAGGAAACCCAGTGGACTTTGGCTTAGGCTCTCTTAAGGACTCATTATGTGGACAACATAACTGACTCGGCTAGGGTTGACCATGATGCATGAACAGTTTAATGGAATGAGGTTTCTACTTTTGAAGTGTTAGACAAGGTACCCTTGAGCGGACAACTCAAGAGGGAAAGGTGCGGAACCGTCGACTACACCGTTGATCGACTATTTTTACCACAAATATTGTTTGCCACATTTAGGGGTTATAATATCGGAAGGGCGCAACCACTTATTATAAGCGTTGCTATAGGATTTATTTTGGAATGAGTGGAATATGATGTTGAGGAATGCAGTTAAAATAATGAAGCAAATTGCATGTACTTTCATGTTCATAAAGATTACAATAAATGCTCGAAAATTACAACAAAATTGAAATAATAAGGCAGTAGAAGAAAAAATTAAAAGGAAAGAAAAACATAAAGAGCCAAGTTAGTATTTTTGATGAAACAATTAAGGACATAAAGTAAATGCAATTAAGGAAGCAATAAAGTCACAAAGCACATAATGGTAAAAGCCTAAAAGTAGTCCCCAGCAAAGTTTCCATGCTGTCGACGCCCCCATTTTCTCGTGAAAGCGGGTTTTGACATTATGGATGAAATAACTCTTTCATTCCCTTTTGAGGAATTGGGTTATGGATTTGGAGAGTCTCCACCAAATGATTATAGTGCATTAGGACACTTAAAAAATATTATTTTTGAAAGAAAAATCATAGTTCGGGTAAGGGCCTGAGATTATCCGAAGGGAAGGTGTTAGGCACCCCTCAAGATCCACTAGTGTGGTTCCCAGCTGTGATTAATTGTGACTTTAAGAAGAATGGGAATAAACAAGCAAAGTCTGCACATAAGAAGTATAAATAAGTTGAACATTTTGAAATAAGAAAGATACAAGAGGGAAAGGCGCGGAACCGTCGACTACACCATTGATCGGCTAGTTTTACCGTAAATATGTCTTTTCCACATTTAGGGGTTATAATATTGGAAGGTCGCAACCACTCATTATAAGCGTTGCTATAGGATTTGTTTTGGCACGAGTGGAATATAATATTGAGGAATGTAGTTACAATTATGAAGCAAATTGCATGTATTTTCACGTTCATAAAGATTACAATAAATGCTCGAAAATTACAATAGAATTGAAATAATAAGGTAATAGAAGAAGGAATTAAAAGGAAAGAAAAACATGAAGAGCCAACTTAGTATTTTTGATGAAACAATTTAAGACAGAAAGTAAATGCAATTAAGTAAGTAATAAAGTCACAAAGCACGTAATGGTAAAAGCCTTAAAGAAGTCCCCAGCAGAGTCGCCATACTGTCGACGCCCCCATTTTCTCGCAAAAAAGGGCTTCGACATTATGGATAAAATAACTCTTCCATTCCCTTTTGAGGAATTGGGGTATGAATTTTGGAGAGTCGCTACATAATGATTATAGTGCATTACGACACTTAAAAAAAGATTTTTTTTGAAAGAAAACCAGAGTTCGGGTAAGGGCTTTAGACTATCTCGAGAATAAGGTGTTAGGCACCCCTCAATATCCACTAATGTGGTTCCCGGCCATGCTTAGTTGTGACTTTAAGAAGAATGGGAATAAACAAGCAAAGTTTCCACATAAGAGGTATAAAAAAGTTGAACATTTTGAAATAAGAAAGATACAAGTGATTTTGAAAAGAGAAAGCTTAGTTGAAGAAAATATTAATTTGAGAAAACATAAATAAATTAAGAAAGAGAAAAGGGTCCTAGGGTTAAATATAATATGGATCACTTTGGTGCAAACCCATTAATCATTCTCACGTGAGATATTAGCACACCGGTCATCATTTCCATATTCTACCCTTCCTACCCCGTTAAGGTATTAAACGTGATTAGATTCATTTTACTTATTGCATGCTAGTACCCGTCCCAACCTATAAGTCCCGGGGTATTAAGATTTCTAATTCTAAAGGGAAAGAAAATGGGTAAAGGCATATATGGGGGTATAAAAGAACAAAATACTAATTTCGTCAATCAAAACAAATAACAAGTAAGGGGATTGTCAAACAAAAATGTCAGGCTCACATAAACCCCGTAAATCAAATAACACTTAGTTTAGCATGCCTTACACATACTAGTTTGGTCTTAAAATCAAAACTTGAAGGGCGGATGGACAGGTTTAACACATAGAATTGAATAAAAGGTTTTCATTAGGAAACTTGGATCCAATTGTTGGTAATTGGAGTATTTTACGAATTTTTGATTAAGGGCCTAATACAGAAAAGTTTGGAAAAAGAAGCAAAATTTGTAGAGGTTCAGAAAGGTTTCGAAAATTGACAGAACTGTTTCAATAGAGTCTACAGAAGTAAAGTTCTATAAAAGGAAGAAGGATTTTGAAAACTGTTTTGAAAGCAATTTCACGAATATAAGTTCAGACAGAGAGTTGGAAAAATGATTTTAGAGACAGAAATGCAAGTTCTTAGAATTGCAGACAGGTTTGGACGAATTTGTTAAAAAACATTGAAAATAATTGCTAGATTACTACTTATATAACTCAACTTGGGATCCTATAGGAAGTATATCTACTTTGGTTTTATTGACTCGTTGCTATTTTAAGCGTTAAAGGCATGCGAGCATTGTATTACCCTACAGTTTGCCTATCTTTTATGCATTTCTATAGGCATGGTTTCTATATGTTTGAATAAGAAAGAATGCAAAGCCTATAGACATGATCTCTAGGTGATTTATAGTATTAAACCTGTAGGCATGATATCTAAGTGATCGAATTCGAACATTAATACCCTATAGGCATGATATCTAAATGATCAAATTGCAATATGAACCCAATGAGCATGATATCTAAGTAATTGAACAACAATATTGATCCTCTAGGCATGGTATCTACACTTTAACATATGCAAGCAAATATAAGCCCCTCCCATACCATTTACTAATATACTTCCCGAGTTCTTTTTACAAAGTTATTATTACAGAACCAGAAGTAAGAAAGTAAACAAAATATATCATAGCCCACAGTTAGATCTGAGAAGTCTAAGTCAATCTTAATATCTAATACATGTGTTTCACCAAATCCGGATTCCAGATTCCAAGGCCTTCTCTTATTCAGAGTATTTCAAAGTTCCAAGGAGCTTCAAGAGCCCAGGAAATGCTTACACTCTGAAGAGTGAATATTGTAACAGAGTAGTGCAATATGTGGAATTACCAGCTCTTATGCATCCAAGTTCAGAGGGATCTTCAGGGCCACTAAGCATGGCTTACCCAAGGGGGTAGAACTTAAGAACTATGAGTAAGTGCAAATTGGGGGAGGAACCTCAGCAAGAGGTGGCCATACCCAGACATGGCATAGACTGGCACATCCCTAACCCCTTGCTCAGATTCAAACAAATAAGTTTGACTCTTAGAGAGTCAAACTTAGAGAGTCAAACTTAGGTCTGAATGGTGATTAGGACACCAGCATACCCAAATTAAAGCTGAGCACATAAAGGGGAGAGGAAATGGGAGAGAAATTAAGTAAAAACTCATGAAGGTCTAGTTCTGGATCACATACAACAGTTCAAAGTGTTGCCATGATTCAGGACAATACCTACATACAAAAGGGAATAGATGGGAGGGATTAAAAACATAACAAATTCAAAGCATAAAGGGGCATAGCATGCTTAAATATAATCACATAACGCAGGAAACCATGAGTAAACACACAAGTAAAGAAGCGTAGAAGAGGAGAAGTTTGGACACATAACCAAGAGGGCGTCATTTAACTAGAAGAACATACCAGATGCAAGTTTAGAACAGCAACAACAAACAAACAGCCAGGCAGTCAACAGGAACAAACTCAAGGAACTTCAACAAGTACTTGGGAGTTTATAGTAACTCCAGGAGATTCAGACAACAGGAGAGAAAAGAGCAAAGTACTCAGTAGTAGAAGAGAAAATAGAAAGTAGTAGTAGTAGTAGTAGAGAGTGGAGAGTAAAGTGTAGTAGTAGTAATGTATTGTAAAGGTGCATAAAGAATTTGTGAGAATTGTGTTCGAGTGATTGTGTAAAGCTGCTTTTGAAACTTTTTGTGTGTGTCAGAACTTATGAGAGTTGTGAGCTTTTATAGTGCAAAACGAGTAGACAAGAAGGCAAGGAAATAAATTCTCAGTCAATCAAATAAAATCTACCTTAGTCAAAGGGATTTGATTTCAAATTGGAGTGGTAATTAAGGAAGGGAAAACCTTTCAGAGTAACAAAATAAAGGGCAGATGCACAGAATCTATTTAAGGTAGGAAACTATAGTACACGTGTTTGAAAGTATAAGGAAATAAAATAGTCAAACAGTCGGAAATTCAAAAAACCTTGAATGAACATAGTCAGAAAAATAGGGAAAAGGTTGAGTTGTAAAACTCAGTAACAAATCACTTAAGCCTTAGTAAAAGGGGACTGAAATCAATCACAAGCAATGGAATCAATTCAAAAAGAACAAAACCCCCGTATAAAAGCATGTTAGTATCGAGCAAGAAAGAAAGATTGGCATATTAGGGGTGACAAATGGGTGAGTTGGGCTGAATTTGGGCGGGTTAAGATGGGTTAGGTAATAAATGGGTCACTGTCTAACCCAGCCCAAAGTGTATTCGTGCTAAGATGGGCTAAACAATAGGTCATAACCCAACCCGCCCAACTTGACACATGTTTTAGAACCATCCTAATCTTGCATAAAAAAATATTTTACCTTAAAATATATAAGTTGACAAATATTTTATGGATGGGGTGGGGGTGGGTGCGGGGTAGGACGGATGGTGCATAAAAATAAAAAAAAATAGAAAATTAAATATACAAAAAAAAAAGTAAAATTATTTTTTAAGGGATTTGTGCGGGTGGGGTGGGGTGGAGTAGGGTGGGGGTGCAAAAAAATAAAAAAATTGAAAATTGAAAATGCAAAAGAAAGTGTAAAAATTTTTTTTGAGGGGGTTTGCGTCGGGGTGGGGGTAGGGTGGGTGGTGTATAAAAACAATAAAAATAAAAACAAAAAATTAAAAATACAAAAAGAAGTGAATTTTTTTTAGGGGAATGGGGGTTAGTAGGGAGGGTGGGTGGCGCAGAGACACAAAATAAATAGAAAATTAAAAGTACAAAAAAAGTAAAAAAAAAATGGAGGGGGGTAGGGTGAGTGAGTGGGTGGTGTAGAAACACAAAAGAACAGAAAATTAAAAATAAAAAAAATTTGGGACAACTAAGTAAATTTCTAGATAAATTGGGTTGAGATCCTTTGTTGTGGGTGAGTTTCATGGGTTGTATTTTGGCTGTTAAATGGGTCATAATGGGCTATAAAAAATAATGGATTAACTTGGGCTAAACCTAAATAGACCCATGAGCTAAAATGGTGTAGCCAAACCCATTAATATCTGGGCTAGTTGGGCGGGTTAAATGGGTTTGGGCTCAATTGCCACCCCTAATTTGCATAAACAGTTTTAGAATCATAGGCAAAAGTAAAGCAAATTTCAGTTTAGCCTATGAACTCAACACGAGTTGAGAGCCTAGGGTTTCTAGAGTAGAATCCTAGAACCAAAGCTCACAAAAACCCCCAAATAGGGTTTCAATCTGAGTAGGACACACAAAAGGAAGGCAAACTAAACAAATTCCCTGAGGGAATACACAGACACACGTAGCAATCAAAAGCAATAGAGTGAAAGTTTGTAAAGAACAAGCTTTAAGAAAACTAAATCTTAAACCAGTTCGGAGTTTAGGAAACAGTGAAAGAAGAAAGTTAGATAACCCAAATAGATTTAGTAAAAGTAAACACTTTAAGTAGGCAAGATAGGTGTATAAACATGCTTGTAGAAAAATCAGTAAAAGCGGTAGTAGAACAAAATTAGAGAGACATGCATATTAAAAATCAAACGAAAACCCCTCAAACATGGCAAACATACAGATTCACATAAAGAAAGAAGAAGAAGAAGAGAAGAAGAAGAATCATTTTAGGATTTTGAAAACCTTAATTTAAACGGGCTAATTTTAAAAGAAAAATTTGGGGAAAATCGTTAAAACATCAAATAGAGCATAGATCTGCTACATTTCTAAGAAAATAAGGAAAGAAAACCCTCAAATCAAGCCTTTTTTAGGGTTTCTCAGAAACCATAAAGACGAGAAGGCCTGGAATGGTCTGGTCTCTGAACGAATCTGAACCATGGCTAAGACTTTCAGAGCTTGAACACACTAGAACGGAGCCGAAGAAGCCATGGGGCCTCATGTAGGCGGAGGATCTGAATAGGTCTGTTGAAGGTTGAGCCCTGAAAGCTCGAACAATCAGGGCTTGGGGTGAATAGGGAGAGAATATAGGCCGTCCATGGCCTGAGAAGCCATGGACGCTGGTTAATTTCTTTCGGAGATGAAAGTGTACTGCTGGGGTTCAGAGAGCGTTTAAGAGGAGAGGGGATTTGGGACGGCTGATTTGAGAGAAATGAGGGTTAGGTTAAGTCATTATGAATTAAAAAATCAAGGAATGGATGAGGGTCGTTGATCAAAATGATCAACGGCCAAGATGAAAACGGGCGGGTTGGACAAACGGGAAATTGGGTCACCTAATTGGGCCGAATTGAGGTTAAAATTTGGGATCAAATGTGGCTACAATTGAAATGAAAATGGGCTAGATTTTACATAACCATTTTTCTTCTATTAATTAATAAAAATAGTTTTAAAATAAATTGAAAGCACATAACTAGTTAATAAAATATAAAAATTAATTTAAAATTATCTGGAATAATTTTATAATTATAAAATGTGATTAATTATAACATAGGCTATAATTATAATTTTGAATAATTTAGCTTAAAATATCAAATAAATTTTTAA
This sequence comes from Nicotiana benthamiana, assembly GCA_034376525.1. Classification (NCBI taxonomy): domain Eukaryota; kingdom Viridiplantae; phylum Streptophyta; class Magnoliopsida; order Solanales; family Solanaceae; genus Nicotiana; species Nicotiana benthamiana. Next base: position 61,886,338 of record CM067323.1, read on the forward strand.
AAAATATACGAAAATCACCTTAATCATATTTGGTGTAAATATGATGTTGAATAATAAATGGATTGCAAAAGGATAATTTTGGAATAATTATAGGGGTTTTATACTGTTAAAAATAGATAATAAATCAGTTCTAAAAATCTTTAAAAATTAAGAAAATACTAAAACCTTTGGGGATGCTTATATATGTATATACATGCTATTTTAAAAGTATTTTGAGTATAAAAATACATAGGAAAAAATTGGGTATCAACATATATCACTTGGTATTATTTCATTATCCTAACTACAAACCCTAGCTATATAGTTGGAATATAAATAGTTTTTAGTTCAAAAAAGGATTGGTAACCGAAATAATAAATACAAGTCAAGTAACACAAAAGTTTCCCCTAAAATAAATGCGATTCAGCTAACATCATTAATTACGACAATTCAAATAAAATCAGATAGTGCGGCCAAAAATAGATTATTTTTTTCACTGACGGAAAATCAGGATGTTTGTTACTAACTTGGCCCCTCTAAATATGGTCACATACTCAAACACTTAAGATCTTGAACACTCACATACTCAAACTTAAACTATTATCTTTAATATTTTATTGTGGATTTGGTTGTGCTACTTGTGCATTTGATTTGCTATAACAGTTTTGATACGCTTGAAATCAATTTCAAAGACTATTTTTATTACAACATATTTCCAACCCGGATCTTGGACTTCAAATTCAACCTAATTCTACATACACACTACTAAAATGGTTGGGAATATTTAATGCTTCAAAGTAACTAAATGTGAGTATTTTGGTTCTTAGTTTGAACTGATTATAATGTTATGAAGTCTTTCGCTTCTAATCACATTTTGTTAGTGTAGTCCGAAAAAATAAAGTAACAATAAAATGAAGAAATATTTAACAATGATAATTATCATATCACACGTTTAAATTATTACAAAACAATGTCAAAAAATTCAAAAAAAATCGATATCAAATCAAATTAAATAAGATTCAAACTTAAATCATCTCAAACTAGACGGTCAAGTCTTTTATCTCCCAGTATGCTTCATCATTAAGATCAGGCAAGTTACCGTGTGCTTTAACTGTTGCATCATCTTTCTATATAGAGTAAATAACACTAATAATCAGTGTATTTTTTAGAAAAAATTTAATAATAATTTGTTATAATTTACCTCGATTCCTTCCGCTAGCCCAGTATTTCCACCACCTCTGCTACGGCCTCTATCACGGTCTCTACCACCACCTCTACCACCACTTCTACCACCACCCACGGCCTCTACCACGGTCTCTACCACCACCTCTACACCTCCTATTACCTTTAACTCCACTTCCACCAGCCATTTGTGAATTCCTAAAGCATGAATCTATTCTCCATCTATATCTATTCAACCTTGGACATCCACGAGACGCTACATATCTAGGATCTCTTATATTTTTTCTTTCACCATCACCCTAACCCTGACCCTCACCCTCACCTTCATACCCACCCTCACACATACCGTCATGTGTATCTTTAAATTCCGAATCTGTAATTATCATTTGATCATCATCCCAGTTCAAAAGGTCGTGCTCCAATCTGTTTAAATGATACTTAATATATCACCTCCTCACTTCAGTGTCTAATGCAATATCACAAACTCGGTTAAAATGCTTTAATGGTTCCCTGTACATCATGTATTCAGAAGTCATATGTGGGTAACCTCCAAGAAAGAAATGTTTCAAGTGCGAACGAACAACATCTTTTCTCCACATTCTTAATATATACCTCTCATTAATGTTATTAATCATCTAATGAGACAACACCTTAAGTATGGCAGCATATAATACCTCTTGTTTCAATCCACATTCAACTGCAACTTAAATATTCACCAATAGGTGTATATTCAACCGCGAATACAAATGGATCTCTAGAGTTAAAACTCGTGAACGAATAATCTGAGTTAATGTAATTCTCCACCCCAGATGTTTCTTGATGGTGCTCAGAGGAGCTGATTTCACAGTGCTACGGTTTCCTTAACTGTACTTGAAAAAATTCAAACACTTCACGAGTATAACTTGATTGAATTTTTTCCTCCCATTCAAATTAGAATAAACATTTTGGTTCAAAGCACCTTGACCCATATTCAGCTTCCAATTCTTTCTCGAACTTAGCTCTTATGGCTAACTCATATTGCTGAACAAATAGCTTCAAAGTGCTTTGTTGGGTGATGAATCCGTCAAAGAAAGCATGTATTCCTTAACTTCTTTATGTGGACAACATCCCAGCTCAAAAGTGATCATTTAGGTATACCGGAACGCATTTCTCCTTCTCCAAATAAATTTTATAAAACCAATACCTTTCCTCTAAGTTATATTTTTCAATAAAATCAGTATATCATCTCTCAAACTCAGCAACATTAATGCTATCAAGGACTAAAGGCTTAAATTCTCCCTTCGCAATCTTACCATTATGAACTCCGCTTAACTTTGTAGGCAACTTTGTGAATTTGTGCCATATACAATATCTATATATTGTATTTGTCATCATAGCCCCGATGGCAGCCTTAAGACTATCAAATTGGTCAGTCATGATAGCTAATGGATAAAAATTGTTTAGAGCCCCAAGCCATGTAGATAGCACCATTTTGTAACTTGTTATATCCTCACTAGACATGAGCGCACATCCCAAAAGTATAGACTGCCTATGTTGATTGACACCAACAAATGAAGCAAATGGCATATTGTATCGATTCACAAGGTATGTGGTATCAAGGCATATTACATCATGGAACTCCTCATATGCAACCTTAGAGTGTGAATGAACCCATACGACATTACGAATTCGACCAAAACTATCCATATCTACGGAGTAGTAAAATTCCCTATATTTTTGTTGTATGTCACTGAAGAACTTGAGTAGTGATTGTGCATCCCCTTCTTGCAACTGAAGCTTTCTACTCTTTAAGATATAATTTCTACAGTCCTTTGGTGTACAACCCATATTTTCGGGGCCACCAGCAAGTACTTCAGCGACTCTTATAAGTTTTGAGGGTTTTAAGCCAGCAATATTTTTGTCTGCAAGAGTTCTCTTAAGAGACTTGCTAAGCGATCTGTGTCCAGCCATCAATCGTGATAGCGCTGGTTCCAATTGATGATTATGTTTTTTTACCACCTTTGAAACACGCCATGAACCATTCTCCTCCAAATTCCATTTTTCCTAGCATGGCAGTTCCTCCTCTTGGTAACATGCTTATCCTTGGTTTCCTAGACCTATCACGACCATATTGCACATACTTAAAAATATTACCACCTTTTTTGTTGGATGTACTTTTGACAATGCAAAAACCCGATAATCATGCATGTTTTTTGTAAAAATCAAACAGAACATTCTTACTACTCAATCGCATCCCAGTAACTGGACTAGTTATAAGATCTTCTTCATTGAACTCATTAGGCATTTCTTTGTCCTCTCCAACTTCTCCCTCTTCCTCTAAATAATGGAATCATCATCATCATTAGCACCAGCAGGAGCAGCAACATCGTTAACAGAATTTTCTCCATCATTGAAGATGTCGTCTAAATCAGTATCGATCGGTTCATCTTCATTCATCAAATTGTCGTCCGAATTCAACCCTGATGATATGTGTAATGCATTCCTTAGTTGATCTGACCTTGTTTCTAGACTGTTATTCGGGTTTATTGGGTCCAAACTAGTTTCTCGGTTAGTATTCTCGTTTAATTTAAGGAAAGTGTGGTGAATTATGTGTTTAATGAAAGTTATCTTAACATAAGTATATGATATGTATATATATATATATATATATATATATATATATATATATATATATATATATATATATATATATATATATATAAAATAGACTTTTGATCTTCCCATCCGTATAAATTTCATTTAATTAAAAATATATGTAATTGTATTTAATAAAAATACGTAATTATATTTTAAAAAACGTAATTGTATTTAAAAAAAATGTGTTGAGCGTATATACGAAGGTTGCCATCCGTATATACGAAGGCTTCTTATCTTCCCATACTGAGAGAATGATGATTTATGGGATCAATATTTTGGAATAATCAAAAGTTATTAACTAATTTTGGAGGGAAATATTTTGGAGGGAAAAAATGGTCATTAAGACAAACGAAAAAATAAGGGCTTTACTGATATTTCAGGGGTGTGATCATTTTTGGGTCACGTTGAGTTTGGCCGAATAGCAACACTCTTAATAAATTCCATAAAAGTTAATTTTTCCTCAAAAAAAAAAAATTGTAGTAATTTTTCAAAAGCAAAATAACATGCTAATAATCGTTTCTCATGACTGTGGATTCGCTTGCATAACGCTGTTATGACAAAATAATAAATTTTATCGATCAGCATTCGCTTGAGTAGTGTGGTTATGACATCTTATTATTCAAAATATTCTTTAATTTTTCTAACAATCGAGAGATAAAAGCGGATAGGTAAACCATGAAAATCATATAAATCACAGTTTGTCCAAAATTAGTTCAAGCCAAGTTTTAAGTCAATAAAGCAACCGTGCTAGAATCACGGGACTAGGGGAATGCTTTATACCTTTTCCCCGGTCAACTAAATTCCTTATTGAACTTTATTTTCGTGGATCGTTAAAAATAGAGTCAACCCTTCCTTTGACTAGGGATTCAATTAAAATGTGACTTAGAACACCGAAAATTAATTTCAAGTGTCGATTCTGTAAATAAAACAATCCATACTAAAATTTATCACTTCAATTAGAAAAACTCTTTAATCCACAATCCATAACATAACATTTTCGGGGGTAGAAAAGGTCTGTAACACTATTAAGACCTAATAATTGAATACAAAAAGGGAAAAATACAGTTAATTTGTTAAAATTAAAGCGAATCTAAGATTTAGAGTGGGTGGGTTTCTACAATAACTTTTAAGCTAATCGTAACTACTGCGAATTCACAATTGAATATATTTAGTACTAACTTCTTAACATACATATCCATGAATTGTACAAAAATTATTGGATTCACCATAATAATCTCAAAAACCTGCCCCTAGCTAAGATACGAATGATTCCATCATACTTCCATTAAGTAAAAAAGGAAAAAACGCCTTAATATGTCATCATGATGTTGTATTTATAAAGTATAGCATTATTTGTATCAAATAATAGTAACGTCATTATGTCAACTATTCCTTGGTGTTTGGTAAGATATTTTAATTTTTTAGTAAAAACGGGTGACATACTTGACCTAAATAATTGACACATCACAGATGTAATGAATACGAATGAGATTTGGAGCCATAGAATTATCAATTAATATAAGCACTTATAGTTATTGGATACAACAATATAATGTACTATATTAATCGGCAATGACTAGGACTTCCAAGGGATTCCTCATCTTTCAATAGCCGGCAGAGAGGTTTACCGTTATATATATATATATATATATATATATATAGATTCAAACTTCCTCTAGAATTGTCAAACTGATACTTGTCCTGGTATTGTTTGAAAAACAACTTCATTCACACCTACACTTGAGTCAAGCATCTGTAGGTTTAAAACACTATATATTTGTGGTTCTCCTTGGGCGGTATACGTACTCCTAATTCGTAATCTTTACTAATATATCAGCTTCAATCTCTTATATATACGTACCATACCACAATTTAATAACATTTATCTCACCTTCGTTAATTCGTTTTGTATAAGCAGTGTTAATTTTTCTTGTAAGTAGCAATTAGCGTCGCCTTTAAGTTTCTTTACTCAATAATTTGAACAATATAACTTATTATTAAAATAGCACTATATACAGCAGCACTAATTACATAATGCAATTCCAAAGGTCTACATTAACACTTCGTCCATTACCAGTTTAATTAATTATTGACTCTTGCCAAATTTAATTTATGTAACATCACAAGTCTTAAGAATCACCATGTGTTACGACTGAAATAATCATATATCATGCGGAAGCTAGTTAGACAAATCGTGAACGACGATAAATCATAAACAAAGGAGAAATATACTAAAAAAGACAAACGTATAATGTGGTTCGGTCAACTGACCTACGTCCACCGCGGAGATGAGCAATCCACTATAATAAAAAAGAGTACAAAATATCGAGAGAACAACCTCACTGAGAGGAAAATACAAGTGACTCACTAACACTTATCCCGTAAAGTTTTCCCCCTAAACACGACTCTCAAGCCCCATATGGCTACATTGTAAATGCTAATGGATGAGAATGAAGGATTCCCAGTTTATAGAAGTCTAAACCTTTTAATTTCCTACAAGAAAAGGGACTAGCCAAATCAAGGAGAATCATAATTTCCTTCTACAAAAAGGAAAACCCAATTAAGGTAATTATATTGCATTCCTTCAACAAATAGGAAAACCAAATGTGGTAAGAAAATTATGAGGCTGGAAGAGACTACTGCATTTACTCTCTAACGCGCCTGAGAATAGATTCCACGCAAACACCTAGCAATTCTCCCCCCTGGCCAGAATTTTCTGACAAAATAAACTTGATCCACCTTCTTCACGTAGCCTTCAACAGGTCACGTCTCCAAGTCTCCACCACGAAGTTTGCCGGTCAAATCTGTCAAACAAAAATGATGATTACCATCAAATAGGATGCGGCTAGAACTGAACCCACCAAGATGAACATGTCTTGAACCTCGCTCTGATACCACTTGTTAGGACCGAAAAAATCATGTGTCATGCGGAAGCTAGCAAAGTAAACCTTGGAAAATGATAAATTATACAACAAAGAGAAATCTACCAAAAGAGATACAAACATTTAACGTGGTTCGGTCAACTTGACATACGTCCACAACAGAGATGAGCAATCCACTATATAAAAAGAGTACAAAATATCGAGAGAACAACCTCACAAAGAGGCAAACACAAGTGATACACCAACACTTGTCACGTAAATTTCTCTCCCTAAACACGACTCTCAAGCTCCCTATGGCTACATTGTGGATGCTATTGAACGAGAAGGAAAGATCTTCAATTTATAAAAGTCCAAACATTTTCCTACGAGAAAAGGGACTAGCCAAATCTAGGAGAATCATAATTTCCTTCCACAAAAAGGAAAATCCAATTCAGGTAATTATATTGCCATTTTCTTTCAACAAATAGGAAAACCAAATATGATAAGAAAATTATGGCAAACACCTAATAATTCTCCCCCTTAGCCTGAATTTTCTGACAAAATAAACTTGATCCACCTTCTTCACATAACCTTCAACAGGTCACATCTCCAAATCTCCACCACGAAGTTTTTCTAAATGCGCGTAGCACACCGGTCAAATTTATGTGGTAAATATCACTATTATCGTGAAATATGTTACTCTGATACCACTTGTTAGGACCGAAATAATTAGGTGTCATGCAGAAGCTAGCAAGGAAAATCGTGAATGACGATGGATCATAAACAAAGGAGAAATATACCAAAAGAGATACAAACGTATAACGTCGTTCGGTAAACTGACCTACGTCCACCGTGGATATGAGCGAGCACTATAATAAAAAGAGTACAAGATATCGAGAGAACAACCTCACAAAGAGGAAAATACAAGTGACTCATAACACTTGTCCCGTAAAGTTCTCCCCCTAAACACGACTCTCAGCCCCATATGGCTACATTGTGAATGCTACCGAATGAGAAAGAAGGATCCCCAATTTATAGAAGTCCAAAAATTTTCCTACGAGAAAAGGAAATAGCCAAATCTAGGAGAATCATTATTTCCTTCTACAAAAAGGAAACCCAATTAAGGTAATTATATTTCCCTTTCCTTCAACAAATAGGAAAACCAAATATGGTAAGAAAATTATGGCAAACACCTAACACTATATCGTAGAACCATGCATCGAGATATACTACTTCCTTTTCTTTTTTTCCCTTTGATAGATAAAAATATTGAATCTCCATGGTTGTGATTTAGAGGCCGTTTGGGAGAGTTCATTAGAAAAAATAATACATGCATTAGTTGTGTGTTAGTAAAACCTTATTTGGTATATTTTTTTAACCTATATATAACTATACAATCATTAGTTATACATCATATTATCATATGTATAGCTAATGCACAACAAACCATGGTATTAGCAATATCAAGGTTATTAATGCGTGCATTAACATGGTTAAGGGCCAAATTATCCTTAATGTCCTTTAAAGCTAAAGAATATGGAGGGCATTTTTGTAAATAAATAATTTCTTAAAAAATTATGCAATAAATTTTAATTTTTAATACAACATACCAAACAATTGACAAGAAATAACCTTTGCATAGCTAATGCTTGCATTACTAATCCCTGCACTGAAAGGTAAGTTCTACAAAGTTGTAGTTCGACCGACTATGTTGTATGGAGCAGAGTGTTGGCCGGTCAAGAACTCTCATACCTAGAAGCTAAAAATAGTTGAGATAAGGATGCTAAGGTGGATATGTGGGCATATATCCGGTTGGATAAGATTAGTAATGAAGTTATTCGGGAAAAGATGGGAGTGGTCCCTGTGGAGGATAAGATGCGGGAGGCGCTGTTGAGATGGTGCGGGCATGTTAAGAGGAGAAGTATAAAAGCCCCAGTTAAAAGGTGCGAGTAGTTAGCGTCGGTGGACAGCAAGAGGTAAAGGTAGGTTTAAGAGGTCTTGGGGAGAGGTTATTAAGTGGAAGATGGCGTAGCTGGAGCTGACTGATAACATGGACCTAGATAGGAGGGTGTAGAGATCAAAAATTAAAGTAGAAGGTTCATAGGTAGTCGGACGTTTCTTTTTGGTTAGTATGGTATCTTTTATCCATAGGTGGCTATTACTACCTAGAGTTTGACTGCATTGTTGGATTCGATCTTATTTTTATCTTGTTGTTATTCCTGCTTATTGCAATTACCTTTTCTTTTTTTAGTCATTTTCTAGCCATCGTCTATCAGAAACAACTTCTATGCCCTTCCAGGGTTAGGAGTGAGGATGCGTACATCTTGCTCACCCCAGAATCTACTTGTGGGAAGCTAATGAGTTTTTTGTTGTTGTTATTATTACATTACTAATCTCTGTATTATTAATACATTTTATTCAGCATTATTCTTATATACCATGCCAAACGACCCCTTAAGCTCTTCATTCTTGATCATAGAAATTCGATGTAATAAATTACTAATAAACGAAAGCAAATTGTATATATACAATGAACCTAGATGATGTGTGGTTATAATTCCATAGCTTCATACATTATTTTCCGTGTATTTTATATGCTTTAATGATAAATTATACTTTATTTGTGCGTAATGGAGTCTATTTTGTATGTAGGTAATTGAAAATGAAATTAGAACAAAAGTGATACTTAAACGTTGAAAACGTGCTCGAGAACAGTGAATTGAAAACCCTGGAGACGCCAGGCCTAAGGAGAGATTGAGTCTGAGTTTTGAAGGCTTATTTCGTCTCCTGGTTTGACTAGGACTTGGTCTAGACATTTAGGCCTTTTCCTACACATATAAATAGACCTAAAATGCCACTTTTGGGGTGAGTCGAGCGAGATCGAGATTGGACAGATTTGAGAGGGGATTCATCCTAAGGAGGCAAGAACACACTAGGAGCAAGGCGGAGAATTCTTCGACGAGTTTTTCACTTCCTTCTTCCTATTTTCATTATTGGTTATGAATTATAGTATTGTAGTTATGCATACTATTATGAATAATTAATTTGTTGTCTATGGTTTTGATGGAACCTATTGGAGGATCATTTTCCTATTACGTTAATATAGATTTGTTATAGATTTTTCTCTAATTGTTCAACTACGTTTATAGTGCGGTTGGTTGAAGTGCTCTTAATCGATTGTGCATATTTAGTTTGTATTACTCGAGAGAGAGTGTATATTTATATAGTTGTTGAAGAACATCACTCCTAACGTATATGAGGGATCAATACGGAGGATTTAAATGTGATATTAGGGATAACGAAACCTAGGTGCGATCTGAGTGAGACGTACGTAATGCCAGCTAGTGTAATTCAGGAGAATATGACTAGTAAATTATGGTAATTACTCGGGAGAGAGTTAAGACAGTCAGAGTGCTCATGACTGGTAGGAAATCTTAGGCAAATTTATAGAAAATGTAGCGGAAAGGATTCCGCCAATGGGAAAAATCATAACTCTAGACCTACTTAATCATGTCTCTAATCCTTATCCTTGTTAATTGATAGTTTTACTACTTTTTACTATTTGTTAGTTAATTAGATAAAAAAATAAATATTAATGTATAATCTTTATAATTAGGAAATTGTTTGGACTTGTGTTTCTTAACGATATTGAACAACTGTAGCTAAGCCTTAGTTCTCTATGGAATTCGATTCCGAACTTGTAAACCGAATTATATTTGCAACGATAGCTTAGTCATTTTTATAAGGCATAGTTGGGCGTAATCACCGGACAATAAACACTTGCACTCAATTGGTTCCTTTTCTTTTTACTTTGTTTATCATATCTCTTTTTTAGGCCATGAGGTACTATTAACCCATTATTTTTTGCTTGTGAATTTGTGTTACATAACTATAATTTTTTTTAAAAAAACTTTATACTAATAAAATTATAATTATTCTAAACTAATTTAACACTAAATCTTAAAGCGACAGTGAAATATAGCAAGTTAGGAATACCCCGAATACCTTCATCTTTTTACTTAATGCAAATATTCTTAGGCTCTCCACCTTTCTCTATGCTACATTCTTCCAATTCTTTCTTCCTCTTTTTTGGTGAGGGGGTTGAGAGCTGAGAGTGGTTGTTAGTAAACTGTCCATCTACCTGTTTAATTGTAATTAACTCTTGCCAATTTTTATTTAATAACATCACAAATCTTAAGAATCACAAATTCTGAAGAAGTGGAACTTTTGCAGATCGGGACTTACTAGTTCCTTCCTTTTTTCTGTAATAAATAAGGTATTGAATGCAGAGGCGGAGGAGAATGTTATTACGGTTCGGACTTCAAATGAACGTAATAACTTTTTGCTTAAATATTGTATTTATATTAAAAAATTTATAAAATAGATATACATGTTTAGTTACGAATCCAATAATTAATTATGAGCATGCTATGTGTTTGGTTGCAAATTTAAAACCCAAAAACTTTAAATCACGACAATGCATGTGATGGAATTTGCATTAGTTGAGCTCTTCATATTTGATCGGAATTCGGCGCAACCAAAGTAAAAGGCATAGCGGTCATTGAAAGTATTAATATAGCAATAAATTCATAAAATTATTTTTATCACATAATAAAATAAAGTGTACCTATTTATGCACAAAACTATTTTCTTTTCTTTTTGTAGAAATTATTACTTAAATTTTAATATCATTTGCATCCAACTAGGATCTTGATCTTTTATTTCTCTTCGTCGACCTTTCTTTCGTTGTCTATGTTGAAAAAAATGCCAATTTTCCTACCAATAATTAGTGATGCAAAGCAATGAACTTTCTTTTCCTGTTTAGAATTGGTCAATTCATAATAAGTGTAATAGTTTTTATATGTATATATCTCAATTCTTTTATGTGCATATAAATAATTTGAACAAAAATAATTAATAGTTTTAAATCTATCTCTGTTAGGGACGAAGAACTCGTGTTGTATGTGTGATCAAAATAATAATACTTCTAAAGAAAACTATCAACAGCGAAAAAGAAAGATAAAAGATGAAATTACAAAGATTAGAGATCTCAGATTCCATATATGGACGCCCATTTAATTTACATCCACAAATATTTCACAAAAGGAAATATTAGAAACCGCAAAAAGAAAAAAAGAAAGAAAAAAAATTCAACAAAATTGTTTGATGGGATTCACTTTCTTCATCTTCTTCGTGATCCCCATCATATCTATACACAAGATTTTTTTTTACGGTGGTGTCAAAATTCATCCTTATTTTTCTGCATATCGTAAAAGTACTTGCAGCATCACAAACCATTTTCTTCCTTTGTTTTTATTTAATTTTTTGACTTGTAGCTTCCTCATTCATGATTTAATTGATTCAAGCCACTGCAACAGTGCCATTTCTCACAGCTTTATTTGCATCAGTTTCTTTGGTTGGGGTTTCAGTTTTTGTTCGTGAGGATCTCTTAGATGCAGAAAGTTTCCATTTTCTTTCATTTGCTTCATCCATTTCTATCTGCTCTTGTCTGCATTCTTCGCTACAAAATGGTGTATCCCCTCTGTAATCAAACAAATATTCATTCACATCAGATCCACTCAAAATTAAGAACTAAAAAGAGATTTAGGGTTCAATATCTTTCGTGATTTACAACAATTAAGCATCAATCACAAACAACAGATCAGCTATTTATATATATTCTCACTATTTATGTGTATTGTGAGGCCTCATCATAAATTGACTAGTAATTTTATTTCCATTGATCATACAAATACAAGAGCCGGATCCTTGATTTAAACTGTTTGATAACTGAATTGAATGTTTTTTTTTATTTATGTATGATTTCAAATTTCATTATTTGTTGAAAATCTTAGTGAAAGATGTATGTAAAATGCTAACCTGTACATGAAGATGTCACTGTTGTGAGCCAAGGTTCTTTGGCAAAGAGTGCAAGCATCAAGAAAATGAGGTTGGTAGTGGTGATCTTCACACCCAGTGTAATATAGTGCAGCTGACTTCATTCTTCTGTATAATTAAGAAGAAATTTAAAAACCTTGTTTTCTTCTGTAAAAAAAACAAACTGGATCTAGCTGATATGGTATTGGTATGAATGATAAGTGCATAGAACAGGAGAATAAGAGTAAAGTAGATTCTGGGAGGAGGGTGAGAAGGGCCAGACTCTCTTATATAATGAGGGCTGGCCAGAGAAGAAATAAAAAGTGATTTAAAAAAAAACTTAATTGGGTCTATAGACCATTTATCAAATACTTAAAAGGACTGCCAAGTCACCAAATTCTACTGGCACGAAGAATAATGTAGTTTGCCAAAGGGGTCCTGAACCAACGGTAAAAGTATTTCCATATAATTTAAGGGCGGATACACTATATAACTATTGGGTTCAACTAAACCGAGCATTTTTTATGTGGAACATAAATTTATATATGAAAATCATTAGAATGGTAATAAATAGTATGAACTCATAAGTTTAAATGTGAACTCGTAAAACTAAAAATTCTAAATTCACCTCTGGTGTAACCTATGGTTTCGAGCTATGAAATTAGCCCCTTAAGTTTGCATCAAAATAAGGTGGCTATATCATACCTCTTGGGCTGTGACGCTCCTGCATAAATACGAAATACTTTATGCTTTTTTTGTTAGGTGTTGTATGGACCACTATGGAAAATGTAGTACTCGAGGTAGTAATTCTGAGACTTGAGGGAGCAAACATGAATATAAGAAATAGTTAAAAAGAAAAAAGAAAACAAAGAAAAACTACTAGCTGTTTCTCACAATCCAAGGGGTGGAATAGTGGAGTAATAGCCCAATTTGGTCATGACAAGCAAGCAAGAGTACTTTTTGTAAAATTGTGCTTTTTCCGTGCACTAACTTCTTTATTACTCCCTCGGTTTAAAATAAATAATTTTTTAGATATTTTTATACTGATTAAAAAATTTATTTTTTAGCATTAGTTAACAATAAAATTAATTATATTCATAATTACTATTTCATATAAACACTCATAACACATATTTTAACAATATTTACTCCATGAACAATGTCGGGAAAAAATTATTAATTCATTCTTGAAATTTGAAAACATTACTTATTTTAGATCACAAAAAAAAGAGTCTGGAACCGAAATGATAATTTTTTGGACTCAAAGTGCTTTTATAATATAAAAAAAGATATATTTTTAGCTATTTCGCAGTAATTTACTGCGAATTGACAAAAAACATTAAATAAAATTCACAACCTATTCAGAACCAAAAAAAGGTAACATTTCGCAGTAAATTCCTGCGAATTGTAAATTCGCAGTAATTTACTATGAAATGTACCTTTTGGGCGCGGACCAATTATTTTAACTGACACAATAGCAATAATTCAAAATTATAAAACTCAGTATTTTACTGCGAATTCATTTGAAAAATTCTATACCCCGACCTCGGACTTGCCTTATTTATAGGCGTTTGATCTTCATGAACATTCATTCAATAAACTTCTCTCTTCTTCTTATCAATCTGTCTTATAACGTGTGAAGTGCAAAAAATAAGGGTTTCTCTTTATTTGGGTGGTGAGGTTGTGCGAGAGAATAACTCTGTGAGGTATATTTCACCTCCACAGTGTCACGTTAAATTGTCGCATAATATGGAGTATGATACATTGGTATCGTTGTTATGGGAAAAATGAGTGAAAAGGGGTGTTCGGTTAACTTCAAAGTAACCGGTAGATTTTCGTATCCAGTGAATCCGATGGGGTTTGCTTATTATTCGGAGTTTACCCAGTGCCTCCCGGCATATGGTCTGTAATGCTCGCCGAGTACATGCACAGGGTTCCCGATCATCAATCGGGTGTGACGGCGGTACCACATAGGATATAACTGAATAGTGCCCTCCTAGTAAATCGTAGGTGGTGGTGGAATACGCTCAACTCTATCGTTCCAAAGGACTAGCTGCTATAACAACGCCGCATACTGCTCTAGCTACGCCGCATACTGCTCATCCATGTTGATACGGTCGTCGCGCTGATAGTGAGTGGCAACCCATATATATAGTCTGCGGCCGGCCAAACTGTTGAATGACACGCTTCGTGGCATGATACTCAACATAATCCCAGAATATCAACGGGGCGGATGTACTCCAAATAAGCCGATTGACTGAGCAACAAGCTGGCAGCTCAGCAAGCAAGTCGTCACTATATGGCGTCCAGATGAACTGCCAAATATTAACACAAATGTTAGTACGCAAGTGCAACTCAGTTCGTAAAAAACAACTATATGTACATATTAACATGTCCGTCCACCAACATATCTAAGACATCCCTGAGGAGTGGGAGATTATGGTGAGCCTCCGTCCCTCTATATTTCCAACGCTGCAAAATTCATCTGATAGCTATAGAGAGAAATGGATAATGCTGATGGCTGCAACAGAAGGATCTGATGCCGGGCCCAAACCTAATATAAAATGTTGATGGAATATTTATGTGTCATTTAGCGATATTGAATTTGAAAGTAAAGAAAAAAATATTCAAAAATTTGGTCATCTGTAAGAGGGGGAGAAAACCGCATATAGCAGTTGTTGGACCCATGCTCGCCCGACAAATGCTCCTGTATAGGTACGCAAGCACACTAACACCCTAGCTGTACTGGGATACCTGACCCAGCTCTACTATATGATGTATAAAGTGCATGCTCACTTTACTGCCCGAAGTGTCCGGGAATAATACACACCCGAAGAGCAACAGTAACACACAACATGTGTACTGGGATATCTAGAGATCCTCCGTCTGCTGGGTAATATCGGGGGTGCAAATCTGTCATATGATCTCTGATGTCTGATAAAGCAACGCGAACGCCCCCCTGTCGACCCTCAGGTCTAAGTCCAGTCCACTGCCCCATCAGCTCTGCCATATGTGCACGCGACACTCCTCTAATGTAGTGGGGCAGTGTCAAGGCGCGTCTGTCTATACGCAGTCCGTAAAGAACTTGGACATCCTCTAAGGTGATAGTAGCCTCTCCTCTGGACAAATGAAATGCATGCGTCTCCGGTCGCCATAGCTCTACCAATGTCGTGATGAGCGACCAATCTAGCTGAATCCTCCCAAGCTAAAAAATGGGATATAATCTCGTGTCCTGAAAGATGTGTACTACACGCTGATGCAACGGATGGCCAGCAATAAAATCCCAAAGACCGTCAGGTCTCCTAGGATGGGGAGCCAGCTCTGACAGCTGTCCCTCCCACACATAGGAGGACATATGGTCTCCATGTAGCACTAATAGCTGATCCTCCACAGGTCTGGGATGCGCAGACGAAGGAAAGGCCATGACGTCTAATATAATGTCAACAAGATTATTTGGTTATATTAGTTTAGTAAATTAAATAATTAGATATGATTAAATTAAAAATTAGAATTAATAATGGAATTATTGTTGAGTTGTCACGTCGTTTTGAAAAGTTTCAAAAACATGTGGAAAAAGCTATTTTTTTCGAAGAATGTACATCTAAATCGTAGTAAAATACTACGTATTGTTGAGTTGTCACGTCACTTTGAAAAGGTTCAAAGTCATATGAAAAAAGTTATTTCTCCCTCCCCCCCCCCCCTCCCCCGAAGAATGTGCATCTAAATTAGTAAAATACCATGTATTGTTGAGTTGTTACGTCGTTTTGAAAAGGTTCATGTGGAAAAAGTTGTTTTTCCCCGAAGAATGTGCATCTAAATCGTAGTAAAATACTACGTATTGTTGAGTTGTTACGTCATTTTGAAAAGGTTCAAAGCCATGTGGAAAAAACTATTTTTTCCCGAAGAATATGCATCTAAATCGTAGTAAAATACTACGTATTATTGAGTTGTCACGTCGTTTTGAAAAGGTTCAAAACCATGTGGAAAATTTTATTTTTTCCCGAAAATGTGCATCTAAATCGTAGTAAAATATTGCGTATTGTTGAATTATGTTGTTTCACCTATAAATAATGGGCGCATTGTAGTTATTTTGTGTACTCAAAATTTTTTCCAAAAATATTTCATTAAATGGCTCAACTTGGTCGTTCACCAATTTGCTTCTGTGGAAAACCATGCATGACTGACTATATGTGGGAAGGGGCTGACGCTGGACGCCGCTTCTGGTGCTGTATGAACACATTGTACAAGTAACCCAATGAACCTACTTGTGAATTTGATGAATGGGCTGAGGAACCATGTTTTCAGGAAAGCTACAGGAAGAAATTACATGATCTTCATGGTACATGGTTATTCCAGGAGAGAATGCAAAAGGAGGGAGGTAGAATTATTACAAAAATGAGGGAGAATTTGAAGGAGTTGAAAGATAAAAATTGGAGAGCATAATGGAATTGTCAAGCATATAAGAAACGTAGCGAAAAATATTAACGGGAAATTGCGGAGGTGAAGGCGAGAGTGAAAGAGTTAGAAGAAGAAAAAGAACAAATGGAAGAACGATTGAAGTGGTTGGAGCGAAGAATAAATGCATCTAGGACTAAACATTGGCGTGTATGTGTTAAGTGTCATTTTCATATTACATGTATTTTTATTATGTTGGCCTCTTATGTTTTTCCTTGTGTTGTAGTCATCCAATGTACCCAACTATCAAGGATACCCCTAGTAGTTTGTTTGTGTGTTGTTTTTTTTGTAATTCATGAAGGTACTTGTGTATGTTTCACTTTATATGAAACAAAAATAAATTTCCGCAATATAGTTACATCTTCTTTCTATTTGTAGCATTTTTGTTTTTGTTAACCCGTTTAAAAATATTGTTCTACTATTCACCTTAAAATACTATTCTTCTCAATTTAAACATTTTTAAAGTTTTCTTACCTTAAATATTTAAATTATAACTTTTTGAATTGGAGAGAATAATTATGTAAGGGTTTCAGGTTTGATTTTTGAGGCCGGGTACCACCGAGTTATCCTTAAAATATTATTCTTCTCAATTTCAATATTTTTAGAATTTTCTTACCTTAAATATTTAAATTATAAATTTTTAAATTGGAGTGAATAATTATGTAAGGGTTCCAGGCTTGATTTTTTATGTCATGTACCGCCGAGTTATCCTTAAAATATTATTCTTCTCAATTTCAATATTTTTAGAATTTTCTTACCTTAAATATTTAAATTATAAATTTTTGAATTGGAGTGAATAATTATGTAAGGGTTCCATTCTTGATTTTTGATGTCGGGTACCGCCGAGTTATCCTTCAAATATTATTCTTCTCAATTTTAATATTTTTAGAATTTTCTTACCTTAAATATTTAAATTATAAATTTTTGAATTGGAGCGAATAATTATGTAAGGATTTCAGGCTTGATTTTTTATGTCGGGTACCAACGAGTTATCCTTACCATGCTAAAAGGCAATAAATTTTACTACGCTACAAGGCTCTATATTTACCTATGGAACAAGGCTCTAAATTTTACTACGCTAAAAGACTATATTTTACTAAGCTAAAAGACTATATTTTACTACGCTAAAAGAAACTATATTTTACTACACTACAAGGCTCTACAATATGAACATAAAATAAATAACACAAACAATCTAGTACCATTTTTTTTTCACGAATATAACATAAATTCGGGTATCAAATGAATCAATCCGGGTATATTAAAGAACATAAACATAATATAAATTCACATGTAAACATACTAAGCATTACTAATATACATGAATATACGAGTTTCGCCATAAAATAAATAGAAATACATCGATGTAATTTTTTTTGAATTCGAAATTTTATACTGAAAACACGGAAGCGAAACCTTCTTTTGGTATGTTGAACCTACAATCCGCGTTCTTTGTGGGACGGGTAGGCCAAATTTTTTTTAAATACTGGAGCGGGGTGGGGGGGACCAGATAAGGCAGTGACTTTTTTTTATGGAGGTCGTGTGTGTTTGTCGTTGAGGAGGACGACCAGGCTGTATTTAAAATAGTATTTCGCAGTAATTTACTGCGAATTAGGCAAATTCGCAGTAAATTAATGTGAAATGCTCTTTTAAATACAGCCTGGGCCTAGCTGTTACGAGACGCCTCGTTTTTAACCAATCGCAACATTTTACTGCGAATTGCAATTTGAAAAATTAATTTTTTAATATTTCGCAGTATTTTACTACGAATTGATAAGTCACACCATGAAGGTTTGGGAGAGGGTGATTGAGGCGCGGGTGAGGGAGGTGACATCTATAGGGAACCAGTTCGATTTCATGCCAGGCCGTTGCACTACAGAGGCTATCCACCTTGTCAGGCGGCTGGCGGAGCAATTCAGGGATAAGAAGAAGGACCTACACATGATGCTTATCGACTTGGAGAAGGCGTATGACAAGGTCCTAAGGGAGGTGCTATGGAGGTGCTTGGAGGCGAAGAGCGTGCCGGAAGCCTACATCAGAGTAATCAAGGACACGACAATGGAGCTAAGACTAGGGTTAGGACAGTGAGTGGCGAATCGGACCATTTCCCAGTGGTTATGGGGCTCCATCAAGGATCGCGCTGAGCCCCCTCTTGTTTGCCTTAGTGATAGATGCTCTAACCCGACATATTCAAGAGGGTGTGCCTTAATGTATGCTATTTGCTGATGATATAATATTGATAGATGAGACGAGGGTCGGTGTTATTGAAAGGTTAGAGGTATGGAGACAGACTCTCGAGTCTAAAGGTTTCAAAATAAGCAGATCTAAGACAGAATACCTGGAGTGCAAGTTTAGCGCCGAGTCGAGCGAAGTAGGCAGGGACGTGATGATTGGTTCTCAGGCCATCGCCAAGAGGGTCAGTGTCCGATATCTTGGGTCTGTGATTCAGGGGGACAGAGAGATTGACGGGAACGTCACTCATCGTATAAGAGCGGGGTGGTCAAAGTGGAGGCTTGCATCAGGAGTCCTGTGTGACAAGAAAGTTCCGCACAAACTCAAGGGAAAAAATTCTATAGAGCCGTGGATAGACCTGCGATGTTGTATGGGGCGGAGTGCTGGCCCGTGAAGAACTATCATGTTCAGAGAATGAAGGTTGCGGAGATGAGGATGCTTAGGTGGATGTGCAGGCACACCAGGCTAGATAAGATTAAGAATGATGTTATTCGAGAGAAGGTGGGGGTGGCCCCTGTGGATGAGAAGATGCGAGAAGCGAGGCTGAGGTAGTTTGGGCATGTGCGGAGGAGAAGTCCCGATGCCCCGGTGAGGAGCTGCGAGCGGCTGGAGATTGTTGGCGGTCGGCGAGGTAGAGGGAGGCCTAAGAAGTATTGGGGAGAAGTGGTTAGGTAGGACATGACTAGAATGCAGGTTTCCGAGGACATGACCCTTGATAGGAAAGTATGGAGGTCTAGGATTAGGGTTGTAGGATAGGGGCTCCTAAAGTTTTTCGTACGCATCATCCGGGATTGGGTGTGGGTCAACAGGGTTACCCTAAGATGATTTGTGTTTTAGCTTATGTCCCCCATATGGCTGTTAGTTATGGTAGTTACTGTATGATATTATTGCATGCGATTGTATTTATGTTTCTCTAAATCATTTACGCTATTTCTGGTGTAGTTACTAATGCTCTATTGTTTTTGTTTTTGTCTTTGTTTTCATTTTACTGCTGTTTTTCCTTGTATCCTATGAGCCGAGGGTCGATTGGAAATAACCTCTCTGCCCTTTCGGGTAGGGGTAAGGCTCGTCTACATATTACCCCCAGACCCCACCTGGTAGGAGTATACTGGGTAGTTGATGTTGTTGACTTAACGACAAAATTTTCGTTAATTCAATTTGCAGTAAAATATTGCGAAATAGTTAGAAAAGTAATTTATTTTTTTATCATCTAAAACGTATTTTGAGTTTATTTTATCATAAAAAATCTTCAAAATAAAAAAAATATAAAAAATTACTTATTTTGAATAAATGGGAGTAACAATTTGCTCCCTCATATTTGAAGGAATATGCATGAACTTTGATTATATTAGTATTAAATTGTGGTCCATATATTGCTTTTCAGACTTGCATTACAATTGTAGACTAATTTTTACCTTTTCTGTAATGGGATGCTTTTTCTTCCTAAGTACAAAAATAGCCGTACTAACCCTACAGTACAAAAAGTAGCCGTACTAAAAAGAAATTTATTAGTCTCAAGCTTCTCATGACTCATTTCAACTTAGTTTTACCACTATTCTTTTTTTTTTCTTTTTTAATCTTGGAATGGAGATTTTGTGATGCAAAAGATACTATAATAATTTGTGATTCGAATTATTCAACATATAAATAAAATTTTCTTGCCGATCAATATTCCTATAATATTTTGAAACTTCAGATTATGGACATTTTGCATTTATCACATAGTAGATACTTAACATTATTTTTCGTAAACCATAAAAACCTTCATCATTATATAGGCGTATGAGTGTGTGAAAATAATTTTAATATTTAATAATAACAACAATAATAATTTAGTGAAATAGTTACTAATGAGATTTGGTGAGGGTAGTGCGTATGCAGATTTAACCCATATTCCAAGATAAAGAGCTTGTTTCTGAAAGTGCCTCGGCTCAAGAGAAAAAAATCGCATTCGCATAACTATTTTTTTTTATCTGGTATCCGGTACACACATTAAAACCCGATAAAATTTAAATTCACATTGAAAAATTCTATATTATGAGGTAAAACTTCCTAACAAGAAATAATTACCGCTCCGCCATCACTAGTGATTTAATATTTGATCTGATTCCCAAAATTAAAATATTGCAATATTCTCCCTCCAGCTAAAAATGTATAATAGAAGAAAAAAATGGTAGCTGGAGCTAAATTTCCCATAATACAGGACCTTGTAGCAAAAAGCAAAAAAACAAAGTTGAAAATATTCAATAAAACCCACTCCATCATCACAAGAGACTTTTTATGATTTCTCTAGAAAAGCCACCCTTTTTGCTTTGTCATTTTTCTTTCCTCCCACATTGGAGCTGCGTCAGCGTAGGTCCCACTGGCCCCACAATACACCACAGCTCTGGGCCCCATATCCTTACATAATTATAGCATAGCCAATTAAAAACCACGAAATTGGTGGGACCGAGGTAAAGGGACCAGCATAAGACATGCGGGCTCTATTTTCAAAGTCTTTGTCTACCCCTGCCCCAGCTCGCTGCCCGTACCCGTCGGGCAGCATTATTCTAACATTTTCGATTATTGATTTTTGGCTTTCCGATTACACGTCCATCTCGTCAGTTCGCCAGCGAAGCACCAAATCAATACTCCTGAATAGGATTTGTTCTTGTTCGAGGCGTCGCTGGTTACGAGGTCAATGGAATCTACGGTTGTGATCGCTCACCGGAAGTAACTGAATTATTATTATTATTATTATCGAAAAATATTTTTGGCCACACTAAGGCCCCGTTTAGTCATATATTTTCAAAATAAATTTGAAATTTATTTTCAAAACTCATGTTTGGCCATAAATTTTATTTATATTTTTTGGCCAAATCACAAATTTTAAATCTCAAAATCAGCTACTGAGCTGAATTTGGGTCAAAATCCTAAAACTTGGGAATTTTTAGCATGTTTTTCCAAAATAAAGTTGGAAAATATATTTTGAAAATGTACGTCCAAACACATTTTCATCTTCAAACCAAACTTCACCCAAATCAGATTTTTCAAAATAAATTTGAGATCTACGGCCAAACGTTAGCAAAGAGTGTGTTTGGTATAAAGGAAAATGCTTTTCGTGGAAAATATTTTCTTGAAAACAAACAGTAATTTTATTTAATTTCCGGCGTTTGGTACGCAAATTAAGGAAAATAACTTCTCAATAATATTCATAAATAATTTAAATACAATAAATATGAAGTCATAAATTTTCAAACCAACAATCTTCCGGACCCACAAATTTCATAAACTTCCGAACCGCTAAACTTTTGAATCCATAAACTTTATAATTTCTAAATCCGTAAACTTCCAAACTCTTAAGCCTCTGAACTCATAAATTTAGAACTTGTAAAATTTTGAATCTTTAAACCGAAAGAGAAAAAACTAAATCTGAAAATATATATTAAAAAAATCTGGGGAGAATGGTTGAGGGGGCAGGGGTGCAAGGGCGACGAGGAGGGTGGGGGTGTAGAAAAACGACAAAGCAAAAATTTGAAATTAAAAAAAGAAAAAAGGTAAAAAAAATTGTGCCGGAGGAGGGGGCGGTGGGGGGGGGGGTACAGAAAAATAAAAAAACAAAAATTTGAAAAAAAAAGTAAAACAAAATTTTTTTGGCCCGGGGGGGGTTAGTAGGATGGGTGGACCAAAAAAATTAAAATTTAAAAAGAAAACCTTTGGAGAATGGGGTAGGGTGGGAAGGCGTGGGGTGAATGTGGGGTGTGGGGCGGGTTGGTGAAGGTGAAGAATAGGGTGGGAAGGTTGAGAAGGAGTTTTGGAAAATATCTTCCCTTCTCTTGATAAGAAAAATATTTTCCTCTAATTGGAGGAAAATGAGTTCGAAAATATTTTTCAAAACATTTAAGTCAATCAAACATGGGAAATTGAAAATTCTTGCATACCAAACACACCCTAAAGTGGCGTAAATGTCCAAAATAGGGGTATAATGGTAACTTCGCAAGGCTTTTGAGGGTATAATAGATATTTGTGCATTTTCGTTTTTTGTATATACCCTTTATCAGATTTTTTATAATTTAATCTTTTTCAAATAATTCTCTCTCACTAGTTTAATTGTCTTACTTTCCAAGTTGCATGCTTCATCATTTCTATAAAGCTCATTTACATATACTATACCAATTAAATAAAATACACTAAAAGAAACATATACTATACCAATTAAACGAAGTACACTAAAATATACACATAATATGCTAGATGAAATACATATAAAAATTAAACTACTGGTATTTATCTTGCATTGGTCACTTCTAACGCTAAACACTTAATATATAGTACTTCATCTAATAAGTTTTCCAATTCCTATTTTTCTATCTTTGTTTTCTCCTTTTTCATCTCTTATCTTTCTTAGGGTTAGAATAAGGAATGAGGGACGGGAAGTGGAACAAGCTTCGAAAGTCTATGTTGCATTTCTATAACTCTTGGCATCAGTGTGCTCCTATAGTTACTAGTGTCAATGGTAGCATCTTTAAGGCCTTCAATTCGTATGATGAAGCCATAACATCATTCAATGAGTTTAGAAATGAATCTCAAGCTGATAATATATTGGCATCGAAGGTATATGTGGTATTTCGTGGTAAAAGGCTCGAATTATACAATATTTGATGTGAGTATGCTCTTATGGTTATAGATTTTAAAGTAAGTATCTTCAAGTCCTACAAATATTATGATGAAGTCATAGCAACATTTAATGAATTTCAAGAAGAAAATGTTTAACAGTAAAAAACCATCATCAAGTTCGTTTGTAGATTAAGTGGTGTAAGGCTTGAAGGTGACAAACTGACAATAGAGCAAGTGTTATATCATCTGTATTGTTAGTCGAAATGTTTGTAGGGATAAAGATATTAGAAAATTATTCAATTTGATTCTTAATATGAGTATTTTTCCCCTTATGAACTGAATGTTTTGTCTATATTGTTGGATCTTAATTGAAAATTAGTTCTAAGTGCCGAAGTATTATCATCTACTGATTAAATGTTAAATAGTTATGAGCGTTAAATTCATTTTGTACATGTTTAAATTCTTACTACATTGTTTCATGATACTCATTAGATTTTGGACACTGTTTGGAATGTTATATAAAATTTTCACATTTGTTTGATTCTAAAAAATTGTAATAATGTCGGATTCTGGACACTATTTATTTCATTTCAAAAAAACTACTTCGTTTGACAAGAACTTGAAAATTTTGCTTCATATGTTTTGTCTATATTCATAAGTTTCTTGACAATACATTTTTCTAATGTCCAGATTGGTGTAAAAAAAAAGATTCAAATAATCTCTGGTTGGTGTAAAAACCTACTGTCCAAGGTTGATTCAAACGATCCGTAATTCTTGTTGTCCAAGGTTGATGTAAAATCTTTTTCCTTTAAAAGATTTGTCACACCTCCTTTTTCGAGGATATAGAGAGTTTTTTCAATTTAATTGATATTAATTCAAATTGAATTATTTATTTAATTTAAAGTTACCACTTGAAATAATTATGAAGTTTCAAATCACAGGTTTATTTTAAATCCCAAATTAAGAAAATTTGACTTCATTTAAAGTCTGAAAAACCAGAAGACTCGGTAAAGATTTTTGTTAACCCAGGAAAAGATATTAGACATTCCCGGATTCCTTGATTTTAGCTTCGTCACTCAATTATTATTAATTGGCCTAATTATCTGCTTATTACATGTTTTAAACCTATTAAATCTATCAAGGACTAAAGCGTTAATTTTTTTCTTTGCAATCTTACCATCAAGAACTCCGCTTAACTTCATAGGTAACTTTGCGAATATGTGTCATATACAATATCTATGTACCGTATTTGGCATCAACGCATTGATGACAGCCTTAATACAATCAGATTGGTCAGTCAAGATAGTTAATGGATAAATATTGTTTAGAGCCTCAAGCCATGTAGAGTGCACCATTTTGTAACTTGTTATATCCAATTAGACATAAGAGCGCATCCCAAAAGCATGGACTACCTATGTTGATTGACACCAACAAATAAAGCAAATGGCATATTGTATAGATTCATAAGGTATGTAGTATCAAGGCATATTACATCATGGAACTCCTCATATGCAACCTTAGAGTGTGAATGGACACATATGACATTATGAAGTCGATCAAAACTATCCATATCTATGGAGTAGTAAAATTCTATATCTTTTTGCTGCATGTCACTGAAGAACTTGAGTAATGATTGTGCGTCCCCTTCTTGCAACTGAAGCTTTCTACTCTTTAGAATATAATTTATACAGTCCTTTGGTGTACAACCCAGATTTTCAAGGCCACTAGAAGTGCTACAGCGACTCTTATATTTTTTGAGGGTCTTAAGCTAGTAATATCTTTGACTACAAAAGCTCTCTTAAGAGACTTACTAAGAAATTTGTGTCCAAACATCATTGTAATAGTGCTGGTTCCAACTGATGATTAGGTTTTTTAACCACCTTTAAACACACCATGAACCATTCTCCTTCAAAATTTTATTTATTCTAGCATGACAGTTCTTCCTCTTGGTAACATTTTTATTCCTTGGTTTTCTAGACCTATTACAACCATATTGCACATACCTAACAATATCACAATATTTTTATTTGATGTTCTTTTGATAATGCAAAACCCTTTTAATACTACATGTTCTTTGTAAAAATCAAATATTAACATCCTCATTGTTGAATCACATCCTAATAATTGGACCAATTACTAGATCTTCTTTATTGAACTCATTAGACATTTTCATGTCCTCTCCACCTTCTCCATCTTCCTCTAAATAATGGTCGTCGTCTCCGTCTTCATCATCATCATCATCATCATCATCATCATCATCTGCAACAACATCGTCAATATGATTTTCTTCATCATTGAAGTTGTCGTCTGAATCAATATTGACCGATTTATTTTCATTCATCAAACTGGCGTCCGAATTCATATGTGCAAGGCATTCCTTAGTTGCTCCAACCTAGTTTTTAGGTTGTTAGGGATTAATGGTTCCAAACTAGTTTCTAGGTTAGCATTCATATTCAGGTTAAGAGAATGATGGTGAATTATGTGTTTAATAAAACTCTCTTATCATATGTGTATGGTATAACAAGGTATACTGTATAAATGGAAAAAATAATATATGTATATGTACTAGGTTTTTTTTTGGTAATTAAATCTTGTTGTATTAAACCCAAAGGGTATTTCTTTACAAAACCATAGTCGGCTATACACAGCTGACTATCATCAAAAGAGACCTAGCTAACATATACATTTACTATTCCTATATTTCTAATTACAGAAGAGAATGCGGAAGTTGTAGGCTAACTTTAGGGGGACTCCTAACATGACATGTATATGCAATATTTCTAAGCAATTGTCCATTGGAACAGGAGATATTCTTGAACAACCTTGAATTCCTCTCTAACCAAATGTTATAAAGCATTTCAGCAAAGACCAGTTTGATGATTTGAGCTCGACTAGTCTTCCCTTTAGTATTGGCTATGATCCACTGAATGTATTGCTCCCAGTTTTGATAATTGGCCTGAGTTACTCCAATCCATTGCAATGTTTGGTGTCTCAGCAAGATAGAGAATGGGCAGGAGAAGAAAAGATGATCTCTAGTCTCCCTGTCTTGTTGACATAATGCACATGTGTTGTCCACATTGAGCTTCCACTGTTCCAATCTATCCTTAGTAGGCATCATATCCTGTAATATCAGCCAAAGGGTGAAGACTGCCTTGGGTCTAGCATAGTTTTAGATAGTTAGATTTTTCCACCCTACTCTAGGCAATTGTTCAATCTGTTGTAGGTATAGCTTCTTTATAGAACAAGCTGATTGGTGCAACTGGGAATGCTGCAATGTAACAGTAGCATCAATGATCTTCCTGACCATCCAACTGGCTTGGTTAGGAATGATTAAAGACTGTAATTGTTGATGTTTTATGTACACAGAATGAATCCATTTTACCCATAGTACATCTTTCTTGTGGGCCAAATCCCACCCAAGCTTGGTAATTGCAGCTCTGTTCCATATTAGCATGTTCATAACATTTAATCCCCCAGCAGACTTACGTAGACATACCTTATCCTAGGATATATATGATTTCTTTGATATGTTGGCTGATCCTGTCCAGACAAAAGATCTACAGACTGCATCCATCATCTTTAGGATTTTTGAAGGGATAAGGAAAAGCTGAGGCCAGTATGCTTGTATGCCAAAAATGACTGACCGCACCAGCTGTACTCTCCCTGCATAGGACAGTTTCCTAGCAGTCCAGGATGTGATCCTGGCAGTTACCTTATCCACCAATGGTTGCCATTGTAGCAAGGACATTTTCTTGGTAGATTGAGGAACTCCCAAATACTTGAAAGGTAGCTCCCCATATACATAGCCAAGGTGATTGACAATGTGTTGTAGTATATAAACACCTACAAAGTAGACAGAACTTTTACTCAGATTAGCTGTCATACCAGAAGCCTCAGTGAATTGAGAAAAGTATTTGAAGATGGTTGTTACAGCCTTCAGGTCTCCTTTGACAAATAACAGAAGGTCATCTGCAAAGCTAAGATGAGTAATATTTAATCTTTTGCAGCCAGGGTGGAATAAGAAGCCTGGATCCTTCTTTAGTTCCACAAGGGCTCTGCTAAGGTATTCCATCACTATAGCAAATAGGAAGGGGGAGACTGAGTCACCTTGCCTCAAACCTTTAGCTGCTTGGAAGGGTTCAGTAGTTTTCCCATTCACCATGATTGTATAGCTCACTGTTTGGACACATTCCATAATCTACCTCATAAACCTGCCTGGGAAATTTAAGGACTCCATCACTTGTTGCAAGAAGATCCATTCAACAGAATCATATGCCTTCAGTAAGTCTATTTTAATCATGCATCTAGGGGACACATGGGCTCTTGCATAGTGTTTGATCAGCTCATGTGCTAAGATAACATTATCAGCAATCCTCCTTCCTGGAATGAAACCTGCCTGGGAATCACAGATGATACTGGCCATGCATTTATGTAATCAGTTGGCCAATATCTTAGATATTATTTTATATAAAACTGAACAACAAGCAATTGGACGAAATTCCTTGACTGACTGTGGGTTAGCAACTTTAGGTATTACTGTAAGGGAGGCACAATTAACTGGTTTATACATTCTGCCAGAGTGAAAGAAATCCAGAACTGCCCTGGTGATCTGGGTGCCAGTGAGCCACCAAGTCTGTTTAAAAAAGGTAGCATTGTAACCATCAATACCTGGTGCTTTGTGATCACCAATGGCTTTTAGGCTATCTAGAATCTCATCAGTAGATATATCAGCAGCTAGCTGCTGCTGCTGGCTATGAGTGAGCTTTGGACCATTATCCATGTATGACCTATTAATTGCTGGTAAAGAGGCAGCTGATGACCCCATCAAAGACTTATAGATGTTCTTGATCTCATCCCTAATGTCATCTGGATTGGTAAGTCTGGTACCTCCTGCTGTAACCAGTTCAGTTATGCTTTTGTACTGGTTTCTTTCTTTCAGCACAACATTGAAATACTTATTATTTGAGTCTCCCAGTTGTATCCATTTGGCTTTGGACTTCTGTTGTAGGATACTCTCTTCAATCATTGACCACTTCTCCAACTTCAATACCAGTTCCTTTTCTTTAGACTGCAAGTCATCAGTATAGTGCAAACTCATTTGGTTCTGGATGACCTTTAGTTCCTCCCTGCTAGATTCAATTTTCTGTGTAATGTTCTTAAATTCTCTAACATTTAGAGATTTTAGAACAGGTTTGAGTGCCTTGAGATTGTTCCATATCACCTTAAGAGTGCCCTGGCCAGTATTCCTCCAATTTGCCTTCATGATGTGTTGGATATCCTTGTGATTAGCCCATGCATTATAGAATCTGAAGGGTGCCTTCCTGACAATATTATCTTCCTTCATAGTAAGCACCATTGGATTATGATCAGAGATTAGAGGAGGGTCATACACAGTTTGTACATGACTCCATTTAATCATCCAGTCATAATTACCAAATATTCTATCCAATCTACTACAAACTCTATCATTGCCAGTTTGTTTGTTGGTCCATGTGAAGAAATCCCCTTTCCAAGGAAGCTTTGATAATTCAGCTAGTTGAATACATTGAGTGAAGTCCAGAGTTTCAGCTTGTTTGACTTGATTACATGACTGTCTGTCATTGACAGACATCACAGCATTGAAATCACCTGCAACCAGCCAAGGATCAGTAATACCAGTAGCAAGGTTTTGTATGTGTTGCCACATTGTTCTTCTTTGGTCCAAACCATTGAAACCATACACCACAGTGAGGAGGCAAATCAGTTCCCCTACAGGAGTATGAACACTGCAGTGAAGGAATTGGGCATCCTCCTGAATACCTGTGACAGCAATCTTCTGAGGATCCCATAGAATCCAGATTCTACCCCTTGGAGAATCTCTATAGTTAGCTAGCATACTACAACCTGGAACCACCAGATTAGCAATTCTCCTTGCATTGTTTTCTTTGACCTTTGTTTCTACCAGACTAACAAGACTAAATTTATTCTGTCTAAAGTATTCTTTAGCTTCCTTCTGTTTATATCTCTTATTGACACCTCTAATATTCCAAACTAACAGCTTCATTGGGTATGACTAGGACCCCCTTCATCAGGGGGATGTCCTGGTCTACTAGCTGACACAACTTGAAATCTATTACTCAACACCACAGGGGATAATGGGGGGAAGTTTGCAAGATTGAATACTGGAGATTTCACCTGCCTGCCCTTATCCACCAGAGTGAAACCATCTGTACTACCTAAAGGATCTGCATCCTTAGGGGGTACAGTAGTCTGCTTTGGTACTAACTGTTGATTGGAATTTCCCTCAGGCTGTATCCCATTCTGACTTGGCTTAACTCTCCATTCCTGAACAACTCTGGACTTAGGTTGAGGAGGTTTGGGAATAGCCAAACAATTGTGTCCTACCACAAGGCACTTCTCACAATATGTTGGTTTCCAGTCATATGTCACTTCCTGCACAAATTTCTTACCATTAGGATCAGTGAGCTCAATCTCACTTGGCAGCTTCTTGGATACATTAACCTCAATGAGCATGCGTGTAAAGGAAATCCTAGTCTGTTTAGTAGTGCATTCATTAGCAAAAATAGGTTTGCCAAGGACACTGACAATCCTACTTAATGACCTACTACCCCAACATGACATAGGAAGTCTAGGGAACTTTACCCACAGAGGGATGTCATTAGGGAAAGCAGCAGTGAAATCAAAGTCAGCAGTCCATTGCTTTAATACCATAGGTCTGTTAGCAATGGAATATGGACCAGCACATATGACCTCTTTAGCATCTCCCATGGTTCGAAACTTAGCTACATAGTAACCCTCCTCGTGGTAGTACAACTCTGGCTCTGGCACATGAGACCAGTGAAGACTGATGAAACGCTTCATAGCATTGTAGCCTGGTCCAGCCCCCAAAACAAAAATCACTAGGGCACATTTCCATTTCTGCTCTTCCTCTTCCACCTCCTCTTTCAGTAATTGGCCTACAGGTTTACCATCCAGCATAGTAGGTGGAATATACTCCAATGACATACCATTTGAGGCAAATCTATTTTTTTGGAAGAGATTTGCCCACCCTTTGGTCACTTCAGTGGTCACCTTCTCTGTTTCTGATACAGGTGGTTGTTCTGGTTTCTGCATGTGGTCATTACCTCCATCACCTTGTACCGTCTGAGGTTGGGGAGGCTCCGTAACTTCTGTTTGTTCATAAACCTCCTCCGATAGCATCAATGGAACAGTAATCAATGGAACAGTGGCAGAAATTTGTCCTTCTTCACTGGAAACACTTGGTGGGTGATTTATTGTTGAGATGATGCGCTCTATAGTTGTAATCGGTAGTTTACGACGTCTACCCCTACCGCGACCTCTTCCTCTCGCCATGAAAATCAGCTCGGAATACGTTAACTAACGTGTGCCGAGACAGGCAGAGAAGACAAAGCAATGGAACAGTTGAAGATAATAATTATAAAAATACGTACTAGGCTTTTGATCTTTCCATCAGTAAATTTTTTATTTAAAATAAATAAATAAATACGTAATAGTATAGTTATGCATACGATCTTCCCACAAAAAATTGTTGATTTATGTGAACAATATTTTGAAATAATCAAATAGTTATTAATTAATTTTGAAGTAAAAAAATATCTATTATGTCAAACATGAAATCAAGGACTTTAGTGGTATTTCACCGGCAATCGTTATGATGAGTTTGGCGAAATAGCATCACTCTATTATTATTATTTTAAGGAACTGAATTATCGGGTTCACACAATTACTATACTTTACTTTTTTTCCTCTCTCTCACTCTGTCATTCACACGTAGGATTTGTTTGGCCATTGTTAGACGTTCCTATTCTCTTTTTAGTGGTGATCGTACAATAGACCTACCTTTCCCATGTGCAAAATTATATATTTCACTCCAATATTAACTGGCATATGTTGACATCATTAACCAATACCCTATATGTAAACGCAAAACTTTTACGTAAGCGATGTGAACTTTAAACTATAATATTGTACATGTCCCAAATTGTTATATTCTCGCTACAACATTACACATCTATAGCTGTGAAAAGCACTTTAGTTAAATATGATAATTTTCGTGGCAAAACACTTTAGTTATAATTTTTTTTGTAGTATTTGTAGCAAAATGTAGTGTAGCTAAAAGTCAGTTACAGACTTTATATGATTCGTGGCTAAAGACTAATACTTATTGCCACAAATTTTTTTATGTCGTAGCGATGATGGTAAAAGGTTTTGCTACAAAAAATATATTTATGGCAAGTAATTTTATTCTTTTGCCACAACAAATAAATTTGTAGTTATCTTCATATTGTAGCCACGAAATGTTGTGTTGTAGCAAAAGATTTAATTTATTTGCTACGCAAACTCAAATTTTGTGGCTATTTCTAGAGCTTAGTCTCGTGGCAATAATACTCATGTTTAGCTACAATTTAAAAACTTTGTAGCTACGAATTGAAGTATTTGCGATAAACCTTTTCATATTGTAGCTAATATTCCAAATTTTTAGCCATGAAATATATATAACTATAGCAAATGATTTTCATCATTTGCTACGGAAAGTGAAAATGAATAGCCATGTTCTTGATACGTGGCTATTGTAGAAGTACATATTTAGCTACAAACTAAAAAATTCATAGCTAATATTTCATTCTCTTTTGCCATGAAGCATAAAATTGTAGCAATACTTTTTTTTTCATTTTTGCTAGAAATAAAAGTATAGCTACGTATTTATTATGTGGCTATATATATATATATATATATATATATATATATATATATATATATATATATATATATATAATTTATTGCTACTAATTAAAAAATTACCACAAGCATTATTAGCCACAATAATTCATATAAAGCCTATTTAGAAATACAATCAAATTTTGACAGTGAATCACACATGCAACTGTAGCATAAGATCTTAGAATACGTAATAAACACAACATATTAATAAATAAAATTTAACAAAGGTTCCACAATATCATTCCAAACATTAAAACACAGTTTCAAACATATTAATAAGCTTTGATTGATGGATTATAAATCCGACTAAACACTATAGCCTTCATATCAAATTATTTGGAATAACAATATAAGCGGAAGCGTACTTGAATCCGTAAGTGGAAATCTTTAGTCCTTCTTGAAGATTGTCCAAGGTGTGCTTTTGAGAAGCTCCTTGATCCTTCCTTTAAGATTGTCTTGAAGTTTTTGCTTTCACAAGAATATATCCAAGATCAAAAATTGAGGATTGGTTTTCCACTTGATATGCAAGACCAAAATGCTCTCTAGTTTCAATGGGAGGAAAAAGAGAATGTCTTGCATTCTTATGGGAACCATAACCCCCCTCTTATAACATATGAGTTATGAAACTCAAAAGTCATAAGCATGTAACCATGGTTACATGTATGTAACCTTAGTTAGCCCATCATTAACTAAGGTTACCCTTTTGGGTATCTACACATAAGTCCTACACTTTATATGACAATATATTGGCCCCCTTAACAATGTCCATAAGACCACTAATTTAGGCCAAACCAAAAGATAGCACATAACATATAATTAATCCATATATTGTTCATATGTATGTAGATATAAGTCCATATATCTAATAATCTCCCACTTGGACGAGATATTCATACATATGTACAAACCTTAGCATTATATGTTACATTATAACCTTATGAGCTCAGAATTGCTATCATAATAAAATTGCCATGAACAATCCGGTCCATCAATCATACCAACATAGGATCTAAGAACTCTTAGTTACTCTTGTGTAACTAGAACCAACATAGATCACGTATATCAATATAACCAATGACATGGATCAAGTATAGGTGTGTAGCATGGAAATAACATAAAGTGTGGTCTGAAATAGAATGTCTATTTCCAACTGGCTCTCTTTATTGAGATCAATCATAAACTTTAAGAGTACAAAAACTGTAAAACTGAATATCGGCAGATATAACCTTAAACTGAATTACTGAATATAATGGACAATACATAATTGTATAATACAAACTCCCACTAAAATTCATAATCCTTAACTGATTTGACACCCATGCAAGCAATATGCTCATGAAATACTTTTGGTGTCAATCCTTTAGTAAGCGGATCCGCAATCATGGAGTTTGTACTTACGTGCTCTGTGCACAATTGTCCATTTTGTACTCTTTCTTTAACAACCCGAAATTTGACGTCCATATGTTTTGCTTTCGTCAAACTTCTGTTATTGTTGGCATAAAGGACTGCTGACCTGTTGTCGCATAATAGCCTGAGTGGCTTTTTAATGCTGTCAACTATGCGCAGTCCACTAACAAAATTCCGCAGCCATAATGCCTCATTGGATGCTTCATAACATGCCATGAATTCCGCTTCCATGGTGGAAGTGGCCGTAAGAGTTTGCTTGATGCTTCTCCAAGAGATAGCACCGCCAGCAAGCATGTAAATATAGCCTGATGTAGACTTCAGACTATCCTGACATCCAGCAAAATCGGAGTCGGTATACCCGATGATCTCAAGCTGGTCCGATCTCCGATATGTAAGCATGTAATTCTTTGTTCTCTGTAAGTACCTCATGACCCTTTTGGCTGCCTTCCAATGGTCCATTCCCGGATTGCTTAGATATCTGCCTAGCATCCCGACAATGTATGCTATATCAGGTTGTGTACATACCTGAGCATACATCAGACTACCTACAGCCGAAGCATAAGGTGTCTTCTGCATTTCCGAAGTTTCATAATTATTATTTGGGCACTGTTTGAGACTAAACTTGTCACCCTTAGCAACAGGGGTGTTGCCTGGTTTATAATCCTGCATGCCAAATCTTTAAGAACCTTATCGATATAGCCCTTTTGTGACAGACCGAGAACACCTTTGGAGCAATCTCGTTGTATCTGAATTCCTAATACAAAAGAGGCATCACCAAGATCTTTCATTTCAAATTTCTTTGAAAGAAATTTCTTAGTTTCATGCAATAATGCTATATCGTTACAGGCAAGCAGTATGTCATCGACATATAAAACCAAAAAACTATACTTACTCCCAATGAACTTATGGTATATACAGTCATCAGCAATATTCGGTTCAAAACCAAACGATGTAAAGACTGCATGAAACTTATAATACCATTGACGGGAAGCCTGCTTGAGCCCATAGATGGATTTCTTTAATTTGCAAACCCTTTTCTTTGATTCTTCCGAAACAAAGTTTTCAGGTTGCACCATATAAATTGTTTCCTCAATGTTACCATTGAGAAACGCTGTCTTAACATCCATCTGATGAAGTTCAAGATCAAAATGTGCTACTAGTGCCATTATAGTCCTGAAAGAGTCTTTCGATGAAACTGGAGAGAAAGTCTCTTTATAATCAATGCCTTCCTTTTAAGTGTAGCCTTTTGCGACAAGACGAGCTTTATACTTAATAACATTGCCCCCTGAATCCCTTTTGGTTTTAAATATCCATTTACAACCAATTGGTTTAATACCTTCGGGCAATGTAACAAGCTCCCAAACGCCGTTATCGCTCATAGACTTCATCTCATCATTCATGGCATCAATCCACTTTTGAGAGTTAGAACCCTTAATGACTTGACGGAAGTTGATTGGATCATCTTCCTCAAGTCCAATATCACTTTCTTGTTCTTGGAGAAATACAACATAATCATCCGGAATTGCATTTCTCCTCTCTCTAGTGGATCTCCTTAATGGCACTTCAGTTTCTTGAGGTTGTTGAGTTTGATTTTCATTAGTAATATCAGGAACTTGATTGGGGAGATTTTTGCGATTGTCTTAAACTGGAGTTGTGTGATCCGTGTCAGGAATGAGAACACCCTGACCAAGATCAACAACTTGAGGGAAAGACACATGTTCTTCCTCAAAGACAAAATCTCTAACAACTTTATCTCCACACCCCCCAAACTCAATATCCTCAAAAAACCTAGCATTACCAGTCTCAAAAATAGTTTTAGAAGTGGGATCATAAAACTTAAACCCCCCTGGATCTTTCAGAGTATCCAACAAAATAGCTACTAACCGTCTTAGCATCCAGTTTCTTTTCATTCGACATATAAGGCCTTGCCTCAGCTGGACAACCCCAAATGTGTAAGTGCTTAATACTGGGTTTATGCCCAGTCCAAAGTTCATATGGGGTTTTGATTGTAGCTTTAGTTGGAACTCTATTAAGAATATATGTTGCGGTTTTTAATGCTTCTCCCCAGAGTGAGTCTGGCAAAGTAGTACGACAAATTATACTTCTTACTATATCCTTAAGGGTCCGATTTCGTCTCTCAGCTACACCATTCATCGTAGGACTGCCTGGCATAGTATACTGAGGGACGATCCCACACTCATCTAGGAATTTAGCAAATGGCCTTGGACGTTGTTCACCTGAACCATCATATCTACCATAGTATTCACCACCACGGTCAGATCTAACGGATTTAATCCTTTTGCTTAGTTGATTTTCAACTTCAGCCTTATATGATTTGAACACGTCTATGGATTGGGACTTTTCATGAATGAGATATAGGTACCCATAACGAGAGTAATCGTCTATGAATGTGATAAAGTATTATTGACCATTCCTACAAGGAGTAGGGAATGGCCCACAAATATCCGTATGTATCAATTCTAAGACGTCCGAAGCTCTCTTAGCACCTAATCTCGTCTTATTTGTTTGTTTACCCTTGATACACTCAACACAAATATCCGAATTTGAGGAATCAAGAGAATTAAGAATTCCATCTGACACGAGTTTCTGAATTCTTTGAATGGATATGTGACCCAAACGTTTGTGCCAGAGTGATAAAAAATTCTCATTAGTTAATTTTCTTTTGGTACTACTTGAACTTGTATGCAAAATTTCATTATGTGAGGTTATTATATCAACCAAATATAAGCTATCATATGTTGATAAAAGACCAGTACCGATAAGATTTGAATTTTGAAAGAGACTAACTTTATTGTCACCAAATGAACATGAATAACCAGATATGTCCAATTTGGGAACAGAAATTAAATTCCGTCTAAAAGACGGTACAACAAAAGTCTCATTCAAATCTAAATAAAAA
This sequence comes from Nicotiana benthamiana, assembly GCA_034376525.1. NCBI lineage: Eukaryota > Viridiplantae > Streptophyta > Magnoliopsida > Solanales > Solanaceae > Nicotiana > Nicotiana benthamiana. Next base: position 61,923,226 of record CM067323.1, read on the forward strand.
CCGATCTTAAACAACAGCCTAAACTTTCCAATAGCCTCAACTTGCACCTTCTTGCCGTCACCCACATAGATGTATCTTTCACCATCATTTGGTTTTCGGCAGTTTAGGTAACCCTGCATAGATATACTTATGTGAGTAGTAGCAGCAGAATCTACCCACCAAGTATCCTTAGGTACCGATATTAAATTAACTTCAGAACAAACAAGAGAAAGAGATGTACCTTTTTTTGCACGCCAAGCGTGGTACTTGGTACAATCTTTCTTCATGTGATTAGTCCCCTTACAGAAGAAGCAACCTGATTCTGTAGTTTCAACCTTAGGTTTCTTATTTTGCTTCTTCTAGGCCTTGCAACCGCAACTTCCTTACCTTTCCTCTTCTTATTATCTTTAGAAGAGGATTCCAAATGAGCACTTTCTGTCTTATCTTGCTTTATCCTTTCCTCCTCTTGCACACAATGTGAAATGAGCTCATTAAGAGGCCATTTCTCCTTCAGGCAGTTGTAACTGACCTTAAACTGATTAAAGTGTGCAGGAAGAGATATCAAAACTAAGTACACAAGCAGTTCCTTAGGTAATTCCAGCTTGAGTGACTTTAGTTTCGAAGCAAGATGAGACATTTCCAAAATGTACTCCCTTATGTTTCCCTTGCCTTTATACCTCATGGAAACAAGTTTACTCAAAAGATTACTTGTTTCCGCCTTTTCGTTTTGTGCAAAACGCTTTTCAAGGTTTTCAAGGAAAACTTTGGCATTATTTTCATCATTCATAGTGCCACTGAATGATTCTGGAATTGCACGTTTCATGATCATTAGACTCATGCGATTTGAGCGTTCCCACTTCTCCATCTCCTTCTTTTCATCAGAAGAAGATGTATCCTCAAGAGAAGCAGGTTTCTCAATCCGAAGTGCAAGGTCTAGATCCATGCAACCGAGAACGATCATAATGTTCTCTTTCCATTCCTTAAAGTTTGTGCCGTTAAGCACAGAGATGCTGTTTATGTTTGCAGATATTGTAGCAGCAGAAAAATTCACTGAAAATAGAACAAGGACAACTTAATACATGCTTAAAATTACTTGAACTTTAACTTTAGTTTACAGATTCAAAATAGGCAAATCCCATTACAAGATACCTAGCACAACATTGATTTTAGTCTTTGGAAAGAAAATCAACTTGTAAGTGGTACTCTTGGTGTAGTGATCAAATATTGACAATAAACTCCTGTCAAATATCAAGCCTTCATTTGGGCCGACTTAATATTCACATGAAAAACCGGATAATTGTCACATATTTATCACCACAAGCATGTTCGAATTCCTGCCAAATAACAACCTTCCTTTGGGCCGGTGTTAAACGCATGGAATACTAACATCCACAGTCATCTTATATTTCAAGATTAATCAATCTACACAAAAGAGGTTACTTTGGCAACATAATGCTTCAATTGACTAATTTAAAATATTAGATGCTAAATCATATAGTTCTTTAAGCCATATATTGAATCTTGACTGAAAATTTACATGTTTTGACATGTAGAATCTGAATATTAATTGTTTTAATCTTAATTGGACAATACCAAAATCTGAAGCATGATGGACTAAAAACAATTAATCTTGAAACTGAATATTAATGTACAAAACATTAATAATTAAAAAAAACTGAATATTAATTGACATATTATTAATGTACAATTAAAATCTGAAAACTTAATACTCAAAACGTCTCATTAATTATGAAAAACGTTTCTTACATTATGTCCTCATTAAACAGCCAGAAAACAAAACGTTTCTGCAATTTATGGCCAGATAATCGATTATCTGAGCCTGATAATCGATTATCTGGGCCTACTGGAATCTCAAATTTTGCTGAAAAACTAGGATAATCGATTATCCTTTTAGGATAATCGATTATCTTGGCTCTCTGGAATTTCCAATTTTACTGAAATATTCCAGATAATCGATTATTCTGGCTGAATAATCGATTATCCTGCAGTGGTGTTTCAAATTTTTTTGCAATAATCGATTAAAAAAGATAATCGATTATTTGAGGCTTTTGTTTTGCAAAATTTTGGTGAACTTTACAAGATAGTCAATTATCTGGATAAGATAATCGATTATCTTACCATTCTGTCCAACAACTTAATATGATTTTCAACAAGAAACTTAAACAAAGAATCATGTTGTTCAACAACCAAAAAATTATGCAAATTTCATTATTTCAATTCATCTTGTAATAGCAAGATATCAATATACCAAAGTTCATCAACATCATAACATTCATGAAATCATGCTATATCATGGTACTAGAATTTCATAATCAAAAGTCTATCTTAATTTAAACATGAAGCTTTATATAACATGGATTTCATGAACTTCCAAATAATCCAAATATGAAGGAGGCTCTGATACCAATTGATTGATTATAAATCCGACTAAACACTATAGCCTTCATATCAAATTATTTGGAATAACAACATAAGCGGAAGCGTACCTGAATCCATAAGTGGAAATCTTTAGTCCTTCTTGAAGATTGTCCAAGGTGTGCTTTTGAGAAGCTCCTTGATCCTTCCTTTAAGATTGTGGTGAAGTTTTTACTTTCACAAGAATATATCCAAGACCAAAAATTGAGGATTGGTTTTCCACTTGATATGCAAGACCAAAATGCTCTCTAGTTTCAATGGGAGGAAGAAGAGAATGTCTTGCATTCTTATGGAACCATAACCCCCCTCTTATAACATATGAGTTATGAAACTCAAAAGTCATAAGCACGTAACCATGGTTACATGTATGTAACCTTAGTTAGCCCATCATTAACTAAGGTTACCCTTTTGGGTTTCTACACATTAGTCCTACACTTTATATGACAATATATTGGCCCCCTTAACAATGTCCATAAGACCACTAATTTAGGCCAAACCAAAAGATAGCACATAACATATAATTAATCCATATATTGTTCATATGTATGTAGATATAAGTCCATATATCTAACATTGACAAGGGGAAAAATATTATTCATGTGCCCGTCGACCTTGATGCTTTTAGAACTCCTCCACAGGCTGCAATAACAATAGAAAAAAAGAAGCGAATAACTAAATGATTCAATAAAGTATTTTTATATAAAAAATTAAAATTTATTTTTTATATGAATATTACCTAAAAGAAATCACATATGTACTGAATTACTAATATAAAACGTTAGTAATAAAAGTCTAGTAAGTTACTTGCCGTTAGATCTATATCATTTTGTTGTAGACCTTGTGGTGTAAGTATCATTCGAAATTTTTCCTCCCATTATTTATTCATCTCTGCTAGTTGATTATTCATATATTTCTTGATTTCTTCAACTTGTTTCTTAGCTTCTCTTTTAACTTCTTCCACACGCTCATTTGCCTCTTTTCTGGTCAATTCTAGTTGCTTTATAAGTTGTAGTTTTGTTTGTACTACCAAAACATTCACTGATATTTTTTCCGGGGTCATACGCACGAAGATATCCATTTTTTTGGCCCCGAGTACTTTTTCGAAGATATCATCATCATTTAAAGAAATTTCTCCTTCTTTTTGCTGTTTTTTAAATTGGTCAAATTGGTCCTACAATCAAAAAATTCAAATCAATCAAATATAAGTACAAATGTTTAATATAAAAGGAGATAAAAAGAAAAGAGAACGCATTGACATTACAATAATATCTTGTTGAAAAGCATCAACTTGCTTCCCCTTTTTTCTCTTGCGGGGTTCCATAAAAACTTCAACATGAGAAGGAGCTTTTCCATTTTCTTGCTCCTGCGAAAAAATATCATTATCATTAAATGAATAAAATATATGAATATAGTTCTTCTAAATTTGTTCTAAAAATATTATTACAGTGGTCATACAATTTCGTATCTAAGTCTTGCATAACTTTTGGTGCCAATATATGGAGGAAAGGAACGTTTCGATCTATTTATCTTGTTTTGTGTGTTCTTCTTCTAAATAAAAATTAAAAAAAATAAGAACATCCGTACTAAAGAAAAGCCAGTGATAAAAGAGAGCTTAATAAGTTCTTGAATTTACTCGTAAAAACTAGCAAATCGAATATGAAATAGAAAGACAATAAAAGTATTGTGCTCTTATATAAGGAAATGTTAGTGATAAAAAGAGAGCTTAATTTTATTTGGAATCCAAACCATGGATCACAAAAATAATAATTCAGAGTACAGTTTTAGTTATCTCAAACACGCCCATAATTATTTTTCCTAAAGAAACTTGAGATCCTCAAAATATGAAGCACATAATAATAAAAAGGCAAAAACAAATTAATTTACAATTTAAATACCTGAAAGTCGGCATCACTCCAAAGATTGACCAACAACAATTTAGGCTTGTTTCGTAGGCGAAGTTGGTAATTTGCTTTTGAACCAAAATACTTCTTCTTCAACTTGTACCTATAGTCTTTATAGAGATCACTCATTTTGCTAAGAATTGCGCTTTTTCTTCCCTCGGGCATATCAAAGTTAAACTTTTCCTATATAAAAGAAAATACAATCAAAATTTATAATCATATATTCTAGTAATCGTTAAACCATAAGCAATATAAAATATTATAAATTATTAGTTTGTTAGTTTTTCTTACCAAGATAATTTTTCACATATGGTCGATCTTATCTTGCTCAATCTCTTTCCAATTATTTACCTTTAAAGGACAACAAGTTCGGCTTCTAACTGTTTGTCGCAAAAACCAAATTAATTTGCTTGCATTCGCACCGATAGCCTGATGATCTTCATCAAATTTCACCTGTAATTTTTGTCCCTCCTATAAGTTAATTATCTTCACACACTGTGTAGGACCTCTAATTTTTCTTTTTACAGCGTTGGAACCTACGAAGGTTAAATAAATAACGTCAAGTAAAAATATCGATAAAAGTAATTAAGATCAATAAAAATAGTGATTACCTGCTGAATTTGTTGATTCATATGCTCCTACAACTGATTATGTCACCTCTCAGACTCATTACCCCTAGAACTATTTTCTCCAAGAGAAGTACTCATAAAAATATCATTTTTCAGCAGTGTATAAATCTCAATAGGCCTTACTTTATGCATTCTATAACTAACAAGCATATTTTTAATATCTTCATCGTCATGACATTCAACTAGCCCATCATAATCACTAATAATTCTATCACCTCTCAAATAAAAGAACTTGTCTCCGTCGCAAATATTGAAGTTACAATACTCTTTTAAGTCATCCAATAGATCAAAGAAGGATATAAAATCAATATCAATGTTTGTTTTCTTCAAATGACCACCTATTTTCTAGAAGGGGAGAATACAAAATGGCCACTATAGTGTTAGCTAATTTCTTTCTCCCTCATCATGTCCGCGCTTCTTAAAAAATTATTGAAGATGAATTAGCTAAATATGAATAAACAAAGAAACAAATTTATATAATGTGAAAAATAATTTAATTACATAATATTGCTCAATAATCATATTACAATTACCCGGATAAACAAGTTCTTCTACAAGTTGCGTGAGCAAGTTTTCATCAATAAACGGCTTCTTAGAACTCTTAAGAGGTTTCGAGTTACGAGTATCAGTCAAATGATTAGTTTTTTTCCAAAAATCATTCTTATCCATGTCTGGTTACAAACAAGAATTTGTACGACACTAAAATAAATTATCATAAATACAAATATAAAAGATATTTTCTGTAAGTACTTAGCAGCCAACTTCTTAACAAAGTTGAACCAAAAAGTAAAAAGAAAAGGATATGACTGATAATCTAAGAACAAGAAAATTTGCCTAAGTCTACAGAATTAAACAAAATAACATAAATTTAAATGCATAATACATAACTTGGAACATAGATATAGGAAGAAATTAGAACCTTTGCTTATAGTGATGACAAGTTGATTCAAAGAAGTAAAAGAAAATCTGAACCTCTTTTTGGCTTTCTTTTGTGCTTTTAGTGTTTTAAGGTTTTTTTTTGTAAGATATATGGATTTATATCTAGATATATGGACTTACATCTATACACATATGAACAATATATGGATAAATTATATGTTATGTGCTATCTTTTGGTTTGGCCTAATTTTGTGGTCTTATGGACATTATGTTAAGGGGGCCAATGTGTTGTCATATGAAGTGTAGGACTAATGTGTAGATACCCAAAAGGGTAACCTTAGTTGATGATGGGCTAACTAAGGTTACATATATGTAACCATGGTTACATGCTTGTGACTCTTGAGTTATGTAACTCTTGTGACTCTTGGGTTATGTAACTCATGAAGTTATAAAGTGGGGGTTATGGTTCCCACATTATTGCAAGACAAGACTCTTCTTCCTCCCATTGAATCAAGAGTAAAAACACCATTGTTGTCTTGCAAATAATTGTGGAAAACCATATACCAATTTTGATTATTGTCATAATATTATTATTGTTGTGAAACCACACATATTGTTTAAGTCTTGTGAAGAATCTTGTGGGTACATATACTATCAAGAACAAACTTGAAAGAAGGATCAAGGAGCATTCTTCAAAAGGACTTTGGACAATCATCAAAGGAGGTTCAACAATTTCCACACATGGATTCAGGTTAGCTTCTGCTCATGTAATTTTAATTCCAAATTGTTCAATATGAAGGTTGTTATATTTAGTTGGAATCATAATCCTAACAATTGGTATCAGAGCCACCTTCATTTTTGGATAATTTGGATGTTCATAAGATTCATGTTATGTTAGGATTCATGTTCAAGAAATGTTAGAATTTTATTTATGAAATTCTAGTACCATGAAATAGCATGATATTATGAATGTTATGTTTTGATGTAATTTGATGTTTTAATACCATGTTATCTTTACTTGTATTAAAACATTGTATAAAGCATGATTTTAGTTGGTAAACAACACGTTTTCTGAAAATTCTGTCCAAAACAGTGTTAAAAGTTAGTCGACTAACTTTTCTGTTAGTCGAATAACTTATTTTTCAGAAATATTCAGTATATTTCCGCCAGCCCTGTTAGTCGACTAACTTAAAAGTTATTCGACTAACCTGGTCCAGTAAATTGAAACGTTTTTCCAGGTTAATCGACTAACTTATAAGTTAGTCGACTAACCTGGTCCAATAAGTCTAAAAATTTTTTTTATGCCAAAATAATCGATTATCTGTTTTAGATAATCGATTATCTTGGTCCAGTAAGGTTAAAAACGTTTCAAATTTTTTTTTTCAGATTTTAATTGACTTATTATTATTCAATTAAAATATTTAAGTTTTTATTTTTAATGTATTATACATTAAAATATTTAAGTTTTGAATATTAATTGTTTTAAAGTCCATCAATTCTCATAATTTTTGGAATTGTCCTCTCAAGTATACAACAAATTAGTATTCAAGTGTTACATGTCAAAACATGTAACATATTAAGTTAAGATTCATCATATGGATTAAGGAACTAAAGTTTTTAGCATCTAATATTTTAAATTAGTCAATTGAAGCATTATGTTGCCAAAGTAACCTCTATTGTGTAGATTGATTAATATTGAAATATGAGATGACTGTGGATGTTAGTTTTTCATGCGTTTAACACCGGCCCAAAGGAAGGTTGTTATTTGGCAGGAATTCGAACATGCTTGTGGTGGTAAATATGAGACAATTATTTGGTTTTCCATGTGAATATTAAGTCGGCCCAAAGGAAGGTTTAATATTTGACAGGAGTTTATTGTCTATGTTTGATCACTACACCAAGAGTACCACTTACAAGTTGTTTTTCTGTCCAAAGACTAAAATCAATGTTGTGCTCGGTATCTTGTAATGGGAAATGCCTAATTTTGAATCTATAAAGTAAAGTTAAAGTTCAAGTATTTGTAAGCATGTATTCAGTAATCCTTTTGTTCTATTTTCAGTTAATTCTTCTGCTTCTACGATATCTGCCAACATCAATAGCATCCCTGTGCTTAACGGCACTAACTTTAAGGAATGGAAAGAGAACGTCATGATCGTTCTCGGTTGCATGGATCTTGACCTTGCACTTCGGACCGAGCAACCTGCTTCTCTTGAGGATACATCCTCTCCTGATGAAAGGAGGGTGATGGAGAAGTGGGAACGCTCGAATCGCATGAGTCTAATGATCACGAAGCGTGCAATTCCAGAATCATTCAGGGGCACTATGAATGATGAACCTAATGCCAAAGTTTTCCTTGAAAACCTTGAACAGCGTTTTATTCAAAACGAAAAGGCGGAAACAAGTACACTATTGAGTAAACTTGTTTCCATGAGGTATAAGGGCAAGGGAAACATAAGGGAGTACATTTTGGAAATGTCTCATCTTGCTTCGAAACTAAAGTCACTCAAGCTGGATTTACCTGAGGAACTGCTTGTGTACTTTTTTTTGATATCTCTTCCTGCACACTTTAATCAGTTTAAGGTCAGTTACAACTGCCTGAAGGAGAAATGGACTCTTAATGAGCTCATTTCACACTGTGTGCAAGAAGAGGAAGGATAAAGCTAGATAAGACTGAAAGTGCTCATTTGACATCCTCTTCTAAGGAAACTAAGAAGAGGAAAGGTAAGGAAGTTGCGGTTGCAAGGCCCAAGATTAAGCAACATAAGGAACCTAAGGTTGAAATCACTGAATTAGGTTGCTTTTTCTGTAAGGGGACTAATCATGTGAAGAAAGATTGTACCAAGTACCATGCCTGGCGTGCGAAAAAAAGGTACATTTCTTTCTCTTGTTTGTTCTGAAGTTAATTTAATTTCGGTACCAAGTTAATTTAATTTCGGTACCTAAGGATACTTGGTGGGTAGATTCTGCTGCTACTACTCACATAAGTATATCTATGCAGGGTTGCCTGAACTGCCGAAAACCAAATGATGGTGAAAGATACATCTATGTGGGTGACGGCAAGAAGGTGCCAGTTGAGGCTATTGGCAAATTTAGGCTGTTGTTTAAAACCGGTTTTCATTTAGATTTGGATGAGACTTTTGTTGTACCGTCTTTTAGACGGAATTTAATTTTTGTTCCCCAATTGGACATATCCAGTTATTCATGTTCTTTTGGTGACAATAAAGTTAGTCTCTTTCAGAATTCAAATCTTATTAGTACTGGTGTTTTATCAACATTTGATAGCCTATATTTGGTTGATACAATAACTTCAAATAATGAAACTTTGCATACAAGTTTAAGTGGTACCAAAAGAAAATTAACTAATGAGAATTCTATATCACTCTGGCATAAACGTTTGGGTCACATATCCATTCAAAAAATTCAGAAACTCGTGTCAGATGGAATTCTTGATTCTCTTGATTCCTCAAATTCGGAAATTTGTATTGAGTGTATCAAGGGAAAACAAACAAACAAGACTAGATTAGGTGCTAAGAGAGCTTCGGACGTCTTAGAATTGATACATACGGATATTTGTGGGCCATTTCCTACTCCTTGTCGGAATGGTCAACAATACTTTATCACATTCATAGACGATTACTCTCGTTATGGGTACCTATATCTTGTTCATGAAAAGTCCCAATCCATAGACGTGTTCAAATCATTTAAGGCTGAAGTTGAAAATCAATTAAGCAAAAGAATTAAATCCGTTAGATCTGACCGTGGTGGTGAATACTATGGTCGATATGATGGTTCAGGTGAACAACGTACATGGCCTTTTGCTAAATTCGTAGATGAGTGTGGGATCGTCCCTCAGCATACTATGCCAGGCAGTCCTACGATGAATGGTGTAGCTGAGAGACGAAATCGGACCCTTAAGGATATGGTAAGAAGTATGATTTCTCGTACTACTTTGCCAGACTCACTCTGGGGTGAAGCATTAAAAACCGCTGCTTATATTCTTAATAGAGATCCAACTAAAGCTACAACCAAAACCCCATATGAACTTTGGACTGGGCATAAACCCAGTATTCGGCATTTACATATTTGGGGTTGTCCAGCTGAGGCAAGGCCTTATAGGCCGAATGAAAAGAAACTGGATGCTAAGACGGTTAGTAGCTATTTTGTTGGATACTCTGAAAAATCCAGGGGTTTTAAGTTTTATGATCCCACTTCTAGAACTATTTTTGAGACGGGTAATGCTAGGTTTTTTGAGGATATTGAGTTTGGGGGGTGGGGAGATAAAGTTATTAGAGATTTTGTCTTTGAGGAAGAACATGTGTCTTTCCCTCAAGTTGTTGATCTTGGTCTCATTCCTGACACGGATCACACAAGTCCGGTTCAAGACAATCTCGAAAATCTCCCCCATCAGGACCCTGATATAACTAATGAAAATCAAACTCAACAACCTCAAGAAACTGAAATGCCATTAAGGAGATCCACTAGAGAGAGGAGAAATGCAATTTCGGATGATTATGTAGTATTTCTCCAAGAACAAGAAAGTGATATTGGACTTGAGGAAGATGATCCAATCAACTTCCGTCAAGTCATTAAGTGTTCTAACTCTCAAAAGTGGATTGATGCCATGAATGATGAGATGAAGTCTATGAGCGATAATGACGTTATGGAGTTTGTTACATTGCCCGAAGGTATTAAACCTATTGGTTGTAAATGGATTTTTAAAACCAAAAGGGATTCAGGGGGCAATTGTTATTAAGTATAAAGCTCGTCTTGTTGCAAAAGGCTACACTCAGAAAGAAGGCATTGATTATAAAGAGACTTTCTCTCCAGTTTTATCGAAAGACTCTTTCAAGACTATAATGGCATTAGTAGCACATTTTGATCTTGAGCTTCATCAAATGGATGTTAAGACAGCGTTTCTCAATGGTGACATTGAGGAAACAATTTATATGGTGCAACCTGAAAACTTTGTTTCGGATGAATCAGAGAAAAAGGTTTGCAAATTAAAGAAATCCATCTATGGGCTCAAGCAAGCTTCTCGTCATGGTATTATAAGTTTCATGCAGTCATTACATCTTTTGGTTTTGAACCGAATATTGCTGATGACTGTATATACCATAAGTTCAGTGGGAGTAAGTATATTTTTCTGGTTTTATATGTCGATGGCATACTGCTTGCCTGTAACGATATAGCATTATTACTTGAAACTAAGAAATTTCTTTCAAAGAAATTTGAAATGAAAGATCTTGGTGAAGCTTCTTTTGTATTAGGAGTTCAGATACAACGAGATCGCTCTAAAGGTGTTCTCGGTCTGTCACAAAAGGGCTATATCGATAAGGTTCTGAAAAGATTTGGCATGCAGGATTGTAAACTAGGCAACACCCCTGTTGCTAAGGGAGACAAGTTTAGTCTCAAACAGTGCCCAAATAATAATTATGAAATTTCAGAAATGCAGAAGACGCCTTATGCTTCGGCGGTAGGTAGTCTGATGTATGCTCAGGTTTGTACACGACCTGATATAGCATACATTGTTAGGATGTTAGGCAGATATCTAAGCAATCCGGAAATGGACCATTGGTTGGCAGCCAAAAGGGTTATAAGGTATTTACAGAGAACAAAGGATAACATGCTTACATATCGGAGTTCGGACCAGCTTGAGATCATCGGGTATACCGACTCTGGTTTTGCCACTTAGTCTAATAACAACAACAGTAGTTTGACGAAAGCAAAACATATGGACGTCAAATTTCGGGTTGTTAAAGAAAGAGTACAAAATGGACAATTGTGCATTGAGTACGTAAGTACAAACTCCATGCTTGCGGATCCGCTCACTAAGGGATTGACACCAAAAGTATTTCATGAGCATATTGCTTGTATGGGTTTCAAATCAGATAAGGATTATGTATTTTAGTGGGAGTTTGTATTGCACATTTATGTATTGTTCATTATATTCAGAAATTCAGTAATTCAGTTATATCTGCGCAGATATTCAGTTTTAAAGTTTTTGTACTCTTACAGTTTATGATTGATCTCAATAAAGAGAACCAGTTGGAAATAGACATTCTATTGACCACACTTTATGTTATTTTCATGCTACATACCTACACCTGATCCATGTCGTTGGTTATATTGATATACGTGATCTATGATTGGTTCTAGTTACGAATGAGTAACGAAGAGCACTTAGTTCCTATGTTGGTATGATTGATGGACCGGATTGTTCATGACAATTTTATTGTGATAGCAATTTTGAGCTCCTAAGGTTATTTTGTAACATATAATACTAAGGTTTGTACATATGTATGTGTATCTCGTCCAAGTGGGAGATTGTAAGATATATGGATTTATATCTAGATATATGGACTTATATCTACACACATATGAACAATATATGGATAAATTATATGTTATGTGCTATCTTTTGGTTTGGCCTAATTTTGTGGTCTTATGGACATTATGTTAAGGGGGCCAATGTCTTGTCATATAAAGTGTAGGACTAATGTGTAGATACCCAAAAGGGTAACCTTAGTTGATGATGGGCTAACTAAGGTTACATATATGTAACCATGGTTACATGCTTGTGACTCTTGAGTTATGTAACTCTTGTGACTCTTGGGTTATGTAACTCATGAAGTTATAAAGTGGGGGTTATGGTTCCCACATTATTGCAAGACAAGACTCTTCTTCCTCCCATTGAATCAAGAGCAAAAACACCATTGTTGTCTTGCAAATAATTGTGGAAAACCATATACCAATTTTGATTATTGTCATAATATTATTATTGTTGTGAAACCACACATATTGTTTAAGTCTTGTGAAGAATCTTGTGGGTACATATACTATCAAGAACAAACTTGAAAGAAGGATCAAGGAGCATTCTTCAAAAGGACTTTGGACAATCATCAAAGGAGGTTCAACAATTTCCACACATGGATTCAGGTTAGCTTCCGCTCATGTAATTTTAATTTCAAATTGTTCAATATGAAGGTTGTTATATTTAGTTGGAATCATAATCCTAACTTTTTTTGCTATCTAATCCTTCTATAGAAAATGAACAGCATTTTACTCTCTAATAGAATTAGGAGGCTTTAATTTAGGCACAAAATATTTAGAGGGAAATAATATGGAGGGAATTCATTTGTTTTTGTTAATTAACGTATTTCAAAAAGAGAATTCGTGTTTCCCTCCTAATAATCAATAACCCAAAAAAAAAAAAAAGCTTCATAGTTTTTGAAGTATAATAAATTATTATTTGACGGCAAGTTTGTTCCTTTTGGAAATATAGTTTCTTTTTTCTAATATTTTGGTATAAAAACAAACGTAAGCTTAAGGAACATATTTCAAAGGAATTAAATTAACAATAAAATTTTGTTAGAGAATCCTTTGGTATCGTTTGGATTTCAAAAAAGGTAGGTGAAATTATTGAAAGATTTCCTTTTTTTCTTTTTTGGTTTGTTGAGCAGCAAGGTTTTAGGAAAAAATATCTCACGGTAAAAGTTGGGACAATTTCCTTCTTACCATTTCAAAGGAATTATAGTTGAATCCAAATTAATAAATATTAGTTTTTTTTTGGTGTAAATGTTATAGCACGATTTTTAGTTTAGTAAAAAGATCTAGAAGAGTCGAAGTGGTGTATAGTAAATTTTGAACGTTTTAAATATAAGTAGTTTTTGAATAGTTCAAATATGAAAAAAATATTATAACAAAAATTTTAGTTAATTTAAATTTTTTAAATAATATGAGAAAGTTTAATTACAATATTATCCTAGTAAAATATATTTTTAAAGGGTAAAAAAGGCAAACAACATTTCACTAAGGGCCTTCATGCTTTTAATATAATTATAACTATAATTTTTAAAGGGTAAAAAAAATGAATGACATTTCCAATCATATAATTATAATTTTATCAATTCAACTTTACAAGTGATCGTGCTTTCTTTTAAGTTTTAGTTGTAACGACCCGGCCGGTTATTTTGATCTCTAGCGCGTTGAACTTGTAGAGAGTTTTGGGAGAAGTAATTTCTCGTATTGCTCACAAAAGTATATATAGAGTACAAGGAAATCAAATCCTACAAACTATAGGACTGTACAATAATGAGAGAATATTCTACCAATAATAAAAAGATACACACAATTATATTCTAATACCAAGTAGAGAGTTTTGGGAGAAGTAATTTTCTCGTATTGCTCACAAAAGTATATATAGAGTACAAGGAAATCAAATCCTACCAACTATAGGACTGTACAATAATGAAGGAAATCAAATCCTACCAACTATATGACTGTACAATAATGAGAGAATATTCTACCAATAATAAAAAGATACACACAATTATATTCTAATAGAACTGCGATTTGAGGCAATGAACAACTTCATTTAAGGTATTATGACTCGTACGCGTGGCCGGAATTGAATTTCGGGAAGTTCGAAGTCGATTTGGAATGAGAATTCTGATTTCGGAAACCTTAAGTTGGAAGAATTGACTAAAATTGAATTTTTGAGTAAGCGATACCGAAATCGGGATTTGAAGGTTCCAGCAGGTTCGTATGATGATTTCAGACTTGACCGGGAGCATTTTGAGTATGTATTAACTTGTCTGATAGTGCTGTCCGACGTCATCACGACCCTATAATGAATTTTGGGTCGTGACATTAGTAAAAACACACAACCTTTGATGATATAAGAATTTTCTAAAAAAAATCAAAAGTTATTCTCAAGTTCATTCGAGAAACCACAAATATAGTTAATTGTAGATTAATAAGAAATATTTAATATGTAAAATTTAAATTAATTTCAAAGTCCTAAATATTAATAAAGTAACTTAAATTATAATTTTGTCTAATGTGAAAGTGTCACGACCCCACTTCACCCTCCGTGAACTATCGTGATAGCACCTAGTATCTACGACTAGGTAAGCCTAATAAATGCGAAAATAAACCAATTTCTAAAGGAAAATAATTAAAATCTGAAATAACAAAAAGAAACAATGATTAAGATACTGAATGACATTTAACAATACAAAATCCTTCTTCGCGTTCGCCTCCCAATGGTCTCGTTCGCGAAGCTGTCTTCCTTCCCTTCTTCGTGTTCACGAGTCGAAGTACCTGGATCTGCACATGAAAAACATGCGCAGAAAGGGTATGCGTACACCACAGACAACAACAACAATAACAACAACAGTAACAACAACAACAACAACCCAGTATAATCCCACAAGTGGCCACAAGTGGGGTCTGGGAAGGGTAATATATACGCAGACCTTACCCCAACCCCAGGGGGCAGGGTGCACGACAGAGGTACACAATAAGTGCTAAGCCTAACCTCGGTCGGGTAGTGATCAGGAAATCCAGGGTCCTACTGAGATTAAATAAAATTAAGGTATAACAATATAGAATAAGACAATATAATTAAGTGCAACAGTCAGAAATAACACAGAATATAAAGGACACCAATAACAGAGACAAAATCACCAAATGATCTCTTAATATCCTCAATATATGTACCAGAGATCAGTCAGTATCTCGAGAATCTCCGATATCTATGCTGGGGATCTCTCGGTATCTTTAAAATCACCCAATGGAGCTAACAGAACCAACAAAATTTCATTCCGAGGCCGTCTTCACACTGCTCCGGCTATGGTCCAATATCTAAAACTTAAACTTTTATTTGGGGACTAAGTGTTCCAAAACTCTACGAAACTCGAAGCCAAACATGCCGGCGAATTAAAATAGCAGAAACAAACATGGAGAAAGCAGTTAATAGGGGATAGAGGCATTAATTTTTAAAATGGCAAGCCAGACTGTTACAGAAAGTTATTTTAAATAGTTTAAAATGCGAACGAAGGGCCTTTCTGCCTTTAACTTAATATAGTATAGATGACTTATTAATCATTGAATAATATCTAAAGTTATTATGTAATGACGGTCGTTTTGCTTTCTAGAACTCTGATCTCCTAAATAAGACTCGCCGTATATGATTTTACTGTTTTATGACTTGCGGGGATGGTTAGTTTGGGATTTGGAAGAGCTCGGGTTGAATGAGAACATGTAATTCCTTAAGGTTAGCTAAAAAGGCTAAATTTGACTTTGGTCAATATTTTGAGTAAACGACCTAGGAATCGAGATTCGACGGTTCCACTAGGTTTGCATGATGATTTCGGACTTGGGCGTATGCTTGGATCGGATTTTGAAGATTTAAGAATTTACTGAAAATATTTTTCAAAGGCTATTCTCAAGTCCATTCGAGAAGACACAAACATAGTTAATTGTAGATAAACAACAACAACAACAATAACTACCCAGTATAGTCCCACCAAGTGGGGTCTGGGGAGGGTAATATGTTGACGAGCCTTACCCCTACCCGAAAGGGCAGAGAGGCTGTTTCCAATCGACCCTCGGCGCATAGGACAAAAGGAAAAACAGCTGTAAAACACAACAACATAAAACAAAAAGCATTAGTAACTCCCGCGGAAATAGCGAAAATAATTAACTAAAAATAAGAAACATAAATACAATCGCATGCAATAAAATCGCGCAGTAACTTAAATTATAATTTTTCCTATTTTGAAATTTGTTTTAAAATAGTATAAAAGGCGAACGATATTTCACTAAGGGTATGAGATAAATGGTTCTAGATTTCATATTAAACAACTCGAAGGAAATAGGGTGAAGCAAAATAGTGGTGTTTTAGTACGAGGAATAGTGAATGGCCAAAATAAAAATTATTATGGTACTCTGACCGAAATAGTAGAACTTCAATATCTTGAAAGTAAACAGATTGTTTCATTTAAATATGATTGGTTGGATGTTGATCACATTGGTAAAGGGGTGAAGCTAGATAAACATGGCTTTGTTAGTGTCAATACTAAGCGAAATCTAGCAACAAATGAACCATTTGTTCTTGCATCTCAATCAGAACAAGTGTTTTATGTTAAGGATAATCTTCATCCAATTGGTCAATTGTCTTGAATGGTCATTCTACTTATTTTACTGGTGGTGCTCTCAGTGAAGAAACTTTTCAATAAAATGCTCAATAGTTCTCGTGTACATTTGAGGAAGATGAAGACTTTATAAACTGGAGAAGAAATGATCTTGACATTATCAGCAATAATGTAATATTAGATGATGATATTATTGAATACATCGAATCAGAACCTAAAACTGATGATGAAGATTTACTACTGTAAAATATTTAGAACTCTTATATACATATTTGTTTATCCTCAAGTAATGTTAAACTTTTACTTATTTATTTGAGAGACGGTGTTTAGGTCTTTATTTATTTAAAGAATTTATGTATTACTTTATTATATTGATGAATTGCTCTAATTGAATATGAGTTAATATTCAATAGTGTTGACTTGATAATTTTAGTTGGATTGAGTTGAATGATCTTTTCTACCAGGTATTACATTGATGTATTTTTAGGGAAAACTATGGCGAATTTTTTATTAAATTAATAAATAAATATTATTAAACATAGCATAGTCGTTTATAGAAATAGATTCTCGATGCATGTCACTTAATTTAGGAATAACTATGAGATTATAAGAATTTCAATGAATTTCGCACTTGAATTTATAAACTTTAACAAATTCAACCAAAGTCCCTTGCATTCATTCCAACTAATGAATTAGTGACTAAACCTCTGTCTTCCTACTCTTTATAATTTTGTTTCATAATTGCCGCAAGGCGTGTAAAATATTTGTCCTCTTTTATAAATATAAATGTATCTATATCTCTTGATAAGGAAAAACCCAATTAAGAAGTTATCTATTTTGAAGTTTTATAATTTTAGATGCTCTTTGAGTGTCAAATTTTTTTAATAAGCTTCTAAAATAGATTTTTCGTTGAGTTGTCTCGTGTAGGCTTTTTCCGAGCATATATGACCCAAAAGTTGCTACAAGTTTTAAAAATTGTAGCAAGATTATTTTTTTAGCTATGGAATTATGTGCAAACAAATATATGGTGGCTAAAAGATTACAATTGCTATACTGACTTCATATGCATAGCAAAACTTAGAATTAGCTACAATATTTGTTGTAGCTATATAAACTCGTGGCTATTTTATTTTTGCCATGATATTCATCGTAGCTATTGAGCTAATTATTGCCACGACTTTTATAACTTAAAGCAAACATATTCGATATTTTATTTGACATAATTTATTGTGGCTAAAAATTTATTGTTGCTGCAATAAATTAAATGCGTAGCAAAAACTAAGAATTAGCTAATAAATTTATAATGTAGCAGTAAATGTGTAGCTATTTTCGCAGTTATTGTCACGACTAACCAACTATAGCAAAAAGTAGAAATTAGCTTTGCCAATTTACTTTTTGTAGCTAAGAAATTTTACCAAATTGTGAACAACCACAAATTTTAATTTTTATGGCTATTACTAGATAATAGCCACGCTTTTTTTATTCATAACAAAAAATTTATAACTGTAGATGCATAATGTTGTAGTGTCTCTTTAAAACAATATATGTATGTCAGAGCACGTCTTACAAATAGACCTGCCACAAGATATATGATTTTGAAATTGTCATTTCAAAGTATCCACATTAACTCGTTAACTATTAGGCTAGGACGGCATTAACCATTTAATTGTTTATTTTAGTTACAACGTGAATCTACTAACTAGTAGAAACAAGTTTAGCATATGTGTTTACTTTCAAAATGGAGTAACAATTGAATTTATACGCGATTTTAAGGATATATGATATAACTTGATACAAATTAAAAAAACAGATTAATATTGAAACTGATAACAAGAGAATAAATGCAAACCATCCACTCGATAAAGGTATATCATGTCTATTAACGTTCTCCCACTATTTAAATGTAATGGAATGTCAATTATGACGTGTGGGTTTTTATGTTCTTGAACATCTAGTTATTTCTTTGCCCAGTCCCTGTAAAATAGTTATCTAGGAACATATTTTATTAAACAGTCCTTATCTAGAAAAATGCAATTGTTTTAACAATTGCCTTATTTTCTTCAGGACAATAAGATAAAGCTTCATTCATTTTCTTGGATATTCGATAAACATGTAACTATCCTTTCTTAGTTCCAACTTACATATCTGCTTTCCCTTTTAGCACATATGTGGGACAATCCTATATCAGAATATGCCACAGACCAAGCTTACATTCAATGCATAGTTCTATAGGTGTCCCAGGTACTAACTTAGAAGAAACTAAATTCAGAATGTAATTTGTAGTTTCCAGGAAATATTTCAAAACAAATAAGGCAAATTTAAATAACACGTCATTAGTCTATCCATATCCAAAAGAGACTTATTTCATCTTTCTACTACACCACTCTATTATGGGTTTACAGTGTAGTCAATCGAGATGTAATCCCTTTTCTGATATGTAACAAAAGAACTTTTTAGAGATGTGCTCGCCACTACAATCAAATTGTAGTAACTTAATATATTTTCTTGATGCTTCTCCGTTTCAAGTCTTAAAAATCTTGAATTACTTAATTCATTAAGTCTAACAGTGCATCAAATAAATATATTAATATTTTGAGTAATCATTTATGAACGTCACAAAATACTCAAAATCTATCTCTTACGAGTATGTTCATTTAACCATACAAATCAGAAAGGATTCATTCTAACTTATCACTAGTTTTATTTCCTTTTAAAAGAAAACATCTTTTAGTCAAATTTCTTTCCAAATAGGATCCACAAGAGATAAAATTTTTATTAAATTCGAAAAGTAAAATAAATATCCATCTCTTATTTTGCCTAGAAACCGAAATTAAATTCCTTCTAAGAAAAATACATATATTGTATCCTTAAAATTGATGCCTTATCACTAAAAAAATTTATCAAGTAACACGATCAGTTGCGTAAATCATTGCGGAGTTGAGATAACAATATTAAATAGATCATAATAAGTCAAAACACTGAATAGTAAAATTCAGACTGCATTCAATATTTATATACATACATGCATCTTGAATAATATATTTCGATGGGAAAAGAATCATTCATGCAAAGTATATTATATAATGCAAGAATTATACAATCCAAAAATAAATAGAACCAACTCAGATAGAGAGCATACTATTATTTTCAGTCAATTGTATATAACTTTTTAATAAATTTTTTTAAACGCACTACATATATATGTCATGCATCTTGAATAGCAATTTCGATGGGAAAAGAACTACTCAAGCAACATACATTGCAATGCCAGATTATTCACTCTAATACTTAAAACAGATCCAACTCATATGGAGAGTATATTGTTAATTTAAGTCAAGTGAACATCATTTTTAATACCATTGATCCAACATGTATACTTAGTTGGAGAGTAAGTACACAATATCAATTACTAGTATTTCACCTAGTGAGCTTATAATAAATTTATCCGATATGGAGGAAGACCTAAAGTCAACGCGTAAATTTATTACTCACTTGAAATTAATAGTGAAAGACCATAGAAATATAATTCTATCACCATTTAATCATGATTGTATTTTAGTTACAAAATTTAACCCTTAAACTCAGATGGAGAGCTAACATAGATTATCAATAACTAGTAACTATATCCAGTGAGTTCATAATAAATTTATCCGATATGGAGGAATGATTAATGTCAACGCGTAAATTTACTATCTCACATATTAATCTGTTAAACCTCAAAAATACTCATCTAAACGACCCTGAATCGTCAAAATACAATGTGATTCACTGCATAGCACCGAGTTCTTCTTAAATGACCGTTTCCGATGATCGTACCGAATTTCAAGTCATTTGGAGATCGTAAAATTCATGATCGCCAAAACTGGACCAAATTCGAATAAATTATTTTTGGCGTAGTTAGGATTAAATCCATGTGATTTGCATTCTTCATATATATCATATCAAGTTAAATCACATGTTTCAGATTTAACACAAATATAGCCTATATATAAAGAATAATTTTTCATATTTATAACAAATACAATTTAATAAACTGCTTGAAAAAACATCTAAACGACCTCAAAATGCCAAAAAATAACATGATTCACTGCATATCAGTGAGTTTTTCTCATTAGATCGTTTTCGATGAACCCACCAAGTTTCAGGTCAATCGGAGTCTGTCAAATTCATGACCACCAGCCTGTAACCAAACTCAGAGAATAAGCGTTTTAAGTAGTCTCATGAATTAAAATAAATATGATATTGATTTTCATTCTCCTTATTATTACACTATAAGCTCAAGAAGCTGGAATTAAACCATTCCCATAATCAAGATAAATTATACTTAATCTTGTGCTACAATCATTCCTGATGGTTTGTCAAATTCCATCATTAGATTGTGAGCTCAAACTTTATACTTATAAGAACCGATGATTTAATCTTCCGTGTATAAGCTAAACTCTATACACTAAATCATCTACTATAAGCAAAGGACACACACTATTATATGATCTATTTAATATTTTTATTTAAACTGAATAAATAATTATTTCATAATAAATATTATATCTAAACCAAACTTATGATTAATAGTATAGATCCCAACAGTGATAAGCAATCAAATGATTTTTTCAATCAAACATGTCGAGTTAACGTACACAAAATAAAACTCTTCTTTTGTTATAAATAGAATTCTATTTAAGGTGAATGTCTATATTTAGAGAGATCCTAGGGTTTATTACTTGGTGGCTAAGTCACCATCTCCCTATAAATAAAGGGGTTCTATTCCATTGTAAACAATCCCAAAGTATCAATAAGAATACTCCTCTCCCTACTCTCTCTATATTGTTCTTGTTCTTGTATTATTTCATAACACGTTATCAGCACGAGTCTCTAACCAATTGAATTTGATTTCTTCCTTCTTCTAGAATTTCTATACGGAAAAATAGAAGAGATGGTATCATCATAAAGTAATGCAACGGGATGGAAACTCAAGAGGTATATTTGATATCACAACATTTATTGGTATACCTTAAAGGTAAGAAAGGCATACCTGTAGCGCACAAATATTTATGCTATATTTCACTACTGTTTCATGAAGATATGGTTTGTGAAATTTTTGTTTATGCAATTTGTACTTTATGAATTTACTATGTACAAATATGTTGTTGCCATCACATAAGATATGGCATTAAAAGGAATTGTAAACCTGTAGCACGTATATGCTTGTTATGTCTATATTCTATTATTAACATTAATATGTTTTAATATGAAGTATTCAACTGCTTGATTATGTACCAAGTAAACTTTAATTGTATCACTTAGCTTGATTATATGCTATGCATATAATATTTATTTTGGTATTTGTTTTCATCTTAATTATCTTAATAAAGGATTACAAGTGGATAATATTGTTAGATCCACTTAAACTCCAGCAGAGTTTACAAGAAATATACAACCATCAGAAGTGGTTATATTTTATATATCTCATTGTAACTAAATTTTGTTAACCACCAGAAGTGGTATATGCCTATGACTACCAGAAGTGATGATTTAGGCTTCCTATTGTTACACTTAAAGATATGCTACGTAGATATTCTCTATACGCCTCGATTTGCTCCTGAAGCGGTAAATATTTTAAAAGAGGTTGAAGTATCACAATTAGTTGTGAATAATACACGTTCAGATAATTATGTTCGATCTCCTGAAGGAAGAGAACTTTTGATTATATTAATCCATTTCCTGAAGTGAATGTGATAATTGTAATAAAGCCCGTAAGTATGAACACGCTCTTGATGTAATTTTGTTTTATGTCCGATATTATGAAAAGAAAGTTCGTTGCCCTTGAAATTTCGGGCAAGAACTATATGACATGGGTGTTGGATGCTGAAATCCATTTGGATGCAATGGGTCCTGGAGACGCCATTAAAGACAGAAATAATGCATCCACCCAAGACTATGCTAAGGCCTTGGTTTTTCTTGCGCCATCACCTTGATGAAGGTTTGAAAATTGAATATCTCACAGTCAAAGATCCACTTATCTTGTGGAATGGATTAAAGGAGAGATATGACAACCTGAAGTTGGTCACTCTGCCACAAGCACGATATGATGAGAATCCAAAAGCAAATAGTTCATAAACTATATGTTATCGCTGCGGTGGAAAAGGGCACTGGTCAAGAATTTGCCGTATACCAAGACATTTGGTTGAGCTTTATCAAGCATCTCTAAAGAGTAAAGGCCCTGAAACCAATTTTGTCTCTAACAATAATTTTGAGATCACCCACTTGGATGTGGCAGACTTCTTTGAGCACCCTGAAGGGAAAATATACCACTTAATCGGTGATGGATCTGTGATTAAGGAAAATTGAGTTGTTTGATTTTATTTTACTTATTTGTATTAGTTAGTGAATAAACTAATAGTCATTAGTATCAACTCGTATTAGTTAATTTATGGAATAATGTTAGAATTCGTTCATTAGAATGTTTCAATATGCTTAAATTTCAAAGATATTTTTATTTTTCAGTAAAGTTAATCGATTAACATATCAGTTAATCGATTATCTAATATTTCGTATTAAAACTGGACTTTTCCGCAAGACATGTTAGTCGACTATCAGATTTAGTTAGTCGACTAACCTGATGACTGTTTCCTAAGTTAGTCGATTATCAACTTAGTTAATCGATTAACTAGTATTTCGCATTAAAACTGGACTTTTCCGCAAGGTATGTTAGTCGACTATCAGATTTAGTTAGTCGACTAACCTAATGACTGTTTCCCAAGTTAATCGATTATCAACTTAGTTAATCGATTAACCTCAGCAGATTTTGAAAATATTGTTTAATTATGAAGCAACGGATTAAATTTGTCTATTCTCATCTTCGTATATTTCTTTTATATGTCAAACCATGGGAAGCAAATATGGATATCTCACAAAGCAAACTTGGATCAACGTCCAATTGTAAAAACATTTGTTTAATTGATTCATGTACCACACATACGATATTCAAAGAGAAAAGATATTTCTCTCATTTAAGTATGTGTAAGGCAGATGTTACTACAATTTCTGGTAGTAGTAAATTGATTGAAGGCTCTTGAAGAGCAACTATAACTCTGCCTAAAGGAACAATATTTATCATAGAGAATGCAATGTTCTCCTCCAAGTCTAAAAGGAACTTGTTGAGTTTTAAAGATATCATTCAAAATGGATATCATATTGAGACAATAGATGAGAATAATCTTGAATACCTCATTTACTCATGAAAACGAGGCTGCCCATTTCGGTTTGGGGTCACGCCATTTTGCATGCAGCAATGCTAGTTCGTCTCAGACCGACGAATTATCACAAATATTCCCCGTTGCAATTAGTTTTGGGTCATGAACCTAATATATCCCATTTAAGAATTTTTGGATGTGCAGTATATGTGCCTGTAGCACCGCCATATTGCACCAAAATGGGTCTGCAAAGAAGGTTAGGAATATATGTTGGGTTTGAATCGCCCACCATTATTCGCTACCTCAAAATATTGACAGGGGATTTGTTCACTGTACGATTTGCAGACTGTCAATTTGATGAGACACTTTTCCCAAAATTAGGGGGAGAAGTTGGTGAAACCAAATAGGAAATTTTGTGAAAAAATGCATCATTATCTCATCTTGATCCACATACCTCTATTTATGAAAAAGAGGTGCAAAATATTATCCATTTGCAAAGAATAGCAAATCAAATGCCAGACGCATTTACAGATTTGAAAAGGATAACAAAATTACATATCCCCGCAGAGAATGTGATAGCAATATGTGGTAGTACAAAATTAATTGAGAGCTCTAGAAGAGCCAATTATTACTATGTTGGAAAAACACAATTGATTACCAATAAGGTATTGTGTTGTAGTAAGTCTCAAAGAAACTTATTCAGTTTCCAAAGTATATGTGAAAGTGGTTGATTATATTGAGATTATAAATAAAGGAAAGATTTGATATCTTCTATTACTACAACGTGTAGCGGGATAATTTGTATATGAAAAGCTACCCGCTTCATTCTCCAGTTGTACTACACAAACAAAAGAATGCCACAATAAAGTGGATATTTATTGGTATAAAAACCCATATCATAATAAACTTGAAGTTTATTGATAATTGCACATGTCATGGTGTAAATTTTAAGTTTACCAATATTGATAATTTATTCAATTGGCATTCGGGTTAGCCATATCAATTTAAGTATGATGTGCAACAATAATAGAGAATTCACATGGGTGAATATTAAAGAACTAGAAAGTTCTTTACGAATTCTCTTGTATTACTTGTTCTCATTAAATTAATTGACCAACTAAAGTTGGGGTTGAATCCCATAAATTCTGGAAATATCAAAGGTGAATATGAGCTCATTCACCTGCCATGTATACCACATATGATGCATCTATGATATGGTTACATGTGCGATTATTATTAACCTGCAGCCTGGCCGGTGCTTGCGAGGTAAATTGCTCGGTTATCTAATTTCGAGCATAATTTCCAGATTTTCTATTCAAGATAGTTCATCTTGATAAGTTGGTTTACATCATAGTTGGTTTAGCAAAATAATTTATTGAGTGCCTCCATTTAATAGCTAAATTATTGCTTATGAGAACAAGTTATCTATATCAATTTGATATACGCTATACACGAGAGTATATTATATTCTCCCCTCACAAGTGGTTCAGGGTCAGGAACCAAATAATTTCATGTTATTATTATTAATGTGTTGTGTATATTAACATGATAATGCACAAAGATGATTTCCCAGAGTTGAGGAAACAAGTTAGTTTTCCTAACATGAGGGGGAGACATAATAAACACTTGAGAAAATGTTACATGGGATGAATTATCATTTGTATATATAGATCCTCGAATATCATAATATGAACCTGAAGTTCATAAAAGGATAATTCAATTGCAACATATTGCAAAGCATGCCATACGCATTTGCTGACCCAAAGAAAGTAACTATATTCTCACTGCAAATGCTCATATTAAGTCCCAGAAGGACAAAGTCTTTGATACGCTTAAAGCGTATAGACAAATCGGTTTCAAAAGGAACTTCTTAATAAAGAAGATGAGCAAATGATCAAAGTGATCATAATAAGGAGGCAAGTGATCTAGAAGATCACATGACATAACACTTCATAAAATCTCATGAGAGATTCAGGTACCTGAATATATGAATGAAGAGATCTCCATGTTATGTCTTTATGAAAATTTACTGGAACCGATATAAAATGATCGTCGACGACATCTATGATAGCGCTAAATATCGATGAGGATCTTATGTTTGTCGAATACAAACAAAAATATTGGCCAAATGGAAGAGATACAATTCAAGTAGAATTGATTCCATATGAAAGACATGTAGTTTGGACATGTAGTTCAAATACTTGAAAGTATAAAGTCAATGGTATGTGTAATCAGTTTTCGATATCTTATTTATTTAGCATGACATGAAAACTTGATATGCATCTAAAGTCAATTATATGGCTTATATGACTTAACTTGAAAGATTTAAGTTGCTTGAAGCATACACAATTCTTGGTCCTGAAGTATCACATCCTAAGTGCAATTTGTGTACATATGTATCTTGCTATAACTATAAGCATGATGGCATCGAGAATACCTCTATGAAGATATTGAAGAGTTATTCCACGACATTATATGAAGATGTTCATATCTATCAAGAATGATAATTTCAAGGTACGGAATATTCATTCAAGTCAATATGGTTGATTTATTTATCAAATATCTACTAACGATTTCTTGAAGCTAGTGCACAAGATTGGAATGTGAAGGTTCAAGGATGTGAATTGATGATCTCTTCAGGGGGAGTTAATGCGCGTTGCACTCTTTTTCCCTTACAAGGTTTTGTCCCACTGGGTTTTCCTTGCAAGGTTTTTAACGAGGCAACAAAAAGGCGTATTATTAGATATGTGTGCTCTTTTTCCTTTTCTAGAATTTTTTCCCATTGGGTTTTTTTTTAATTAGGTTTTAATGAGATACATTATCTATTGAATAGACATTCAAGGGGGAGTGTTATAAATAGAATTCTATTTAAGGTGAATGTCTATATTTAGAGAGATCCTAGGGTTTATTACTTGGTGGCTAAGTCACCATCTCCCTATAAATAAAGGAGTTTTATTCCATTGTAAACAATCCCAAAGTATCAATAAGAATACTCCTCTCCCTACTCTCTCTATATTGTTCTTGTTCTTGTATTATTTCATAACATCTTTAAAATTTTTAGAGTTATTGCTGACATCCTCGTTTAAAATATGAAGGAAAATGAGAGATCAACCTCACTGAGGAATGATATTCTCTTGTTCCCTAGCTAGATTTTTCTATTTTCTTTGTACCTTTCTCTTAACCAACGATGTTTCTCATTTATATTACATGTGTGGAAGTCGAAGTATCTGACAAAGAGATTTCATTTGCATATTTAAAGAATTGTAAGTTGTTTTAAGATCTTTATATTCAAATAATGAGTTGTGTGGTTTTAATACATGGAACTGAGTCAGAAGCAATAATATCATGCATGTGATAGAACTAATTAACAATAACTCTGTTTTGTGGTGTAACTTTTGTATGCTAATTTACATGATAACACATTTACATTGATGATCATTTACATGATAAAATAAAATAACTCGTGATATCGCCACATTATAATGAATTTTATAAATGAGATATTACGAAAAGATCGTAGATGATGAATATCTTTCTCGTGTTAGGTGTACAAATTAGGTAAGATTACAATTATTTAGATTAATTTTTTGATTCTTAGGCCCTTGAAACTTTATGCAGTATTAAATATAAACTTAATTAAGATACGAAAGTTAGTTTTGTGCATGGAAAGGGGTGGAAATAACCTTTTTTGGTTTTATTCTTCAAATAGCTCAAGTACCAAATGCTGAACTAATTAATCCTATTATTACTTGCCACCAAACATCGGACCAAACAGTCTCCACAATAAATTAAGGTGGCATTTATTCGAAGTTTTCTTGTCTTTGCAAGAAAATAGTAATTGTTTGAGCTAAACCTTGATTCCTTCTTTTTTTTCAGAAGAGAAGTTAGACTTAGGGTGTGCTTGGTATAATAAAAAATATTTTTTTGGAAAACAAATAATAATCTATTTATTTTTTGATGTTTGGTCCGCAAATTAAGGAAAATAACTTCTCGAAGAGTATTCATAAATAATTTAGATATAATAAACATGAAGCCATAGACTTTCAAACCAATAACCTTCCGAACCCACAAATTTCATAAACTTTCGAACCGTTAAATTCTTGAAACCGCAAAATTTCAAACTCATAAACTTCCAGACACATAAACTTTCGAACTCATAACTTTGGAACTTGTAATAATTTGAACCTTTAAACTGATAAATAAAAAAAATTAAAACTGAAAAATATATTAAAAAAATATTTTTTCAAGGGGTAAGGGCGGAAGGGGGGGGGGGAGGTGAGGGGGTGTGGATGCTGGGTAGTACAGAAAAACAAAAAAAAAATAGAAATTGCCAAAAAAATGTAAGCAAATAACTTTTTTTGCGGGAGGGAGTGAGGTGGGGTGGAGGCGTAGTAGGGTGGGTGATAACGAAAAAACCGAAAGTTAAAAAATGAAGAAGCCTTTTTCGGGGAGAGGGGGTGGAGTGGGGAAAGTTGAAAAAAAGATTTGAAAAATGCTTTCACTTCTCTTGCCAACCAAACATGAACAAATTGAAAAAACTTTTTCCAAAAAATATTTCTTCATACCAAACACACCCTTAGATTTTGAAGTTTCCCAAAAATTCAAAAGCGCCACAATCTATTTTTACGAACTATTTGCAGAAAAAGAAGATAATTGAGAGAAAAGTCATTTTTCTTTCATCAATATGATATTTTGAACTCAAACTTATCAGTCTCTTCTCACAACGATAATATTTTTGTTGGTGGCCGGCAATATTCCTTCATATTTCTTTCAATTGAAACTTAAACGATGAAGGTTTTCGGTGTCCATATTCTCAGAAAATAGAAGAGACTAGTGAAGACATTTGAGTGGATATAAAAAAAAGTACAAACCAGTATAATTCCACTTAGTGGGGTCTGGAGAGGGTAGTATGTACGCAGACCTTATCCCTACCCTGGGATAGAGAGGCTGTTTCCAAATAGACCCCCGGCATCCTTCTCTCCAAGAACTTCCCACCTTTTCTCTTGGGGAGACTCGAACTCATAACCTCTCGGTTGGAAGTGAAGGCTGCTTACCATCAGAGCAAGCTCCTCTTGTCATTTGAGTGGATATAGTATTTTGTAATTGGGGCTTTCCAAAATTTAAACTCGTGGGCCATTAAAACAATTTCTCTTTTCATCACCTAGTTCATGTGGAGCCCACTTATTAAGGAAGAAAATTTCTTCCTTGCTTCTTCATTTTCAAAATAGGCAGTGGCCCACGTTTTTTCTATTTGCTTATTCTTCTCAAGAAGGGTGTTCTGCAGAAATGGAAAGTCAAATTAAGTTGGCAATGCTTTGCCTATAAAATGAGAGCTTCGGCTCTCATTTTTTACACAAACAGAAAGAGAGAAAAAGAGTAAGGTTTCACAGACAGGGTATAAGAAAATAGTTTGTGAGGAAAATAGAGAGTGAACGATATCGTAATGAGGTGGAATATCAAAAGAGGGTTATTTCTTTTGAGTGTTGTAGTGGTCTTTGTAGTATTTTTGTAGGATCTACAAAGCGTAAAAATTCCTTACTATAGTGATATCAGTTGCTCCTCTCAGGGCCGTAGTTTTTTCCCTTATTCAGAAGGGTTTTCCACATAAAAATCTTGGTGTTGTTGTTACTCTTTTATTCTTGTTAATTACCGTATCTCGGTGCTACATTATTATTCCGTTTTTATTATCGTGAATATTATTTTGATAGGAGTTTATTTCCAACAGTTCAAACTTGGAATATTTATCGCCAGATAATTAATGTTGTGCTTCTCTGTGTGAAGAAATTTATTTTTTCATTAACTTGGTTTAGGTTGGAACATTTTACTAGTTCATTGATCTTAGTCCATGCCTCCATGGGTCCCAAGAAGTCATGGACTTTTGAAACATATTTAATGCTTTTTGGCTTTTTGGACTAATAAGGGTGGAATTGAAAGAAGAAGAAAAAATGTGTTCTTGATTCCTATATTGAGGAGTATTTTTGGACCAAAACTTTTGTGATAAATAATAAAAAGATTCGAAGGAAGTATGCAAGACCTGCACCTTGAAAAAATATTAAAAGAAACAAAAAGGGAGTTTATAGTGCGAGCAAGTTATTCGAAAATCATATTTTCCCCCATATGACATAATATCGGTAATATATGATTCTATAAGAGTTTGTCGGAAACAATCTCAATATCTCACCTAAGGTGCTTGCATATAGCCCACCATCCAAGATCTCACTTGTAGAATTATACTGAATATATTATTATTGTACGTTGTTGTTGTTATTGTTGTGGCCTGTGGGATCGTACAGAAAAATTATGGATTATTTTGTTTATTATATAGTTGCCGGATTTAATGGAATGAAATGAGATGCAATAACTTGATTGATTGCTTTATTTATTTTGCCAACAGAAAATACCAAATTTTATTATTCGAAAACCATATTCTCTTTTCTGGTTATGGAGTCATTTCGGTAGTACAGGATCCTACAGGAAAACCATGGACTATATTTTTTTATTAGTTGCTGGTTTCACTGGAATGAAATGAGATGCGACAACAATTGATTGATTGCGTTGTTTATTTTGGCAACAGAAAATACCAAATTTTAAACATATACTATACCCCATCTCATTGTCATAGAATTAATAGCTGTATTGAAGTAATTACTTACCCTACCTTTAATTCTATCTTGTTGTATATATATGCTATCTTTCTTCTATCATTTGTGACCTCAAAAAAAGGTTACTAAGCAACCAAAAATGGAGAAAATTAAGTCAAAGTCATCTATCCAAAAGGTGAGGCTTAATTTGAGTCAAACATCTACCATATATGTTTCTATCCTCTACGTTTTATGGTATATAGAAGAGATACTTAGTATATTCCTTTTGAAAGAGAATAAACACTTTATTATAAAGTAAAAGCACTTTATCCTACTAGGATGTAAATGATCTGATCCAAAAACTATGGCTCATTTCAATTTGGACTTTAGTAATTATGGTAGTGATGAACAAAAATGTCTACATTACTGGCTCCTCCTGTTCTACTAATTGTTGTCTTAGGGGTCTCAATCCCTAACATGGCAATATAATTTTGATAGCTGTTTTGGTTTATCACGTACTTTAGTAGGAAAAAAGGGATGGATTTCGCTTTTGCTTTTTAGGTCAGATACGTTTTTGACCTAATTATGACGCTTTTTCCAAATCAAGAATATAGTAATCATATATAGGATTACAACTGATAATACAAAAGATAATGTAAATGAGATGGAGTTAAAACCAATACAAAAGATACCATTCTCGTGAACAAAATTAGCGATAGAATGGTAAAGCATTAGCAGCATAATCTTCACCTAATTATTTCCCATGATAGCAACAAATTAAAACAGTGGGAAACAGCTGGTAATACTAGTACATATGGTTGTTGGTTATAAAGAAGGATAGGGGCGGAGGGATTCGCAACGAGTTCAGACGAATCTTATAGCTTTTGCTTAAAGTTGTATTAGTCAGAATCTGATCATCATAACCAAATTGACCGACGCCCCACCTAAGTATTCGGGCACTGAAAGTTAATAGAGCCCACTCTATTTTTCCTCTCTGACATCCGACGAGTCGGTAAGAGTGGCGCCTAAAATCATGAGTAAGACACATTGACGGTAAGAGGACATTGAGTCAAGCAAAGGGCAAAGATGCCTTGACTATATATAGCCAAGGAAAGCTTTCAACAAGGGGGCTCCTCCTCCTATCTCTTTTTAAAAAACAAAAAGCTCTCTTCTTGATAGAGAAGAAGTGGCCTCTAAGAAAATATGTAAACCTACTTCCTCATCGATTGATGGGAGATACAACATATAATCTTAATAAAATCATTCATATTTCTTTCATCCTATATGCGTGTCACGACATGAATTTTCCACCATCGGGGTCGTGATGACACATACTAATAGGAGTTAGGCAAGCCAAATCATATCGTATGTTTCCATTTTTTTAACAATACTTGTTTAAAACTATTATCAAAAATATTAAATTCTCAGCAGAATAATTAAATTAGCGGAAGACTTATTAAATTTTTACTAGATGCGATACTGAAATTCCAACGTAAAACACTACCCAAGAACTGGTGTCACAATACTCACGAACTTCTAAGAAAAATAACACAACTGTCTGAAAGAATTAAAATACTGTTTGTCTCGAATATATGAGATAACAGACTGAAAGTAAAGATAGAGGAGACGCCGGGTCCTGCGGACACCTGCAAGTCTACATCAGTGTCTCGATGATCAAAAGCTAACACTCACATTACTGCTGTTGCTGCTGTCCAAAACCTGAATCTGCGGAAAAAGAACATAGTGTAGAATCAGCACAACCGACCCCGTGTGCTGGTAAGTGCCCGGCCTATTCCGGTGAAGTAGTGACAAGGCTAGGACCAGACACTCACATAAACCTATGTAGTTCAAATACATATATACAACAGAAATAACAGGAAATTACATTAAATATTTGGGAAGGGAGAACATGATATGGGACAACAACAAAATATAATAAGAGGTGCAGAATAAATGAACTTCAATTAATGAGGACGGGCAAATCAAAATCTCCACGGCACCAACCATTATGCTTTTACTCTCATTCTCACCAAATAATCAATTAAGATGTACAACATCACCAATCGTACTTTTACTCTCGTTCTCACCAAATAATCAATTAAGATGTACAACATCACCAATCGTACTTTTACTCTCGTTCTCACCAAATAATCAATTAAGATGTACAACATCACCCATCGTATTTTTACTCGCACACTCTCATATCGAGGCACAAAAAGACCCATCGTGCATAATTACTCTTCCTCGTCACCGGCAACTATGGCCAATAACAATAATCATTGTAATATATTACCGGCAGAAAATCCAATAATAATTAATCAATTATATATATATATATTACCGATATGAAGCCAATAATTCTGTAAATCAACAATATAAATACTACCGTTATGAAACCAATAATCCTTTAAATCAACAATATAAATATTAGCGGTATGAAATCAATAATCCTTTAAATCAACAATATAAATACCACCTATATGAAACCAATAATCTTTTCTTTCATATAATCACGTAAGATTATCAAAAAATTTAATCAATTTAAGACTCACGGTCATGCTCGACCCCCAACGTATAGATACTCGTCACCATCCCTATACGTCGGATTCCACAATTAGCATATAGACTCAACTCCTATTCCCTCAAGCTAGGATAGATCAAACACTTACCTCGAAGGCTTAGCGCAAATTCAATCCTTAAGCGATGCCCTTTCCTTTCAAATTTGGCTCCAATTCAATTGTATATATACATAATTGATTTAATATCATCATTACTACTCAACAAAATAATCCAAATGGCTAGATATATATTTTATAATATTCTACCCGGAATAGTGAAAATTGACCCCGGGCCCACGTGGTCAAAACACGAGGTTCGAACCAATTTCCGACAACCCATTTATCCATGAGTTCAAATATACAATTTTTTCTTTAGTTCGACCCCAAAACGAGGTCTAAATCACAAATTATTTGAAAACCCTAACTATACCCATTTCAATAATTTTCTACCCAATTTCACATGTTTTAGGCCTAAGAACTTGATTGATGTTGATGAAAGATGAAGGAGACGAGTTATGAATTACTTACCCAAAGAGTTATGGAGGAAGAGAAGCTTGAATTTAGTCTATGGAGTGTTGAAGAAACAAAGTCGTGTGAAATAATGGCTAAAATCCGAAATGGGTTCTATTTTAAGGCTTCTGTGGTTCGCTAGGCAAATGCCCTTCGCGTTCGCGTGCCTGGGGCGCATTCGTGAAGGGCTGAAGGGGGTAAGGCATCGCAAATACGATGGGGGGGAGGGGGGTCGCGAACGCGTAGAGGCAGGGGGCTGGGGCTGGGCAGCCTCATACGCGAAGGCGAGGAGTTCTCGCGGACGCGATGAAAGGGGGAGGGGTACTTGGGCCTCGCGAATGCGTGGGGTGTACGCGAACGCGATGAAGAGGGAGACCATTGGTACGCAAACGCGGCCTGTTGCTGCGAATGCGAAGAGTAACCGAGATCCTGGGAAAATTTGCCCTAGGCATTCACCGTAGGTCTACGCGAACGCGAAGAAGAAATTCCCTGACACCTACAACAGAAAACCGGCAGTATTTCCAAAGCCAAAATCATCTCGATACCTATCCAAAACTCGCCCGATCCCTCGGGGCTCCAAACCAAATATGCACACTAACTCATAACATCATACGGACTTGCACGAGCGATCTAGTCGCCAAAGTAACATCAAAATCAAAGAATTGAGCTTTAAATCCCAAGAAATCTTTCAATTGTTCATAAACTTTCAAACTTTCCAATTGAAGGCCGAAACACATCAAACGACGTCCGTTTTCAACCAACTTTGTTTCGGGCGTCGAAACCAAAATACGAGCCCGATACCATTACTTTCTGATCAAATTTCATTTTCATTTCCTTAAGCATTTTTAGTAAACAAATTTCATGGAAAAATTCTTTTTTCGGGCCTGGGACCTCGGAAATTGATTCCGGGCATACGCCCAAGTCCCATATTTTTTTACGAACCTTTCAAGACCGTCAAATCACGGGTCCGGGTTCGTTTACCAAAAAAGTTGACCAAAGTCAACTTTATCAATATTAATATCAAAATTCTTCAAATCTTTCACATAAATCATATATATCAACATAAACATTTTCTGGCTTCGCGCCCGAACTGCACATGTAATTCGAGGCAAATAGTAGTGAGGTTTTCAAGACCTCAAAAGCTCGAAATGACTAATAAAACAAGTGATGATCCTTTGGGTCGTCACATTCTCCACCTCTAAAACAACCGTTCATCCTCGAACGGACAAAAGAAAGAAGTACCTGGGTCAGGGAATAGATGTAGATAACGGCTCCGCATGTCCGACTCGGACTCTCAGGTCTATGCCTTAGGAGGCTGATCTCTCCACTGAACATGCACAGAAGGAAAACTCTTCGACCTCAACTGTCGAACTTGCCGGTCTAATATAGCCACTGGCTCCTCCTCATAAGACAGATCCTTGTCCAATTGGACACTGCTGAAATCTAACACGTGCGATGGATCGCTGTGATATTTCCGGAGTATGGATACATGAAACACTGGATGTACAATTGATAAATTAGGTGGCAAAGCAAGCTTATAAGCCACCCTTCCCACTCGATCAAGGATCTCGAATGGGACAATAAACCTAGGGCTAAGCTTGCACTTCTTACCGAACCTCATTACGCCCTTCATAGGCGATACACAGAGAAATACCCACTCACCAATCATGTAAGATAAATCTTTAATATTGCGGTCTGCATAACTCTTCTGTCTGAATTGAGCTGTGCGAAGCCTATCCTGAATAATCTTGACCTTATCAAGGCCTCCTGAACTATATCCGTACCCAACAATCGAGCCTCTCCCATTTCAAACCATCCAACCGGAGAACGATACCGTCTACCATACAATGCTTCATAAGGAGCCATTTGAATGCTCGATTGATAGTTATTATTGTAAGAAAACTCTGCCAAAGGCAAGAAATGATCCCACGAACCACCAAAATCAGTAACACAAGACGGAGCATATCCTCCAACATCTGAATAGTCCTCTCGGATTGATCGTCCGTCTGGGGATGAAATGTTGTTCTCAGCTGAGCCTGGGTGCCCAACTCTTTCTGCAATGCCTTCCAGAAATGTTAGGTAAACTGCGAACCTCAATCCGATATAATATATACAGGCACCCCATGAAGGCGAACAATCCCCCTGATATAAATTCACCCTAACCTCTCGGACGAGTAAGTGGTGGCAACAGGAACAAAATGTGCTGACTTGGTCAGCCTATCAACAATAACCCAAACCGCATCAAACTTCTTCCGATTCATCGGAAGGCCAGTAACGAAGTCCATGGTTATCCGCTCCCACTTCCACTCGGGAAACTCAATTTTCTGAAATAAACCACCAAGCCTCTGATGCTCATATTTAAACTTTTGACAATTCAAACACCGCGCTACATACGCCACAATATCATTTTTCATTCTGCATCATCAATAATGTTGCCGCAAATCCAGATACATCTTTGCTGCGCCTGGATGAATAGAATATCGGGAATTGTGAGCTTCTTCGGGAATCAATTCTCGAAGACCATCAACATCTGGCACACAAAGTTGCCCTTGAAACCTCAAAACTCCATCATCATCTAAGGTGACCTGCTTGGCACCTCCTCGCTGAACCGTGTCTTTAAGGACATATAAATGCGATCATCCAACTGTCGATCGCGGATATGCTCAAATAATGAAGAGCGAGCAACCGCGCAAGCTAGCACTCGACTAGGCTCAGAAATATCCAATCTCACAAAATGATTGGCTAAGGCCTGAACATCCATAGCAAGAGGCCTCTAACTGAACGGAATATAAGCAAGACTGCCCATTCTAGCTGACTTCCTGCTCAAAGCATCGGCCACCACATTTGCCTTTCCCGGATGGTATAAAATGGTGATATCATAATCTTTCAACAATTCCAGCCATCTTCTCTGCCTCAAATTCAACTCCTTTTCCTTGAACAAGTACTGAAGGCTCTTGTGATCAGTGAATACTTCACATGCCACGCCATACAAATAGTGCCTCAAAATATTCAATTTGTGAACAATCGCCCCAACTCCAAGTCATGAACTAGATAGTTCTTTTCATGAATTTTCAACTACCTCGAAGCATAGGCAATAACCTTGCCATCCTGCATCAATACTACACCAAGCCCAATACGGGAAGCATCACAATTAACTGTATAAGGTCCCGAACCTGTGGGCGAAACTTATACTGGTGATGTGGTCAAGGTTGTCTTGAGCTTTTGAAAGCTTGCCTCACATTCATCTGACCATTCGAACTGGAGACCCTTCTGGGTCAATCTGGTCATAGGGGTTGCAATAAATGAAAACCCCTCCACAAAACGGCGATAATAACCCGCTAATCCCAAGAAACTCTGGATCTCTGTGGATGATGTTGGTCTAGGCCAGTTCTTGACTGTCTCAATCTTCCGTAGATCAACCTGAATACTTCTGCCGTCACAACATGACCGAGGAATACGACTTATCTTAGCCAAAATTCACATTTTGAAAATTTTGCATATAGTTGACTATTCTTCAGAGTCTGAAGAGCGATTCTGTAGTGCTGCTCATGCTCCTTCCAGCTGTGGGAGTATATCAATATGTCATTAATGAAGACTATCACGAGCAAATCCAAACAAGGCATGAACACTCGGTTCATCAAATCCATAAAAGTTGCTGAGGCATTTGTCAGCCCAAAAGACATTGCCAGGAACTCATAATGTAAATTGTCTCTTTATTTTCACATCTCAATACTCCAAATTCTCCTAACTCCCAAATTTTTCAGAAATTTCGGCAGAGTCCCCCCTGTAACTGGGCCTATCCACCTTTCAGAGTAACACCAAAACAACTCCGAATAACATATCCACAACCCAATGAAATACCACCATGTATTTACAAATAATACTAATCTTTGCATTACAAGCATCATATTGTCATAATGACATCTGGACATAAAATACATTATCTGTATGACCATAACCTCTTCTCTGGCCATAATAGTTGTTCATAAATTACAACATTGCCAATTAACCTTATGTTAACAAACATCTCATTTCATACCCCCTCTTTACTCACAACGAGGCATGGAGATCTCATAATTGCTTACCCGAATTAACGAGTCACATGTAACGCTACCTGGGCGCCCATCTCGTAGGCCAAACTCAATGTTTACAACACAAGATAACTAAATATGAAAGCAAATACACATGAATTATCAAATAAGCCTAACAGGCATGACTCCCATTTTAAAATATAGTACAAAATCTTAAATTTCATGAAATGAGAATTTTAAACATATAAATTTTTCACCGCCAGGACCTTGTCCTTATATAACATCCACCGCAGCTTCTGGCTCGGTTCAAAATATTTCACATTATATAAATATTTGAGGATATATTTCAACTCTGAATCACAAGTATTTGCACATTGTGCCAGCTCAAATTTTTCATTTTCTTTCTTTCTCTCTTCAATAATTTCCATCAAAGAGAATCAACATATAATGAACCTTCATACCGATAGGGCACATAATTCATAATTGAAATTAATTATTTAGAAATTACATAAAACTCACCAAAACGATTAACAAGAGTCACCTTTGTGCTCACACCTATTTTTAGTGACCAACACATAGTGATAGATATAGTTATCTCCATATAATTTCCCAACAGGAGTATTCACATAAGTAGATTTTTGAATTATGAAGTTCGCTCATAAGTGGAGCGCAATAGGAGGACTTGCCTCGATACTCAGAACGAATCAAGTTAACAAAATTGTTACTTTACAATAATTCGAGACCGTACTTGTAACTACACCATCTGGTGTTGCGACCTCAGCCATACCATTGAATATATATTAACGGCTGGGTCTCCATCTCTAGGAGTCTCACCTCCACCTCTAGCATCCTGACTCCTACCCTCTGGCTGGTTAGGCAAGCTAAGTATTGACTGCAATGGGGCATGTAGCCTGTGTGCTTTCATTAATTATACTCCTCCAATCTACAACATTAACAACAATTTCCTTAAGGCTCAGCTAGCTTATTGAACCTGATGACATATTTGGACACTGTCATGGTGACCTGGCACAACCGTTCAGATCACATATACCACATATTGTAGAGAATTATGGAGGTAACCTCCTTCAAAACATTTCTCAGAATAGAGTTGAGCAGGTAGTATTGCATTGGCCAGTCTGCCCTCTTCATAGGATTGTCACAAACACCAACGACCAATTTCCTCTTTTGCTATGCTGACTTGACACTGCTGAACTACCCCATTTATTCATATACTCTTCATTATTCTTTGGGGGAGATTCTTACCTCCTACAGAGTACCAAACCTTAAATATGTATAAATTATTTGGGGAACCTTTCCGTACCATATATATACATTCCAAGTCAAAACTCACATAACATATGGCCATACAGTCCATTCACTAATGATGGAATTCACCATTTGGCGCTAAGCCAAAGTCACAACATCCGATAATCCACAATATTAGTCCTTCATGACTCAAATAAATCGACCAGACGTCAAGGTCCGTTGAACCCGCACATGATTCATTAGGTGATCTCCTGATACGTTTATATCTTCCATTGGAACCACATCTGGTTAGTAGATTCATTATATTCTCACTATCCGAAGCACAGTAAAATCAACCCCCCTCGCTTTCGACTATTCCCGCGTTCTGTAATACTTCATAATAACGGTCAAGAAAAATCATATGGGTTCTCAAAAAATGCACCGCTGAAGGTGGTAGCGAAGAGTTTGGTGACACATTTCCGACCTCCGCAAAACTCCTGAAGGCGTCGTTGATCTATCACCAGCATGTGCCATTGTTCGGCTGAAGAAGCGGTATGTGACTTCGCCACTTGTGGGAAGACAA
The DNA here is from genome assembly GCA_034376525.1 of Nicotiana benthamiana. Taxonomy (NCBI): domain Eukaryota; kingdom Viridiplantae; phylum Streptophyta; class Magnoliopsida; order Solanales; family Solanaceae; genus Nicotiana; species Nicotiana benthamiana. The sequence goes on from CM067323.1 coordinate 61,962,688, forward strand.
GAGTAGAAATTTCAATTAGCCTTTTAAGAACAAATTTGCACGGCAGGAAAGAATGAAGGTGAAATTTTTCCTAACTCTGTAGCCTATGGGGGATAAATACAGACGTCTCCCTACCGATTTCTCATACTCTACTAAGGTTGTTCGTGAGTTGTAAGACCTATCTAACCTAGTTCTTTGATACCAACTTGTCACGACCCGAATTTCCCACCATCGGGGGTCGTGATGGCGCCTACTAATAGGAGCTAGGCACGCGAAGTCATACTTATGTTTCCATTTTTTAACAATACTTGTTTAAAACTATTATAAAAATAATTAAATTCTTAGCGGAATAATTAAATTAGCGGAAGACTTATTAAATTTTTACAATATGTGATACTGAAATTCCAAAGTAAAACACTACCCAAGAACTGGTGACAATACTCACGAACTTCTATGAATAATACACACAACTGTCTGAAAGAATTAAAATATTGTTTGTCTCGAAAATATGAGATAACAGACTAAAGATAGAGGAGACGCCGGGTCCTGCAGACGCTTGCAAGGCTACCTCGATGTCTCGATGATCAAGAGCTACCACCCGCACTATTGTTGCTGCTGCTGTCCAAAACCTGAATCTGCGCAAAAAGAGCGCAGAGTGTAGAATCAGCATAACCGACCCCATGTGCTGGTAAGTGCCCGACCTATCCCGGCGAAGTAGTGACAAGGTTAGGACTAGACACTCACATAAACCTATATAGTTCAAATACATATACACAACAGAAATAACAGGAAATTACATTAAATATTTAGGAAGGGAGAACATGCTCTGGGATAGCAACAAAGTATAATAACAGGTGCAGAATAAATGAACTTCAATTAATGAGGATAGGAAAATCAAAATCTGCACGTCACCAACCATCGCGATTTTCCTCTCGTTCTCACCAAATAATCAATTAAGATGTACGACATCCCCATCGTACTTTTACTCTCGTTCTCACCAAATAATTAATTAAGATGTACGACATCACTCATTGTGCTTTTACTCGCACACTCTCATATCGAGGCACGGAAAGACCCATCGTGCATAATCATTCTTTCTCGTCGCCGGTAACTATGGCCAATAACAATAATCATTGTAATATATTACCGGCAGAAAATCCAATAATAACTAATCAATTATATATATATATATATATATATATATATATATATATATATATATATATATATATATATATATATATATATATATATATATATATATATATATATATATATATATATAATCGGTATGAAACCATTAATCCTTTAAATCAACAATATAAATATTACCGGTATGAAACCAATAATCCTTTAAATCAACAATATAAATATCACCGATATGAAACCATAATCCTTTAAATCAACAGTATAAATATTACCGGTATGAAACCAATAATCCATTAAATCAACAATATAAATATCGCCGGTATGAAACCAATAATCCTTTAAATCAACTATATAAATAGAGGAAGGGGCGTGTTCGCGAAGGGCTGAAAGGGGTAAGGCATCATGAACGTGATGGGGGGGGGGGGGGTCACAAATGCATAGAGGAAGGGGGGATAGGTCTGGGCAACCTCATACGCGAAGGCGAGGAGTTCTCGTGGACGAGGTGAAGAGGGGAGGGGTACCTGGTCTTCGCGAACGCGTGGGGTGTACGCAAACACGATGAAGAGGGAGCCCATTGGTACGCGAACGCCCTGTTGCTGCAAATGCGAAGAGTAACTGAGCTCTTGGGAAAATTTGCCCTATGCGTTCACGATAGGCCTACGCGAACGCGAAGAAGAAATTCCCTGGGCACCTACAGCAGAAAACCTGCAACATTTCCAAAGCCAAAATCATCCCGATACCTATCCAAAACTCACCCGAGCCCTCGGGGCTCCAAACAAAATATGCACACTAACTCAATAATATCATACGAACTTGCTCGAGCGATTAAATCGCCAAAATAACATCAAAAGTAAAGAATTGAGCCTTAAACCCCAAGAAATCTTTCAATTGTTCATAAACTTCTAAATTTTCCAATTTAAGTCCGAAACACGTTAAACGACGTCCGTTTTCAACCGAACTTTACAAGAAACGCTTAAACAATATATATGACCTATACCGGGCGTCGAAACAAAAATACGAGCCTGATACTATTACTTTCTGATCAAATTTCATTTTTATTTCCTTAAGCATTTTTAGCAAAAAACATTTCACGAAAAACTTCTTTTCTCGGGCCTGGGACCTCGGAATTCGATTCCGAGCATATGCCCAAGTCCCATATTTTTCTACGGACCATCCGATGCCGTCAATTCACAGGTCTGAGTCCATTTACCAAAAATATTAACCAAAGTCAACTTTATCAATATCAATATCAAAATTCTTCAAATCTTTCACATAATTCATATATATATATATATATATATATATATATATATATCAATATAAAAAAATTTCGGCTTCACGCCCGGACTATGTACGCAAATTGAGGTAACTAGTAGTGAGGTTTTCAAGACCTTGGAAGCTCGAAATGACTAATAAAACAAGTGATGACCCTTTGGGTCGTCACAGTGCGCTCCTTGCTTCTAGATTTTTGATCTGGAATTAATTATGCCTCACTAATATTTACCCCTTCATTTTTTGAGTCAAACAATTTGGCGTCGCTTGTGCTAATTTCTTAGTGAAATTGTTTATCCCAGGTCAAAGCCAAGAAACACAATCACCCACCAAAAGAAGCGCAAAGGGAGAATCCAACCCACGAGAGACACGGGAGCAGTGCAGTAGGGGAAGAAGAGCCAAGTAGTGTTACAAGCTTAGAAATCCTCGCCCCTTCAACAATTGATATACTAAACAAGGAAAACAGTGTTATCAACATGTTCTCCCCCAGCAGACGGGAGCGAAGAAAATATCATTCTCACCTCCTACTTTTTGTCCAAGCAAGCACGTAAGACTCGCTCGGGCGAACGCACAAAAGAACATCTCAATTGAAGGACAAAAATTGCTTCAACAACACCGAAATCCCTCCTGTCAGCGATGTCTCCGAGCCAGATGGCAGGAGTCAGACAAAAAATCTATAGTGCATACATAACACGAACCTAAGAGAAACGTCAACGTCTAGTATTCACCGACATTGCACCTTCTAGTGCAAGCAATATCAAATGTAATGGGACTCCCATGGAAGATGTCCAAACCTCCAGAAACTGGGACTAACGATGGGCTATTATTTCGATAAGTTCGAAATAACACCCTTTAAGGACAAGGACCTTCGCCAAAAAGAGGAGTTCGGCCTCGATCGAGCAACAACGAGCTATTATTTCGATAAGTTCGAAATAACACTCTTTAAGGCCAAGGGCCTTCGCCAAAAAAAGAAGAAGAGTTCAAACTCGATCGAACGACGATATGCTGTTATTTCGATAAGTTCGAAATAACACCCTTTAAGGCCAATGGCCTTCACCAAAAAAGAGAATAGTTAGACCTCAACCGAACAACGACGAGCTGTTATTTTGATATGTTCGAAAACAACTCCCTTTAAGGCCAAGGGCCTTCGTCAAAAAAGAGAAGAGTTCAACCTCAATCAAATGACGACGAGCTGTTATTTTGGTAAGTTTGAAATAACACCCTTTAAGGCCAATGGCCTTTGCCAAAGAAGATAAGGGTTCAACCTCGATCGAACGATGACTGGCTGTTATTTCGATAAGTTCGGAATAACACCCATTAAGGCCAAGAGCATTTGACCAAAAAAGATAAGAGTTCGACCTCAATCGAACGATGATGGGATGTTATTTTGGTAAGTTCGAAATAACACCCTTCAAGGCCAAAGGACTTTGCCAAAAAACAAAAGAGTTCAACTTTGATCGAATGATGACGAGCTGTTATTTCGATAAGTTTGAAATAACATCCTTTAAGGCAACGAGCCTTCGCCAAAAGGAGAAGAGTTTGAACTCGATCGAACGATGACGAGTTGTTATTTCAGTAAGCTAAAAATAATACCCTTTAAGTTTGCCAAAAAAGAGAAGGGTTCAACCTCAGTAAGCGACGACGGGCTGTTATTTCAATAAGTTCGAAATAACACCCTTTAAGGCCAAGGGCCTTCGCCAAAAAAGAGAAGGGTTCGACCTCAATCGAACGACGTCGTGCTCTTATGTCGATAAGTTCAAAATAACACCTTTTAAGGCCGAATCTTCGCCAAAAAAGAGATGAATTCGACCTCGATCGAACGCCAATGGGCTAAGCTCAAAATAATACACTGTAAGGCCAATGGCCTTACCTAAAAAAGAGAAGAGTTCGACCTCGATCAAATGACGACGAGTTGTTATTTCGATAACTTCGAAATAACACCCTTTAAGGCCAAGGGCTCTTTGTCAAAAGAAGAAGATGTCGAGGTTAATTTAAATACTCTTTAGGCCGAAAATCATCGGAAGGAAATAAAAACCGGGACTCGCCATACAGCTTTCTATGTTGCACCAAATCCATAAGCAATTGAAATAAAGGTGAAGTACAAGATAAGTAATGAAGAAAAAAAACCCTCCTTTATATAAAGTCATAGTGCGGGCTATCACTGCTTACATATGGCCCAAGCCAACCAAAAAACAAATAACGAACGATTATCGACAAACTACTAAAAATAAAAATAGACAAGGACAATGTTCTTCATTCGGTGTCACATGCACCATCACCATGACCATCCAAAAGACTCTCCATTACCATCATCCGCATCCCCTTTAGCTTCGGGCGTCGCCGCATCATACCCACAATTGATGCGAGCCTCCTGTGCTTTCGCTTGCGCTCTTCATAAGCAGCCTCAGCCACGGTACCTGCCTCCCACAAACTCTTATATATATTATGCTAGGCTTCGGCATAAACCAGAGCTCGTGCATATAGCGGGGGAAGGCAGCAGAGGATGACTCAACCTGAGCCAGTAATCGCTCATTTTCTCCCTCCAGATCTGCGACTTGATCTCTCAGAATCGATGCCTCTTGATCAATCACGCCGATGCGCTCATCGAGACTCGCCTCCCTGCGGGTAGTCGTCGCTCTCTCTGACTCCTGTTTGGATTGGAGGACACGAATGGTGTTCTTCATGGATGTCACCCTCACCAAATCCTCGGACCATGCACTCTTAATACTCTCCAACCCATCGCTTTTTCTCTCTAGTCAGTCAATTTTCTCAACCACTCGACCTTGACCAAGTTCTTATCCATCTACGATTGCATTGACCTCAACCTACCCTGCAGATTCTCACATTCTGTGAGCTCATCGTCCTTAATTCGAAGTTGTTCCTCGAGTGCACTCTTGCCGCGGATAGTTTGCATAAATTCCTGGTCCTTTTTCTCCAAATACTCACTATGAGCCTGATTTCGAGGATCTTTCCTCAGCTGCTCATACATCTCGTGACACCTGTCACCATACCGACAATACTTCTCCAGCATCTTTAAAAAAATTTGGCCTGGATTTTGGCCTAGAAATGCTTTCACTTCTACCTTATATGTGGAAAATGCATAGATGGGGTTAGACTAGTACTTCCGAGAAGGGCGAAGGAAGAATGCGAAAGGAAAATGCAACATACCCTTAAGCCCATGGCGGCCACCTCATCCATCAAATCAGCACCGGGGACATACCGAAGGGACTCATTCTCAGCTTCGTATCATAACATGCTGAATTGTGGCACCGGGTCCTCCCCTTCCCCTTAGATATTAATGCCAGAAGGGATTTGAAGAATACGGGTCAAGCCCCCCGCATGAACCACCGAATGAGTAAGTTTCTCTTCAAATACCCTGACATCATCGGGGTCCAGATATGACTCAGATTCATAGTCGTCTACCACCATACCTTTTCCCCCTTTTGCTGCTGAGAGGAAGCACGACTCACTATAGAAGATGAGGGCACGTCTGAAATCACGACGACACCCTAGAAGTCTGATTCTCCACCGCGACAGGTTGTTGGTCACTAACAATGGTAGGGATTTTTGATTGAATCGAGGCAAAGACAGGAGTATCTGATTGTCAATCACGAACACCAACAATTCCGGCGGTCTACTGCATCCCTACAGAGAGAGCCGCAACAACTCCCTCTCCAGAGCCTGTCGGGGGAGAGTCTTCCAGATGAATTACTGTTGGGGACACCGTCTCAAACTCCACTCCTCGTTTCTTTGACGTCCCCCTTCTCCAATAGATGGTGACTCACCCGTTGGTCCTCGTCCTGAGAAGAGGCCCCTGCAGGTGTAACCAAGGCCGCAGACTCAACTGAAGCTGCCCTTGATGAAGGTCGGGTAATGGGTACTACGATAAGGTGAGCAGATACGACCGGCTATCGAAAAGCTAAATGTGGGGCCCTTGTTCTCTGCACTCTCCCTAACAAGGACAAACGACTCATAAGAGGCTAAACAAAAAGAGAAAGAACAGTAGACAAAGATGACCCTATAAGGGGTGTACGTCCGAACCTCTCATGAAAGGTCGACCATGTGGAATCCCCACTATATGGGGAAGTATGACATCCACTCATTCACAGATACCATCGACGAGCAGAGAGGCAATTTCTAAGTTGCAAAGACGCGATAGAGTTTAGTACCTACAGAAAATGGTAGAGCATTTCACCGACCAAAAATACAAACTTACGTGCAAAGTTCCATTTCTCAGGGAATCCCGTTGGGTCCACCACAATATGCTCTGGCCGAATTTAAAAGTAATTCTCGTAGAAACGACGGTTGGTCTTATCGTCCATCTTCACCACCAGACCCCTCAACCCCCGAGGACGCAAAAATGCTGAGCATATGGTCCAAAGTGACCTCGGCCGGCGAGTTCCACATGCTTAAGCACCATAAGGAATAATTGTACAAATATGGCGAAATTTGGCGGGGCATACTTCATAGAAACGACAAACATCTACCACCAACAGGGGAAGAGGAAGTGTCTACCTTACAATGAAGGGATAGGTATAGAACACACAATGCCCGGGGCGGTCAAAATGAACTATGTCCTTTCCCATTGTCAGCCGTATATCAGCGTAACCAGAGATCCCCCACCTTTCTTTCAACTCTGCAATATCCATCTCCCTCATAACAGAGTGAACAGGTTCCGGTTCGACCCTGACGAGTATTAAAGTCAGTCAATTCTCTCCCAGGGCGGGGCAAGATCTCAATCACTTGCGGGACCTCCTCATACTCCACCGCATCTGCTCCTCTGGGGATCTGAGCGGCACTTTTCAGTATCGGATTAGCATCAGGGAGATTGTCACGAGAAGAATCACCAGCCATTCTTGTCAAAAAATATGCCAAATAAATAACATAAAGAATAGATGAAAGTTTTCAGTGAATGCGGGGGTACGTAGAAATTCGAGGTATGGCGAAAGAAAGTATATCAGCAGGATTCTCCCAAGTGAAAGATAAAGAAGTGTGTCAATACCCTTTATTGGATAAAGTTAATCAAAATAGGCGGGTTATTAGAGAAAGGTTTGGAACCCTAACCAACGTTTTGGATTTTGGAGTTTTCGCCCCAACCTTCAAACGAGAAGCTTCCTCTATTTACAAGAGATATAAATCCCCCGAGCACGAAACCCAAGAGTCACCAATCGAATCTGATAGGGCACGAAACGTTTCAGTCTCCCAGAAATGTGTGTCATAATGGTGATAACCATGAAACAATGCATCAATACCAAATGACGTTTCAGTTTCGAAACCGCCGCAACGATCCATGGGAATCGACAAAACGCCGCCACTCCGCTAAAAACCCACAAAATGTGACTAAGGAACAGAGAGTCGTAAGTCAAATTTCTCTTGAATTCATAATGATCATGATCGTCTGTCGAGTCCAACATAGGACGACCCCGACAGACAGAGGGAATAACTATATTGGTCAGAATCTGACCATCATGACCAAATTGACCGACGCCCCTCCTAAGTAATCGGGCAGTGAAAGTTAATAGAGCCCACTCTATTATCCTCTCTGACATTCGACGAGTTGGTAAGAGTGGCGCCTAAAATCATGACTAAGACACATTGGCGGCAAGAGGACATTGAGGCAAAGATGCCTTGACTATATATAGCTAAGGAAAACATTAACAAGGGGGCTCCTCCTTCTATCTCTTTCTAAAAAGCAAAAAGCTCTCTTCTTGATAAAGAAGAAGTGGCTTTCTAAGAAAACATGTAAACCTACATCCTTATCGATTGATGGGAGATACAACATATAATCTTAATAAGATCATTCATGTTTCTTTCATCCTATGTGCGCTGCTTGCTTCTAGCTTTTCTACATGGAATTAATTATGTTTGACTAAGATTTGCCCCGTCATTTTTGATTGATTTGTTCAAAAAGGTTTTATTATCTTTCGAGTCAAACAAAATTGTGTATTCGTAAAAACATGTATAAATATTTAATTGTGAATCTAGTAACTAATATAAACTATAAATTAATTAACGAATTCAGAACTCATAAACTTCAAATTCTACCTCTGTCATCAAATTATGACTCCATTATGTTTTAGTACATATAAGACGAGGGACAAAGGAGAAATGCTTCATCTTAGATTTCAAAAGCAACTTATATCAAATGCAGAATTTTACAAAATCACTGATTTGTGATAATGGATATGAACTTAGAGCCTCTCACACGATATGAATAAATAAAAGGGAAAATATTCAACCAATTGTAATTCACCAACGAAACTAATTGCCACTTTCCTCCAGCTTTTCATGACAAAAAAGAAGTACAAATTATATATAGCTGGCTGAAGTAAGTGGCTTCACCAAAATAGAAGTGGGCTAGACCCACCAATAAAATAGACTATAATGAAATATTAGATGACCCATATATAATCACTGCAATTAAACAAGTTAATCCAAATTAAGTCACAGCATTTGGACCAGTTGATGCAGAACTTAGCTTCTGAGTGAAATCTGCAAGCCCTTTTCATAACGCATTTTGGATCGATTTATGGCAAACCGATGTATAAGTATCTCGCATATACACAGATTTGAGGAAGGATCGCATTTTAAGGTGTATGATGTAGATAACCTATTATAATATAAGTATTAATAAGTGCTTTTATAGTTTGGTAAGCTGAATTCACTTTAGTGACGGTTATATCAGTAATAAAATATGCATGAACAAATGCAAAGTCACAGGTCAGTTTTGGTGATTTGGTCCTTTTCAATAAATTTGGTGATTTGGTCATTGTCAGTTAAAGAAATTCTAAACAGTGAAGTAACTCTGTTCGGTAGTAGTTTCAAAATTCTATCCTAATTATCAGACCCACTTTTTTCCAGAGGAATAAAGCATCTGGATATATATCATACTGACTTGTCACTTTCTCAGACACTATGTATTTCTATGGAGTTGAAAGTGGAATTTACATTTACAAGACAAAGAAAGTTGCGTGTTTTTGATTGAAATTAACCAGCAGAGGCAAGTCCTTCATCATATACTTTGTCTTCAATTCAATAATTACTTGCTAATCATCGGCAAGGGGAGGCAACAATGACGGCAAGCGTGATGGATTATAATAAGCAGCGGAAGCAATTTCAGTATCAAAATTACATGTAACTGGACAACTAGCATAAGATTTCACGGATTACCTCTTGAAGCGTGAACATATTGCTTCAACCACGCGAGCCTTCTGTTCCATAACTTATCAATAAAATCTCCAAAACCCGCACAATCATGATCCTCGAACGTTCCACGGTCTTCTACTGTGTTACCCAAATAATAACCGGAAATAACAATTTCGTGTGGGCGAAATTTCTAGGAAAACTTGGCTGAAATGCTGAAAATTTCGGCCACCATGTACCTCTCCTTCTAGGTGGAAAACCTTACGTATTTATAGCACAAGTTTTAAGGGTTAAGCCCTTTTCCAAAATCTATTAGGTTTTCTTTTCCACCAGAAAAAGATTCCTTTATTTCCTATTATTTAGGCACAGTAGGGATCACATAATTTAATTAACAAGGCTTCTAATTATAGAATTAGTTTATAATTTTCGAAATTAATATCTACCATAATTAATTACGAATTATTCCACTAAAAATTCATAATTGCACTCCTTATTCAATTTCAAAATTCATCCATTAAATCTTCTTTAACTCCTCATGTTAAGTTCAGATACGAATCAATTAAATTAAATTACCTTCAATTAATTTATTGATTATTTCCTTTAGATTTTCGCTTAACTTATTTCATGTGTTGGATACAAAATCCATCGGCCGGGTTTACACATAAAAACTTATAAGCTTTCATAAAGGTGTATCATCAATCTCTAAACCGAGACATGCATTCCATCAACTAACTATTATTTCGCCAATGTACATTATTATTATCTAATTTACCAGGCATATTGACCCACGAAAGAATCTCGCCTTTTAATAAATCAAAATAATAATACTATACACAACTAATAATAATTATATCAAGATTAAGAGTATAAGTACATTTAATGGCTAGAGAGTTTATTTTATTAAGTCAGTATAAAATACTTATCTCTACCTGGTCCGTTCAATACACACAAAATGTACTAGCACAAGAAGTTGGAATTAAACCATTCCCATAATCAAGATAAATTATATTTAATCTTGTGCTACAATCATTCCTGATGGTTTGTCCAATTCTATCATTATATTGTGAACTTAAACTTTATACTTATAAGAACCGATGATTTAATCTTTCGTGTATAAGCTAAACTCTATACACTAAATCATCTACTATATAAGCAAAGGACACATACTATTATATGATATATTTAAAACTTTATTAAAACTGAATAAATAATTATTTCATAATAAATACTATATCTAAACCAAACCCATGGTTAACAATATATATTCCAACAATCTCCCACTTAGACTTTTAACCATAATAATTATTAGAATATACTATATCCAAATGCATAAATAATAGTATATGCCCCAACAATTTCCCACTTAGACTCATAACCTTGCATCTACAACTTTCTTAGGTATTCTTTTGCATGACTATTAAAAGTCTTCACCAAATAAGGTTATTAAAGAATCTTGCCAAGTTATATCTGATGCAATATTTGTCCAGTAGTGATTTGTCGTAACTATGTAGTTTGGTATTAAACTCTTCAGGGATCCTGTTACCGAAATTATCCCGCGAATGTACACTAACTATGATTTTATTTAGCTTTCTCCCACTACGATGAAGTACTACTACCTTCATTAATCACGACATTGAAATTTTAGTGACTTCTTACTGTAGTGTTCAATGTTCAAACATCACTCCCACTCGATAAAGGCATATTATATCTATTAACGTTCTCCCACTATTTACATGCAATGGAACGTCAATTCTGACGTGTGGGTTTTGATGTTCTTGAACATCTAGTTATTTCTTTCCTAGTTCCTGTAAAAATAGTTTACTTCTAAGAACATATTTATTAAACAGTCCTTATCTAGAAAATACAATTGTTTTAACAATTATCTTATTTTCTTTAGGACAATAAAATAAAGCTCCATTCATTTTCTTGGATATTCGATAAACATGCACCTATCCATTCTTAGTTCCAACTTACATATCTACTTTCCCTTTCAGCACATATGTGGGACAATCCTATATTTGAACATGCCACAAACCGAGCTTACATTCAGTCCACAATTCTATAGATGTCCCAGGTACTAACTTAGAAGAAACTAAATTCAGAATGTAATTTGCAGTTTCCACGAAATATTCCAAAAACGAATAAGGCAAATTTTAATAACACGTCATTAGTCTATCCATATCCAAAAGAGATTTATTTCTTCTTTCTACTACACCACTCTATTATGGAGTTTACAGTGTAGTCAATTGAGATGTAATCCCTTATTCTTATATGTAACAAAATAACTTTTTTGGAGATGTGCTCGCCACTACAATCAAATTGTAGTAACTTAATATATTTCATTGATACTTCTCCGTTTCAAGTCTTAAAAATCTTGAATTACTTAATTCATTAAGACTTACATTGCATCAAATAAATATATTAATATTTTGAGTAATCATTTATGAACGTCACAAAATACTCAAGATCTTTCTCTTACGAGTATGTTCATTTAACCTTACAAATCAGAAAGGGTTCATTCTAACTTATCACTAGTTTTATTTCCTTTTTAAAAGAAAACATCTTTTAGTCAAATTTCCTTCCAAATAGGATCTACAAGTTGGTAGTGCCTCTACTTTTAATGAACCTTAAGGTTCATCCTTGACCAACTTGAAATCTTATTCAGATTAATATGACTTAGACAAAAGTGCGCAGATAAGTTTTACTCAATTTTGAAGAACATATTCTCTTATGAGGTAGACTAATATTGTTCTGTTAAGGAGTGACATCAATATACAATAACAAGGTCATGCATTCATGTACCACAAGAGATAGAATGTATTAAGGTCAATAACTCAAAAGTTATTCAAAAAATAAAATAAATATCCTTCTCTTATTTTGCCTAGAAACCGAAATTAAATTCCTTCTAACAAAAGTACATATATTGCATTCTTAAAATTAATGTCTTATCACTAAAAAAAATTAACAAGTAATACGATCAGTTGCATAAAATTATTGTGGAGTTGAGATAAAAACATTAAATAGATTATAATAAGCCAAAATACTGAATAGTAAAATTCAGACCGCATTCAATATTTATATACATACATGCATCTGGAATAATAAATTTCGATTAGAAAAGAGTCATTCATACAAAGTATATTATATAATGCAAGAATTATACAATCCAAAAATAAATAGAACTATCTCAGATGGAGAGCATACTATTATTTTCAGTCAATTGTATATAACTTTTTAATACAAAATTTTAAACATACTACACATATATGTCATGCATCTTGAATAACAATTTCGATGGGAAAAGAACTACTCATGCAACATACATATGCAATGCCAGATTATTCACTCTAATAGTTAAAACAGACCCAAATCAGATGGAGAGTATACTGTTAATTTAAGTCAAGTGAATATCATTTTTAATCACTCTAGTTCCATTGATCCAACATGTATACTCAGATAGAGAGTAAGTACACGCTATCAATTACTAGTATTTCACCTAGTGAGCTTATAATAAATTTATCCGATATGGAGGAAGACCTAAAGTCAACGCGTAAATTTATTAATCACTTGAAATTAATAGTGAAATACCATAGAATTATAATTCTATAACCATTTAATCATGATTGTATTTTAGTTACAAAATTAATTTAACCCTTAAACTCAGATGGAGAGCTAACATAGTTAATCAATAACTAGTAACTATATCCAGTGAGTTCATAATAAATTTATCCGATATGGAGGAAGACCTAATGTCAACGCGTAAATTTACTATCTCACTATAAATAATTAAAATGGAGACCATAGGGGTTAATTCCTACCCCACTTCATCACAACCACAAACTTTTCTCGAAGTATTAAGTTCCACAGTTTAAAAAAAAAGGATGCTCAAAACCACATTTAAAAAGTCTTAAATACTAAAATTAATATTTTACACTGCAGAGCAGTGATTATTGTTCATTGAACTATTTTTGATTAATCTACCAAATTTCATATCAATCGGAGATCGTTAAACTCACAATCTCCAAAAGTTGCGACCAAATTTGGAAAATTATCATTTTAAGTATTTTTTAAGAATTTTAAAATATGACCTGAACATATATCAATTCATGTCAAGTCAATATGTGTTATCAAGTCTCAGATTAGACTTAAATAAAATGATAGAAAGAATAATTTTTCGTATGTAAATCATATTTTAATCCATCAAACCTCCAAAAAACTCATCTAAACGATCCTGAATCATCAAAATACGTTGTGATTCATTGCATAGTCGTGAGTTCTTCGTAAATGACCGTTTCCGATGATCTTACCGAATTTCAAGTCATTTGGAGATCGTAAAATTCATGATCGCCAAAACTGGACCGAATTCGAATAAATTATTTTTGGCGTAGTTAGGATTAAATCCATGTGATTTGCATTCTTCATATATATCATGTCAATTTAAATCACATGTTTCAGATTTTTCATAAATATAGCCTATATATAAAGAATAATTTTTCATATTTATAACAAATTCAATTTAATAAACTGCTTGAAAACCTATCTAAACTACCTCAAAATGCCAAAAAATAACATGATTCACTGCACAGCAGTGAGTTTTTCTCACTAGATCGTTTTCGATAAACCCACCATGTTTCAGGTCAATCGAAGTCCGTCAAATTCATGACCACCAGCATGTAACCAAACTCGGAGAATAACCGTTTTAAGTAATCTCATGAATTTAAATAAATATGATATTGATTTTCATTCTCCTTATCATTACACTATGAGCTCAAGGCATATATTAAGTTCTTCCTATTTCTAGGATATATCATATCTCCTTTTACAATAAATTATCCTTTTATCAAATAAATTAGAACCTGAGATATAATATTTTCTCCCATTCGGTGAAAACCCCAATATCTCTTCTCATGGGTGGAGTTAGTTTCGCTAGTACCTAAAGATAACACTCTTTTTCTAGTTAAGAACCTCCACCACTAATATAAATTTCTCAAGGATAATTTTCACATGGTATATTAAACATATTTCAAAATAACTCAAATAAATAGACAATTTTGTGGATCCTACTTATTAATCATATTGCTCAATCCATGAATAGATATAATTTCACATGTACAAATTTACTAAGAATTTTTCATGAGTTCAAATAAACAAACCACTTCAGCGGTAACTATTTATTACTCATAAAATTCTCAATTTACAAGTGAATATATATTTAGCTCATAAAATTATTTTATGGTAGACCATAGCTTAAAAAGCCATACCAACAATATAAAACTTATACAAAATACCGTCATATTTCACTTAATTAGAACCTCCAATCAGAGAAGTGACGACCCGACCCGTTGTCTCTTATATTTCAGCCCTGTTATCCCCGTTATATGTTTCCCCGTGTGTTGACATACGTGTTTGGTGAGTTTGAAGAGATTTGGGTTGGGATTGGATAGAAATGAGACAAATAGTCTCTTGAAGGAAAACTTAATTTGGAAAAAGTCTACCCGATGTTGACTTAGGAGTCGAAGGGCCCGGATAGATTTTCGGTGATTCGACTAGTTTCGGATAGTGATTTATGACATGGGAATGAAAACGAAAGTGAATTCGGAGGTCCGGTGTGAAAGTTAGCCTATTTTGGCGAAGTTGGAATTTCGGAGAAATTCAGTTGATAGGTGAGAATTTGATCCGGGGGTCGAAATGGTATTCCAAGAGTTGCATTAGCTTCGTTAGGCGAATTCGAGTATGTGTGCAAATTTTCAAGTCATTCAGACCTCGTTTGGTTGGTTTCGACATCGGATATGAGTTTGGAAAGTTTAAGTTTAACTTAGAATGAGATTCAATGATTTTGGAGATTTTTTATGTTAAAGATAGCGTTTTTATAGCCCGAGCGAGTTTGAATGAGGTATTATGGCATGTTTGTGTTTTTGGTTGAGGTCCCGTGGGGCCTCGGGGATGATATCGGATGGTTAAACAAGGAAGTTTGGAGTTAAGCATCATAAATGACTGTTGCTTCTGGTATTTTCGCGGAAGCGGCAGGGAGACCGCTTAAGCGCTGTCCGCAGAAGCGGATAATAAGTCGTAGAGGCGGCCAAAAGGAAGTCAGAGACAGCAGAAACGGCCAAAGGGACCGCGTTTGCGGTAGTCGCGGAAGCGGAAGATCGGTCGCAGAAGTGGCCGCTGAGGAAATGGTCAGACCGCGGAAGCGAGGACCGCTGAAGCAGAAAAAATACCTTGGAAGCGAAAATCATCCAGTTTTAATGATAACATAGGGTTTAATATTTTGAAAAGGAGAAGAACAATAGAACTTCGGGCTGAGGAGATTGAGAGAGGTTTTGGAGAGATTTTCGAGGGGATTCTTCAGGTATGATCTCTTAGACCTTGAATATGTGATTATGGTGCAAAATCATGGATTAAACACTTAGAAATCAAGGTCTTTAATGTCAAAAATGGTGGTTAGGGCTTGAAACCCAAGTGAACCTTAAAGTGTTGATTTGAAGGGTCAAATGGACTCCGATTCTTGTAAATAAATTATGTATGGATCGTGGAGTGATGAGGATTATGAAAATGTGAATTTTGTCATTTTTCGAGAAACGGATCCGAGGCACGGGTTTTTGCTAGTTTCGAGATTTTGGCTATTTCTCGATTGTTTTCGATTGGGTATTGTCCCATACGCATTTGTGATGTATTAGCTCTATTTTGTTTGGATTCGACGCGCGAAGAGGCCGAATTGAGTAGCAAAGGCGTCGCGAGATTGAGATTTCATCGGTTCGAGGTGAGTAATGCTAGTAAATGCTGTTCTGAGGGTTTCAAACCCCGGACTTTCACATCATAACGCTATGTTGAGGCGTGACACGCACTCCATGATAAGTGCGAGTTGAATACTATCGGGGATTGTGACTTGGTCCATCATGAGTGAGATTTATGCTATATTGGCGTATGATGCGCACACTGTGATGACTATTATTGGGATTTATGCCGTGTTTGGGGCCTAGTGCCGACCTGTGATACCCTTCAGGAATTGGTATTACTGTTTTAGCATGATTGCATATCCTTTACTATCATTCCATGGTTTTAAAACATTGTTTTCAAAACCTAGCCGTATTTCAAATGTTCAAAACTCATATGCTATCTTTTAAACAAATTTTGGCTGAGGATCATTGTTTATAACTGCCCGAATGGCTTGTGATGTATTTTCTGGACTGATTTTGGTTGGCTCCAGCTGCGCACCGCAGCGGTGATTGGAAACAGTGGTAACATGGACACCGTGTGATATGAGCGGTCAGGTAACATGGACTGACCTGGTTTTGATTGTCGCCACGGGATGGAAGGTTATTGACTTTTGCCACTAGATGACTGGTTTGATTATTCGCCACGAGATGGATGGTTATTATGCTTGGGCTGTAGGAGCCCCTCCGGAGTCTTTACACACCCCTAGTGAGAGCCGTCGACAATAAACGATATAGGTGGCTCGGGCTGCACGCCGCAGTCGGTACTGGATTATACCATCATATGCAATGCATTGCATCCCTACATTTGCATCACACATATATAAATTGTTGTTCAGTTGCATATACTTTATACACTGTTTTAGCTTACTTTGTGTAGTTATTGGGTTTTCTTGCTTTCGGAGCTTTATTTAATGTTATTACTCGCTGAGTTGGTAGACTCACCCCCTACTCCCTGCACTTTGTGTGCAGATTCAGGTACTCCAGAGGATTTGGGCGTGCGGTTGCTGATTATTAGTTTGACAGAGTATTGAGGTAGCGCCAGCGTCCGCAGGACCCATGTATCTGATCTTCTAATTTTTTTCTAGTTATTCTGACACTTGTATTTCCCTCATTATGGCATGTATTCAGTATTTTTAGAGGCTCTAAAACTCGTGACCCCAGGTCTTTGGGAAGTTACGTTGTTCTGTGAGATTTTCGGGATACTTATACAACTATCAGTTTATTTTGGTTTCCTTCACTATTAATGGCTTAAAATAAATGGTTTATGAGCTCTAAGCTCGGATTGAGAGCGCATTTGGTCTGGCTTGACTAGCCGTTGGGTTGGGCGCCATCACGACCGGGTTTGGGATCGTGACAAAAGAACAAAATTCTTCATCGAAAATCCAAACTAGAAATCATGTAAGGCATGAAAATATAAACTTAAATTTGAGAATTGTTTTATGCACAAATATGCCAAACGCTCCAATCATTAGTCATCCAGGATATCAAATAGAGAATTTTACTTTCTTACCAAATAATTATATCATCACACAATATCAATTATACCTTGTATGACCTAGTAAATTAAAATCCTACACATTTAATATTGAATCTAATACAGCAACACGTCTATTTGCTAATAGCTAATGTGTAAACCTATAATATGACTAGTATTTAATCATGAGGACCATGAGGAGTCACCCCCACCACCATTGAATTAAAAAGAAATTAAAATTATTAAGAAATAATTTTCAAAAAATAGAAAAACGTCCAAAACACAGTCCAAACGACCTCAAAACGCCGAAAAATACCATGGCTCACTTCAAAAGCTATGAGTTTTTCTCACCACATTGTTTCCAATGGACCCACCAAATTTCAGCTCAATCAGAGTCCGTCAAGTTCGCTGACCTCCGAAAATACCGACTATTCGTCAAAAACAAGTTTTGCATTTTTCTAGGGTTTACCCAAAAAAATTCAGATAATATCAATGAAATATCAATAAGAAAACAGATATCTCATGATTACAAGAATAATCCAAAAATTTACATAGTTAATTCACAAAACAGCAGTGCAATTTTTCAGAAAATCACATATATATATGTAATTAAAAAAAAAGCACATAAACACCATATTCTTGTTTAATGAAAAACTTAGTTATCTAATTAGATGTGAGTGGGATCTGATACCAATTGATGGATTATAATAAGCAGCGGAAGCAATCCTAGTATCAAAATCACATGTAACTAGACAACTAGCATAAACGAGATTTCACGGGTTACCTCTTGAGGCGTGAACATATTGCTTCAATCACGCGAGCCTTCTGTTCCATAACTTCTCAATAAAATCTCCATCACCCGTACAATCATGATCCTCGAACGTTCCATGGCCTTCTGTTGTGTTACCCAAATAATAACCGAAAATAACAATTTCGTGTGGGCGGAATTTCTAGAAAAACTTGGCTGAAAGTTTCAGCCACCATGTACCTCTCCTTCTACGTGGAAAATCATATGTAATTATATCACAAGTTTTAAGGGTTAAGACCATTTTCCAAAACCTATTGGGTTTTCTTTTCTACCAGAAAAAGAATTCCTTTATTTCCTATTATTTAGGTACGTTAGGGACCACAGAATTTAATCAACAAGGCTTCTAGTTATGGAATTAATTTATAATTTTCGAAATTAATATCTACCAAAATTAGTTACGAATTATTTCACTAAAATTCATAGTTGCACTCCTTATTTAATTTCAAAATTCATCCATTAAATCTTATTTAACTCCCCACGTTAAAATTTAGATACGAATCAATTAAATTAAATTACTGACGATTTAATTTATTGATTATTTCCTTTAGATTTTCGCTTAACTTATTTCATGTATCGAATACAAAATCCATCGGTCGTGTTTACACATGAAAACTTATAAGCTTTCATAAAGGTGTATCATTAATCTCTAAACCGAGAAATGGATTCCATCAACTAACTATTACTTCACCAATGTACATTATTATTATCCAATTTACCAGGCATATTGACCCACGAAAGAATCGCACCTTTTAATAAATCAAAACAATAATACTATACACAGCTAATAATAATTATATCAAGATTAAGAGTATAAGTATATTTACTGGCTATAGAGTTTATTTTATTAAGTTAGTATAAAATACTTATCTCTACCTGGTCCGTTCAATACATACAAAATGTACTAGCACAAGAAGCTGGAATTAAACCATTCCCATAATTAAGATAAATTATATTTACTCTTGTGCTACAATCATTCTTGATGGTTTGTCCAATTCCATCAATAGATTGTGAACTCAAACTTTATACTTATAAGAACCGACGATTTGATCTTCCGTCTATAAGATAAACTCTATACACTAAATCATCTACAATATAAGCAAATGACACAGACTATTATACGATCTATTTAAAACTTTATTAAAACTGAATAAACGATTATTCATAATAAATAATATATATAAACCATATCCATGGTTAATAATATATATCCCAACAGAGCGAGGACAGGATACTGGTGTTGCTTCAACAAGACGACACTAGGGTTGTTCTTGAACGAAGACGACAGAGTTGGGGGTGAGCAATTTGAATTTTCTGTAAAATATATTTCAGTGTATCTAGCTGTATTTTCATTGTATTCATTTTTTTCAATATATTTCAATGTATTTCAATATATCTAGCTGTATTTTCATTGTTTTTTCAATATATTCAGTATATTTCAATGTATCTAGCTGTATTTTCATTGTATTCATTGTCTTATTTCCATTGTATTTCAATGTATCTTGCTGTATTTTACGTATTTTATTGTATTCATCATCTTTTTTTCATCATTATATTTCAATGCATTATATGTATTTCATTGTATTCACTATCTCTCTATATTTCATGAATATATTCATATATATTTTTTAATTATTATAATTTATGTATTCAGATGTATTATATAATTTCTCTGGAGATTGCTATGTTTTTAGATGTTTTTCGGTTGAAAATCTTTTTAATAATTGATAATACAAAATTTGTGTGTAATAATTGAGTTTGTTGAGTTATATTAGGAGTCTATTATGTTAATTGATTCACCTTCCGCTTAAAAATAGTGTAATCCCAAGTTCACGCCGTGAATACAATAATCTGTCCAGATGTAACACTGTGTTTCATGCCATGAATACAGTCGAATACACCAGAATACAAAAATTTGTCTAGTTGTAATCCCCAGTTTTATGCCTAGAAATGCTATTATATTCATGAATACAGTAGCTTAAATACATCAAATACATTCTAAAAAAATTTAAAAATATAGCTATAGAAAATAATATAGTAAATATTATCTATAACTAACTAATAACCACTAAAACATAGTGATTTTTGAAAATTTCTCTTGTTACTATGGTACTTTTTAATCTTTTAAGGCCCATAATAGCATACTCCAAGTTTAAGTATGGGATTTTTACATATACATCCCATATAGCAAACCTTATAACCACTTATGTTCAAGATTAGTGTTTATTACATTTAAGTATACCACCTTTCAATTTATATACCAAAAATTATCTTTAAGGTTTAAGGATCAACTATTAATTAGAGGCTTGATTTGTGGAAATATTAGAGGCTTGATTTGTGGAACAAGATCTTTTCATATATTTTTTTTACAAGATCTTTTTTTACACGTTACAGTTATTCACAATAATGTTTTTAAATAATTTTAGAAAGTAAAATAGAAAATATTGATTTTAATAATTCAAAAAATAAAAAAAAAGTCGAAATAAGATTTTGAATTTTTGAAAATGGAGTTTATATACTCAAAGTTCGTCGTCGGGTTTCAAAAATACATTCTTTGTGGAATGCATTTTTCCATTATTTTTCTTAACATTATAATATTTGGCCAAAACTTTTAGATGGGAAAAACTGATTTTGAATAGAAATAAAAATAAGTTTTTAGAGCAGAAAAACTTAATTTTTAAAAATTTTATTTTATTTTTAGAAACAATTTTTATAAGTTTGGTCAAATACTGATTGTTGCTCAAAATTATATTTTAAATTAATTAATTAAACACAAATAACTTTTCATCAAAAATACTTTTTGAATATTTTTTCATCAAAAATACAAATTGTAGTTAATTATAGTTTTTTGGAGTTAATTTGTAGTTAATTGGCAAAATGTACTGTTTACTCAAATTTGTAGTTAATTGTAGTGTTTGTAATTTAATGTAGTTTAATGTACTTTTTGTTGGAACTGTGACTGTTGACTCAAATTTGTAGTTAATTAAAGTTTTTGTAGTTTAATGTAGTTTAATGTATGTAAAATGTAGTTAACTTTTTATTTATAAGGTTTAATGTATCGTCATGATATATATGTAGTTACAGTCTAGTTGATTTGTAATTTGTAAAGTAATTTTTACAAATCAGCTACAAACAAACTGCATATAAACGTTAACTACATTTACCCACATTTGACTACATTTTAAAAACACACTGGAAACATTTATATAACCTTAACTACATTTAACTACATTTGACTACATTATCAAAACTCACTGGAAACACTGCATATAACCTTAATTACATTTACCTACATTTGACTACATTTTAAAAATTCACTGGAAACACTTCATATAACCTTAACTACATTTAACTACAATTGACTACATTTTAAAAACTCACTGCAAACAAGTTCAACAGCTACTACTTTTTTTGTAATTAAACGCTGGAACATCTACATTGTAATTAAACGTTGGAACATCTGCATTGATGTCCAAAAATTTGGCCAACAGCTGCAGTAAATGGAAATCTGAGATTCGCTTCACAAAAGAGAGACTCTTTGTTCGATTGAAATGATCTTTTAATGCTCTCATGCTCACATGAATATTCCTTTTTTCAATGGGAAATGATGATGATAGAGGACCATGCGCAATCATAAGAATTCACATGAGACGAGAGCATAAGAGAGTAGATGCTCAAAGTATATATTATCATTAGTTCGATAGCAAAGGAGAAAAGAAGACAAAGGGAGAAGGGTTTTTTCCGTCAATTTGACATATCTGCCAAAGATGTGGTTCTTATTCTTTGAGCAACAATTGCAATGGCAGGCCTTACTATTACAATAAGTTAAGGTAAATATCAACAATTGAATTAGGAGCAGTTCTCCTTTGCACATATCAACAATTGAATTAGGAGTAATAGTTCGATAGGAAAGTTACAGCATTTAAGATTTTACCTTAACTGATTTAGTATTTATTTGATACAAAATCAAAGATTAATTAGGAGCCATAAATACATGAGTTATTTTAGGATACAATTCATTTAACATAGATTTGAGCCTTAATAAAGGCGTTATTTTAGGAGGCAACATCTGGAAAGATTCCGTTTGGTACATATTGTGTAACAAAAACATGGGATATGAGGGTAATAAACAAACAATGCACAATAATGGTAGTAAGATTTGTTATATGGGATGTATAGGTAAAAATCCCTTTAAGTATAGAACGAGACGACTTCACTCAGCCATCCGTTTCCTTTTAAATTTTAGCCGTTGATTGATCAGCAACTAACATACAATTTATTGTGGGAATGACACCACGTAGCCACTCTGGTTACTCTTTAAAAATTAGTTAGTGTGTCTTGAATTTTAATTTTTAATTTTTTTAAAATTATCTTGAAGTTAAGATTTTAATTTAAAATTTTAGGACGAAATAAATATTAACTAATTTCCAAACAATCTCTTCGAGAATTGCTATTTGTGCATGTGCCCAAATTTATTTGGGGACATTTGACACACACACAAAGAAGGGTAAATGAGTACATCAAAGATCATATACTCATTAACTTCAGAAAGCAGTTAACAGCTAACATGGTGTCATTCTCGCTGTTCACCTGTGAATCAACATAATTTTCATCTTGCACTGTAGTCTCGTGGAGTAGCCAACAACAACAACAATCTAATATAATTGGATTTAAGAGGTCTGGAGAGGGTAATGTGTACGCAGACTGTACCCCTATCCTAGGATAGAGAGACTGTTTCCAAATAGACCCCCGACATCATTCCGTCCAAGAACTTCCCACCTTGCTCTTGGGGAGACTCGAACTCACAACCTCTCGGTTGGAAGTGGGAGTTGCTTACCATCAGAGCAACCTCTCTCATGTAATAGCCAAAATGGAAAAAATAAAACTTAAGATATTAGGCTCAGTGAGTAATTCAAAGACAAGGATAGCCCAACCTTTCCTTTAAGTTATACCGTCAACCCTCTCTATAACATTCTCGTTTGCTTTGATTTTTATAATGAATAACTATTACACACCTATAATAATATTTGATACTTAAATATTTTTTTGCTGTTATTGACAAACATTATCCAAATATCAATTATTTTTCTTTTTCTAATGTTACATATAAAAAAGAAAAAAATATTCAAATTTAAAATCTCAAAAGATATGCGTATTTCACTAGTTAAATATTGGGCAAAAAATACTCCCTCTATTCACTTTTACTTTGCACATTTTGACTTTTCACGCCCCTTAAAAAATAATAAATGAAGTGCATAATTAACCATGATACCATATTAATTGATGCATATTTTATTGAATTTGATAAAATTGTTTGAAATGAATAATAAATATCATGGGTATAACAGGAAAAAAATTATCTTCTCTTGATATGTGTAAAGTGACAACTAGAAATAAAAATCTTTTTATAGGTGCATGCCAAGTAAAAGTGAACTGAGAGAATATATTATTAATAAATTATTAACTACGTGATAAAGATTTAAACTCTAAGGCACACATCTAAAGCTACTTAGACAAATAAATTCCTTCAAGATTAATGAAAGAATTTTGCAATTGTGGCTTGTTTTGTAAATTTTATTCTCCTACTAGCGATATAACGCTTGAATTGGTGAAGATTCGTATCCAAGTTTTCAGCAAAAGAGGTATCCAATAGCTTACTTGAAGACAATCTAAGATCTTAACAGTTAATCTTCTATGTAAATATGTTTTTTGCATTTATCCAATAGAAAAGATATCATGTGCAAATCTTCAAATTTTATGTCTTATGCAAAATAGAAACAGTGTGCCATGGAAAAGATTGTATCCATATTTTCAGAATTATTATTAGTAACCTTAAAGATTTAATATGGCGTCTATAAAGGCGTAATTTTACGAAGAGCTTTCTATTATAAATATGGTTGTTGTATTTACAAGTAAAAAGTTATTATAGAGAAGTAAATATAACTTAAAAATTAGTTTTGAGAAAAACATAACTTTTATAGTAAAGGACTATTATATATAAATGTTATTATAGAGATTTGATTGTGCAACTTATTTCGCCAGCTTCTTATTGTTGAAAACTATATATTTCCTAAAGCACTTTCGAAGGCTAGTGACCCTATCATCGTAACTGATCTCGAGCTTTGGTCAAATTTCTAAAAGGAAAGAAAACATAGCTTTTCCAAAAAAAAATATTTTTTTTCGAATTCAGAAAAATACGTTTAAAAGAACTTTTAAAAGTTAGGCCAAATTGTTACTAAAAAATATTTTTTAAATTAGTTAATCAAACATAAATTGATTCTTACCAACAATACTTTTTTTACAACCCCAAAAAACCTAGTAGTTTATGGAGAACATCTTTCATAAAGAACAATGTGACGCTCAATCTAATAGCCCATTTAGACAAGCTTAGCTTCTAAAATCAACTAAGAAGTGTTTTTCTCAAAAATACTTTTTAAAAAAGTGCTTTTGGTGAGAAATAGTTTGTGTTTGACTAATTAATTTAAAAAGCACTTTTGAGTAGTAATTTGTAACGATCCGACAGGTCGTTTCAAGCTCTAGTGCATCGTTCAGCGATTTGAGGCCATGAGCAGCATCACTTCAGGTAATATGACTTGTACACATGGTCAGAAATGAATTTCGGGAAGTTCAGAGTTCATTTGGAAAGAGAATTCTCATTTCGGAAGTTTAAAGTTGAAAGAATTAACTAAGATTGGATTTTAGAGTAAATGACCTCGAAATGGGGATCCGAAGGTTCCAAAAGGGTTGTATGATGATTTTGAACTTGGGAGTATGCCCGGATCGGATTTTGGATTACCCGAGAGTGTCTGGTGTCTATTGTGGAAGTTAGCATTTTGGAAGAAATTTCATAAGTTTGGTTTGAAGTGCATTTCAGTGTTATCGATTTTTGTTTAGGATTCTGAGTCTAGGAGTAGCTTCGTATGGTCATTCTGGAGTTGGGAGCGTGATCAGAAGTGAATTCGGAGGTCCGTAGGTCATTTCGAAGTCATTTGAAGATAGAAATTTGATATTTTTGAGAAGTTTGACCGGGTGTGAAATTTTTGATATCAGGGTCGGAATCCAATTTCGAAAGTTGGAGTAGGCCCATAATGTCAAATATGACTTGTGTGTAAAAATTTGAGGTCAAGCGGACGTGATTTGATGGGTTTCGCCACCGAATATAGAAGTCTGAAGTTCTAAGTTCAAGTTTGAAATGGTGCATGATTCATGATTTTAGCGTTGTTTGGTATGATTTATGGCCTCGAGCAAGTCCGTAATATGTTTTGGGATTGGTAAGTAGGTTTGGTTGAGGTCCCAGGGGCCTCAGGTGTGTTTCGGGTGCTTAACGGATCGAAATTGGGTAAAAAGTTGATGTTGGTTGCAGGTATCTTGTTTCCTTCTTCACGAACGCAAAGGAAGTCTCGCGAACACGAAGAGGAAAATGGAAGGCTGCTTGATTTGGCCTTCGCAAATACAAGGTTGAAGTCGCGAACGGAAGGGGTGGATTGGGATGCTACACGAACACGGGGGAGAGATCGCGAACGCGTTGAAGGAAAAGCTGGTCCTGGGTCGTTGGCCTACGCAAACACAAGGCCTAGTATGCGAACGCAAAGGAGCTGGGTAACTGGCCTTCGCGAAGGCGAGCGAGAGGACGCGAATGCAAAGAAGGGCGGACGCGGGCAAGCCAGAATGCTTAAAAATTGGCGTTTGAGTTCATTTCACCCTTTTTTCTGTTGACTTGGGCAATTTTTGGAGCTTTTGAAGAGGGAGTTCCGTTATTTATCATGAGGTAAGTAATTTATGCTAGTTTTGAATTAAATACAAGGTTTATATATGGATTTAGACATGAAAATTGGTACAAAACTTGAGGTTTGAAGAAAACCTAGAAAATAGATATTCTTGGGATTTGACCACGATTTTGGGTATGGAACAAGGAGAAAATCAAATATTTGAGTTCGTGAGTTCATGGGTAATCTTTTGTCTTTTAGAAATCTCGGTTCCGAGCTCGTGGGTCCGAGGTCAATTTTGTCAACTTTTCGATCGGAGTTAGGAATTGTTATAAATTGGATTCTAATGAGTACCTTAGCATATATTAATGAATTTACATAACTATTGGCTAGTTTTGGAGCGTTGTGCATCGATTCGAGTCTTCAAAAGGGCGTGGAATGTCAGTTATGGATTTTCGGAGCGAGATGAGTCTCCTTTCTAATCTCGTAAGAGGAAAATTTTTCCATAGGTGAAACAATTGAATATGTGCTCCTATTTGTGGGCGCTACAAATGCACGAGGTGATGAGATTCCGTGCGTAGTTACTATTATGCTATTGTTCGGGTAGTCTAGGACCCAAAAGCATGCTATACTTGGATTGTTTGTGGACTTATTGATGGCTTGAATTGCTTAAATCCCATCAAATTAGTAAATGAATTTCTAAACAGATTAAACTTCATCTTTCTTATATGGTTAAAAGAGGATCGGATTTTCTTTGCATAATTGCTCCGTGTGGACTTCTTGATTGACTTCATGTGTGTGTTTATTTTTGGAGCAGTCTGAACGCCTCGGCAGATTAAATAGATGCATCTATGGTTCGAGCCGTTCGACCCTCGGTAGTGCACAATTTACATTTTTGTTGGAGCGGGTCGTTGACCTCGGCATGATATGCTCATGCTTATATTGATTGCCTGAGAGTTTAAATGTTGATATTGCCTTTCATGGCCGAGATAAATTGATAAAGATAAAGAAAAGTAAATATTGAAAATCCCATATTATTTGAGAAGGTGTTTACCTGCTTTCCAGCTGCATGAGTTACAATTGCTATATAAATTCGTGATTTCCTCACATTCAGTGTTAAGCTTGACCATCTCATCTCTACTTCTTCGATATTAGACGGGATACTCATTGGGTACACGTTATTTTCATACTCATACTACACATCTGTGCATTATTGTTACACATGCTCATGCATCTCTAGTGGTCTACTGGGCGTAGCAACTCAGATGACACTTGGACTAGGTGAGTTACATTATTCGAGACGGCCCCCAGCTAGTATAGTCATTTCCAGTATATTGTATTTATTTTTGTCCACTGTATTCCGGACGGATGTTGTATTTTATTTCCTTCTTAGTAAACGCTCATGCACTTGTGACACCGGTTTTTGGGATGATTTTGAAATATTTTGTATTAATTGCTTATTATTTAATTTGAATTAATTCAGTTATATTTTTCATTACAAAAATTGAAGGAAAATCTTAGTTTTCAAGATTGTTAAAAATGAGAACTTCATCAAGTAATTTGGTTGGCTTGCCTAACTGTAGTGTCCGGTGCCACCACGACCCTTAGTGGATTTTGGTTCGTGACAACATGGTATCAGAGCACTAGGTTCTTTTAGATCTCACGAGTCATGAGCAAATCCAGTAGAGTCTTGCGGATTGGTACGGTGACGTCTGCACTTATATTTGGGAGGCTACAGGGCTGTTAGGAGTATTTCCCTTCCTGATTTCTCATCATGCGATTTGATTCCTTTGAGGAGTATGTCTTTGTATCTTTCCTACTCAATCTTATGCGACGCAAAGCGTTTGCTAATCTCCGAGAATTGAAGAATTGTAATTATACTATGAATATGGTGCATGATGTTTCTCTCGGTATTGCTGATTGGACTTTTATTGTCGCCTTGTGAAGGATATTCTATTGCTTATTCCCAGTATCATTACTTCTGAGGGCTCTGAGGCTAGGCACAAGTTGCCATAGTGCTTATTGTTAGAAACTACGCTTTACGCTAGAGGGGGGGGGGGGGTGAATAGCGTATTAATAGAATTTAGCGTTTTCTTGCGGAATTTAAACTTTGCAGGAAGTAAAATAAATGCAGAAAAATAAACTTACACAAAGATGTATACTGGTTGGCCACCAACGTGGTTAGTCCAGTCTCCGAGAGACTCTCTCGAGATTTTTCACTATCTTGTTAAGCTTAAGGGTGCTCAACAAACCGTTACACACTTGAGGACACAAGCCTCAAACAGTTGCTCGGAGATCGCAATCTCAAAGACTTCACCCAAGGAAACGCAAGTTCCTTGAAACAAGAGAATCGCAATTCTCTTACAAGTATATCAAATACTTGGACACTCACTTAACTAAAGTACTCCTTATTGAGTAGATATGAGTAAAAGAATATGTTCAAGATCACAACAACTTTAAGCAATAATATGGCTCTCAAAAGCTTTATGAAATGAGTAGAAAATGAAGAACAATTGAATGAAAGCTTATAGCAATGTAATGATCAGTTTTGTGTATGTTGTTGTTGTTAAAACACTGAAATGAAGCTGTATTTATAGTTGAAAAAGTTGGTTCAACCGTTGTCTAATTGCCAATTAAGAGTTGCTGAAATTACTCAGTGATAATCGATTATTAAGACCAAACAATCGATTATCTGCCAGTCAGTTTAAAAATCAATCCCGGATTTAACGCTTCACAATCGATTATACATAATCTATAATCGATTACTTTAGCAACGTTCTAAAAATCATTTCCAGATTTTAAGCAAAACATCGATTATATAAAATCAATAATCGATTACTTCAGCAACGTTCTAAAAATCATTTCCAGATTTTAAGCAGAACATCGATTATATAGAATCAATAATCGATTACCTTATGGTATTTGAAAATCATTTGACAACGGCTAGCTTCAACAATCGATTGTCCTTTGCAACAATCGATTACTTGTTATTTTCTGAAAATCATAAAACTTACTGTCTCAGTGATAATCGATTATCTAAAGACATAATCGATTACTTAATTAAATTTAAAATCACTGGAAGACATCAACTCAACACAATCGATCACCATTAGTTCATAATTGATTATTTTGAGTATTGAAAAACTTTACCTCAACAACAATCGATTGTCATTTGTTCACAATCGATTATCATGCAGATTTGGAAAAACCTGATGTTCACTGTCTTACTCACAATCGATTACCATTAATTCATAATCGATTGTCATGCAGTCTTGGCTCAGAAACAATCGATTATCATAAGTACATAATCGATTATTTTAGCCCAGATTTTTGAGGCATGTTTAGAAAACATTTTGTCTAATGTAAATATGCATGATTTAAAATCTTTTTGACACAGAATTAAATATGCATGATTTTGGAAAATAGTTTTATGAGAGAGGCCATACTATGAGTCAAGTTATAGGATCGAGATTACAATTTAGAACAACTCAATAACAATTGAAAGCTATATCTTGAACTTCAATCTTATTCGCAACCATTGTGCGCTTGTACTTGAATTCCGTCATATATCAATTTTTGCTTCGTTTGTCATTCATCAAAACCTACAAAAGAGTACACGTTTAGTATATTGCATTGAGAACGTGTTTCTAACAATTTCCCCCTTTTTGATAATGGCAAACATTAAGCGGGATATGCAATTTAGGCAAAAGATATTGACAATTCAAGACAAGTAACAATTATGCAATTTTGTTCTTGTTCCCCCTCAATTTAAGAGTTCCCCCTCAATTTTAGCTTATAAGCAATCAATGAATTAAGAGGTGGTGCATACCCGATATCCCGTTTTCTTCCCCCTTTTGCCATTAGCAAAAAAATAGTAAGGAAAGATGCAAAAAGATGAAATAAACAAGGTTTATTTATTGGAAAAAAAAAGAGGGTAGTCGATTATTGATACGGGATAATCGATTTTTATAGGGACATTGCTGCAGATTCGCGGTTTGCTTAAGAATTGCTCTTAGCTCTAGGGTGATACCTGCAAAAAGAAGTTAGACGCCTCCGACGCTCAAGTTAGAAATCATGTAGGAAAGAAAATGCAATGCATGACTTAGATCAAAGTGGAGTCAAGGATCCCGAGTTCACTGCGAATTCGGAAGAAGGACTCTTTCTCTAAAGGCTTGGTAAAGATGTCTGCCAATTGGCTTTTGGTTTCAACAAATTCAATTTCGACATCGCCTTTGAGTACATGATCTCTAATAAAATGATGTCTAATTTCGATGTGTTTTGTTCGCGAATGAAGAACGGGGTTCTTCGTCAAGCATATGGCGCTAGTGTTATCACATCTAAGAGGAATGTGATCAAGACTTAGGCCATAGTCCAAGAGTTGTTGTTTCATCCATAGGATTTGAGCACAGCAACTCCCCGCGGCTACATATTCAGCCTCGGTGGTAGACAACGCAACACTTACTTGTTTCTTACTAAACCAAGAGACAAGAGAGCTACCGAGCAAATGGCAAGTGCCACTTGTGCTCTTGCGGTCCAATTTGCATCCAGCAAAATCGGAATCGGAATATCCAATAAGTTGGCATGAAGAGCCTTTGGGGTACCATAGACCCACATTTGTAGTACCAATGAGATACCTTAATATCCGTTTCACCGCAGTAAGGTGAGACTCCTTCGGACATGACTGATAGCGAGCACATAAAGACACGCTAAACATGATGTCCGGACGCCTAGCGGTAAGATAAAGAAGAGAGCCAATCATACCTCGATACTTTTTAGTGTCGACTTCCTTACCTTTTTCATCTTTGTCTAGATAATCGGATGTGCTCATGGGAGTAGCCATTTCTTTTGCATTGTTCATCTCAAAGCGTTTTAGTAGTTCTTTGCAATATTTGGCTTGGCATATGAATGTACCTTCTTTCATTTGTTTCACTTGTAACCCCAAAAAGAATGTTAACTCGCCCATCATAGACATTTCAAATTCGCTAGTCATTAGATCGGAAAATTCCTTGCATAAAACATTGTTAGTAGCACCAAATATAATATCGTCTACATATATTTGAACTAATAAAATATCATTGTTTTTATGCTTGACAAAGAGGGTTGTGTCAACTTTTCCCCTAATGAAATCATTTTCCAAAAGAAATTTACTCAACCTTTCATACCAAGCTCGAGGAGCTTGTTTTAAACCATAAAGAGCCTTTTTGAGTTTGAAAACATGATCAGGATATTTAAAATCTTCAAAGCCGGGGGGTTGTTTGACATAAACTTCTTCTTCAATAAAACCATTTAGAAAAGCACTTTTCACATCCATTTGATATAGAATAAAATTCATTGAAGAGGCGAAAGCAAGTAATAGACGAATAGCTTCTAATCTAGCTACGGGAGCATAGGTTTCCTCATAATCAATACCTTCTTCTTGACTATAGCCTTTTGCCACAAGCCTAGCTTTGTTTCTAGTGATTATACCGTTTTCATCTAGTTTATTGCGAAAAACCCATTTCGTACCAATTATAGAATGACCTTCGGGTCTTGGCACCAAATCCCAAACGTTATTGCGTTCGAATTGGTTAAGCTCCTCTTGCATTGCCAAGGTCCAAAATTCATCCCCAATTGCTTCGGAGATGGTTTTAGGTTCAATTTGAGAAACAAAAGCAGTAAGTTCTAAAGTGTTTTTGAGGGAGTTTCGGGTACTTACCTTTTCTCCACCATCGCCGATTACCTGTTCGAGAGGATGATCCTTGATCGTTCTCCACTCGTTAGGCGTATTTATTCCTTTTTCTAATTGTGGCGCTTCTTCCGTTGGTTGTTCCCCAATTTCATTTTTGTTTTCCTTTGAAGGTTCTTCTTGGATTTTATCTTTCAAGCTATCCAAGATACCTGCAAGATCAAAACCGGATTCCTTTCTCGCCAAGCGAGTATTATTTTCGGAAAACACAACATGAGGGGATTCCTCCACAATTTGGGTTCTTTTGTTAAAGATCCTATATGCTTTGCTACGTGAGGAATAACCAATGAAAATACCTTCATCCGATTTAGCATCAAACTTACCCAATTGGTCCTTCCCATTATTATGAACAAAACATTTACAACCAAAAACACGTAAATGAGAAATGTTGGGTTTTCTACCCTTATAAAGTTCATATGGGGTTTTCATGAGTATCGGCCGAATTGCTGCTCTATTTAAAACATAGCAAGCAGTACTCACGGCGTCCGCCCAAAAATATTTGGGAATCTTAGCTTCGTCGAGCATGGTTCTTGCCATCTCTTCGAGACACCTATTTTTCCTTTCCACCACCCCATTTTGTTGTGGTGTCCGTGGAGCGGAAAAGGTGTGTTCGATTCCGAGTTCGTCACAAAAATCCGCAAAGAGATTGTGATCAAACTCTCCCCCATGATCACTTCTAATCGAAGTGACGGTCGATTCCTTTTCGTTTTGAACACGCTTAAGGAAATACTTGAAATTTTGAAAAGCATCACTTTTATTTGCAAGAAATAGAGTCCAAGTAAATCTAGAAAAGTCATCAACAATTACAAAAACATATTTATTTTTACCAAGACTTTCAATACGAGAGGGACCAAATAAATCCATGTGAAGTAATTGCAAAGGTCTAAACGTTGAAACAATATTCTTGGATTTAAAAGATGCTTTGGTTTGCTTCCCTTTTTGACAAGAATCGCAAATAGGATCATTTCAAACTTTAAACTGGGAAGACCAACTACTAAGTTTTGAGAAAGAAGCTTGTTCAAAAGATGCATGTTCATGTGTGCTACTCTACGATGCCATAGCCAAGAGTTATCCTCTTTGCTTACTAAACAATCAACATATTCGGGTGAGGAGTTTGCAAGATCAACCATATAGATATTATCAATTCTAAAACCACGAAGTATGATCTTGAAATCACTACGTCTAAATACAAGACATTCATCCGAATTAAATAGAGCAAGATTTCCCTTGTCACATAATTGGCTTATGCTCAAGAGATTATGCTTCAAACCTTTCACAAGTAGTATATGTTTAATAGAGGAGTTTTCGTCCTTACCGACCGAACCAATGCCGATGATTTTTCCTTTATTGTTATCACCAAATGTGACACTTTCTCCTTCTTTGTGCTCTAGTTGAAGGAATTTGGATTCATCTCCCGTCATGTGTTTGGAGCATCCACTATCAAGGTACCATAGTACACTTGATCCCTTCAAGCACACCTACAAAACAAATTAATGTTCTTTAGGTACCCATGCCATCTTGGGTCCTTGAGGGTTAGGCATGTTATAATGATGCAATTGATTTATATGTCTATGACGAGTAAAGCAAGCGGGAGCAATATGACCAATACGTCTACAATAATGACAAGTCACGTTGGGATTATGCATTTTTCTAGGTACATAGTAACTAGATGAATGAAGGTTGCTTACTCTACTTTGAACACCATTGTTTCTCCTATTATGAGCTCTAGGAGGTTCACAAGTTTGTCTAAAATATGCATCATTTCTAGAATATCTATTTCTAGGTGGAGGGTCATTTCTTGGTCTTCTAAATTGTTCAAGGTTTGGCCTAAAATATGCATCATTTCTAGGTCTTCTAGCATTTTCACTATTTGGTCTAACATGCAAGTTATTTCTAGGATTTCTACTTCTAGGATAAGCATTTTGGTTATTAGTCCTAGGTTGAGCTCTAGGTTGTTGTGGTTTAGCACCAACCTTTTCTTCATTCTTGAATCCTATTCCATGTTTAGTTGATTTTAGATTAACAAGCACATCATTCAAGTTTTTATGCGAAGAATTAAACTTATCTAATGTGCCTTTAAGTCTAGCTACTTCATTCTTAAGAAGCACACAAGAAGAACAGTTTCTAGTAGAACCTTCAGGTTTATCAGCACTTCTTTTTCCATAAAACTTGTTTTCCTCTTTTAGCTTCTCATTTTCGAAAACCAGTTTTTCTAATTCTTTTTCTTTTAATGAAAGCTGTGTTTGAAAATCTTTTTCTTTAAGAGAAGCGCTTTCTTTAACACTTTTGACAGTTTTTGAAGCTTTGATAAATTCAGCATATAGTTCATCAAAAGCATTTCTCATTTCATCAAGAGTAAAGAAATTTTGAGAAGAGATTTGACTTACCTCGTCTTTGCCGTCTTCTTGAGCCATGAGACATAAATTTGCTGCTTCATCGTCTTCTTCTTCGCTTGCTTCATCTCCGGAATCTCCTCCCCAAGAGATGTATGCACGTTGCTTTTTGAAGGGTTTCTTCTCCTTTTTGATGTTAGGGCAATTTGATTTTATGTGCCCGGTTTCTCCGCATTCATAGCATTTTAGTTGATCGCCTTGCTTTTTGTTCTTGCGTTCATACTCTTTGCGCATGAATTTTTGAAACCTTTTGATAACGAGTCCAAACTCGTTGTCACCTTCCTCATCAATTTGTGGTTGGCTAGCCTTTAGAGCAATCCTTTGCCTTCTTTGATCATCAACAAACGGGTTAAGTATAGTTGATTCATAGGTTTTGAGATTACCTCTTAATGCGTCAATTGTGACATTTGTGATGCCAATGGATTCTTGGATTGCATCGGCCTTTGATCGCCATGCCGGAATGAGACTTCTGAGGATCTTCCGGACAAGTTCTCTATCCGTAAACGTCTTTTTGAGGGCGTGTAGATCATTCACGATCATTGAGAATCGCTCAAACATTTCGTCTACTTTCTCTCCTTCCTTCATGTGGAATAGTTCATAAGAGTGAGTTAAAAATCAATTTTAGCTTCTCGTACCTGGTCGGTTCCTTCGTATGTCACTTCAAGCTTATCCCACATTTCTTTTGCTGTTTTGCAACATGATATCTTCCTGTAGTCGTTAGCATTAACAGCACAATATAATAAATTTATAGCTTTGGCATTATTTTGAACCTTACGAATATCCTCCGCGGTATATTCCTCTTCGGTCTTTGGAACCCATTCGTCTTCCACCTTCTTGGTTGGGATTTGGTTTCCATTGGTGAATACTTTCCACAAATGAAAGCTATTTGATTGCACAAAGATTTGCATCCTCTCCTTCCAGTATGAGTAGTTTGTGCCGTTGAATAGAGGAGGTCGTGTAGAGCATTGTCCTTCTTCAATTCCTGCAAAAGAGTCAAGAGTAGAAGCCATGGATGGTTCTCTCAAACGGTTAAGTTTTCAGAGAGTTGGGCTCTGATACCAATTGTTAGAAACTACGCTTTACGCTAGAGGGGGGGTGAATAGCGTATTAATAGAATTTAGAGTTTTCTTGCGGAATTTAAACTTTGCAGGAAGTAAAATAAATGCAGAAAAATAAACTTACACAAAGATGTATACTGGTTGGCCACCAACGTGGTTAGTCCAGTCTCCGAGAGACTCTCTCGAGATTTTTCACTATCTTGTTAAGCTTAAGGGTGCTCAACAAACCGTTACACACTTGAGGACACAAGCCTCAAACAGTTGCTCGGAGATCGCAATCTCAAAGACTTCACCCAAGGAAACGCAAGTTCCTTGAAACAAGAGAATCGCAATTCTCTTACAAGTATATCAAATACTTGGACACTCACTTAACTAAAGTACTCCTTATTGAGTAGATATGAGTAAAAGAATATGTTCAAGATCACAACAACTTTAAGCAATAATATGGCTCTCAAAAACTTTATGAAATGAGTAGAAAATGAAGAACAATTGAATGAAAGCTTATAGCAATGTAATGATCAGTTTTGTGTATGTTGTTGTTGTTAAAACACTGAAATGAAGCTGTATTTATAGTTGAAAAAGTTGGTTCAACCGTTGTCTAATTGCCAATTAAGAGTTGCTGAAATTACTCAGTGATAATCGATTATTAAGACCAAACAATCGATTATCTGCCAGTCAGTTTAAAAATCAATCCCGGATTTAACGCTTCACAATCGATTATACATAATCTATAATCGATTACTTTAGCAACGTTCTAAAAATCATTTCCAGATTTTAAGCAAAACATCGATTATATAAAATCAATAATCGATTACTTCAGCAACGTTCTAAAAATCATTTCCAGATTTTAAGCAGAACATCGATTATATAGAATCAATAATCGATTACCTTATGGTATTTGAAAATCATTTGACAACGGCTAGCTTCAACAATCGATTGTCCTTTGCAACAATCGATTACTTGTTATTTTCTGAAAATCATAAAACTTACTGTCTCAGTGATAATCGATTATCTAAAGACATAATCGATTACTTAATTAAATTTAAAATTACTGGAAGACATCAACTCAACACAATCGATCACCATTAGTTCATAATCGATTATTTTGAGTATTGAAAAACTTTACCTCAACAACAATCGATTGTCATTTGTTCACAATCGATTATCATGCAGATTTGGAAAAACCTGATGTTCACTGTCTTACTCACAATCGATTACCATTAATTCATAATCGATTGTCATGCAGTCTTGGCTCAGAAACAATCGATTATCATAAGTACATAATCGATTATTTTAGCCCAGATTTTTGAGGCATGTTTAGAAAACATTTTGTCTAATGTAAATATGCATGATTTAAAATCTTTTTGAAACAGAATTAAATATGCATGATTTTGGAAAATAGTTTTATGAGAGAGGCCATACTATGAGTCAAGTTATAGGATCGAGATTACAATTTAGAACAACTCAATAACAATTGAAAGCTATATCTTGAACTTCAATCTTATTCGCAACCATTGTGCGCTTGTACTTGAATTCCGTTATATATCAATTTTTGCTTCGTTTGTCATTCATCAAAACCTACAAAAGAGTACACGTTTAGTATATTGCATTGAGAACGTGTTTCTAACACTTATGAACGATTGTTCCTCGATATTGTTATGATGGTAGGATATTTGCCTGCATGTCGGGGCAGTAAATGACTTGAAGGGAGGCTTACTCAGTGCATGGTCTAGAATAATGTCCAGATTTGGGTTGATGGGGTAACAAGACTTGGTAATAACGGGCGTGGTGGACTTTCCTTCTATGATGAGATGTCGTTGTCCTTATTTAATGTACTAAGTTTGTTGGTGTTATGATCTTCTACAATTCTCATGTGGAGTAGGATATTGCGCGTCAATATTGAAGAAACGACTGTTAGATATCATGGGGTGCGGCGGTGCAGGATTGAATCGGTGTTCTTAATGTCGATGACTCGAGAAAGATGATCTTCTGAAAGGTTTGAAGTTAGTAGCGATTTGTGGGTTCAAGTGATACGAAGATAGATATTATCTAAGGCATCAATTGAGAAGTAAAGAATAAGGAAAGACGTTTGGGAAGTGTCAGGCGGTGGCTAAGATTTCTAGAAGGTCAAGTATAAGAAGCAAAGGGCGAGTAGTCGATTAAAAGGATGAGTTCCTCCAAAGGGGGTGAGTGGAGAAGTTGCATATGGGCATTGTTGTAGGATGCTGCGAACATTAAGGAGAGTTTAGAATGATTTGAGAATTTCAGAGATTAGTGATTGAGGTCTACGGATCTAATTGATGTATGGGCTATTATGCGGCAGGAGATTTGATATAACGGAAATGAGCTGCTTAAAATTGAAAGATGCAACATAACTTTGAATTCGAAGGATATTGATGCACATTTAATTGATATCCACGATGGGTAAATGGACTGTACAGCTAGAGAGTGAGCTTGGACTCAAGATGGGTTATTGATTTCATAGTGATTGTATCCCGTGGAGCAACGTTGGAAGATGTCGGGAAGTAATTTCCACAGGTGGGTTATTCCCTGTGAGTAGGTTAGCGGTCGTGTGGGTAGCAAAGCTTCTGCAAAGAGTTCTCTCGATTATGCAATAAAGAGATCGGTCATGCAAATGTGTTTGATTATTCAGACTATAAAATGGGGGGTTATACATAAAGATTTCAAGAATTTTGGTGGTAGATTGCACAATGTTATGTCAGTAAGAGACGTATAATCCTGGTAAATTCCAGAGTTATGTAATAGTGGCTTCAAGCTAAGTGGAAGAGTCCCGCCGCCTATGATTGGGTACATGGTTAATAACTAGCGATGTTTCTAGTTATTAGCATATGATGGGTTATTCCAGCTGTCGGAAGAGAACATAAGTGGTAATTGATCAAAGGAATTGTTAAAGGTGTGTTACAGCTGGCATTACTGGATCATGTTCAGATTTAGGGAAGGATTCAAAATTTATGCCTTGTATAGATGCGGGATTCAAGGGAAATGATTCTGCCGGGTGTTTCAGCGAGAGGGTATTCATGTGCTATTAGATTGATGGAGTTGATTGTATTCGGGTCCAAGTCAGAGTGGGTGGATCTCAACAATGGTCCTAATGGATTCACAAGGGGTAAAGTGTGGTGCCTAGCAATTTCGAGTATGTAGGTACTATTAAGAGTCAAGATTTTGTAGCAGCTTATGAGAAGAGGCCTAGAATGTTCTATGATGTGTTGGCTTGCAGTGTAGCATCTTGGATTTATGAAACAGGTCGTGGGATTTGAGGAAGCATGGTATCGTGATTCAAAGTCACTCAGGATTAGTACGGATAGAGTGAGGTAAGTGTTTAATGGAGTAATTATTGTTCCTATGGCAATCAAGGATAAATTGGAAGAAGATAGATTTTTTAGCCATAGTTGAATTGGCATATTGGTGGTAGTGATCAGTTCCTTCAGTGTGATCAAGTTATGCAAGTGATTTGTAACGGCACGTGGAGGCTTGTCAGCCGGCGTAATTGATGTTATTTAGATGCATGCTATTGTTATTGCCTGTTATGTGTGGGCAGACCTCGGAAGGGCTATGGTGTCTTAGACCACTACTTAGAGATTTGCATATTCTACGATTATGAGATTTCGCCTGTGTGTTTCTATGTTTCTCCTAAAGTGAGTTCAATGAAAAACCTTTATGTGATGAAGTGTTAACCCATTAATGGTTCCGAAGTTATGATAAAATCGCGTTCTATTGTACATAGGCATATTGGGTGCAGTGAGCGGTATGGAATTTGAAGTGAGGATCATGGTTGCAGTTCAGTGCTGACAAGGATGTCACAAACTCGGATGAGCGGGAAAGGAGTTTCGATGTTTAAATTAAGTTGGCATTGTATTTAGTGTCACCTGAGATCGGTGTTTTATGAAAAAGGCTTTGCATTCTGGCTAAGGATTCGTGATCGTTTTTCAGTGTTAGTGCGGCTGGTGGTTTGGGTGTGCAGACCTATTATTCGTAACGGAAGGTCATGGGAGTGTGCCATACGTGAAGGTTTTATAAGTGTGCCATGTATCCACTTGATTGATTGAGGAGCTAAACCAAGTATGAAGATTTTAGAGATGTCATTAAATTGAGAATGGATGCCGAAAGGGCACTCGGTCTATTGGGTTGTGGACTGCGGAGGATTACTCTGGTTATGATGGTTGTTCTTGTGTGTTATGAGAAAAGGGAAGCTAGTTTGGACCTTTGAAAGGTTATTGGCCTAGCTTGGTACGATCAAAATTGGCTTGAGGTATGTGAATGGATTTAAGTATGAATATGGGCCTTATATCAGGCCGGATATGTTCATTTTAGCATAGTACACCTTGTGGAGGAATATTCAGATGTGGATATTATTTTGTCGTCAACTATTTCATGTAATGTTATATTGTGCCATGTGAGTTGCAAATGGCTCGATGATTTTCTGAGGTGTTGAGGTTCCTTGTAGAGATGATGTTATATGAGCATGATGGCTCTCGAGATTCAGATCGTATATCGCACCTCAGTTGTGCTTGACTTTTGTAGCCTATGGCACTCTATGCTCCCCCAGGGATGGTATTATGCATTTAACATGCTTGTGACCGATATTCGGCATTTTGTTGTAATGAGAAAATTAGCTCGATGTATACCTCCATGTGTGAGTTCTACGCGTTGATCGGGTGGCACGCCGCCATGGGTATATTATTTGGATCGGGTGGCACGCCGCCATGGTTATGTTATGTGGATCGGGTGTCACGCCTCCATGATTATGCTGTTTGGATCGGGTTGCGTGCCGCAACAAAGTGATGCTCAGTACAGTTCCCCATATCTATTTAATGTGCTATGTTTCCTATTTTCTGAGGAAATCTCGCATTAGCGATGTGCCCGTGTCGCATGTATGATTCGCTAGCGGGGTAATTGAATTTCCTTTTTAGAGTTCGTTTTTCTTTTGTATCGCATACTAATTGGTAGCCTATTGGCACATTGTGGCATCATATGAGACTTTTGACCATGTCCGGGGTGGCTTATCGCCTGAGCAGTTCATACTGGGTGAGACGAGGTCATTAGATTTAGGATCAATGCAATCTCATTATGTGAAGCACGTTAAGAAGTTAAGATCATTATTCAGTTTAGAATAAGGTGAGGGTTCTTGTCAAGAGTATAGACCAAATGAATTATTGTTTCGGTGGTGGTGATGAATCTCTGCACATCTCTTCCATCGTATCGGTATTGGCAGTGTTAGAGCAAGACCTAAGTAGTTCATGAGGTGCAATGAGAGCATCAGATTCGTGGAATTTCGGTTTGTTTGATCAGAGAGTGTCATTATGGTTTTGTGTGTAAAGTGGTACAAGGTGTGAATTCAGCTAAGGTATGCAGTCGTGTTTTGCTACTGCGTGTAGTTATTGATATGGTATTCAGATATTGGAAGTAGGTCTGGCAGAGAATTTCGGATGTTGGAGTTTCGCTCTAAGCTTATTTTCTTGAATGAGAGGGGATTCCATCAGAATAGTTAGAGCTGATGTGCTAAAATGGGTTGTAGTAGCACGGGTAAGTGCACGAGGTTTTAAACAATGATTTGAGGCTACTTCAGTGTAGTTCTCAGCATGTTCGAGGACAAACATATGTTTAAGTGGGATAGAATGTAAAGACCTGACCGGTTGTTTTGAGCTCTAGCGCGTTGTTCAGCGGTTTGAGGCCATGAGAAACATCATTTCAGGTAATATGACTTGCACACGTGGTCAGAACTGAATTTTGGGAAGTTCAGAGTTGATTTGGAAAGAGAATTCTCATTTCGGAAGCTTAAAGTTAAAAGAATTAACTAAGATTAGATTTCAGAGTAAATGAACTTGGAATCGGGATCCGAAGGTTCCAGAAGATTCTTATGATGATTTCGGACTTGGGCATATGCATGGATAGGATTTTGGATGACCCGGGAGCATTTTGGCGCCTATTGTGGAAGTTAGCATTTTGGAAGAAATTTCATAAGTTTGGGTTGAAATGAATTTCAATGTTATTGATATTTTTTGAATTCCGAGTCCAAAAGTAGCTCCGTATGATGATTCTGGACTTGGGAGCGCGATCGGAAGTGAATTCGGAGGTCCGTAGATCATTTTGGAGTCATTTAGCTAAAGATAGAAATTTAAAAGTTTTGAGAAATTTGACCGGATGTGAAATTTTTTATATTAGGGTCGGAATCCAATTCCGAAAGTTGGAGTAGGTCTGTAATGTTGAATATGACTTGTGTGTAAAATTTGAGGTCAATGGAACGTGATTTTACAGGTTTTGATACCGAATGTAGAAGTTTGATATTCTAAGTTCTTCAACTTTGAAATGGAGTGTGATTCGTGATTTTAGTTGTTTGATATGATTTGAGGCCTTGAGAAAGTCCGTAATGTATTTTGGGATTGGTTGAGGTCCCGGAGGCCTCGGGTGTGTTCCAGGTGGTGAACGGATCGAATTGGATAAAAAGTTGTTGCTGGTTGCTGGTATCTGGTTTCCTTCTTCACAAATGCGAAGGAAGTCTAGCGAACGCAAAGAGAGAAATTGAAGACTTCTAGATTTGGCCTTCGCGAACGCGAAGTAGAAGTCGTGAACGCGAAGGGATGGGTTG
Organism: Nicotiana benthamiana; assembly: GCA_034376525.1. Classification (NCBI taxonomy): domain Eukaryota; kingdom Viridiplantae; phylum Streptophyta; class Magnoliopsida; order Solanales; family Solanaceae; genus Nicotiana; species Nicotiana benthamiana. The sequence continues at coordinate 62,004,718 of CM067323.1, forward strand.
GGCTGATACGCGAATGCGGGGGAGAGATCGCGAATGCGTAGATGGAAAAGTTGGGCCTGGGTCATTGGCTTACGCGAATGTGAGGCCTGGTATGCGAACACGAAGTAGCTGGGTAACTGGCCTTCGCGAACACGAGCGAGAGGACGCTAACGCGAAGAAGGGCGGACCTGGGCTAGCCAGAATGTTTAAAAATCGGGGTTTGAGTTCGTTTCGCCCATTTTTCTCTTGGATTAAGTTATTTTTGGAGCTTTTGAAGAGGGGGCTCCGTCATTCATCATGAGGTAAGTAATTTATTCTAGTTTTGAATTAAATACAAGGTTTATATATGGGTTTCCACATGAAAATTGGTAGAAAACTTGGGGTTTGAAGAAAATCTAGAAAAATTGATATTCTTGGGACTTGACCGTGATTTTGGGTATGGATTAGGAGAAAATATTATATTTGAGTTCGTGAGTTCATAGGTAAACTTTATCTTCGAGAAATCTCGGATTTCGGGCGCATGAGCCCGAGGTCAATTTTGTTAACTTTTCGATCGGGGGGGTTAAGAATTGTTATAAATTGGATTATAATGAGTACCTTAGCATATATTAATGGCTTTACATAATTATTGGCGCATTATGCATCGATTCGAGCCTTCAGAAGGGCGTGAAATGTAGGTTATGGACCTTCGGAGCAAGGTGAGTCTCCTTTATAACCTTGTAAGAGGGAATTATCCCCATATGTAAAATAATTGTATATGTTCTCCGCTTGAGGTATTTTTTGGAGCTTTTGAAGAGGGGGCTCCGTCATTCATCATGAGGTAAGTAATTTATTCTAGTTTTGAATTAAATACAAGGTTTATATATGGGTTTCCACATGAAAATTGGTAGAAAACTTGGGGTTTGAAGAAAATCTAGAAAAATTGATATTCTTGGGACTTGACCGTGATTTTGGGTATGGATTAGGAGAAAATATTATATTTGAGTTCGTGAGTTCATGGGTAAACTTTATCTTCGAGAAATCTCGGATTTCGGGCGCATGAGCCCGAGGTCAATTTTGTTAACTTTTCGATCGGGGTTAAGAATTGTTATAAATTGGATTATAATGAGTACCTTAGCATATATTAATGGCTTTACATAATTATTGGCGCATTATGCATCGATTCGAGCCTTCAGAAGGGCGTGAAATGTAGGTTATGGACCTTCGGAGCAAGGTGAGTCTCCTTTATAACCTTGTAAGAGGGAATTATCCCCATATGTAAAATAATTGTATATAATCTCCTATTTGTGGGGCTATGTACGCACGAGGTAACGGGAGCCCGTGCGCAGCTATTATTATGCTATTGTTAGGGTAGTCTATGGCCCAAAAGCATGCTATACTTGGATTGTTTGTGGACTTATTGACGGCCTGAATTGCTTAAATCACATCGAATTAGTAAATGAATTTCCAAACATATTAAACTTCATTTTTCTTAAATGGTTTAAAGAGGTTTGGATTTTCTTTCGATAATTTCTTCGTGTGAACTTCTTGATTGACTATCTGTGTGTGTTTATTTTTGGAGCCGGTCGAATGCCTCGGCAAATTAAATAGATGCATCTATGGTTCGAGTCGTTCGACCTCGGCAGTGCGCAGTTTAAATTTATGTTGGAGCGGACCGTCGACCTCGGCATGATATGCGCATGTTTATATTGCTTGCCTGAGAGTTTTAAATGTTGATATTGCATTCGATGGACGAGATAAATTGACAAAGATAAATAAAAGTAAATATTGAAAATCCCTTATTATTTGAGAAGATGTTTACCTGCTTTCCAGCTTCATAAGTTATAAGTGCTATATAAATCCGTGATTTTCTCACATTCCATTATGTATCCTTATTGGATAATTAGTAAGTGTCGAACTCGACCATCTCGTCTCAACTTCTTCGAGATTAGACGGGATACTCATTGTATATACATTATTTTCGTACTCATACTACACTTCTGTGCATTTTTGTTACATAAGCTCATGCATCTCTAATGGCCTACTGTGCGTAGCAGCACAGGTGATACTGGGACTATGTGAGTTGCATTATTTGAGACGGCTCGCAGCTAGTATAGCCCCTTCCAGTATATTGTATTTACTTTTTGTCCACTGTGTTCCTGATGGATGTTGTATTTTATTTCCTTCTTAGTAAATGCTCATGCACTATGACACCTGATTCTAGGATGATTTTGAAATATTTTAATTGCTTATTATTTAATTTGAATTGAAGCGGTTATCATTTTTATTTACAAAAATTGAATGAAAGTCTTAGTTTTCAAGATTGTTAAAAATGAGAACTTCATCAAGTAATTTGGTTGGCTTGCCTGACAGCATTGTCCGACGCTACCCCGACCCTTAGTGGATTTTGGGTCTTGATATAATTAGTATTTGGCGAAACTTTTTAAAACTGATTCTAAGTGTATTTTTGTCAAAAGTGCTTCTCATAAAAGTATTTTTGGAGAGAAGCTATTTTTTTCTTCTTCTCCAAAACTGCTTCTGCTCTCCTCAGAAGCACTTTTTTCCTTCCAAAAGCTTGGCCAAACACCTCATTTTTTTGTCAAAAGTGTTTTTAGCCCCAAAAAAACTTGGCCAAACATGCTACAAATTAGGTATTAAGGGAATCTCTAACCCTCCTTTATGCCCCCAAAATGGGGGATGAGTAGTGTTACTCCAAATATGGATGACACTATTTATCTCCTTCATTACTATTCATGCTTATTTTATTATTTAATTTTTTAATTTTATCTCTTTATATATACCTAATTATGTTTATGTAATATCCTTATAATGTTAATTTTACGTCTTAACTTTGGCATATAATTTTGATAAATTAATTCTTATGCATTTATTATTTTTATGTAAAATTGTAAGTTAATTTTATTATAAGTTGTAATTGCACAGAAAATATATAATCATATAAAAAATGAATGATGCAGATATAAAATATTAAATGTTACTAAAAGATAATAATATAATATTAGAAAAAAAGAAGAACATAAAATAAATTATTCTTTTTTTGGAGTAATGATGGAGTAACTTTACTCCATTTTGAAAGAGAAAACGGAGGCAAGGGTTATAAATGACCTAGGAGCTTTGTTCAAGCTTCCGAAGTCTACTTATTTTCAAAAGTGAACTAGTTGCTTCCCAGAAGGTATTATACGAGATTAACAACAAGTTCTTTTTACAGAAAAGAATTTAATTAACAAATTCAACTTTATTAATCAAAATGTAAAATAAATAAATAAATCACAAATCATATCAAAATATTAATCCATTTTCTCTCGATATAAGTTTCTTTTATAGTATTAAAAGTCAAATTGTTAAAAATATAATTTTAAATCAATATAATAAAACATTATTAGATAAAATTCTAAAATGAGTGAATTGGTATTAAGTTTTTGTTTCTTTTTACATTTATTTCAACACATGATAGCTCACTATATTTTTTTATATTAAATTATATTGATAAAATATTAAGGCAACATTACCTGTCGATTTTTTTATATTTTCAAATCTCTAAAATACCAAACGATTTAAAATTTAATTTATTTTATTTGAAAAGATTTTTGTGATTTATTTGTTTTCAGTATTAGGTAAAAGAAATTAAGTTTAAAATCACAATAAGGTGTCTAAGGACTTTTCTGGAGCAGGTTTTTTTCCATTGAGTTAGCTAAATGTTATTTTTCAGACAAAGAAGATGCCCGAAGATGGAGGTGGAGTACGATGGTTCCGCTTTACAAGAACAAGAGTGATATCTAAAATTGCAATAGTTATAGGGGTATCAAGCTGTTAAGTAACACTATGAAGGTTTGAGAGAGGGTGGTGGAGGCTAGGTGAGGAGGTGCATGTCTATTTCGTAGAATCAATTTGGACTAATGCCGAGGCATTCAACTACGGAAACGATTCATCTAGTAAAGAGATTAGTGGAGCAGTACAAGGAGAGGAAGAAGGATTTGCATATGGTGTTTATTGACCTTGAGAAAGCATATGATAAAGTACCGAGGGAGGTCCCGTGGAGGTGTTTGGAAGTTAGCGGTGTTCCGGTAGCATACATTAGAATGATTAAGGATATGTATGATGATGCTAAGACTCGGGTGAGGACTAAGGGGTGGCAACTCAGAGCATTTCCCTGTGGTGATGGGGTTGCACCAGGGATCGGCTCTTAGCCCATTTTTATCTGCTTTGGCGATGGATGTATTGTCGGCGTCACATCCAAGGGGAGGTGCCTTGGTGCATTCTATTTGCCGATGATATAGTGTTGATTGACGAGACGTGTAGCGAAGTTAATGTGTGGTTGGAGGTTTGGAGACATACCTTAGAGTCTAAAGGTTTCAAACTCAGTAGAACCAAGACAGAGTACTTAGAGTGCAAGTCCAGTGATGAGACCCATGATGCAGACGTAGAGGTTAAGCTTGATGCTCAAGTTATCCCCAAGAGAGCGAGTTTTAAGTATTTCGGGTCTATTATCCAAGGTAACGGGGAGATTGACGAAGATGTCGTGCATCGCATTGGAGTGGGATGGATGAAGTGGATGCTCGCTTTCGGTATTTTGTGTGATAGGAATGTGTCGCTAAGACTCAAGGGTAAGTTGTATCGAGTAGTAGTTCGACCGACTATGCTGTATGGGGCTGAGTGTTGGCCAGTCAAGAACTCCCACGTGCAGAAGATTAGAGTAGCATAGATAAGGATATTGAGATGGATGTGTGAGTGCACCAGGATAGATAGTATTAGGAATTAAACTATCCGGGACAGAGTGAGAGTAGCCTTCGTGAAGGACAAGAAGTGGAAGTCGAGGCTGAGATGGTTCGGACATGTTAAGAGAAGAAGCATGGATGCGCCTGTTAGGAGGTGTGAGAGGTTGGCCATGGAGAGTTTGAGAAGAGGTCTAGGTTGGCCTAAGAAGTATTGGGGATAGGTGATTAGGCAAGACATGATGATGCTTCAGCTCACTGAGGACATGACCCTTAATATGTGAGTATGGAGGTCGAGGATTAAGGTAGAAGGTTAGTAAATAGTCTATAGTTGTTCACCGATAGTCTTAGTAGTATGCATGTGTCTTCGTCTTTTTAGATTTTTATTATGCCATGTGGTTTTGTTCGCCTCAGGTATTGTATTCCGTGTTGCTATTATTTAATACCACTTATCATTTATCTCTCCCTTTTCTTTTATCTTCCATCTTTCTTCTTCCCTTGCTTTCCTCCTCCTCTTCTTCTTCTTCTTGCCCTTTTTGAGCTGATGGTCTATTGGAAACAAACTCTGTACCTGCATTAGGTTGGGGTAAAGTATGCATACAGACTACCCTCCCTAGACCCAACGTGTTGGGATCAAACTGGGTTTGTTGTTGTTGTTGTTATTGTTATATTACATGATTTTTTTAAAAGGAAAAATTTCACATTAGAACAACTGGGCTTTATGTTTTTTAATTTTATAGCCCATATTTCAATGTACAAGTAACTAGCCCAAAAATAATAGGCTAAGATTAAACACTCAACTCCAATAGCTTCTAAAAATTACTATTTAATTTTTAAAAAAGATTCCTCAACCTTTTAAATTAATTTTTGAATTATTAAGTGTGACTCAAATATTAATTCAACAAACCAAATTTATTTGGGTGGTAAAAATTAGATTTTTAACAAGCTTAAATATCTTGGTTTAAATTATGAATTTGATTATATGAGAAATTTGGAGTGAGTGTTATCTAGACTTGCTAGAAATAGAATAAGGAGGTTGTATATAAAATTTGAAGTCTTAATAGAGATTTGAACTGGTTTTGGATAAGAATTGCAACTGAAAATCGTGGAAGAAGTTCGTCTACAAGCGCTTGTATAAAAGTGTATAAGATATGTTTCTACACCCATATACAATATTATACAAGATTATACATAATTATACAAAAAACTAACTTCGTCTTCTTCCTTGCGTCTTTTCTAAAATTTAACTCAAATCTTGCTCAGATTTACTCCAAATTTTCAAATTTATATTTTGAATTCCTTTTGATATTTTCAATCAATTAGAAGAACACCCAAATCAAAAAAACTATCAAATTCAATAAAAAAATTCAAAAGCAAAGCTTTGAATGGTCTTCAATGGTGGAGTTCTACTTTTTAATTTTCTTACATTGAACATGTGACAGAAGAGGAGAAGCAGAAAATACACGGTCTCTTGAAACATATGTAAAAGCTGTAAAAATAAGAGAGAGTGAAACCAATGGTTGTGAGAACAAAGAATTAACTCCATAGCTTTTAAAAATAATGGTTGTAAAACAAATTTTAAGTTTACAAGTACTTTCAAAATATATACAATGTGGATTAAGCAGGGTAAAACTTAAAAACAGAGGCCACTTTTTATTATAGTGTGAGATCATGTGTATTTTCTTATAATTTTTTTAAATTCTATTTCCTTTAATATAAACTAGTATAGTACTCGCGCGATGCACGGAAATTATGTAGGAATAAATTTTAATAAATTTATTAACTTAGTTGTTTAATCACCTCCTGTTTGTATAACATGATCGTTCGTATAATTTAAACCATTTGATCGACGAAAGTTTATAATAAGGCAAGTAAGGTAGGGTTAATTTATTTTAGCCTAAAATGCCGTAAGATATTGTATTATGTGCAATGACAAATTAATTTAACTTAACTTACTTTAATTATGTGATTTAATAAAAAATTAAAATAATGAATAATTAACAGAAGTGTATGTGTAATAACATATAATGTATTTAATAATTTAGTATAAACACTTGGTCCTATTACCGTTAGTGTTATTACATGATGTTATTTATATTATATAATGGTTAAAAAAATTATGTTAAATGATAGGTAATGTTGCAAAGAAATAAAAACTACCATTAATAAAAATAATTATAGGTAGTCATACAGACGGATCTCCCACTCTGCTTCAAATTTAAGAATATAAACCCAAAAAGGTCCACTTGGCCAAACCTCGTGATAAATGTATGTTAAAATACTACCTAAAGGTTGTGCAAGTGAATCCACTAAAATTGCTAATGCTTCCCAATCATATAGTATAATTTTATCTACAGCTTGTATTAGTGCATCTCGAGTAATCTTAAAATTTGCAATATGTACATCTAGTGTAGGCCTAATCTCTCTAAATCTTTTTTCTCTTTCTCTTCTTGCAGCTCTTCCATCTCTTATCCTATTTTGTATAGGCCTTGGGACATTGCGGATGATTTCAGCCTTTGAGTCAGAACGCTTAAAGGAATAACTGCTGCGATGACGTACCCTTGAACGTTGTCTCATTCCTTGACTTTGAGAAGTTGAAGTTAAAGTAATTTTATTGTGTCCTTTTTTAGCCATAGCTGAAATGGGATAAGAAAAACTATAATTGTAGCTATATATATATATATATATATATATATATATATATATATATACACCGACCATCGCCAGCCGCTCACAACTCCTCACCGAGGCATCAAGACTTCTCCTCCGCACATGCCCGAACCACCTCAGCCTCGCTTCTCGCATCTTCTTATCCACCGGGGCCACCCCCACCTTCTCTCGAATAACTTCATTCTTAATCTTATCTAACCTGGTGAGCCCGCACATCCACCTGAGCATCCTCATCTCCGCAACCTTCATCTCTGAACATGAGAGTTCTTCACTGTCCAGCACTCCATCCCATAAAACATGGCAGGTCTAACTACAGCTCTATAAAATTTCCCTGAGTTTATGTGGAACTTTCTTGTCACACAGGACTCCTGATACAAGCCTCCACTTCGACCACCCCGCTCCTATACGATGAGTGATGTCCCCGTCAATCTCTCCGTCCCCCTGAATCAGCGACCCAAGATATCTGACACTGTCCCTCTTGGCGATGACCTGAGATCCAATCATCACGTCCCTACCTACTTCGCTCGGCTCGGCGCTAAACTTGCACTCCAGGTATTCTGTACTTATATTTGCTTATTTTGAAACCTTTAGACTCGAGAGTCTGTCTCCATACCTCTATCCTCTCAATAACACTGACCCTCGTCTCTTCTATTAAGACTATGTCATCAGCAAATAGCAAACACCAAGGCACACCCGTTGAATAAGTTGGGTTAGAGCATCTATCACCAAGGCAAACAAGAGAGGGCTAAGCGCCGATCCTTGATGGAGCCCCATAACCACTGGAAAATGGTCTGAGTCGCCACCCACCGTCCTAACCCTAGTCTTAGCTCCATCGTACATGTCCTTGATTACTCTGATGTAGGCTTCTGGCACGCTCTTCACCTCCAAGCACCTCCATAGCACCTACCTTGGGACATTGTCATACGCCTTCTCCAAGTCGATAAGCACCATGTGCAGGTCCTTATTCTTATCCCTCAACTGCTCCACCAGCCTCCTGACAAGGTGGATCGCTTATGTAGTGGAGCGACCCGGCATGAAACCGAACTGGTTCAAAGATATAGAAGTTATCTCCCTCACCCTCGCCTCGATCACCAGCTCCCATACCTTCACGGTGTGATTTATTAATTTAATACCCCTATAGTTGTTGCAGCACTGGATGTCCACTTTGTTCTTGTACAATGGCACCACTGTACTCCACCTCCACTCCTCCGGCATCCTTTTGGTCCTGAATATCGCATTGAACAACCTGGAGAGCCACTCCACTCCTGACCTACCCATGCATTTCCAGAATTCCATCGGGATCTCGTCAGGCCCGGTCACTCGACCCCTACTCATCCTACGCAAAGCCCACATGACCTCCTCCGTCCTAATGCGCTTGCAGTACCCAAGGTCTCTATGTCTCTCTGAATGTCCCAACTCCCCTAGCTCTATGTTACGATCCCCCTCCTCGTTAAGTAAGTCTCGAAAGTACGCCTGCCACCTCTGCTTGACTTGAGACTCCCCCATCAGAACTCTACCATCCTCGCCCTTGATGCACCTAACTTGGTCAAGATCACGCGCCTTCCTTTCCCTTGCTTTAGCTAACCGGAATAACTTCCTGTCCCCACCTTTCTCCCCTAATTTCTCGTACATACGAACAAACGCCGCGTTTTTAGCTTCCGTAACCGCCAGCTTTGCTTCTTTCCTCGCCACCTTGTAGATCTCCATGTTCGCTCTCCGTTCTTCCTCGCTTGTGCTCCCTGCCAACTCAGCAAACGCCGCCTTCTTCACCTCCACTTCTCCTTCGACTACATCGTTCCACCACCAGTCACCTTGATGTCTGCCTGAATAGCCCTTGGATACCCCGAGCACATCCCGTGCTACCTCCCTAACCAAGTCCGCCGTCTCTGACCACATAGCGTCCGCTTCCCCAAAACTTCTCCAGGCTCCGCCCTCAGCTAACCTCCTCTCAAACTCATGTGCTTTCTCCTTAGTCAAAATACCCCATCTAATACGTGGTCGTCCCCGAGCACTTCTCCTCTTCCTCTTCACCCAGAGACCGACATCCATCACTAGGAGTCTATGAAGAGTCGAAAGGGACTCTCCCGGAATAACCTTGCAGTCCTGGCACACACCGCTATCGCTCCTTCTGAAAAGGAGGTAATCAATCTGAGTCCTCACCGCGAACTCTTGAAGGTGACCAAATGCTCCTCCCTCTTCTGAAATGTCGAGTTCGCAATCAGAAGCTCGGAAACCCTGGCAAAATCAAGCAGTGACGTGCCTCCTCCGTTCATAACCCCAAAGCCGAAGCCACTGTGCACCTCACCATAACCACCAGCATCAGCCCCAATATGACCATTAAGTCCCCTTCAATAACTAACTTCTTAGATTAGGGAATACTACTCACCAGATCATCAAAGCCCTCCCAAAAGCGCCTCTTAACCTCCTTGTTTAAGCCCGTTTGTGGGGCGTAAGCGCTGATGACGTTATGGACGCAACCCCCAATAACTAACTTAATCGATATTAACCTATCATTCACTCGCATAACCTCAACCACGGACTCCCTTAGATCTCTATATACCAAGATGCCCACTCCATTCTTACCTCTCACGACCCCAGAATACCACAGCTTAAACCCGTCTACATTCCTCGCCTTCGACCCTTTCCACCTAGTCTCCTGGACACAGGCTATGTTAACCCTCCTCTTCTGAAGAACCTTCGCCAACTCAATGGACTTACCCATCAGAGTGCCTATGTTCCACGACTCAATCCTCAGTCTATGAGCGTCCGCTACCCTCTTCCCACCCTTACCTCCCGCCCTACCCGCAAGACCACTCCCTGCCCCCTACTCACCCCCGCGAACGCCCCCACCCCCCGAGGACATGACCTTACACTATCATCCCCCGCCGCGACCACTATCCTTCCAACCGACTATGGAGAATAGTGACGCACGCACGCACGCACTATAACTGAATACGCAAAAAGATGCAAACTAGATAGCAACAGAGCAAACCTCACACGGAATGATAGCTAGAATACGTAAAAAGGTGTACATAGTAAACAAGAGAGTTGGAGGTACCAACTCCCGATGGAAAAACCTGAAAGTAGGCTTTGATGCGCCCGAGGTCAATTGCTACCAACTCTTGCACGTACCGGCGGTGTTGCTTAGCTCTTCACTCCCAAACGCCGCAGACTGGCCTCGCCGCCGCGACTAGTACCTGGGGCAAATTTTCCTGAAGCTTATCGGAACGGGTAATTTTGGTGCGTCTTGCCGAAAATCTGAATGGGAGTCGCCGGTAGTACTGTAGCTTGCCGTAAATCCTCGCCGGAAAAATAAGGCACATGTCCAAGAAAACAGAACACACACACCCACAAAAAGCAGAAGAGAGAATAGGAAGAAAAGAAAAAAGAAAAAAAGCAAGCGAGGAAAAGAAAACAGAGCAAGGGTCGCGGGAAAAATCGCCGGAGAAAACAGAACGTAAAGAGTCGCCGAAAAACACGTCCCGACCCTAGCAGCGAAAGGGCCAGAAGCTAACTGAAGAGAAGATAAGGAAGCCAGAAAAAATAAATTAATGATCAAAGAAAGGAGCAACTTTCTTTATGAAATCGCACCCAACTTGTGTCTATTTCGGTATTGGGAGTATGAGAGAAACAGACTTTACCTGGTAAACAGAAAGAGCTAGAAAATGGAGAGAAAAAATGGATTTAGGATTTATGTAATACGAGTGCAATATATAAGGTTGTATTTTTATAATTGAAACTATGTGAGTAGTACATCACCTGTAAACAGCAATTTATAGTATGCAATTCTTTCTGAAACTGGACTATCAAGGCAATTTTGTTGGAGTCTCTTAAGTACATAGACAACTTGTGAAACAGAGAACATATCACTGACCAAGGAGATGGTAAAATGAGATAAAATAGTAAGGTTAACCAAATACAATAAACACAGTTTTATAATCAGACTTTTGTACCAGAAATAAACATGAAATGCTTAAAATATGTCGTCCATAAGTATCAAATTTTTAATATAACTAAAACATAATAGTTAAACAGTAAAATAACTTCAAATGATTTAAATAAGTTGTTCATAACTAAAAAACAACTAATAAGATAGTTCTTGCTTTCTCCAACTGTTATATTTGCAAACACCTTATATTTGCAAACACCTTATGCTGTTTTCTTCTTCTTTAATGGTCTTTTGATTTTATTTTCTGACAACTGTGTATTCGGATTTTCTTCAACCACTGTTGCGACATTAGGTAAATTTAGCTTGGCAGGTGTATTTGCAATATCTATTAACTCGTTCTCTTCAATAGATTCCTGCATATATATAAAAAAATCAAAATTGTTAAAAGAAGTAGGGATATGACAATTTGTATATCGTTATGAATTTATATGGGAATTTTTTTTATACATGAGTAAATAATGTAAAAAATAATTATAAAGAGTTTGCAACTTCTTATAGAATTGAAAAAGTTAACATGCACAACTTTAAAGTTATTAAATAATCTCCAGATGTGTAAATTTATTAGGAAACATATGATTCTAGATGTATAACTAACTGTCATCTTAAAGGAACAATTAAAAGTGATCAATATATTTATCTCGCATTCCTTTTCTCCTTCAAAGACTTGGTTACTATTGAAGTCAGGATCCTATCACAAAATAATAAATAAATGAGTTTGAAATTATGATTCAAATAATGCAATTTATAAGAAAATAGCAAAGTAAATAAGTTATGAATTTTTTAACCAAATATGACATACAGTTAAGTCATTTGTAGGTGTATCAGGACTATATTTCTTTATCAGTTGCTCGTCATCCGTAAGTTTCACAACTCTATAAATTTCCTTTTGCAGTTGAATGTTCTCACTCTTGACAATAACCTTAAACATGAGTTTTCTCTGGAGAACATTGTTCAGCTCTACTGGATACGGAGACCTATCAACACCTCCAATATTCTAGATTGAAAATTTGCGTTAGAATAGTAAAAAAAAGAAATATGAATATAATTAGTTAATATACCTCATCAAATCCTTCCTTCAATTCTTTTGCGGATTTGCCTATGAGAAACATGGCTTCGCGGTCCCATAGCAGTAGGGAAACAGATCCAGTAGTATCCATTACCCTAACCTGAAGCTTGTACTTAATTTAAGAGGAAACGTTTGAGATATAAATGTAACCAATTGAGGGATTAAGGAAATAGATTTGTTGTTTTTACCTAATAACTGCTGAATAATCTTCATGTTTGCATTTGGGGTTTGGGCATTGATAAATGTTTCCCAGTTTATCCACCTTTTTTTGGCACTTCTTGCAACTCGCATAACACCATCCTTTTTCAAGTTCTAAATTTTCTATACTTGCGACAATCCAACAGGGACCTTCCTGTATAATAAAATTGTGACGACCCGACCCGTCGTCTTCTGTATTTCAGCCTCGTTATCCCCATATTATATTTCTCCGTGTGTTGATATATGTGTTTGGTGAGTTTGAAGTGTGTTAGGTTGAATTTGGTTAGAAATGAGACCAATAGTCTTGTTAAGAAAAGCTTAAGTTGGAAAAGTCAACCAGACGTTGACTTGTGAGTTAGAAGGCTCGTAATGGATTTCCGATGATTCGACTAGTTCTAGATGGTGATTTATGACTTGGGAGCGAAATCGGAATTTAATTTGGAGGTTCGGTGTAGAATTAGGCTTGAATTGGCTAAAGTTGAATTTCGGCGAATTCCGGTTGATAGGTGAAATTTTGATCCGGGGGTCGGAATGGAATTCCGAGAGCTGCAGTAGCTTCGTTAGGTGATTTTTGGTTATGTCTATAAATTTTCAGGTCATTCGGACGTCGTTTGGTTAGGTTTTGGATCGAACGCGAATTTGGAAAGTTATAGTTTATATTAGAATGAAATTCAGTGATTTTGATGATTTTAATGTTAAATATAGGGTTTTCATTGCCCGAGCAAGTTTGAATGAAGTATTAGAACGTGTTTGTGCTTTTGGTTGAGATCCCGAGGGCCACGGGGTGATTTCGAATGGTTGTCGGGATGATTTTTGGGACTTGGAATGCTGCAGATTTGCATTCAGCTATCGCAGAGAGTTTAACTCTATGCGATAGCAGGGGTCCTATGCGATCGCATAGAGGGAATTGATGGGGTAGTCAGTGAAGCAATGCGAACGCGGTGAGGTATTGCGTTCGCATTGAAGGAATTTGGAGGGCATGAATTAAGGCTATGCGAACGCACTGAAGGAGTGCGAACGCATAGAAGAAGGCGTCTGGGCAGAGAAGTTTTATTAAACATTTTATCGGCGAGTAAGGGTCACTTTTCCTCCATTTTACAAACCTTGAGAGCTTATTGACGGATTTTGAAGGGGATTTCGACGGGAAGTGATTGGAGGTAAGTCTCGAGGTCTTAATACATCATTTTATCGAAGAATCAACCATTAATTCTCTGAAATTGGGTGTAAAAGTTAAATAACTAGGACTTGGAGTTTTGAATGTAAATTTGGGATTTGGAGGAGCAATTGGACTCCGATTTTGATGAACTTTATATGTATGTACTCATGGCGAGACGAGAATTCTGAAAATGTAAATTTCGTAATTTTTGGAGGAGTGGGCCCGGGGCTCGGGTTTTGCCAACTTCATGTTTTTGGGTGTATTTCAAAGTTATTTCGATTGGGTTATGTTCCATTAGCCTATTTTGACGTATTCCTATTGGTTTTGATCAGATTTGGCATCCGCAGAGGTAGATTCTCGAGGGAAAGGCATTGCGAGCTAGTTTGCAGCCGGCTTGAGGTGAGTAATGGGTGTAGATGATGACCCGAGGGTTTGAAAATCCGGTATATCACATTGTGATGCTATTATGAGGCTAGACACGCACTCTATGGCTAGTGTGGGGTCGTATACGTTGGAAATTGTGACTCGGTCTAATCCGAGGGATGTATTGTACTATGTTGGCGATTGCTTCACGTATTATATTGATGATATTTGGGCTTGATGCCATGTTTGGGGCCTTGTGCCGACTTGTAGGATCCTTCAGGGATCGTTATCTCTGTATTTTCATGATTTGCATATTGTTTGAAATCAGTCCAGGTTTAAATACTATTTTTGCAAACTCAGCCATATTTATACGTTTTGAAAACTCAAATGATTTTTAATGATATTTCGGGCTGACGAGTAATATCTCGTTATTTTTGGACTGTATATTTTTTTAAATGGAAACAGTGGTAACTAAGAACATCGTGTGTTTTAAATGGAAACTGTGGTAACTAAGGACACCGTGTAATTTAATTGGAAACGGTGGTAACTAAGGACACCGCGTATTGTAATAAAAACGGTGGTAACAAAGGACACCACGTATTGTAATGGAAACAGTGGTAACAACGGACACCGTGTATTGTGATGAAAATAGTGGTAACTATTGGGCACTGTATGATATGGCGCTTGGGATGTAGGAGCACCTCCGGAGTCTGAACCCCACAGTGAGCGCGGGTACCCATATGGATCGGGCTGCACGTTCCGCAGTGTTCATGCATTGCATTGCATCTCATGCATTTATGTATTGTTGCTTATTTTGTATATCTCTAAGACATGTACTGCATAGAACTGCTAGATAGCTTTACTTTGTGTTATTTCGTATTTTCTTATCTTCGGATTTTTATACATGCTTATTACTCGCTGAGTTGGTAGACTCACCCCATACTCCCTGCACCTAGTGTGCAGATTCAGGTGCTCCAGAGGCGTAGAGTTGCTGTTGTTGTCTATCCCAAACGTACCAGAGTATTGAGGTAGCTGCCAGCGTCCGCAAAACCTGTTGCTCTGTCTCTATCAGCCTATTTTCCCTTATTGCTTTGTCAAACACTGTAGTTCTTTTCAGTGAGTGTATTGGTACTTACTAGAGGCTTTGTACTCGTGACTCCTCAGCTTTGGGAGGATTTTTATCAGTTGTGTCTTGTTGGTATAATTATCCCTGGCTGGGAGTTTAATATTAATCTTGCTGTTTGATCTTGAAGTTTTCTTCACCTTGGGCTGGAATGCCATTTGTGGTTAGATTTGTTGGGCTTACTCAGCCTTGCGGCGGGGCGCCATCACGACCAGGATTGGGATCGTGACAAAAATGATTATAGTTTAAATCGTGTCGTATCTAGAGAGCGTATAAATGGACAAATAAATATAATATTTAATTTGAAAAAAAATATTACAAAATTATGGTCGTCAACCAATATGTCATATGAAAGATGAGTATATAAACCATGATAGGAATTTAAGTATATTGTAAAGCAGGTATTGGAACAGTTGAAATGTAAGGCTTGCGCAAATTTGGTATCTAAGCCTTTGGATTAACAGAAATTTATGAAATTGATATTCCGTGGCTGTTATTCAGCCATGGAGTAGTCATAATTGATCAAATCAAAGTATGCTCTATATAAATATGATAGTTTAAAAATGGAGTTGGACGCGCAGTTAAAGCGAGGAATATTGAGTCAATTTTCAACAGAATACTTTCAGAAGAGTGTAAAATTATGTTTAAAGAGGCATAATTATTCGATCGAAGGAGAAATAATATGAGAATCAGTTTCAACAGCCAGTCGTCGTTTGATCTGATTTGAAAGAGTTATTCGAATTAAAATGGCGAGATGAGTCTGCTAGACAACCTACATTCAACTATGAAGCTGTTATTTATGGCTGGTAAAGGGGATTTGTCTGGAGTTCAGGACTTATTGGATGTAGGCATTGATGTGGACAGCATCGATTTTGAAGCGTAGTTAAAGCGAGGGATATTGAGTCAATTCTCAACAGAATACTTTCAGAAGAGTGTAAAATTCTGTTTCAATAGGCAGAATTATTCGATCCAAGGAGGAATAATTTGAGATTCAGTTTCAACATGCAGTCGTCGTTTGATCTGATTTGAATGAGTTCTTAAGAGTAAAATGCCGAGATGAGTCTGCTAGACAATCTAGATTCGACTATGAACCTGTTATTCATGGCTGGTAAAGGGGATGTGTCTGGAGTTCAGGAATTGTTGGATGTAGGCACTGATGTGAATAGCATCGATTTGGATGGTAGGAATGCTCTTCACATTGCTGTATGTGAAGGGAATGCGGAATTTGTGAAGCGTCTATTGAGTAGGAAATCTAATATAGTTGGCCTTCGCTGGAAATCAAGTAGTATGTATGGCTGGGAGTTGTGAATCCTTAACAGTTGGGATCTGAGTGTTTGTGAAGTGTCTAACTGCAGATAAAGAATGCAAAATATAATATTTTTGCCACATGTTCAGACCCAAAAGATAAAGTGCGCTGGAAGGGCAAGAAGGACGGCACATTTCTGTTAAATCACGCTACGACTCTTACTTCACACACAAAATACAACATCACAGTGATCTATGAAACAAATTTGGCAAACTGTTGCCCCCTATATAGTTCAGTCTCACTTGCCTAGTGGCGGAGAATGCATGTCTAACACAGTCTAATCTTTAAAAAGGAGGTTTGAAAATTTGCAGCAGATGCGCAAGAGCAAGCAGAGGATACAAATCACCTGTTCCTGCACAGCTGTGAGATATATTTTTTAGCATTTTGGGCCTGAAGAGGTCTAAAAGAACATTATACACCTATGACCAATTAGTAATAACACAAACCGTAATCATAGTACATATAAAACAGAGTTATAGCAATTATAAAATTTGTTATTTCAAAATTACAGATGTGGAGCAGAGTTCACGACCAAATATATAACATGTAGGAATGCACAGAGTAGAGCGTAGTGTGCAACTTGTAATAATAGCAGTGGATTAAAAGCTAATCGAGATATAGCACAGAGTATAGGACTGCTAGAGCGTAGTTTAACTGTACAATTTTTAGACAATAAGTTGCACAGAGTCCATGCAACTTATTGCCAGAGCGTAGTTTGCAACTGCTATTATTACAACTTTCTGTTATAATAGGAATGCACAGAGTATAAGAAGGATTCATCTGGCAATAAGTTTGAAAAACAGACAAAAATACAACTAACAGAAGATAGGGTAAATGTCAATACAAATGACTCTATTAATGTGCATTGACATGAAGTGGTCCTCCCATGAACCTTGACTGATAAAGTTAGGAACTAAAGTTGCAGCAAGTAGATAAATGCTCTTTGAAATAAAGCATGGTTTAACTGTACTGCTACAGCTGCTACTACAAAATATACCAACAGATCAACATAAATACATTGAGGGGTTATTCTGTTGGAACTTCTGTGAATTCAGGCCCTATTATACAGCTACCAATCATATAAAAACCCATTGATTTATAATTTCACAAATCACTAACAATTTAATCCAGTAAAATAAGAGAAGCAATGGCTGAACAATCAGAAGAAAGCAAAGACAAAAGTTGGTGAAGTGAAAAAATAAAAGAAAAAAGAAAAAAAATGTTAACTCACTTGCATGGACTGGACTAATTGGTCAATTATTTTAACTTCAGCAATTCCCTTCTATAACTCATCCGAAACAGAGAAACTTTGTTGAGAGATGGTTTGAGTAAGCCTCTCAGAGCAACTATCTCGAACAGATAGTAATCTATATGTATAAATGGGGATCAGAGTTAGAAATATACATGAAAAAATCGATATTAGTGTAGATACATAGATTAAAATTTATTAAACCGTGTTTTAAACTCTTCGGCTTGAGGGAAATTAAGATTAATCTACAACTTTGATGTATACCAAGTGTTGCGCACAGAATATGAATCTGGAAAAAATAAAATTAAGTGTAACGTGTGATGAATAACTAAGAAAAAGTAATGCGAAATGTAATAGTTGCATGTTACCTTGAAATTTATGGGCTTTTATGAGCTGCATAACAACAACAATAGGTTGGTTTTTAGAACTTAAAAGATGAGGTATAACTTGATCAACAAATTCACCCCAAAATGTAGCAGATTACTTGTTCCTCATGTCAAATAGAAATATATAGTGTATAAAATTTAATACATGTATATATGAAATATAGCATTAATCAATGATTGTCTATTTATTCTTACTCATCATCTTTGAGTTCGATATCCAAATATTTCCTAGTAAATTCACCTTGTTTTTGCGGTTGGACCTCACTAAAATTCACAATCCCTCTTATAACATCTAAAGAAATATGAAGATGTTAAGATAAGTACGACAAATGTATTAAAATAAAGTAAAACAAACACAAATATTTCCAAATAATTCATTCTCGTTGACATCATCTTTATTTATCAACTGATGATATGGTCGCAAATTAAAGATATCAATCGGGAATAGCGGATCAATAGTTTAAGCCACAGTTGTACGCTGAGTAAACGTCAACATCACCTCTATATTTTGTGGTGATGAACCTCTCCTTGTTTTGGCAGACGATAAAGTTTGCCATAAAATATAATCCAAGCTCATTAAGTTTTTCCTTGAAAATATGCAAAACAGACTTGCCAATAGTAGCATGCATACGATTGCCAATGTGTAACATGAAAGTTTTATAGAAAGATCAGTATAATTTAATTATAAAGGCAGATTCTTATGGTTTGTGCACTTCGAACATCACAAAGAAATTAGCAATGCAATAACATAATCAAAATACCTTTTCATCTTCTAGAACCAATTCAATGGAGAATATAGAGCCAGGAGTAAAACTCCGGTTTTTCCCACGTACGGACAATGCGAACCTTCAACTTCCATTGCATCTTTGAAATAGTAATATTTTTGATGAAATCATTGGTAACGGCCATGTTTTTACTAATTTGTAATTTCTGTTGAAATATTGGTAGAAGAACAAAAATAAGAATTGAAGCAGACAATACTGTGTGCCACGATTATATATTTTGAAGTTTGAGCAGTTGCTTTCCAGTTAACAAAATCGTGGCTAAAATAGTTAAGGCAAACGCGATTTTTCAGTGAGAATACGTGACTTTGCAGAGAGAATGTAGGGTTAATTGAACGTAAACTCTATATTAAAATTAAAATAAAGATAATTTATATATATTAAGGGTAGTGTGAATGGTTTTCTCCTGTTTCCCACGTTCAATTAATGCAGTCTGTAATGGAATTATTTAGGCAACAAAATTTAATTTTACACGGTTTTTCCACGATCATTAACTGTTTTAAAAAAATTTAAAAACCATATATGCGCAGATACAGTTAAGGGGATGTTTTGGATCAGTTTTGCAACCCAATTAGAGTCCATAACTGCTACCTTAATACCTTATCTAACTCAAATTGTTAATGGTTAAATAACTTCCTAAAATCTTGGAGCATTGTCTGAATGAGACATGTTTCGTAATTTCAGTTTGTCACTTGGCTTCTTGTGAGGCTTTTATCCTAGATTTTTAATTATTGATAGATATACATGCAAAAGGTCAAAGGTCGTACTTAATTCTAGTTTTTCATATGGATTTTTATCTATCTATGTCATATATAAAATCTATTATCAAAAATGTTCATTATTTGTTATTTACCCGTGTATTCCACACCTTTCTACAAAATAAATACCAATTCAATAATAGGTAGATTTTGCCATAAAAAGCACGCTAAAAATAAAGCACCACATCTATCACCATTAAATTCGAATTTTGAATCGGAAGGAAATCTCATTGATGCGTAATTCTCTCTTTCTCCATATATTTTCCACCATTGATAGTCATTAAAAAGCATTGAATTCAAATTTAAGTTTTCAAAAATCATTATTTGTTTGGATTGGGTATTGTTGTAAATAATTCGGAATATGTTTAGTAGTTTATATCTCAATTTTGAGGGATTTTGGTGAAGATTAGACTTGGTTTTTACTGAATTTCAGATTGAAACTCGTCGCCGAAGAAGAAGAAGACATATTTCCAGAATTGTAGTTAAATTGTAGATAAATTGTAGAATTGTAGATACATTGTATATATATATATATATATATATATATATATATATATATATATATATATATATATATATATATATATATATATATATATATATATATATTGTAGATAAATAGTAGATAAACTGTAGATTGAGAATACTAAAACTTCTACAAGTCTTCTACAATTATGTCGAAAATGTCAATTATGCTACAATTGAAATGGGAATTGGGATATTAAAATTCAATGTATTCAGTTTGTAGATATCATGTCAAAAATCCCAAAAGTTGAAAATCTATTCTTCCATATATTTTTCACCATTGATAGCCATTAAAAAACTTGAAAGCTTTTGAATTCAAATTCAGGTTTCAAAATGTATTATTTGTTTGGATTGGGTGTTGTTATAAATAATGCATAATATGTTTAGGAGTTTATATCTCAATTTTGAGGGATTTTGGTGAAGATTAGACTTGGTTTTGACTGAATTTCATATTGAAACTCGTCGAAAAAGAAGAAGAAGACATATTTCCGGATTTGTAGTTAAATTGTAGATAAATTGTAGATATATTATAGATAAATTGTAGATTGAGAAGACTAAAACTTCTACATGTTTTCTACAATTATGTCGAAAATGCCAATTATGCTACAATTGAAATGAGAATTGGGATATTAAAATTTAATGTATTTAGTTTGTAGATATCTTATAGATAAAATTTCTACAAATAAATTACAAATAAGTTTAAGTATTATATAAAGTTGTATTGTTTTTAAGAGTGTCGACAATGTCTGTGCTGGAGACACCTTAAGTGCGTCTAATCTGCTTATAGCGACCAACTTGCTTTGATAGGGCATAAACATCAGTTCCATCTGGAAGTAGACAAGGATCATCGCCATGTATAATATAGTCAATCTTATGCTCATTAATAGACGGTTCATAAAATCCTCAGTAATTACATAAGGAGCATTGGGAATTACTTCATCCACCCACTTCAGCCACTAACAATGGCAAGTCTGCAAAAGATCTTAAAATTAGATGTCATATATAGGTCGGGGGAAAACCGAAACAGTTGAATTGATGAAACAAAATAACATCACATAATGGACACATAAATAAGTGGCACTAAATTCTTTGTCAAGTAATTGAAGTGAATGATATTTTAAATTCTAAGAATTTAAAGACTTTTACATCTTTATACACAGACAACATGTAAGACCCAATAAGCATAAATTGAAGGAAGACACTTCTCTCCAAAAATTCGCTTTATATAAAAAATTTGCTTAGGCTCATCAAGAATAATAAGGGGTGTGGGTGTGGGAGGAGAGAGTGGCGGGTAAACAAAAAAAGTGAATATATGCTCCTAAAATCACGCATAGATTAAATGATACAATAATTATACCCTTAATATGAATTATGATATATAAATGGTAATTTGGTATGTTTAAATATAATAAACACAAACCTTAAATATTGAGGATAATAAAGTTTCATATATGGTATATGGATGTAAAAATCTTTTTTCAAAAGTATATGTGAGGCCTAACGAAGCCAGCTAGCTGCTGACTGGACAATACATGACGTGTCATTGCTGACATGTCACTCTTCTTCTTCAACCTCCCCCGCAAATCTCAACAACCCAAAACACCACTTCGCCGTCGGCCCAAAGCCATGAAACCCCCAAAAAACCACCACAAACAACACCAACTTCAAACCCAACAGATCCCAAAACCCAAAGCCAAACCCATCACAGAGATCCTATGGGTTTCCCTTGTAGCCACTTGCATCAAACTCCTCCTCATCCCAGCTTATCACAGCACAGATTTCGAAGTCCACCGTAATTGGCTTGCTATTACTCACTCCCTTCCCCTTTCTCAATGGTACTCTGATCAAACTAGCCCATGGACCCTCGATTACCCTCCCTTTTTTGCCCATTTCGAGCATTTCCTTTCTTTCTTTTCTTCTCTTGTGGACCCCATCATGGTCCATCTTCATCATGGGCTCAATTATAAATCACTGCCCACAATTTATTTTCAAAGACTCACTGTTATAATATCCGATTTTGTGTTGGTTTTTGGTATTTATAGATTGACAAGGAATTTGGGGTATAAAGAGAGAGTCTTGATCTGGTGTTTGGTTATTTTTTCGCCTGGGTTGATGATTGTGGACCATTTGCATTTTCAGTATAATGGCTTTCTTTTGGGGATGCTTTTGATTTCGATTTCAGCTTTGGAGGAATGGAAGGATTTGCTAGGTGGTTTTGTTTTTGCAGTTTTGTTGTGTTTTAAGCATTTGTTTGCTGTTGGTGCTCCTGTTTATTTTGTTTATTTGTTGAGGCATTATTGTAGGGGTGGGTTTATTAGAGGGTTTGGAAGATTGGTTATTATGGGGAGTGCTGTTGTCGCTGTTTTTGCTGCTGCTTATGGCCCTTTTCTGTATCATGGACAGGTAAAAATTTGCTCTTTTGTTCGTAGGGAAGTTCTGGTCTTTTAGACATGGGCGCAAATAGAGATACGTGCAACAACTGATATCTAAGAATACAACAATATAAAAATAAATTCAGTGTTGCTGTAAATAATGATACAATGTAAAATAGCAAGGAGCTAGGCATAGCAAAATCTAGTACTAATACTACTGGAATGCCTAGAAGAAACTCTAAACTGCCTGTCAACCCACAACCCTAATTCTCGACCTCCGCACCCTTCTATTAAGGGTCATGTCCTCGGTAAGTTGAAGTAGCATCATGTTTTGCCTAATCACCTCACCTCGGTATTTCTTAAGCCTTCCTCTCCCCCTCATCTGATCCACCATGGTCAACCTCTCATACCTTTTAACCGGCACATCAGGGTCTCTCCTCTTCACATGCCCGAACCATCTCAGCCTCGATTCCCGCAACTTATTTTCTATAGGAGCCACGCCCACCTTGTCCCTAATATACTGGTTTCTAATCTTATCTCCCCTGGGATGTCCGCACATCCATCTTATAATCCCTATTTCCGCTAATTTCAACTTCTGAACATGAGGCCAACACTCGGCTCCATACAATATGGCCTATCTAACTACCACTTTACAGAATTTGCCCTTAAGGCTAGGTGACACATTTTTGTCACACAAAATACCAAAAACGAGCCTCCATTTCATCCATCCTGCTCTAATACGGTGTGTGACATCCTCGCCGATCTCCTCGTTATGTTGTAACTTAGATCCAAGATATTTGAAACTATCTCTCCCGGGGATTACTTGTGTATCCAGCTTCACGTCCTCTTCTGCCTCATGAGCCCCAACACTAAACTTACACTCCAAGTACTTAGTCTTTGTCTTGATCAACTTGAAACCTTTAGACTTTAGGGTCTTCGTCCTGCTCAACTTGTGTATCCAAGCTTGTTGGATTCAGCTATGCAAATTCCCACTGACCATGTTACTCCATTCAGACTTTAGGCTCAGGCTTGTAGAATGATAATAAAAATTGCTCCAATGTTAGCTAGTTACAAGATTGTAGAAACATGGTGTTGATTGCTGAATGTACTTCCTTAAATCTTATTGTCTTGTTCTTTCATTCTTGTAGCCTGATAGCTCACGGTGCTTGAATTTTGCTGCAGTTAGATAACCTTGTTTCAAATTTAAGCTATCAAAGTGGTTGTTTCTGTTTATTGAATGGTATGGTAAAGTAGGAAACTCATTGCCTGTGTAATCTACCATCATCCTGATAATTTGCCATCAACCCTGTTGCAGATACAACAAGTGTTCTATCGAATGTTTCCATTTGGCCGGGGACTCTGTCATGCTTACTGGGCTCCAAATTTCTGGGTGTTCTATATAATTCTCGATAAAGTGTTGTCATTTTCGCTTGTAAAAATGGGTTTCAACGTTCAAGCACCGACAGCTTCATTCACTGGTGGACTAGTTGGGGACTCCTCTCCTTTTGCTGTGTTACCTAGAGTAAGTATCCCCATTCATCTGATCATCCAAACATATGGCGTGCGTGTGTGTTGTTTGTTGACAATAACTTCGTTCACTAACTCAATCGTTAGGAATCTTAAAATACAAAAACATGGTAAAAGAGTACCCTTTCACCAAATAATATTAGTTAAAGGACTTGAGAACAGCCCTTGCTTACAAGACCTATATATTGCAGGTCACCCCCATGATTACCTTCGGTTTTGTCTTGCTTGCAATAGCTCCATGTGTTATAAAGGCTTGGAGAGATCCTCAACCAAGGATGATTACTAGATGGATAGCCTATGCTTACACATGCGGCTTTATGTTTGGCTGGCATGTTCATGAGAAAGCGTCACTTCACTTTGTGATTCCCCTTGCCATCATTGCCTTGAAAAGTGCGGAAGATGCAAAACACTATTTCTATTTGTCCATAGGTAATTCCTCTCGTACTCACTTGTTAGCGATGGTTGATCTCTCAAAGTCATCTGGAAGATCTAACGTTGTAATACGACGTGATTTGAGTGATAGTCTTTTACCATCTCAATTTGCAGATAAAATTGATATTTGTTTCTATCTGTATAGTTCAGTCACTCTTCTGTTTGCTACCATCTTCTAGAAGTTGTTCCTACATTGGTATTACTTTTATTCTTATATTTTATTTTGTTTTATTCTATATTTGCTGTGAATGGCTCATTTATATGACTGTACAAAAATCGGAGCTCTTTCAGTTGGAATTAAGTGCTACTCTCAAACATCAATTTGCTATTAATGTCAATATTAGATCTCATAAAGTATCATGATACTCCAATGGTCAAACATATTTTTCAAAAATGCTGCCAGTGCGGTTTATCTTTAACATGATGAATCTGTAATACCTTTGAATGATTAGTAGGCTTCATAATTAAATTCCACCAGAAAATGTACAAGGATTTGGTATTAAACCAGATTGTGCCATACATGATTTGTGCATTTCTGCTTAAAACCCAATGTCAGAAATATCTCGACTTTGATCAACAAACTCCGTTACTTTGCTAACATCCTCAATGTTAAGATAGATCATGCTGAAATTCTTTTCCTATTTCTCGTGTAAGTGGTCTTTTTTGTGAAGTTATAAAGAGATCTAAACTATTTTGATAACGGTTTTTTAAAGCGAATGTAATTTGTGAGTTTCCTAAGTTAATCTACTCGGACTAGAACTCCAGAGAGGATTCAACAAATTCATCTATTGTTTATTTTTTTCTTTATTTTGATGAAGTGCTACGGACAAATAATCTTCAACTGTGGAATCTAATCGTGAGCTAGTAGGGGATACCTGTTTCTTTCTCTTCATCAAAGACAAATAATCTTCAACTATGGAATCTAATCGCGAGATAGTAGAGGATACCTGTTTCTTTCTCTTCATCAAAGATACCTGCTTCACTCTATGTTCACTATTAGCAACTTCTTGATCCTCTTTAATCTGAGATTTTGGTGTCTCTGTTAGTTGCAGATTTTTTTTTTGATGAAGTAATTGGTTTTATTGTTGGCATAAAGAAGATGCACAAATTACAAAAGAGTATAGAAAAATGGGGATTTTTAGCTTTTTACAGATGTTTATACTAGTACTAGGGAGCTAACAAAATTCAAAAAAATTATCAGGGGAGTCTATAGGGGATAGATAAAGCCAGCTATTTAGATACATGAGGCATCTAGCCTTGAGTTTGTGGGGAGAAGTTGATACTCCGTCAAAACACCTGGTGTTTCTCTCATTCCAAATGCTCAAAAAAATAGCTGCAGGTATCATCTTCCATACTTTCCTGATGGTGCTATCAAACTTTCCAGCAAATCCAAGACTCAAAAGCATCCCTGATATTGTGTGATATGATCCATCTAAGCCCAAAGAGTGATATAAACATACTCCATAGACCTGCTGCAACAGGCTATTGAAGAAAAAGATGTTTGTGAGTTTCTGCCTCCCTCTGGCACATGCAGTATCTATTCACAATCTGGAAATTCCTGTTGACTAAGTTGTCCTGTGTCAGACAAGCCTCATAAATTGCAGTCCAGTTGAAGCAGATGACTTTGGGTGGCAACTTAATTTTCCATTATTAACTTCCAAGGCCAATGTTAGTTATTACATTATGGGTTCCTGCTAACTTGTGGGCTGCTTTGACCGAGTATTTTCCTGCATCTGCACTATCCCGTTTGAACTGGTCAGGAGCTAGAGTGTTGCTTGAGAAATTGTTGAGTGCGAAAAGAAGTCTGAGCAGGTCCTCATATTCCCAATGTTGCTAGTTCCTTCTAAATGTTATGTTCCATGAGTTGCCCTCTCTGTTCTGATAAACTGTTGAGTCTGGATCACTAACCATCTGGAAGAGAGCAGGGTAGTCATTCCCACAAGATCACTAGACATATATGTACCTGTATAAAATGTGCAGCAAGTGTAGCTTGACTACGTAAATCAATGCGTACCCAATAAGTATCTAGTCTAACCTCGAAGAAGTAGTTACGAGGTGTGTTACCTAGCCGTTTATCCTGCAGAATTTTATTTGCTGTCAATCTCCAACTGCAAAGTGTTGGTTTTGTGAGAACTCTTACCATAGTTTGCAGAAGTTATACTTGTGGGTTTAATTGCATGAGGTTACCTATAATTTTGTCAGGTAAATTTGCATGTATGATGTGGGTTAAAATTTATGTTTAGCCTTTTCTTTACTTTTTTCTTTTGGGTGTTTGGGGGAGGATAGATAGGTCGCAGTAGATAGAATATTTAGGGGAGCTGGTTGATTTTCCATGGATCTTTTGTGTCCCATGAAAAAAATCGGGTATCTGAAAAACATTTGAGGTTTTGTATTTCTCCATCAGTTCGAAAGAATGAATTACTATGAAATGCCCCTTTAAGTAACAACAACAACAACCCAATATAATCCCACTTAGTAGGGTCTGGGGAGGGTAGTGTGTACGCAGACCTTACCCCTACCCTTGGGTAGAGAGGCTGTTTCCAGCAGATGACCATTTCTTAGACTATTGAATTCCAACTTAGAGCTCCTCTCCTTACAGTCAAGTGGCTTTCACTCCTTGACCCCTGACATCCTTCCCTCCAAGAACATCCCACCTTGCTCTTGGGGAGACTAGAACTCACAACCTCTCGATTGGAAGTGGGGGTTGCTTACCATCAGAGCAACCCCTCTTGTGCGAAATGCCCCTTTTAGTAAAGCTCATATATTCTGTACTTGGCTGTATGTTGGTGTTTGTTAGAGTGTACTCTTGTGGTATCCAACTTCCACCAGTGACGAAAATTTTCATTTGCCCCAGGAAATAAGCAAATTGAACGTCAAATTTTACCTCATCATATGTACCACACATATCCTTTGCATTATGCTAGGCTCTTGAAATCTTTGTACAGATGGAATAGGACATGTATCAACATACTGTCCTGGCTTTCTTCCTTTGCATTTTTTTCTATTGTTGTTGCTGCTTCTTTTTGTCTTCCTTTTTTTCTTGTTTTGTACTGCTCTGTAACTTTTATTTCGCGGTAACTAACATATAACCCTGTTGTGCATGCAGTATCCTGCTATTCTCTTTTCCCGCTATTATTTGAAGCCCAAGAGTATCCAATTAAGGTTCTCTTACTGCTGTTGCATGCTTCACTGATGTGGATTGGGTTCTCCTCGCATTTTGCCACAACTGCTAGAAAAACAGCTGAATCCGAACAGAAAAGATATGACAAAACGAGGTTCGTCATTGGTTGGTTTGGGAAGTTATACTTGGTAGGTCTCCCGGCTGTTGAGATATATGGACAATTAGTTCATCCGATCCTCTTCGCCGAGAGCCTTCCTTTCTTGCCGCTTATGTTGATCAGCATATACTGTGCCTTTGGAATGATGTACTCATGGATGTGGCAGTTGAGGCAGATTATTAAGTTACATTAACACAGGTAGGATACAAATACCAGCTGCTTATATACATATAATTTGATACTCGTAGCTAAAATGCTAAATCTAGATTGGCTTTGTAGCATCATCTGTAGACAGTTTCGAGAATTTCAATCTAATAGTAGCAAAGTTTCTTAGAGGGCAATAGCTTCATTATTGACTTGTATCAGAGTTGTTAGTGCTCATTTCTTTTCTTAAATGATTTGCAGGAAGTTGCCTGTTAAAATTTTAATTTTAAAGAAGAATCTACCTTCATTGGTTTTTGGCAATTGTTTGACATCTTTTTGTTACTTCTTTATTATGTCTTTCTGGATATAGTTCCATTCATATAGAGTATTCGCTGATTTTTTTTCAAGGGGAAGAAAACGACAAAAGAAAAAAAAATGGGGAATAAACTACGCAAACTATTTGTTCAATGGGCTAATAGCCCGTTTGGCCAAGCTGCAAAAATTAATTTATTTTGAGAAGTATTTTTTTTTCAAAAGTGCTTTTCTCAAAAGTACTTTAGTGAGAAGTAATTTGTGTTTGGCTAATTAATTTGAAAAATATTTTTGAGCAGCAATTAGTGTTTGACTTAGCTTTAAAAAAATATTTCTAACTGTATTTTCCTCAAAAGTGCTTCTCAAAAAAGTGCTTTTGGAGAGAAATTAATTTTTTCTGCTTCCCCAAGAATTAGTTTGATTCTCCCTATAAAAATAGTTAAGGAAAAAGGGGCGCCGGCCTCACATGGACGGAGATGCTTATGTTTATCATATCACGGCTTCAAGGTCTCCGCAAAATAAAAATCTCCAAACCATAGAAAGTAGGTAGGGTCGACGCCCGCCTCCCCCCAAACTGTACTTGCAAGTTTCCCCGCTCTTCTCTATGAAGAATGCCTCCTCGTTCTTCGTCCATTCCCGTTCGCCGGTTTCGAATTCTAACACAAAATGTCCCACGAAGGTTCGACTAGTAGCACTTTGTCGGACGCCAATTCGGGGGATATTACTAGCACTCAAGTTTTGAGTGATATCACCGCTCTTTTTGAGCAACGAATGGAAGTGGGAAAGAATTTACACCAGAATGGAGTCCAATAGAGTTCTGCCAAGCGGTTTTTGGGGAAGAAGCGACAAAATTGCTTCTGTTTTTTCTTAAAAATACTTTTTTTTCTTCCAAAAGCTTGGCCAAACATCTCAATTTTTTGCCAAACAGGGTATAGGCTATTGCAAATAGACCATGAAATTCAAGAAATAAATGGATCAAGAAAAATACTTTTAACTGCGAATAAACACTACTATGTTATAAATATAATTCTATTTAAAGTGAACGTCTATATTTAGAGAGATTCTAGGGTTTATTACTTGGTGGCTAAGATCTCCTCTCCCTACTTCTCTTTGCAATACTCTTCTTCTTCTTCTTCTTTTATTATTTCATAACACGTTATCAGCACAAAACTCCACCCAATTAAACAAAGGGCTTTGGATAGTAACCTCACGCTGACGTGAAACATAGAAGTCAATTGAATTCGCTCCATTAATAGTAACTTTTAATAGCTTATTTGGAGGAAAAAGTTGTTGCGTTCAAGAAGCAAAAAAGGAATTACATTAGCTGTATTGGTGATGAGTCAGAGGCATCTGTTTTGGTCACTGAGCTTTGGGATACATGCATAGTGCTCGATTTGTCAATAGTTTTGAGCATAATAATTGCTAATTGATCCATGAACGTCTTTAAGAATGAATTCTAGATTTAAGGTAAATACTTTACTTTTTTCTCTTAAATTCTTGACATTCTATAATTTGATTTTAAATACAAGTGTAGATGATAAATTTTGATTGCAACTCAAATGGGGTTTAAAAAAAATTATAACCACCCAAAGTGAAAAAATTTCTATGCAATGCCATGACCAAATTCATGTATGATAGTGGGCAAAAAATTAAAACCCCGTCCCATTAAATTTGCTCCATTCTCATTCCCTTTAGAGAATGTGATAGCAGTATGTGATAAGTCTGAAAGAAGATAAAATTACTACTATGAATGTATCAATGGATGTGGACGTGGCAATAGACGAATAAATTATAATCGTCATCACTGAGTAATGAGAATAATAAGGATTTTCAAAATAATCATTCAGTATGTGAAAGTAATATTTGTCATCTATTTGACATGAGATTTTATATAGCACATATAGATGATTATGTTCCATTCATGATGGGAATGTGAAAATATCGGATTTATGAAGACATATTCATTTTTGGAAGAATATGAACGTGCTATTGGTATTGAATATACCACACTCATCTCTAGAAGGGGGTTTGAGATGAAAAAAATAAATAATGTCATTATTATTGCATGAATGGTCATTGGTCACGTACCTATTGTACGCCAAAATATTTTGGCAATGTGATCATTAAAGGACATCAATAATGCAAGAAACATTTCTTGCATATAATTTTGGCCATGACCATGTGATAGTACAAAATTAATTGAGAGCTCTAGAAGAGCCAATTATACTATTTTGGAGAAATACAATTGATTACCAATAAGGTATTGTGTTGTAGTAAGTCTCTAAGAAACTTATTCAGTTTCCAAAATACACGCGAAAGCGGTTGATTATATTGAGACAATAAATAAAGGAAAGATTTGATATCTTCTATTACTACAACTTGTAGCGGAATAATATGTATGTGAAAAACTACCCGCTTTATTCTCCAGTTTGTACTACACAAACAAAAGAATGCCTCAATAAAGTGGATGTTTATTGATATAAAAATCCATATCATAATAAACTTGGAGTTTATTGATAATTGTACATGTCATTGTATAAACCTGAACTTATCAATATTGATAATTTATTCAGTTGGCATAATTAGTTTAGTAACTTCAATTTAAATATGGTATGCAAAGATAATAGAGAATTCACATGGGTAAATCTTAAAGAGCTAGAAAGTTCTTTACGAATTCTCTTATATTGCTTGTTCTCATTAATTAATTTACTAACTAAAGTTGGGATTGAATCCCATAAATTCTTGAAATATCATAGGTGAATATGGGCCCTTCACCTACCATGTATACCACATAATATGCATCTATGAGATGGTTACATGTGCGATTATTTTTAACACACAACTTGGTGTTTGCGAGGTAATTTGCTCAATAATTTAATTTAGAGCATAATTTCCAGATTTTCTATCCAAGATAGCTTATCTTGACAAGTTGAGCTACATCACATTTGGTTTTGCAAAAATAATTTATTGAGTGCCTCCACTTAATAGCTAAACTATTGCTTATGAGAACAAAGTTATCTATATCGGTTTGATATAGGTTATATACAAAAGTATATTACATTCTCCCCTCACAAGTGGTTCTGGGTCAAGAACCAAATAATTCCATCTTATTATTATTGATGTGCAGTATATATTGATTAATACCATAATGCACAAAGATAGATTCTCAAAGTTGAGGAAACAAGTTAGTTTTTCTAACATGAGGAGGAGACACAACAAACAATTCAGAAAAAGTTACGCGGAATGAATTATCGTGTATATATCTAGATCCTCGAATACGATAATATGAACTTGAAGTTCATAAAAAGATAATTCATATGCAATATATTGCAAAGTATGCTAGACGCCATTTCTGACCCAAAGAAAGTAACTATATTCTCATTGAAAATGCTCATATTAAGTCCTAGAAGGACAAAGTCTATGGTACGCTTAAAGCATACAGACAGATCGGTTTTAAATAAACTTCTTGATAAAGAAGATGAGCAAATGATCAAAGTGATCATAATAAGGAGGCAAGTGATCTAGAAGATCACATGACATAACACTTCATAAAATCTCACGAGAGATTCAGGTACCTGAAAATATGAATGAATAGATCTCTATGTTATGTATTTATGAAAAATATTGGAACCGATATAAAATATTTATCAACGACATCTATCATAGCGCTAAGTATAGATGAAGATCTCAGGTCTATCGAATATAGACACAAAAATATTGGCTAAATGGAAGAGACACAATTCAAGTAGAATTGATTCCATATGAAAGGAATGTAATTTTGGACCTGTAGTTCAAATACTTGAAAGTATAAAGTCAATGGTATGTGCAATCAGTTTTCGATATCTTATTTGTCTAGCATGACATGAAAAACTTGATATGCATCTAAAGTCTATTATATGGCTATATGACTTAACTTATATGTCAATCCATGAAGGATTTAAGTTGCTTGAAGCAAACAATTCTTGATCTTGAAGTACCGCTTCCTTAGTGCAATTTGTGCATAAATATATCTTGCTATAACTATAAATAAACATGATAATATGATAGCAAGAGTTTTCACCTCTATGAGAAGATATTGAACTGACAATTCCAACAAGATCATACGAAGACGATACATCTATTAGGGATAATGATTTCAAAGTGAAACAAATTCATTCAAGTTAATATGGCTGATTTATTTATCAAATCACTACCAAAGAACTTTTGAAGATGGTGCACAAAATTGGAATGCAAATGCTTAAAGATGTGAATTGATACTCTCATCAAGGGGAGTTAATGCGCGTTGCACTCTTTTCCCTTGCAAAGTTTTGTCCCGCTGGTTTTTCTTGCAAGGTTTTTAACGAGGCAACCAAAAGGCGTATTGTTAGATATGTGTACTCTTTTTCCTTTTCTATAATTTTTTTCCCCATTGGGTTTTCTTCTAGTTAAGGTTTTAACGAGGCACATTATCTGTTGAATAAACATTTAAGGGGGAGTGTTATAAATATAATTCTATTTAAAGTGAATGTCTATATTCAGAGAGATTCTAGGGTTTATTAATTGGTGGCTAAGTCACTTTCTCCTTATAAATAGAGGGTTCTATTCCATTGTAAATCATCCAATATCAATAAGAATTCTCCTCTCCCTACTTTTCTCTGTAATACTCTTCTTCTTCCTTTATTATTTCATAACATACTATATATTATTAAAACCAACGAATATAAGACCTAATCTAATGATTTTAAGAGGAAATTTATACGGTTAGAAGTAAGAAAATATAAAAACCACGACTTTCTCGTTAAAAATAATAATCTAAAAGCATATCCGAAAAGACATAAAATATTATGAGAACAATTTGTGGATTGGACAAGAAATCTAGTTATATGCTTGTTCCAAAAGAAGAGTAGGAAGTTTCAAATATTTTAGTTGGACATTATCCACAGGCCAAGCTCCTCTTCGAGAAATAAAATAAACTAAGGGAAAAACAGTTTAATTTTAATATTTAATTTTCAAAGGAATATACTTGAATTATCTCGCAGTAAGTTCCTTGATAATGACCAAATATATAAAAGAAGGGATAAAATATTAGGTTCCTTGTTGTATAGTCAATGTGGAACAAGTATAAAGGTTTTGATTAATGTACCATTGCTCACCCTTCCTATTTTTAGTATTTGTTTTTCTCAATGCGAGTTATTTTATACTATAATTCGTCATGACATTGCTCATTAACCCCATATAAAAAAAAATCTTTGGTCTTTATTAGCCTTCCAATCTTTATGCCTTTTCTATTTGAGTTCTTTCTTTAAGATTTTTTTTATTTTTCATTTTTCGGATTTATCTCATGTAAGGTTCATTAAAGTTAGACAAAAGGGGTTGCTCTGATGGTAAGCAACCCCCACTTCCAATCGAGAGGTTGTGAGTTTGAGTCTCTCCAAGAGCAAGGTGGAAAATTCTTGGAGGGAAGGATGTCGGGGGTCTATTGGAAACAGCGTCTCTACCCCAGTGTAGAGGTAAGGTCTGCGTACACACTACTCTCCCCAGATTCCACTAAATGAGATTATACTGGGTTGTTGTAAAAGGTTCATTAAAGTGAGAAACCTTCTTTATCTCTACCAAGGTTTTTTGTATTTCAAAAACTTCAGAATTCGATACCTCTAATTAAGATGCGAGAGATTTTATTCATCCCACCATAATCTTTTGCGAGTCTTTAAGATTATATCTACGTTGGGAAAATAAGATAAAGTATAAAGGCATGCCGTTTCTATTCTTACAAAATGCACGTTAAATATATTATAGAAAATGTGTTTTAGCTGACAACAATAATGTGGATTTATAACCTACGTGAAAGTGACCCTCAACTTTGAAACAAATTTTATCTTTCATATATCTATCAAAAACTTGCTACGTTATTTCTCTAACCTTGCTTACTCAATAGTAAACGCAATTAAATAGTATCTTATAATTCTAATTACGTTTGTAACATTGCTCCATTTTTGTAATACACAATTAACTAACTAAACAATTCGACTTTCATATCGATACATCATGTTTCCATACTTTACCAACAAACAAAAAATAGTTCCCTCAACATCTCATTATCATGAATTGTATATGTTATTGTTTCGAATAATATTTACAAATGTTATTATAACAATATTCAATAAAATTTGTTGATTGTCGTTTACTGTAGTAAATCAACCAGATGTAAGTAATTCTAAGCTTTGTGGACCGTGGTTGCATCCATAAGCTATCTTTTGACTGTAATTTATAATTTCTCATTTAAATACTCCCAAAATCTAATCATCGTAAATCATTTTCGTTTTTACCTATAATAATCAGCAAATCCTTATTTTAACTGCTGATCCATTTCATCACTTGGTCCGTAGTCTTTGACATGAACAATCCCCACAAGACACGTAAAAAGAAAAACAAAAGTGTGGTGTTAGTACAATTTAAAAAATAGAGGGATTTGTTGAATTCAACGATAAAAGCAAATTCAGTGTGTGTCCAATTGATTGAGCAAGTAGAAGAGAGAATTGAATACAGAGAAAATGATCGAGCTGTAACATAATTGGGAGAAGAAAATTATCTCTCTCACTTTTTACAGTATAAGCTACAAGTATTTATATACATTTGACTAACTATGGTCTACTTAACTAACAAGTAACTACCTGGGTCAAGTTATCAACTAACTATGGTTAAGTGAACTAACTAACTAGCAAATGGAATATCAGACTAAGTTCCATGTGTACAACTAGCACTATCTTCTACACCCCCCTCAAGCTAGGGGAAATGAAGATGTTTTTCATCCATAGCTTGGAAAGCAAGTGATGATGTTGCAAACGAGGAAGACCCTTAATGAGCACATCGACAGGTTGTTCAACAACGACTAGATAGACAGTCTTGACCAAACCTTGTTGAATCTTCTCGCGAATGAAATTGGCAATCGATATCAATATGCTTGGTCCGCTCGTGAAAAACAGGATTGGCAGCAATCCGTTTGCTATCACAATAAAGAGGCACATGCAGATGAAACTCAATATTGAGCTCTTTGAACAAGCCAATGAGCCAAGTAATCTCAGCGACAGTCGAGGCCATACTCCTGTACTCTTCTTCAGCAGAGCTTCTTGAGATGGTGGACTGTTTCTTCGACTTCCAGGATATGAGAGAATCACCATACATGATAAGGTACCATGTGATTGACCGTCTAGCGTTAAGGCAGGAGGCCCAGTCTGCATCACAGAAGGCACGTCGATGGGCTGCACTAGAAGCAGAAAAAAAAGATACCCAAGCCAGGAGCATGCTTGATATATCTAACCATACGACTAGTAGCCTCCTCGTGAGAAACTTTGGGAGCATGCATAAATTGGCTAAGAGTTTGGACTGCAAAAAGAAATATCAGGCCGACTAATGGTAAAATATAGTAAGTAACCAATCAGTCGTTGATAAACACTAGGGTCGGCAGACAATTTATCACCATTTTCCCCAATATGCGGATAAAAAACAACTGTAGTGAGCTTCAATTTAGGTTTCAATGGGGTAGCTAAAGGCTTAGAACCAGTCAATCCCAAATTAGAGAGGAGCTCTAGAGCATATTTTCGTTGATGCATCAAGATGCCCTCCTCGCTTCTAGCAAATTCCAGCCTAAAAAAATATCTTAGCTCTCCAAGATCTTTAATTTTAAAACTATGTTGCATAATGCCTTTATTTTCTAGATGAGTTCAAAGTCATTACCCGTGATCAAGAGATCATCTATATAGATCAATACTATGACCATTTTGTCTAACACCTTCTTAGTAAGTAAAGAGCAATCTAGATGACTCTGAGTAAAACCAGAAGACACTAAAGTTGTGGTCAATTTAATGTTCCACTGACAAGAGGCCTCCTTAAGTTCATAGAAAGACTTGAGCACTCCTACAAACATGTTGCTCCCTATGTAACTGTGTGACGCCAGGAGGTAACTGCATCTAAACCTTCTCAGTTAAATCACCCTGCATGAATGCATTAAACACATCCATCTGATAAATCTGCCACTTGTGAGTTGCTGCTAAAGGTATAGCTTCTCTCACTGTCACTATTTTCACCACAGGTGAAAAGGTTTCTTGATAATCAATTCCCTCCTTTTGACTATAACTCTTTGCGACATGTCTTGCTTTGAACCTTTCAATATCATCTGAAACTTTATACTTTATCTTGTCTACCCATTTAAAGCTAATGGCTTTCTTCCTAGGAGGAAGAGGCATGATGCACCAAGTATGGTTGTCTTCCAGTGCTTGTATTTCTGCTTTTATAGCATCAACCCATCTAGGGTCCTTTGCAACTTCAGAGTATGTTCTTGGTTCAACTTCTGTGGAGAGCTTAGCAACAAGGCTCTGATAAGTAGGTCCAAGAGCCATCACAATATACATACATACATATATATATATATATATATATATATAATGGACTTTACCAGATAGGTCGTCATAATTCAAATCAGAAAACTCCAAGAAACATCGGGTTTTTGACAAATAATACGCACGATTCTATAGGAATATTTTATAGAAATACTGAGGTGCACGTCTCGATCCCATCACAATCTGATATAAAATCATAGATACATCTATTATACTGGTGAGGCGAACGACCATCTCCCGTGAGAGTGTGGTACATAATCCTGCTAAGGCAAATGACCCAATCCCATAAGATGTGCGCACTGCCGAGGGTCGAACGACACGAACCATAAACGTATCTATCTTGCTGATGCGAACGTCCTGAAACCATTAGAATAAGAAGCTTTGACGGGTCCTTGACCCCACTCACGAAGGGACATGTGAGTTATAAGGAGCTTTGAACCTTACTATTAGAATGCATAACGCGGGAGAAATTTGTAAAAGGAGTAAAATTATTCGCTATTAATCACGAAGCCCGTCGAATCTCTACAATAACGATTCTATCACTCTACAAAAGTCTAGTCTCGAGTCGTAATGTAACATAAAGGAATTTAATAGGCAAAGGACTGCTCAAATAGTACAACTATTGCATGGTGCGAACCTAAGTCTACTCGAATAATAACATGGATTTAGCTACGTACGGACTCTCGTCACCTCTTGCATACGTAGCTCCCGCAAGAAATAGCACATATCAAATACATCACCTAGGGGTAGTTTCCCCCCTCATAGGGTTATACAGAAGACTTACCTCGCTCTGAAGTTGTATAACCGGCTTCAAAGCCTCTCTAACAACTCAAACTAATGCTCGTCGACCCAAAAACTAGTCAAACAAGGTACAAACCAATCAAAATATACTCTAATACCCATAATCAATCAATTTAAAGAATTACCAACCCCGCTAGAAAAGTCAATGAAGTCAATCCTTGAGCCTAGGTGCCCGGATTTCGAAAATTTTTAAAGATAAGATTTACCTATAACACCATGAACTCAAATATATAATGTATTCCTAATTTTATATCTAATTTCATGGTAAAAATCCAAAAATACCAACTTATATTTTTCTTTCAAAATTTCGCAATTTCTACTAGTTTTCATTGTTAAATCCTTGTAGAATCCATGTAGTTAGATAATAATATGCGGGAATTAATTACCTTGCAGTAGATGATGAAAATCTCCCCTTGGAGCTCTCCAAAAATTACCCAAACCAAGAGAGAAATGAGTGAAATGAGCAAAATCCCGATTTAAAACAACCTGCCCAGGTTTGCATTTGCGCACAAAAGCTTCGCATTTGCGAACACAATTGTTAATGAACAGTGTTCACAATTGTGAATGAACAATGCCTCACCGAAAACCAGCAAACCCAAACTTCTCCGAAATGATACGAAACCACCTGAAACTCATCTGGATCCTCCCGGACACAAACCATATATGAATTTCAATCATAAAATACTCTACAGACTTGCTCGCGCACTCAAAAAATTGAAAAGAGGTGGTGTTGCCCCGATATTGACCATAGTCAAATTCTAAATTTCTTAACTTTACTAGTCTCCCAACCAATAATTCAAAATACACCCAAGTCCCTCGGGACCCCGTTAAATCATACCAGCAATTCCCAAAATATGAGACGAATTTAGTCGAGGTCTCAAATCTCATCAAAACAATTCCGAAACTACGAATCGCACCTCGAATCGAATTATGAGTAATGAAATTTTCAAATTCTATAATTTGCGCCAAAGGGTATTAAATCAATTCGGAATAACTTCAAAATTCACACACAAATCATAAATGATATTACTGGCCTATTCTCACTTTCTGAATCGAAATCCAACCCTGATATCAAAAAGTCCACTCCCGTTCAAACTTTTCAAAAACCTTCAATTTTTAACTTTCACCAAATGACCCCGAAATGACCTACGGGCCTCAAAATCCACATTTGGACGTGCTCCAAAAACCAGAATTACCATACAGAGCTATTGCCAGTCCCGGAATCCCAAACGGACATCTATAACATTAAAATTCACTTCAACCAAACTTATGAAATTCATCCAAAATACTAACTTTCCACAATAAGCATCAAAATGCTCCCAGGTCATCTAAAATTCGATTCGGATATACGCCTAAGCCCAAATCATTATACGAGTCTATATGAACCTTCAAATCTTGATTCCGATGTCTTTTATTCAAAAGTCAAACTTTAATCAATTTTTCGAACTTTAAGTTTCTGAAATTAGAATTTTCCATCCGAATCAACTCTGGACTTTCCGAAATTTAATTCTAGCCACACGTATAAGTCATAATGCATGAAGTGAAGCTAGAAGGTCTCAAACTTCTGAACAATGCGCTAGAGCTCAAAATGACCGGTCAGGTCATTACACATAATGTTTCTCTTATGATTAGTTATATTTCATTACATAATTTTGATATTATTAATTTTATTGGAAATGGGTAAAGAATTCATTATCGTTGATATTAGAATGTAAAAACAAAACTAACTAGTGTATCATAATTCAAAAATAAGTAATAATATTTAATTAAATTTTAATATATGAGTATAGAAGATTTTAAAAACTATATGTTTGTATTTGTATGTATCTAAAATGATCACTAATTATATTACATTTAAAGGAGTGTTTAAGTTATTGATTTAATGGTCTGTCACTACTTTAATAACTTAATAATTGTCATAAATATAATTAAACACTAAAACTTAAGAGCTAATATAATTGATGTATGATGATATAACAAATCTAAAAAAAATCACATTGGACAGAAAAAGTTGCAAAGAACATATTTGTTACGCTAATAGTTGATTTTTCTATCTTACTTGATGCAAATTCGATATTTATTTTTTTTGTTGGCGTCGGAGATTTTCTTACACATATCTGTGTCACGACCCTACAACGGACTCGAGCGTGATGGCGCATATCGTGAAACTAGGCCAGCTGATACAAACCTTAAAACCAACCAAACAATTATAATAAAACATTTAAAGCCATTAATTAGCTAAAATCCCATAATATAAGTTAAAAATAGACAATGCAGAAACATAACACAACCCAACATCGGAGTGATACCAGTCATGAGTAACTAAAACATATCTAGGAATAAAAAAAGGACAACATTGTTTGGAAACAAGAGATAAAACCAATCTGAATAAGATAGGAAGGAGAAGCACTGGGAAGCGAACGTCAAACAGCTACCTTGTTGACTCCGGAGACCTGCTAGAAAGCTGATCAACACTCGCTATCACGACCCGAGGCTCTTGGATCTACACTCAGGGTGCAGAGAGAAATGTGAGTACACCTACTCAGTAAGTAATAAAAGAAAAGCCAATCGAGCAGTAAGAAAACACGTAACCATGGCATAACGCTACAGGAAAACAGTAGAAGTCCAAAACAATGCAGTAAAGCAGTAAAACTCGTAAAAACATCTCAGTTCAGTAAAACCTTTTAAGCTTCTTTCAATATTTTCAAATGAGTGGTGAAAATAGTGAGAAAAATAATAGAAACGTAAACAACCCCTCGGGCAAAACAAATACCACAACCGCCCCTCGGGCAAAATATCAACAGAACTAGCCCCTTGGGTACCTCACAATCATTCGTATCAGCCCCTCGGGCAACACATGACACAACAATAGCGCCTCGGGCAATATCACATCTCACACTGGGTACTCGCGCCCACTGGGGATGTTAAGACTTTGGAGGGGCTCCTACAACCTAAGCGCTATCACAAGCTATCTCATGGCATAACAAGATGAGGCCCTCAGCCTCTCATATATCACAATCAGTACACGAGCAGCGATGTGCAGCCCCATCCCATGATATCCTCACAATACAGACCCTCGGCCTCACTCAGTCAGAAATCTCTCAAGCCCCTTGGACAATAGTAGAATATGGCTGAGTTATGAAAACAATAGAATACATCATGAGTGAGTACAATTATAAAGTCAAAACAGTGAGTAATAGCAGTAAAAAACCTCTAAGGGTCCGAAACAGTTGGCACGAGGCTCAGATATGGCATTCAGCCCAAAACACGATAATACTTTCCAAAACACAATGATATTAAGTAGTTCTAAATTAAATACGCGACTTAACAGTCATACGGAATGGAGTAAGTCACAATCCCTAACGGTGCACGATTGCACGCTCGTCATCTAGCGTGTGTGTCACCTCAAAGTAGCACAACAATGTGAAATCCAGGGTTTCATGCCCTCAGGATAGCATTTAAATTATTACTTACCCCAATCCAGTCCAAACTCTAGCCTGTGATGCCTTTGCCTCTCGACTCGAACTCTAAATACTCCAAATCTAACCAAAAATAGATTTATACCATCAAAATATACTAAGGAACAAAGCCCACTCGAAAATAACCAATTTGCATAAAAAATCCTGAAATT
Organism: Nicotiana benthamiana; assembly: GCA_034376525.1. Classification (NCBI taxonomy): domain Eukaryota; kingdom Viridiplantae; phylum Streptophyta; class Magnoliopsida; order Solanales; family Solanaceae; genus Nicotiana; species Nicotiana benthamiana. The sequence goes on from CM067323.1 coordinate 62,045,812, forward strand.
AGCCAAACTCGACCCCAGGCCTACGTCTTGAATTCAGATAAAAATTATAAAATTGGAATTCTTACACTCTCACAAGTTCATACATACAAAATACACCAAAATCTGACCACAAACGACCCCTCAAATCCTCAATTTTAAGCTTTAGTTTTCACAAATTTCATATCTAATTAGGTAGAAATCATAATAGGATCGAGTATTGAGTCAAAAAATCTTAACTAAGTGTTTCCCTTTGATTTGGTGGAAGATAGACCAAAAATCAAACATGGATATTTAAACATTCTTCCTAGGTGACATATCCTTCTTCGCGAATGCGGTCAAAGCCTCGTGTGCGAAGCACAAAAATTCATTGACCACTTATTCATTCTCCGCGAACGCGACATAACCCAGGTGAATGCGATGCTTCAGCTATCAAGCCTTCACGAACGCAGCTATACCTACGCAAACAGAAGCACAAAACCTTGGGGACCGAGATGCTCCAATTACTCTACGCGAACGCGGAACCCACACTGCATTCGCGATACACACTCAGACTCAACCTTTGAGAACACGGTACCAACATCACGAACATGAATAGAAACTAGCCAGCCTCATTCAACATCTCTTCGTGACCGGGAGGGTACTCCCGTGAATGCGAAGAGCAAAACTCTACAACAGAACTGAAGAAACAATCTACAATTTCTAAAATAAGGATTTGATTCGTTTAACCACCCAAAACTCACCCAAGGCCCTGGGGACCTTAACCAAATATTCCAACACATCCCATAATACCATTAAAACTTGTTCCAACCCTCGGAACTCTCAAAACAACATCAAATCATCATCAGATTCAAGCCTAAGAATTTCAAAAATATTCAAATTCCTCTTTCGATCAAAAAGTCTATCAAACCTCATGCGAATAACCTGAAAGTTTTCACACATGTCATAAATGACACAGTAGACCTACTCCATTTTTCGGAATTCTATTTCGACCCCTAAATAAAAATTTTCACTATCAACTGAAAAACGCCAAAATTTTAATTTTGCCAATTCAAGCCTAAATCTAACCCGGAACTCCAAATCCCATTCTAATCATGCTCCTTAGTCCAACATCACCTCACAAAGCTATCCAAATCATAAAAATCAAATTCCGAGATTATTTACTCACAAGTCAACTTCTGATTGACTTTTTTAACTAAAAGGCCAATTTAAAAGACTAAGTGTCTCATTTCTCTACAAAACCACTCTGAACCCAAACTAACCAACACGATGGAATGAAATACAGCTAAATAACATATAAAGAAGTAAAAATGAGGGAAACAGAGCAATAACTCATGAAATGACCGGTCGGGCCATTACAATTTGTTTTGTTATTAAATTTATCTGTATTTATAGATTTGCCTGCATCACTAGAAAAATAGTACTTTTTATTTAGCAAAATACATAGGTTACCACCGATCTGTGGATCAAATCCTATTACACACTTTTTGCGGACAAAAATTACCTTACACACTCAACCTTTCTAGAGTGTCCCTAAGACTGTAACGACCTGACCAGTCATTTTGAGTTTTTGCACTTGATCGCTAGTTCTCAGGCATGAATTTCCCTGTATGATATGTTATGATTGATGTAAATCATTGATTTTGGTTCTCTCGTAAATTGGAATGAATTTGAAAGAACAATCTCAATTGAAAGTTTTGAATTTGAAAGGTTTGACTAACAGTTGACTTATTTGTATATGAGCTCAGATCAGAATTTTTATGATTTGGTTAACTTCATTGGTTGATTTATGACTTAAAAGTGTAGTCGGGTTTTGGAGGTACGTGTGAGATTTGGCTTGAATTGATGAAGTTAGTGTTTTGTGAATTCTGGTTGGTAGGTGAAATTTTGATCTGAGGGTCGGAATGAAATTCTGAGAGTTTTGTAGCTTCTTTATGCCATTTTTGATGTGTGTAAAATTTCAAGTTATTCGGACGTCGGTTGGTCAGGTTTTTGATCAAAAGTATATTTTGGAAGTTTTCGGAAAGCTTAGGATCGAATTCGATGTGAATTGGGTATTTGATATTGTTTGAGTATTTTGATGATTGTAACAAGTTTGAACGAGGTTATGGGTTATGTTAGTAGGTTTGGTTGAGGTCCCAAGGATCTTGGGTGTGCTTGGAGAGGTTAAACGGGTCAATTTCATGTTTTGAAGACTTTAGAAAAATTGCAGGTTCCAGTTCTGGTATTTTGTTCATCGCGATCGCATATAGGCCTTGGAGGGAGTATTGCAATCGTTCTTTGCATTCGAACAGATTGATATGTGATCGCATAGTAGATGGAATTTGTTGATCGCGAACGCATAGTGCTAGTCACGTTCGCATAGAGTAAAGTGGACATGAGGTATTGGATTGGAAATTGTTCATCGCGAACGCGGAGTGTGGTCCGCGATCGCATAGTATAAGTTGGCAATGCATTGCATTCACATGGGGTACATCACGTTTGCATAGAGTTAATTCTGAGGGCTGAACATTGTCCTTCGCGATCGCGAAGGTCTTCCCGCAATCGCATAGAGGAAAAATATGCCTGGGCAGAATGTTTTAAAGTAATCTTGTTCTCGAATGTGGGTCTATTTTACCCCATGGCTGCTCGTTTTTGGAGACTTTTGAATGAAATTAAAGAGGGATTCAAAATGAATCAACTTGAGGTAAGAATCTCGGTTTAAAACTCGATTATATTGTGAAATCTACCTAGAAATTCATGAAAACTAAGCCTAAAATTGAAGAACTAGGGCTTGGGATTTTGAGATTTTTAAATTGAGATTTGAAGGGCCATTTAAGGTCGAATTTGAGAGTTTTTGATATGTACGGACTCATGGAAAGATAAGGAACCCGTTTATGTGAAAATTTCTGAGTTTCGAGAAATGGGCACGGGGCTTGAATTTTGCTAATTTCAGGATTTTTGATATTTTTCGATTATTTTCGCTTGGGTTTTGTTTCCTTAGCATATTGTGATGTATTCGTTCTGACTTTAGATAGATTCGACACGCGTGGAGGTCGATTTGAGGGGCAAAGGCATCGCGAGCTAGAGATTTTGCCTGTTCGATGTGAGTAGTGATTGTAAATGTTATCCTGAGGGTTTGAAACCCCGAATTCCATATTGTAGTGCTATAAGGTAAGACACGCGCTTGATTATGAGTGCGGGATAGTTTTCTAGTGGGTATTATGGCTTGGTCCGTCCCGATTGATGATTTTAATGCCTATTTGACTGAAACTTAATTGCTATCTTCATGATTTGGACTGATTGCCATATTTGGGCTTCGTGCCAATTATTTGAACCTCTTTCGGGGATGGTTGTTAATATTTCCTCACTATTTTGATTTTATAATTGAACTCAATCATGTATTTTCCAATATTTTCAAAGCTCAGCCAAGTTTATTTTGCTTTAGCAGTTGAAATTTTATTTCCAATAATATATTTGGGCTGAGCAGCATGTTTTACTATTACCCGAGGGGCTTATGTGATTTTTGACTGAGTAAGGCCGACGGCCTGTGTATGAGGATACTCTTTGATCAGGTTACACGCTGCAATAGTGTTATACTGATACTGATGTGAGGCTGAGGGCCTATACTTGATGCCACGAGATGGCTTGATATTGCGCTTGGGCTGTAAGGGGCCCCTCGCGGAGTCTGCACACCCTCAGTGAGTGCCGTCGATGATAAATGTATCGAGCTGCACGCCACAGCGATATGTGGATCGGGCTGCACGTCGCAGCGCTACCGGTACTGTTTTATGTGTTTACTTTATTTCATTTGTATGCCATTATCTATTGTATGTGCTACTTCATGCAATATCTACCTGCTTTCTTGCCATTATCTGATAACTGAGTGTTGTGACCGAGGGGCAGCATTCTGTGCTTATCTACACTATTTGCTTTGCATTCATTTTTGTAACCACTGAAAAAGTCATTTTCAAAAGAGGTTTAAACTGAGCTATGATGTTCCTCTAAAGATTTCACAACTTCACTGTTTTTCTCAAAAGAGTTTTACACTGCTTCTATACAATATGATGATTTGTTATACGTGATTTCTTACTACCCAGTTGTTATTGACCTTTATTACTCACTGAGTTGGAGTACTCACTTTACTCCCTGTACCTCGTGTGCAGATGCATATATTTGTTCACCCGGTAGCGGGTTTTGAGCTGATTAGAGACTACGTTATCGGAGGTGAGCGAGGTGACCACCAGTATTTGTGGCACCGCATTTCTTCATTTTGTTTATAAATCCTATTGTGTATAATTCAGGTTTTGTAGTTGTCATTAGATTATTATTAATGCTCGTGACATTGTGACACCCCGATTAGGGCTGTGTTGGGTTGTACTTCTGCGAATTAATAATTAAATCATATTTTAACTGTTTATGAGCTGTATAACTGCTTAAAAGAGGTGTTCTCAAGCGGTCTAGTTGGCATTGTCTTCACGAGAGGTACCATCACGAACGGAGCGGGGTTTGTGTCGTGACAAGTTGGCATCAAAGCCTAGGTTACATAGGTCACACGAGTCATGAGCAGATTTAGTAGAGTCTCGTGGACTGGTATGGAGACGTCTGTATTTATCCCCGAGAGGCTGCAGAACCTTTAGGAAATTCAGCTAGAAAAGTAGCTCTTGAAATTCCTTCCACGCGTTCGCATGTGCGCATGAGCGCTAAGTATCGGATGTGCCTTGATGGCTTGTGATTCCCTGATCGAGGGGCAAGACGTGATCTCTGTGAGTTTGATGTGGGTCCAGTCTGAAGGACCTGAGGCCGGATCTTTGCCTATGGCTTGAGCATTGAGGTGCTGATTGTGTGAGTAAGTGTATTGAACTTATATGTTCGGCATTGTCCATATTAGTGGATGTGTCGGTTGGATAGCCATGTGACGAGTATGTTAGTATCGCGAGATGTATTTATGTGACTTGGAAGTGACGATGAATGTCTGCTAGATGATAGAAGAACTATTAGGTTGAATTCCATCGTGATTCGAGGTATAACCCCGAGTTATCGTTGTGTGAAGGATCTTTTCATGTCTTCCGATTGTGAGTGAAGTAAAATCCATGTCGCAGTATGAGTTCAGACTCAGGAAGACTAAGTGGCTGCAGACAGTTTATGAGGGTTAAAGGTATATAGAAATGTTATATTGAGGAGAAGTAGGTGGGTAATGTCCTGCGGAGTGTTCTGAAGTGGTGTAATCCCTATGTGTATGTTATAAGATCTCATGTGTAATTGAAAAGTACGTATTGAAATTTGAAATTTCGGGTCGCTTAAGAGAGTGGGCTTCACTGTTGCGGGGATGAATGAGAGATTCGCAAAAGATTTGCAGTATTAGATAATCTGTGTTTTCACAAACTTATAAATGATTTTGGTTTAATCTCACTATGGTATTGTGGCATCAATAGAGTAAAAGTGTTATGAGTTATTGAGTGTATCTTGATCTCTGGCTTCGAGCCAAGTGGGGAAGTCTGTTGTGAGCAGTTGATTGCACAATTAGGTGCTATGTTGGTTCCAGTTTGGGGCGTGCGAGTGAATTAGCTATGGCTTGAGTAAAGAAAAAATTTGACAAGGGTTATATTATGTTTCATAGGGTATGAGAATTCACGGAATGTCTAGAGTTGTTATTGGTAAAGAATGTTCGGAGCATAGAGTAGGAAGTTGCTTGGCTGTTTTGGGATTAAAATTTCATTCTGCGGCTTCGGAGAGCCAATGAGGCACGGGTGGATCTGTTCGTTAGGTTAGGTATACTGCAGTTTGAATAAGAGTGAATGAATTGTGAGGATGGCTCTAATATGTTCAAGATTCTACAGAGAACAATCGAGTATTTTAAAGTTGCATGTGTGGTTAGAAACTGTGTTTTTATTATGAGAGGTCAAGACTTGTGGTATTCCTATGTTAATTATGGGATTCTATGTATGAGTATCAGGAAAGTAAAAGTAACAGATTTAGATTCGCGGGGGAGTTCTTCAGAGTAAAGTATTCTAGAATATGGTATTTCTGGGAATATTTGAGAGAGTGTTCAGCGGCTTATGGATCTTAGACAGTATGGTCTTATGCTTGGGTCTCGTGCGGTAAGCCTGGGTTGAGGAATTTTGGTGCTACAGCAAGAGGGAATGTTAAGTTGAAAATGTATCAGAAGGAAATTTAGATCGATAAATAGCTTAATAGTAGACTGAGTCAGTATGTAAAGAATATGATTAACGCCTTGTGCGTTTCAAGGAAATGAGCTCTTACAGGTATTTTGCAGCAATGCTCTTGGGTTTTGATGGCTTGCTTAGCTTGGTCGAGTTAGAAGGATTCAGTCCTGGTAGGTCTGATTTGTGCAAAGGGAATTCGGAGAGTTCTTGATGGATTTTAACCATAGTTTAGAGATGTATAGTTTCTATGGGCATGCGAAGCATGGAAGGTATAGTGATTTTTTCTTCTAGATGGGATCAATGAAAGTTCTTGGCTAGATAGGTTACAGTTCAGTTTTGAAAAGGAGTTCATAAAACTCTTAAGCAGCGGGTGGCCTCAGATAGTCAAGGGAATGATATTTCTAGAAGTGATTTGACGATAGTATATGTTCAGAAAAAGGGCAATGTGATTAAGTTGATGGCACTTCGGTAGTATTGCGGCACTTTTTTGTTAGATCGACTGGTGATATTAGGGTTTGCTTGGTGGCACAGGAAAATTTTAGAGTATCTATCGTGGAATGATGGGGTATGTAAGGTGTGGTATGCTTTCGGATGGCAAAATTAGGATCAGGTACGATAATTCGTGTACTATATGCAGTTGGAGACTGGGAGTTCTCATGTGCAAGCTAGGTTGTGGATGTGGATCATGTTTATCAGCACCGTTTAGTGGCTATTGGGATTTAGAGGCTCGAGTGAATCTTTCATTGCTGGTATGTTAGATTTTGGATGTGATGTCGGAGTTCAGACTGGTTGTCTCAATGTTGGGTTATTCTTGACTATTACGCCATGGGCTATGCCGAAAATGCCATGCGTTAAGTGGCGAGGTCCGTTGGATTATGTTCTAGTAGAGTGAGTTGTATTTCAAAGACCTAGCGGATGGTTGGGAAGGACGGTTTTTCTTAATTGGGCTTTCGTGATGGATGTTAGTGTAGAAGTTTCTACCATTGATTCAGTTCTAGTGTTGAAGGACCTTCGGATGTGTTTCTTGTGGCCGGGCATGTTGCCAGGCGAGGTTGTTGATTTCTATATTGATTTGGTTTCGGGCACCATATCGTATGGCTCTGGTAGGAGTTATAGGAGTGGAAGGAGCAGCTTCAGACTTCCTTGTTAAAGAGTTCATTGGCAGGCCAGTGTGGATGCGTGTTCTAGCTTGAGTTGGCTTGGTTGGACCCAAATTATATTGTTGAGGGATATGTTGATTCGACTGTATAGAGCTTATCAGTGATCTGGAGAGATCTATAAGTTGCTTTCTGTGTTGCGAGACGTTACGATTTGTTGGTTATGGGCACATGTCATGTGTGCGGTTCTATCGAGGTTCATAGCGGAAGTCGAGCGAGAAGAGTAATTGGGTGTCGCTCGGTGAATGACATATTGGTTATGTCCTATTGGGTTTGCATGGTATATGTTACTTGTTTCACTGCGGGTGTTATGATTTTTTCTTCGGTTCTAGACATCACATAGAGTGTGGTTGTCGCATTCGAGCATAGTGACTTGAGGTATTTCATGCGGAGCAGTGTTTGGATAGGATCGTGCATTGCTGGAAAGCTATGTGGTGATATGATCTTGCTGGTTAAATTTATGTGTTCTATCCTATGATGTGAGGCAAGTTCTCAGCGTTGTGTTGTGGTGGTACGGTCGAGCTTGAGGTACAACTCTTTCAATTAAGTCATTTTCATGATTTGAGTATGTTCGGACTGTTACTTATTTGTGAGCGTTGTTATGCAAGTTGTGGCTTAGGCCCGTATTGATGTGTCATGTCACCAGGGTGGTGTGTTTGGTTAGAAAAGATCGTTGGGTTCATTAATAAACACAAACAGATTCGATTTCAGCATGTTTGATGGGTAAATATCGAGATTCAGTTCAAAAATTTGCTATGGTAATTGCCAGGGGAGGAATGGCCTCATGAATGGTTGATCCGAGAAATGGTTATTGTTTATTGCGTGTTTCATTTATCGTTGGCAGTATATAAAAGTGTTGGAATGAGACTTTAGCTGATAAGAGATTTTCTATCGGTATTTGGTTGTTATGGGCAGCTGCTGTGAATGGAAGTCATCGCTGTATGTGCTTGAGTTATGTGATATATCATATAATTGCACCTGAGGTTGCAGGCATGGGCTAGTATGTTGAAACACGTTCTCAAACTAAACGTGTGTTGATCTGTGTAGGTATTGATAAATGACAAACCAACGAGCATGGAACGTTAACAGTCAAGCACAAGAGAAACAAGAACAAGATCAAGTAAAGCAACGAAGTTATACTTGGGTCGTTTTATAGTGTGATCTTGATTCAACAACAGATTCAACTATTGGCTTCTCTCGTAAAATCATTTTCATCAAAACATGCATCTTTGAATTAAAACAAAATGATTTTCATTTTAGCCAAAATAATTTTTAAACATATCTTTTAAATCTGGACATATATAATCGATTATATATGCTACATAATCGATTATATTAAGACCGCCAAAACTGGAATTTTCAAAAACAACAGAACAATCGATTATATACTTGTTTAACAATCGATTATATTGAGACAGTGCTTAAACTGAAATTTTCAAACTGCAAAGTAATCGATTATATGTTTTCCACAATCGATTACATTGAGACAGTGTTTAAATGAAATTTTCAAAGAAGCAAAACAATCGATTATCCTTTTCAACTAATCGATTATGTTCAGAGCATTGCCAAAGTGTTGTTTTAAACTTTAAAAAATAATCGATTATACACAGCTGATAATCGATTATGTTAGCACAGAATCTTAAACTGATTTTTGAACGTTAACGTACAATTGATTATGTTTCATAAACAATCGATTATTCTCCTTAAAATCAGGATATGATCTTTTGAAAGATTTGCATATAATCGATTATACAGTCTACATAATCGATTATTCTCCCTAAAATCACGAGACTGTTTTTTGAACGTTGGTCAAATAATCGATTATATAGACCATCTAATCGATTATATGAGCACAGAATCAGGAATTTTGTTTGACAATTATGCAACGGTCTGGGGCATTTTGAGGCCTATAAATACACCTCTAAATCACTTTTTTAAGTACAACAACTGAGCATAAACTTACAAAAGCTTACATACTCTTGCATCAATTATTTCATATTGAATTCATCACTTTTGAGAGCCAATTTCTTGAAGAAGTTGTTGTATTCTTGAGCTTATTAATTTGTACTCATATCTACTCTTTGAGAGAGCAATTGTATTAGTGAGTATTGAGTGTTTATACACTTGAAGGGAAATTCTATAATCCCTTGTTGTAAGAAGGAACATTTTATTCCTTCGTTTGAAGTCTTGAAGTGCGGTATCTTCGAGCAACGGTTGTTGAGGCTTGTGTGACTCAAGTTCTCAGTTGTAGCGGTTTGTTAAGCACCCGGAAGCTTAACAAGTTTAGTAGAACCTCGAGAGAGTCTCTCGGGAGACTGGACGTAACCACACTTGTGGCCAACCAGTATAAAATCGGTGCATCTCTTCCATACTCTTTTAATTCCGCAATTTGATTCAAGTTAATTTTTATTTCTGCAGAATTTTTTATAAAACGCTATTCACCCCCCCTCTAGCGTTATGCACTTATTCTAACAATTGGTATCAGAGCCTAACTCTCTGTAAGACTTAACCGTTTGAGAGAAACTTTCCATGACTTCTACTCGTAGTGCTTATGCAGGAATAGGTGAAGGTTCATGCACCACAAGGCCACCACTATTTGATGGAACCAACTACACCTATTGGAAAGAGAGAATGAGGATATTCATCCAGTCAAATAACTTTCATATCTGGAAAATTATTAAAAATGGAGAGCAACTACCAACTAAAAAGGATGGTGATAAACTCATCCCAAAATTAGAAGAGGAGTATGATGCGGATGATATAAGAAAGGTAGAGAACAACGCAAAGGCAATTAATATGTTGTACTGCGCAGTAAATCCCGATGACTATCGGAAAATATCATGCTGCACAACCGCAAAACAAATGTGGGATAAGCTCGAAATCACATACGAAGGCACAGACCAGGTACGTGAAGCAAAAATTGATTTCTTAACTCACGAGTATGAATTGTTTCACATGAAGGAAGGTGAGAAAATAGACGACATGTTTGAACGATTTTCAAAAATCGTCAATGATCTTCACGCCCTTAAGAAGACATTTACGGATCGGGAACTTGTCCGTAAAATTCTCCGAAGCCTTAATCCGGAATGGCGTTCAAAGGGCGATGCTATCCAGGAATCAATTGGGGTAACAAATGTCACAATCGACGGGCTAAGAGGTAACCATAAAACATATGAGTCTACTATTCTTAACCCTCCTGTAGATGATCAAAGGCAAAGGAAAATTGCCTTAAAAGCAAAAACGGCTCAACCTCAAATTGATGAGGACTCAAGCAACGATGACACCGAGCTCGGCCTCGTCATCAAAAGATTCCACAAGTTCATGCGAAAGGAGTATGAACGAAAAGGTAAGAAACAAGGAGGTGAGTTAAAATGCTATGGATGCGGAGAACTCGGGCATATTAAACCAAAATGCCCAAACGCCAAAGTGGAGAAGAAGGTAGGTAAAAAGCAAAGAGCCTACATCTCTTGGGGAGGCGACTCCGGCGACGAATCTAGCGACGGAGAAGAAGAGGAGACCGCAAACTTATGTCTCATGGCAAATGAAGAAAAACAAAACGAGGTATGTACCACTTCCAGAAATAAATTCACTTTTGAAGAATTGCAAGACGCCTTTGATGAACTTTATGATGAGTTTATTTGTGCTTCAAAAACAATAACTGATTTAAGAAAACAAATTTCTTTAAAGGAAAAGGAAGTTGAAAAATTAAATATCGATAATGAAAAGTTGAAAGAAGAAAACCGGTTTTATGGCAAAAGAAGCATGGACAAACCCGAAGGCTCAAACAAAGGTTGTTCTTCTTGCAAATCTTTGAAAGAAGAAGTAGATAGTCTCAAAAGCACATTACACAAGTTTAATTCCTCGCACAAAAATTTGAATAATGTTCTTGATAATTTGAAATCCACTAAGCACGGTATAGGATTTAAAAATGAGCCTAAAGAAAAGGTTGAGTCCATTCCTAAATCACCTAAGACTTAACCTAGGGAAATTAAAATAAATCCACCTAGAAATAGTAACCCTAGAAATGTTAATCATCCTAGAACAAATGTTCGAAGAAATGTTAGCATGTTTAGACCACCTAGACAAAATCCTCGAAAAGTGCATCAAAATTATTTTTATAAAAATAGGATGAACGGATTTAGACCTTCTAATTACTATCATCCTAGAAGAATGCATAATCCAAATGTCATTTGTCACTACTGCCACAAAATAGGGTATATAGCTCCCGTGTGTTTTACTCGACATCGGCACATCAACACGAGTCAATCACACTACCACGTTGCACCTAACGTACAAGGACCCAAAATGGCTTGGGTACCAAAATCTCATTGATTTGTTTTGAAGGGATCAAGTGTACTTTGGTACCTTGATAGTGGATGCTCCAAACACATGACCGGGGATGCATCTAAATTCCTTCAACTAGAACCCAAGGAAGAAGGAAGCGTTATCTTTGGTGACAATAACAGAGGACAAATTATCGGCATTGGCTCGGTCGGTAAGGACGAAACCTCCGCTATTAAAAATATCTTGTTAGTTAAAGGTTTAAAACATAATCTCTTGAGCATAAGTCAATTATGTGACAAGGGAAATCTTGTTTTATTTGATTCCGAAGAATGCTTGGTTATTCGTCGTCGTGATTTCAAAATTATTCTTCGTGGCATTAGAATAGATAATATCTATATGGTTGATCTAGAAAATTATTCATCAAGTTTTGTAAATTGCTTATTGAGTAAAGTAGACGACATGTGGCTATGGCATCGTAGAGTAGCTCATATAAACATGAATCTTTTAAACAAACTAGTCTCACAAGATCTAGTAATTGGTCTTCCAAATATTACTTTTGAAAAAGATTCTATTTGTGACTCATGCCAAAAAGGAAAACAAACAAAAGCTTCTTTTAAATCAAAGAATATTGTTTCAACCAATAGACCTTTACAACTTCTTCACATGGATCTTTTTGGACCATCTCGAGTTAAAAGTCTTGGTGGAAATTTATATGCTTTTGTAATTGTTGATGACTACTCTCGATTCACATGGACATTGTTTCTAGCTCATAAAAGTGATGCATTTCATGCTTTCAAAAGTTTTCTTAAACGTGTGCAAAATGAAAAGAGTACAACCGTCACTTCCATAAGAAGTGATCATGGGGGAGAGTTCGATCATAATCTATTGTTTCAACCAATAGACCTTTACAACTTCTTCACATGGATCTTTTTGGACCATCTCGAGTTAAAAGTCTTGGTGGAAATTTATATGCTTTTGTAATTGTTGATGACTACTCTCGATTCACATGGACATTGTTTCTAGCTCATAAAAGTGATGCATTTCATGCTTTCAAAAGTTTTCTTAAACGTGTGCAAAATGAAAAAAGTACAACTGTCACTTCCATAAGAAGTGATCATGGGGGAGAGTTCGATCATAATCTCTTCGCGGATTTTTGTGACGAACTCGGTATTGAACATACCTTTTCGGCTCCACGTACACCACAACAAAATGGAGTGGTGGAACGGAAAAATCGTTGCCTTGAAGAGATGGCTAGAACCATGCTCGATGAGTCAAAGGTTTCCAAGAAATTTTGGGCGGATGCCGTGAGTACCGCTTGCTATGTTTTAAACAGAGCAATCATTCGACCGATACTCATGAAAACCCCATATGAACTCATATCTCCCATCTTAGAGTTTTTGGTTGTAAATGTTTTATCCATAATAATGGAAAAGATAATTTGGGAAAGTTTGATGCAAAATCTGATGAAGGTATGTTTCTTGGTTACTCATCTCGTAGTAAAGCGTATAGAGTATTTAATAATCATACTGAAACTGTCGAGGAGACCCCTCATATTGTATTTTGTGAAAGTGATGCTCGCTTGGCGAGAAAGGAATTTTGTGATGATCTTGCAGAATCTATAAACAAGATGAATATTCAAGACAAGGAGCAAACGGAAAATTCAAAGGAGATTCAAGATGAACCCATGGAACAACTGCAAGAGGAGACACAATCACAAGAATCGATGATGCCTAAGGCTTGGAGGACGTCTAAAGACCATCCTCTCGACAAGGTAATTGGCGACATGGAGAAAGGGGTAAGTACTCGAAACCTTCTCAAAGTCACCATAAGTCATATGGCATTTGTTTCCCAAATTGAACCTACTACCATCTCCGAAGCAATTGGGGATGAGCATTAGACCTTGGCAATGCAAGAGGAGCTTAACCAATTTAAATGTAATGACGTTTGGGAATTGGTGCCAAGACTCGATAATCATACCATAATTGGTACGAAATGGGTTTTTCGGAATAAATTAGACGAAAATGGAATTATCACTAGAAACAAAGCTAGGTTAGTTGCAAAGGGTTATAATCAAGAAGAAGGCGTTGATTATGAAGAAACATATGCACCCGTAGCACGTTTAGAAGCTATACGTTTATTACTTGCATTTTCTTCCTCAATGAATTTTAAATTGTATCAAATGGATGTCAAGAGTGCCTTCCTCAACGGATTTATTCAAGAGGAAGTGTATGTTGAACAACCCCCCGGGGTTCGAAGACTCTAAATCTCCGAATTATGTCTTTAAGCTCAAGAAAGCACTCTACGGTCTGAAACAAGCTCCACGAGCTTGGTATGAACGCTTGAGCAAATTCCTATTAGAAAATGAATTCAATAGGGGGAAAGTCGATACTACACTTTTTATCAAGAGTAAAGACAATGACATTCTTTTAGTACAAATTTATGTTGATGACATTATTTTTGGTTCCACTAACGAGTCTCTATGCAAGGAATTCTCAAATTTAATGACTAGTGAATTTGAGATGTCAATGATGGGTGAGCTTACTTTCTTTTTGGGGTTGCAAGTCAAACAAATGAAAGAAGGCACTTTCATTTGTCAATCTAAGTATTGCAAAGAATTGCTAAATCGATTTGAAATGAGCAATGCTAAAGCAATGGGCACTCCAATGAGCACATCCTACCATCTTGACAAGGATGAAAAAGGTAAGGAAGTCGATACCAAAAAGTACCGAGGTATGATCGGCTCTCTTCTTTATAACTGCTAGTAGACCGGACATCATTTTAGCGTTTGTTTATGCGCTCGATATTAATCATGTCCGAAGGAGTCTCACCTAACTGCGGTAAAACGGATAATGAAGTACCTTGTTGGAACGATAAATGTGGGACTTTGGTATCCCAAAGGTTCTTCATGCCAACTTGTTGGCTATTCCGATTCCGATTTTGCTGGATGCAGATTGGACCGCAAGAGCACTAGTGGAACTTGCCATTTGCTCGGTAGCTCATTAGTTTCTTGGTTTAGCAAGAAACAAGCAAGTGTTGCGTTATCCACAACAGAGGCTGAATATATAGCCGCGGGGAGTTGTTGTGCGCAAATCCTTTGGATGAAGCAACAACTCTCGGATTATGGTCTTAGTATTGACCACGTACCTCTTCGATGTGACAATACTAGCGCCATAAGCTTGACGAAGAATCCTATTCTTCACTCAAGAACGAAACACATGGACATTAGGCACCATTTGTAAGAGATCACGTTCTCAAAGGTGATGTCGAAATTGAGTTCGTTGAAACTAAACTTCAATTAGCCGACATCTTCACCAAACCTTTAGATAAAGAGTCGTTCTTCCGTATTCGAAGTGAACTCGGAATTCTTGACTCTACGTTGATCTAATGCATACACTTAGGTTGCATTTATTTTTTGAATAATTACTGACTTGAGAGTCGGAGGTGCCTAATTTTCTTTTGCAGGTATCGCCCCAAAGACAGGGGGAATTCTTTAACACTGGTGTCATATAATCGATTATTTACTACGCATAATCGATTATTTCTAACATCTGAGTTGTGCAGGATTTTTGCAATCATATATAGTAATCGATTATCTGTATCACTAATCGATTTTGTTAAGATTGTTTTACAAGTTTTTGACAATAATCGATTATTTACATTGTCATAATCGATTATCTCTTACCGTCTCTGTTGTCCGTATAACACTGCCTTCATATAATCGATTATCCAAAATTCCTTAATCGATTATCCAACAATCACTCGGGACATTATAACTCACTGCCTTAATATAACCGATTATTCAAAGTCCCATAATCGATTATCTCAGAATCACTTAACCATACAATACTTACTGCCTTCATATAATCGATTACCCCAATCGCATTATCGATTATCTGTCTTCTGACTAATTCAAATATTGTCCATTATCGATTATTCAGGTTTAATAATCGATTCTCAAACGGTCAGTATTCGAATTTTGTTACCGTTTGGCTCCTGCAACACTCACATAATCGATTTTTTTTCTTCTGAATACAATTCAAAAGTCCTTAATAATCAATTATTTCGACTCCATAATCGATTATAGAACGGTCAGTGTTCAAATGTTTTCCATTTCTGACTGTTTGAAATCTCCAAGCAGCCTTTTCCCATTCAATGCTTTTCTTTCCTCCGTTCGATAAATAGGGTCTTCCACCTTCAGTATATTCACCTCAACATCAATCTAAGCTTCAAAAAAATTTCTTGAAAATCTCTCCAAAACTTCTTCAACAGCTCTCAATCTTTCATCAAAATGACGAGCAGGCACACCAAACACTCTCGTTCCAGCAAAAACGTTGCTTCCTCTTCCGCCGCTCCTCCTCCCGTTTTTCCTTACAAAGACGGCTCTTATTTGCGGTTCGACACTGCACTCGAACTAACTCGATTCACGGAAAAATTTGAAAATCGAGAAATCCTTCCTCCTCGCTTTTCGACTAATCAATATCTTGAATCTAGCGCCCCCGCGGCAACTGCAAACATACTTAGGCAAAGCCAACTCCTTGATTTTCTATATCTTAAATATCCTCACATTCATCCTCCCTTGATTCGCGCCTTCTATTCAAATCTTCAGGAGGACGCAGATGGTGATCTTGTTTCAAACATTAATGGAGTTCCAATTCTTTTAACCGCAGAAACCTTACAAATGATCACTCAACTTCCTTGAAATGGGGAAGACATTTCACTTTACACTAGAGAAGCCGGAGCATTATTTGATGAACAACTTCTCTTAAACCAAATAGGGCTTGGAGCATTTGATTTTACTCTAGACAACCGTCGCCCAACCATTAGGGGCATGCTCCCGGAATATCGACTAATCTTCTATTTCATCACTCGAGTTCTCAAACCTCACAAATTCAATCACACCACAATCTCCCATGAGGACGCAAAACTTATGCATGCCATTATCACCGGGGCTCGCATCAAGTGGTGCAAGTTCGTCAAGATCCACATGCTTGATGCCATTGGGGACGATAAACCACTTCCTTATGCCTTTCTTGTAATGAATCTTCTTGAAGCCTCCGGTTTCAACACCACTGTTGGTCCTCTCAAAAAGGGCACCAAACATTGGGAAATTTCCGAATCTTCCTTTCCCAATGTCGGCGAACACGTGGCTCCTCCTCCTCCTCCAACTTCTCAAACGCGTCGCCCTCAAGCTCCAACTCTTCAAACCATTTCAGACCAACTTGCTTCATTGTCCACCTCCGTCAATCGTATTGATCAAAACGTCACTCGATTGACTTATGAGCTTCATGGATACTTTGATCATGTTCACTATCCTTATGCTGGACTTGTCCTTCATGAAGCAGTGCCGGATGATGAGGATGACAATGAATAATTTTTTCTTGCTTGTAGTTGATTAATTTTCTGTTTTTTTTAAGTCTTATTATGTATTCCACTATTTTCTAATAAAATTTTTATTGCTTTTTGTTAATATCAAAAGGGGGAAGAATAAGAGCTATGCACACTAATAAACATTTGCAGGGGGAACTCATAAATTGAGGGGGAATACTTGTCTTGAACTGTCATTAATATAACTGTCATTAATATGCATATCCCGATATTGGTTTGTCATTATCAAAAAGGAGGAAATTGTTGAAACACGTTCTCAAACTAAACGTGTGTTGATCTGTGTAGGTTTTGATAAATGACAAACCAACGAGCATGGAACGTTAACAGTCAAGCACAAGAGAAACAAGAACAAGATCAAGTAAAGCAACGAAGTTATACTTGGGTCGTTTTATAGTGTGATCTTGATTCAACAACAGATTCAACTATTGGCTTCTCTCGTAAAATCATTTTCATCAAAACATGCATCTTTGAATTAAAACAAAATGATTTTCATTTTAGCCAAAATGATTTTTAAACATATCTTTTAAATCTGGACATATATAATCGATTATATATGCTACATAATCGATTATATTAAGACCGCCAAAACTGGAATTTTCAAAAACAACAGAACAATCGATTATATACTTGTTTAACAATCGATTATATTGAGACAGTGCTTAAACTGAAATTTTCAAACTGCAAAGTAATCGATTATATGTTTTCCACAATCGATTACATTGAGACAGTGTTTAAATGAAATTTTCAAAGAAGCAAAACAATCGATTATCCTTTTCAACTAATCGATTATGTTCAGATCGTTGCCAAAGTGTTGTTTTAAACTTTAAAAAATAATCGATTATACACAGCTGATAATCGATTATGTTAGCACAGAATCTTAAACTGATTTTTGAACGTTAACGTACAATCGATTATGTTTCATAAACAATCGATTATTCTCCTTAAAATCAGGATATGATCTTTTGAAAGATTTGCATATAATCGATTATACAGTCTACATAATCGATTATTCTCCCTAAAATCACGAGACTATTTTTTGAATGTTGGTCAAATAATCGATTATATAGACCATCTAATCGATTATATGAGCACAGAATCAGGAATTTTGTTTGACAATTATGCAACGGTCTGGGGCATTTTGAGGCCTATAAATACACCTCTAAATCACTTTTTTAAGTACAACAACTGAGCATAAACTTACAAAAGCGTACATACTCTTGCATCAATTATTTCATATTGAATTCATCACTTTTGAGAGCCAATTTCTTGAAGAAGTTGCTGTATTCTTGAGCTTATTAATTTGTACTCATATCTACTCTTTGAGAGAGCAATTGTATAAGTGAGTATTGAGTGTTTATACACTTGAAGGGAAATTCTATAATCCCTTATTATGGGCAGCTGCTGTGAATGGAAGTCATCGCTGCATGTGCTTGAGTTATGTGATATATCATATAATTGCACCTGAGGTTGCAGGCATGGGCTAGTATGTTGAAACACGTTCTCAAACTAAACGTGTGTTGATCTGTGTAGGTTTTGATAAATGACAAACCAACGAGCATGGAACGTTAACAGTCAAGCACAAGAGAAACAAGAACAAGATCAAGTAAAGCAACGAAGTTATACTTGGGTCGTTTTATAGTGTGATCTTGATTCAACAACAGATTCAACTATTGGCTTCTCTCGTAAAATCATTTTCATCAAAACATGCATCTTTGAATTAAAACAAAATGATTTTCATTTTAGCCAAAATGATTTTTAAACATATCTTTTAAATCTGGACATATATAATCGATTATATATGCTACATAATCGATTATATTAAGACCGCCAAAATTGGAATTTTCAAAAACAACAGAACAATCGATTATATACTTGTTTAACAATCGATTATATTGAGACAGTGCTTAAACTGAAATTTTCAAACTGCAAAGTAATCGATTATATGTTTTCCACAATCGATTACATTGAGACAGTGTTTAAATGAAATTTTCAAAGAAGCAAAACAATCGATTATCCTTTTCAACTAATCGATTATGTTCAGAGCGTTGCCAAAGTGTTGTTTTAAACTTTAAATAATAATCGATTATACACAGCTGATAATCGATTATGTTAGCACAAAATCTTATACTGATTTTTGAACGTTAACATACAATCAATTATGTTTCATAAACAATCGATTATTCTCCTTAAAATCAGGATATGATCTTTTGAAAGATTTGCATATAATCGATTATACAGTCTACATAATCGATTATTCTCCCTAAAATCACGAGACTGTTTTTTGAACGTTGATCAAATAATCGATTATATAGACCATCTAATCGATTATATAAGCACAGAATCAGGAATTTTGTTTGACAATTATGCAACGGTCTGGGGCATTTTGAGTCCTATAAATACACCTCTAAATCACTTTTTTAAGTACAACAACTGAGCATAAACTTACAAAAGCGTACATACTCTTGCATCAATTATTTTATATTGAATTCATCACTTTTGAGAGCCAATTTCTTGAAGAAGTTGTTGTATTCTTGAGCTTATTATATTGTACTCATATCTACTCTTTGAGAGAGCAATTGTATAAGTGAGTATTGAGTGTTTATACACTTGAAGGGAAATTCTATAATCCCTTGTTGTAAGAAGGAACATTTTATTCCTTCGTTTGAAGTCTTGAAGTGCGGTATCTTCGAGCAACGGTTGTTGAGGCTTGTGTGACTCAAGTTCTCAGTTGTAATGGTTTGTTAAGCACCCAGAAGCTTAACGAGTTTAGTAGAACCTCGAGAGAGTCTCTCGGGAGACTGGACGTAACCACACTTGTGGCCAACCAGTATAAAATCGGTGCATCTCTTCTACTCTTTTATTTCCGCAATTTGATTCAAGTTAATTTTTATTTCTCAGAATTTTTTATAAAACGCTATTCACCCCCCCCCCCTAGCGTTAAGCACTTATTCTAACATAGTACAGCTGGTTCAGGCCTATTCGGAGTATCGATGTGAGGTTTGATCGTATTGTTGGGTTCAAAAGTGAGAGTGTGGTTCTATGATTCATGGGCTAGGTTGGGTCGTGTTATTTTAGTTTCTATGTGTTGTCGAACCTATATGAGATAGGGTGACGTGAGATCACCTACGGGTATATGCATGGCAAGGTTATTCAGCGATTGGTTGGCTTTTGGAACAGCTCTGAGTATGTTCGAGGATGAACGTATGTTTAAGTAGGGGAGGATGTAACGACCCGATCGGACGTTTTGAGATTTTTCACTTGATCACCAATTCTTGGGCATGACTTGCCCTGTATATGTATTATGACTGATGTAAATCATTGGTTTTGGTTCTCTCGGAAATCACAATAAATTTGAAAGAACAGTCTTAGTTGAAAGCTTTGAATTTGAAAGGTTTGACCAAGAGTTGACTTATTTGTCAATGAGCTCAAATCAGAATTTTAATGACTTACTTAGCTTCATTGGGTCATTTATGATCTAGAAGTGTGGTCGGAATTGGTTTTGGAGGTCCGTGTGTAATTTTTCTTGAATTGGCAAAGTTAGTATTTTGGCAAATTCTGGTTGGTAGGTGAGATTTTGGACTGAGGGCCGGAATGGAATTCCGAGAGTGGCTGTAGTTTCTTTATGTCATTTGTGATGTGTGTGCAAAATTTTAGGTTATTCGGACATCGTTTGGTCGGTTTTTTATCCAAAGTATATTTTGAAAGTTTTCGGAAAGCTTAGGCTCGAATTCGATGTGAATTGGGTAATTTGATATTGTTTGAGGTGTTTTGATGATTGTAACAAGTTTGAATGGGGTTATGGGTTATTTTGGTAGGTTTGTTTGAGGCCTCGAGGGCCTCGGGTATGTTTCGGGAGATTAAACGGGTCAATTTCATGTTTTGAAGACTTCAGAAAAATTGCAGGTTCCAGTTTTGGTATTTTGTTAATTGCAATCGCGATGGTTCTCTCACGATCGCATAGAGACCTTGGAGAGACCAGTGCAATCGTTCTTTGCATTCTCACAGATGGAGATGTGATTGTATAGTAGATGGAATTTGTTGATCGCGAACGCGTAGGGCTGGTCGCTTTCGCATAAAGTAAAGTGGACATGAGGTATTGGATTGGAAATTGTTCATTGCGAACCCGAAGTGTGGTCCTCGATCGCATAGTATACGTTGGTAGCACTGCGTTCGCATGGGGTACGTCGCATTTGTATAGAGTTAATTTTGAGGGCTGATATTTGTGCTTTGCGATCACGAAGGTCTTTCCGAATTATCATTGTAGGGGCTTGGGGAAGGGAAGGACAAATATGCACAATAATCCCAATGACCATTTTGGCAACCACACTTATCACAACCACACTTATCACAAATACTCCAACCATGGGGTTGAGATTGTGCGCACAATCCACCCCCGGGAGAATTTAAATAATTTTTCACGAGTGTGGTCCTCCACAATAAGGACAAGGGTCATCAAAGTATGAACAACAACCATCCGACCAATTATCATTATATGATGCCATTTCTCAAGAATAAGAAATTAAACAAGAAAAAGTTGACCAAGATAAGAAAAATAATAATTACACAAATATTTACAAGTTTGGACCAAAGCACTTTCTCTTACTTCTCAAACAACCTAAATTATGCGAAATTGCTTCCCTGCGAAGGCGCCAATTTTGATGACGTCCAAATCCACTACTAAAAAATAATAGACTCGGTCGCTTGCAATATAATTTACCCAACTATGATTCGTGGCCGAATCCCACAGAGAAGGCGATTAGGATAAGAAAATTATTGCTAGTTGCGCAATGCCAAACACTAAGAATTTTGCTTTTAAAAGGTTTTTTATATCTAATTGCGGAAATATAAACTAACCTAGAAAGCAAGTAAAATGATCAATGGCTACAACTATGAATTCATCGGGAATCAGACTCAAGTAACGATCCAATATATTTTATGATTTTACAAATATGAGCGAGTTTATATTAATTAGCCACAGATAATAATTCTCAATTAGCTTCTTCCAAAGACTAACAAGACTTCCTAATTGAAATATCCCTAAAACAATTAGAAGATTAAGCACACCTGAAAAGCAACAAGTAGTTCAATCCTATCCCTTGGTAGAATCTATAAAATAAGGGTTAACGCCTCAAGTTCTTGCTAATTAATCTTTCTCAACCCCAAACTATTTTTCCAAAAATTAATTCGGAGTTAATGGGCGAGTCATTGGGTTAGCTAATCCCTTTGGAAACATTAAAGAACAAGAATAATTGAAGTGACAATAACTCACTTCATAAATAAATAAAATTTATTCAATACATAAGCACAACAAGGTATTAAATTCACACTTTAAATATGAATATTCTCATAAATAAGATTCAATTATTGGAAATAAATACTACACACTTAATATTCAATACAAAGCAAGGAAATGAAGAAAAAAACATAAATAGGTAGGAAAATCTTAACAACAAGCTTTAATCCTCAAGATCCAAGTGTGTTTGTGCAAACCCCAGCTTCAAAACATGTTTTCTCTAGTATATACAAACTGAAAATAAGCCAAAGATATGTAAAATGTCTGCTTGGACGAGTATAAAAATGATTTGGGATGAGAAATTATGAAATTTCCATTCTGCCCAAGTTTTGATGCACGATTTCTGCATCCACGAAAAAATAACCGCAGATGCGTTTCCGCAGAAGCAGACAGTCTCATCGCAAAGGCGAAATGCTTGATCCACACAGTTTCCGCATAAGCGGCCAATTTAGCTCAGAAGCGCTTCCGCAGTAGCGGATCCCCAACCGCAGAAGCGGTTTATCTCGTCTCAGCTATTTCCGCAGAAATAGGTCTTCAACCACAGAAGCGGTGGTCGCATCTACGGCCATCTTCCGCAGAAGCAGAATTCACTGAAGAATTTTTGCATGATTCCACCTCCTTTCGCTCAATTCCACTTCATTTCAATTCAAATCATCTTGTGGCATCATTTACCTGAAAATCTAATAAAAACCACCATAAACAACCTCATTTAATAATTAAAGGGACATAAAAGCTAAGGAAAATAGGCTAGAATGAGTGGTAAAATCACCACTCATCACGATCGCATAGAGGAAAAATACGCCTGGGCAGAATGTTTTAAAGTCATCTTGTTCGAGAATTTGGGCCTATTTTCACCCATGACTGCTCGTTTTAGGAGATTTTTTAAGGAAATTAAAGAGGGATTCAAGAGCAATCCACTTGAGGTAAGAACCTTGGACTTAAAACTCGTTTATATTGTCAAATCCACCTAGAAATTTATGGAAACTAAGCCTAAAATTAAAGAACTAGGGCTTGAGATTTTGAGATTTTTAAATTGGGACTTGAAGGCCCATTTGAGGTCGAATTTGAGAGTTTTTGATATGTATGGACTTGTGGAAAGATAAGGAACCCGTTGATGTGAAAATCTCTAATTTTCTAGAAGTGGGCCCGGGGCTTAGGTTTTGCTAATTTCCGGATGTTTGATATTTTTTAATTGTTTTTTCTTGGGCTTTATTGCCTTAGCATGTTGTGATGTATCTGTTCTGATTTTTGATAGATTCGATGCGTGTGGAGGCTGATTTGAGGGGCAAAGGCGTCTCAAACTAGAGATTTTACCGATTTGAGGTGAGTAATAATTGTAAATAAATCCTGAGGGTTTAAAACCCCGAATTCCACATCTTAGTGCTATATTGAGGTGAGACATGCGCTTGATGATGAGTGCGGGGTTGTTTTCTACTGTGGAGTGTGACTTGGTCCATCCCGATTTATGATTTTACCGTGTATTTGACTGAAACTTAATTGTTATCTTCATGATTTGGGTTGATAGCCATATTTGAGTTTCGTGCTAATTATTTGAACCTCCTTCGGGAATGTTCGTTAATATTTCCTCACTATTTTGATTTTATGCTTTAATTCAATCATGTATTTTTCACTATTTTCAAAACTCAGCCAAGTTTATTTTGTTTTAACACTTGAAATGATATTTCCAATAATATTTTGGGTCAAGAAACATGTTTTAGTGTTGCCCGAGAGGCTTATGTGATCTTTGACTGAGTAAGGCCGAGGCCCTGTGTGTGAGGATACTCTTGGATCGGGCTACACGCCGCTGCAGTGTTATACTGAGACTAATGTGAGGCTAAGGGCCTAGACTTGATGCCACGTGATGGCTTGATATTGCGCTTGGGCCGTAAGGGACCCCTCCCAGAGTCTGCACACCCCTAGTGAGCGTCGTTGACGATAAATGTATCGGGATGCACGACACAACGATATGTAGATCGAGCTGTATGCTGCAATGGTGCTGGTACTGTTTTATGTATTTACTTTATTTCATTTGTATGTTATTATCTGTTATATGTGCTACTTCATGCAATATCTACATGTTTTCCTTGCATTATATGATAACTGAGTGTTGTGCCCGAGGGGCGGAGTTCTATGCTTTTCTATACTATTTATTTTTCATTCATTTTCATAACCGCTGAAAAAGTCATTTTCAAAAGAGGTTTAATCTGAGGTATGATGTTTCTCTAAAGATTACACAGCTTCACTATTTTTCTCAAAAGGGTTTTACGCTGCTTCTATACAATATGATGATTTTTTATACGTGATTTCTTACTACTTAGTTGTTATTTACCTTTATTTCTCACTGAGTTGGAGTACTCACTTTACTCCCTGCACCTTGTATGCAGATGAAGGTATTTGTTCACCCGGTAGTGGGTTTTGAGCTAATTGGAGACAAAGTTATCGGAATTGAGCGAGATGACCGCCAACGTTTTCGGAACCTCATTTCTTCCTTTTGTTTAAAAATCCTATTTTGTATAATTCAGGCCTTGTTATTGTATTGAGACTACAGTAGATGCTCGTCACATTGTGACACACCGATTAGGGCTTTGTTGGGTTGTATCCGCGAATTAATATCATTAAATCATATTTTAACTGCTTATGAACTGTCTAACTAATAAAAAGAGGTGTTCTGAAATGGTCTGGCTGACATTATATTCATGCGAGGCACCATCACAACCGCAACGGGGTTTGGGGCGTGACAAAAACACACCACTTTTTTCTTGACCGGTTTTTTGAAACAAGTGTAATATCATGTACCAGAATACAACGACACGTGTCATTGACTTACAAAATAAAAAGGAAAAAGAAAAAGAAACCCCACCCAATTTGTTTTAAAAAAGAAGCAACAATGGAAAGGAACTCACCGTCTTCAGGCTTCATCGTGCCTTCATTAGAGCTTCTCAGCTCATATCTCTTCCTTCATCAACATTTCTCTTTCATCTTTCAACCATTAACATGTACATATTCAAGAAAAATTATAGATAGACGAAAAATATAACCCATTTTTTCACTGTCCCACCACCATTACTAACCTTCCACAATCTTCTCGTTATCTCTATTTTCGCCGGCCACCAAAAAACCCAGACCTCTACCTTACATTTCAAACAAAAGAAATAAAAACCCTAAACAGCTGCTCCTACAATCTGATGCATTTTTTTGTTGAAATTTTTTGAGATACAATAAGTGGGTTTTCTCCATGGTTGCCCCATTGAAAAGGAAAAAAAAGAAGAGAAGATTCTTCTACATTGTTCTTCCAATCTCACTTGAAAGTTTCATTACAAATTCTTCTACACTGTTAAAAATTTCTTCAATAGATTTTTCCTCAATCTATTATAATTTTAACAGATTTTTTAATTGAAAGTGCATAAAATAGATAGTAAACATCTATATTATCACCAATTTGAACCAAATTATTTTAGAAAAATAAAAAAGGAAGATATTGAAAAAAGGACAAAAACAAATTCATTTATCCGTTGGATAAGTTTTATTAGATTTGGACCCTTTAAATAAGGCATCAGATGTATAGTTTTTACATTTTAGACACCTTATTTTGTTTGAAAAATACGCACACGCCACATAGACAAAGAGGTATATTTTAGGCACAATCTGGAAATATTAAGTGTGTAAAGTAATTTTCGTCCATAAAAAGTGTATCACAGGGATTTGATCCATACTTCAGGGGGCAACTTATATATTTTGCCTTTGTATTTTGATTTAAGTAAGATGTACAAAAAAGGAGCAAAAATATTAGTATATAAAAGTAACACAATAAAAAAGTTGTTGGCCCAAACTCAGTTGAAGTTTTGAAGAATGACAAATGAACTCAGTAAAGCACCAGGTCCATCTTATGAGACACAGTTGTTGTGGCCCATGTATATGAGATGCACGTGAATAAGATAAGCCTTTGGGATCAAGCAGCAATATCTTCTGAATATCTTCTGAACTGATCGAAAAGATTGCATATGGAATAAGGAGAAGAAGTCTCCTTATGAGAAGAGAACACATCCGGATAAGAGTTTGAGTTTGGATTGTTCTAGGACTCAAACTCAATGGAGGATCAGAAATTGAGTCACAATCAAACTCTGGTTACTAACCTAATAAATAATTGAGTTGTTCTTTTATAGGATTGCACATATGCAGAAGTTAAGCAAAAATTGAGAGCAAAAGAGCAATGCAATTTTGCAAGCAATTTATGTGAGATCAAGTGTGCACTCCTGCAACTACTTGAACGTGATAGAAGAACCAATTCCATTGTGTTTATTCTAATTCTACTTTAATTGTAGTGGGTGATTTAAAACTTATATCTTTCCAGCTTTCATAGAAGCTATTGTATTATGTACTCTGAGTATTCAAGTTAGAGTTAACTTGAAAGCGTCGCAACAGTTGAGGCTGTGTACCACACTGGAATTAGGGTTAATCCTTAGGTTTACAAGAGTTTTGCAAATGTTGTTTTGGCTTATTGAGTTTAGTGGATGTTTGGGAAAATCCTACAGAGTAGTAGGTCGTAGTTTTTTCACCTTTTGAGCCAGGTGTTTTTCACGTAAAAAACTCTGTGTTCTTTTATTTCTATATTTTAATTCCGCAAAAGTAGTAATTAGAACACCTAAAAGAACCAGATTCTCTAAATCGAAAATTAGGTACCACACAAATCAACCACTCTCGTGTGTTATTAACGTTTAGAGCATCAAAAGCCAATACCAAAATGAAAACCCAATTCCATCCTCACATCTCCTCCTTTTAGCCGCCGCCCCATCCTCCCACTTTCCCATTTCTTTGTTCCGAATTATATTCATCTCTAAATTTTAAGGTTGTTGAATCTCCTTATATCTATTTGATTTAGATTTTTAGGTTAAATTTTGCGGGTTATCCCAAAAATTTGATAAAAACTATGTTTTATTTGTTATAAATATTGCGTGAGAACTTGAAAATTATAAGGTTGTAATGTTTTGGATGAAGATTTCTTAAGAAATTCCTTAAAACGTCTACAAATTCATTTACTTATGTTGTTGCTTTGAGTTTTTCCCTTTTGTTATTTGTTAAAAATTCTTGTAAAAGATTATGAAGACATAGTTTTTTCTTTTGAAATTCTATTAGTAGCATTTTTACCAATTAAACTTGATCTTTGTATTATAATTTTCCTTAGGTTTGCTCATCATTGTTGTGCTAATTGTTGTTTCTTTTGAATTTATAGGGTGCATTTTAATTTTTGAATGCAAGAAGATCAAGGAGACTGAAGTTATTTCTTCCTTGAATGCAATCCAGTGGCGGCATTTCAATCTCATGATCAATTATTTAGAACCTTTTCTTTTTTTATGTGGAACTCCCTAGAATTTATAGCTTAAAGACAAAATTATCTATCCCAATGTAAAATAATACGCAGTTGTATTATTTTAGTTTGACAAAAATTTAAATTTGATTCACTTAATCTCTAGCCTCCCATTAGCTAGTTTTTATTCTACGGATTTGTCACGATCCAAAATTCAACTAGTCATGATGGCATCTAACCCAACCCGCTAGGTAAGCCAACTAATAAATTTTTAATTCCAATAAAATTAATAAAGTAATTAAATAGAGAAGTTAACTGAAACTTATACATTCCTCAAGAATTGGTAGTACAAATCATGATCTTCTAACAATGAAATTTACAAAATCAGTATGAAATAAATACATCATCTGTTCGAAAAGTACATAAACAGAGCCTTTATGAATCTAAGGTTACCATAAACAAGAGGCACATGCAACAAAAAAGCATGTACGTCTTCAAATCCAGCTCCCTTCAAACACAACAACATCAGCAGTCAACATCTGTACGCAAGGTGCAGAAGTGCAATATGAGTACAACCGATCACATGTACTCAATAAATAACAAACGTAACCTTAGGTTAAAAGGAGTAACGAGCTGGAACAAAGGTCGAGTCCAACCCCAATAGCCAACAACAGTTCATAACAATGTAAAACAAGTAATAAAAGAAGTAACTCGAAACTTAAAATGCTCTCCTTCTTCATAATTCTAGAAAATAGTTTCGCTTTTCAAGTATACAAGTGTAAACCCAAATCCTTTACCGAAATCGTCAAAAAAATATGAGATAGTTTGAAAATTGTGATTTGTTTTTCAAAAGTCCTTTCAACAGTGAATATGTTGTTGCATTTTCTCTCCAGATAGCAAGTGTAAAATACCTCTCGATGCCCATATGTCAATATATGAGAGAAGTCATGAATGACATGATTCCGTACATTATGAGGAAAATGTATTTCGATGCACGTGTGTCATGTGCATGCCAAATGTGATGCGGCTCACTGATAAACCATATGTATACTGTTAGAGTATCAATTCACTCTGTCCTCCCAGTCCTCACAGTCACTCAGTCCTTACAATTACTCAATTCTCCTAATCACTCGGCACTCGCACTCAGTAGTTACCTGTACTCACTAGAGGTATGTACAAACTCCAGAGGGGCTCCTACAACCCAAGCACTATGTCTAGCCAATCATGGCATAAATCAAAGAAACATACTGCAACATGAAGCCCGATCCCATAAAAATCCTCACATTCAAACCCTCGGCCTCACTCAGACATAAATTTCTCAAGTCTCTCAGGATCTCAATGTAATTAAATATCAGCCCAAAAATAATAATATGATGTATGAAGAAACAACAATAGAGACCAAAATATGATGTGCATATAAATGAGTATGACTGAGTGTGTAATGCAATAAAAGCAGATAGCTCAACAATAAATAATTATTGGAAACAGCCTCTCTGCCCTTTTGGGCAGGGGTAAGGCTTGTCTACATGTTACCCTCCCCAGACCTCACCTGGTGGGAGTATACTGGATAGTTGTTGTTATTGTAGCTCAACAATAAATAGCCTCAATGGGTCCACACAGGATAAATATATAGCCTAGACATGGATTACAGCTCAATAGCTTAAGTATGTAGAAATCTCATGGCTACAAGTAAGACCAGGTACTCTATAATACCACAGAAATAACGGAGTCACAATTCACAAGATGCACGCCCACACTCTTGTCATCTAGCATGTGCGTCACTTCAATACCAATTACATAACACATAATTTGATGTTTCATACTCTTAGTACTAAGTTTAGAAGTGTTACTTACCTCGAACAAGACAATTCCAATACCGAACAAGCCACGAGATGCTCCAAAAATGTCGTCTCGCATGTACTAACCTCTGAACAGTTCAAAACTATCCAAAAGCAACTCAAATACATCAAATAATTCCCAAGAAAATAATTTTAAATGATATAGATCGAATTCTTAATCAAAATCCAAAATCGTCCAAAAGTTACACCCGAGCTCGCGCCCGTGCCTTGGAATCCGAAAAAATTAATAAAATTTGACAATCCATTCAATTATGAGTCCAACCATACTAGTTTTACTCAATTCCGACTCCAAATTGATGTTCAGAATTTAAAAATTCATATTATGAAACTTTAGGCCAAAACCCCTAATTTTCTCTTTAAAATTCACAACCCAATTACCAAAAACGAAGATAGATTCGCGAAATATAAGCAAAATCGAGTAGAGAACACTTATCTCAATTCATATTGTGAAAATTACTTCAAGAATAACCTCAATCCGAGCTCCATAGCTCCAAAAAATGTAAAAATGATTGAAACCCACGAAATAGAGTACTTTATACTTCTGAACAGGCTTCGTCGCATCTGCAAGACACTTGGCCGCTTCTGCAGCATCACTTCTGCGACAAACATTCCACTTCTGCGGTGAAGCACAGTAGAAATGGACCTCGCACCTAAGGTAAAACATCCATTCCTGCGACATTGCAGGTGCAACACAAGGACTTGCATCTGCGCCAAATCCTGCTCCTACGCTCAAATCTCGCATCTACGTGCATGCCGATGCACTACAAAAATCTGCTTCTGCGGTCTTCCTCACCCAGCTGTCACCCCGCATCTACGATAACACTTCCACTTTTGAGGCTCCACACCTGCGTCCATGGCCCCGCAGGTACAGTTACACCAGAACCTTTGCCACCGGCCTTAGGCAAAATTTTCAAAATGCTCCAAACCTCGTCTGTAACTTAACCGAACCACTCGGGACCCCCGTCCAAATATACCAACAAGTCCCATAACATAATATGGACATACTCGAAGACTCAAAACAGATATAACAATATCAAAATGACAAATCGCACCCGAATCGAACCTAATGAACTTTGAACTTTTCAACTTCCATAACTCTTGCCGAAAACATAGAAAATCTATCCAGAATGAATCCAAATTTTGCACACAAATCCCAAATAACATAACAAATGTATTCCAATTCCCGAAACCATAATCTAAATTTGATAGCAAAAAGTCCACTCTCGGTAAACTTTCCAAAAATTCAACTTTTACCATTTTAGGCATAGTTCAACTACGGACCTCCAAATCATAATCCAAATAGCTTCTAAGTCCAAAATTTTCCACAAGAGCTAATGGAACCATCAAAACTCCAATTAGAGGTCAAATACTGAAAATTCAAACTTGGTAAACTATTTTAATTTAAAACTTCCCAGTTGAGAACCATTCTTCCAAATTAATTTTGAATACCCTGAAAACCAAAATAGACAATTCACATAAGTCATGACACATTATACGGGACTACTCACGCCTAAAACTATCGAGCGAAGTGCAAATGCTCAAAACGACCGGTTGAATCGTTATAAGATTTTATTGTGTGTCTTGTAGAATAGTTGTATATTGAGAATGCATCATCTATAGATATATACTAGTATATTTTAGAATTAACATTTATGTTTCTAAGTTTCATAAAACAAACTATGCATGGATATGGAATATTTAAAAAATTTAAAAATATTTAGTGAGCTAAAAAAATAACAATGCATTTGCGATGAAAACATTTATTGTCACTAATAAATTAATGTTTTAAATTTGTAGCTAAACATAAATACACTCCGTGGCTAATATGTGATTACAATTATATATTAAATTTTTTGTGAAAAAATACATTACATCTTTTGCCACAAGATATCCCGTTGTGGCTAGTATAAAAGATAGCTACAAAATTAATTTTTTGTAGCAAAATAATAAACTCATTAGCTACAAATATAATTTTTTCGTGGCAAAAGTTTTATCAATATAGTCACATCATAAAATTTCTTATAGCAATATGTATTAATCCTTAACTATGAACTGTTAAGGATGCACGACCAGCAAATAAAGACAAAAGAATATTTTGTGCAATCTCCTTTTTGTGTTGAATCTTATGTAATCAACGACAAGAGGGAACAATATATTTTTGTAAAGCATCTAACTACTGATGCTTGTAATGCATTAGCTTCACTAGAGAATCAATGTGTCCTAAGTGACACAAATAATATCTGTAATATTTTACTTACGTCGTAGTACTAATATAAAATACTTTTTTTGCAAAAAAAAATTGCTAACTCTTAGTTACGCTACATTTTTCTACGCATGCTACGAAAAAGAATATTGCAGCTAAAGTGTTTAGCCACAAAATTTTTTGTATTTAGCTACGATATACTTCATAGCTATATATGCATAATATTGTAGTGTGTGTTTCTTTGTAGTGAAGAGTATTGTGGGATTAATGTGTTCACCTAACCCACAATCACCACCAAACACTAGATTTTGACTCTCATCCTGAGCAGTCACAACATATGCTTGGTTTACTAATGGTGTTGCTGACATCATTAGAATTTGGTTGCGAGCTTGACTATAGCTATCATTTAAAACCATTAGATACTGCAACATCTTTTGATTTTTCCAATGAGTAACAATGTCTTTGAACTTATCACAACAGGAAGGCACAGGTATAATGAAATCAATTTCATCCCAACGATCTTTCAATTTCGAGAAATAAACAGAGACATGGAAAACACCTTGAGGCAATGTAGCAATTTTCTTATGAAGATGATAAACTTTAGTGAGATTAAACCTATTAAATTTCTCCTTTAAATCATTCCAAACATAATAAGCGGACGGAAGAGTATACTGCTAAGGAGCTCCTTGCTTACATTGCTCATAATCCATGATTTCATCAAAGCATTGCATCGATCCTACTGTTTCTCCAAATCCTTGCCAACATTAGCTCGACGAATGGTGTCGTCGATAAATCCGAACTTGTTTTTTCATTCCAACGCCAGCAACATTGCGCGATTCCAAATGCTTTAATTCTCTATTCCGATGAGTAATATTCCAATTTGTATCACTCTCGACGAATCTGATGGCCGTAGATAAAGCGGATTGTTATGGTCAATTGTGCTGGAATTAGATTCGGTACTAGAATTCACCATAATTGCAAAATTTCTCGATCTCCTTATAAAATCGACGAAGCAAACCCCTAAATTCTTTGTCATGACTCCGATTCGCCCTCCGTAAACCATCGTGATGGCACATAATATTTACGACTAGGTAAACCTAACATACAAAATATAAAACAATAGCGGAAAATCAAAATAGTAAAATAAAATAGTGTTTAAGATGTCGCATGGCACATAATAGTACAAAATCTGAACCTAACACTCCCAAAATCCAGAACCCCATGAATCACAAGCTAAGAGATACATAAGAAGCTCTAACTCCAGAAATGTCTAACAAAAAGGAAAACCACTGAAGGGCTATACTATTACATAAGGATATAAAGGGACCCATCGGTCTACGGACACGACAGATATACCTCGAAGTCTCAATAGAAGTGCCTCGCCTCAAGGATGATAAGACCTAGTTGAAGTACCTGGATCTGCACAAGAAAAATGTGCAGAAGAATAGCCTGAGCACACCACAGCTGTGCCCAGTAAGCATCAAGACTAACCTCGATAGAGTAGTGACGAGGAACAATCAAGACACCTATCGGTCCAATAAACTGTACAAATATAGGAACAACGGAACATGATGTATATATAAACAACATAAAATGGCGAACAATACTACAATCACAATAAGGGAAGAAAATAGCAAGAAACAATGGAAATACCAAAATAATGACATAGAAGAGCGAGCGAAAACACAAACCAAATCCTAAATTCATAATACAGTAAAGGTAAGCAATAACTCAGGTCCTACGACAGTGTTCACATTTAAGGGTGGGCATCGGTCGGTTCGGTTCGGTTATGAATATTATCGATTTTGCCTATCGGTTATCAGTTTATTAATATGATAAACCAAATACGCAAACCGATAAGATATTGATTATCGATTATCGATTAATCAATTATTGATCATTATCGATTTGCTTATCGATTTACCCGATAAGGTAAAATCAAAATTAAGATTGCTGATAATATATTAGCAAAGCTGTGACAGTAACATATTCTTCGTTCCTCGTTGAAGAATGGGATAAAGTTCCACTGGAAGCTGGTTCCTAACATCATCGATACTGAGCACTTTGAAAAGAACATCATAGTATTTCTCACAATTCAAACACAGTACACACAGGATAAGAACCAATCTCAAGACCATTTGCTTATAGTACAGATCGACATTAATTTTACCTTGGGGAATCCACTCAGTTATACCAGCTTTATCATAAATGAATTCTTTTACCATTACAAGAATGGAATCATAAAATTCTTCTAGAGGCAGTATGTTAATTGCATGCCCGGAAGTTGGTTGGGCTTCAAACTGCTCAGATATCAGCCATTCCACAAACCAAAAGTAGCTGGAACATGTTATATGTCCAATATAAATAGAATAACAATACAAAGTAATAGTTATAAAACAGTTTCTCTGCAACATAGAAACAACACTTCAACTAATAGTTCAACACTTCAAGTAATAGTTCAATACTACAAATAGTCCAAACTCCAAAGTAATAGTTCAAACACATTAATAACAATACTAAATAATAGCAACCTTAAGGGTAAGGGTAAACTAGTAAATTAGTAAACCCTTATTGGGTTATCAGTTTACTCAATAACATAATTGCTAAACCTAGGTCGAACCGATAATTCAATAATAAAGTTTTTTTTACCCCTCACCGAACCGTTAACCAATAACTCAATACCAATAATCCAATAAGTAACTAGTGGTTCGGGTTATCGGTTTTACTCGATATATTCCCACCCCTATTCACATCAGCTGATCTTACCCAATATTGTCCACGAAGTACCGAATCTCGAACAAATTACAGCTCACATGCTTAGTACCTGAAATCTAACACTTGGCATCATGTGCCCCCATCAACCTAATGGTCATGCTGGCAACTCACTTGCTAATTAGAGCCACTCTCATATATATAACAAGTAAACGAGGTTGTACATATATACTCAGCAAAATCAGGAGGACTTCACATCCAATAGGGTCTTTAACTACGTGTATGTTTGTGCAAGTGCTTTAACATAGTTCTTACCCGCTAATAAGCGTAAGGAAAAGAACGGACAACACGTAAGATGTTTCCTCACAACTTTTACGAGATAAAGCTCATACAGGTAAGCATACCACAACACATATTAAACAAAAAGAATGCCCCCAGGACATCACAAATCATCCCAATCAATCCCGGACATAGCCCGCCTTGTCTCTCTACGTGTGCAAATAATAAAATAATAAGTACCCGCCTTATTTTGCCACACGTGCATCATAATATTCCTACTTTGTCTCGAGACATGCGCAATCCACATATAAGCATATATATACATACCCCGCTTTGTCACACCACATGTACAATATATCAATAGTAGCAATAGCACGGCAAAAACCTCGTGCAATCCCATAACAACAGTCGCACGACAGAAACCTCGTGTATCGAAATATCAACAAGTACAACAACTACAATGACAATATATACTAGAACACGACAAGTAAATCAACTCAAGAACTTTCGATTACATGGAGACGGTAAAACTAGCTCACAAGAAATAATCACAATAGAGAATACTAAGTCTGATAAGAACAGTTCAACAACAACAACCTAGTAAAACCCACAAGCGGGGTCTGGGGAGGGTAGTGTGTACGCAGACCTTACCCCTACCCCGAAGGGGTAGAGAGACTATTTCCGAAAGACCCTTGGCTCAAGATAATAAAAAGACAAAAAAAAGAGTATTAGATTCCATAAGGGGAAAAAATAATATGAAGCAACGATCCCACAATATGTAATTCAACAACAAGGAAGCTAACACAAATCAAATAATTCTAAATAAGGAAATTTCAACTAAATATAGATTATTAAATGTCTTTTAAAGTTGGGCACTTTACGAAGGATATATAATAATTTCAATTAAGAATGAGCAGCAGGAGATAATCATTACCTCAATCAAGATTAAATAATTACAGGGGAGATAATAATGATTTCCAATAAAGACGAGCAGTTATGAAAGTTATCATGACAATAGAAGATGTAAAAATCTTTAGTTAAGCAAAATATGTGTCAAATATGCAATACGAATGAATCATTAGCAACTAATTTCAATTAGGGCATGTAGAGGTGAAACTAGTAAGTGGAAAACTCAAGCATATCAAATACACATTAATACATAGTGAATATAAGGACCTAAGAACCCTAAAAGGCTAATTTTTCCATAAATAAGTTCGAGCACGCACTCGTCACCTCGCATACACGAACTACAATCAACATAGCAGATTCAAATCCTAAAGGGAAGTCCCCAACAGAAGGTTAGGTCAGATACTTACCTGAAAGACGATAAACCGATACTTTAAGATGCACTTCTATGGTGAAAAGACCTCCGGACTAACCAAATTACCTTCAAAGCACAAATAAAACACACAAGAGACAATTCCGGATCATAAAGTCATAATCTTAATCAAATTCAAAAATCAGTCCAAAAGTCAACCCCCGAGCCCGCACCTCGGAACCTGATAAATTTTATAAAAATTGAATACACATTCCGATACGAGTTCAACGATAAAAAATTTATCAAATTCTGATATCATTTGGTCCCTCATATCACTATTTTTCATTTTAGAATCTTTCTTCAAAACCAACTCCTTACCCAACCCAAAACACAATTTTAAATGATAAAATAAAGACAAATTCATGAAGTATATTTAATTATAGTTGAAGAACACTTACCCAATCGAATTTTACGAAAATCCCACCAGAACTTATCAAGAACCGAGCTCTAGAAGTCAAAATGTGATGAAAATGGTGAAACCCTCGATTTTAGAATATATTCCATTGCCCAAACTTTTGTGCATTGCAATCACGAAGAAGAGACGCGATCACGTATAAGAAATAGTTGTTGGCCCAAAGTGTGTTACTCGATCGCGAACTAAACAATGTGATCGCAAAGAAGGAAAAATGTTAAGGACGATCGGGAACCTATCTATGCGAATGCGATGAAAGAAAATATGGCAGGTCGACATCGTACTACGCGATCGCGGCTATGCCTATGCGATCACATAGAAGGAAATGCCAGATAGCATAACAATAGTTCAAACATAAGGAAAAATGACATGTGGCCCACCCGGAACAGACCCGAGGCTCCCGGGACCTCGTCTAAACACATAAAAAATTCACATAACCAAACACGAACTCGCTCGAGGTCTTAAATCACATCAAACAATACCGAAACGATGAATCACACCATGAATCGAACTATGAACTTCCGAATACGAAAACTTGTGCCGAAACCGATCAAATCAATCCGCAATGATGCTAAATTTTGCAGTCAAGTGCAAAATAGCATAACGGAGCTGCTCCAACTCTTAGAATTGCATTCCGACCCCGATATCAAAATTTCACTATTGATCCGAAAACTTCAAAAATTCAACTTTCGGTATTTCAAGCCTAAATAAGCTACGGACATCCAAAAAAAATCCGAACACACGCCTACGTTTAAAATCACCATACGAAGCTGTGGAAATCACCCAAAACTCATTCCGAGGTCGTTTGCTCAAAAGTCAAACTCCGGTCAAATTCTCATCGTTCAAACTTCCAAAACTAGATTCCTCTCCAATTTGAATCTAAATCATCCATTAACTAAATTCAACCATGCACACAAGTCGATACTCATATTATGAAGTTGTTCAAGACCGTACGCCGCCGAACAGAGCTTAAATTCTCAAAATGACTGGCCGGATCGTTACATCCTTTCAATTAGAAGCTCTGATACCACGTTGAATTCAATAATAAAAGCAAATTCAGTGTGTGCTCAATTGATTGAGCAAGTAGAAGAGAGAATTGAATACAAAGGAAATGACCGAGCTGTAATAGAATTGGGAGAAGAAAATGATCTCTCTTACTTTTTACGGTATGAGCTACAAGTGTTTATATACATTTGACTAACTATGGTCTAATTAACTAACAAGTAATTATATGGGTTAGGTTATCAACTAACTATGGTTAAGTGAGCTAACTAACTAGCAAGTTCAGGATCGATCATCCATAGTTGACTTTTTGTATTCGTATGATGTCTATGCAGTCTTTTTCTTTTCTTTTTAATTTTTCCAGCTGGGTTTGGTGTAATGAAACCTAACTGGTCTTAGTTGTCCTCTTCTTTTGGTGGTAAATTTTTTTGTTTGTAGTAGCATTTTGGCAAATTCATTTATACTTGTGGAAATCTACTCTGGGATATTTAAAAGAAGGCAGTTTGCTGTATTGATAGAGCGATAGAAGCTCCAAAAATTTTCTTGTTTCATGCTTGGAAATTAGTATTGGAAATAACCTTTCTACCTTCACCAATAAGGGTAAGGTCTGCGTACATACTACCCTCCCTAGACTTTACCTGTAGGAACATACTCCTATGCTTGGAAATTAGCTGCTCATTGAGAGTTATCTGTTGTTGCTCCGGTTCTTAGATATGAGTGTTCCTTTCATCTTTGAAATTTGTTAACACTCTACCAGAAACTAATAGTTAATTTTAATG
This sequence comes from Nicotiana benthamiana, assembly GCA_034376525.1. NCBI lineage: Eukaryota > Viridiplantae > Streptophyta > Magnoliopsida > Solanales > Solanaceae > Nicotiana > Nicotiana benthamiana. Next base: position 62,083,922 of record CM067323.1, read on the forward strand.
GATAGGCTTGCTGAACAAATGGTGTTCTGTCCTTTCGTACTATGCTTGTAAAGCTTATTACCGCTATGAGTCTTTTCTCTTGGTTATAACTTCTAGCTATTTTTGAGGCCACAAATAGTTAATGGTGCATCGCTAGCATTTAGAGCCTATGTGTAGTGTGCTCAACTTATCTGATTAGAGAAGACTGCTAATGTCTTTTATTAGGCCGTATTGCTCAAGGAACAGTTAAAAGCTTAAAGCAGAAAAAAAAAGTTTCATCTCGGTTGAACAAGTTTGCACCCTCTATCTGTGGTGATAGAGTTGGGTGTTAGAATTATGATTCCGACTAAAACACAATAGTCTTCATATCGAATAATTTGGAACAACAACAATATGAGCGGAAGCGTACCTGAATCCATATGTGGAAATCCGTGGTCCTTCTTAGAAGATTGTTTGAAGCCCTAAATCCTTTCTTCAAGATTGTCTTGAAGTTTTCCCAAGAGTTTCACAAGAGTTTCACAAGAATATCTTCCAAGCAAGAAATATTGGAGAATGGTTTTCCACATCGATGTGCAAGACAACAATGGTGGCTCTCTAGTTTCAATGGGAGGAAGAAGAGAGTGTCTTGCAATAATGTCGGAACCATAACCCCCCCCCCCCCCACTTATAACAAATGAGTTTGAAACTCAAGAGTCATAAGCATGTAACCATAGTTACATATATGTAACCTTAGTTAGCCCATCATTAACTAAGGTTACCCTTTTGGGTATCTACACATTGGTCCTACACTTTATATGACAATACATTGGCCCCCTTAACATAATGTCCATAAGACCACAAAATTAGGCCAAACCAAAAGATAGCACATAACATATAATTTATCCATATATTGTTCATATGTATGTAGATATAAGTCCATATATCTTACAATCTCCCACTTGGACGAGATACACATACATATGTACAAACCTTAGCATTATATGTTATATTATAACCTTATGAGCTCAAAATTGCTATCATAATAAAATTGTCATGAACAATCCGGTCCATCAATCATACCAACATAGGAACTAAGAGCTCTTAGTTACTCTTGCGTAACTAGAACCAACATAGATCACATATATCAATATAACCAACGACATGGATCAAGTGTAGGTATGTAGCATGAAAATAACATAAAGTGTGGTCAATAGAATGCCTATTTCCAACTGGTTCTCTTTATTGAGATCAATCATAAACTGTAAGAGTACAAAAACTTTAAAACTGAATATCTGCGCAGATATAACTGAATTACTGAATGTAATGGACAATACATAATTGTATAATACAAACTCCCACTAAAATACATAATCCTTAACTGATTTGACACCCATACAAGCAATATGCTCAAGAAATACTTTTGGTGTCAATCCCTTAGTGAGCGGATCCGCAAGCATGGAGTTTGTACTGATGTGCTCAATACACAACTGTCCATTCTGTACTCTTTCTTTAACAACCCGAAATTTGACGTCCATATGTTTTGCTTTCGTCAAACTACTGTTGTTATTAGCATAAAGGACTGCTGATCTGTTGTCGCATAATAGCCTAAGCGGCTTTTTGATGCTATCAACAATTCGCAGTCCACTAACCAAATTCCGCAGCCATAATGCCTCATTGGATGCTTCATAACATGCCATGAATTCTGCTTCCACGGTGGAAGTGGCCGTAAGAGTTTGCTTGATGCTTCTCCAAGAGATAGCACCGCCAGCAAGCATGTAAATATAGCCTGAAGTGGACTTCAGACTATCCTGACATCCAGCAAAATCATAATCGGTATACCCAATGATCTCAAGCTGGTCCGATCTCCGATATGTAAGCATGTAATCCTTTATTCTCTGTAAGTACCTCATGACCCTTTTGGCTGCCTTCCAATGGTCCATTCCCGGATTGCTAATATATCTGCCTAACATCCCAACAATGTATGCTATATCAGGTCGTGTACATACCTGAGCATACATCAGACTACCTACAGCCGAAGCATAAGGCGTCTTCTGCATTTCCGAAATTTCATAGTTATTATTTGGGCACTGTTTGAGACTAAACTTGTCTCCCTTGGCAACAGGGGTGTTACCTGGTTTACAATCCTGCATGCCAAATCTTTTCATAACCTTATCGATATAGCCCTTTTGTGACAGACCGAGAACACCCTTTGAGCTATCTCGATGTATCTGAATTCCTAATACAAAAGAAGCTTCACCAAGATCTTTCATTTCAAATTTCTTTGAAAGAAATTTCTTAGTTTCATGCAATAATGCTATATCGTTACAGGCAAGCAGTATGTCATCGACATATAAAACCAGAAAAATATACTTACTCCCACTGAACTTATGGTATATACAGTCATCAGCAACATTCGGTTCAAAACCAAAAGATGTAATGAGTGCATGAAACTTATAATACCATTGACGGGAAGCCTGCTTGAGCCCATAGATGGATTTCTTTAATTTGCAAACCCTTTTCTCTGATTCATCCGAAACAAAGTTTTCAGGTTGCACCACATAAATTGTTTCCTCAATGTCACCATCGAGAAACGCTGTCTTAACATCCATCTGATGAAGCTCAAGATCAAAATGTGCTACTAGTGTCATTATAGTCCTGAAAGAGTCTTTCGATGAAACTGGAGAGAAAGTCTCTTTATAATCAATGCCTTCCTTTTGAGTGTAGCCCTTTGCGACAAGGCGAGCTTTAAACTTAATGTCATTGCCCACTGAATCCCTCTTGGTTTTAAATATCCATTTACAACCAATTGGTTTAACACCTTCGGGCAATAAAACAAGCTCCCAAACGCCGTTATCACTCATAGACTTCATCTCATCATTCATTGCATCAATCCACTTTTGAGAGTTAGAACCTTTCATGACTTGACGGAAGTTGATTGGATCATCTTCCTCAAGTCCAATGTCACTTTCTTGTTCTTGGAGAAATACAACATAATCATCCGGAATTGCACTTCTCCTCTCTCTAGTGGATCTCCTTAATGGCACTTCAGGTTCTTGAGGTTGTTGAGTTTGATTTTCATTAATAATATCAGGAACTTGATTAGGGAGATTTTCAAGATTGTCTTGAACTGGAGTTGTGTGATCCGTGCCAGGAATGAGAACACCCTGACCAAGATCAACAACTGGAGGAAAAGACACATGTTCTTCCTCAAAGACAAAATCTCTAACAACTTTATCTCCCCACCCCCAAACTCAATATCCTCAAAAAACCTAGCATTACCCGTCTCAAAAATAGTTCTTGAAGTGGGATCATAAAACTTAAAACCCCTGGATCTTTCAGAGTATCCAACAAAATAGCTACTAACCGTCTTAGCATCCAGTTTCTTTTCATTCGGCCTATAAGGCCTTGCCTCAGCTGGACAACCCCAAATGTGTAAATGCCTAATACTGGGTTATGCCCAATCCAAAGTTCATATGGGGTTTTCATTGTAGCTTTAGTTGGATCTATTAAGAATATAAGCTGCGGTTTTTAATGCTTCACCCCAGAGTGAGTCTGTTAAAGTAGTACGACAAATCATACTTCTTACCATATCCTTAAGGGTCCGATTTCGTCTCTCAGCTACACCATTCATCGTAGGACTTCCTGGCATAGTATACTGAGGGACGATCCCACACTCATCTAGGAATTTAGCAAATGGCCCTGGACGTTGTTCACCTGAACCATCATATCGACCACAGAATTCACCACCACGGTCAGATCTAACGGATTTAATTCTTTTGCTTAGTTGATTTTCAACTTCAGCCTTAAATGATTTGAACACATCTATGGATTGGGACTTTTCATGAATAAGATATAGGTACCCATAACGAGAGTAATTGTCTATGAATGTGATAAAGTATTGTTGACCATTCCTACAAAGAGTAGGGAATGGCCCACAAATATCCGTATGTATCAATTCTAAGACGTCCGAAGCTCTCTTAGCACCTAATCTCGTTTTGTTTGTTTGTTTACCCTTGATACATTCAACACAAATATCCGAATTTGAGGAATCAATAGAATCAAGAATTCCATCTGACACGAGTTTCTGAATTCTTTGAATGGATATGTGACCCAAACGTTTATGCCAGAGTGATATAGAATTCTCATTAGTTAATTTTTCTTTTGGTACCAATTAAACTTGTATGCAAGGTTTCATTATTTGAGGTTATTGTATCAACCAAATATAGGCTATCAAATGTTAATAAAAGACCAGTACCGATAAGATTTGAATTCTGAAAGAGACTAACTTTATTGTCACCAAAAGAACATGAATAACCGGATATGTCCAATTTGGGAAAAGAAATTAAATTCCGTCTAAAAGACGGTACAACAAAAGTCTCATCCAAATCTAAATAAAACCGGTCTTAAACAACAGCCTAAACTTTCCAATAGCCTCAACTGGCACCTTCTTGCCATCACCCACATAGATGTATCTTTCACCATCATTTGGTTTTTGGCAATTCAGGCAACCCTGCATAGATATACTTATGTGAGTAGTAGCAGCAGGATCTACCCACCAAGTATCCTTAGGTACCGAAATTAAATTAACTTCAGAACAAACAAGAGAAAGAAATGTACCTTTTTTCGCACGCCAAGCGTGGTACTTGGTACAATCTTTCTTCACATGATTAATCCCCTTACAGAAAAAGCAACCTAATTCAGTAATTTCAACCTTATGTTCCTTATGTTGCTTATTCTTGGGCCTTGCAACCGCAACTTCCTTACCTTTCCTCTTCTTAGGATCCTTAGAAGAGGATGCCAAATGAGCACTTTCAGTCTTATCTTGCTTTATCCTTTCCTCCTCTTGCACACAATGTGAAATGAGCTCATTAAGAGTCCATTTCTCCTTCAGGCAGTTGTAACTGACCTTAAACTGATTAAAGTGTGCAGGAAGAGATATCAAAACTAAGTACACCAGCTGTTCCTCAGGTAATACTAGCTTGAGTAACTTAAGTTTCGAAGCAAGATCAGACATTTCCAAAATGTACTCCCTAATGTTTCCCTTGCCCTTATACCTCATGGAAACAAGTTTACTCAAAAGAGTACTTGTCTCCGCCTTTTCGTTCTGTTCAAAACGCTTTTAAGGTTTTCAAGGAAAACTTTGGCATTAGCTTCATCATTCATAGTGCCCCTGAATGATTCTGGAATTGCACGTTTCATGATCATTAGACTCATGCGATTCGAGCGCTCCCACTTCTCCATCTCCCTCCTTTCATCAGGAGAGGATGTATCCTCAAGAGAAGTAGGTTGCTCATTCCGAAGTGCAAGGTCAAGATCCATGCAACCGAGAACGATCATAATGTTCTCTTTCCATTCCTTAAAGTTTGTGCCGTTAAGCACAGGGATGCTGTTTATATTAGCAGATATCGAAGCAGCTGAAGAATTCACTGAAAATAGAACAAAGGATTACTTAATACATGCTTACAATAACTTGAACTGTAACATTACTTTATCGATTCAAAATAGGCAAATCCCAATACAAGATACCTAGCACAACATTGATTTTAGTCTTTGGACAGAAAATCAACTTGTAAGTGGTACTCTTGGTGTAGTGATCAAATATTGACAATAAACTCCTGTCAAATATCAAGCCTTTTGGCCGACTTAATATTCACATGGAAAACCAAATAATTGTCACATATTTATCACCACAAGCATGTTCGAATTTCTGCCAAATAACAACCTTCCTTTGGGCCGGTGTTAAACGCATGGAAGACTAACATCCACAGTCATCTTATATTTCAAGATTAATCAATCTACACAATAGAGGTTACTTTGGCAACATAATGCTTCAATTGACTAATTTAAAATATTAGATGCTAAATACTTTAGTTCCTTAAGCCATATTATGAATCTTAACTTAATATGTTACATGTTTTGACATGCAACATCTGAATATTAATTGTTATAGACTTAATTGGACAATGCCAAAAATCTGAAGTTTGATGGACTAAAACAATTAATATGAAAAACTGAATATTAATGTATAAAACATTAATAATAATTATAAAAAATTAAAATTAATTGACATATTAGTAATATTCAATTAAAATCTGAAACTTAAAGGACTTAAAATGTTTTATTAATTATAAAAAACGTTTCTTACATTATGTCCTCATTAAACATCCAAAACAAAACGTTTTCAGCACTTAATTGCCTGAAAATCGATTATCAGGTCCTTGATAATCGATTATCAGGGCTTGCTGGTCCAGGATAATCGATTATCAGATCCTTGATAATCGATTATTCTGGCTTACTGTAATTTCCAAATTTTTGCTGAAAACTTTGAATAATCGATTACTCAAAATGAATAATCAATTATTCTGTAATTCTGTTTCAAAAATTTTGATGAACAAAATTAAATAATCGATTATTGAAGTGTAATAATCGATTATTGACTGTTTCTGTTTTGCAAAAATTTGCTGAACTTTAAAGCAATAATCGATTATGGTATCAAGATAATCGATTATTGACCCATTCTGTCCAACGACTTAAAATGGTTTTCAACAAGAAACTTAAACATTGAATCATGTTGAACATCAACCAAAAACATGCAAATTTCAATATTTCAATTCAAATATAGATAACAAAATATTGAAACACCAAAGTTCATCAAAACATAACATTCATGAAATCATGCTATATCATGGTACTAGAATTTCAAAAGCAAAATTCTATCATAAGTTAAACATGAACTTTACATAACATGCAATTTCATGAACATCCAAATTATCCAAATATGAAGGAGGCTCTGATACCAATTGTTAGAATTATGATTCCGACTAAAACACAATAGCCTTCATATCGAATAATTTGGAACAACAACAACATGAGCGGAAGCGTACCTGAATCCATATGTGGAAATTCGTAGTCCTTCTTAGAAGATTGTTTGAAAGCCCTTAATCCTTTCTTCAAGATTGTCTTGAAGTTTTCCCAAGAGTTTCACAAGAATATCTTCCAAGCAAGAAATATTGGAGAATGGTTTTCCACATAGATGTGCAAGACAACAATGGTGGCTCTCTAGTTTCAATGGAAGGAAGAAGAGAGTGTCTTGCAATAATGTGGGAACCATAACCCCCCACTTATAACAAATGAGTTTTGAAACTCAAGAGTCATAAGCATGTAACCATAGTTACATATATGTAACCTTAGTTAGCCCATCATTAACTAAGGTTACCCTTTTGGGCATCTACACATTGGTCCTACACTTTATATGACAATACATTGGCCCCCTTAACATAATGTCCATAAGACCACAAAATTAGGCCAAACCAAAAGATAGCACATAACATATAATTTATCCATATATTGTTCATATGTATGTAGATATAAGTCCATATATCTTACACCGGATGCTTTGACACATTTGACTGTAGTATCTCTAGACCTGGATTTGCATTTGATTTTGTTCCAGTGTCCTGTTTTATATCATGCATCCATCTGATTTCCCACTGATTATAATTATGTACGAATTTCAGAGATTTTTTTCTTCTCTTTTTAGTATAAATAAATAAATAAAAGATAATTCTTTACTGCTTTTGAACTGCTTGCTTACAATTCAAGTTTATTGCAAAATGTAATAATATATTTTCTTTTATTAGTTATATTCTTCATCCTTAAATTTGAAATTGAGATATGATGATGCTGTACAGCTTGAAATTCATCCCCAAAATTTGCTGGGAAGTTCATTAGAAAATCAACCTATGGTTGGTGATTTATCCCGGTATTCTGTAGCAGAATCTTCTTCAACATTTAGTTCAGAAGTTGGTCATGCTAGTTCCAAACCTGAGACTGGATCCTCATCAGAAAGCACTAGTGGTCTTATTGAGGATGCTTTTGTCGAATATAATTTGATAAATGCTGAAGTGAACATCAATAGTGCTTCCTTTCAAATGATAAGCATTCAGTATGTGACCAGGTTAGTTCTTCTTTCAGTTCATACCTCCACATTTTGGACAAATAGTTACTTAGCTACTGCATATGTAAAACAACCATCTCAAGAATTGGTCTCTTCACAGGCAAGAGGCAGCTTGGCTGCAGCTGTTAGTACCTGCGATTCTGGGAATGAAGGTGAATCTGTGACGTGCTTGAATACTGAAGACACTCACTTTGTGCCAGAGGAGTGCAGAAGCGCTTGTTCACATGGGAATTCGATGGAGAATCACGAGGATGTAGATATTGCGTCAAGTTCTGATTCTAGATCTATTTCTCTTTCTTTTGACTCTATACCTAGGCATCAATTTCTCGAGGGTGATGCCTCTCAAGAAGCATCAACTTCAAGTTCTGCATTTGTCTTGTTGGACAGTGAGCTTGGAGTAACTACTCAAGATGTGCTACATGTTGATGTGGTGAGTATCTCTTCCAACATTTTATCTAGTAGCATTGCTGATATAGGCAGTCGTGAAACACGAAGAAACAGTAGGAGGCTCTTTTGGAATGCTATATCAAGACGCAGTTTAAGGAGGGATGGTGATTCTCCAGCCATTGTTTTTTCAACTGGTCGTGCTGATCTAGGATCTCGTGACAGATGGATAATTGATTTGAGTGGTGATCTCCATTATGATGGAGTTGGATTTGATTCGTGGTTATGGGGCTGGCAGAAATCATAGCAGAAGTGAACAAAGACAGCCAACAAGATCTGAGGTAATATATCAAGAACTTTATCTATCATTTTTAGTGCTTTTGACTGTTTAAGGTGGATATAGACAATCCCTGCAATTTTCTTTTATAGAGAAGGAGGTTTAGCTTAGTAAGATCTTTTTCTGATCGTAATAAGCCTGAATTATATCATGAGAAGGTAAATGCTCTACTCTGCTTATTAGAAGGTTCTGGTATGATGGTTAATTATTTTCATCCTCTTATGTTATACTTTCTAGTCTCAAAAGCAGGATTATCTAGGCTTGTGGTCCATTTTTATGGTCCGCACTATATAATATTAGATCTTAACTTGCATTTTGTGTCATTTTAATTTCGCTTATTGGGTATATCTTCCACTAGATCAATGTAATATCTTTATTTGAAGGTTTTCCCCTACTGGTTTATTTGATAATCGCTTCCAATAGGAAATCTCAGGAAAACATTGGTTTCAACTAATTTCACCCTTTTTTCCATCTACATCGTTGATCTTTCTTTATTTAGGCACGTACTTTGTTACATGGAAAAATCAAAGGTAAACTCCCTATGATGGCAGCAATTCAAAAAAAATCATTGATCTTTTTTTTTTTGGGTTAAGTTTTCTTTTGGTGTTTTAAGCATATGTGTTTGCACAAATATGTAATTATGAATCTACATCTTTTTATGAGCGCGAAAATGCATCTTAACTTTGTATTCAGTCATTGTAGTATCGTGAGGCTACTTTTGAATACGGACTACCTCACACTTATAACACTTCTTTCTTGGGGCGTTTAGTTTCATGTTTTCTTTTGTTTTTCTAAATTTATTTTAACCTACCTAGAATTCATTATGATAATCCCAATCACCTATCTGTATTACATATACAGATATCTGAAAGAGTTCTTCAAGGCCTTGGTAGCTGAGTTCAACAACAAAATCTTTGCTCATCAGGCCTTCATCCTGATGGTACATGTTCGTGTTACTCACAACTGAAGAGTTCAGTACCCTTGCAAGTATTTCAAGAATAATTATGCTTGCTGAGGCCTTATTTGAGGTATGTCTCTAGCATCTAGTGTCCTTCTTAAGTTTCAAATTCTGGTTGGTATGGTTTGTTAGGAAAGACAACTTGCAAATATTCTCTATGCATCTGTCTTTTAGTATTGCCCTAGTGAACTCTCCATGTTGTTTGTGGAATTTTAGAATGTCAAGTTTACTGTTATTTCCACTATAAACACTTGGAAGGAAATAAGAAAGCAACATGAACAGTTCTGTATATTTTTGTTATCATCAGCTCGTGCTACTTAATTACTGCCCTATTTTCCAACAATAGTCGATAGATTTAGAATGAATCATAAAAAGCTATTTGACGACTGAATTTGTCTAACTCTAGATTGACTAATTGAAGAATGTAATGTCCTAATTTGTTGGTCTGCAAGTTGGGACTTGGTTAGTCTTTGAACCAGAATAAAGTAGATCCGATTAGGCATTTATTGATCTTCGGTCGAAATCTTCTATCCTCTACAAAAGTTTGTTCCATTTCTGAACCAATCTGTTTAGTTTGGCCGTTCTCCAAAACAGACTTGCTATACTGCCGTTTGGATCTTCATGCTGCTAAACAGAGTGTTGTGATATTGTCATGATTGTTGATATGTCGTGTTGCTCCATTTTTGGAAATCTCAAGTATTTTGATCTCTGCTTGTTAGCCACTGTAAAGTTTCTAAAAGTTTAATTTTTTCAATCCCTCCAATTTTTTGATATATTTTTTTCAACCCTACCATACTGAGGCAATATGATTGTAGTTGGATTTTTACCCATCAAAAACTCCATTGTTGTTAATTTTCCCAGCTTGAAAAATTTAATCAAATCTAAGTTAATTGATCTGTGTTACCGAATGTTTGCTAATCTGTCCTAAAGAAAATTTGTGTCTGCGCTATTTCTTTTGGAAAGAGGTAGCCAAGGGTAAACAAAAACCAAGGAGTGTAGTAGAAACGTTTGACATCTGTTTATCCAGTATTAAGTACCCTATATAAGAATTCCAGCCGAAAGTGTGAATGCATCATACATTTTGCATTCAGAAGGCACTTGATTGTTGCCAGTTTACTTGATGACTGAACCCTAATCTGGCTTCAGTGCATCTTGAATTTTAGTAAATTTTACAGCGTTCAGCACCTTCACCGAGAAGAATCTCTTTTACATAACACAGATTCAGTGGGATATACTGGTTATGGAGTGAATGTACTTGCAATATTGAAGGCTAAAAGAATGAGGGTTTTCACGGTTACTGATAATTTTTGACCAGCTAGTACTTTCTGATATCTATAATTATTTTCTCATGTGGCTGCAATACTTTGAGCTGACATATTTAGTAATGGCTTGGTTTTTTCTGTAGGTCCTGGATGAGATTCATCGACAATCTTTCACACTATCGCTATCTACGCTTTCGCTTCCAGCTCCAGATTCTGTTGTGGACTCGTTTCCTGTCAAGTCTCACAAGAAGTTAGGAGCTGTAGACAATGCACCCACAGATATCCAACAGTATGTCTTCTTAACTAGTTGAATAGTTGATATGCTTTCTCGAGCTATGTTGCCTCTTAAGGTTTATAAGTTAGCAGTTAGTAATTAGCACTACCTCCTCTTCTCCGAATAATATTCTCCTATTAGTTAGGCTGAAATCGCTGAAGAAAGGAAAATAAAGAAACTTAAGGAATGTGGAGAAAGCAAAAGATAAAGAATAGGACAAAAGCAAAAATGTAGAAACTTGAGAGTAAGCAACCCCCACTTCCAACCGAGAGGTTGTGAGTTCGAGTCTCCCCAAGAGCAAGGTGGGAAGTTCTTGGAGGGAAGGATGCCGGGGGTCTATTTGGAAACAGCCTCTCTACCCAAGGGTAGAGGTAAGGTCTGCGTACACACTACCCTCCCCAGACCCCACTAAGTGAAATTATACTGGGTTGTTATTATTGTTGTAAAAAAACTATTGACGCATAAACTTCCCTCTTTGGACTGATGTAACGGGATCTAATAAGCCTACCTTTTAGCCAGTTGTTAGACATAAGGCACTGACTTTAGATCTTTAGGCAGTCTTCACAATAAACATCCTGTGTATGCCTGAGGGGTTATGAGCTTTACTCACAGTTTATTTTGACGAGCATCTATTACTCTGTCATCTATAAAAGGATCTATCTGGTTTCTTTAAAACTGAAGAATCTTAAGTTATTTGCAAGTTTAAACTCTAAGTGGACCTTGCCTTATGGTCACTAGGATCGGGCTATCCAAGTATCGAAACTAAAATTTCAGTCCACCAAATTTGCCATCTCCAGAAGTTTCTGCAAATTCAAAGATAAGTTTTAAACATAATCTTAGTTTTGATGGGGGAACTTTCCATTCCATAGTCTTTGACCTTTCTATTGGGATTTTCATTAAAGTATATAACCTATTGCTAATAACATTAAATATTCAGTTCTTTTTCCTTTTTGGGTCTCTCCCAAAATAATTGACTCGTATCCTTAATATGGAGAATATATTTCACATCAAGAATTCAGACTAATGGATAACTAGTGTTACTTGATAATATTTTAATTTTTAAACTTGAATATGACATATTTTTAACTATTATTCTATTTCTCTCATTTTAAACAGTTAATTTCAACACTTATCAATCATACTCAATTTAGTAATCTATTCAGACATTTTGATTCTTAGAACCCTGCACGACAAGTCTAATGTATGAGGACAGAGGGAGAATCTGTGTGTGATGAGAGGAGACAATGGCCACGAATGATATGGCATGCTTTTGTGGCAAAGAGCGGTCATACATTTAATTTAACGAGCTGCAATATGTTTTTGCAGGTGCCATATTTGTTTGGCCGAGTATGAGGAGGGTGACAAACTGAGGGTCCTCCCTTGCCGCCATGAATATCATATGCTTTGTATCGATAAATGGCTTAAGGAAGTAAACCGGTATGTTCACACAATTGTTTTGTGTTGTGCTTTCCCATTTTTGCTTTCTACTTTGAGATGTAGTTTGTCCCTCACTTTGTATTGATTTCCCACTTCTGGTTTTCCAGGGTATGCCCAGTCTGCAGGTGCAATGTTTGTGAGAGTTCTGGGGTTGCTTCTGTCTCAAATTCAGAAGCTTCTTAACAGTGGTGCTAATTGTAAATATAGAACTGAGTTAGGATAAGAAATTTAGTGTTGAATTGAACTGTGTAATATAGCTGTGAGATTGTAAATACATAACAGATTAGGTTTAAAGGTAACAATGCTGTCTTGAAGTGTATATCATATAGCTATGAAAATTTCTTCTTTCCTTCTGTCCTTTTTATTCAAATAGCCTGCCAAATTCATTGTTCATTTTTTTTTCTAGCTAGTATACATTGACTATACACCATTATACACATATTATATATTACATTCGCTGGCTATTTTTAGTTTGACTCCTACAGATGAATGTCGGTCTCTGGTTGAAGAGGAAGAGGAGGGATGCTGGGGGCCGATCGCGGATTAGATGGGGTGCTTTGACTAAGGAGAAAGCCCAGGAGTTGGAGAGGAGGTTAGTTGATGGTGGAGCTTGGATAAGTTCTAGGGAAGCAGACGCAATGGGGTCAAAGACGGCGAACATGGTTAGGGAGGTAGCGCGGGATGTGCTTGGGGTAGCCAAAGGCTATTCAGGCAGACATCAGGGGGATTGGTGGTGGAACGATGTAGTCCAAGGAAAAGTGGAGGTGAAGAAGGCGACGTTTGCTAAGTTGGCAGGGAGCACAAGCGAGGAAGAAATGAGAGTGAACAGGGAGAGCTACACGGTGGCGAGGAAGAAAGCGAATCTGGCGGTCACGAAAGCTAAAAATGGCACAAGCGAGGAAGAAATGAGAGTGAACATGGAGAGCTACACGGTGGCGAGGAAGAAAGCGAAGCTGGCGGTCACGAAAGCTAAAAATGCAGCGTTTGGTCGCATGTACGAGGAATTGGGGGAGAAAGTCGGGGACAGGAAGTTATTCCGGTTAGTTAAAGTAAGGGAGAGGAAGGCACGAGATCTAGGCCAAGTTAGGTGCATCAAGGACGATGATGATAGAGTTCTGATGGGGGAGTCTCAAGTCAAGCAGAGGTGGCAGGCGTACTTACGAGACCTACTTAATGAGGAGCGGGATCAAAACATAGAGTTAGGGGAGCTGGGGCGTTCAGAGCGTCATAGGGACCTTGGGTACTGCATGTGCATTAGGGTGGAGGAAGTCGTGGGGCTTTGCGTAGGATTAGTAGGGGTTGAGCGACCGGGCCAGACGAAATTCCAGTGGAGTTCTAGAAATGCATGGGTAGGTCAGGAGTGGAATGACTCTCCAGGTTGTTTAATGTGATCTTCAGGACCAAAAGGATGCCGGAGGAGTGGAGGTGGAGTACAGTGGTGCCCTTGTACAAGAACAAAGGGGATATCCAGTATTGCAACAACTATAGGGGTATCAAATTAATAAGTCACACCATAAAGGCTTGGGAGCGGGTAGTCGAGGCGAAGGTAAGGGAGATGAAATCTATATTCATGAACCAGTTCGATTTCATGCCGGGTCGCTCCACTATAGAAGCTATTCACTTTGTCAGGAGCTTGGTGGAACAGTTCAGGGATAAGAAGAAGGACATGCACATGGTGTTTATCGGCTTGGAAAAGGCGTATGACAAGGTCCCTGGGGAGGTGCTATGGAGGTGCCTGAAGGCGCAGAGCGTGCCGGAAGCCTATATTAGAGTAATCAATGACATGTACAATGGAGCTAAGACTAGAGTTAGGACGGTGAGTGGCGACTCAGACTATTTCCCGGTGGTTATGGGCTCCATCAAGGATCTGCGCTTAGCCCTCTCTTATTTGCCTTGGTGATGGATGCTCTAACCCGATATATTCAAGGTGATGTGCCTTGGTGTATGCTATTTGCTGATGACATAATCTTGATAGACGAGACGAGGATCGATGTTAACGAGAGGTTAGAGGTATGGAGACAGACTCTCGAGTCTAAGGGTTTCGAACTAAGCAGGTCTAAGACAGAATACCTGGAGTGCAAGTTTAGAGCCGAGCCGAGCAAAGTAGGCAAGGACGTGATGATTGGATCTCAGGTCATCGCCAAGAGGGACAGTTTCAGATATCTTGGGTCGGTGATTCAGCGGGATGGAGAGATAGACGGGGATGCCACTCACCGTATAGGGGCGGGATGGTCGAAGTGGAGGCTTGCATCAGGAGTCTTGTGTGACAAGAAAGTACCACAGAAACTCAAGGGGAAGTTTTATAGAGCTGTGGTAGACCTGCTATGATATATGGGGCTGAGTGTTGGCCGGTGAAGAACTCTCATGTTCAGAGAATGAAGGTTGCGGAGATGAGGATGCTCAGGTGGATGTGGTGGCTCACCAGGTTAGATAAGATTAAAAATGAAGTTATTCGGGAGAAGGTGGGGGTGGCCCCAGTGGATGAGAAGATGCGAGAAGCGAGGCTCAGGTGGTACGGGCATGTGCAGAGGAGAAGCCCTGATGCCCCGGTGAGGAGTTGTGAGCGGGTGGTGGTGGTCGGCATGAGTCGAGGCAGGGAAGACCTAAGAGGTATTGGGGAGAGGTTATTAGGCATGACATGGCTAGAATGCGGATTTCCGAGGACATGGCCATAGGAAAGTCTGGAGGTCTAGTATCAGGGTTGTAGGATAGGGGCTTCTAGAATTTTTCGTACTCCTTTCCCGGGGTTGGGTGAGGTTCGGTAGGGCTCTCCATAGATGATTTGTGTATTGGATTGTGTCCCGTTATGGTAGTTACTGCTTGATATTATTGCATGTCATTTTCTTTATGGTTCTTATGTTTAGATAATTATTTATGTTATTTCTGCTGAAGTTACTAATGCTCTTTTGTTTTTGTTTTTTCTTTCCTTTTCTGAGCCGAGGACCAATTGAAAACAACCTCTCTGACCTTTTAGGTAGGGGTAAGGTGTGTTTATATATTATCCTCCCCAGACCCCACTTTGTAGGATTATTATTATTGTTGTTGACTATTTTTATTTTACGTGATTGAGTGAGCGGCTAATTGAGTTACTTCTTCAAAAACAAACTTTTATATGGCCTTTCTTTAGAGAATTGAATATAATAAACAGTACTGTAATTTCAGGTACATGTGAGTTTCAGTATAGATAGCAATTAGCATGCCCAAGACGCACAGAGACCGAGCAGCGTCTGCAATCAGAATACTTCTTATTACTTAACAATTCAAAAACTTGAGCTATTGTAATAGTCACGTTTTCATCTTGATTTTTTTTCCTTTCTCATTTCACCTTAATTTAACAGGATAAATAGTGCATATGTGACCTGAATAATAGGAGGGTAAATTAAAATACGTTGTTTTGGGGGCTCAATGAGAGTGTGATATTTAGGTCTCTATAAATATTCCAGCTAAAATCCGTACAAAAAATTAAAAGAGTTTGATTGACAGGAGAGAGCTAAAAAATCGAAGAAGAGTTTTCTGAAATTAAACTCTAAAAATTAGTCAATGCTTTTGCAATTACGCATTCACATTGTAACTTGATGTCAAAATATTGTCCCAATAAAACGAAGTTTTACTTCATTTGAGTATATGTTCAAATGGTCCTAGCCTGACAAATACTTACACAATGTGCAGAGATGAAAGTAGTGGCACTTTATAAGAATAAAAATCAGATTTACATTTAAAAAATCCTACAGAAAAAGCATAGGATTGGTCTGTCTGTTATAATTATGAGCAGTCAAATTGTATTCTTCTTCTGCTATTGAAGAATTTCTGATCTTATAATTTCTGACTTTCCTTTAATGGACTCCCAATGTCATGAAAATTAATTCGTTTTTCTTTCCTGAAAAATAACTTTAATTTCCTTCTGAAAAAAGAATTATGACCAGAAAGCAATGGCTTAGGACTTTCAAAATTGGATAAGACCATACTTAAGGTTGTGAATAAAACATATGGAAGAATAGATGATTTTTTCTAGATGTCTAAGCGTCGTGGATAATAATAATATAGATAAAAATAACATATATTTAAAAAAAGTTGAGCAAGTGGCACATGCAATACTCTTGTCTAAGACCACAAAATTTAGTGTAAAACGCGAAAAACAATTTAATTCACTGACAAGCTCTCCAACCGAATAAGAAATAAAAATAGTATTAGAAAGCTCTCCTCCTGTTCTGATATATAGTATAATCAAAGTCATAATAATGATGAAGCTCGAAGCATGAGGCAGTGCTTTCTGATACAAAAACAGAAAAAGGAGGTTTGTGTTTTCCCACGTCAAACAATACAAAAATAACTCCTGTTACCACAGAAAACAAGGGACTGCAACCACCATTACTTAAGTTGATAGAATAATTGTTATCGTAAACTTATTTTGATGTTACCTATATATTACAAATTCGAACTGCAAAATCAGCTGTTAATATAAGATAAATTATATATATATATCTCACACTATTTGTCCTGCAAGAGTATGAGATATTTCGTACACCAAACTGGAATGCCCGTTGAAGTTTCTTAATGCAAATTGTATCTAATTATTGTTAATAATACTAGTATGTTCTCTTATTATAAGCTGTCTCGGGCACAAAGTACATCTGGATCATATTTGCTGTCTCCTAGCTATACTAAATACTGCATATATGCTTTTTCAGTTTGAAAGCATGCCAAGAGTGTCAATAAAGCAATGTCATTATTCTATTTATGATTATCTCTATGGCAAAGGTTTGGGGTATTTTAATCTTTTCTAATGTACTCATGAAGATATATACTATATTATTGCACAAGATAGATATGATTATAATTATTAACTGTAATAAAAGATCGGCGATGGCATTTAAGTTGTTATAAGAGTACTTAAACGAAACTTTTTATTTCACATTTTAATCACATTTGTAAGTTGAAACAATGAATCAATCACTTACTTGAATTAAGTGCATGGTCTCTTAATTAGGAATAAAGTCCACGGCTGCAGCCAACTTAGGTTATCTTTAATTAACTCTCCTTTAATCCTCTACATACGTCTTTTATAATTCGGCCACAAATTATATAGTGCTATATTGACAAATAAATCGTTTGCTTTGTAGATGGATAAAGTACAACAAATATACAAAAGTGTATAAATTATAAATTCTTTAGGAGTGTGGGAGATCTTATTAGAGTATGTATGCATTTTATCTTATTTTCTTGTAAATGCAATATAAGTCAAGCTAAAAGTAATGAGATCAATTTACTCGCCATAAATCCACATAGGTTAACAAAAGGAATATATTATCTCATAAGAAAACCTTATAAATAATCTAAGATGTGTGCTTTATAGTAATTAAAAGATGTAGAAATAAATAAAAAAAGGTACAAGGTGGAGTAGAAGTGAAGTACTTGATCAAAAGGGTTGATCAGCTATGTATAAGTAGACTGCTTTTCTTGAAACAAAAGTGGAAATTAAAGAGCTAAGATCATACACCCTAATTAATTGATTAACATAATAATAATAATACTAAATAGAAGTAGCTTTTCAATAATATTCATGATAATAATATAGTGTGACAGCCGCATGCAATTTCTGAAACTTTAGGCAAAGCATCAAAGGCTTGTGTCGGCGCTTCTCTTCTAGTTATCCAACAGAAGTTATACTCCCAAGTACGAGTAGCAGCAGTTGATTACTTCATTACTTTCCAAAAGTTAAAGAGTTCTAACAAGTCAATATTCTCTATTTTCTCTTTTTCTTTTTGAATTTTTTTTAATAGTGCGTATTTTTAAATCATAAGTGTAACTTCTATGTGTCCCTTCTGGGACATCCCATAAAAAAAAAGTGTAACTTCTATGGATGGACAATATATAATAAAAAAGTATACTATTAAATTAATTGGAAAATGATTGCAGGTAATTACTCGTAGCAAGTGAAATAGTAACTTAAAAAAATATTAATTAGATTATACTGATAGAGTAAATACTATTTATATTGGCAGCAAATATAAACTAAAGCCTTAGGTTATATAAGTGCGTCATGAGTAACTAATCTTTTTGATTGTTGTAACTATTTTCTCATCAAAATCAGTATGCACAAATGAGCTAGGTTGCAATACATACATAAAGACACATACAAAATATATATATATATATATATATATATATATATATATATATATATATATATATATATATATATATATATTAAAAAGTGAGAAAAAGAGACATTGGAAACTTAAAATAGAAGTCAATCGACAATTATCGATACGGGAATACCACTTCAAAGTTAGAATATAAAGTTGGAAAAGCATAGGCGTTGAAAAGAAAATAATAGAACGTAAAGTGGTAATAGTTGTAAAACGAGAAGCATAAATAAGAAGTTAGAGGCAAGTTACATTTATGAAGCTAGCTTACATCCTTAATTATTCCTTTTGTTTGTTTTTATCTCTTTCTGTTGACTATTTATTAAAGTTATTATAAGGTTCTCGTATTCATTTGCTAGATGCATCTCGTGCTGGATCAATTCATCATTCTTGTAAAAATTATACGGGGTGTTTTATTTGGTCGCCCCTATTTAACCTATGCTTCAGATTTAAAAGTATATAGAGATCATGATTGGAAAGTAAGAACATTCTTAATTCATTGATGTTACAATCTTCTCTTTGATCCGAAGAAAAAAGAAATAATTTACATCTTTCACCAGAAGAGACTGTAGGAGAAAAAAGTAAGGAGGAAACCTTTCCGAGAATTCCCTTTTATATATAGTTCTTGGAATCTTACTGTGTTCTTTGACCAACGTGTTTTCGCAGGATGACCTTTTTCGGTATTATTCGAGTACCATTTTTACTTGTCATGCACTGTCGATGATTTGATTGGGATAGGATGTGGTGCTTTTAGCTATTTCGCCACCTGGGCGAGGTCCCATCTTGGTCGACCATTATGGTCAGATTTTGACCTATACAGTTAGTTTCTCCGTCCGTCGAGGCCATCCCTTAGTGGGCTCGGCGGGCGGACTCAGTAGATTCGAAGGCTAGGAGAAATCTGACTGTTCATGTCTTGAACGAGGTGATTTAGATCGAGGCAATGGCGCAACGCCTTAATGATGCCTTTGGATCATCGCGTCCGTTCGGAATCGAAGCGTTGCGTTGATTTGGAACGTCGTATGCATTTACTGCCATTATGACACACGTTTCCTGGGGATCGGACCGTTTCATGCCCTATCAGTTTTGATTGACGACTCTTGGTTTTCCGCTTGGGGCATTTATGTCCCTATAAATAGGGGAAACACCATTCTTATTGGCACTTTTTTTTTTGATTTATTAAAAGAATTTTGCGAATTTTCATCTTCCCTGATACTTCAGGTTTTCAATTCTCTCTTGTTGGCCGAAAATTGAAATCCCCATCTTCCCCCTTACTTCTTTGCTCATTCATTCTATTCAATTGGATTAAATGGCTGGTACTTCTTCCCGCGCAAGTTCAAATGTTAACCCGTTGCAATTCGAGCGAGGTCGAAATCTTCTACTTTGGTGATGGCCCTTGACCATAGAGGTGTTATTTCAAGCTAGCCGAAATATTAACCCATTGCAATTCGAGCGAGGTCAAACTATTCTACTTTAGCAATGGACCTTGGCCGTAGGGGAGTTATTTTGAGCTAGTCGAAATATTAACTCATTGCAATTTGAGCGAGGTCGAACTCTTCTACTTTTGCGATGGCCCTTGACCGTAGGGGTGTTATTTCGAGCTAGTCGAAATGTTAACCCATTATGAGTCCTAATTTTTCTTTCTAAGAGTTTTGGGTGTCCACTGGAGGAATCCTAGTTTTTCCCAACCTCTGCGTTTCCTGGGTGAGTCCCGGTTCGATTGATTTTGTTTGCATCGGAGAGAGTGATGTCAGAGGGAATAAAACGTTGTTATTTTGCTCACGTTCGTTTCATGCGTATATTGAAGTTTCCCTGTCTAGTCCTTTCGTCTTCCGGCCTGGAGATGTCATAGGCAGGCAGTGCGATGGGTTATATTTTGAACTTCGGTGACGTAACCCTCATCGACTCGATCAAAACCCTCTAGGGAAAACCCTATTGGGACAACAGCTGGGTGAGGGAGAGAGAGTACGACTTAAGGGGCATCATTTTTCAGAAGTTGGAATGTCAGATGGGCGATATTCAGTTATTTTGTTGTAGTTTTTTATTCTCTAGTTGAGATGTTCCTTTGCTCGCTTGCCCGCACGGCGCTTTTGTTCCTATTTAGGCAAATAACAAAAGGTGAACCAAAATAAATATTTTCCTTACCTCGATCTGATGAGTAAGTGAACAAGGGTAGACTTATAGCGTTGCTTGCTCTACATGGCATTTAAATGGTTGATGGGATGGTTGTTTCTGCACTCGGTGGCCGTATTGAGCTCTATTTCCCCTCTTTTTTCGCTCTAGCTCCGTAATGGGTTGGGCTCGCCTTGGCTTGTCCGTGGACCACCCGGTGTGCGCGATAGGATGTTAGAGTAGGGCAGGACGTGCTCGTTCTCCTCTTGTGGGATTTGCGTGGATGTTGTCTGTAACTTCTGCTTGTGTGTAGCATCATGATCTAGATTAGCACGTGAAATTTACTTACCACTCTTCTTAGCGGGTGATTATATTTCACCGGTTTTAGATCTGAAGGACACTACAGAATTTGGCTAAGAAATTTTCACAGACGGAGGTAAATTGTTTGACCAAGAAGTGTTAGACTCTTGACTAAACCAATTAATGATTAGAAGAAGGGTAAATCTTAACTAAGCATAATCAACTTCAGATCTAAAAGAATATAGAGAGATCATGATCGGAAAGTAGGAACTTTCTTGACTCATTGATGTTACAATCTTCTCTTTGATCCGAAGAAAAAAAAATAATTTATATCTTTCACCAGGAAAGACTGTCGGAGAAAAAGTAGGGAGGAAAAGTCTCGCCCCTTTTTCCCAAGAATTCAGTTCTATATATAGTTCGTGGAATCTTATTGTGTTCTTTGACCAATGTACTTTAGCATGACGGCCTTTTTCGACGTTATTCGAGTACCATTTTTACTTGTCATATATTGTCGATGATTTAATTGGGATTGATCGTTGTGCTTTTTGCTATTCCGCCACCCGGGCGAGGTCCCAGCTTTGATCGACCATTATGGTCAGATTTTGACATATACATAATTTACGAGCACTAACTTTATTTTATTTCAGTAATGACACAATTGTATATATCTTAATGAATTATACGCAGAGTACATATTAAAAAATATGTAGTACTCCATTCATTAAAAAAATATTAAAAAAATAAATATTAGTGGAACTTATGCCTTGTGCATTGAAACTAACTCGACGATGACCACATTTTATACGTTATTCTTAATTATTAAGTACTACTATTATTTTTTGATAATAGTTTCATCTAAGAAGGCGACTGCACTTTAAGAAAAAAAAAATTCCAAAATTTATGAAGCTACATAACAACAAAAAATCATCATACGTTAAGATCTTATTAGTGATTCTCCAATGTTTTGGATAATTGACTTTGAAGTACTTATCTAGCAGTCATCCTGCCTTGGAGAAAAACAATTTTCCTAATTTTGTCTTATATTAAATGTTGAATTTCCACCATAGTCCAAATGTATTATACTGAATTCTACGAATACCTAATATAATTGACAAAAATTTAGCAGTCATCTAAAGGATGACGAACTTTTGGTATGTAATGACAAGTACCATTAATGTAGGAGAACAATTTAAAGATAGAAGACCATTAAATGTAAGAAGAAATTTGTTTAGTTGATAAATGAAGAAATGGAGGTAGTTTGGAAGGTTTAATATATGTAGCTATATGGAGAGAGACTTTTGTAATTCTTCAACTTTTATTACACAAGGGATCACTTTGGTACACACTTGTGCTCACACTTTTTATACATCGTACAAATGAGGAGGTCTTCCCCTATTTATAGGCATCAACCTCCATGTTCTACGACATTCTAGAATATTCCATATAAGTATCCTAAACAATATTCATATCTACCTATTCTCATATGTTCTAGAATATTCCACTACTCTAGAATATTCTCACATTCTCTACTATACATAAAAGAGTTTCTATCATCTTCTAGAATGTTCCAGAGAACTCCATAATGTTCTCGAACCTTCTAGAACATTCTAGCTCATTCTAGACTATTTTAGAATAGTCTAGAATATTCTAGTAATATCTAGCTTTGGTTTAATTTATTGTTCACATTGCCTCCCTTAAACCAAAGCCTCATAGGTGGTCATTCCTAATAACTTTTTCATCTTCAGAAAAGTCTCCATCTTCAATGCCTTAGTGAAAATATCTGCCACCTGTTCACCAGTTCTGCAGTAGCCAACTCGGATCTCATTTTCTCGTACCATCTCTCGAATGAAATGATATTTGATATCATGTGTTTGTTGCGACCATGAAGTACTGGATTCTTCGCCAACTCGATTGCTGATTGGTTGTCACATAATATCGTGGTTGGACCATCATGTTTGTGTTGAAGAAACCTGAGCATTCTTCTCAATCATACCGCCTGTGTAGCAGCATTTGATGCAGCAATGTACTCGGCTTCAGCAGTGGATAATGCTATCACTGGTTGTTTCTTTGAACTCCAAGAAAACACACCCGAACCAGTGAAGAATGCACAGCCGGAAGTACTTTTTCTCTCGATCGTATCACCAGCCCAATCACTGTCAGTGTATCCAAGAAGTTCAAGTGACTCACCTCTAGGATAGCAGATTCCATCTCCTTGAGTTCCTTTAATGTATCTGTCGACTTCTCCCGTTGGTCTGTACTTTGTTTTGTATACCCACTTTACTCCAATGGGTTTCTTTCCTCTTGGAAGGTCGGTAAGCTCCCAAGTATCATTCTTCTCAATAGAATGGATTTCCTCCTCCATTGCTTTCACCCAACGTTCTTCTTCAATTGCATCCTTGAAATCCACAGGATCGCAATCTGAAAACAAGGCAAAGTTCAAAATATCTTCGTCAGTTAGAGTATCAACATCATTACCGACAACGTAATCCTCCAAATGAGCCGGTAAACGGCGTTGCCTCTATGATCGACCATGCTGTATTAGTTGTATTTCTGAGGGAGACTGTTGTTGCGCAGGTTCATCATGCTCCTCGTCATCAAGATATGATGGTGCTGGAGGTTGAGATGGCTCAACTGCTTTTTTCTTCCATTCCCATGCTCCATGTTCATCAAAAGAAATATTTGGTTTTCTACCTGTCCATACCTCATAAGGTGTTTTTCCATGGTTGCTTCTCGTAGGGCACTTATTTAATATGTAAATTGCAGTAGAGACAGCTTCAGCCCAGAATTCTTTAGGCAGCTGTTTTGCTGCCAGCATTGACCGCACCATATCCATCACAGTCCTATTCTTTCTTTCCGCAACTCCATTTTGTTGAGGAGTGTACCTTGCAGTCAACTGATGTTGAATCCCATGCTTCTTCAAAAAATCATCGCACACAGTGTATTCTGTGCCTCGATCTGTTCTCAGAGTCTTTATAAAATGACCACTTTGTTTTTCAACATATGTTTTGAAGCTTTTGAATGTGTCACAAGCTTCAGACTTATTTTTCAGCAAATACACCCATGCTTTTCTACTGAAATCATCAATAAAAGTAATGAAGTACTTACTTTCATCGAGCGAAGGAACTTCCACCAAGCACAAATCAGAATGTATCAGCTGCAATGGGTGTTTTGCTCTCCAAGCTTTGCCTTTGGGAAATGGCTCTCTATACTTCTTCCCCAAAATGCATGCATCACACTGTCTTGGAACAAAGTCAAGTGAAGGCAGACCTGACACCATCTTATTCTTCACAAGATATTGTAAACCGCCGAAATTAAAGTGGCTAAACCTCATGTGCCATAACCAAGTATCATCAAGAGCATTTGAATTATAGTAGGGTAAGTGACCGTAGTTGAAAGTTACTGGAAACATCCGATTTTTGGTCATTCTTACCTTGGCATAATTTTCATACTCGTCTCTTATAGTGCATATATCATTACTGAAATGCACTTCATCCATTGTGTTGGAGCTGACCCAAGCTCAACAAATTATGCAGCAGGTGAGGCACGTAGTAAACATCTTTATGGAGCACTCAAGCCCATTCTCCATGGTGACCGGTATTCTCCCTTTCCCGACAACTTGTATAACTTGATTATTTCCAAATTTAACCGTGGATTTAAAAGACTCGTCCAAATCAGCAAATATCTCCTTCTTACCGCACATATGATTACTACATCCGGAGTCAACGTACCAGACATCATTGTTAGTTTCTTTACTAACAGCAGCCATAGATACGGAGTAAAAAATGGTTTCACTTTTATCCCCTTCATCCTCAGCTATTCTAGCATGAACTTGTTTATTTTCAGTTCTTTTACTCCAACAATCTTTAGCATAATGACCCAATTTACCGCAGTTATAGCATTTAAGGGGAGGTTTTTGCTGACCTGGATTGTTGTAATTTCCTCTTGGCTGGAAATGATGATTACCTCTTCCACGGCCATGATAGTTGCCGGTGCCTCCACGACCTCTGCCTCGGAAACCATGTCCTCTAGTTTCCGCCACATTAGAAGATTCTCCTCTCTCTTTAACTTTAGTATGTGCCTGCAATGCCTTCTCTGTCGGATCTTTCTCCAATGACTCTTCTAATTTCCCATTAATTCTATTCTCATAAAGAATTAATGAGCCCAGAAGCTCCTCGGTACTTAAAGTTGAAAGATCCTTGGTCTCTTGAATTACTGCCACAATATGATCAAACTTCATAGGTAAAGTATTAAGTACCTTTTCAAGGAATGTCTCATCGCTGAGGGTATGACCATTGAGCTCCATCTCATTCTTGATATCCGTCAACCTCGAAAAGTATCCCTCAACTGTCTCTGACTTCTCCATCGTGGCAAGCTTGAACTTCCTTTTTAGCGCCATCAAATTATTCTTTTGGACCTTATTAACTCCACGATATGCTTTGGCCAAAATATCCCAAGCCTGTTTTGTTGTTTGGGCTGTGGAAATTTTGCCAAAGACAGACATATCAATGGCCTGGTGTATTTGGGACAAGGCCATACTATCACGCCTTATTTCATTCTCTTCGTCACCTTCCTCCAGTTCTTCTCGCGTATATTTTAACAAATTATACGCCTTCAGATGTATCTCCATCTGAATCCTCCAAAAGTTGTAATTTTGTTTCCCCGTCAACTTGGGAACCATGCGCACGATATTCTTTCCTGCCATAGTTAATGATCACCCTCCTAACGAACCAATTGCTCTGATACCAGATGTAGGAGAACAATTTAAAGGTAGAAGACCTTTAAATGTAAGAAGGAAAGAGATTTTGTTTAGTTGATAAATGAAGAAATGGAGGTAGTTTGGAAGGTTTAATATATGTAGCTATATGGAGAGAGACTTTTGTAATTTTTCAACTTTTATTACACAAGGGATCACTTTGGTACACACTTGGGCTCACACTTTGCTTCACTCCTTTTGTACATCATACAAATGAGGAGGTCTTCCCCTATTTATAGGCATCAACCTCCATGTTCTACGACATTCTAGAATATTCCATATAAGTATCCTAAACAATATTCATATCTACATATTCTCATATGTTCTAGAATATTCCACTACTCTAGAATATTCTCACATTCTCTACTATACATAAAAGAGTTTCTATCATCTTCTAGAATGTTCCAGAGAACTCCATAATGTTCTCGAACCTTCTAGAACATTCTAGCTCATTCTAGCTCATTCTAGACTATTTTAGAATAGTCTAGAATATTCTAGTAATATCTAGTTTTGGTTTAACTTATTGTTCACAATTAAGCTCCTAGAATTGCATAATATGTTTAATTTAGGAACGAAATAAGATCTATTTTCTTCGACAAAATATATATATATATATATATATATATATATATATATATATATATATATATATATCTCAAAAAGATAATCGCACCCTTTTGTCAAAGAAAAAGAAAAAGAAAAAGAAAATTGGTTGAAGTAGATGAGGTAAAGGCGCAGCCCTACTCCACCTCTCTTTAATGCGTCTGCGGTCTGTCCCATATTCATTTCGCTTACCTACTCATCTCTGTTCCTCTTTCTTTTTCACAAGAAAAAAAAAACTTTATTATATTTGGAATTTCCGTACGACCACCCTATCCATTCCATGTTTCCATTAACTCCTATTTCTAACGTTGTTCTCTTGTCACTCTCTCTCGTGCCATTCACTTGACCTCCATCCTCTATTTATCACTTTAATCACGCTTTAAACTTAATTAGTTAACGTCAATTATATAAATCTTTCATATGCATTTGGTTTTATTTAAGTAAATCTTATAATGAGCCTGCTAATAAACATTAAGTGTTTAAATAAATAATTATGTTTTTGGTGCAAATTCTAAAATTTGTAACTGGCAGTAAATATATTAGTTAAAAAATGTTTTAATATACGGTACACGCTTTTTGTAAAAATAATTTAACAGCAACAACAACGATCCAGTAAAATCTCACTAGTAGGGTCAGGGGATGGTAGTGTGCATGCAGACCTTACCCCTATGCCGAAGGAGTAAAGATTTTGTATTCGAAAGACTCTCAGCTCAAGAAAACGAAAAGAAACAATATCAGTACTATCAGTTAGGGGTGTACAAAGGAAACCGATAAATCCCACCAACCCGATAATTCGAGTTAAACCGGAAAAAAACCCGACTATGATTTGGTTTGACTTGGTTTGGTATTGGAAAAAGACGACCATAATTGGTTTAATTTTGATTTTAACTAAAGAAAGTCAAACCGAAACCTAACCAACCCGATATTACATATATAGAAAAAGCCGAATTTTATGGTTTGGTCTTTAGATTTAATAACCCGACACAATTGATTTGGTTTGATAATTGTAAAATTCGAACCAACCCGATCTATATACACCTCTATTATCAGTAATAATCATAGAAGAAATAACATCATGAAAAGGAGAAAATACATGTAAAGCAAAAACGATAAATAATACATAAAAATTAATTTGAATGGCCTTAAATTTGTCTAAGAAAAAATATAAACTAAAAGTTAAATGACTAAGGACTAAAATGGAATAAAAAGGAAGTAAGAATTTTGTTTTGGAAAAGATCTTTTTAAGAATACAAGAAAATATATTATGAACAAAATAGATCAAATCAAAGTTTTAAAGTACATATTTATGCTAAATAAATTGCTGCATTATATCAAGTGATTGATTTAATATTTGTACTAAATAAAATCTTAGATTTCCATCCCGAACCTAAACCAAAACCACATTAAACAACACAAGACACAACATACATGCCTTCTCTTCTTTTATCGGTTTCCTCATAAATACCCCTCTCCACTCTCTTTCTGACGACCCTATTTATTACCCGCCCCATCTCCATTTCCCATTTTTCTCCTCAAATCTGGAAAAATGTCCACCTTTTTTCCTCAGTCTCCGCCATTCCCGATGCCTTTCACCACCACCGTTAACGGCGGAGCTACTCCTAATACCGCCATTACTCAACCTCTTGATAACAATCTTCTCAGCGATACTAATACTCCTTCACCTTCTTCATCATCGTCTTCCTCTTCTTCGATCATTATAGTTATCATTGTTATTGCATCTGCTATTATCGTTTCTGCTTCTATATATCTCATCCTTCGCGTGATCTCGCGGCGGTTCCACCGCTCTTTCCGTACATATGCCGCGGCGGATGATGTTGTCTCGCATTCCGCTACTGCTACGGCGGTTACTGAAAACCGTTGTTTTGATGACCGACGGAGTTCGGAGGAGGAGAAATTGGTTGATTCGTTACCGCTTTTTACGTTTGGTGCTGTTACTGGAAATTTAACCGGCGTGGACTGTGCTGTCTGTTTATCGAAATTCGAAAAGGATGATCAGCTGCGTCTGCTTCCGCTATGTTGTCATGCATTCCACAGCAGTTGTATAGACGCTTGGCTCGTAACAAACCAGACTTGTCCGCTCTGCAGGTCTACCGTGTATCCTACGGATGCGGATGTGCTTAGTAAAGCGTTAGCGGTGGAAAACGCTGAGGCTCACGGCGAAAATGAGCTGCGACATAGCGGTAGTTTCCGAATTGAGATCGGTAGTGTTAGTCGCCGTCGTGGTACTTCTGGTTCTGACGCAGGTGGTGGTCAGAGATCGTATTCTATTGGCTCGTTCGAGTACATTGTCGATGACGGTTACGAGCTTTCCGTAGGGTCCATACACCGACGTGGAGTTTCTGAATGCACCGACAAGGAATCGATCGGTGTTCAAGTGCCGGAGCCACCTGGAGAAAGTATAGCTTCAGATGTTTCCGGTGGTGGACGAAGTTGGCTCCGAGATTATGTTGACAGAATTGGTTCCCTTTCTCTTTCGTCCCGCACAATGTCCTTCCGGAGCTCCGGAAGGTTTTTCAACGGCAGTAGCCGGCGTAATGACATCGTCGTGCCTATCGACGATTTGGAAGCTGGCCGAGTTGGGGAGGAGATTAGCGAGTTGTTTCGGTGGCTCTCAGGGGTATGAATGTGTATATTCGATTGCATTGCAGGGGCAAATTCGTCTTTCAGTATACTCTCTTGATAAAAAGCCAAAAAACCACTAGAATTTGCTATTTCCGCTCTCATATCCAGAACTTTTGTGAGTGGATTTAGCAAGAATTGGAGTGTAGATAGTAGAAACAATTTAACCAATTTTTTACTTTTCTTCCCATTTTCTTCATAATCAAGGTAAAGCATGTCCAAGAATGGTAATGATTGTATTCTTTACAGTTTACGAGGACTTAAAAAATTTACTGAGTCAAAATAGCACCATTTTTGGAGTGATTTTGGGGATTGAAATAGCTAGCGTTCTCATTAATTTTTCAACTTAGTTGGAACTTTGCTTGTTCAATTGGTATTCGATCTTTTAAAATTCTGAATTTCCTACTAATATCATTAACAAGATAAGGTCAAGATTTCATATGTAAGGATCGCCTAGTTAGTTAACCAAAACCCCAAGCAAATAACAGTATAACACATGGTTTCTATGAATCTTTTGCCATATTTAGTGGGATCAAGATAATTTCGTACGATTTAATGAATTTGGCACTGTAATTAACTACGATAATTTTATTTCGTTATAAATGCAGTTTTTACTTTTTCTCTAAGCAATGGTAAATTTCGCATTTATAGATTGAGTTGACATCACATATATTAAACAATTTAAGTATCTTTATTAACTTGAAAACTTTAGCCTTACTTA
This sequence comes from Nicotiana benthamiana, assembly GCA_034376525.1. Lineage (NCBI taxonomy): Eukaryota > Viridiplantae > Streptophyta > Magnoliopsida > Solanales > Solanaceae > Nicotiana > Nicotiana benthamiana. The sequence continues at coordinate 62,113,761 of CM067323.1, forward strand.
AATATGCTGAAAAGGAAAGAGATCCCTAATAACTAGTTCTCTTATATGTGAGCAAAAAGGTGTCAACTCCCAAGTTATGAATGGTGAGAGTAATAACACTATGCCCCATTAAGCTGTAAAAGTTTGGCCATCTATTTACTTTGCTCATGGACCCAATACCCTCGTTCCTCCACCACACCCCCACAAAAAGACCCACAATAAACGGAACAAAACAAAGATTGCTCCACTCTCCTTTCTGTGAATGTGAAGCACCAAACCAAACTGGTTTGAAGTATATATGTATTCTTTTCTTGAGTCGAAAGTCTATTAGAAATAATTTTTCTACTTTACACAAATTAAGGTTAAGGGTTGTGTACATCTCCATCACCCCAGACTCTACTTATTGAATCACACTGAATATGTTGTTATTATACGTACGTATTATAAAAATAAAACATGCATTTATTGTTGCAAATTTGATGTGTCACTAGGTGGTGGTGATGGGAGGATTTTGCGCGATTTGAAAAGCACAACGTATTGAAATTATGGCAGCAAGTAGTTGTTTATAGTTTTGACATTCTTTGGTCAACCTACCAAAGTTGCGCAAACATGTGACGTGAATTATCCCATAGTATTACATTATTAGGTTATCTATTTACTTTGTCCCAAAGTCCTTGTTAAAAATTTCAAACCTTCCCATACACATTGATTCTTTGTCGTGCGCTGTCATAGATCTTTTCCAATCTGGCTTAGATAATGACAAATGTTAGACATTTGGACTTATACTATATACATATGAACAATATGTGGATTAATTATATGTTATGTGCTATCTTTTAGTTTGGCCTAAATTAGTGGTCTTTGGGATATTATTAAGGAGGCCAATACATTGTCATATAAAGTGTATGAACTAATTTATGTGTAGATACCCAAAAGAGTAACCTTAGTTAATGATGGGCTAACTAATGTTACATACATGTAACTAAAGTTACATGCTTATAAATAAGGGGGTTATGGTTCCCATTTGATGCAAGACCATTCTCTCTTCTTCTTCCCATACAATTTAGAGAGCAAACAATTGGCTTGCATATCAAGTGGAAAATCCAACCCCGGAAGATCATCTTCAAGCCGGAACAAGGAGCTTTCACCGATGGATTCAGGTGCGCTTCCGCTTATGTTTTAGTTCCAAATAATTCGATATGAAGGCTTTAGTTTTATAATCGGATTTATTCCAACAATTGGTATCAGAGCCTCCTTCGCATTGGATCATTTGGAAGTTCATGAATTCAATGTTGTAATGCTTTGTGATTAAATTCAAATAGAATTTTAATTTTGAAGTTCTAGTACCTTGATATAGCATGCTTTCATGAATGATTTAGTTGATGATAAACTTCAGTATTTCGATACCTTGTTATCACTTTGATGAATTGAAATATTGAAATTAATTGCAAAATTTCGATTGTTGAACATGATTCCTTGTTTAAGCCTTTTGTTGAACGCCACATTAAGTTGATGGACAGATTGGCCAAATAATCGATTATCCTACCAGGATAATCGATTATCCTGGAATTTCCAGCAAAGTTGGAAATTCCAGAAAGCCAAGATAATCGATTATCCTCCCAGGATTATCGATTATCCTGGAATTTCCAGCTTTGCTGGAAAGCTGGAAATTCCAGAAAGCCAAGATAATCGATTATCCTGGCAAGATAATCGGTTATCCTGGAATTTTCAGCAAAATTAGAAATTCCAGAAGGCCCAGATAATCGATTATCTGGCAATAAATTGCAGAAACGTTTTATTTTCTGGAAATTTAATGAAGACATAATGTACAATTAATTAAAGAAACATTTTTCATTATTAAAGAAACGTTTTAAGTTTTCAGATTTTAATTGTACATTAATGTTTAGTCAATTAATATTCAGTTTTTTATTATTAATGTTTTGTCCATTAATATTCAGATTTTAATGTTCAGATTTTACATTATAAACATGTAATTTTCAGTAAAGATTCAATATATGGCTTAAAGAACTAATTCATTTTGCATCTAATATTTTAAATTAGTCAATTGAAACATTATGTTACCAAAGTAACCTCTTTTGTGTAGATTGATTGATTTTAAAATATAAGATGACTGTGTATGTTAGTATCCCATGCGTTTAACACCGGCCCAAAGGAAGGTTGTTATTTGGCAGGAATTCGAACATGCTTGTGGTGATAAATATGTGACAATTATTAAGTTTTCCATGTGAATATTAAGTCGGCCCAAAGGAAGGCTTGATATTTGACATGAGTTTATTGTCAATATTTGATTACTACACCAAGAGTACCAATTACAAGTTAATTTTCTGTCCAAAGACTAAAATCAATGTTGTGCTAGGTATCTTGTAATGGGATTTGCCTATTTTGAATCTGTATACTAAAGTTAAAATTCAAATAATTGTAAGCATGTTTTAAGTTGTCCTTGTTCTATTTTCAGTGAATTCTTCAGCTGCTACAATTTCTGCGAACATTAACAGCATACATGTGCTTAATGACACAAATTTTAAGGAATGGAAAGAGAACATTATGATAGTTCTCGGTTGCATGGATCTAGACCTTGCACTTCGGATTGAGAAACCTGCTTCTCTTGAGGATACATCTTCTTCTGATGACAAGAAAGAGATGGAGAAGTGGAAACGCTCAAATCGCATGAGTCTTATGATCATGAAATGTGCAATTCCAGAATCTTTTAGGGGCACTATGACTGAAGAAAATAATGCCAAAGTTTTCCTTGAGGACCTTGAAAAGCGTTTTGCACAAAACGAAAAGGCGGAAACTAGTACTCTTTTGAGTAAACTTGTTTCCATGAGGTATAAAGGTAAAGAAAACATAAGGGAGTACATTTTGGAAATGTCTCATCTTGCTTCAAAACTAAAGTCACTCAAGTTGGAATTACCTGAGGAACTGCTTGTGTACTTAGTTTTGATCTCTCTCCCTGCACAATTTAATCAGTTTAAGGTCAGTTACAACTGCCCAAAGGAGAAATGGACTCTAAATGAGCTCATTTCACATTGTGTGCAAGAGGAAGAGAGAATAAAGCAAGATAAGACAGAAAGTGCTCATTTGGCATCCTCTTCTAAAGACAACAAGAAGAGGAAAAATAAGGAAGTTGCGGTCTCAAGTCCCCAGAAGAAGCAACAAAAGGAAACTAAGGTTGAAACTACAGAATCAGGTTGCTTTTTCTGTAAGGGGACTAATCACATGAAGAAAGATTGTACCAAATACCATGCTTGGCGTACGAAAAAGGGTATATATCTTGCTCTTGTTTGTTCTGAAGTTAATTTAATTTCGGTACCTAAAGATACTTGGTGGATAGATTCTGTTGCTACTACTCACATAAGTATATCTATGCAGGGTTGCCTGAACTGCCAAAAACCAAGTGATGGTGAAAGATACATCTATGTGGGTGACGGCAAAAGGGTTGAAGTTGAGGCTATTTGAAATTTTAGGCTATTGTTTAAGACTATTTTTATTTGGATTTGAATGAGACTTTTGTTGTACCGTCTTTTAGACGGAATTTAATTTATGTTCCCAAATTGGACATATCCGGTAATTCTTGTTCATTTGGTGACAATAAAGTGAGTCTTTTTCAAGGTTCAAATCTTATCGGTACTGGTCTTTTATCAGCATATGATAGCCTATATTTGGTTGACATAATGAAACTTTGCATACAAGTTCTAGTGGTACCAAAAGAAAATTAACTAATGAGAATTCTTTATCACTCTGGCACAAACGTTTGGGTCACATATCCAAACAAAGAATCCAGAAACTCGTGTCAGATGACATTCTTGATTCTCTTGATTCCTCAAATTTGGATATTTGCATTGAGTGTATCAAGGGTAAACAAACAAACAAGACGAGATTAGGTGCCCAGAGAGCTTCAGATGTCTTAGAATTGATACATACGGATATTTGTGGGCCATTCCCTACACCTTGTAGAAATGGTCAACAATACTTACTTTATCACATTCATAGACGATTACTCTCGTTATGGATACCTATATCTCATTCATGAAAAGTCCCAATCTATAGACGTGTTCAAATCATATAAGGCCGAAGTTGACAATCAACTAAGCAAAAGGATTAAAACCGTTAGATCTGACCGTGGTGGTGAATACTATGGTAGATATGATGGTTCAGGTGAACAACGTCCAGGGCCATTTGCTAAATTCCTAGACGAGTGTGGGATCGTTCCTCAGTACACTATGCCAGGCAGTCCTACTATGAATGGTGTAGCTGAGAGACGAAATCGGACACTAAAGGACATGGTGAGAAGTATGATTTGTCGTACTACTTTGCCAGACTCACTCTAGGGAGAAGCATTGAAAACCGCAGCATATATTCTTAATAGGGTTCCAACTAAAGCTACAATCAAAACCCCATATGAACTTTGGACTGGAAATAAACCCTGTATTAAGCACTTACACATTTGGGGTTGTCCAGCTGAGGCAAGGCCTTACATGCCAAATGAAAAGAAACTGGATGCTAAAACGTTTAGTAGCTATTTTGTTGGATACTATGAAAGATCCAGGGGGTATAAGTTCTACGATCCCACTTCTAGAACTATTTTTGAGACGGGTAATGCTCGGTTCTTTGAGGATATTGAGTTTGGGGGTTGGGGAGATAAAGTTAGAGATTTTGTCTTTGAGAAAGAACATGTGTTTTTTCCTCCAGTTGTTGATCTTGGTCAGGGTGTTCTCATTCCTGACACGGATCACACAACTCCAGTTCAAGACAATCTTGAAAATCTCCCTAATCAAGTTCCTGATATTATTAATGAAAATCAAACTCAACAACCTCAAGAACCTGAAGTGCCATTTAGGAGATCCACTAGAGAGAGGAGAAGTGCAATTCCGGATGATTATGTTGTATTTCTCCAAGAACAAGAAAGTGACATTGGACTTGAGGAAGATGATCCAATCAACTTCCGTCAAGTCATGAAAGGTTCTAACTCTCAAAAGTGGATTGATGCAATGAATGATGAGATGAAGTCTATGAGCGATAACGGTGTTTGGGAGCTTGTTTTATTGCCCGAAGGTGTTAAACCAATTGGTTGTAAATGGATATTTAAAACCAAGAGGGATTCAGTGGGCAATGTCATTAAGTTTAAAGCTCGCCTTGTCGCAAAGGGCTACACTCAAAAGGAAGGCATTGATTATAAAGAGACTTTCTCTCCAGTTTCATCGAAAGACTCTTTCAGGACAATAATGGCACTAGTAGCACATTATGATCTTGAACTTCATTAGATGGATGTTAAGACATCGTTTCTCAATGGTGACATTGAGAAATCAATTTATATGGTGCAACCTGAAAACTTTATTTCGGGAGACTCAAAGAAAAGTGTTTGCAAATTAAAGAAATCCATCTATGGGCTCAAGCAAGCTTCCCGTCAATGGTATCATAAGTTTCATGAAGTCATTACATCTTTTGGTTATGAACCAAATATTGCTGATGACTATATATACCATAAGTTCAGTGGGAGCAAATATATTTTTCTGGTTTTATATGTCGATGACATACTGCTTGCCAGTAACGATATAGCATTATTGTGCGAAACTAAGAAATTTCTTTCACAGAAATTTGAAATGAAAGATCTTGGTGATGCCTCTTTTGTATTAGAAATTCAGATACATCGAGATCGCTACAAAGGTGTTCTCGGTCTGTAAAAAAAAGGGCTATATCGATAAGGTTCTTAAAAGATTTGGCATGCAGGATTGTAAACCAGGAAACACCCCTGTTGCTAAGGGAGACAAGTTTAGTCTCAAACAGTGCCCAAAGAATAGTTTTGAAACCATGAAAATGGAGAAGACACCTTATGCTTCGGCTATAGGGAGTCTGATGTATGCTCAGGTGTGCACACGACCTGATATAGCATACATTGTTGGGATTCTGGGCAGATATCTCAGCAATCCGGGAATGGACCATTGGAAGGCAGCCAAAAGGGTCATGCGGTACTTAAAGAGAACTAAGGATTACATGCTCACATATCGGAGATCGGACCATCTTGAGATCATCGGGTACACCGACTCCGATTTTGCTGGATGTCAAGATAGTCTGAAGTCTACACCAGGCTATATCTACATGCTTGATGGTGGTGCTATCTCTTGGAGAAGCATCAAGTAAACTCTTACGGCCACTTCCACTATGGAAGCGGAATTCATGGCATGTTATGAAGCATCCAATGAGGGATTATGGCTGCGAAATTTTGTTAGTGGACTGCGCATAGTAGACAGTATTAAAAGGCCACTCAGGCTATTATGTGACAACAGATCAGCAGTCCTTTATGCTAACAATAACAGTAGTTTGACGAAGGAAAAGCATATGGACGTCAAATTTTGGGTTGTTAAAGAAAGAGTACAAAATGGACAACTGTGCATAGAGCATATCAGTACAAACTCCATGGTTGCGGATCCGCTTACTAAGGGATTGCCACCCAAAGTATTTCATGAGCATATTGCTCGCATGGGTGTCAAATCAGTTGAGGATTATGAGTTTTAGCGGGAGTTTGTGTTATACAATTATGTACTGTCCAGTACATTTGGTAATTCAGTCTTTAAGGTTTTATCTGCAAATATTCAGTCTTAAAGTTTTATGTACTCTTATGGTTTATGATTGATCTCAATAAGGTGAACCAGTTGGAAATAGACATTCTATTTCAAACCACACTTTATGTTATTTCCATGCTACACACCTATATTTGATCCATGTCGTTGGTTATATTGATATACGTGATCAATGTTGGGTCTAGTTACGAAAGAGTAACTAAGATCTCTTAGATCCTATGTTGATATGATTGATGGACCGGATTGTTCAGGACAATTTTATTTTGATAGCAATACTGAGCTCATAAAGTTATAATGCAACATATAATGTTAAGGTTTGTACATATGCATGCGTATATCGTCCAAGTGGGAGATTGTTAGACATTTGGACTTATACTATAAACATATGGACAATATATGGATTAACTATTTGTTATGTGCTATCTTTTGGTTTGACCTAAATTAGTGGTCTTTGGGATATTATTAAGGAGGCCAATACATTGTCATATAAAGTGTAGGAACTAATTTTTGTGTAGATACCCAAAAGAGCAACCTTAGTTAATGATGGGCTAACTAAGGTTACGTACATGTAACTAAGGTTACATGCTTATAAATAAGGGGGTTATGGTTCACATTTGATGCAAGACCATTCTCTCTTCTTCTTCCCATACAATTTAGAGAGCAAACAACTGGCTTGCATATCAAGTGGAAAATCCAACCCCGGAAGATCATCTTCAAGCCGGAACAAGGAGCTTCCACCGAAGGATTCAGGTACGCTTCCGCTTATATTTTAGTTCCAAATAATTCGATAAGAAAGCTTTAGTTTTATAATCGGATTTATTCCAACAACAAATACTCAATTAACTCTTATTATTTACATAATATTGACTTCTTTATTTTTGTAAATTCTTGGTTTTCTATTTGTGTCATACATATGTACAAAGAAAACATGGAGTAATTAAAAATTTTTATTATTATTTTACCATATGTTGCATGAATCTAGAATTGAACTTGCTCTTCAAACAAATACTAGTATTAGTACATTCCTTATGCGCGGTCACAAATTATATCATGATTCGAATTAACTGAATTATGTATTAAAATATATATATCTTTCAGATAAAAATTATATATAATCAGTAGATATTAATTAAGAAGTTGGACATAAAACTATTTCTCAAATCTCGTAGTGGATAGCCTTTTTAAAAAATATTTGTTAATAACCCAACCCCTTTAATTTTACTACTTGTATTTTATTTTACTGTTAATATTAAAAAATAAATATGTCACATTGTGATCTGTTTTGTTTGAGCACATTAGATCTTATTATTTTAATAAAGTTCTTATTATCAATTTATTTTTCACCTCAGATTCACATAAATCTTTTACACGTTTACATATTTTTTCCTTTTGATCGTTGTTTATAATTATTGTATAATTCTTTACTTAATATTGTTATAATGTCTCGTGTTCTTTTATTAGCTTACCATCGACTTAACGTCAGGCTTATTACTCTTTTAATAATCATCGGTAAATATTTTTATTTTATTTTTGAAACTTAATGTATTTTTATGCTTTTATCCTCTTGCTTGGAACTTTTTTATCATTTAAATCAAGCAATAACATTTTAAAGTACTATTTAATTTTTTTTAAATTAATTCAAATATGAGTTTCCCCGTACAATCTTTATTTTTGTCTTTATATATTCTCTCCCCTTCTATAAAATTCTGATTAGCTTTTTCACATTTATATTTCCTACAATTAAAATAATATCACATTTTCTCTACGTAATGCTTCTAAAATATAAAATTATAAAATAGTAGAAAACAGATCATGTGGTTAGTGAATAATTATAGGAATCCTTATTTTTGAAAAGCTTTCATAATCTATTTACAATAAAAAATATAAGAGGCAATCTTAACTAATATTTATCATAAATAAAATTTGATCAAATCTAATTTCTCTTAATCCTTATTAGATTTGTCTAAATCTATTTTGGTTATGTCTGAAAAGTTCCAAGTGACATTTTCTCAATACGCCACATGGCTCAATGTAATGCTCTAAATTCAATTATTTCAATTTATTTAATAACAGTTTTATATAATCTATATTTACTATATTTTATTTTTAAACTAAGTTTTTATATAAATATTATTACATTATCTCTAACTTATTGTTATCATTTAATATATTTAATATTTTTTAAATTTTAATTATTAGACTTTATGTGACCGTATCCACGCTATGACCTTTTTATTATAATGGACCAAGCTTTCTCAACTCAAATTTAAATATGTTAAGTATAGAATTCTATTTGGAGTGAATATCTATTTTGTAGAGAATTTTACTTTGAGGCTAAGTCATTTTTCCTCCTATAAATAGAGGGGTCTTATCCCATTGTAAATAACCTCAAAAATCAATAAGAATTTTCTATCTCTCTCTTTCTCTGTAATATTGCTCTTGTTCTTTTATTGTTTTATAACACCTTATCAACACGAAGCTCTACTATCTCAAGAATCTCTTTGAGAAAATTAAGGTATACAACAATTAAATATACAACACAAGTTTTTGTACATTGCCAGTGTTTTTGTAACTGTGTGTTATTGTTGTTTACTGGTTCGTGCTTAATTGTTTTATGCGTGACATTAAAGTTCTATGTTTGATTTCAATATTTTTAATTTGTGTGTGCGTACCTTTCATGTTTTGTAATTTGTGTATATTATTAGTAAGTTTATCTGTCTTAATTATGACAAATTATTGTATTAATAAGTAAAATATGTAATAGATGCTGTTTTATTTGAATTGTACTATAACACATTCAATAATAGATATCGTAATTATTTTATTATACTTGTATTTTGTTATTGTTTTTGTTCACATATCCGTTATTCAAATTATTGTGCAGATAAATACATTTATAGTACATGATTTGTTCTAATCTTTTTGATTATTTTGTAAATATGTATTTTTATCGTGTGTAAGTTGTGTTGTTTAATACTATGTTTTTTATCCTTATTTTTCAACATCATTTTACATCAATTAATCAAGTTGTTAAATAATTTATGTCTATGCGTTAAGCAATACATAAATAATTATGTTTGTTTCATTGTTTTGTATCTGTTCTGTAATTAATGTCACTAGTGTGTAATGATTGTACTTATACTATTCAGATGTATAATGTAATTTTATTTTAATTATGTCTGATATTATGAAAAGAAAGTCCGTTGCCCTTGAAATTTCGGGCAAGAACTACATGACATAGGTGTTGGATGCTGAAATCCATTTGGATGCAATGGGTCTTGGAGACGCCATTAAAGACAGAAATAATGCATCCACCCAAGACTGTGCTAAGGCCTTGATTTTCTTGCGCCATCACCTTGATGAAGGTTTGAAAATTGAATATCTCACAGTCAAAGATCCACTTATCTTGTGGAATGGCTTAAAGGAGAGATATGACAACTTAAAGTTGGTATTTGTTTAATTGATTCATGTACCACACATACGATATTCAAAGAGAAGAAATATTTCTCTCATTTAAGTATGTGTAAGGCAGATGTTACTACAATTTCTGGTAGTAGTAAATTGATTGAAGGCTCCGGAAGAGCAACTATAACTCTGCCTAAAGGAACAATATTTATCATAGAGAATGCAATGTTCTCCTCCAAGTCTAAGAGGAACTTGTTGAGTTTTTAAGATATCATTCAAAATGGATATCATATTGAGACAATAGATGAGAATAATCTTGAATATCTCATCATTACAAAGAATGTCTATGGCCAAAAGAGGGTTATTGAGAAGTTCCCATCGTTATCTTGTGGCCTGTATTGGACAAGAATTAGTGCAATTGAGGCACATTCTACCGTAAACCAAAAGGTTACGGATTCCAATACTTTCTTACTTTGGCATGATCGAATGGGACATCCTGGATCAATTATGATGAGACGGATTATAGAAAACTCATATGGGCATCCATTAAAGAATTTAAAGATTCTTTTAAATAATGAATTTTCTTGCACTTCTTGTTATCAAGGCAAGTTAATTATTAGACCATCACCAACAAAGGTTGGAACTGAGTCACCTACGTTTTTGGAACGTATACAAGGGGACATTTGTGGACCTATTCACCCACCTAGTGGGTCGTTTAGATATTTTATGGTCTTAATAGACGCATCCTCTAGATGGTCTCATATGTGCCTATTGTCATCACGCAACCTTGCGTTTGCAAAATTAATGGCACAAATAATTCGATTACGAGCACAATTTCCTGATAATCCAATTCAGTCTATTAGACTAGATAATGCTGCTGAGTTTTCATCCCAAGCATTTAATGATTATTGCTTATCAATTGGGATAAAAGTGGAACATCCTGTAACTCATGTTCACACTCAAAATGGTCTTGCAGAATCTTTAATTAAACGTTTGCAGTTGATTGCAAGAACATTACTCATGAAAACGAGGCTGCCCACTTCGGTTTGGGGTCACGCCATTTTGCATGCAGCAATGCTAGTTCGTCTCAGACCGACGAATTATCACAAATATTCCCTGTTGCAATTAGTTTTGGGTCATGAACCTAATATATCCCATTTAAGAATTTTTGGATGCGCACTATATGTGCTTGTAGCACCGCCATATCGCACCAAAATGGGTCCACAAAGAAGGTTAGGAATATATGTTGGGTTTGAATCGCCCTCCATTATTCGCTACCTCGAAACATTGACAGGGGATTTGTTCACTGCACGATTTGCAGATTGTCGATTCGATGAGACACTTTTCCCAAAATTAGGGGGAGAAGCTGGTGAAACCAAACGGGAAATTTTGTGAAAAAATCCATCATTATCTCATCTTGATCCACGTGCCTCTATTTGTGAAAAAGAGGTGGAAAAGATTATTCATTTGCAAAGAATAGCAAATCAAATGCCAGCCGCATTTACAGATTTGAAAGGATAAAAAAATTACATATCCCCGCAGAGAATGTGATAGCAGTATGTGATAAGTCTGAAAGAAGACAAAATTATTATCGTGAAGGTATCAATAGATGTGGGCGTGGCAATAGACGAAATTATAATCGTCATCATTGTGATAATGAGAATAATAAGGATTCTCAAAATGATCCTTCACTCTGTGAAATTAATATCTGTCATCGATTTGACATGAGATTTTATATAGCACATATAGATAATTATAGTCCATTCATGGTGTGAATGTGACAACATCTGATTTATGAATACATATCCATTATTGAAAGAATATGAACATGCTATTGGTATTAAATATACCACACTCACCTCTAAAAGGAGGATTGAGATGATATAAGAAAATAATGTCATTATTATGGCATGAATGGTCATTAGTCACGTACCTATTGTAAGCCAATATATTTCGGCAATGTGATTATTAAAGGACAATAATAATGCAAGAAACATATCTTGCATATAATTTTGACATGACCATAATGGTACAACTTTCTCTTTAAAAGAAATATTCACTATATGGATATTGATTAATATGTGATAGTACCAAATTAATTGAGAACTCTGCAAGAGCCAATTATACTATTTTGGAGAAACACAATTGATTACCAATAAGGTATTGTGTTGTAGTAAGTCTCAAAGAAACTTATTCAGTTTCCAAAGTATATGTGAAAGCGGTTGATTATATTGAGACAATAAATAAAGGAAAGATTTGATATCTTCTATTACTACAACTTGTAGCGGGATAATCTGTATATGAAAAGCTACCTGCTTTATTCTCCAGTTTGTACTACACAAATAAACGAATACCACAATAAAGTTGATGTTTATTGATATAAAAACCCATATCATAATAAACTTGGAGTTTACTGATAATTGCACATGTAAATATGAATTTTATCAATATTGATAATTTATTCAATTGGCATTCGGGTTAGCCATATCAATTTAAATATGATGTGCAACAATAATAGAGAATTCACATGGGTAAATATTAAAGAACTAGAAAGTTCTTTACGAATTCTCTTGTATTACTTGTTCTCCTTAAATTAATTGACCAACTAAAGTTGGGGGTTGAATCCGATAAATTCTGGAAATATCAAAGCTGAATATGGGCCCATTCACCTGCCATGTATACCACATAAGATGCACCTATGAGATGGTTACATGTGCGATTATTATTAACCTGCAACCTGGCCGGTGCTTGCGAGGTAATTTGCTCATTAATCTAATTTCGAGCATAATTTCCAGATTTTCTATTCAAGATAGTTCATCTTGATAAGTTGGTTTATATCATAGTTGGTTTAGCAAAATAATTTATTGAGTGCCTCCACTTAATAGCTAAACTATTGCTTATGAGAACAAAGTTATATATATCAGTTTGATATACGTTATATACAAGAGTATATTATATTCTCCCCTCACAAGTGGTTCAGGGTTAGGAACCAAATAATTCCATCTCAATATTATTGATGCGCGGTGTATATTTTGATTAACACCACAAAACACAAAGATGAGTTCTCAAAGTTGAGAAAATAAGTTAGTTTTCTAACATGAGGGGGAGACATGATAAACAATTGAGAAAAATTACGTGGAATGAATTATCATTTGTATATCTAGATCCTCGAATACGATAATATGAACTTGAAGTTCATAAAAAGATAATTCATTTGCAACATATTGCAAAGCATGCCATACGCATTTGCTGACCCAAAGAAAGTAACTATATTCTCACTGCAAATGCTCATATTAAGTCCTAGAAGGACAAAGTCTTTGATACGCTTAAAGCGTATAGACAAATTGGTTTCAAAAAGAACTTCTTAATAAAGAAGATGAGCAAATGATCAAAGTGATCATAATAAGGAGGCAAGTGATCTAGAAGATCACATGACATAACACTTCATAATATCTCATGAGAGATTCAGGTACCTGAATATATGAATGAAGAGATCTCCATGTTATGTCTTTATAAAAATTTACTGGAACCGATATAAAATGTTCGTCGACGACATCTATGATAGCGCTAAATATCGATGAGGATCTTAAATTTGTCGAATACAAACAAAAATATTGGCCAAATGGAAGAGATACAATTCAAGTAGAATTGATGGAAGAGATACAATTCAAGTAGAATTGATTCCATATGAAAGACATGTAGTTTTGGACATGTAATTCGCATACTTGAAAGTATAAAGTCAATGGTATGTGTAATCAGTTTTCGATATCTTATATGTCTAGCATGACATGAAAACTTGATATGCATCTAAAGTCTATAATATGGCTTATATGACTCAACTTATATGACAATCCATAAAGGATTTAAGTTGCTTGAAGCATCTATAATTCTTGATCTTGAGGTACCACTTCCTCAGTGCAATTTATGCACAAATGTATCTTGCTATGACTATAAGCATGATAATACGATAGCGATGATACATTTATGAAGATATTGAAGAGCCATTCCACGATATTTGTGAAGACATTATATATCTACCACGAGTTATGATTTCAAGGTGCAAATATTCATTATAGTTAATATGGCTGATTTATTTATCAAATCTCTACCAACGATCTCTTGAAGATGGTGCACAAGGTTGGAATGCGAAGGCTCAAGAATGTGAATTGATGCTCTTTCAGGGGGAGTTAATGCGCGTTGCACTCTTTTTCCCTTACAAGGTTTTGTCCCACTGGGTTTTCCTTGCAAGGTTTTTAACGAGGCAACAAAAATGCATTTTGTTAGATATGTGTAATCTTTTTCCTTTTCTAGAATTTTTTCCCACTGGGTTTTATTTTAGTTAAGGTTTTAACGAGGCATATTATTTATTGCGTAGACATTCATGGGGGAGTGTTAAGTATAGAATTCTATTTGGAGTGAATGTTTATCTTGTAGAGAATTTTACTTTGAGGCTAAGTCATTTTTCCTCCTATAAATAGAGGGGTCTTACCCCATTGTAAATAACCCCAAAATTAAATAAGAATTTTTTATCTCTCTCTTTCTCTGCAATATTGCTCTTGTTCTTTTATTGTTTTATAACAAAATAAGGTTTATCCTTATTTTTTCCTTGTGATGAAGTTTTTGATTTTGCTCTATTTGTTTATTTTATTTTTGTTATTATATTACTAAATACTTAATAGTATTACATTATCGTGTGACTCTTTATTAGCTTGTTTGTATTTAATTTCTACCTTTATCATACATATTTTAATATATACACACAATAGTTAAAATTATTTTTGTAGTAACTTTGACTCTATTTACTCATATTCTAAACTATGAGTTTTCTTATTGTAATTTAATATTTTTAAAATCTCAAATTCAAATAAGTCGTATTCTTCTATTTATATTGGAATCCAATAATTTAATTATATCACATGTTTTTAAAAAAAGATTTAGCTCTAAAGTAAAATTTATAATAAATATTTTTTCAATAGTAAAGAATCGTTGGATATGAACTATCGATTTTGTAGGATACAAAATATTTATTTAAATATTTTTTTCTTAAAGAAAATACCTACCATAGCTGAATTATACACAAAATTTAATTGAAGATACCTATAATAATGTATATTGTTCACAAGTACGGTTAGATACAAAAGTTGTACAAAATAAAAAAAATTATTTCAACATTAGTGTATAAGATTTTTAACGAAATTTTAATTGATTATTCCTCAAAAAGGATACCTACCATAACTGAAGTATACACAAATTTATTAAATATAGCTATAGAAAATCTTGGACTACTACTTTCATTAAATATTTTTCCATTTATAATCCAAATCTTTTTATATTATATTAAAATTTCCAAGTGGCTTCATTTTAGCTGCCACTTGGCTTAACCACATTGAAAACTACTCTCCTTTTAATATAATATAGATTTGTCATCTACCGTTATCTCAAGCCAATTAATCAAGTCATTTTAAACTATATATCTAATATTATTATGGAAGATGTTTTGTTCAAAAGATCTATGCACTTTACAAGCTAGAAAAATAACCAAAAAAATATGGGGTAAATCGTAATCAAGAATAATAAGCTCTAGCAATGGTTACAATATTATGATCGTCGTAGATCCTTGAAATAAACAAGATAATAGAGAGTTCTTACAGTTAGTAAGAGACAAAAGATTATAAAGATGTTTGCTTGATGACAGTAGAGAGAGAGAGAGTTAGTATATTCAGAGTAAAAAAGATCTCCCCTATTACAAGGTTAAGGCCCCCTTTATATACTAGGGGACCCTTTCTCGAAACACCCGCAGAAATAAAGTACAAGGGTTGGTGGATTTTAGTACGGTAGTAGCTTGGCTCAAACGGTGTCATTCCTTCGTTTAATAGATCAGGACGTCCTTGGTCGAGTCGTCCTCATCTGATTAGCAAGGCTCTAAGGGCGGACTCAATGTATGGGGCGTGCTCACTTGGACGGCGCCGGGGAGAATAACATTTTTGCCTCATACAGTTAGTTCCTCCGTCTGTTGGAGGCGTCCTCGAGGGGGCGTCTTCAATAGATGGATATGTTTGCTTGTGCGACAGTACAAGGTCGTTGACGCTTGACTCCTCTTCGGGATGACGTCACCAATCACGTGCATCATCATTTCTTTTACTCCCAAGGCAGTTCAGATCTTGACATGGCTTTTAGGTTTCCCGCGCCAACTTTTGAATGTTGCCGCTTCAATTTTCGTGCATCCCACTCCTATAAACAACAAAACGATTTAAAAATGGTTCATCATTTTGAAGCCTTGAAGGATTTTTCTCTCTTTTTCTAGTTCCATTTCCTAGCGATTTCTACTTTCTTCGAGAACCATCGCTTCCACGCATCAAACTTTGCGTCTACTCGAAACATTCTTTTTAGTAAGCTTTAACCATGGTAAAATGATCTCAAGGCAGCAATAGGCCCAGAAGTGATTCTCCTACTAGGGTTCCGCCTCCTTCCGACGGTAAGGCGGAGGAGGTCGAAGAGGTACTAGTTCCTCTATCGATGGCGAATGTTCCTTCGAAGAACATGAGCAAGAGGGGCGATTTTAAAAACAAGGGTTCATCTCCACCCTGGAGCGTAGCGCGTTGACGTATGGGTTTCCGGCCCATGCCGACATAACACTTGCTGGGGTAAATTATGCCAACATACATAGGCCCAGATTCTGCACCTTCTATGAGTACACATTCAGGATTGGTTACAGTTTCCCGCTCAACCCTCTAGCGGAGGAACTTTGCCGTTTCTTCTAGACATGCCCGGCTCAACTTACTCCCTATGCGCTGAAGGTATGCAGAATACTTACTACTCACGCGGAGAGAGCTGGGTGCGCGGTTACAATATACCACCTTCTGTAGATGTTCAATGTGAGTTATATGCATGGCTCGATGTTGCATTTGACACACCGTGGCAAGAAAAGCTTCGTCGTGCAGTCTGATGACAAGGCCAACCGTGGCTACTGGAAGAAGTTTTTCTATGTCCGTACGGAGCACCTGGTGGCCAACCCCGAAGGGTTCCTGGAGGTGTGGAACTCGGATTGTAAGTATTCCCTCGTATCTTATTCGACATTCTTTGCTGTGACGGTCTAACTTCTCAAGGCGCTTATTATCCGTTGTTTGCAGTGGCGGCCCGTATGCCCAGGGACTCCTCTTCTCTTTCATGCTCGAACGACATCAGGTCGTGGGTGGAGAGGATGATTCCATGTGTAGAGGTATGCGGTACATGGGCTCAGTTTTGTAGCACATAAGTCCCGACTGGTAACGATGTTTTCCTTGTTCCTTTCCCATTCCCTTACCTTAGCTCAGGAGCTTTCTGGTTTGAAATGCCTTTTCTTTGGCAGGTCGGGGCCTCTCCAAAAGGTTCGAGAGACGTAGAACTGAGGCTGGCCCGTCTAGGAAGGAGACGGACTCCAAGGGGGAGTACGTGTATGTGGAGGGCAGGCCTGAAGGTAGTGCGCTCTTGGCTCCTCAGCAGGAAGTTGTGCCGGGGGCTGCTCCTCATGTAGTGGCCGAGGCGAAAGTAGAGGGTGAGGTTCCGATGGTTCCCGAAGCCATGCCTGAGATGGGGACGTAAGCTATGTCCGGCAATGGAGCGCCTCCTTTGGAGTCGTCCCCTCAGCCAATGGAGGCGGCCCTCAAAGACCAGGAGTCCCTTGCAAGCAGAAGATGGAGGTTGATCACTGGCAAAGGATTGGCCGTTGAAGGGGAGAGGTTGGAGTTGCCTCGTCACGAGCCGGGGAAATCATTTATGGCTGACGTGATTCGCTCATGGAGGACCTCCCCTCAAAGGAGGGTTGATGTTGAGGCTGACTCATCCCCTGCAAGGAATACGGTTTGTCGGCAGCAGCAGCGGGGGCGAGTGTACCTTTGGATAGAGTAGCCGAATGAGGGTATTCTCCGGCTCATGTCGAGATGACAGTCGGTATGTCCACATGCCATATCATGATCCTCAGGGGCTACAACCTTTTGGAAAATTGTGAGGAGGCGGCATCCGACATGACCCTTCTCTGTGCGTGTGCCGAGGGCGAAGCGCTAGCGGAAATCAGTGATAAGGGCTTGTCAAGAAGGGTAGCGGGTGTCGCCTTGCAGGTGATTTTGGCTTTCTTTCCTTTGAATTCT
Source organism: Nicotiana benthamiana (assembly GCA_034376525.1). Taxonomy (NCBI): domain Eukaryota; kingdom Viridiplantae; phylum Streptophyta; class Magnoliopsida; order Solanales; family Solanaceae; genus Nicotiana; species Nicotiana benthamiana. The sequence goes on from CM067323.1 coordinate 62,131,873, forward strand.
TAGGGTGGTTTGCTTGTGTGCTAACTCTCCCTTTGATGTTTTTCAGGTTCTCGTTTTGAAAGTGGAGAGGGGGTGACGCCAAGCGAAGAGGGCGGATGCCCACAAGAAATTGTGGCAGAAGTACAAGCGAGTCCGCGACGCGCACCAAACCTTGGCCGACATGTATAAGAAGGACCCCGAGTTTAGGTTGTTCTATAGGGTCTTACCCAGTTGGACGAGCAGCTGAAGAAGCGATTTGCCGAATTGAAGAGGGCGGATGAGCAGCTTGTGGTCGTGGTCGCCCGAAACACCGAGTTGGAGGCTCTCCTTCTAGCGAAGGGTGACGAGTTGGAGTGGGGGCGTGCCGTAGTGGCGGAGGCTGTTGAGCTTCGAGCCAGAGTTGCGTCCTTGACCGCTGATATTAAAGCCAAGGAGGATGAGGTTGAGGCCCTTGCTCGGGCTACTTCTCAGGAAATCGAGCGCCGGGAAGCTCACGACATGTGGGTATACCATGATGCCCAGCTAGTCGTTCTTGAAGAATTATTAACAGCCGGCCTGGTGTCTGAGGAGGATGTGGATAAGAAGCAGAGCCTCACTCGGGTTGCTTGCGAAACGGCAGGTTACCTTTCTGATTCGCCGGCTAGGGAAGGGTATAATTCGGAAGATCTTAATCGCCTGGCATCTGCTTCTTGGATCTCTAGGGATTACCCTCCAGGGGGCAGTGAAGGTTCGGCTGTTGATGGCATCGGCCAGAGTAATGGGGGCGCCTAGGGTTTGCTTTTTGTACTCTTTTGTTGTAAATGGCCCCTTTTCTGGGGCTAATCATGTATATACTTTTTGAATATGTCAGTACATACCTTTTTCGTTGTTATTCTTTCTTTGTTCCTTGTGACTTCTGTTGTGTTTGTAACTCATAGTTTTTGCTTGACTCACCCTTCGTGCAGTCCTTTATTTTGTCGTAGTCGACGTTAGGCTGATTGTTTGATATGATGGCCTTAGCCATTTTAATTTGATGGCCTTAGCGTGTGGAATCGAATGGCCTTAGCCATGTGGTCGACTTTGAATGTCGTCGAGTCCTTCATTCCGCCGTAGTCGACATTGGCTCGACTATTAGTACTGATGGCCTTAGCCTTTTTAAATCGATGGCCTTAGCCATGTGGGAATGAACGGCCTTAGCCGGGTGGTTGGCTTCGACTGTCGTCGAGTCCTTCGTTTTGCTGTAGTCGACCTTGGATCGACTGTTAGCAGCGATGGACTTAACCTTTTTAAATCGATGGCCTTAGCATGTGGAATTAAATGGCCTTAGCCGGGTGGTTGACTTCGACTGTCGTTGAGTCCTTCATTCTGTTGTTGTCAATGTTGGGTTAACTGTTAGCAGTGATGGCCTTATCCTTTTTAAATCGATGGCCTTAACCATGTGTAATTGAACGGCCTTAGCCGGGTGGTTGACTTCGACTGTTGTCGAGTCCTTCGTTTTGCCATAGTCGACATTGGGTCGACTGTTAGCAGTGATGGCCTTAGCCTTTACACATATTTGGAGACGGCAGTAGCCTCTTCCTTTACTGGAGATGTCCGTAACCTTTCCCTTCATTGGGGAAGGCCATGGCATTTTGATTCACTAGAGACAGCCGTAGCCTTTTCATTCACTGGAGACGGCTGTAGCCTTTTTATTCACTGGAGACGGACGTAGCCTTTTCATTCACTGGAGATAACCATAGCCTTTTCATTTGCTGGAGACGGCCGTAGCCTTTTCATACACTAAAGACAGCCGTAGCCTTTTCATTTATTGAAGACGACCGTAGCCTTTTACAAGTTGGATGTGGCCGTAGCCTTTTACATATTGGAGATGTCTCTGGTGCAGTGCCTGTATCAGGTCTGGTTGGAGAACGCTTGGAGAGTCGGTCGTGATACACTTATCCTACAAATATCTCCAGGTGTCCCCTTCGTTGCCTCATTATAAACCTCTCCGAGAAAACCCAATTGGGACAAAACTCGGGTGAGGGAAAAAGAGTGAAACTTGGGGGACGCCTTTTAGAAATGGAAATATTTGAGGTGAGCGATATTCTAGTTGTTCTGGAGTGTTTTTCCTTCCATTGTTTCCAGCTGGAATGCCCATTTCTTTGCCATTGCTATGATTTTGTAGGGTCCGTCCGAGTTTGTGCCTAACTTTCCTTCACTTGGGTATTTGGAGGCCAATGTCTTGGCCTTGAGGACGTAATCTCCTACTTTGAGCGGCCTTATTTTTTCCTTTTTGTTGTAGTACCTTTCGACTTGCTACTTTTGGGCCACCATTCTTATGTGGGCCATTTCTCTTCTTTCCTCGACTTCATCAAGGACTTGAAGCTTGTTTGCGTCATTTTTCGTTCCGTTGGTGTGTGAATATCTCAATTTTGGCTCGCCTACTTCGACAGGTATGACCGCGTCGGTTCCATAGACCAACGAGTACGGGGTTTCTCCCATACTGGATTTGGGTGTCGTCATGTGCGCCTACAACACTTCGGGAAAAAGTTCAGGCCACAGCCCTTTGGCGTCTTCGAGCTTTTTCTTCACTATGTTTAGTATGGTTTTGTTGCAAGATTCGGCTTGTCTGTTGGCGGAGGGGTGGTATGGCGTGGAGAGGATTCTCTTGATGCACCATTTCTCGAAGAACTCGGTCATTTTTTGACCAGCGAGCTATCGTCCCTTGTTGCAGTTGATTTCCTTAGGGATGCCGAACCCACATATGATGTTTTTCCATATGAAGGCGATGACTTCCTGTTCGCGTATCTATGCGTACACACCTGCTTCCACCCACTTGGAAACATAGTCAGTCAAAACAAGTAAAAGTGTACCTTCTCTGGTCCTGCAGGTAGGGGGCCGACTAAGTCCATTCCCCATTTGATGAAGGGCTATGGAGAGGTGACGGAGCATAGGGGCTCCCCTGGCTGGTGGATCATAGGGGCGTACTTTTGGCATTGTTCGCATCGGCAGACGTATTCTGCTGCTTCTTTCTTCATGGTAGGCCAGTAGTAGCCGGCGCGGATGATGCATAGTACGGGGGCTCGGATACCTGTATAGGCGCTGCAGTGACCCTCGTGTACCTCCTCGAGTACTGGCCTTGTCTGGTGTGGTCCTAGGCACTTGGCCATCAGCCCTCCGAACGTTCTCTTGTAGAGGTCATTATTGATCAGGTGGTACCGGGCGGCTTTCATGCAGAGTTTCTTTACTTTTTTTTTGTCGCTCGGCAACGTTCCGTCCTGCAGATAGGATATGAACTAGTTGAGCCAATCCCAGATTAGATTTAATGAAAATACCTCAGTGTGATCGATAACTGAATGGAGGAGGGTGACCACGCTTTCCTTGCTGATGTTTTTGGTGGCTGTGGCTAGTTTTGCCAGGTCGTCCGCTTCAATGATCCGTGCTCTCGGAATTTGTTCGAAGCGGCACTCATCGAACTCCGCCATTAGTCTGTGGATTTATACCTGGTACTTTTGCAGCCTCTGCTATTTGATTTGGTAAGTCCCGACGACCTGGTTTACCACGAGTTGCGAGTCGCAGTGGAGAAGGACTCGTCGGGCTCCGAATTTTATGGCTAGTTTTATACCTGCAATTACGGCCTCGTACTCAGCCTCTTTGTTAGTCATCTCGGGGCATCGTATGGACTGGCAAATTGTTTTACTCGTGGGTACATCGAGGACGGGTCCCAGTTCCGATCACGAAGCGTTGGCGGCACCATCAGTGTGGAGGACCCATAGGTCGCTGGAAGAGAGGTCCTATCGGGCCTCTAGTTCTGCTTTCAGCAGGATTTATGCGCTGAAGTCGGCTATGAAGACGGCTAGGACTTGCGACTTGATGGCATTTTTTGGGAGGTACGAGATTTCGTGCTCGCTGAGCTCGATGGCCCATTATACGAGTCGGCCTAATAGCTCAGGCCTATGTAGGATGATCCTTAGTGGGAAGGTCGTCACTACTCTTATAGGGTGGCATTGAAAATAAGGTCGCAGATTTCGTGAAGCTATGACCGGGGCTAACACTAGCTTTTCAAGGTGCTGGTACCGAGTTTCGGCATCCACCAGTGTTTTTCTAATGTAGTAAATAGTATATTCCGTACCTTTGTTTTAGCTCACTAGGACAGCACTTACGGCGACCTCATATACTGCCAGATACACCAGGAGTGGTTCCCTTGGTCTTGCTTTGGATAGTAGGGGCGGCAAATATAGGCACGCCTTCAGATTTTTAGGGCTTCGACGCATTCCTCGTTCTACTAGAGCTCTTGACCTTTCTTCAACACGCTAAAGAATTTGGGGCACCTATCGGAGGATCGTGAGATGAACCTGTAGAGGGCTTCTATACGACATGTGAGCTTCTGTACCTATTTTTTGCTACTCAGTACTTCCGGGATCACGTCTATTGCTTTGATATGATCCGGTTGACTTCGACCCCTCTGAGATACGAGGAATCCAAAGAATTTTCCCGAGGCTACGCCGAATGCGCATTTTTCGGGTTCAGTTTCATCCCGTATCTTCTCAATATTTGGAAGGCCTCCTTCAGATGGTCAAGGTGATCCTCCTTTCTAAAAGACTTTACCAACATGTTGTCTATGTAAACTTCCATCCTTTTGTCAAGTTGTTTCTTGAACATCTCGGTTACCAATCTCTGGTACGTTGCCCCTGAGTTTTTGAGTCCAACGGGCATCACTTTGTAGCAGTACGTTCCACGGTGGGTGATGAAGGTCGTCTTGTCTTGGTCCTCTTTGGCCATCATAATCTGATTGTAGCCGGAATATGTATCTAGTAAGCTTAAGAGTTCGTGCCCAGCAGTTGCGCCTATCAGCTGATCAATGTAGGGGAGTGGGAATGAATCTTTTGGGCATGCTTTGTTTAAGTATGTGAAATCCACACATATCCGCCACTTCTCATTTTTCTTCTTAACCATGATAACGTTGGCAACCCACTCATGGTACTTGGCCTCTCTGATGGAACCGTTTGCCAATAACTTGTCTACTTCTTAACTTACGGCTTCGTTGATGGCGTCATTGAACTTTCTCCTCATCGGCCTCACGGGCGGGTACAATGGGTGGACGTTTAATTTGTGAGTGGCGATGTTCCGTGGTATTCCTGGCATATCTGAATGGGAAAAAGCAAACAAGTCCACATGGTTAGATAAAAATTCACGATACTTACTTGGGTCCGAAAGGCTGTGCCCGATATAGGCCTTCTTTGTGGGGTCGTGGTCGGCTAGCTGTACGGGATCGAGATCTTCGACTGTAGCTTTGTTGGCCTCCATGATATATGGATCTTTAATGGCATCCTCTGTCGGGGGAACCTTAGTTCCCGACAAAGCTGATTGTTACGCTTCTACGCTCGCTCCTTAGAGTTGCTTGGTATGGGCATAGTTTCGAGCTATTTTGTAACATTCTTGGGCGGTGTGGGGTTCACCATGTATGCTGAATATTCCCCATGGGATGGAGAATTTGATCATATGATAGAAGCTGGAAGGAACTGCCCTCATGGCATGTATCCACGATCGTCTGATGATGGCATTGTATGTTGTTTCCTGGTTTATCACGTGGAAGGTGGTTTCCAGCGTGACTCCGCCCACCAAGACAGGCAACGTTATCTCCCTGGAGGTTTTTTCCACTATATTGTAAAAATCGATCAACGTTACACAGCACGATATTATCTTATCCTCAAGTCCCACGAGTGCGAGGACCCTCGGGTGGATAATACAAGCACTGCTTCAGTATTGAATCATAATTCTCCTAACATCTGTATCTACAATGCGTAAAGTAATAACTAGGGCATTGTAGTGAGGAAAAGACAAACCGTCGGTATCAGACTTATCGAAGGTGATACTATCTTCGAAGTCGGCATACCGTTCGTGGGCGATGGTTCGCTTCAACATATGGGTGGTAGTAAATTTGACATGATTGATCGCCAAGTCAATGGCATCGCCAATGATCATATTGATCGTGCGTGTTGGTGAGGGAGGCCTTGGTGGCCCGTTGGGTTGATCCCGCCCTCGTGCAAAGTTGAGCTTCCAATTGTCGCTGAGCAGTTCCCTTAGGAATCACTAGTTCAGCATCCTGACCACCTCCTGCCGTAGGCCTATGTAGTCCTCGATTTTGTGCCCTCGCTCACGGTGGAACTCGCACAGGGCGTTTGACTTTTTGGTGGTAAGGTCCGACTTTATCTTTGCCGGCCATTGTACCTTGTTGCCAACTTTTCCAGTGTGTACACTATCTCTGAAGGAGAAACGCAAAAGTTATGTGCAGAAAGTAAACGGGGCATACCTCGTTCATTTCATAAAAGAGGGGCGACATGTCGTTGTAGTGTATTTGCGGGCCTGGGCGGCAGCAGATGGGATGATATGATATACGGTTGATGCCTTTCCCTATTGGGATCTGAGATTTGCTCTCGTCGGCCCCTCCTGGTCTCTGGAAGTATTGTCGTTAGCCGCCGGGTAGGGCCGTTGAGATCGTCCTCATCTGCGCGTACCTTGGCACAGTATGCGTTGTGAATTTTTCCCATATGGTTGGGGGATATTTCATGAGGCGACTTAGCAGCTTCTTGGTCTCCCTCGAGCCGTCCCTGTTTAGCCCGTTCTGGAAAGCGGCAACTGCCATGCCTTCAGATGCAATCGGCATGCTCATCCGGACTCTGTTGAATCTGGCCAGGAAGCCCCTGAGCCCTTCTCCCACAGTTTGCTGGACGGCGAAGATGTCGTTGACCCTTGCCTCCGCATTTTTTCGCTCCCGCATGTGCTGTGAAGAACTTGTCCGCCATTTCCTCGAACGTGGAGATACCCTTGGCCGGTAGTTGGGAGTTCCAAACAAACGCCCCACCAGTCAGCATCTCGCCGAACTTTTTTAGAAGAACTCATGGTACATGTTCCTTCACCAGATCATTTCCTTTCACGGTTGTGACGTAGTAGATCAAATGGTCCTCGGGATCGATGGTCCCGCCGTACACCCTAAGATAGGGAGGCATTTTGAAGGTCTTTGGGATGGGGTATGGTGCGGCATCCTCTGTGTAAGGTTTTTCCACGAACCTCCTACGTCACATTTTGGTAGTAGCTTAGGAGCGCCGGGGATCTTGTCCTCTCTTTCTTGATGCTCCTTCATCTGAGCGCGGAGCGACTTGTTTTCCTGCTCCATTTCCTCTATTTTTCTAAGGATGGCTGTGAGCGCATCGTTGCTGGTCTAACTGTCAGTGAGCGCATTGTTCCCTCGCACAACCTCGAGTTCATCTTCTGTCATGGTGAGATCCATCACTGGCGTGCGTCTTACGCCACGTTGCGGTGGCTTTTAAACCAAATCGCTTAGAGTGCTCGCGAGCCATTCTTTCAGTAGCTCTTTGACTTTCGAGGGGTTCTTCCTTAGATGTAGACGTGGAAGCTCCCCTTTCTCGCGGTTCCGTCAGATCTACGGGTGGAGGAGGTGGGGTTCCTCCGTGTCATCATGGTACTGGGGGTTGCGTTCAAGAGATTATTTTCACCTACCTTGTTGAGCGAATCCATGATGTTGATCCCAAGTCCATCTATCGCTTTCAGTTTCACACAGTTATCAGCCGTAGTTGTTTATGTGATGTAAGGGATGGTTGTCGGTAGTTTTCTAGGCAAAAACTATAACTTTGATTCTCGAAATCCCCATAGACGGCGCCAAATTGTATTGCTCAAACGATCTATGCACTTTGCAAGCTAGAAAAAATAATCAAAAAGATGTAGGGTAAATCGTAATCAAGAATAATAACCCCTAGAAATGGTTACAATATTAGGATCGTCGTAGATCCTTGAAATAAACAAGATAATAAAGAGTTCTTACTGTTAATAAGACATAAAAGATTATAAAGATGTTTGCTTGATGACAATATAGAGAGAGATAGTTAATATATTCAGAGTAAAAAAGATCTCCCCTATTACAAGGTTAAGGCCCCCTTTTTTATACTAGGGGACCCTTTCTCAAAACACCCGCAGAAATAAAGTACAAGGGTTGCTGGATTTTAATACGATAGTAGGTTGGCTCAAACGGTGTCATTCCTTCGTTTAATAGATCAGGACGTCCTTGGTCGAGTCGTCCTCATCTGATTAGCAAGGCTTTGAAGGAGGCTTCGATGACGGCTGCGGGACGAACAACATTTTTGCTTCATACAGAAGCCTTCTTCAATAAATTAATATTTTATGAATTATTGGTAAATCATTAATTTCTATCCTATTTTCACAACTGCATATAAGTGTTTCCTAATAAATATATAGATGTTTCTTGAACATTAAAGAATTGGAGTCGTCCATTATCAAAAGAGTTGAATTGGAATGCCTAAAGTAAATAGGATTATATTGAAGAGTATTAACTTTTCCTGTATGAGTTCACATCCTTGTATATAACAGAAAAAGGAAAAGAGACAAGAACAAAAGAAAAACAGTTGATCCAACCAACAATAAAGCACGACCATAGGGGCAAGTATATGCTTTACGCAGGATTACTACTTGTAGTTGTCGTAGAAGAATCTTTTTTCAGGTAAATTTGATGTCATTTAATTTGTTTCAGGATTTGGAGAAAGAAACAACATAAATACTTAGTTGATCTAACAGAATCAAAAGCAGCAACTTTTCTCCATTTTGTCTTTAGTATTTCTACTACATATTTACTTGTCATGCACGCTGTCAAGGCATCTCTTTCAATTTTTTTTAATGTGGATAAAGGACTCAAGTATGCAGCCAAATCTAAAGCAAACATTCGTCCACCAACTTTTTCTTTGTCAAAAAATCTATTCTTCTTTTCATATCTTCCTCTCTTTTTTACAACTAATTTGTAGAGGCTCGCTAGTTGATTTGTTTTTGTTTTTGTTTTTTCTTTCCTTCTCTGAGCCGAGGGTCGATTTGAAACAGTCTCTCTGCCCTTCGGGTAGGGGTAAGGCCCGTCTACATATTACTCTCCCCAGACCCCATTTTATGGGACTATACTGGATAGTTATTGTTATTGTATATATATAAATTATGGCGAAGAATCAGCCTGTACTTACCTAGTTTATCTCATTAGATAGTGTTCCCATACACCAGTAAAGATACTAAATAACTCTATTCACCAATACTTAGACGAGTACCTAGCGTGTTTAGCTCTTATGAGAGTTGAACATCGGTCTTCCACTCTTATTGCTTGTGAGATTGATCCCTTTTTACGTGGGGTCATGATTGTTGTTTATAGAAGTTTCTTTAAAGGACAAGTGTGAATTTGAGGTTAGTAGAGGTAAATTATATTACAAAAGGTTGATTAGATTAAGTCAACTTAATCTCTCTAAAGCATGTGAGCCATCCAGCAAACTGCGTCTTGTCTATGGCACAGTGACACCAATATTAGGTGGGAAAAAATAGATATTTTCCACGAAATCTTTTATTTGCCAAATGGTGTCTCCTTTGAGTTCTTTTGGTTTTGGTAAGACCAACTATGTATGTGAACTTTACCAACTCTTTCATTCATTGTCATCAGGTGGCTCCATATTTCTCTACCATTACTTTTGGTCATAGAGAGCACACTACATATCCATATAGAGAGATTTGAAAGTTTTTAAAATATAGATTTCTAATTCATTAGATGTCACAAAAGAAAATTTGGTTTCTGTGGTAAGAAAATACCGACTTAAAATAGTGATTTTGTCTTTGATTTTAAATAGATCGTGGAATAGTAATATCAATATTATTATTCAGCTTAATTGAATAAATTCCGGAATCAATTCTCCAGTTTTCAGAAGACTTCGTTTCATTACATGAATTCTGCATAATTTTACAAAGGCTAAGAGATAATAGGTCCAAATCTCACCAGAGTATTCTGCTAACTGATGATAAACAGAACAAATATCATTGCAACAAAACCAAAGTATGGCAAAGAATCATGAAAAAATTGTAAGACTCCTATTGCATAAAGTTTTTATATGTATGCTAGGATTTATGTCCTTGTGGCAATATGGTAAGAAAAACTCATTAGAACTCAGAGCTCAAATGGATCTTTGGCTATGTATACAATGAGTTACATTAGGATCTCCTGCATATAATATTGTGTTGTGCAAGGCAATGCTAGTTAATGAATGTATCAGCAACAACAATATTCCCAGTGTAATCCCACAAGTGTGGTCTCGGAAGGGTAATGTGTACGCGGATCTTGCCTCCACCTCGTGCAGGTAGAGAAGCTGTTTCCGAAATGAATGTATCAGCAGTAGAAGAAAAATACGCATACACATGGACATTCATGTTCTCTCCTTTTCGTAGCTGAGCTTTCTCATCGCCATGAGATAAAACAAGCAAATTTATTGCAATGCTTTGATCGGTATGTTGTCTCTTTGACAATCTGTATGTTCACTATGTTTCATGCAGAAGAAGAGAACACTAATTCCAAAATTCAGCATCATGAATGGTTTCCAAGGTTGATTCAGCAGAATGCATGACAAAATTTTAGCTGAGTACATACATTGTTTTGTCAAAACAGTTTGTAAAGGAATTGTTGAAAGTGGATAATACAGAACAAAACCAAAATCCAAATTTTGTTCGATAAAAGACCTTCGTCTCTGTGCGCTCTGCTGCAAGAGAAGCTGGTTCCACTATAACATCCTTTCTTCTGCTTAATCCTTCTCCAAGATCATCAAGCACGAATGTGGTATTTCTCTGGCTACTACTAAACAGAACACACCATAAGTAAGGTCCTTTGTGCTTGTGAGCTTTGATAATCCCAACTCCAACTTCAGTATGAGTTTTATTCCTCAAAAGAGAAAGAGTCCTTTTGTCATGAACAAGTGCATTTGAGAAGGCTTCTGATGGCTCAAGATATTAGTGTTGACAGCCGAGTATGTAGCCAGATATGGTTCCAAAGGTGGGTAGCTCGACACCGCAGTTTGGTGCAAAAACTTCAGTGAAGTCGTCTGGAGGCCGACAATTTACACTGTTGTTAGAAGTGCAATTCCCGAAACATTCCTCTGCATATTATAAGGCTATGCACCCAAGTCCAGGACTACTACTAAGTTGAGGAAGCTTTTGTGTAGTTCTATTCTTGTTGACGATATCAACAAGGTCATTTGCAGAATTTCCTGTAGCATTAAACAAAGAAAATATTAAGTGCTGGTTCAAGGAAAGGATACTAAATTCACTTCCTTTTTTTTTAAAATTCATCAGTTGCAAAACGTTACTATTGCGATGTCCAAAAAACCATATAGTTCAGCTAGAAAAATTTGCTCAAATCCCTCCTGCTAACTTAATTAACCATCCCGAGCTCTCGAGGTCCATCAAGTGGTGTCAGATCTACAAGTTGAAACTTGACCCTTTTTATGTCATTTCTTTTAAAATTTTCATGTTGTATTCTTTTATCTATCCAAAGACACAATATGGTTATGGCCCCTGCTTGTAACTAATATCAGATAATAGGTTCTTACAGCCATCAGCATCTGTCCCTCCAAGCTTAAACATCAGGCACTGGCCAAGTTGATACTTATTCGTTTTCCTCTTTATGATACTTTCTTTAGAGTATTGACTTCTCCAAATATTGATATCCTGGCCCTACCGTAGCTTGTCCAGTCCTTACAGGAATTACAGTTCCGACTCCGTATTTGGAAATCTTAGTATTGCATGACTTGCGCCGAGGGTCGCATGGAAGCAGCCTCTCTGCCCTTTTGGGTAGGGGTAAGACTGCCTACATATTACCCTCCCCAGACCCCACCTGGTGGGAGTATACTGGGTAGTTGTTGTTGTTGTTGTTGTTAGTATTGCATGACTAATACCAGTTAAAACTGAACTTGTAAATCCTTCCTTTAACTTCTTTTCTCTTTTTCTTTTGTGATAAATAAACCTTTCTTCAGCTTCATAATTTAGGATCACCAAAAACTCCAATTAGAAATATAATGGGAGACAAACAGTAGTACAAGAAGAGCATGTAAAACTTGCAAATGATGGAGGACTAAGGAAGTAAACAAAGGGCTCTACAGAATGAATGTAAGAGTGGTGGACTAATTATCTACCGACTACTTCTTCTACCACTTAACGTTTTCATCAGTTGTTTCAAGTTATTAAATGTGGAGATTCTAGACAAACATACAGTCTCTTGAGTGTTTATTGAGACATAGGTACTAGAAAGCAAAGTAGGTTCTCTACTATTCAAGTTCTCCATATTCAAATCCATTTCAGTTGCTCAACGTTCGTTCTTGACTTTTCTTAAAGAACTGAGAATATGTTAGACAAGCCATAAAAAATCTCTGAGCCAGGTGTTCAGTCAGAACATGGAATGCTAAAACAACAACAACTACCCATTATAGTCCTACAAAGTGGGGTCTCGGAGGGTAATATGTAGACGAGCCTTACCCCTACCCGAAAGGGCAGAGAGGATGTTTCCAATCGACCCTCGGCTCAGTGAAGGAAAGGAACAACAAAAACAAAACAACAACATAAGAGCATTAGTAGCTTCAACAGAAATAGCGTAAATAATTATCTAAACATAAGAACCATAAATAAAATAGCATGCAATAATATCAGACAGTAACTACCCTAAATAACTATCATAACGGAGACACAATCCAATACACAAATCATCTATGGATAGCCCTGCCAAGCCTCACCCAACCCCGGGTGAGGAGTTGTGAGCGGCTGGCGATGGTCGGCGCACGGCGAGGCAGAGGGAGGCCTAAGAGGTATTGGGGAGAGGTGATTAGGCATGACATGGCTAGAATGCGGGTTTCTGAGGATATGGCCCTTGATAGGAAAGTTTGGAGGTCTGGTATCAGAGTTGTAGGATAGGGGCCCCTAGAGTTTTTCGTACTCTGAATACAATAATTAAGATTGTGGATGGAACTTAGAACATCAAAGTGAGGCAGATTACATCCTCGATTTAATCATATGAACGACAAAGATTCACAAAAGGAAGCACGATAAGCATTGTGCTCCTCAAGGCAAGCTGTGACTCACAATGGGAGAAGGGGGTGGAATTGTAACAGTGGGTGGCAGTGCCTACCAAGCAAGAGTTTCTTGGAGAGCCCTAATGTAATCCATGGTTTTTTTGTAGGAAGTAAATGTGTACTAATTGCAAGATACCAGCCAGGACAGTGACACCGTATTGTTTTGAGGGATGCCACCATTTTGCCCACCCCCTCTCAAAGATTAAAAGAAATCACCATTTGTATGTCATGCTAAAAAATTGTTCTTTGGTCTTTGATGCTACCAAAAGAAATGAGGATCCACCTCCGGGTACAGCTAAAGAAAGATATCGGTTCGATGGGAGCCAGTTGATATTGGTATAAATTATATCCACAAACCCAAAATAAGCTGGGATTGTTATAACAAATACATTACAATAGTATGCATAGTAAATGGTAGTGTTTGCAACGAAAATAAACCGCAATCACAAAAGAACAAAGTAATTTATCGATCAATATGTGACACCTCAAGCTTTAGACGGAGTCCCACATTGGCAAAACACAAGAGAAATGCTGAGTATATAAGTTAACAAGCCTTAAACCCTAGTGACGCGTTTTAAACCCGTGAGGGCGTAGGTCCGGAGCGGACAATATCACTAGCGGGTTGGGCTGTTACAAATGGTATCAGAGTCACTCTTGTGTCAGCCATGCTGATGGTGGGTCAGAGTTCAACTGAGTTCAGGCAAATCCCGGTTAGGCGGGGCAAACCTCAGTGCTGAGTCTAGGCAAATCCCATGCGGTGGGGCAAACCTCAGCGAGGACGCTGAGTCCATAAGAGGGGTGTATGTAACACCCCAAGCTTTAGACAGAGTCTCACATCTGCAAAACACAAGAGGGATGCTAGGTATATAAGTTAACAAGTCTTAAACCCTAGTGACGCGTTTTAAACCCATGAGGGCCTAGGCCCGGAGCGGACAATATCACTAGCGGGTTGGGCTGTTACAAATTAGTGAGTACAATGCGGACTTTCTTGGATATATCTGATATCCATGAAAGCATGTTGTGGATCTTTTTAAGTATTTGATTATCAGAAATTATATGGCCACATCTTGATCTCTTTGTGAGTATCCCGTGAGATACTTTTTTAAGGAAATAATGGTTAAGGTAGAGTAGCTTAGCTTTGATTATCAATTTATGATTTAGCCCTAATTTTATATAGCACCATTAGGAAACAAAATAGCTAAGTGCTTCTTCTTTCAATAGACATGTATTCTCACAAACACTAAAGACCTTTTTCTTCCTATCTCACAAACACAAACAGTTAGGAAGAACACATGTAGCTAAGTATTAGCCCCTTATATGAGTAATCTATAAGAAAGCAACATTGTAAAATTGGAAATTGTCTAGTAAAGCTAAAGCACTAACTAAAATCAACTAAGCAAAACCTTGAATCTACGGCCTAATTGCAAAGCCACATCCCCACCTCTCTCAACATGTGTTTTTTTTTGAGCAATAACATTTTTCATCAAATTCCTTCAATTTAAACAAAAGAACATTATTCACAACAAGGTTTTGTCAGCTATTTTTCAGAGTATGAAGATAACCCACCCATTCAAAGCTGGGTTTTGTAGAGCATAAACTTGTTAGGCTACATTATTGGAAACTGAAGACGACAACAACAACAATAACTACCCAGTATACTCCCACCAGGTGGGGTCTGGGGAGGCTATTATGTAGACGAGCCTTACCCCTACCCGAAAGGGCAGAGAGGCTGTTTCCAAACGACCCTCGGCGCATAGGATAAAATGGAAAGCTGCATTGGAACAAAGACAAAATTAGGAACCAAAGCAAGACAAAACACAATAATAAAGCATAAGTAATCCCGCAGAAATAACGTAAATAATTATGCAAACATAAGAAACATAAATACAGTCGCATGCAATATTAACAAGCAGTAACTACCATACTAACAACCAAAAGGGGACCTAAGCTAAAACACTAGTCATCTATGGGTAACCCTACTATCCCACACCCAACCCCGGGTGAGGCGAACGAAGGGCTCTAAGAGCCCCTAGCCTGCAACCCTGATTCTAGACCTCCAGACTCCCCTATCAAGGGTCATGTCCTCGGTAACCTGCATTCTAGTCATGTCCTGCCTAATAACCTCTCTCCAATGCTTCTTAGGCCTCCCTCTACCTCGCCGACCACCAACAATCACCAACCGCTCGCAGCTCCTCACCGGGGCATCGGGGCCCCTCCTCCGTACATGCCCGAACCACCTCAGCCTCGCTTCCCCCATCTTCTCGTCCACCGGGGCCACCCCTACCTTCTGTCGAATAACTTCGTTCTTAATCTTATCTAGCCTGGTGTGCCCACACATCCACCTAAGCATCCTCATCTCCGCAACCTTCATTCTCTGAACATGAGAGTTCTTCACGGGCCAGCACTCCGCCTCATACAACATCGCAGGTCTAACCACGGCTCTGTAGAATTTCCCCTTGAGTTTGTGTGAAATTTTCTTGTCACACAGAACCCCTGAAGCAAGCCTCCACTTCGACCACCCTGCTCCTATCTGTTGGGTGACGTCCCCGTCAATCTCCCCGTCCCCCTGAATCACAGACCCAAGATAACGGACACTGTCCCTCTTGGCGATGGCCTGAGAACCAAACATCACTTCCCTGCCTATCCCGCTCGGCTCGTCGCTAAACTTGCACTCCAGATATTCTGTCTTAGATCTGCTTATTTTGAAACCCTTAGACTCGAGGGTCTGTCTCCATACCTCTAACCTCTCACTAACACCGGCCCTCGTCTCGTCTATTAATATTATATCATCAGCAAAGAGCATACACCAAGTCACATCCCCTTGAAAACTGAAGACACTAAAGTAAAATTTTTAAATGCTGAAAGTAGCCAAGAGAATAAAAGGAATGAAGCAATTTAAGTGTAGAGAGTAGATTACCATGGTACTTGGAGGAAACAACAACAGCTAAGAGGAGACTACAAAGAACAAAATACTGAAAGCAGCAGAGCTTCTTCACCATCATCACACCCACTCACAACCCAATGACTAAAACCCAAAAATGTGAGCTTGATAAAAAAGGGAGAAAGTCAAGACAAAAAGGAAAAAGGATCAAAAAAGGATCTTTGCCTGTAACTATGCAGAGTGTGTACTATGGAGTTAAAAGGGACAATGGGGTTCATTTTGGTGGAAAAATAAAATGATCATTAGCAGGAAAGTAGACAAATTATTGAGTTTCTTGGGAGAAAAGAAGAGAGTGGTGGTCCCAAGTAGCCGTTCTTTACTTCCTTTTTGGCTTAGGAATGGGACTAAGGTTTAAGAAATTCACTGTGTTTTTCTGTTTGTCGTTCAATGTCTCCACCAGTGACCATATTTGTTGACCAGTCCAATGGTTGATTGCAGAGTAATCCGTGATTTAGCATACAGCTTATTAATCTATTAAAATTGTGAGGTATACACAATGTAAATTTGTAAATTACAATTCGAACAATCCAGAACAAAGACGAAGCCAATAATCTTATGTACAAAGATTTACAACTATACCCCTCACAACCCCTTTAATTGCCCTTATTGGACTGGTCACCAAACACCTACTGTACTCTATTGTCTACACTGTAAACAGCCAGCTGCTCTCGCCTTATCCATGGCTTCTACATTCATTGCGGTGGCTAAACCCTTCACTTCTCACTCCACAAATTGTCCTTCTTTCTCTACCCAAAGAGCTATAGGTACATATCTCACAACCCAATCTCTTTCTTGATAGAAATTCCCCTTTAGCTGAAACTGTAATTTTTATGTTTTCTTGTTATTTTCTTTACTTTCCTATTTACTCGCTTTTCGGTTTTGTACAGGTCTGAAGAGAAATTCTTTGAGAATTAATGCCATTTCCAAGAAATGGGAACCCACAAAGGTGGCTCCTTTTATGCTTATTTAAGTCAAATGAAATAGTTTTGTTATTTGAAGTATGAAAATGAACAATTTCAGCGCAGCTTTTATATATATTTTGTTCATTTTGAGTATAGGTTGTGCCGCAAGCTGATAGAGTTTTGATTCGGTTAGAGGAGTTGTCTGAGGTACTTTTATATATGTCCCTTAACGGTTTTTCCTTCTTTTTTTTTTTTGCCCAATTTACCTACTTGAATTTTATTGTATATATTTCAAGAACTGGACTTTTGTATTAAGTAGAGGTGATATCAAGTTAGTTTTTTTGAAACCAGTGATTTTGGCACCATAATGTGGTGTATTGTCTTCACAACTAGATGTGACTGTAACTCAAATTTCTGTAGATTCTCAAAAGGGCCTTGATTCTTTTGCAATAGGTATGGTCTCTAAAGTTAGTCCTTTTAATTTTTCTCGAGTCTTTCCATGAGAGCAAACTTAATATTTTAGAAGTACTGTAAATTGGGTGCTAGATTTATTTGTGTATGGTGCCAATGATTTATACTGTATCAGGAAAAGGTTATTTTTTCATAAAGGATTAAGCTAGCTTAAATCATATGGATGTAATGTACGTTTGTGATGCTTCATTTGTGAAAGAAGAAGAAAAGGCATGCTAGTCCAGCATGTTATATGCATATATGGATTATACATATATGCATATATGTAGTGTTGATGCAACTTGCAAGTTGTTTGACCTACATGAATTATGGCACATATGTGCTTAGCATAAATTCGAAAACAGCATCTCTATCCTCCGGGGTAGAGGTAAGCTCTGCGTACATACTACCCTCCCCAGGCCCCACACGTGGGATTATACTGGGTTGTTGTTGTTCTTGTTGTTGTGCTTAGCGTAAAATTATTTTGTTTGTCTAGTGTTATATAAGGCTAGCCAGATACATAGCAGTACGGCAACCTTTCTGTAATATTCAATGAAATAAAGAGTTTGCGTGCAGAAATCTGCTGGTGGAGTTTTGCTTCCAAAATCAGCAGTGAAGTTCGAGCGCTATCTTATGGGAGAAGTAAGTTGCATATTATTTATTTATTTAGACAGATTGGAGATGCATATGATGCTGTATAATATCCTTTTGATGACTGACTGAGACCAACTTTGTTAATTCTAGGTTCTCTCTGTTGGTTCGGAGGTTGCTCAAGTAGAGGCGGGGAAGAAGGTAAGCTTTTTGAAGTTTTTGATTTAGTGGATGTCTATCAAAGACTAAGCTTTCATTTTTATTTTGATGCTTCATTATACTAGTTTCTTTGGAAAGAATTGTCAAGTCATAGAGCTTTGAACGTGTGCTGCTAATCTCGCATTCCTTCCTTCCTTTTTTTCACTGATCCTTTTTTAAAAGAATTTTTACTGATCCATTGTGTACTTTCTTCTGAATGAATGATATGGTTCTTTTGCAGGTTCTTTTCTCTGACATCAACGGTTACGAGGTATGCGGTTTAGTAGTGAGCTGATATATAATTGTGTTTATTGACATGCCTAAGCACCACTCTGTTTCATACTTTTATCATTTTTTTTTGCCCTGCTGAAAGGATCTAAATTCTCTTCTTGGCAAACTAGTTCTCTTTGGAAATATCATTTACTTATAGTCTCTTCTAGTTTTGATAGGCCAGGAACATATAGTGTTATTTCCCTTAACATTTACTTACGCCATGTTGCAAAATGATCAAGACTTTTGTGGTCCGTGTTATTCCCCTTAGTATCATATAGTGTTAATTATTCTAGGGATCACGAGTATAAGAAGAATGAGACTGTTAAAACTAGTCTTACCTGATAAAAAATAGTAGAATGCAACTGGAGGTCTTATGACCTACCTGAGAGGGATTTACTGGACGACACGGAAGTCTTTAAAATTAGTTCTGAAGTTCGACGCTGATCTAGGCTTTCTCATAAATAGAGATTTGATGTAGTAAAGGTTTGCGGTGAAGAAGATTACTTAGGATCAACAGTTCATCTTACTTGGTTATTAAAGGGTCAAATGGCTGTTATTGTACAATCTGCTTACTATTGGTAGTTTAATGTATCTAGAATGCTCAATTATTGTCTACTCTGAAGTCTGAAGACTTGATTGGATTATGGGCATCACGACCTTGAGGAGTATCCCAAACTTCTGTCCTATTAAATCCACATTAAGTTTGTTCTTGGTGTTCTCAAATTTGGTAATGTCATCCTTGGTGCGAGGTAGGTTAATGGTTTCGTATTCACGATATGGAGGTTGAAACCGAGTTCTAATTCCCGGCGGTATGCTTCCAGAAATAGCTTTTAAGATAACGATATGTTGGTTGCCAAAGCAGGTAATGTTAGCTTAGGAGTCCGTAGGTGGTTAGCTCCAGTGGCGTATGCAAGATTTTTCATAAGCGGTGTCACTATTTCTAGCAATAGGCCTCAACAGTCAAAAAATATTTTGTTGAGCCAAGGTAGTTTGAACTCAAGACCTCTCACATCAAATATGAAGTTGTCAACCGCTAGACTATTGAGCTATTTCGATGCAAGTGGTGTCACTTTTAATGATTTTATCTTGTATTTCTATTTACTTATTATATATATATATATATATATATATATATATATATATATATATATATATATATATATATATATATATGTAGTAAAAAAATTCGACGAAGCAGTTTCCCGTGACACCACTTAGGTTCATGTAAATCCGCCCCTGGTTAGCCATCTACATGGCTAGGATGTACAACAGCAACAACAATAACCCAGTATAATCCCACTTGGTGGGGTTTGGGGAGGGTAGTGTGTACGCAGATCTTACCCCTACCCTTGGGCAGAGAGGCTGTTTCCAAATAGACCCCCGGCATCCTTCCCTCCAAGAACTTCCCACCTTGCTCTTGGGGAGACTCGAACTCACAACCTCTCGGTTGGAAGTGGGGGTTGCTTACCATCAGAGCAACCCCTCTTGTCTACATGGCTAGGATGTAGCTGGTGTTTAATGAATAATTACTTTCAACATGCTGTATTATCCGATAGAAGTTAGCTAATCCAACTTTGATGCCATTAAATATGTGAATTTTACGAAATAGCCCAAATCTTGTGAGGGCCTAAAGTATGACTCTAATTAGTTATAAATTGCTTGAGCAAGTACTTATTTGGAGCTTTGAAATGTTGTTTCAGTGTCAAAGATGGTGTCAGTTGTTATAACAACAACAGCCCAGTATAATCCCACTTAGTGGGGTTTTGGGGTAGTGTGTACGCAGACCTTACCTCTACCCTGAGGTAGAAAGGTTGTTTCCAAATAGATCCCCGGCATCCTTCCCTCCAAGAACTTCCCACCTTGCTCTTGGGGAGACTCGAACTCACGACCTCTCGGTTGGAAGTGGGGGTTGCTTACCATCAGAGCAACCCCTCTTGTCTTAAAAAGAAAAGAAAAAAGATGGTGTCAGTTGCATTGTGTGTAGATTAGCTTATGATGTATGCGGACTTTAGTTTTACAAGTTGTGCATTTCTGTGAACTTATGTTATATCTCAACCTATCCAGGTGGATTTGGGAACTGATGCAAGGCATTGTTTCTGCAAGGAGAGCGAGTTGCTTGCTTTGGTTGAATAAATCATATTTGCATTATGTTAGGGTGCAAAGTTTTGTAGCAAACCTTCGGATGTGTTGTACCATCTCATCTTTTGTAGAACAACAATGTTATGTTTAGTGGATGTTATTCTGATTTACAAACGTAAGTGTTGAGATTGAGATAATTAATTTGCTGCTGCTTCTTTTCTCTATAGCAATTGCGCTTTTCAACAAATATTATTACTTCATAAAGGATCAATACAATTTAGTCCATTTCCTCCCGCGCTCGTCAGGACTATTCTTCTCCATCCATTTCTCTCCAACCCCACAACTCGCTTCGCTATATGCATGTTAAGTTTGTAATCCTTGATATAAGGTCAGCTCGCAATAGGGATTGTAATTCTTTCTACTTCTCGAGATATAATAACAGACCAAGAGACTCGACTAGAAGGAATAGATGGAAAAATTTTGTGTTATACTAGCATCATTATGACTATTACTATTATTATTAATGCTACTTCTGTGGCTGCTGCAATTGTTGTTATCATCATCCATATACTTCATCTTCATTCAATTGTTGAGGTGTTCTTGTAGGTTTGTAAACTTTTTCTGTGGTTCAAGGTAGTTCAGTTAAATGTAAATTAAAATTATAAATATTCATATTTTTTACAGAAGATGACTCCTAACTTAGTTCGCCAGTTAAAAACCAAAAACTCCAACACACTTGGTTCCACACTTGCTACTTTAGAGTTTAGACCCATCTACTAGAATATTGGTTTTGCGTGATCTTTGCTACTTCAGTGCGTATGCTGAAGTTATGTGAAAATACGGGTACACTTGTAATTTTTTTGCAAAACGGGTACAAGTTAAAACCTGATAAAAAAGCGAGTATAGATACAAATGACCCTTTTTTTCAAAAAAAAATTGAGCCTCTGTTCTGATTAAATTTATTACTTGTTGGACTTCATTATTATCACCTATAATGTAGCATGTTTAGAGTTCCAGAAATCTGAATGGCTTTCGTGCAACACCATTTACAAATAGGAACGTTTAACGATTGGAACATGACAATGCCCTTGGGGTATTATAGCTTTTCACCTTCAGGATCTCCAAACATGAGTTTTCAGAAATGAGTTAAAAATATATATAAAAACAATTGACTAAAGTAAGGTGACTAGTATTGAAGAATTGCCTATGAATCTAAAACTCAAATAGGCGTAACTCGATCATTCCCTCTTTCCTTTTAGGAGAATACCATGCTACCACTTTCCCAGACTGTAGAACCCTCAATGAGTAATTTAAACTGCATACCAAATCCTCCAATTGTAGGCCAGGCCTGCCAGCCGGCGTATTCAGCAAAAACTTTGAATCTACTCTAACCACAATTGGTCCAGCGACCTGCATTTGAAACACAAACATAAATATAAAACCATGGTAAAAAAAATATATGCAAATATAAAAATCAAAATTCCATTCACAAAGGCATTGGGGAGGCAACTTCAGCTTTAGACATACACTCCACTCAAGAGTTAAGTTCTACAAGTCCTAAAGCACCATTAAGAGTCTATTTGGATTGGCTTATTTGAAGTGTTTTTAAGCAAAAATAGCATTTAACCCATTTTGTAGTGTTTGGTAAAATAAAAAAGTGCTTTTAAGTACTTGTTTTAAGCTAAAAATGACAAAAACAAGCCAAAAGTTAGAATGCCTAACTTAGCTTAAAAGTCACTTAAAATAAACCCCATCCAAATGGGCTCTAAGTTTCCTTCGTACAAAGCTAATTAATATAAAACCAGTTCTATTTGTAATACTCCATATGTGTTCCCTTGCTACAGAGACTATGGAGTCTAAATCGCATCTACTATACATTCAAATTACCTCTTTAGACAACGTGACAAACAAATATTAATACTTACCTGTTGCTGAACTATCAATTCGAGCCTGGGTGAAGAGCGCACATCTCTTGCATTACCAGCTGCTGCTTTTCTGAAAACTTTTGTAACCTGTTTGGCTAACGCTGAAGCAGATGAGACATCTAGACGAGCATCTAACCTGGTGAGGTCTCCGAACGTCTCTTTGAATTTGCCATGTTGAAAAGTATAACAAAGTGAACCAAATAAATCAACACCAAAGGGCTTTCTATGCCTAGAATCCGACGGACTACTGTTATCATTGTTGAGCCATGCCTCAAGAGTTCCTCCTATACCAAGTTGAAGTATAAGATAAGGCAAGAGACTAGGAACATAAAGCTACCTTGTGAATGCTGTGAATTTGGAGTAGCACTCTGGATAGCATCACATATACACGAAATTGTCACCCCCACCAATTTCATACGAACTGATGCTGCTAAGAAACTTGAGGGAGTTCTACCGATTCAAAGCACTCATGAGATATTAACAAAGTTGGTCAGAATTTTTTAAGGAAAATATTGTTCGCTTCTGCAATATTCCAGGATCATGAGAAAACGATACTTCTGAAATGTATGTAACAATTATTTTAAATGTTTCCCAAATAACTCCACAGAAATAATTGAAACCCCAGATTCTAGCAGAGGCAAGGCAAGAAAGTTCATACAGAGGAAAGGATAATTTCAAATTGTCTGTATATTTGAATAAACTAGACATTTATCTTCTGTGCTGGAAATTTAAATTCCAAGTCCATTGATACTTCAAATTCAGTTAGAAGGTTTAGATATAGATCTTGTATGCATAAAAGATAATCACAGTGTAGTTCAGCAAACAATGTCATAAAACAATCTGGAAACTATCAAGCAATATCAAATCAAGTACACTGTAGTTTTTTGTGGCCAGTGAAGTTACCAATAATTCCAGATACTGCTGCATGAGGCTCTCTAAGACGAATATCATAAGAAGGGCGATAAATCCGTCCCTTATCTGTCTCGATAACAATGTCCTCTTTTTTTTCCTTGACTCTCCAGAGATCTTTGATTTTCTCATAAGAAAAGGAAGCTTTTCCACATATTCCTTGCATCAGATTGAGTGGTGGCTCATCGGTAATGTTATCCACAGCCTGAGGACGGCCACCATTTTTATGTAAACCAAAACGATATCGGAATCCATTCTCGGAAACCAGCGATGAGCAGTCAAAGGATATTGACTCTGGGACCTCCCAATATCTTCCCTTATGGTCTATGAGTAGCTCAGGCCATGCTGCTTCCAAAGTAACATCGTGCTCAGGAAGCTGCAATGAATATGGAAGAATAGTGAATCGGACATCACAATAGTAAAAGCCCATAAGCTGGGAATACAAATTAACCACATAGATGAACGCTATGATAGACTCATTCATAGTTACATGTATGTTATGATGTTCAATATTTAACTTCTTTAATAAGTTGGATATTCTCAAATTTCAGGAAGATTCATCTTTTAAAAGCAAGCTAGGAGAAATAAAACAGGGAACCTTTACTTCTCCTTATCTTATTGTCCTCCAGTGGAAGCAATTTAGGATTTGTTACTCTGCTGATTTATTCCAGTTCAACAAAGAGGCAACAGATTCCAAGTTGTTTAAACAAAGGTGAGAAAACTAAGCGAAATGTCATTTAGCTTAGTTATACAGGGAAAAGCCCATGATTGCCATTGCCGAAATGTACCACCAAAGGAAGTAATAAGTAAAGTAGCCTTCTAGGTTCCAAAACTCTAAGGAGTTGTTTGGTTCCAATACAATTTATACATGGATTATAATGTAGGGATTAATAATACAGGGATTAGTAAACAGTAATGCGGGGATTATTTCTTGTTGGCGTTTGGTTCATTGTACTAAACTTGGATACACAAGATATCATTTAAAATCTTTGTTTATCTTTTAAACGGAAAAATAATGAGTTTACAATTATAGCCTAGGATACTTGACCTTGATAGGCTTCTAAGAAAAAGACAATATATAGTTTTTGGTGTTTTATCCATGTATAGCTTATACAGGATTAGTTATCCCATGTTAGTCGTGGGATAAGATAACACACTAATTGGTGTATAATTCTATGATCAACTATACATGAATAGAAAATAAAAATCAAACGTTGTAAACTATTAAAACTACTATATACAATGATTATTTCTCCTAATACGTCAAACCAAATGACCCCTAAAAGTGTTCTAAAGCCTGGGATTGCAAAGGGATACAAATGCATGTCCTAAACGACATACAAATCTAGGAACAAACAGAAAAAGAACAACCAAAAAAATAGAGGCACAACATTTATTAGTACCTATTTTGGATGCGCAAAAGGGCTTAAAGGATCACATAGAAAGACCAACAATGCATGCCACAACCTGTCATCATTTACTAAATCTAAAAGCATCAATATTATCTTTTAAGCTGAAAACCCACCAAGCTTAATCAGAACTAAATGTTTGAGAAATGGCAAACTTTGGCAATTTTGTCAATTTGCATCCTAAGATATTATTCACATCAAAATCAGTGATGTGGCATTACGAAATTATGGGTTTTCATAGGATGTTGACTACCATGGGTGCAGCACTGCCATTCCTACATTAGTAATGGAAGCACATTAACGAGCAAAAATGCATCTTTAACGAAAGCATATAAGGAAATAAAAGATAGCATTCCAATAGTAGAGCACCACATGTTGAAGGACTTCAGATCCTTGCCTTATTAAGAAGCATGGCCCTGAAGCGCCGTCCTTTCTTCTCACCGTGTTCTTCAGTGCTCAATAACAGAGAAGAAGAGGGTGTCAGGGATAGCTGTGAGCACACATTAAAGGCATAAAGTGATTTTTCCAAGAAATGCTTGCCAATGTCTTTTAATACTGGCAGCTCCCACTCATCTACACTGGACAACTCTGCTTTAATGTCAGAAAACAGTTTCTTTGGCCGAAACTGACCTATGAATCCAAGCCACCTATGAAGGTGAATCATAGATAAAATAGTTCATCTATCTTGTATATAAAGAGGGGGCAATATAAAGGGAGAATGCAGCAAATTGGGGGAGCAAAAATAGTCAGTGGAGCCTCTTTGACCAGTATGGTTGTCCAAGCACAGAATAAGCAATCAGCTATGAAAGAAGTGAAGATCATTAAAATATGTCTAGCTGGAAGACACAGTCAAAAGTGCTACCTTTGAAGCAAAACACCTGATGGATGAAGAACTTTGGGAAAAAGCATATTACTTCCCTACTGTTTCCAGGATGTGCATTTATCACAATGTGGTTGTGGAAATTAGTTGAAAACTCTCTTCTGCTTAAGAAACAAAGCTTTTTGCGCAGGCACCAAGTACATCGCCTTAGGCACTCATTTTTTTCCTCAAAAACTTTATTTGGTAAAAATTCATCCATTTCAAGTATAAGAAATTTGTGTATTTAAACAATAAATGCTTTTTAAAAAAAAATCAACATAATTCTGTTTAGTATTTTAGATAGCTTGGTGTCCTTGAATTGAAGAAATATGTGCAGCTGCAAGTTCAAGTTCATCAATAGTTTGCCACCTAGACAAGTCGAGTTTAGTAACTATTCTGTACATGTTAAATTTGATTTTGACTTATAGAGGAAACATTTATAGTAGTAAACGTGGTTTTAATTTTTTTATTGTGGCGTCTGAACTAGCTTGCGCACACTTGGACTAATTCCTGGGTTACCTGCTGCGTCCCACCAACACATTTTTTAAAGAGAGAACAGAAATAATCCACAGACAAAATTTTGAATCTAAATGGAATTTACTACATCATGTTGAGACATCAAAGAGTAAGGCTACAACTTCATTAGTATGTGTTGAAAATTGTAAATAGTAGATAGTTATATTACCAGTTAGAAGTGGAAGCTTTAAACAAAAGGGACTGAAGAGCAAAAGAGCCCAATTCCTTATTGGGAGTGGGAGAATAAGAGGGGATGATTCCCAGAGGAAACCCATTTCCGAGCAGAGAGAGTTGTTGGACTCTGAGGGCTCTGCTGGCCTTGCTGCCATCGAGCGGTTTGGGCTCTCCAGGAATGGACCGGGCCGTCGAGTCTAGGGCATTTGGTGTAGATATGTTGAGGTCCCAAAACGCTGCGTCCATCGCCGTCCTCATATTCGCCATTTTCTTCACCCCGGCGAAAACGAGGTTGAGGTTGGGGGAGCGTGGATGTTTTCCTTATCTGTGACTGTCGCTCTATTTTGGAAGACCGTGACTGCTATCAAAGGAGGGTTTTGAATTTGGGGTTTAGCCGTTTCCCTACTCTTTTTCTCTTTCTTATTTTTTCCTTCTTAGTTAGTATATTTCTACACACCTTGTTTATATGGTTGTTACGTATCATTTTATTATCGGAAAAGGGTCAGATATGCCCCTAAATTATATATTTTCGATCAATAATGTCATTTATCTATTTATTGGGCCAAATATGTCCTCCTATTAATATTTGAGATTTTTACCTATCTATACCACATAGCAAACCTTATTACCTCTCATGTTTAAGGTTTGTGTCTATTACATTTAAGCATACGAAATTTCAATTTATGTACCATAATTCAAATTAAGAGTATAATTATTACTTCATTTATTCTAGGCATGATTTAATCTAGTTATAATTCTTGGGAAGCAATTCAAAACTGTAAGCTATACCGTTTCTACTGAAAATAAACAAATTAAAACAGAGTTTTTTAAAAAAAACGCCAAAGAGGAATATAGAGCAAGTTCTCTTCTGTGTAAATATAAAGGGCTCGTTACAGAAACTAAATGAATTGTTTGTCAAAATAAGGAAAAGAAAAAACTTTCTTATTAATTAATTAAGATAAAATCAGAAATAAATCTTTTCCATGATAAATGGAATCCTTGGCTCCAATAGCAAATTCTTACGAGCTTTATCAATAATGGTGACAAATTAAAGAAACAAGTCCTTGACTTAAATGTTACCGACGTACGTACTAATAGCATTATGATAATTTTACTTAATAAAATATATAGTTACACTAAACCAAAGGCATTATGTATTTAAAAATATTATCAGTGGATTTCTACGGCTAACTTGGTAAAATACATATGTTAGGTAAGTAATCAAGAAAAAGTAAATTGAATTTTGGTATGCTTAAATTTTTTGACACAAGATTGTAGTTTAATTGTAGTATAAATGTAACAATTCAATTTTATACAATACTTAAACTGATTTGTATTTTATTTGTAGAAATTGTATCGACAAACTGAATACGTTGAATTTTAATATTCCAATTCTCATTTCAATTGTAGCATAATTGACATTTTCGATATAATTGTAAAAGACTTGTAGAAGTTTTAGTATTTATCTACAAATTATCTACATTTTATCTACAATTTATCTACAATTCTACAATTTAACTATAATTTCTGGAAAAAATATCTCTTCTTCTTCTTCGACGAGTTTCAATCTGAAATTCAGTCAAAACCAAGTCTAATCTTCACCAAAACCCCTCAAAATTGAGATATAAACTCCTAAACATATTTCGAATTATTTACAACAACACCCAATCCAAGGGATTTTCAATTGTAGCATAATTGGCATTTTCGACATAATTGTAGAAGACTTGTAGAAGTTTTAGTCTTTCCAATCTACAATTTATCTACAAATTATCTACAATTTATCTATATTTTATCTACAATTTAACTACAATTTCTGAAAAAATATGTCGTCTACTTCTTCGACGAGTTTCAATCTGAAATTCGGTCAAAACCAAGTCTAATCTTCACCAAAACTCCTCAAAATTGAGATATAAACTCCTAAACATATTTAGAATTATTTACAACAACACACAATCCAAACAAATAATGATTCTTGAAAATCCAAATTTGAATTCAAAGCTTTCAAGCTTTGTAATGGCTATCAATGGTGGAAAATATATGGAGAATGAGAGAATTACGCTGCAATGAATTTTCTTCCGTTTTAAATTTCGAAATTAATGGTGATAGAATCACATTAAATCTGATTGCTACAAAATTGGCGCTTTTTTAGGGTAGAATTCACCTATTTTTGGTTTGGTACAATTTTTGTAAACAAACTATTGTCTAGGCGGGTAAATACCAAATAATGAATATTTTTGGTAATAAGGTTTGCTATATGGTATACATAGGTAAAAATCCCTTAATATATTTGGCTCAAAAATGTCATTTGAGTTAACGGAGGGACACGTGTCATCGTCCTGTTGGTCTATTCTAAATATTTCGTAATTAATTAAAAAGACAGATTATTCATACCCAAAAAATAATTTTCAAAAATAATTCTTCTAAAACGTTTTTTACTAAAAACTGAAGAAAAAATATATTATTTTTCTAGTTTTTACAAAAAATTAATTTTTTTTACTAAAACAATATTTTCGTAAAAACAAAATTAAAATCTAAAAAACAATGTTTTTGTAAAAACTAAAAAAAGTAGATGTTTTTGCTAAAATTTTTAGCTTTTTCCAATTTTGACAAAAGACCCATTTTTTATTCTAACTTTTTTTTGAAGTTTTTTCCAGTTTAGCAAAAAAACTAGTCACATCAAAGCAAATTTTCCAGTTTTTGCTAAATCTAGTTTTTTCCCATTTTTACAACGATGATATATGTGTATTATTGTATTATAATATAGAGTTTAAGTTGGATACATGTCATGAAATTTTCACACCATCACATCATATTTTTCTGGCTTTTTTTTCAATTGTTTTCTAGTTTAGCAAAAAAACTAGAAAAAAACAATCTAGAATAAAAAATGGGTCTTTTGTAAAAACTAAAAAAATCTTAAAATTGTAGCAAAAAACATCTATTTTTTCCTAGTTTTTACAAAAAATATTGCTTTTTAGATTTTATTTTTTTTATAAAAATATTGTTTTAGTAAAAAAAATCTCTTTTTTTTGTAAAAACTGGAAAAAAAATTCTTTTTTTCTTCAGTTTTTAGTAAAAAAAATTTTTTAGAAGAATTCCTTTTGAAAACTAATTTTTGGGTATGAATAATGAGTCGTTTTAATTAATTACGAAATATTAAGGATGGACCAACATGACGATGACACGTGTCCCTCCTTTAACTCAAAGTGCATTTGTGAGCCAAAAAACATTAATGGAAAGACATATTTTGCCCAATAGGTAGATGGAGGGCGTTATTGATTCAAAACGTATAGTTCAGGGGCATATATGACCCTTCTCCGTTTTATAATATATCGTATTGTATTGTATTATAGTATACTGTATTATTTAATGAATATAATATTTTAATAGATTATGTCGTTTTGTTGTTATTTTATGGTATCATGCACCACTAATATGATGAATAAACTTGCAATATAATAAAAAAATTATGATACAAGATATAAAAAAAAGTAGGGTAATTGATAAAATAAATAATTTAATAATTATGAAAAATGTGATTGAGAGAAAAAGATAAGGTACGACGCGAACACACCAAATTAGTCGTTACATAAAGTAATGGTGTATTCTGAGCTGGGGTCGGGCCTAAATGGTCCAAACCGGCCAGGCTTACCGGACTGGGCTATGGCGGTCCCGGGCTTCGTGGGCTCAAGGGGTGAGACCAGCCCGTGACGGGCCTAAGCCCATATGGTCCTGGCTAAACGGGTTGGGCTCGTGGGCTTTTTTAATTTTATTTAAGGCAATATCTTGTAAACCATATCATGGCAATATAAAAAAATAGAAATCTAATTATTAAAGTGCTTGACGAAAAAGTAATATATATATATATATATATATATATATATATATATATATATATATA
Organism: Nicotiana benthamiana; assembly: GCA_034376525.1. Taxonomy (NCBI): domain Eukaryota; kingdom Viridiplantae; phylum Streptophyta; class Magnoliopsida; order Solanales; family Solanaceae; genus Nicotiana; species Nicotiana benthamiana. The sequence goes on from CM067323.1 coordinate 62,161,881, forward strand.
TATATATATAGACTATAGTATACTAATATAGTATTGTGACGAGCCGACCGGTCGTCTTTTGAATTTATGCATGTTTCCCCATTAATTATTTTCCCTAAGTTCATTTCTGTTATTTTAGTTTGCCAGGACGTTCGGTGATAGAATTCGGAGTGTTTTGGGACACTTAGTCCCTTAATGAGAGTTGTGTTGGAAAGTGATCCGTAATCGGGACAGTGTGAAGACAACATCGGAATGGAAATCTGATGGTCCCTTTAGCTCCGTTAGGTGATTTCGGGGTTGGAAGCGCATTTGGAATATGGATGTTCGTAGCTCATTTAGGCTAGAAATGCCGAAAGCTAGAATTTTGAAGTTTTCGGTTCAATAGTGAAATTTTTATCCGAGGGTTGGAATGGGATTCTGAAAGTTGTTGCATGTCATTTGGGACGTGCCTGCAAAGTTTCAAGTTAATCGGACGAGGGCTGATTGGGTTTTGAATCGAAAGTGTGTTTTGGATGAACTTGATGTTCTTAGGCTTGAATCTTTGATTTAATCGAGGTTTCAGTGTTGTTTTAGGTGTTTTAATGATCGGTGTACGTTTGAATAAGGTAAAAAGTCATGTCGGTATTTTTGGTTGAGGTCCTGGGGGGCCCGGAATGATTTTGGGTGGTTAACGGAGAAATTCTAAAGTGTGCAGCAGCTGAAGACTTTTGTCTTCTGGTATTTTCGCTTCTGCGGCTTGGGAACCGCACAAGCGGCTTAGGGCACCGCAAAAGCGAAGTTGGGCATATGGACAGGAACCGCATAAGAGGTAAGGATTCCGCAGAAGCGGAATCGCTTTTGCGATGTGAGGATCTGCAGAAGCGGAAATGACCCTCTTAAGTGGAAGCCACAGAATCGACACTTGGTCCGCAGATGCGGGACCGCATAAGTGGTTCCTAGACCGCAAAAGAGGAAAATCACTGTTATGTTAAGTGTTTATCCGAGGCTTATTTTCAAAAGTTTATAAATTATTTGGGAGCTCGGGAGAAGGCGATTTGGAGTGGGAATTGATGAGGAAATCACCGGGTAATGATTCTATGATCTTTTCTAGCTATAATTCATCATTTAGTGGTTCAATTCATCTTTTAAATTCAAATTTAGAATAAAGAATGAAAGAAATTGGGTGACAATTCATTGATTAAACTCTTGGGTTTTGAGGGGGAATTTGGCCTCCGATTTTATGATATTTTGATATGGTGAGACTCGTGAGAGTACGAGGTTTCTGAAGATATGACAATTATTCGATTCCAAGACGATGGCCTGAGGGGCATTTTGTCATTTTACCTATTTTCGTACCTTAGCTTTAATTGTAACATTGGAATTAGTTACTTGCGATTTTATTTACAATATGTAATTGGTTTGAATAGATTTGGACCACTCGGAGTAGGATACTCGTGGCAAGGTCATCGCTTCTTAGTTATTTTGTACCGGCTCGAGGTAAGTGACTTGTCTAACTTTGTGTGGGGAACCTCTCCCATTAGGATATCTTGAGTGTTGTTTAGAATGCTTATGCGCGAGGTGACGAGCGTGTACTAGTGCTAATTGTTAAAAATTCACCTTACTTGATTTATTTAGACTATGTTCTTCTTGTATTTAACTGTTATAAATGCAAATTTCACTTATTTTAGCTTAGGGAAAGCATGTTAGTTGGCTTACTTGTTCTATTTAGTTAAATTGCAAATATGCTCTTCATGAAGCATGCTAGACTTTAGGTTCTACATGTTGTCTTTATTTAGCATTTGTACATTATTGAAGTGTTGTGATGTATTTACGATTGGGTCTACAGGTTTAATTCCTGGGAGATCCTCGGATATTGGTATGATAGACTACGAGTTTGATTCCCGGGAGATTCTCGTATATTGGTATGATAGACTACGGGTTCGATTCCCGGGAGATCCTCAAATATTGGTATGATGGACTACGAGTTCGATTCCCGGGAGATCCTCAGATATTGGTATGATGGACTACAGATTCAATTCCCGGGAGATCCTCATATATTGGTATGATGGAATAGGAGTTCGATTCCCTGGAGATCCTCCAGACATTAGTAAAATGGACTATGTGTTCAATTCATGGGAGACCCATATGGCACCCTAATATTGAGTGATACTTGGTTGTGTTATTTTTCTTACTTAGCTTAATTTTCATTGACTTGCAGCTTCTATCCTATTTTACCGTTGCTTTTCCTGATTATTTTCTGCCTTACACTGTTCATTATTGTTGTTATGTTTATTCTCAGTAGGGCTTTGACCTTCCTCGTCATTACTTAACCGAGGTTAGGCTTGACACTTACCGAGTATCGCTGTGGTGTACTCATGCCTCTTCTGCGCATGTTTTTCATGTGCAGATCCAGGTACTTCTGGTCGAGCGAACTATCAGTGATCCATAAGCTATACTCAGAGACTTGAGGTATGCATCTGCCGCGTCCGCAGATCCGGAGAGTCTCCCTCTTATTCTACCTATAGTTAGCTAGTTGCCATTGTGTTATCTTGTATAGACTACTCTGGTGTTTAGAGCATTGTACGTTTCTATAGCCTGTGTTGCCCGTGGGTTCCGGGTCTTGGAGGCTGTTCCAGTAAATTTTGTATTGAAGTGTATGTGGCAGGCGGCAAATCTATACATTTTCTTATGATATCCAGTATTCTGTTATTGTTATCGTAAAGATTGTTAAATTCCGCAATGTATTAGGCTTACCTAGTTGCAAAGACTGGGTGCCGTCATGACAGGTTCACAAATGGTGAACTAGGGTCGTGACAAGTGTGTGTGTGTGTATGTGTATATATATATATATATATATATATATATATATATATATATATATATATATATATATTATAGCTTATAAACAGTTCCAAGTTAAAGACAAAAAAATATTGCAAAAAGATATTCAAGGGTATGTCTTTTAAAATTTGACCGTTTTTAAAAACTAGCCGTTAGGCCCAGCCCAGGCCCGCCAGCCGGTCCCGAGCTTAGCGTCCCAGGGTGGTGGGCTTTCTATGAAGACTCGACCCTCCACGGGCTTTAAAGAACTACTAGGACCAGCCCACCAGGCCCGTTAGGACCGTGGGCCCAGTCCGATCCAGTTCAGGCCCGACCCACAGCGCATCATTAACATAAAGTGACACATTTCACTGTTACGTAATGGTGGATTTAACGATACGATACAATAAAATTTAAATAACAATCAAAACAAATATTATATTTAAAACAACAATATGATACAAGACAATAGGTAACAACTATCCAAACGAGCTATAAGAGATTTGACTAATGCGGTTTATCTCATAAAATAACATGGGTTGTTGAGTTTTTGGTACAAAAGAAGTTCCAACATAATATGTTGGATTATGGAACTCTTATATATAAGCTTTCCGGCATATTATGTTGGAACTCCAACACACAAAAAGTTTCAGCTTAATATGTTGGATGATTGAGCTCTTGCTTATAAACTTTCTCTGGTATATTATGAAATTCAACCATATGTTGAACCGCATATATAAAAAATTCGAATTGCAACATATTATGCTTGGATTTTTTTGAATTTTTAGGATGTTTTTGTTTAAATTTTATCCTTACATGAAAAAAATTAAATTTCAATTACTTTTTAAATTGTAGCTATTATTTAATTACCAATTGTAAATTAGGTTATTTCTGATTTTTTTTTCCGTTATGTCTTCAGAGTGATTTGCGAGTTATTGCAGTGGAGCTGATTTTTCCCGGAGTGTACCCAAAAGCTAGCGGCAACGAGTTCCCTAGTCTTAAAAAAAAATTATCTCTCTGTTTTTTTTTCACTTTTGAAAAAATAAAAATAAATCCTATCTCGTACGTCCCAAATTACTTCTATATTTGTTCACATCTTGAAATGCTCGTCCTATATGCCTGGAAACATAAACATTTTTATAGTCTATTTGGAAAGTAATCTTGTAATTTAAATTGGTGTAATTATTAGGGTAGTAATTATATAATTCGGTAATTATCTAGTTGTATAATTACGATGATCTATTTATTTATTATAGTATAATAACATTGTAATTACAAGTTTACTGTTTGATTGCACAAGTGTAATTATATAATTAAATTAAATTTTAAATTAAATAATTATCAAAATTTAAAAGATAATATAATAAATATATGCCTATAAATTTTATAAATATAAAAAATATTATATTTGTGTATAAGGCTAATTTTGGCTCATGAGGTCCCCACGCCAGGTGGGCACGTCCCTCATGATAAGGGTGACTCAAGCAAGGGTGCGGCCCAAACCAGGAACGACATCGTTTAGCATCTGACTCCCTTTACTGAGTGGAAGCCATTAGCCTTTGTACTTTTTTTTTTATTTGTCCGAGGAAGGTTTCCTACTATATAAAGTAAACCTTCTCTTTGTAAAAGGGCATCAGTGTTATTCTCGAATAATACAATCTCTATGTCTATTCTCTCTCTCTCTCTCTCTCTCTCTCTCTCTCTCTCTCTCTCTCTCTCTCTCTCTCAAATTCATAACCATCGCTTCCTTATTAAGCTAAGTCCATTTTTATCATCTATTTACAGATCAACAAAAACTCTCGAAGTGATAATCATCTCTTGGACTTATTAAATTTTATTACGATTTACCCCCATATATTTTTGATTGTTTTTAGGCTTACGAAATACGAATATAATTTTTGAGCTAAATAATTTGGTATTTAAGTATATTTTTTGTGAATATAAAACTAATCATATATTTATAATTAATATTGTAAAAATAATATATGTATATGTATATATATATATATATATATATATATATATATATATATATATATATATATAGATATATATATATATATATTAAATTAATAATATTTAGTTTATATACTTACAAAAACTAAAAATATACGTTTTTTGTATGAACATCATGGAATTCATATTTGATAAAAGAAATTAATATTTATAAATGTAATGCCATAACATATTCAAATATTTGACAAAACTGATCTATCAATTCTAATTAAAAAATGAACAACATGCGACGTGAGCCAATAAATATAACACAATTTCAAAATCCAAAAAAATTGTTTGCATATGTCAAATGCCAACATAATAATAATAAGTTTCACTATATAGTATATATAATGTTGCGGTGTGCAGCTTGATCCAATATAATATATAAAATATTGCGGCGTACACCTGATCCAATATAATATATATAATACTGCGGCGTGCAGCCCGATCCAATATAATATATATATAATACTGTGGCGTGCAGCCCGATCCAATATATGTATATGTATACACTGTTGCAGCCTGCAGCCCGATCCAGTATATATCAAATACTCTTACTACGGGGTCCTTGATCCCTCTCAGTCAATATAGACTTGGCCTTTCGAGCCCACTCAGCTAAGACAGGGTATTCAACCCTAGGTATTGCTCATTTAGGGTGCAAGTTACTACGTCTAGTTTATTTCATGATTTACAGTCAAAGTCAGGACAGATGGTATGTGCTCAATAGGTAAAGTGAGGTCAATCAGCTCAACATGCTCCCGAGGAGTTCTACAGATCGGCACAAGGCCCCAAACATGGAAACTAACCCAAATATATACGGGTACAAGCTCAGTCTCAGTCAAAAAGTGCAGTAAGTCCTCAATCGGGATGGACCAGGTCCCAGTCCCCAACAGAAACATCACCATGCTCATCATACGACGCATGTTTTATCTTAACATACCTCGAACCGGCCAACATCCTAGCTCGCCTTACGCTTTCCTCGCAAATCGACCTCCTCGGGTGCAGAATCTGACCAAAACCACAAGGATTATGTTATAATAAGTTGATGGGACATAACCCAATTGAAACAACTCGAAAAAACACCCAAAAACACAAAGTTGGCAAAACTCGAGCCCAAGGTCCACTTCTCGAAAAATTACGAAATTCACATCATCGGAATCCTTGATCGCCACGAATCCGTACATATAAAGTTCATCAAAATCAGAGTTCAAATGGGCCATCAAATCCCCAATTTTTTCATTTCAAAAACCAAGCCCTAGTTTCTTCAATTTTTACCCAAATTTCAGAGAATTAATGGATGTTTCTTCGATTAAATGACGTATCTAGGCCACGAGACTTACCTCCAATCACTTCCCGTCGAAATCTCTTTCAAATCTACCAAAAAATTCTCAAGGTGGTGCAAAATAGTGGAAAAATAAACCCAAGTCGCGGATGAAATGTCATTAAAACAGGTATGTCTGCCCAGTTATTACCCTATGCGATCGCATCACATCCATTGAGATCGCATAGCACAAACTTCTTCATTCCCAAAATAAAACTATGTGATCGCATAGAACCCCTGCGATCGCATAGAACACACCACAACCAGGGACCTCAGGCCCAACAACCCTATGCGAACGCATACCCCCTAGTGCGTACGCACAACTCAATCTCCCAGACCAATGAGATCGCATATCACCAAGTGCGAACGGATAGCACAAAAACAGACACCTCTCCCAGCCTCCTATGCGATCGCAATGCCACCTATGTGATCACATAGAGGAAACTTTCTGCAACATTTCTGCTGAACTTCTGCAACTTTCAAACATTTAAACACTCTCCGATAGCCACTCGAAACAATCCCGAGGCCCTCGGGACCTCAACCAAAAGCACCAACATACCCCAAAACATCATACGAACTAGTTTCAATCATAAAAACACGCCCAACAATACAAAAATCATTAATTCACGACGGATTCAAGCCTAAGTTAAACTAAAACTTTTGAAACTCATATTCGATCAAAAACCCAACCAAACGACGTACGATTGACCTCAAAATTGGCGGACATATCCAAAATTACCTAACGAAGCTACTGCAACTCTCGGAACCCCATTCCGACATCCGGATCAAAATCTCACCTATCAACTGGAATTCGCCAAAATTCAAACTTTGCCAATTCAAGCCTAATTCTACGCCAGACCTCCAAATTAAATTTCGACTTCACTCCCAAATCATAAATCACCACCCGAAACTAACCGATTTTTTGAAAATCCATTCCGAGCCCTATAACTAATAAGTCAACATCCGGTTGACTTTTCCAAACTAGCCTTCTCTTAAAGAGACTAATTATCTCAATCCCAACCAAACTCTGTCCGAATCACTTCAAACTCTACGAACACATATAGAAAAGCATAAAAAAGGGAAAGTGAGCGGTAACTCAAGCGACGACGGGCCGGGTCGTCACACAAGTTTGTCAATGATTCATTATTTATAATATTAGGAGGTGTAGTTTTAAATAAATAGAATAATAAAATAAATAAATATAAAATATAAGCAATTACATGGAATAACAAAAAGTAAAGGAAGAAAAATAAAAGATAAATAATGTACAACGAAAAATATATTCTACAATTTTAAAAGAATTTCAAAATTAAAAATAAAATTAAAATTTGAAATAAAAGTTATAAAGAAAAAAAAACTAAAAAGCAACCTTGTAATTACACAGTGTAATTACCACCAATTCTCACCTCCCCCTTGAGAATTGGAGACTGTAATTACACCCCTCCAATTACACCCAATTCCATGCTGACCAAGTAATTATTGTGCCAAACAAATATGCCAAACTGTGTAATTACACTCGATTACATCCAAATCCAATTCCTAGGTGGCTTTCCATACATGCTCTTAAAATATTTGGCTATAACTAATCTTTAGCTACGCACGTTTGCGTGTGTAGCATATATTTTTGAATATATAATTTTTAAAAAAATATATAGTATTATACAATATGTTTAAGTTATAAAATAAAATAAAAAAATTATAAGTTTTGACAATAATGAATATTTATCTATTTAGCTAGCTTAGTAAATGAAAAAATTATATTCCTATAAATCGACGTTTCTATGAAATGTCTTATCAAAATCTTTATTTATTAGACTTTTAAAGAACCAAAAAGGGCCAAAATTGTTTCTACCTTATTCTTTTAAGTTTAAAAATATCTTCCTTGCACTTATTTTGTAAAAATTGTCCTCACCGTTAAAAGTTTGGCCCATTTATGCCCCTAACGTCAACTTTTCGGCCCACTTATATCCTAAAAATTAAATAGCCCTATTTTAATTAAGAAAAAATTTATTATCTATTATGTGTTAATTTTCTATTGGCTTAAATTATAACGCCACATTCATATATTAGCCAAATCTGTGTTAGATTTTCACCCTTTAACACCCACGAATCTTCCTCTCCATCTCAGATCTTTCGGCCTTAATTTAATTTTCAAATTAACATTTTTTATTACATCAATTTTCTGAGTGAAATCAAGTACTCTTTGAAATTATGCTTTATTGCAATATTTTATGGTTTAATAAGTTTTATTTTCCAACATTATATTTATTGTGTCACCATATAGCATTTAAGAGTTAATTGAAATTATATAACCAATGCTTTACGTCATACAACTTTCATCTGAATATATGAACACTAAGATAGTGTCAATAATAATGTTCATTGAGCATTTGCAATATTTTTTGTTGTATATTTTCTGACAACTTCACATCCAATTTTGATTATACCAATGATTTATTTGGTCCCTGCTCGGACCTTGACCTTTTTTTTCTTTCTTGGCTCACCATAGTCTGAACATCCGAACATGTCCATAAATTGAGCTATTGTACGAGGATGATCTCAGGTTATATTAACATCGCCAATTTTTTTAAAAAAGACGATTAAATCAAGAGAAATGTTTGAGATCATATACTTGAGAATATGAGAGAATACAACTTATTGGTGAATGTAAATGTAATAAATACTTGATTGAGCTTATTGTATTAAGTAGTAAAGTGTAGTAAGAAAAAATAATGGCGAATGGAATTTTTGTGATGGAAAAAATAGGAGTATTGATGCGTACATTTAATATAAAAAGCAACAGAAAGAGGAAGGTGACTAACTATACGAGGGAGTTTTGTTTTCTTAGGAAAAAAAATGGGTGCATGAGAGATCTAGTTGGTGGAATAATTTTTTTTAAAAAAAAGAGGAGAAAGAAACGGAGGAAAGTGGTCTTAGAATGTGATTGAGTTTATTTTAATTAGGTGAGTCTTAAGTTAGGCCAATGGGAAAGTGACACATGAAGATTAATTAAGTTTGTTTTGCCTAACAGGGTCTTTGAAAGTTGTATGACGTAAAGTATTGATGACAAAAAATTTTGATTATTTGAAAATAAAACTTTAATGATGTTTGTAGTGATTATTCAAATAAAGTGCAAGGTCATAAAAAGGATGAGAAGAACAAGAAAAATATAAGCGCACATACGCTAGGGGGAGGAGGGTGGAGGAGTGGGGGGATGTTTTGAGATGGGAGCTGTTATTGTACCAACTCCAATAGTCTAGGAACAATTTTGACATTTTTTCTGATATGACACGTGGAAATTAATTATTTTTTTATCTAACATCTAGGATGACCCCTACTAGTCTGTCCCCCACCTCAGGCGGCTGGGCAACTGGTGCTGTAATCACAGACTGCCGACTCTGCTATACTGCCTTGCCCCAAATCTTGGACAGTATCATCTTATATGACCAAGGTCTCTACAATCAAAACAATCCCGTGGTGCGGGGACCTACTACCTCGATGTGTAACTCTGATGGCCTGTAGATACACTGGAAGAAACCTGAATAGTCAGTGGACGATATGAACTCTCCAGCATAGCACTGAAATAGGAACCTGAAGAACCCCGGGGACCTGAATACCCACTAGAGGAACCCTGAATAGCTGGCGGGCGGTAAGGACTCTTTGGTATGACGCTGAAATAGGGCACACTTGAGCACCTTGAGGAGGTGGTGGTGCTGAAAATAGGGGCTGCTAGGCTGAACCCTCCCAAACTGACCTCTGCCCTTAGCTAGGGTACCTCTGAACTCTCTGAAGAATCTAACCCTCTTGTCCTACTGAATCTACTCCCTAACTCTCAGACGGTAGCCCATATTCCTCCGAGCAATATCCACTGCTAGTTGATAAGGAGTCCCCATCTATACATCTCGAGCCATGTTGGCCCAAATGCCATAATGCAACCCCGTAACAAGCCTCGGCACCCTCTCTACGTCAGTAGAAAATGTCATTAGTGTATGGTGGGATAACTCAGAAAACCTCTCCTCATAGTTAGTGACTAACATCTAACCCTGCTTAATCTGCTCAAATTGATACTGCAGCTCTTCCTCTCTCATAGGGTGGAATATGTTTGTCCAGGAATAAATGTGTGAACTGACCCCAAGTTATTGGAGGGAAACCTGCTGGCCTTCCAAGAACATAAGACTGTCACCGTCTATGGGTCCTGCCTTCTAGCTAGAGTGTAGTGAAGTAAAATTCATGAGACTCCAATATCCTCATGCTGTGCAGTCTGTCCCTGCACCTATCAATGAAATCCTAAGCATCCTCATGATGCTCACCCCTAAAGATAGGAGGGTGTAACCTAGTCCATATGTCCAATAACTTCTATGGATCGCCATCCAAAGTTGGTCTGGATCGGGTACTACTGCAACAACTGGATAAGCCTCATCCCTGAGTAGTACACCCAGAGTCTGATACACTTCAGCTGCATCACCAGGAGCCTGGGCATCAGGGGTTAGTGCTCCCCTCCCACCTGAGATATGTCTGGATCCGCTGGAAATAAACCAGCATGAGTAATGGTGTCTATGAACCACAACATATGGCCCATGACCTCCTGGAAACTCGATGCTATCATGGAGTGCTGCTAGAATAGCTTTGGGATGCCCTCATCCCTACCTTGGGCTGGTGACCCCAACCTCGGCATCAGCCTCTAGCAACGGGGGGAGAAGCTCCTCCTAGGTCTGGAACATTTAGCGTGTGCGTTCTTACCATCTGTGAGAGAATAAAAGAAGGAAATTTAGTATACCATGCACTACATGATAGGAGATCAATAAAGGGTAGTTTCCTAACACCCTATATCCTTTCAAAGACAAATACAGACATCTCCGCACTAATCCACAAGACTCTGTTAGGTTTGCCCATGACTTATTAGATCTACGTGAACCTAGTTCTCTGATACCATGTTGTCAAGACCCAAATTCCACTATAGGTCGTGATGGCCAATCATAATTAACTAGTGATTTCTCAATTGTTTTATTTAAACATTTTTAATGTTCACTTAACTTATATTTTAGCAGGTCGAAAATTAACAATTTCATAACAATAGAAATGCAACCGAAAAATGATAGTTTGTAGTGTGTGCCAGGAACTAGTGTCACAAGTACTAAGGAAACTAGTAAAATGTACAAAATACCACTATCCTACTTCCTAAAATACAGTAGACAGTACATAATCAGATATAAAAGAAGATAACTCCGATATGCTGCGGAACGGCTAAGAAGGGACAACTCACCGTGGGACCTCGATAAACATTCAGGAACGCGCGCTGGAGGGGTAACTAAATGCACATGCCTCAGATCCAATAAAGTTAAGTACAGAAGCATATCATGAGTACATATACAATATATACCCATCAAGTATCCAATCTAACCTTAAATAAGTAGTGATGATGGGTCGACTTGACATTTACGAAGGTCAATATCAACAATAATATATAATGCTTAAACTAAGCTTGATTATATGAATATATTAACAATCTCAAAGTTTAGGAGGAAACGATATATCAAATTCAGTCACATCACATAATAATTTGCACTTCAAGCATTTAAACAGAGTAATTCATTGAGTTATTTCCACATAAATATCATGCGCATATTATACCGAGGTCGTACTGCCTGGTCCGACATAATAATAAATGTGAAATGTTAGAGGATTGAATGGCGCAAACCATAGATGTATTTATTTCTACAGAGGTGATCGGCCCGATCCTCAAATATCAATTATTATCAAGAAAGCACATAAAGACGCATTTATAGTCAAATAAGTTCATGCAAGTTCTCAAGTAAGTGCGTACACTCGTTTATATTTTTTTTCTTTCCCTAACATGAACTAAGTGATCTCATTAGCAAGTAAGAACATAAGAATTTGCAAGTATGGCATGATACGGGTCCTAAGCAACCCGAGCAATTAACATGATAGTAGCTACACACAGACTTTTGTTACCCTGTACGTATATAGCCCCAATAGATAATCATATAAATTTATTAGATTCAACTATACGGGGTTATTTCCCTCTTACGAGGTCAGAACAGAGACTCACCTCGCTCCAAAGCTTACTTCCAACTATAAAGAATGTGCTCAAACTTTCAAGTTGGATCCGAGCGATCCAAAACCAATTAAACAGGGTAAAAACTAGTCAATACAATTTAAAGGGTTCATATTTTACCTATTAAAGTAATTTTTCAACCCTAAATGTAAGTTTCCTAAAATCCATCACCTAGCCCACGTGCCCGGATTCCGAAAATTTTGAGGGAAGTTGTTACCCATAACCTAAGGATCAAGAATATATGATTTTAACTTTATTCCATAACAAATTTTGTGGTAAAATCTTATTTTTATTAAAAACCTAGATTTTACTCTAATCCCATAATTTTTAATAATTTTTATGTGTTAATCTATGCATAAACCAAGTATTGAAATAACATTAAGTAGAAGTAACTTTCCTTACACGTGCTAGGCTGATATCCCCCTTTGGAAGCTCCCAGATTGCCAAAACAGTGTATGAAATGTAAAAAAATGACACATCCCCGTATTAAATGAAGGCACTCCCTTCAGTGATTTCCGCACCTGTGGTTAGGGGACCGCATCTGCGGTCCTACTTCTGTGAAGGATGGTCCGCATATACGGAGTTGGGCTGGGCTGGCTGGACTGTTCCTGCAGTTCCACTTCTGTAGAAGAAGAGACACATCTACGGATCCTGGGCTCCTCCCTTTGGCCGCACCTGCGAAGGCTCGACCACTTCTCCGTCTCGCACCTGCGGCTAACCAACCATAGGCGTGGTTATGGTAGATACCAGGAGCCTCAGCTCCTTCCAATACTTTCCAACTCCACTCGAGCTTTGTTCGATTGATGCTCGGGCCCCCGGGCCCCACCTGAACATACCAACAAGTTTGAAATCATAAAATTGACTCGCTCAAACCCTCGGAAGGCACGAAACAACGCCAAATCTAAGAATCACCACCTAAAACCAATTGATCCAAACTTATGAACTTCAAGTTCTTCAATTTACATCAAATATGTCGACAAACTTGTACTACTCGGATTCACATCAAATTTGCGCGCAAGTCTTAAATGACAACACAAAACTATTCTCGATATCGGAACTCCATTCGAATTCGATAGCACAAAAATATGCCCCAAGCCAAATATTTAAGAACTTTAAAATCCTTTAGGAATCAACTTTCTCTATTAGGCGCCAAAAGGCACCTGGGTCATCCAAACCCCCATCCTAACATATGCCCAAGTCTAAAATTATCATACGAATCTGTTGGAACTTTTAAATCCAAATTCTGAGGTCGTTTACTCAAAATCATTGACCGAAGTCAAACTTGGCCTTTTAAACCAACCTTAAGGAACCAAGTGTTCTGATTTTAACCCAAACTCCTCCAAATTCCGAACCAACCATTTCCATAAGTAATAAGTTAATAAAAGTAAGTATATGAAGTATTATATAGGAGAACAGGGTTCTAAAAAGCAAAACGACCAATCGGGTCATTACATAAATAGAGGGGATTAAAGGCTTACCAATTAACATATCCTCTTTTTATTGGAGATTGTGGAGGAAGAAAATAGCCAGTGATGACATATGGAGGAGGAATGGGAAAATGATGATGTATGGGTGTTGGTGTTGTCAGTAGCCCCAAGAGGAATCTATTGAGCATATATTTATCACAAGTCCTACTGCCTCAAAAGTATGGAACTTGTTCATGGGAGCTGCTGGAATTACTGTGCCATTGATTAAATCAAAGCAGGTTATAAGACATTGGTGGTATGCTTAATTTTGTTTAAATCTAAAGCCATTGTTTCAAGCAGTACCAACTATCATCACTAAGGAACTTTGGAAGAGAAGAAATGCAAGTAAACATGGGGGTTCAATGTCAACAAATAAGGTGATTCATGAGATCAATAGGATATTGCATCAACATTCATTGATGAGGTATGCTTGTATGCTTAATATTCATTTGTTATGGCCAGACATAATTCAATGTTTTAAAAGATATAAACCCATATGATCACTTACAAAAGTAACATGGCAGCTTCTTTTTCATGGTTGGTACAAATACAATACTGATGGAGCTTCAAAAGGAAATTTTGGTCGTAGCTCATTAGGCTTTTGTGCGTGGAATAATGAAGGTGTTGTAGTGTATGCAACAACAGTAGATCTAGGGATGACTACTAATGTGGTGGCTAAAGCTAAGGCTATTCTTCAAGGATTGGAATACTCTATGGAGCATGATCTTCACCCAATCATATTGGAGACTGATTCATTAGTGACGAAGAAAGTGATAGAAGGGGATGAGATCCTCCTTTGGTAATTGCAAATGATGTGAAGAAAAACATAGACATAAAGGGCAACTTCAATGTTATCTTTCACCATGTGTTCAGAGAAGATAACTCAGTGGCAGATTTTATAGCTAACATTGTTTTCTCTTTTGCAGGTACATCTGAGTTTTATTCATTCTCTGAACTTCTTAGTGCATGGAGGAGGTTGATTAATTTATACAAGTCTCAAACTCCTAACCTTAGTGATAGAATAGCAAAAAGAAGAGCCCTAAACTGATGCCTTCACAGGATTGGAATATGCGCACACCTGCGTGTTTCTTTTATGTCTCATTCTATATGCTATTAAGGTACTTTCCAATGGTATTAGCATGGTCACTTGCTCATTCTTGGGTTGCTTTGATAGCGTGCATGGCAAATGTGATAAGCATGTATTGGATAGTGTAATTTATTCTACTTCTGATATGTTCAAATGTTAAGGAAAAGGTTGAATCTGTTATGTGGAATTTCTGGAGATTGTTGAATCATTTCTTAGTGGAATTAGCATGTCTTCATGATCAATTTGAGAATGGTTTAGCAATGTTTAGAATGATTTCTACACTAAAGGTTTGGGAAGAGAAGGATCCGAGCTTACAAGAAGATAAAATCACCCAGCCCCATAGGCCTGGCGGCGCCAGGCTAAAGCCTGATGATACCCGGGCATTATCCTAGCGTCACCAGCCCTGCACTGGCTTTTGCCTTGCAAAGTCTGCTTAAAACCAGTCCCACATGGCTTTTCCCTACCAAAACCTGCTTAAAGCTAGCCCCAGCCTAGCCGTTGCCTTGCAAAAACTGCCTAAAGCTAGCCCCAGCCTGGCTTTTGCCTTGCAAAACTTGATTAAAGCTAGCCCCAGCCTGGCTTTTGCCTTGCAAAGCCTGCATAAATCCAACCTCAGTCTGGTTTTTGTTTTGCAAATCCTGCCTAAAGCTAGCTCCAATATAGGTGTAGCCATGCTTTTAACATGATAATATTGAGGATCGACCACATGATTTATACTTGGATTGAGTCACTACACTACCTATTGAGATCATATTGTAGAAACAATAATGATTGGAAGACTATGCTGGCTTCAATTCTGTGGTGGAGATGTTTGGAATTCATTCTAGCCTATGGACTGGATACCCTGGCGCCTGGTGAGAGCTTGATAGGTGCTGCTTGGTATTTTTCATTGGCAATTGGATTTACATACACTGACAGGAGAAGGAAGCATTAAGCGGACAATGTTGTAATAGCTAGTTCATTGGACTTTAGCTTTTCTATCTTTTTAGTTGCTAATAGCTTCATGCAATTTCTGTTTTAGTTTGGACATCTTGTAAGCTTTGGACCTAGTTTGGGATTTTATGTATATATTAGCCATTAGGCAGCCTGCCTAGTAGTATATTAGCTAAATAAAAATAGATCAAACGAGGGGGAAAGGCACGAGAGAATAGAGAGAGAATGGGGAGGGTGGAAGCAACTAAGCACAAAGGGGATTTCACCTCTCCTTCAAGGCGGCCATAAAAAAGAACAGAAAACTCCATGAATCCTCAGCTATCACCTTCACCTTTGTAGCCTTTTCTTCTCTTTTAGCATAAGAGATTCACTCTTTAATTGTAAAAAATAAACTTTCATTACAACAGCTCTTCTTCTACAATAAAAACTCCAACGAAATAGCTACTTGGACCACCCCCAAAACCATCCGAACATCCCCAAAACAACTCCAAAAATAGCCGAGCAACCAAATTCCATCGAAGATCCGTCGAGGCTTCCAGTCGAGGCCGCCAGTATAGTTTCGCAGTCGAGTTAGCGAGGTCATTGGTAGAGCTTCAGTCAACGTCCTGTTTGCTTTCAAATTTGGTTGGCATTTTCATTGTAATCCAACATTAAAGGTTGCTATCAACATGAAAGGAAATTGTCTGCGCTAAGATCCATTTCTCTGCGCCCCCCTTTCTCTTTTAGATTCTAAACTAGTTGATGAATATTTTGTTCCATGTCCCAAATAAAATCTGCTTATATATCTTTGGTACTGGCGTGATATTTTGAGTTATTAGTTTCATGTTTGCATCATGGATAAATTGATTCTCTGATCCTTTGACCATTAGTGATTTCTGATTTCTCTGTGTTTGGTGTTCACTTCTATTTTTTAATTAACATTTTGTGTCGTTTATTGTTGCATATTTCATGTCCTAATAGTTTCAAGTGCCGATGAATATTAAGATTCCATATTTATTTTAGTAGTTCATTCTTGTTGTTTTCACTGAGAAAAGATACACCAATCTTTATGTGTTTGTCACGCCTCTAGCTATTTTGTTTAGTGCTCTTATGTTCAAGCTGTATTCAATTATTTCGACATGTCTTTATTTGATTAAGCTTGCCTCGTAGCTAAAATAAATTGGGGGTTGATCTAGTGACAGTGGAAGTGAATAAATCTTTGTACTCAACAGAGTGGATTGTGGGGTGCTTTTAAGAAAATAACAGATTTGAGCCTAAGGATACAATTTGTCCATGAAAATATTTGGGTTAAAGGGAAAATTTTTATGGCCTAGAGTGATAACAAATCATATTAGTTACCACGTTCCTTATAAATTGCTATACTAAATTATCCAAATTCTTCTAGCTTCGTAAGATAATTGAACTTGCTAATAAATCCAATAGCTAATCTTACACTTTTCCACAAAGAACTTTCCATACTTCTCTCGGCCTTACAATAATCTTAAATTAGCTTTAGAAAAATAATTAATGAGCATAGTAGCTTGCTTAGACGCGATTAACAATAAATTATCGTAATTATAGGTACGATTTTCGTGGCATGGTTACGATATGTAAATTTCAATTCGAGTGCGCATTTCATGCGGCTCGACCACAACTTCGAATAATAATAAAATCAGCATGTTGTAGATCACAGGTGCATTTTACGTGACGCGATTCGCAATGTGTACAAAAACAATGAATGTGCGACATCGCAACTTATTTAAATAAACTCCATAAATCCTAAAAGCAATTAAAACTCTATTAAAAGTGGTTAGAAAGTTAAAAATGCACAATATGCCTTAAACATGTAATAAATCAGATAATTAGGCCAATTATTAATAGTTGAGAGGCAGTACTATAACCATGGAACCCAGAAATGTCTAACACCTTTTTTGGATTAACTGAATTTCTTACCCAATCTTCTAGTTTTGTGGACTTTAAAATAGAGTTTAATTTCCTCTATATAGGATTTAAAATAAACTGGTAACTTGGGACACCATAAATTATTCCAAGTGGTAACTATGAATTATATAAATAATCTCATTTAGACTAATATCACTTTAATTGGAAAAGCTCATATTCCTTCTAAAAAAGGAGGTGTGACACTATGGCATTTGCAAGCATTTTAAATGAGAAAAGTCCTGAAGCCACGAGAAGGCTGAAGGAAAGTGTGCGAGAATTTCCAACAACAACTTAGAACGATATGTATAACAGGTATATGACAAGCTGGGGATAGAAGAAGATACGTTTGCACAACCAAGGGTTAATGAAAGAGCGGGATTGAGACGTTCAAAATAAAAAAAAGACTAGATAAAATAGGTACGAGCCTTACATGGGACATACAAGGCAAGATTCTCGGTCTAAATAAGAAAACTTACGATCTGAATCGAGATCGAGCGCAAAAAAATACGAGTTCATCATCTAGATTCAGAAAGGAATAGGGTGCACGAGGCAGCGATTCCAATACACATGAGAATCGAAGATTACAGTTTTAATATTAGTACCTCCGAGTTAGTAGCTATTTTAAGAGGTATGAGAGATAAGGTGTCATGGACTAAATAAATGAGATTAGAACCGAGCAAAAGGAATCCAGGTTTGAAGTGTGAGTTTCACAATGATCATGGCCATAGAACAGCATATTGCAGGTTACTACATGGAAAAGTTGAGCATCCGTTGAAGCAAGGTTATCTAACTGACTTGTTCAACGAGAAAGTTAGACAATAATACATGAATAGTTAAAGTAATAACCAGGGGAAATGGGGTCAATGGTGTGACATATACAACTTCAAAAAAGATGTCAAAAGTCACGGTTACCCATGGGAAGCAAATTCGCCAAGTCTTGGATGGACATAGTATAACATTTGATGATGAATATGCGGACGACTTGATGATTCCTCACAATGATGCACTAGTAATATCTCTATTTGTACACGATACTAACGTAAAACGAGTTTTGATTGACCGAGGCAGTTTCGTGAATATCATTTTACTAAAGGCGGTGAATGAAATGCAAGCTAACGACAAGGTGATACAAAAGGCACGGTATTTGTCCAGATTTGATAATTCAAGTGTTATCACAAAAAGGGTAAGTAGTTCTTGCCACATTTGTAGAAAGGGTTATCGAGGGCATAAATTTCCAAGTGATAGATGCAGACTTGACTTATAATATAATTCTAGGAAAACCATGGATTTAAAATATGGGTAGCATCAAGTTATTAAATTTTATTCACAGTGGCGGATTCATCAAATCCGTGGAGATCAACAAGCTTTTAGAAGTATCCATCTAGTGATGGTTGCAAGCACGGTAAACGATGTTGCAGATGAGGAATAGCAACTATAGAATTCAGTTAAGGACGTCGTAATACAAACCTTAACAAAAGGCATTCCAGGATAAATTGATGTTGATTAAAGACTAGATGTTATTCAAGAACCAGAAGAAAATAAAAACATTAGGAAAACTACGGAAGAAATTGAAGTTGTAGTGCTATTTATTTATACACTAGCTAGACAGAAAAGTTTAAATCGGAGCAAATCTAAGCCCAGATATGAAAGGTAAGTTAATTGAATTTTTAAGAGATAATGTAAAATGCTTTACTTGGTCGCACTCTGATATGACAAGTATACCACCAGAGGTGATGAGCCAAAACCTGAATGAGGACCCTTCATATTCAC
Source organism: Nicotiana benthamiana (assembly GCA_034376525.1). Lineage (NCBI taxonomy): Eukaryota > Viridiplantae > Streptophyta > Magnoliopsida > Solanales > Solanaceae > Nicotiana > Nicotiana benthamiana. Next base: position 62,181,230 of record CM067323.1, read on the forward strand.
CTGTAAACCAGAAGAAGATGAAGCAGGGATCCTCAAAAATCAAGTAATCCAAGATGATGTACAAAAGCTTTTTAAAATTGGGTCGATACGAGAAGTAAAATACCCTAACTGGTTAGCTAATATTGTGGTAGTTCAAAAAAGAATGAAAAATGGCGAGTTTTTGTAGATTATACTGATTTAATTAAAGCTTGTCCTAAGGATTTGTTTTCTTTGCTGCATATAGATCAACTAGTTGATTCTAGCGCAAGATATGAACTGTTAAGTTTTTAGATGCATATTCAGGTAATAACAAAATAAATATGGACCCTTTAGATGAAGAAAAAATATCGTTTATAACATACATGGGGACTTACTGGTATAAAGTCATGCCAATTGGTTTAAAACAATGCTGGAGCCACGTATCAAAGATTGGTAACTAAAATATTTCAAGAACATCTAGGAATGACTATAAAATTCTACATTGAAGATATGCTAGTCAAGTCAGCACAAGCTGGAGATCATTTTCAATACTTGTCATACACTTTAAAAAATTTTTGCAAACACAATATGAAGCTAAATCCAAAAAATGAGCTTTTGGTGTGGCTTCAGGTAAGTTTTTTGGTTTTCTTGTTTCTAACAGGGGTATTTAAGTGAATCCTACACAAATAAAAGCTACAAGGAAATATCGAATTTACTCACAAGCAAAAACGAAGTACATGGATTAACATGAAGAATAACAACCCTGGGGAGGTTTATTTCAAAATTATCAGAAAAGAGTTTTAAATTCTTTTCAGTATTGAAAAAGTATAATCAATTTGACGGGATTGATGAATACCAGTAAGCCCTTAAGGACCTAAAATCGTATTTGTCAAATCCACCTTTGCTAGCCAAACCAAAAGATAGAGAAAGGCTACTCATTTATCTTTGAGGTTTATTTCAAAATCATCAGAAAAGAGTTTTAAATTCTTTTCAGTATTGAAAAAGTATAATCAATTTGACGGGATTGATGAATACCAATAAGCCCTTAAGGACCTAAAATCGTATTTGTCAAATCCACCTTTGCTAGCCAAACCAAAAGATAGAGAAAGGCTACTCATTTATCTTGTTGTGTCGAAAGTAGCGATAAACATGGTGTTGCTATGAAAGGATAAAAGTTTTAGCAGACTTTATAGTGGATTTCAGCACGAATTCAGTTCCTGAAGTGGAAAAGGAACTACAGGTATTTACTGGAGTTAATTCGGGACTTGAATTTTATTTATCGATGGTTCTTCGAATGCTAAAGAAGCTGGCCTAGAGATTTTTTAAATCGCACCTTCAGGGGAAGTTATAATACAACCAATAAAATATTATCCCATCACTAACTATAAGGCAGAGTACGAAGCTTTGATTGCAGGTTTGGAACTAGCACGAGAACTTGGTATAGAACAGATTATGATTAAAAGTGACTTGTAGATAGTAGTGAACCAGAAGTAGGGGACTTGCATTGCAGCAGAGGCACAAATTCCACAATACCTGGAAAAGATATGAGAATTAGTTAGACAATTTTAGTCGTGGAAGGATGTACAAATACCTAGATAGGAGAATGCAGAAGCAGACACATTGGAAAGTCTCGCATATGTTGCGAAAATAACAAACATAGAAAATGCTATCAGAATACATTTGTTTCATTCCGCATTAGATCACAACAAGAACAAGGTAAATTTTAATAATCTAACTTGGTATTGGAGGAACGAATTTGCTAACTTTTTGCTGTATAGAATCTTACCCAAAGACAAGAAGAAGCCATAGGTACTTTGACAAAGGTCGCCTAATATTGCTTAATTCGAGGAAACTTATATCGAAAGATGTTTGTCGGACCTTTAGAACGGTGTCTCGGTCCTTCACAAACGAAGTACGTGATTAGGGAAGTACATGAGGGGAAATGCGCCGATCATGCTTGGGGAAGATCCTTGGTTAAGACTTTAATAAGAGTAGGATACTCTTGGCAAAAAATGAAAGAAGAAGCAGAAAACTTCATAGCCAGGTGCGATAAATGTCAACAATATGTCAATAACATGCGCCGCCCAGTAGAACTATTGCATTAAGTTATTTTACCATAGCCTTTTCTGAAACGAGGAATGGATATCATAGGTATGTTACCTCAAGCTAAGGGAAACATACGATTTCTATTAGTTTTAACATATTATTTTTCAAAATAGGTAGAAGCAGGAGCTTTCAAACATGTAAATGAAAAAGAAGTTAGGGAATTTATTTGGGGAAACATTATCTGCCGATTTGAAGTTCTAAAGGAAATCGTGTGTGACAATGGATCACCGTTCATAGGCATGAAAATCACGGATTTCTTTCAAAGTTGGCAGATTAAACGGATAACACCCGCACCTTACCACCCTACAGCCAACAGGCAAGCTGAGTCAACAAATAAAATTATTATTAATAACTTGAAAAAAGAGATTAGGCGAATCAAAAGGCAAGTGGCCAGAAGTGTTACCAGGGGTATTATGGGCTTATCGAACAACATAAGTAAGTATAGGTGAGATTCCATTTTTACTTGTTTATGGCACTGAAGCCTTAATTCTAGCATAAATAGGTGAACCAAGTACGAGATACACACATTCTACGGAGGAGTAAAATGAGAAGGAGATGCAAATGAATTTGGATTTATTAGAAGAAAGGAGAAAAGCAGCGTTAATTTCGATGGCGGCTCAAAAGCAGATGATCGCGAGATATTATAACAGGAAAGCTAATTTGAGATACTTCAAGATTGGGAACTTTGTCCTCAAAAGGTGTTTCGATCAACAAAAGCGGCTAATGTATAAAATCTAAATTAGGAAGGGCCTTATAGGGTTTGAGGCATCGCTGGAAATGGAGCATAATGGTTGGAAACCATGGATGGCAAGGTACTACCATCAAACTAGAACGTAGTTCAATTGAAGAAGTATTACTTCTAGATGAAGGAAGTACCCTTGGTCAGGTATCACTCAAATATAATTTTATTTTGTTCTTTAAGTTTTACTAATAATTTTAGATAATAGGCAAAAAGCTAGCTCGTACCAAATGATGATATTAAACCCAAAAGACACACAAAATATTGAATTATTTTCGGTCTAGGTTGCAACATTTCTAATGAAAAAACGGTTATGCAGTCATCATCTAAATAAATATTTCCGAGTCCCATTTGTGTTCTCCTTTTCAAGGAATGGATCAAAAGGAAGGATTAATCCAGTGTTTGATATTTCATACTTCAAAGCTCTATACTGGGGGGACTATGCATATAGAAGGAAGCAAAAGAACTAAAAATCCTAAGTCAAAACCATAAAGAAACCTTGAATTTTTTGAAAAGGTGCGAACTCGTGAAAAGGATGCATGATATATTCCATATTCCTATGAGTTTTAGGTTAATGCCAAAATTTAGTCACGGGATAATAGACCCGATTTTGTATCTTAAAATATGCTATGAAGAAAGCAGTTATGAAATTGTTGTATTTGAAAGTTCAAACTATAAAACTTCCGCAAATTATTTTATTTTTCATGTCTAATTCATCTTTCATATATTTACACCAATATGGAGATGAGACTTCATCTTCTTCAGTGTCGTTAACATAAAAGGGCCCTCTTTTATAAATACTCGCATTTATCAAAGTCGCGAATTGTTAAAGCATTTTCAGAGAAAGGAAAAAGAACAATATCAAAGAGCAGAATAGGCGGTAAAAGCAATCGAAATATTTATATTAAGACTTGGGAAAAATAGGGGTAACTAAAAAACAACCTTATCCTTACAATAAAGTTGTTAAGCTAAGAGAAAAACAACACAAGGAACATCTAACTAAAATTTAACAAAAAATCAAGAGAAAACTAAGGAGCATAATCAATGGGATCATCATCCCCGGGAACATCACTAACGAGAGAAGAATGATTAACTTGAGAAGAAGTGGCTTGAACATAAGCGTCACCAGGAACAAGTCCATCTCCATAACCCTTGGGTCCTTTGCCTTCATGTGAGGAAAAGCTTTATCGTTGTTGAGTTTTGTCATTTGATTCTTTAGCCCTAGCAATCTTAGCGTGAATGTCAAAACCCTCTTGCTTGGCTTCAATTAAAGTCTCGAGGCGAGTGTTTAAGAAAGCTCATCTCACATCCAATAATAATTTATCCTATTGAGTCTCATAATCCTTCTCCCATTGGTCAATCTCAGCTCTCAGCTCTTCCTTTTCCACCTCAGAGGCATCATAAGACGTCTTCAAAGGTGCAAGAGAATTTCTAAAAAACAAAATCTTATCTGTAAAGGTGTAGAGATCTTCCTGAACTTGAGTAAGCGTTTGAACCAATTTTCCTACAAAATCCTCTTTTTGATTAAGGAGTTTTTTCAAACTCCTTATTTCTTCAGTTGACTTGGAAAGTTGTTTAGCAAACGAGGACTCAAGTATATCCTTGTCCTTTTCAACCTGGCTAGAAGAAGGTTTTTCAACCGCTAATTCAGCAGAAATCATCCTCATTTATTTCTCCAAAGCATTCTTCTCTTCTCAAGAACTTCTTTTTCCAGTTGAAGACCTTTGAATTGTTCCTTTCCATTATCAGCCTCATTGCATAATTCTATAACTTTTTGGTCCACTTGAGAAATTCTTCATAAGCTCTGTGATAATAAAATTAATATGCAAAAAAGGTAAAAGAGGAAGAGTTATGACTTATGAATGAGAAAGAAAGAAGAAAGTAAATATAATTAAGCTTGTACCTTCAAAGAAGAATGAATAATGTTAATAATTTCAAAGAAGAATGAACAATTTAAATCTTTAAAGTCAGTGAGCTATGTCATTGACATGTCGGCTTGACCAGATTTTCTTAATAAGTTCCCGCATTCAGGAACCTCAATAACAATTTTTTCCATTTCCCTCATGCTGCGAGAAGGTCAAGCTTCTGTATGGGAATAGCAAGATGGAGTAGAAGCATCCAAATGAGTAACAGCAGGAGTAGCGTCAGGTTAAGACACGAGGGGAGAGGGGTTAATGGAAACTGAAATCGAGAGGGAAGCAAGTGGAAATTCTTCAAAAAAGGACCCAAAAGCTTCATCACTCTCGAATCCATGAGCGAATAATCTATCAAGAGAACCTGGCAGAGGATCCACATCATCTTTATCAGAAATCACTAAAGGGGAACTCTCTGGCCCATCAGTGAGTCTAAAAGGAATTGAACATGATGGAAGGTCATGTAAAGGAGTAGTTTCATCATGAGCAATCACACGTCTCTTGACACATGGTCTTCGCACCAAAGAATCTTCCCCTGTTTCTTTTTCATCATCCGAGCTAAGGGCTCCGTCAGTTTTTCTTTTTGACGAAGAAGCAGTTAAAATCCTTTCACGGTCAAGACTCATAGAAAGTCTGGTTGATGGAACAGATGCGGGACTAATGCCAAGAATAAGAAACCCTAATAAAAAGGGAAGGATGAGAAATTCATATACAAGCAAGGAAAAGAAAAAAAACAATTGTCGCGCCCCTTTTTTTCCTCTTTGTATCGAAAAATTGGATTAATGACATTTGGTATAGGACAACTTATTCCTTTGAGGAACTGGATTTTGTATTTGAAGAGTCGCCACCTAATGATTTAAGGTGAATTAGGACACCTATATGGTTCACTTCTAAGTTTGTTTGGTAACCAGAGATAGGGTAAGGGCTTTAAATTATCCTAAGGGGAAGGTGTTAGTAACCTCTCAGGATCCACTAGTGTGGTTCCTGGCCAGATAGTTTTTTTGTGAATTTGTGAAATTTAGTAAATAGACAAGTATAGGATCAAATAGTAGGGGATTTGATTTTAAATACATAAGAGTTTGAAAACAATTAGAAGGGCGAATTTTGAAGAGAAGTTACAATTCTATAAATATTTAAGGGAAAGGAGGGGGAGGGGGGTCCTAGGTTTATTTGTATTATGGATCACATTAATGAAATACCCGGTATGACACTCCTCGAAAGAGGGGATGCACATGGTATTAATGCACTGATCATCATATCCATATCAACCCTTGCCACCCATGGAGGTATTAAAGCGCGGATTGGCCTCGACCACTACTGCATGTTATTACCCGTCACATTCCTATCAGTCCCGGGGGAACTGAGGACTACTATTCATAAATGGGAGGGAAATTAGGCTGACATTTAGGTTTCACAAGGTAAAAAAGCTAAAGCGACTTACAAGAATATATAGGACTGCACATTAAAGGGAAACATGTAAACAGCTAAAAGTCTCATGTATACCTCATCAAGAAAAACACATAAATAGCATGACATAAACACAGTCAGGGTCTGAATCTAAAATACTAAGGTAAGGGGAGTTTTACTTGTTGAGGCAAACCAGTTTATTACATAATTCAGATAAGAAATCCAGATCAGGCATGCCTGCTAGTTGTAGCAATTACTGAATAACAAAGGTGGGTTCACTTTTGTCACCTAAGGCTTGCCTAAGTATTTGGGTGAGATCATATAAACATGATATCTATTACTGATTCAGAATGTGGCAAAGCAATAACAATTTTAAAACGAGCGATTTGAGATCCTATAGGCATGCTTTCTAAACCGTGTCAATTAGTTGAGAGTAGGTTGTTTTTCAAAAGAACTAGTTCAGAATATTATGAGTTAGGCTCATTTTAATTTAGATTGGTTTCATATCCTATAGACATTTATATCTATCATTGCTAATTTTAATTTCTATAGACATGATATCTAGTAGAACCTGAAATGAAGAAGGCGGTCTTTTCTTGAAATTCCTATAGGCGTGTATGAAAAGGTACTGATTTTAATCTATTGGACATGATGTCGGATTATAACAAATTACATTCTAAAACATGGTATCTAATGTTAGAAAATACGCTTAACGCTAGAGGGGGTGAATAGCGTTATAATAAAATTTAGCGTAAACTTGCGGAAATTAAAATTTGCAGGAAGTAAATAAGTGCGATAAATAATAACTTACACACAGATATATCCTGGTTTACCACAACGTGTGGCTAGTCCAGTCCCCGAGAGACTCTCTCAAGATTTTCCACTAACTTGTCAAGCTTCCGGGTGCTTAACAAACCTTTACAACTTGAGGACGCAAGCCTCAACACCTTTGCTCGGAGTTACAACACTCCAAGACTTCAACCAAGGAAACACAAGTTCCTTACAACAAGAGAATCACAATTCTCTTCCAAGTGTACAAACATTAAAACACTCAAACAATATACTCCTTTATGAGTAGGTATGAGTAAAAAGAAATAAGCTCTAGATTACAACAACTTTGGACAAGAATATGGCTCTCAAAAGCTTTATGAAATTGAATATAAAATGATAAACAAAAGTATGCAAGCTTATAGCAATGTAATGATCAGTTGTAGTATGTTGTTGTGTTTAAAACACTGAAATGAAGCTGTATTTATAGTTGAAAAACTTGGCATTACCGTTGCCTAATTGCCAGTTAAGAGTTGCTGATTTTACTCACTGACAATCGATTGTCAAACCCCAGCAATCGATTGTCTGCCAGTCAGACCAAAATTCAATCCCAGATTTTACGCTTGATAATCGATTACTTACAATCCATAATCGATTACTGGCAACGTTCAAAAAATCCTTTCCAGATTTTACCACAAACAATCGATTGTCCAGAATCAACAATCGATTACTCAGCAACGTTCAAAAAATCTTTTCCGGATTTTAATCAAAGCAATCGATTATACAAAATCAATTATCAATTACCTAATAACGTTCAAAAAATCTTTTCCGGATTTTAATCAAAACAATCGATTATACAGAATCAATAATCGATTACCTGACGGTATTTGAAAACTTTACGACAACGGTCAGCTTCACAATCGATTGCACAAAGTCAACAATCGATTACTTATCAGTTTTTGAAAAACATTTTAGACACTGTCTCTTTGACAATCGATTGTTCAATGTAACAATCGATTATTTAATAAATTTGAAAATCACTGGAAGACACTGTCTCAACATAATCGATTACCATTAGTTCATAATCGATTATTCTGAGTTTTGAAAAATTTTGATGGAAACTGCCTCAGTCACAATCGATTGTCATTAGTTCACAATCGATTGTCATGCAGGTTTGAAAAACCTGATGCTCACTGTCTTACTCACAATCGATTGTCATTAGTTCACAATCGATTGTCATGCAGTCTTGGCTTAAAACAATCGATTATCATAAGTACATAATCTATTATCTTAGTCCAGATTTTTCAAGGCATGTCTAAAAATTATTTTGACTACTGTAAATATGCATGATTTAAAATCATTTGACATTAAATTCAATATGCATGATTTTGGAAAATAGTTTTATGAGAGAAGCCATGTTACGAGTCAAGTTGTAGGATCAAGATCACAATTAAGAATGACTCAATTAAACTATAAAACTTTGTCTTGAGCTTGAATCTCGTTGTATATCAATTGTGCGCTTGTTTCTTGAACTTCGTCATATATCAATTTTCGCTTCGTTTGTCATTCATCAAAACCTATACAAAAGAACACACGTTTTAGTATATTGCATTGAGAACGTGTTTCCAACATCTAAGTATGGTAATAAACATGCAGAATTTAAGACAAATCCTATAGGTATGTTATTTAAATACAAAATTTGAAATAGGTCCCATAGACAGGTTCTCTAAATGCAGAGTTAAACATGTAGACTAAAAAAAATCCTATAGGCGTACTATCTAAATGCTGAATTAAGCACACAGAAGACAAGACCTATATGCATGTTCTATACCTTTCTAGTAGTTAAGCATGCATAATTACTCAGCTCTTTTCACTAACCAACCACAATAGTTATTACAACTTATTACAGACCAAATAACGAATTACATCAGAAAAGTGTAAAAGAAGAAGTTACAACAAGAGGAAGCCTGATTCTTCACTTCCTCTTTGAATTATGGATTAAACAACCTCAAGCACCACTTGTTTCACAACCATTCTCAGACTTGAGTGTGTTAAAGTTCCCTAAGGATCTCAAGGGACCCTAGGAATTAATTACACCCAAGTTTGCATAACCAGGTATAGGTGAGTCCAGTGTGGAAGGGACAACCCTTATGTGTCCAAGTTTAGAGGGAGCTCGTAGGTCCCAAGGCAAGGCTCACACTAGAGGGCCCGAACCCAAGTCTAAGAGTATAATGGAAGTGCAGAAACAAAGATTTATTTAAAACTTTATTGAGAATAGTAAAGCAGAAGGGTAATTCGAAAAACAGTACTAGTAAAGCTAACACAACACAAAATCATCATTTTTGCATAAGGGGTCAGGGGTTTGGGAATACATTGCAGGGAACATATGACCCTAGGTGGGGTCAGGTTTGGACATGTATTGTAATAGATGGTGTTGGTATGCCCATGAACCAGCCAGAGAACACAACACATAGAGGGGATATGAAGCATATGACCCTAGGGAGGGTCAGATTTGGGTCATGCACAACAATGTCTAATACTGACATGCCCTCAAACCAACCAGAGAATATAAACACATATGAGATATGGGGGTTTGGGATTAGTAAGTCATAATAACAAATTCAAATGACTGACACAGTATTTATACATAAAGGAACACATTAATTCACAACATGCTTAGTGATGAAACTTGATTAAACATAAGTAGGAAACATGAAAGAGTGAAGGAAATAATAAAGAGACATGTTGCTGTTGATGCTAGAAAATTAACCAGGACATACCAGTAAGAAGAAAATGCAGAAAGGAAAAAGTAAACAAATTGCCACAGCCTAGCCTTGGCTTTCAGACGGCTAGACAAAGCAGTAAGCACAAGTAGTAACGGAGAAAAGAGATAGAGTTTTTAGTGAAGTCTGTGTTCTGAATTCAGACAGTTTGTTCCTTGTTTGAAAGAAGAGGGGTGCATGATATTTATAGTTTTTTAAAAATTAGTGAAGGAGGGGTAATAAGTAAAAATACAAATATGAAAACAATCAACAGTCATAATCAATTATAGAATCGATTCCCTTAAATTAAGGACTCACTGTTGAACGGGTAGTAACAGATTCAAATAAGGAAAGAAATTAGTTTAGAGACAGGCTGATCAATGCCATAAAACGAGTAGTAAAATCATGTGGTGAATAATCAATTCCGAGTACAAGAATATGCTTATATTTAGAAAGGACTCAACAATGTAAATATTACAATAACGGGAAAAGAATCAATAAATTCTTAACAGACGAGTGAAATTAGGGTTCATAAAAGAAAAGCTTTGAATTTAGTAACATGATTAGGGTCAGTCAATAAAGAAGCATGCTTATAGACTTTAGTATAAAATAGAGTGAAAGGAAGACGTCAGACATGCGAGGCCAAATACATTGGCAAAAGAAACAACTTACAATAGTAGTAGCAATAAACATGGGATTCAATCGATGGTCAGGGCTCACACACATAGCCAAAGTGAAGAAGAGAGTTAAACAAGTAAAGATCTCATAGTAACAGGTGAGGAAACCTTTTGAAAAGTTAGGGTTACAACCATAGTCGAGTTGAAAGACAATAAAAATCAGATAAGTCACACAAAGAAAAGAGAGTTTGGAACAAGAACTTTCAATAGAGTCAAGTGTTCAAAAAAACAAATTTAGACCCAAAGACCTAGGGTTTCCAACAACAGTCAAGTTCAAGAGATGGTAAAGACAAGTAAAACAAGAATTTAAACAAACAAGCACACATTTAACAAATAGATTCAGAACTCAATTGAGACCCCAAAGAAGTTAGGGTTTTAACATGTTAACTCAAATAAAAGAACAACATGAACAAAATATAGCAAAATCAGAAACACGTTAAAATTAGAGAAGAGATTTTTTTGAAATAACTTAAAGGAAAACCCTAATCGGAAAAAAATGTAGAGTCGTTTTCAAAGAAGGTTAAAGAACCTTCGAGAAACACTTAAGAAAGTCATAGCAAGTACAGATCTAAAGAATTTTTGAAAGAAGTTGGAAGATCTTAAAGATTAGGGTTTCGAAAAATTCAGAAAAGTTGAGAAAGGCCTTGAAAGTTACCGATCTAACCAGGGGAGTTAAGGATATGACTCGAACGGCCATGGATGGCTGGAGATAGGTCAAGGATAACCAGAGAAGAGTCATGAACTGAAATCGAACAAGGACTGGACCAGACTCCCTCAAGTTCTGGCCGTAAAACCACAAGAACAAACACCTAGGAGCCATAAGAGGTCACTACACGTCTCAAATGACCACGAAGGGACATGAATTAGGTAGGTATTAGGGTGGATTGGTATGTATATAGATTGAGTTTCAGAGAGAGTTAAGAAAGAATGAGAATTCAAGGATGGCGGTAGGTGGAAAATGATTTAGGTTTAGGGGCCGTTCAGGGTTAAAAAGGGTAAGGGGGGACGGGAGCCATTGATCTAAGTGATCAACAACTCGGATTAAAAGGGTTAGGTGGGAGACCGAGTTGGGTCTCGCAAATTGAGTTAGGAGGTAGGGTTTGAGAGGGAATTGGGCCGGGAAACTGGGGTCAATTTAGGCTACAATTGAAACGAAATTGGGCTATTATTTCAATAGCCAATTTTCCTATTTTATTTTATTGAAAAGAGTAAATTAAAATAAATTAAAAATACCAAAATAATTTAGCATATATAATAATCAATTTAGAAATACTGGACTTATCTTTTATAAATATAAACGCAGTTAAATCCTTAAGGAGGCTAATATTGTAACAATATGCTTTAGATTTAATAATACTTAAAAAATTTGTAAAAATATGCAAAAATCATCTTGGCTATGTTTTAGCATAAATATAAAATTTCAACAATGGTATCACCGAAAATAATAATTTTAGAATTAATTATTGGGTTTTATGGATAAAATAGGGAAATAAACTGATTTAAAAACCAAAGAAATTCAAAAAAAATAACAAAACACTTAGGCATACTTATATATGCATACCTATACTATTTAAAGGTACTTTTCATATTAAAATATACATAGGAAAAAAATGGATATCAATAGCCGCCCCTCTTTACCCGAGAAGAATGAAAAAGTTGTTGGGGTAAAGATATGATGACCAATTTTGATCGAACAAAATGGTTGGAAGAAGATAGGCCGCACCCTCGCTTCTGAGCTGGCTATATATCCATGGTTTTATAGGAATCGGGCGATATGTAGTTCCGGATCCGTCGGTGAAGTATGCCGATGGAGACTTTTCAAGAACGGATGCAATATCCAGGATGTGGTGAGTGAGCGGATTACGGTAACGGTTAAGGTTTTATATGGTTGTGGGAACTGGAGCGGGGATGGTCCTGCCGGAATGGCTGATTCTCGCCAATGTACTTACAATTAGAAACAATACAAGCATATACTGCGCATAAATTCAGATTCGCAAGACATAAAATGATGGTATCTGGCTATGAGGATGGTGCCTCCGAACCATGACGCATTTGAATAATGATATGCAAAAGATTAAAGGGGATCCTCAGGCCATGACATGATGTTCTCGGGCTATGAAAATGGTGCCTCCAAATGATGACACCTATGGATAATTTGGCGATCTTTCAGCCAATGAGATGCAGTATGAGACGATCTTTTAGCCCATGCAAATATTGTATATGATGCAATGCAGTATGAGGCGATCTTTCAACCCATGCAGATGTAGTATGAGGCAATTTTTCAGCCCATGCAGATGTAGTATGAGGCAATCTTTAAGCCGTGCGTATGCAATATAGGGTGATCTTTTAGCCCATAAGACACAGATAGAGGTAGAGCTTATCCTCGAAAGGCAGAATGGTAGCCTTATATTATGCAAAATACAAACGGAGGCAACATTTTGTCTCGTAAGGCAGAATAGTAGCCTTATGCAATGCAAAGAATGTTGATGGAGACATCGTTTAGTCTTAGAAGGAAGAATTGTAGCCTTATCCAATAAAGAAAATACAGACGGAGATAGTGTTTAGTCTCGGAAGGCAGAATAGTAGCCTTATGCAATACGGAAAATGCAGATGGAGAAAACATTTAGTCTCAGAAGGCAGAATAGTAGCCTTATGCAATGCAGAAAATACAGATGGTGACAACGTTTTGTATCGGAAGGTAGAATAGTAGCCTTATGCAATGTAGAAAATGTAGATGGAGACATCTTTTAGTCTCGGAAGGAAAATAGTAGCCTTATGCAATGTGAAAAATGCAGATGGAGACGGAAGGCGGAATAGTTGCCTAATGCAATGCGAAAAATGCAGATGGAGACAACATTTAGTCTCAGAAGGCAGAATGGTAGCCTTATGCAATGCAGAAAATGCAGATGGAGACAATATTTAGTCTCGAAAGGTAGAATAGTAGCCTTATGCAATGCGGAAAATGCAGATGGAGACATCGTTAAGTCTCTAGATGGATACAACGTTTAGTCTCGGAAGGTAGAATGGTAGCCTTATGCAAGAAATAAAATGGCAAATGGTAGTAAAGTTTTCTTAGTTGATAGCAGATTGCGACATTGTGATTGGTGGGGATATTAGGACATACAAAATATCACTAGTATGTGCGGATAGCAAATGTTGGTAAGTGCAACGATTCTGAGAGTTATATTCCTGAATATTGTTCATCCCATGTGTGTATAATATGTTTGATGATTTCGCAATCCAAATGCGTGCATCCAAAGAAAAATCACGAGTTTTGTAAATGGGGAGGTTAGTTTGTATCCCTGCTGACTCTGCTTGAGCTACTCAGCTCTGATCTGATGACAGAGTATGTCTCACTGGGGTATCATTGCTAAACAAAGAAATTTCGGTAATATGGATGATTTTGTAAAAAATATGACACAACAATATTTATTTTTATATGAACTGATGACTGTGATGTGGTTCGAGACATTGCAACCTCTCTTGCTATGGAAATTTTAGGATCATCCTCAAAATTCTACCCCAGTTTAATGGGTTGATGCTTCTAGCTATTTCTTGCGACAATCGACTGTAATTACTTCGGAATTTTGAGACCTCCTCAAAATTCTGCCACAGTTTCGATTTGCGGGGAAAATGAAAATTTTAATTGAATTGTGTCCGAAACTATAGAGTTACCTATGTATCCCCTCTTAAATGGGAATCCGGCCAGGCGTAGTTCAATACATCATATGAGGAAAGCATGAAAATTACACATTAACGCTTGATTGCATCTGAATTGATCATCTTCGGTCAGACTTCTCCGTCCATTTCTGCAAGTATGAGGGCTCCTCCTATCATAAACCGATGAACCATGTATGGACCCTGCCAGTTGGGAGAGAAATTCCCTTTGGTTTCGTCTTACTGCGGAAAATTATTTTCAGCACCAGCTGCCCTGGTGTGAACTGTTATGGCTTGACTCTTTTGTTGAAGGCTTTGGACATTCTGTTCTGATAGAGTTGACCATGTAACACTGCATTCATTTACTTTTCGTCTATAAGTGCTAGTTTATCATAGTGACTTTTCACCCATTCTGTATCGTCGAACTCAGCTTTTTGTATGAACCTTAGGGAAGGAATTTTTACCCACGCGGGAATGAATGCCTCTGTGCCATAAACCGGTATATGGGGGGTTGCCCCAGTTGATATGCAGAGTGTGGTGCGATATCCCAATAAAGCAAATGATAACTTCTCGTGCCACTGTTTATGCTTCTCTACCATTTTCCTTAATATCTTCTTAATATTCTTATTGGCAGCTTCTACGACTCCATTCATTTGAGGCCTGTAAGCATGGAATTCTTGTGTCTAATTTTGAAAGACTCGCACACAGAACTTTCATCAAGTAACTATTGAGGTTAGAGCCATTATCAGTAATGACTGACTCTGGAATCCCTAATCGACAAATAATGCGGCGATCTTCTTTGTCACTGCTCTGTAAGATGTTGCTTTGACCCATTTGGTGAAATAATCTATTGTTACTAGGATAAACATATGCCCGTTGGAAGCAGCATGCTCGATTGGTCCAATAACATCCAATCCCCAAGCGGTGAACGACCATGGTGAGATTGTTGTGTTAATCTCATTTGGAGATACCTTTATCATGTCTGCATGTATTTGACAACGTTAGTATTTCCGGACATACTGGATGTAGTATGTTTCCATATTCATCCAAAAGTAACCAGCCCGGAGTATCTTCTTTGCTAAGACAAAATTGTTCATATATGGACATTAGATCCCAACATGAATTTCCTCTAGTAGCTTGGATGCTTCTTTTGCATCGATACACCTTGGTAATCCCAAATCAGGAGTCCTCCTATACGGGATTCCTCCGCAGTGAAAAAAGTTGTTGGAAAATCTCCGAGATGTGCGTTTCTTAGTAGGGTTTGCAAGCTCTCGGTGCTCTTTTTTTGCCAAATATTCCTTAATATCATGAAACCAAGGCTTTCCGTCTGCGTCTTCTTCAACATGGGCATAATAAGCTGGCTAATCGGGGATCTTTACTGGAATGAGATCAGTGAAGTTCTTGTCTGGATGCTGTAGCATAGATGATGGGGTAGCCAATGCATCGACGAACTCATTCTGGACTCTGGGAACATGCTGGAACTCCGTCCTCATGAACCCCTTTCTTAATTCCTGTACATGATGCAAATACGGGAATATCTTGGAATTCTTGGCTTCCCATTATTCACGCACCTGATGTATGAGTAGGTTAGAATCTCCAATCACTAGCTCTTGAACGTTCATGTTAATGGTTATCTTGAGCCCTAAGATGCAGGCTTGGTACTCGACCATGTTGTTGGTGCAGGGGAACCCGAGTTTGGCAGAAATTGGATAATGCTGACCGGTTTCTGATACTAGGACGGCTCATATGGCAACTCCTTTGAAGTTTGACACTCCATCGAAAAACATTCTCCAACCATCACAGGATTCTGCAATGTCTTCTCCTACGAAGGATACCTCTTCGTCAGGAAAATATGTTTTC
This sequence comes from Nicotiana benthamiana, assembly GCA_034376525.1. NCBI lineage: Eukaryota > Viridiplantae > Streptophyta > Magnoliopsida > Solanales > Solanaceae > Nicotiana > Nicotiana benthamiana. Next base: position 62,197,077 of record CM067323.1, read on the forward strand.
AGGGGTTCATATTCTCCATCCACGGGATTCTTGGCAAGGTGGTATGCCAATGATTGTCCCTTGACCGCTTTCTGAGTTATGTACACAATGTCAAATTCACTCAACATGATTTTCCACTTGGCCAGCTTGCTAGTGGGCATGAGCTTCTGAAAGATGTACTTCAAAGGATCCATATTGATATGAGATATGTGGTGTAGGTGCAAAAATAATGCCTAAACTTCTTAGCTACCCAAGTCAAAGCACAACAGGTGTGTGTCGCGCCCCCTTTTTCTAAGGCGAAATCGGGTTTATGACATTTTGGGTGACAACCCGTTCCCTTTTGGGAATTGGTTTTAGAGTTGAAGATTCGCCACCTAACGATTAAGTGCACTAGGATACTAAGAAGGGTTTGAGTTTGAAGAACCAGAGTTTGGGAAAGGGCTAGAAATTATCTCGAGGGGAAGCTGTTTGGCACCCCTCAAGATCCACTAGTGTGGTTCCCGACCATGTTATAATTGTGACTTCATCTAATAAAGTAAGCAATTAAAGGCTCAATTAGAAGGGTTCACATACAACATTGCAAGTAAGTCAAAACTTGAGAAAGGATACAAGGGGGCAGGAATTTTATGAAAGATTTAATAAAATCTACAAGAAATAGATCAAAATAAATGAGAGGGAGGGGGGTCCTAGGTTTATGATTAATATGGATCACATCAATGCAATACCTGATAATCACTTCTCGAAAGAGGGGCTACACGTGGTATTAGTGCACTGGTCATCATATCCATATCTACCCTTCCCACCCCGTTAAGGTATTAGAATGCGAAATAGTGTCGTTACATAATGCATGCTATTACTCATCCCAATCCTATAAGCCCCGGAGGCATTGGGGCTACTAATCCTAAAGGGGAGGGAGTTGGGGCTTTCAGGATTTTAAAAAGGACAAAAGTCTATGCGACAGACAAAACACATAAAGCAGTAAATGGGAAGCATATAACAGTTAAGGCTCAAGCATGCCTCCTCATTCAAAGTGGCAAATTAATTAGCATGACCAAGTATTGGTAAGGGTTTTAATTAAACTTAACGTAGGAAGAGTGGCTGATTTATCACATATTTTCATATAGATTCCGAATTCGACTTGCCCGCTGGTTGTAATTATTAAACACTGATATAGTGGATTACTTACCTACATTTTTGCCTAGATGAGGCCTGTAATCATGATATCTAACAACGCATAAGGCATATTGATTTTAAAGAAAAGCTATTGGTTCTATAAACAAATATTCTACAGATTTTGAACGACTTTTCTATTGATTTTAAACCTCATAGATGAAATAGACGAAACTTATTCAATTGAACTACATCCTATATGTATGATTTCTAAGTGTTGTTGGTTTGAAATGGTTATGTAAGTGCAGGGGTCCTATAAGCATGGTGCCTAGGATACAATTTATTATTTTAACCTATAGACTGTTTGCCTAATGTGTATATGCAGAAGTGCAGAAACCTATAGTCATGATTTCAAATGCTGAAATTAAACAATCTTATAGGCAAGAATTCTAAATGCATGATGAAACAATCTTATAGGAAGAATTTCTAAATGCATAATGAAACAATCTTATATGCAAGATTTCTTACTGCAGATACATAGACGAAGGTGTGTGATTGCAGAAATTAAACCTAAAGCATGATATCTACCCCATATGCATAATACGAGAGACCCTCCCTCATTTTTACTATACACTCCATAGTTATTATAAATTATTACAACTTGAATGAATCTAGAAAAAAGTAAATTACATCAAAAATTAGAATTCCAACCAAGGATAGCCTAATTCAGACTCCTAGTCTGACACATGAAATAAACCAACTTCCAAAGATCCGATTCCAAAGCCTTTCTTGTCTTTTGGGTGTGTCAAAGTTCCAAGGAACTTCATGAACTCTAGGCACTGCATACACCTAATTATATTAAAAAATTATAGTGCAGTGTGGAATGGTCAGCCCTCTAATGTCCAAGTTCGGAGGATACTCAAGGTCCCCAAGGCAAGCCTCATAGGAGGGGGCAGAACTTAGAGTCTAAGAGTAAATGTAAGTGCAGTAGAGGGGAAATTAGGGAAGAGCCATGACAAACTAGTGGTCATTCCCAGCAGTTGGCATGCTGGCACACCCCTGACCAACCTGTTAGCTTAAATTGGGAGTTACAACCTATTGAAGGTCAGGTTTAGAACTGGGCAGTAATTTAGATGCTGCCAGGCCAAAACCATTAACTCATATACATATAGGGACTAGGGGGATATGGATTCATAATAGAGGCAAGATACAAGGAATGAAATACACATAATTTAACTACTGAACATGAACAACAAAGTGGAAACGAGTACTGAAACTATAAAACAAATACATAGGGGTGAGGAAAACAATTAAATCAGACATACCAGTTTCAGGAAAAATAGGTAATAACCAATAGTCTTGAAAAATCGAATTTCAAAGCAGCACAAAAGACTTAGCAGAGAGTAGAAGGTATTGAAAAAGTATTGTGATTGGAAGTGCGTGTAAGAGTTATAAGGTTTTATCAAAGCTTAAAGCTTAAAGCCTCTATCCCTTAATGCAGAAGGGTCGACCCTTTTTATAGTGTAGAAAGTAAGCAAGAAAAAGTAAGGAAATATCGTTCTGATCAGTCTCCCTTGAGTTAAGGTATTCTGATCTCAAGCGGGTACGTCAATTATGGAAAGGGATTTAAAAAAATATTTTCCAAGTAATATAATAAAGGGAAATTACATAGAAGCTATTTAAGGCAACAAACTAATAGTACACGGCTTGTAAAGAAAAAGGAAAGGGAATCAACCAGTAAAAATTGAAACTTAAGACTTTACTCAAATGAATTGAGTCACGAAAAGGGGTAAAGAAATGTTCAATTAGGGAAAAGCAGTAACAATCAAGTGAACACAATTAAGAGAATCCAAAATCGATTAGTAGTTGGCAAAGCCTTTTTGAAAGAAGAGTTCTCGTATATAAACACTCAAATATGTAAATCAAGAAGAGACTGTCAAGTTATTTAAAAGGGAATTTAAACCGAAGCAAAGTTCAGAATCATAAGCAAGGAGATATAGGTTCAACCTGCAGATTCATAGTGAGTCTGAGTGTCCATGCTCCCAATGTGGAACCCTGACTCGAACACAAAAATCAAAGTCGTCAAAAGAAAACCCCAAATCCTACGGTTTCAAATGTTGAATCATACATGGAGGTGGGAAAGCAAACCATTTGTTTTTCAGAGTATAAACAAAACAGATATGATAGCGTGCTTGAACATAAAAGGAAGAAAAATCATGAAGAACATGTTCGGGAAACTCAGAACATAAACGAGTTTAGAATAAAGAGACGGTACAAACTTGAACACAAGCAGGTGAATCATGAAAGAAAATTAACAGAGTCAAAAATCAAATAACTTTAACGGTAGGCACATATAGAGGAAGACTAGTGAAAACTCAACAGAAATTAGCAAGAAAAAAGAAAAAGGTAAAAGATAATATATACATAAAATAAAATAAATCATACGAGCAAGGTATAAACAAACATACATATAGCAAAGAAAAAAATAATCAGAAAGAGTTTTTCAGAAATCCTTGCGGAAACCCAAAAAATCGAAGAGAAAACACTCTAGATGCCAAGAAATGCATAGACATAGTACATATCTAAACAAATAATTGTGAAATAACCTTGAATATTAGGGCTTCAGAGAAACTCTAGAAATGAGAAAGTCTTGGAGACAGGTCCGATCCTAAGTCGAAAAGGTCAAAAATCGGTCTCTTGAGTCTCGAATGTGCCGAAGCATGACCGGAGAAACCATGGAATCAAATATCGGAGAGGGAATCATCGAGGTCAGGCCTCACAACTTTGAACAACCAAGGTATAATGGTGGAGAGGAGTGAGTATGGACCATCCATATCCTGAGAAGTCATGGATTCCGGTGAAAGTATGGTGAAAAAGGGGTCGGAGACGGCTAGGGTTACGAAGAACCATCGAGAGAGTTTGAGGGTAGAGAGAATTCAAAGGCAGTTGGCTAAACAGAAATATGAATTAGGGTAAGGTTTGGGGATTTAAAAATGGATAGGGGAGATCGGAGGAAGAAGCAGATGGAAGACAAGGTCACTTGTGAAAGAACTAGCCGAAAGGGACCATCACAGTTGGGGCGGTGGATGACATGCTAGCTCACCAAGAACATCAGGAAAGGTTGGTGAAGACTTGGCTGCGGCAAGTCAAGGAGAGGTTAGGTAAGGGGATTTCAGTTAATCAGATTGATCAACGGTCTGGATTAAAGGAGCCTTGGGTCAGGTAGTTAAATGGGTCAAAGGGTATGGAATTGGGCTGGCCCGGTTGGCATTCAAATTGGGTCAATTAAGGGGTAATGCGGCTATAATTGAAATAAAAAATGGGCTGCAATTGAAATGAAATGAGGCCAGTTTTTAAATAGCCAGTTTTGTCCCTTTTTATTTTATAAAATAGTAAGAAGATTTTAATAATAAATTAGAAGTACTGACCCAACTAATAATGCATAATATTAATTGAAAATATTGAAACCAATTTTACAATTATAGAAATAGTATTAATTTTAAAATAAGCTATAATTGCAATCATATGCAATTTAGTCTTTTAGATACCAAATAAATTTGTAAAAATATACAAAACTCCCCTTCACTACTTTTGGTATATATATGGGAATAACGTAAATTATTTACCAAAATTGATGATTTTGGGAATAACTATTGATTTTTATACTGCTAAAATGGATAATAAATTAATTTTAAAATCTTTAAAAATTAGGAGAAAATTCCAAAACACTTGGCTATGATTATATATGCATATATATGCTATTTTGAGAGTATTTGTATATGAAAGTTATATAGGAAAAAATCGGGTATCAACAATGCGCTCTAACAGAGAATACCGGGCCTCGTACATGGTGAACTTCTTATTGAGATAACAGATGACCTGCTTTTTCCTCCCCGTTTCATCACGCTACCGAAGAACGCAACAGAAAGCTCCATTCAACATTGCAAGGTAGAGTATTAAGGGTCTACCTGGCTCGGGCGGGGCTAAGACTTGTGGTGTTGACAAGTATTCCTTGATTCTGTAAAGGCTTTTTGGTAGTCATCGCCCCATTTGGTAGTGGAGCCCTTCTTTAACATCTTAAATATTGGCTCACAAGTGACTGTTAATTGTGCTATGAACCGACTAATGTAGTTGAGTCTTCCCAAGAAACTCTTCACGTCCTTCTTGTTCTTTGGCGGTGGTAGTTCTTGAATGGCTTTGACTTTTGATGGATCCGGTTCTATTCCTCAGTAACTCATAATAAAACCAAGCAATTTTCCAGCGGGAACCCCAAATGCGCACTTCGCAGGATTCAATTTCATTTTGTACCTCTGCAATCTGTTGTGTGCAGATATGTGGCATGAGGTAGCTGTGTTAGTCTTCTTTATATAATTACCTACTTGTTTCTTTTTAATGATGCCAAAAGGAGGAAAGAGTATGAAGTAGGTAAAAGTCAGGGGTATGAAGTGTATAGGTGAGAATAAGGGGGAATATGCATGAGGGGTAAATATCAAGTCTGAGATTAAGGGGGAACTATCAACTCTGCAAGTAAGGGGGAACTTAGTGTAATTCTGGCATCTCATCTGGTTATTTCTGTTCTATACAAATACCGTCCATGCCTAAGTTTGTCATCATCGAAAAGGGAGAAATTGATGGGTTTTAAATAACTTAGCCTTATATTCTTATATTTTGATGATCTAACAAACTTGTCGTGAAGAACCAGATAGAAAACCTGGCCTACATAATATACATTCCATGTGAACTGGTCGAAGTCTAAAAATTAGCAAATGGATAAACTACCACAGGGAGGAACACAATAGGGGCCTGGTGATCTTGTCCCTTAAGGTTGCTCCGACACAAACAAGTCAGCGACTGTACGCAATCAATATAAAGAGGATCACAACAAGAATCTACTCCCTTAGGGTTCTCTGACAGAAGTACAAGTCAAGTACATAGTTGGAAAGTAGTAGAAGAAAGTGACCATCTGGCAACTGTCACAGAAGAGGAACACAACTAGGACCTGGTCCATTGATGTTTGCTGACAAAAGTACAAAGTCCACTATCCAGCTGAAACGCAACTGCCTAGAAGTGGTTGTGCAGACAGTACAACAGTCACTTCTTATTGGAAAGAAGCGTACAGCAAGAGTTGACATCACTATCCATTGTGCTATCTTTTGTGATAAAACAACCTGGTGCAAGACATACCACTCTTTGTGCATTCAGTGATCGTCTCTCAAGAAGTAAAAAAGTATTCATCCGGCATTGAAGTCACGCGTGTGTCAAGAACAAGAAGACAACTCCACTAAGGATCAGTTTCTAAATGAGTTCATGTACATCCACAGTTAAGTTGTAATCTTGTTATTTGTTCATCATTGTAATTCCTAGTTTGCTTTATTAGAAGCGTTGTCTTAGGAACAAACCAATATCGTAAACTTATGAGTTTATGTTGTGACTAGGGATAGTCATAAATTTAAATTCCTTATAGCTAGGAGAGTTATAGAGTAGCTTGTGGTGGCTGCATCACAAGTTAGTTTGAAGTCTTTGCTATAGGGTATTTGCAAAGTGGCTTGTAATAGGTAGAGTACAAGTTAGTATAGTTAAAAGCCTATAAGAGTAGATTGTGGTTTTTTGATCCCTTTCTGTGGGAGTTTTTCACGTAGAAAACCTATTTCCTTCTTTAAATTGAGTCTATATTGCATTCTACCTATCATATCATAGAGGACAAGGTACTCTATAGTTTGGTGGACTCATATAAACTAACAGTATTGGTGGAAAAAGATATATTACATGTGGAATATTAGTAAACTGACGAAGCATGATGCATGGAATAAGGGTATAGCGACAAATGGCAGTTTCAATGATGGGAATTAATAATATAAAGAAGGTACAGGAGAAAAACCCACGAGACAGTAGAAGGAATAAGACCGGGCGTGACAACTATCAAAGAAGAGGCGTGAACAAAGTGAATAGAGGTTAAAAAGAGGGGAAGATACACAAATCAGAAGTAAATAAGGAAGAATAATCGGAGCAGTTACAAGAAATCTATAGCTATAAATATGCCAGCTACAGTTATCTATGGTAATAGGCAATCAATAAAATTAACACCCATAATGAATTTAAATAAAGTGTGAAAACCGCTAAGACTGTATGCTCCTATCGACGCCCCCTTTTTATCAAGGAAAGAAATCGGGTTTACGACATTATAGGTGGAATGACTCTTTTATCCCCTTTCGGGGAATTTAGGCTATCGAGTTTGGAGACTCGCTACCTAATGATTATAGTGCATTACAACACTTTTAGAGAAATTACGATGGGTTTGACAGAAAATCAGAGTTCGGGTAAGGGCTTGAGATTATCTCGAGGGTAAGGTGTTAGACACCCCTCAAGATCCACTAGTGTGGTTTCCAGCCTTGCTTAGTTGTGACTTTAAGAAGAGTAGGAGTGGACAAGCAAAGTTTGCACACAAAAAATATTAACAAATTGGTTTTTCTAAAGAAGAAAGGCACAAGTAAAAAGAGAACTTGGTTTGAAGAAAATATTTAAATAAAGGAAAAGCAAGAGAAGAAGGAGTCCTAGGTTTAGTTATAATATGGATCATTCTGTGCAATACCCAGAAATCATTCTCATACGAAATATTAGTGCACCGTCATCATCTCCATATTCTATCATTCCTACCCCGTTAAGGTATTTAAACGCGATTAGTCTCATTTACTTATTGCATGCTAATACCTGTCCCGGCCTATCAGTACCAGGGTATTTGGACTTCTAATCCTAGGGGGAGAAGAGGGATAGAGGAATATATGGAGTTTCAAAGGATAAAATACTAAGGCGTCAGTCAATGAAAATAACAAAAATGTGGGGGGGGGGGTATAAAGCAAACACTGAAAGGCTCATACAAACCCCATAGATCACAACAACAATTAGTTTAGCATGACTTGCACGTACTGATTTGGTCTTTAACTAAGGAAATTAAGAGGCGTACAAATAAGTTTAACTTACAAAGTTGGATAAAAAGTCTGCATCGATCCCCTCGGGTCTGACTTATTAGTTATTGAGGTATTAATGTAGAAGAGTTCAAAAGAAAGTAAAACTGCAGTAAATTTGTAAATGGATTTGAAATCAGCATACCGTTTGAGTAGAAAAGGATACAGAAGAGTTTTGAAAGATTTTTAGAGGCAGAAATGTCTTAAGAAAAGGGTGAGTTACATGACTATTAAAAGACAATCTCAGAGACTGAATAAAACATTTAGGCAGAATGTTTAAAAGATGCAGAGTTGAAGAGTTAAAAAAATACTTGTTTACAAGAGTTTTTATCAAAAACATTGTATTAGGACATTAAAGGGCCAATTAACGAACTGTTATTGTTTAAAGCGAATCAAACAAGTTGAGACGGAATCTTATAGGCATGATATCTATACCTGATTTCATCCGATTCATTAATGTTTTTAGAACATTAAGGGGCTGAGACATTAATTAACCTACTGTTTTCCTAGCGTTTTATGCGTTTCCTATAGGCATGATTTCTATGTGCTTACAATGCAAATTCCTACAGATATTATCTTTAAACGATTTGCAATATCAAAATCCTACAGGCATGGTTTCTAAACGATTTGCAATATTAAATTCCTACAGGTATGGTGTCTAGAAGATTTGCAATATCAAAGTCCGATAGGCATGGTTACTAGATGATTGAAGCATGAAAGATCCTATAGGCATGATTTCTATATGACATGCAATATTAGAATCTTATAGGCATAGTATCTAGAATATTAAAGCATAAAAGACCCAATAGATATGATTTCTATCCATTTACTTATGCAAGTAATATAAACCCATCCCGCACCCTTTACTAAAATTCCCCGAGTTTTATTACATAGTTATTACAAAACTAGAAATAAAAGGACTGAAATAAGTTCATTAAAACTAAAGCCAGACCCGAGGAGGCTCAATGAAACCTTCAACATACAACACATTCGTTTCACCAAATCCGGATTCCAGATTCCAAGGCCTTCTTTTAGAATGTTTCAAAGTTCCAAGGGCTTTCAGGAAGCCCAGGCAATGCTTACGCCCTAAAGATTTAATGTGGTAACAGAGTAGTGCAACATATGGAATCACCAGCCCTTAGGCATCCAAGTTCAGGGGGAACTCTATAATAAGTGTGAAGTGAGGGGGACTAGTAGAAACCAAATCAAAGGGTGGTCATACCCAGCCATGAGTAAGACTGTCACGCCCCTGACCCTCCATTTGGTTTTAAGCAGATAAAGACAGACTTTAGAAGCCAGATAGGGGCCAGGGTGGTGATTAGGACACCTCCAAACCTGGTCAAAGCTCAACACATAAAGGGGAGAAGGTAATGGGACTAATTTGAGTAAAGGGTCCGAAAGGACCTGGTCCCAAGCCATGGATAGCAATGGGATGCTACCCTAACCTAGAACAATACTCACACATAAAGGGGTCAGGGGGAAAGGGTTCACATGGAAAAACCTTAAGTAACAGAACTTAATGATGCAGAACATGAAGAATGAACATAACAGACTAAAACAAGTTACATAGTGCGAGAAAGCTGATCATATAATGAGAGACATGCAAAAAGGAGAATTAAACACATAGTTGTGGAGAGTGTTTAACTTAAAGGTACATAACAGTTGCAACTTTCAAACAACAGAGCAAACAAAGCAAAAACAAACGGCCAGGAAATCTTCAAGAAACACTTAAGGAAAGCAAGAGAGATTCTAAAGTCTAGCCTTGGCTTTTAGCAGACTAGTCAGAACAATAGCACAAGTTATAGTAAAGAAGAGAGAGCTTTGAGTGTGTGTGTTTTTGAACTTAGTTGTTCGTCTTTTAAAAGAAAAAGAGTGAGTTATTTATAGTTGAAAACAGGCAAGTAAACAAGGCAAGGAATATTTCAGTATCAATCATAATCAATTAGGAGAAGAGAATTCCTTTAATTAAGGAGTTCGAATTTGAATAGGAGAGGGTAGATTTTTTATTTAAGGAAAGAAAATCAAGAACACATTGTGAAGCAAACGGGTAAATACATAAGGGAAGTTTTAAAAGTGCACGGTTTAGATAAATAAGGTAAGAATAAAATAAATTAACACATAGTAAATTAAGGAATTAAGGATTCGTACTTAATAATGAACTAAGTTAGAAAATTGGTCCAGATTAAATAAGCAAAAATTCAAATAGGCTCACATAATGGTGATCTAAAATCAATCCCCAAAAATTAGGGTTATTTTGAGAGGAAATGGTCTATCTATAAAGGATGCATGAGCTTAAACATGCAGAGGCTATAATTAAACACACAGAGTGGTCATGCAATCAAAATAGAAGAACATAGCTATGCGAGAAATCAGAGGGTTTTGCAAAGCTTAGCAAGAATCAGAGAACATGAGACTAATTTAGAGATTAGTTTTTTTTTTAAATCAGACATGAAACAACTCAAGAATCAAAATAATCGTACTCAAAGGGTTGAAAACCCCCAAAATTTAGGGTTTTTACCCTAGAGCTTACATGCAAAGGCGAAGCATAGAAAATCAGGCAAAATAAACTCAGAAAAACCCAAAGAACACAAACATTTCATGGAAGAAAACGCAGTAAAAGATATCACTAGAAACCCTAGGAGAAAAATATAGTAAAGAAAGTACACAAAAATCATGGTGAAAACATTTAGGAGTTACAGTAGGGCGAACTAATGTAAGAAATCACAGTAGAATAAATAAAAATCAAGGAAACCCTAGGTTCGAGAAGACGAACCATTTTGAATGAAATAATCGGAAAAGACGTAAGAACAACTTTGAAAATCTCAAAAATAACACGAATTTAAGATAAATCTAGAGAAGAACAAGAAAACCTCAAAAATGGCTTAGGGTTTCAGGGAAACCCTAGAAAAATGAGAAAGGCCTGGAAATAGCTGGTCCGAATCGGAGATGATCTCGCAAGGCTAGGATACGCCGGAGATGAGGTGGAGATGGCCATAGAACCTGAATCGGTGGGATTCTGAGCCTGGATCTTCAAGATTGGACCTTGGAACTTCGAGTAAAAGGAGTACAAGGGCACGTGAGGGGTGAGTACAGGCCTCCGAAGGCTGAGATGCAATGGTTTCCAGCGAGATAAGGTGGAAACTAGTGGAAATAGGGCTAGGGTTTCGAAGAGGAGTTGAGAGGATTTGGGAACGAAAGAGTTTGAGGGGCGGCTATTTGTTAGAAGTGATTAGGGTTTGGGGGTTGGGCTGAATTAAAAGGGTAAGGGTAATCGTGGACCGTTGATTAAAACAATCAACGGCCACGATTTAAAATGCGGTCCGGGCGGGTTTATTTAATTAGGTCTGGGTCATGTAGGAAATGGAATTGGGTCATTTAATTAGGGGGTAAATTGGGACTGAAATTAGGTTATATTTGCAAGTAAAAGAGGCTATAATTTAAATAGCCAATTTTCCAATTTTAAATTTATAAAAAATAGTAAAAGCCATTTTAAATCAAATGATTTAATAAAGAATATGTAAGTATTAGATTAAAAATATTTGTAATGATTTTATGATTAAAAATACTATTAAATCGGGAAATAGGCTAAAATTGAAATTTTATGCAATTTTATTTTAAAAATACCAAATGGACTTGTAAAATTATGTAAATTATATTTTTGTGTAAATGTGAGAATAATATATATTATTCACAAAAATAACACGTTTTGGAATTAATTATTAGATTTTATAGTGCAAAATAGTCCATAAACTGGTTTTTAAAAATCTTTAAAAATTTGGAAAAAATACCAAAACCTTTGGGGATGCTTGTATAGGCATATAAATGCTATTTTGAAAGTATTTTGAGTATAAAAATACATTGAAAAAATTTGGGTATGAACATCTGCCCTTCTTTACCCGAAGAGGATGAAAGAGTTGTCGGGTAAAGATAAGATGGCCACTTTTGACCGGAAACGACGATTGTGAAAGGATTTTGACCGCACATTGGTTTCTGAGCTGTCTACATATCCCTGGTTTTATAGGAATAAGGCCATATATAGTTCGGGAACCATTGACAGAATATGCTTATGGAAATTCGATAAGACGGACACGATGGTTAGACCTGAGAGGGTGCTTGGAATCAGACAGGCTACGGAGAACTGGAGCGGGATCGCTCCTGCTGAGACGTCCATGAGCCATCCGGAGTACCTGAAAATAGGTGATGTGTGTATATATTGCGTAATTTAAACGTGATGCAAGTTTCCATTGGACCATGAATGTTTGTCTTCAGACGATTAGGATGACGTCCTCAGACTATGATGTCCTGGGCCATGAGGAGCATAAAAGTAAGGGTTTGCAGGCCATGAATTGATGTTCTCGGGCTATGCATATGGTGCCTCCGAACTATGACGCCTTTGAACAAGTTGGAGATCGTTCAGCCCATGAGGAGGTGGCAATCTTTTAGCCAGAGCGAGAATTTAAAAAGCAGGTGGCGATATTTCAGCCGGATGAGAATTTAAAATGCAGGTGGCGATGTTTCAGCCAGCCGGAAAATAAAGCAGCGATATTTCTGCCATGTAGGGTGGACACAATGCTTAGTATCAGAAGGCAAATAGGTAGCTCATGCGATGCGGATGGAGACAAACTTTAGTCTCGAAAGGGAGATAAGAAGCCTTATGCAACATGGAGGTAGAGCTTAACCTCGGAAGGCAGAGAGTAGCCTTATGCAAAATGCAGATGGAGACAGAGCTTAGTCTCGAAAGACAGATAATAGCCTTATGCAATATGGAGGTAGAGCTTAACCTCGAAAGGCGGAGAGTAGCCTTATGCAAAACGCATATGGAGATAAAGCTTAGTCTCGAAAGGTAGATAAGTATCCTCATGCAACATGGAGGTAGAGCTTAACCTCAGAAGGCAAAGAGTAGCCTTATGCAAAATGCAGATGGACACAGAGCTTAGTCTCAAAAGGGTAATAAATAGCCTTATGCAATATGGAGGTAGAACTTAACCTCGAGAGCTAGAGAATAGACTTATGCAATGTAGGAATATAAAAGAACGCATAGTAGTAAGTTTTCTTAGCTGATAGACGGTTTGTGATTCTAGGACTGCTGGGAAATGTTGGGTGTGGATAGTGACCCTTTGGAGGATTTCGATTCTGAAGAGTGCGCGTACTTTAATTCGTGGCCTGAATTCCTGCATCCAAATAAAAATTGTGAGTTTTGTAGAGGGGAGGTTAGTTCGTATCCTCTAGCTCTTAACATCGCGTATCACGTGGGTAGCGTTGCTACACGATGGTGATACAAATGATATTTATATATATATATATATATATATATATATATATATATATATATATATATATATATATATATATATATATATATATATATATATATATATAGATTTTATTTTGGATGAACCATCGACTACAATGTGGTTCAAGACGCGGCGACCTTGCTTGTTCCGAAAATTTGAGGGTTCTCCTCAAAATTCTGCCCCAGTTTACTGGGCTGGCACTGCTGACAGTTGTGCTAGATAACTGAATGCGGAACGATTCCAAAATTTTAAGGGTCCTTCTTAAAATTCTGCCCCAGTTTACTGGGTTGGTGCTGATGAAAGGACTAAAAACTTACTTCGTAATTTTGAGGGTCCTCCTCAAAATTCTGCCCCAGTTTTGATTGCAGGGGAAAGATGGAAATTTTATAAAATGTGACCAAACCAATAGGGCTGCCTAGTATCCCCTCTTAAATGGGAATCAGGTCTGGCGTAGTGCAAATTACATCACGAAAGAAAAAGCGTATGATCAAATGTAGTATCTTTTCACTACGTCTAAGTTGATAGGCTTCAGCCAGATTTCCCCGTCCATCTCTATGAGAATAAGGGCTCCTCTAGTTAGGACCCGATGAACCATGTACGGACTCTGCCAATTAGGATAGAACTTCCCTTTGGCTTCGTCTTGGTGCGGAAATATTTTCTTAAATACCAGCTGTCCTGGCGTGAACTTCCTTGGCTAACTCTCTTGTTGAAGGCTCTGGACGTTCTGTGCTGATGTAATTGACCATGACAAACTGCATTCATTCGCTTTTCGTCTATGAGGGCTAATTGCTCGTAGCGACTTTTTATCCAATGTGCATCATCTAACTGTGCTTCTTATATGATTCTTATGGAGGGAATTTCTAACTCGGCGGGGATGACTGCCTTTATACCATAAACCAGCATGTAGGAAGTGGCCCATGTTGACGTGCAGACCGTGATACGATTGCCCAGTAAGGAGAACGACAACTTCGCATGCCACTGCTTGTGCTATTCGATCATCTTCCTTAGTATCTTTTTGATGTTCTTATTGGCTCCTTCTACAGCTCCATTCATCTGAGGTCTATAAGCCGTAGAGTTCTTGTATTTAATCTTAAATGTTTCACACATTTCCTTCATCATGTCGCTATTGAGATTGGAACTATTGTCAGTGATGATTGATTCCGGAACCCCGAACCGGCAAACCATATGATCTTGGACGTAATATGCTACAACCTTCTTAGTCACAGCTTTGTAGGATTCTGCTTCAACCCATTTGGTAAAGTAATCAATTGCCACTAGGATGAACCTGTGGCCATTTGACGCGGTAGGTTCAATTGGTGTAATAACATCCATACCCCAAGATGCGAATGGCCATGGTGAGCTTGTTGCTGTAAGCTCATTTGGAGGTACTTTTATCATATCTGCATGTATCTGAAAATGGTGGCATTTTCGAACATACTGGATGCAGTCCGTTTCCATAGTCAACCAAAAATACCCTGCTCGGAGTATCTTCTTTGCCAAAATAAAACCATTCATATGTGGTCCGCAGGTTCCTGTGTGCACTTCCTCCAATAGTTTGGTTGCTTCTCTTGCCTCAACACATCTTAATAATCCCAAATCGGGAGTCATCCTATACAGGATTCCTAAGCTATGAAAGAAGTTGTTGGATAACCTCTTGAGGGTGCGTTTCTGAGTAGCATTGGGAAGCTCTAGGTATTCTCCTGTTGTCAAGTATTCTCTGATGTCATGGAACCAAGGTTTCCCATCGGCGTCATCCTCCAAATGAGCACAATAAGCTGGTCGGTCATGAATCTTGACCTGGATGGAATCAATAAAATTAATATCTGGATGCTGGATCATAGACGATAAAGTGGCTAAGGCATCGGCGAACCCATTCGGTATTCATGGAACATGCTGGAATTCCGTCTTTCTGAATCGTTTCCTCAACTCCTATACATGGTGTAGATAGAGGAGTATCTTGGAATTCTTGGTCACCCATTCTTCTCGAACCTGATGTATGAGTAGGTCCGAGTCTCCGATCACTAATAGCTCATGAATGTTCATGTCTATTGCAAGTTTGATCCCCAAGATGCAGGTTTGTACTCTACCATGTTATTGGAACACAGGAATCTGAGCTTGGCAGATGCCGAGTAATGCTGACCAATTTCTGATACCAAGACTGCTCCTATACCAACTCCTTTGAAATTTGCAACTCCGTCGAAAAACATCCTCCAACCATCATAGGATTCTGCAATGTCTTCTCCTATGAAAGCTATCTCTTCATCAGGAAAATACGTCTTTAGAGGTTCTTATTCTCCTCCTACAGGATTCTCGGCGAGGTGAACCGCTAGCGCTTGTCCTTTGACTTCCTTTTGGGTAACATAAACAATGTCGAACTCACTTAACATTATTTACTACTTGGCGAGCTTGTCGATATGCATGGGCTTCTGAAAGATGTATTTCAATGGATCCATCTTGGATATGAGATAAGTGGTGTAAGCGCAGAAGTAGTGCCTCAGCTTTTGAGCTACCTAGGTTAGAGAACAACAAGTGCGGTATAATAAGGAACACCGAGCCTCGTACGGGATAAACTTTTTGCTGAGATAGTAGATGTCTTGCTCCTTTCTTCCTGTTTCATCCTGTTGTCCCAAAACACACCCAAATGCTCCATCCAATACTGAAAGATAAAGCAATAGAGGTATCCCTGGCTCAGGTAGCACCAATACTGGCGGCGTTGACAAGTATTCCTTGATTCTGTCAAAAGCCTTTTGGTAATCCTCAGTCCATTTAGTGGACTGAGCTATGAATCAGCTGATATAGTTAAGTCTTCCCAGAAAACTCATCACGTCCTTCTTGTTCTTTGGCGGTGGCAACTCTTGAATGGCTTTAACCTTTAACGGGTCCAACTCTATTCCCGGTGACTCACAATGAAGCCCAATAACTTTTCGGCTGGGACCCTGAATGCACACTTGGCGGGATTCAGTCTCAAGTTGTATCTCCTCAGTCTGTTGAAGAATTTTCTCAAATCTTCCATGTGATCTGCAACTTTCTTGGATTTAATAATGCTATCGTCCACATACACCTCGATCTCTTTACGTATCATATTATAAAAGATGGTGGTCATGCCTCACATGTACGTAGCACCAACATTTTTTAATCCGAACGACATCATTCTGTAATAGTACATTCCCCACAGCATGATGAATGTCGTTTTCTCTGCATCCTCTTCATCCATCCATATCTGGTAGTGTCCAGCAAAACAATCGATGAACAACTACAGATCATGTTTGGTGCAATTATCAATCAGTATGTGTATATTTGGTAAAGGGAAATCGTCCTTAGGACTAGCCCGGTTGAGATCCCGGTAGTCGACACAGACTCTAATCTTCTCATCCTTCTTTGGTACCGACACAATGTTGCTAACCATATTGGATATTCTACCACTCTGAGAACCCTGGCTTTGACCTTCTTGGTAACCTCTTCTTTAATTTTCAAACTCATGCCTATCTTGAACTTTTTGAGTTTCTGTGTTACTGGTAGGCATGCCAGGTCTGTCGGCAGCTTGTGAGCCACAGTGGATGTGCTGATACCGGTCATATCATCATAACACCAGGCGAATATATCCTCATATTCATTTCAAAACTCTGAGTGCTCTTTCTTTTCTGATGGTGAAAAATGTACACTAATACGTGTTTCCTTGACATTTTCTGAGTCTCCTAGATTAACAACCTCAGTTTCGTCCAAGTTGGACTTAGGCCCGTTCTTATAATTCTCGACCTCTCTAACAACTTCTTATGGTATTTCGTCCTCTTCTAAATCTATGTCTGTTTGTCGCATTGTCTCGTTGCACGTTACAATCCTTGGTTCATCATCAAGATATATAATAGTAATGCTGTGTAAAATAAAGTAAATGGTAGAGAAAATAAATGAGAGCGAAATATAAAGATAAACTTGGAAAATGCTTTTGATTAAATTCATATATGTCTGAAACGTCGGAGCTCTTTTCAAAAGTAAAGACAAAGCAAAAAATTAAAATCAACTAAAAGTAAAATGCGATGCATATGCGTCGTTTAGCCTTGCTACCCCGAGGCTCTCCGGGCACTAGTGGTCCTGATTGACAAATTGGTGAGGTGTTTCCCTCGGTTCATAGCTGGAAGGGCCTTCCTCCCCTTCCTCCTCGAAGATAACACAGGAATCCATATCATCCTCCAGAAACACCTTCTTCATTGCTGCCAGTGTCTTATCTTTCTCTGACCCATATATGACATCAGCTGGCAGAAAGGCCTACTCTAACTGAGGTAGAGAGTGCTCCTGTGGGTAGTAGGGACCGCTCCATGGTGGAAACCAGTGATTGAACTCTTCCTAAGTATATTCATAACCCATGCCAAAAGTAGTACCATGCTTCTTCAATTTGATAGGCTCGGTGATGCCCTGGAGATTTTTGCCAAGTACTTTTTCCGGGCTCATACCCGTTCCAATACAGAATTATCTCAATTTTATTGTCCCACCACTTGTCTTTGTCTATGGCGTTGACTTTCTCGATGTGATGATATGTTTCTCCACCTATCCTCCTTCTTCCTCCGATCATCGGGATGGCCTAGTGACTGTATATATGGTTGCTACCGTTACCATGAATGATTACTTCCTGATGATTCGATTCGAACTTTAGAGCTTGATGCATAGTTGACGCCACAGCCCCAGCGGCATGGATCCAGGGTCGTCCTAGCAACAAATTGTAGGATGCTGGTACGTCAATGACTTGGAACTCAACATCAAACAAGGTGGGTCCCATCTGTAGGCATAGGCTAATTCCTGCAATGGTGGACCTCTGAGATCCATCAAAATATTTGACACTAATAGCCCTATCTTTGATCTCGTGCAGTCCTTTACCCAATGTCCTAAGAGTTATCAATGGAAAAATGTTGAGGCTGGATCCCTCGTCGACTAGAATCCTGGTGATTAAATGATCCTCGCATTACGCAGTGATGTGCAACGCTTTGTTGTGATCAAACCCTTTTGGCAATTATTCGTCTTTGTGGAAGATGACTTGTGGCTTTCCAGTACCTGCCGTACCATATTTTCCATTTCGTCTCCTGTTACGATGCTGGGAACAAAAGATTCACTCAGTATTTTCATTAAGGCATTTTTATCTGCCTCAGAACTTTGCACAAGAGCAAGAATAGAAATATGTGCCGGCGTTTTGTTCAGTTGCTCAATGATTGAGTACTCTTTGGCCTGTACTTTCCTCCAAAGGTCATCGGGTCCAATTTCGACCACCCGCCCGGAGGCTTGCTTGCTGGACTCAGCCAAGTGGTCCGAGGTGTATACCCTGCCTGTCCTAGTCATGCCATGTGTGGCAATTGCTTCCCCATTATATCTCTTTCCCTTCCTTCTGGCCTCAGCTGTGTAATCCCAAGGTATAGTATTTGTCTTGAACGGGGTCACGTCTGTCATGGAGACTAGAATTGGTACCTTGAGAGGTAACACAGTAACTTCAAATGGTGCAGGCGCCTTTGGAACTTTAAACTCAACCTCGATCAATTTTGGCGCCTTTGTAGAAGGTGTTTCAAACTTGAGCGACACACACACATTTACCATATCGCCCTCAAAGGGCTAAATCTGAACATCAATGGGATTGAGAGTAACTGCTAGTTTCTTAAGCTCGTCTCCTTCAACTATCAAACCGATTGACCCCTTGGGGTACCAATAATCTTCAATATCGATCATATGGATGCCCCCACCTTTATGGTTAGGCAGAGGGTTGTTGAGGACCAAGACCTTTTATATAATGATCCTATTTTCAATCAGATTCTGAATCTTGTCTTTAAACGAGCTACACTCGTCGATGGTATGGCTTTTCATCCCAGAATGGAATGCGCAAGTCTTGGAGGGTAGGTGGTGATGGGTAGTGAGAAGGTTGGGAGTTATATATTTGGTATACAGGTGTGGGTGGGGAATATCTGGGTAAGGAAGGTTGATATGTGGGTGGTGGAGATGATTGGTATGCAGGTGGTGGAATTTGGTAAGTGGTGATGGTGCTTGGTAGTTTAGGGTAGGTTGATATGTGAGTGGAGCTGAGGGATAGGCTTGGTACTTCATAGGGGAGTTGTTCCTTTGCGCAAACATCACAGAATTTACATCCGTTTTCTTTGACAAGCCACCAGACTGTAAATCCTTGCTGGTAGCCTGCAATGCCTCAGGTTAGTGACCTTACCATTTTTGATGCCTTCTTCGATCCTTTTTCCCAACTTGATTATGTCGGAGAACTTTTGGCCCTCTATTAGCATCAACCTCTTGTAGTACTGCGGATCCTCAGCACAAACGAAGAACCTGCTTATTTGTTCTTCCTCCAAGGCCGGTCTGACCTTAGCAGGTTCTGACCTCCAACGAGTAGCATACTCGCGAAAGGTCTCTGTGGGCTTCGTCTTGAGATTCTGAATATAGAACACATCAGGTGCGTTCTTAGTGTAGAACCTAAACCGATCCATATAGTCAGATGCCATCTTCATCTCTACCATACCTCTACCAACTAGTCTATTTCCTTGCATCCTAGCTAATATACCATAATAAAGCATCACCCTTCAAACTCCTCATGATCAGCTTTATGCGGATCTTCTCATCCCTTCCGACTCCTACTAACTTGTTACAATACATTCTCAAGTGGACCCTGGGATCACCTGTACCATCGAACATCTCAAGCTGGGGAGGTTTGTACCCCTCCGGGAGCTCAATATCTGCCTGAACACAGAGATCTTTGTAATTCAGCCCTTCGACACCCTTGTTCCCTTCAAAACCTTGAATCCGGCTAGATAACTTCTTGATCTCAAAGGCCAAATTCTGAATGAAGGAGCTCTTATCATTTGACTCGGCTGCACTGGTGATTGGCTAACTGTAGTGCGGCTTAGTATCCACAAAGATTGGAGTGTTATGGTCTTTTGTGGTGTTTTGCGGTTCAGGAATGAGCAGTGGAGTGTTATGAGTGGGTTGCATTGGAGGTTGTGGGATGTTTTGTGGAGGTGCGGGGTACTGGGTGTTAACATTGGGAGCAGCAAGAGTGATTGACAGGCTCGCCATGTTTCTAACTTGGTCGAATTCATCTCGAAATCTTAGCAAAGTTCGCTCCAGATGAGCAGTAGTCTCAGCATTCTGAGAAATTTCCTCAAGTTTCTTTCTAGCGCTTGTATCTCCAATTTTCCCTTTATTCCTGTTTCTGGTATGACTTAAAGGAGGAGGAGGTGGAGGACCCTTGGATTTTGTGGTATGCTGATGGTTTCAGAATGCACGAACTAACCTTTGGGGAGGGGAATAAAAAATATAAGAAAAACAAAAAGGTAAACAGTTAGTATGGTTCTGATAAAATAATATTGCGATATTTAAACATGTTATGCAATAGTATACGTCATTTCCTAATTTGGGTTTCTCGTTGTGTCCGAGGAAGGCCTAGAGACAAATTAAATTTGGAGAACTTTATAATGCCAAACGCCTCATTTTATTGATAAAAACAAATGAGTCTTAAAATACTAAATGACAAAAGATATCACTAACGGCCAGTGGCCTTATTACATTAAGAAAATAGAAGAATAAAATCCTAACTACTTGGTCCCAGAAGGACCTTCCCCAGATTCGGTACTCTTGCCTCCCTCGTACAGCTGAATCAACTCGCGCATTCCTAACAACAGATAAACTGAGCCAGATGTCCATCTGCACTTCTTTCAGCATTCTGGCAATCCTCAATTCTTTTCAAGAACTTCCCTTCCAACTCTACCATACCTCGCTCGAGATATCCCAAATGGTTGTTGGCGTTAACAACCATATCCTTCCACTCGTTAATCAGCTTCTCGTGGGCTTCCTGTATTTCCCTATATTCATTCTCACATTCTTGCATCCTCTTGCACAGTTGATTGTATTTAACTTGCGCTTCAATTTTCTCGTCAATAATCCTATAACCGTGATGAATCCTGGATGACCCAAACCAATGTGAACATCTTCCAGTCAACCTGTGTAGTGCGGCACACACTCAGCACGATACCTATCTGGTTCAATAGAATCCCTTTTTAAGACTAGCTTGCAGTGCCACATATGCTGAGCGTGGCGCCTGTGCGGGCTATCACCATCTTGAAAGTTAGCCCTGAAATGACTCATTTTCTATATCCTCGGTATGATTTGTTTCCTTCCAGGTTGCCTCATGACTCGGAGGGGGACAGAAGGATGAGTTCCCCTCAGACCAATGAGAATGAGGAATGTTGCGTCTCAAGAATGGATAACGAACCCCATGTTAGGAACCACTCCAACATCCACTGAACTTGCTCTTCTTTTAGATTTTCGAACAACTCTACCCATCCACTGGCATCCTCTGGCTGAGTGAACATGTTGTGCATGAAGTTCATTCGCTTTGGGTGATGAAAAGAGATATGGTCATCCCAATCCGTATGTATGATTTCCTGTCTATAGTGGCCTTTCCGAAGGTGTTCTATGAACCAAAGTTGGAGTAGCAGATACAACCCTAGAAATGTGGATCCCCTTAATAACAATTTCCCAAGGCTCGATAGATTTCAGTGATGATCATGGGTACTATGCTAAAATACTGCCCGTCGATTCCTTCCATTAAGGTCTTGGTCACCATGGCTAGTTTACTATGGATCCTAGACTTCTTCATAGGGAAAATTATCATGCCCAAGAAGCAACATGAACACAAAGACCATTCT
Organism: Nicotiana benthamiana; assembly: GCA_034376525.1. Taxonomy (NCBI): domain Eukaryota; kingdom Viridiplantae; phylum Streptophyta; class Magnoliopsida; order Solanales; family Solanaceae; genus Nicotiana; species Nicotiana benthamiana. Next base: position 62,219,106 of record CM067323.1, read on the forward strand.
ATGTATATGTCGTACAAGAAGTCAAATGGTATGTAGGAGTCCTTCAAGCAAGAAAGGTCGTGATTTTTATTGAGTACCATCATCTTAAGAAAGCCTCTACTTTTGCGGTTCTCCGGCATAAGCAAACCCGGAGTCTCCCAAAGAATACCAGCTTGGCCTCCTATCTCTTCTAGCCAAGGGGTCATTTCCAAGTCTCCGAAACGGAATACTGGTCGACTACTATCCCAAAACAAAGTGGTAGCCTCAATGATCTTATTGTTGGGATGGATTTCCAGAAGTGAGGACAAATTCCCTAAGTACTTGCGGACAGGGGTTTGGTCGCTGCCATGAAGATCTTCCCACCATCTTAGCAACCTTGGGTGAATGTTGGATACCATACCGAATCTGCGGATCTTGTGCCTCATTTTCTGCAAAACAAAGTGTTAGGCCCTTAACCCCACCAGACTCGGCTATTTAAATCAATAATTAGCAAAAGGCATTTAGTTCTCCAAATAAATGCACACAACGTGAAGGCGTCCCTTTGGGTTTCAGGAAACCCCATGGCCTTGGTTTAGTCTATCTTAATGAGTTATTATGTGGACAAAATAACTGACTTGGCTAGGCTTGACCATGATGCATGAACAAATTAATGGAATGAGGTTTCTACTTTTGAAGTGATAGACAAGGTACCGTTGAGCGGACAACTCAAGAGGGAAAGGCTTGGAACCGTCGACTACACCGTTGATTGACTAGTTTCACCGCAAATATGCCTTTGTCACATTTAGGGGGTTTATAATATCGGAAGGGCGCAACCACTCATTATAAGCATTGCTATAGGATTTGTTTTGGCATGAGTGGAATATGATGTTGAGGAATGCAGTTACAATAATGAAACAAATTACACATATTTTCACATTCATAAGATAAATGATTACAGTGATTGCTCGAAATTACAACAGTATTGAAATAAAACAATAAAGAAGGCAATTTAAGGAAAGAAAAGACATGAAAAGACAAGTTAGTAATTATGATTTAATAACAAAGGACAAAAAATAAATGCAATCAAGTAAGCGATAAATTCCCAAAAACAAGTAATGAAAAGCCTAAAGCATTCCCCAGCAGAGTCGCCATGCTGTCGACGCCCTTTTTTCTCAAGGAAAGAAATCGGGTTTACGACATTATGGGTGGAATGACTCTTTTATCCCCTTTCGGGGAATGTGGGCTATGGAGTTTGGAGAGTCACCACCTAATGATTATAGTGCATTAGGACACTTTTAGAGAAATGAGGATGGGTTTGAAAGAAAACCAGAGTTCGGGTAAGGGCTTGAGATTAGCTCGAGCGGAAGGTGTTAGGCACCCCTCAAGATCAACTAGTGTGGTTCCCGACCTTGCTTAGTTGTGACTATAAGAAAAGTGAGAGTGGACAAGCAAAGTTTTCACACGGAAATATTGACAAATTGGAAATTTTTGAAAGAAGAAAGGCACAAGTGAAAAGAGAACTTGGTTTGAAGAAAACATTTAAATAAAGGAAACGCAAGAGAATAAGGGGTCCTAGGTTTAATTATAATATGGATGATTCGGTGCAATATCCAGCAATCATCCTCACAAGAGATATTGGTGCACCTTCATCATCTCCATATTCTACCTTTCCTACCCCATTAAGGTATTTAAACGCGATTAGTCTCGTTTACTTATTGCATGTTAATACCCGTCCCGACCTATCAGTCTCGGGGTATTTGGACATCTAATCCTAGGAGGAAGAAGGGGGATAGAGGCATATATGGAGTTTAAAAGGATAAAATACTAAGGCATCAGTCAAAGCAAATAACAAATAAGTGGGGGGGGGGGGGTATAAAGAAAACACTCAAAGGGTCATACAAACCCCGTAGATCACAATAGTATTAAGTTTAGCATGACTTGTACGTACTGATTTGGTCTTTAATTAAGGAAATTAAAAGGCGGACAAATCAGTTTAACTCATAAAGTTGGATAAAAAGTCTGCATCAAGCCCCTCGGGTCTGATTTGTTAGTTATTGAGGTCTTAATGCAGAAGAGTTAAAATAAATTAAAATTGCAGTAAATTTGTAAATGGATTTGAAATCAGCAGACCGTTTGAGTAGAAAAAAAATGCAGAAGAGTTACGAAAGATTTTTAGAGGCAGGAATGTCTTAAGAAAAGAGTGAATTACAGAACTATTTAAAGACAATTTCAGGGACTGAGTAAAACATTTAGGCAGAATGTTTAAAAGATGCAGATATGAAGAGTTAAAAAAATACTAGTCTACAAGAGTTTTTATGGAAAATGGTGTATTAGGACATTAAAGGGCCAATTAACGGACTGTTACTGTTTAAAGCGAATCCGACAAGTTGACACAAAATCTTATAGGCATGATATCTATACCTGATTTCAAATGATTCATTATGGTTTTTGGAACATTAAGGGACTGAATAATTAATTAACCTACTGTTTGCCTACCGTTTTATGTGTTTCCTATAGGCATGATTTCTATATGCTTACAATGCAAAGTCCTACAGACATGATCTCTAAACGATTTGCAATATCAAAACCCTATATGCATGGTTTCTAAACAATTTGCATCATTAAAGTCCTATTGGCATGGTGTCTAGATGATTTGCAATATCAAAGTCCTATAGGCATGGTTACTAGATGATTGAAGCATGAAAGATCCTGTAGGCATGATTTCTATATGACATGCAATATTAGAATCTTACAGGCACGGTATTTAGATGATTAAAGCATAAAAGATCCTATAGACATGATTTTTACCCATTGACTTATGCAAGCAATATAAACCCATATCTCACCCTTTACTAAAATTTTCCGAGTTTTATTACATAGTTATTACAAAACTGGAAAGAAAAGGACTGAAATAAGTACATCAAAACTAAATCCAGACCCGAGGAGGCTCAATGAAACCTTCAATATCCAACACATGTGTTTCACCAAATCCGAATTCCAGATTCCAAGGCCTTCTCTTAGAGTGTTTCAAAGATCCAACGGCTTTCAGGAAGCCCAGGCAATGCTTACACCCTAATTGAATGTGGTAACAGAGTAGTGCAATGTGTGGAATTACTAGCCCTTAGGCATCCAAGTTCAGAGGGAACTCTAGGGTCCCAAAGCAGGGCTTACCAAAGGGGGGCAGAACTTAAAGAACTAAGAATAAGTGTGAAGTGAGGGGGACTAGAGAAAACCAAAGCAAATGGTGGTCATACCCAACCATGGGTAAGATTGGCACACCCCTGACCCTTCACTTGGTTTTACACAGATAAAGAGCAGACATTAAAAGTCAGAAAGGAGGCATGGGTGGTGATTAGGACACCTCTGAACCCTAGTCAAGGCTCAACATATAAAGGGGAGAAGGGAATGGGACCGATTTGAGTAAATGGCCCAAAAGGACTTGGTCCCCGGTCATGGGTAGCAATGGGATGCTACCCTAACCTAGAACAATACTCATACATAAAGGGGTCAGGGGGAAAGGGTTCACATGGAAAAACCTCAAGTAACAGAATTTAAAGATGCAGAAACATGAAGAATGAACATAACAGACTAAAACTCAGTTACGTAGTGCGAGAAAGCTGATCATATAGTGAGGGACATGCAAAAAAGTAGAATTAAACACATAGTTGTGGAGAGTGTTTAACATAAAGGGACATACCAGTTGCAACTTTCAAACAGTAGAACAAACAAAGAAAGAAAAACAACCAGGAAATCTTCTGCAAACACTTGAGAAAATCAAGAGAGATTCCAAAGTCTAGCCTTGGCTTTCAGCCACCTAGTCAGAACAATAGCACACGCAATAGTAAAGAAGAGAGAGCTTTGAGTATGTGTGTGTTTTCGAACTTAGTTGTTTGTCTGTTTAAAGAAAAAGAGTGAGGCATTTACAGTTAAAAACAGACAAGTAAACAAGGCAAGAAATAGTTCAGTATCAATCATAATAAATTAGGAGAAGAAAACTCCTTTAATTAAGGAGTTCGAATCTGAATGGGAGAGGGTAGATTTTTTATTTAAGGAAAGAAAATCAAGAACACATTGTGTAGTAAAAGGGTAAATGTATAAGGGTAACTTTTAAAAGTATACAGTTAAGAATAAAATCAATTAACACATATTAAATTAAGGCATTAAGGATTCATACTTAATAATGAACTAAGTCAGAAAACTGGTCCACATTAAGCAAGAAAAAATTCAAATATGCTCACATAATGGTGATATGAAATCAATCCCAAAAAATTAGGGTTATTTTGAGAGGAAAAGGTCTGACTATAAAGGATGCATAAGCTTAAACATGCATAGGCTATAATTAAACAAACATAGTGGTCATGCAATCAAAGTAGAAGAACATAGCTATGCGAGAAATCAGAGGGTCTTGCAAAGCTTAGTAAGAATCAGAGAACATGAGACGAATTTATAGCTTAGGGTTTTCTGAAATTAGACAGGAAACAACACAAGAATCAAAACAATCGTAATCAAAGGGTTGAAAACCCCCAAAATTTAAGGGTTTTCCCCCACAGCTTACATGCAAAGGCGAAGCATAAAAAACAAGCAAAATAAACTCAGAAAAAACCCAAAGAACACTGACAATTCATGGAAGCAAACACAACAAAAGAAATCACTAGAAACCTTAGGAGTAAAATATAGTAAAGAAAATACACAGAAATTATGGTAAAAACATTTAAGAGTTACAGTAGGGCGAACTAATGTAAGAAATCACAATAGGATAAATAAAAATCAAGGAAACCTTAGGTTCGAGAAGACAAACTGTTTTGAAAGAAAAAATCAGAAAAGATGTAAGAACAACTTTGAAAATCTCAGAAATAACACAGATTTAAGGTAAATCTTGAGAAGAACAAGAAAACCTTGAAAATGGCTTAGGGTTTCAGAGAAACCCTAGAAAAATGAGAAAGACTTGAAAAATGAGAAAGGCCTGGAAATGGATGGTCCGAATCAGAGATGATCTCGCAAGGCTAGGATACGTCGGAGATGTCCATAGAACTTGAATCGGAGGGATTCTGAGCCAGGGTCTTCAAAGTTGGACCTTGAAACTTCAAGTAAAAGGAGTACAAGGGCACCAGGGGGTGAGTACAGGCCACCTATGGCCTGAGATGCCATGGTTTCTAGCGAGATATAGGGTTTCAGAGATAAGTTTGGAGGATTTAAGAACGAAAGGGTTTCAGGTGTGGCTATTTGTGAGAAGTGATTAGCGTTTGGGGGTTGGGCTGAATTAAAAAGGAAAGGGCAATCGTGGACCGTTGATTAAAATAATCAACGGCCACGATTTAAAATAGGGTCCGAGCGGGTTTATTTAATTGGGTATGGGTCATATATGAAATGAAATCGGGTCATTTAATTAGGAGGTAAATTGGGACTGAAATTAGGTTATATTTGCAAGCAAAAGAGGCTATAATTTAAATAGCCAATTTTCCAATTTTGAATTTATAAAAAAATAATAAAAGCTGTTTAAAATCAAATTAAAAATATTAACTTAATAAAAAATATGTAAGTATTAGTTTAAAAATATTGGGAATGATTTTTTTGTTTAAAAATTCCATTAGATCGGAAATTAGGCTAAAATTACAATTTCATGCAATTTTAGTTTAAAAATACTAAACGGACTTGTAAAATTTTGTAAAAATTATGTGAATTATATTTTTATGTAAATTTGTGAAATAATAAATTATTCACCAAAATGACAAGTTTTAGAATAATTATTGGATTTTATAGTATAAAATAGGCCATAAATTGATTTTTAAAAATCTTTAAAAATTTGAAAAAAATACCAAACCTTTGGGGATGCTTGTATATGCATATACATGCTATTTTGAAAATATTTTGAGTATAAAAATAAATAAGAAGAAATTAGATATCAACAACTCCTATATAAGGATAAAGAATTTCTTTTGTAAGGATGAATTACGATTACTACTGAAATAAATTCTATTACTCTCTATTTTATCAATTTCAAGCCTTGATTTTAGGAATTGTTTGTCAACTCACTCCTTAATTCTTTTTGTCAATTTTTCCATCGCTTTTATTATTTTCCTAAAAGATTATTGTAAAAGTGAAGTAAAATTTAGTTATCAATAACCTATTTTCTTCTAAATATAGATTTTGACTGAGAAATTTATTTTTTGGTTAAACACTTATAATATCACTCCATTTTCTCTAATTTTAATTTTGAGTTATTTGTTAAATGAATGGGCAAATTCGTAATTCTAAAAATGTTCTCCAATATAATCGTATATTTGAAGCGGGATTAGAATTTTATCGAATCTGTCACAATACCCTCATAACTAGCATCATCTAACTATATTGTACTCGGTCTCCATCTATAATCCAATATCCAGTCGACGAAACAAAGGAATTCTTCTAGAGATTTGAGAATTCTTTTAGAAAGCATAATTCTTCAATATCTTCGTCAGCCACTTTGAGCACTTCAACATAATTTTGCTATTTACTTTCTACTATAGAGTATGGAGTTAAGGACTCTAGAAACTCAGAATGCGTCTGTATTTTTAAGAAGGGGCAGCCGAATATATAAAGCATTTCGTATTCACGTAGGGTCCAGAAAAGAGTCGCACTTCAAAGATGTAAGGTGAACAGTGTATTCAAATACAAATAGTAGTAATTGTTTTCATGGTTCGAATCAATAATCCGTAGGCCAGACTAACAAATATTTTTTCTCTTTTTGCTTTTTTCTAATAAAGCAGGCACTTGTCGAAAGCAACAATATAGTCAAATACCACTCGTTACACAGTTTGAATATTATACTACACATTTGATATAGCCTCAAAGAACTAAATTCTACTGCGATTTTACGAAGTTAGTTTTGTAGTGATGTCGTATAACTTGAATTGCTTTGTAATCCTAGATAAACTTTGGCAAGTGCATGTATATATTATGCTTAAAGCAACAACAAATATCATTTGTCTTGACTTACAATAGTTAAATTTTGTGAAATCTAACCATTAGAGACACATACTTCATACTTGAATCTCATGTGAAAATAAAATATTTCCTTACCCAAAAGTGCATCTTAATTAGGTACCAAACTTGGCATGTAGATATATGATGCGTGTAAGCAATTGAGAGGGGGGAAAAGGGACCCAATTAGTTCATCATTTAATGCATAAATTCTGGACAAATTCAAACACAAATTAAAGCAACTTTGAGTCTTTGATAACATGTTGAAGAGAATTTGCAACCCAACTTGGTATTTAATAAACAATCTCAATTAGTAGCTCTTTTCAAATAATTAATTCATCATTTCCTCTGTCATATATATCAAATTAAACTTTCTGAGTTTCACTTTGGCATAATCAATGAATGGAAAAACAAATGTCATTTGCTCTTTGATTCTTTGAAAACAAAAGAAAGATGAGCTTTCCCTGATTTCAAGAATTCTTTACTCTGCCAATAAAGCAAGTAGTGATTATTACTCCTTTCTTTCAGAATATTAGTGTAGTTATTTTAATAAAACTGAATTTGTATCAATTAATAAACAAATAGAACAATCCTACGTAGAAAGGAAAACGATTAACCATTGATGCCTTAATTAAACACACGTGATCATCGATCGATGGACGGGGATTGCGTCAACGGTGAAACCAGTCTAACCTAAAGTCAATGTTTTCTTTCTTTTGACGACGAGTCTTAATTGATTGACATTAGAAATGGATTCAAAAAAAAAAAGAAGAAGCATAGTATAAAATAGGAGACATTAGGATTCCCTGAGCCGAGGGTCGATTGGAAACAATTTCTTTGCCCTTTCGAGTAAGGCCTATATATATATTACCCTCCGTATACCCCACTTTATAGGACTACAATGAATAGTTATTATTGTTGTTGTAGGATAGAATGATCAATTAGTGAAAGTACATGTGCAATTCCAAAGAGGGGCCTTTTGATAAAGTAAAAGATATGATGGGATTAGGAATTAGATCCTTTTTTAAACCTAGGAATATATATCCTTACCCTCTTTTTTAAAAGGTGAAGAAAACCTTTGTCTCTTTTCTTCTCTCTTTTGTGCTTAAAACATTAAATGAATCCGTGATAAATGAAATTTTGATACCGAAAAGGGCTCTCTAATACCTATCAATAATAATTTTTAGTCTTTTGAGCACTGTTTGGCTCAGAAGTTATTGATACACTTTGTAAGCTTAAAAATAATCAATAATAAACAAGGGTAAATTGTAATAAAATATAATATGACCTAGAGATTCGAAGGACGAATATTGTTATTATAGATCTGAGAGATGAAAAAGTGGTATAAACTTAAGAGAGAAGTAATCGGTAGAGATAGAAACAAAGATAGAGAGAGATAAGAGTTGTATTATTCGAGAATAATCCTGCTCCTTTTACAATGTTAAGGTCTCCTTTATATAACAGGAGACCTTCCTTGAAATAATCAAAATGGTAAAAAAGTAGGTAACATCCTCTGAGTGGAGACGCTGAGTCTTTAAGTGATGTCGCCTTTGTCACCACGTCCAAGTCATGTCCTTATTTTAGTCGACGTATGCTCGAGGATGTACCCATCATTGTAGAGATATCTAGGGTCAAATTTTATCCTGTACAGTTAGTCTCTCCGCTCGTTGGAGGCGCATTCGATGGGCGTCTCCAATAGACAGAATTGCAGACCTCGTCTTTGGAGCATTTGACCTCGCACTCAAGCGGAAACAGGAACAACGTGACTTGCCCGACGTTATTGATCTGTTGATGTGTGATTTCCTTTTTAAACCCTCATTTTGGAGGTGGAGAGGAGCCGGCACGAACAAAGGAAGGCGGCCACCTTCAACAAAATAGTGAAGAAGTACAAACAATGCCATGCCAAGCATCAGGCGTTGGCAGATGTGTTCAAACAAGACCCTCAGTTTTGAGTATTCCGTGAGGGCCTTGAACAATCAGAGGCTTAGTTGAAATGGAGGATGGCCGAGTTGGAGGAGGTCGATGAGAAACTGATGGCTGCTTTGGCTCGGAACTTCGAGCTAGAGACTCTCCTTCAGTCAAAAGAAAAGAAGTTAAAATTAGCAGCGGGGTAACGGCGGAGGCGGCTCAATTGGAAACCAGAGTCGCTGCCTTGACCGTCGATCTCGACAGCAAGGCGGCTGAGATTGAGGTCCTCAAGCGGACCGCTTTGTCAAAGCCCGAAGATGATGCGCAGCGTGAAGCGCATGAAATGTGGGTGTACGCCGAAGCCCGATTGGTTGTACTCGAGGATTAATTATCCACGGGCCAAGCCACTGAGGTGGAGGTTCAATAATAGCGGCGCGTAACCCACGTTGCTCGTGAAACTTCTGGGTATAGTTCCGACTCTCCCCATCAGGCAGGCTATATCTCTGAAGACGTCAACCGTCTAGAATCCGATTCTTGGATTTCTAAGGCTTACCAACCCGAGGGCGGCGACGGACAAGATTGCGGTCAAGCGGGGGATAATGAGCAAAGTGGTGGCCACGCAGAAGGTGACGGGCAAGGCGCGAAACTCCTTAGGACTTGTGTATATTTTTGTTTTCCTGTATTTTGAAATGTAAAGAGGAGCTTTTGTAAGGTCGGATGTACATGCATTTTTGAATGATAATGAAAGGCATACTTTTGCTGCCACTACTTTATTTTTGGTATCTCGTCTCGTAGAGCGGGCACTTACTTTATTTATCATGGCCGAACTGGGTCGACGATCGGTGATGGTGGCCTTGGTCAAAATAATATTGATGGCCACATCCACATAGTGTCAATGACCTTAACCATATGAGTGACTTCGACTATCGTTGAATCACTTGCTTGCCGTAGTCGAACTAGGTCGATGGTTGACAATATTATGGCCTTAGCCATAGTATTTTCCATGGCCTTAGCCATTTCGCATTAATGGCCTCAACCATATGAGGGAATTTGAGTGTCATCACATTATTTGCTTGCCGTGGTCGAACTGGGTCAACGGTTGACAACATTATGGCCTTATCCACAATATTGTCGATGGCCTTGGCCATTTCACGTTGGTAGCCTTAGCCATATGAGTGACTTTGACTATTGTCGAATCACTTGCTTGTCGTAGTCGAACTGGTTCGACGGTCAACGGCGATGGCCTTAGCCATAATAATGTCAATGGCCTTAGCCATTTCGCATTAATGGCCTTAGCCATATGAGTGACTTCGACTTTCTTCAAATCGCTTGCTTGTCGTAATCGGACTGGGTCGACGGTTGACGGCAATGGCCTTAGCCATGATACTGTTAATGGCCTTAGCCATTTTGCGTTGATAGCCTTAGCCATATGAGTGACTTTGACTGTCGTCAAATCACTTGCTTGTCGTAGTCGAACTGGGTTTGACGGTTGACGGCGATGGCCTTAGTCATTTCGCATTGATGGCCTTAGCCATCTGAGTGACTTTGATTGTCGGCGAATCACTTGCTTGTCGTAGTCGAACTGAGTCGACGGTTGATGGCGATGGCCTTAGCTATAATACTGTCAATGGCCTTAGCCATTTCGTATTGATGGCCTTTTCCATATGAGTGACTTCGATTGTCGTCAAATCACTTGCTTCCCGTAGTCGAACTGGGTCGACGGTTGATGGCGATGGCCTAACCATGATACCTTGCAGATGGCCTCAGCCATTTATACTTTGGAGATGGCTGTAGCCGTATGCACGTTGGAAATGGCCTTAGCTGTTTATACACTGAAGATGGCCTTAGCCATTTGGTACATTGGAGATGGCCGTAGCCGTTTATACGTTGGAGATGGCCTTAGTCGTTTATACACTGAAGATGGTCTTAACCGTTTGATACATTGGAGAAGGTCGTAGCCGTTTATATGTTGGAGATGTCCTTAGCCGTTTATACACCGAAGATGGCCTTATCCATTTGGTACATTGGAGATAGCCTTAGCCGTTTATACACTAGCGAACGTACTTTGCAGCCTCTTTCTTCATAGTGGGCCAGTAATAGCCGGCCCGTATTATGCAGCGTACGAGGGCGTAGTTACTTGTGTAGGCGCCACAACGACCTTCGTGTACCTCTTCGAGTACTGGTTTTGTTTGGTGCGGCCGTAGGCACTTGTTCAGGGGTCCGCCAAATGTTCTTTTATAGAGCTCGTGATTTATCAGGCAATATCGGCCGGCCTATACACGGATCTTATTTGCTTCTTTTTTGTCGAGTGGGAGTGTCCCATCCTGCAAATTTTTTGCGCAAGTACCAAGTCAAATTTAAAGAGAGTACCTCAATGTGATCAATGGCTGAAAGAAGGAGGGTGACCATGCTTTCTTTGTTGAAGTTTTTAGTTGCGGCGACCAATTTTTGCTAAACCATCTGCTTCAACGTTCCGTGCTCGCGGAATTTGTTTGAAGCGGCACTCGTTGAATTTATCCATTAATTTGTGGATTTCCGACTGGTATTTTTGCAATCTCTGCTCCTTGATTGGTAAGTCTCACTGACCTGGTTCACTACGAGTTGGGAATCACAGTGGAGAACGAGTCGGCGAGCCCCATATTTGATGGCTAGCTTTATGCCTTCAATAATAGCCTCGTACTTGGCCTCATTTTTAGTCATTTTGGGAGATCGTATGGACTGGCGAATAGTTTTACTCGTGGGGGGCTGGATAGCGAGTCCCAGTCCCGATCCTGAAGCATTAGTGTCCTCGTCGGTGTAGATGGCCCATAGGTCAGTGTTAGAGGGGGCACAATGTGCCTCTAGTTCCGTCTCTCGTAGTATCTCTGCGCTGAAATCAGCTACAAAGTCGGCAAGTACTTGCGACTTGATGGCCTTTCTTGAGTGATATGAAATATCGTGCTCACTAGGCTCTATGACCCATCTGCCGAGCCTTCCCGATAATTTGGAGTTATGTAGGACACTTCTCAGGGGGGAGGTCGTTACTAATTTTATGGGATGGCACTGAAAATAGGGTCGGAGCTTTCGTGAAGCTGCAATCAGAGCCAGAGCTAACTTTTCAAGGTGTGGATACCCTGTTTCGCAGTCCACTAAGGTTTTGCTAATATAGGAAATTAGATATTGCATACCTTAGTTTTCGTGGACCAAGACTGCGCTAACGGTGACCTCGGATACGGCCAGATACACCAGCAAGGGCTCGTCTGGATTTTCTTTGGCTAGCAATAGAGCCGAAGATAGATATGCTTTCAATTTTTTCAGGGGTTCGACGCATTCTTCATTCCACTGTAACCCATTGTCATTTTTCAGCACATTGAATAATTTATGGCACATGTCGGAGGATCGGGAGATGAACCTGGATAAAGCATCTATTCGCCTCGTCAGCTTTTGTACCTGTTTTTTGCTATTCAAAATCTCAGGTATGACGTCTATCGCCTTGATCTAGTATAGGTTGACCTCGATGTCTCTTTGTTATACAATAAATTCTAAGAATTTCCCTGAGGCTATGCCGAAGGCGCATTTCTCGAGGTTCAGCTTCATTCTGTACCTTCTCAATATTTTGAAGGCTTATTTCAGATGGTCGATGTGGTCCTCTTTCATTGTCGACTTCACCAGCATATCGTCGACATAGACTTCCATAGTTTTACCGAGATGTTCTTTGAACATGTTAGTGACCAATATTTGGTACGTAGCCCTGCAATTTGGACCACGAAGGGCATTACTTTGTAGAAATATGTTCCTTGGTGTGTGATGAAAGTCGTTTCTCCTTATCCTCCTCAGCCATCATGATTTGATTGTAGCCAGAGTAGGCGTCTAGGAAACTCAACATTTCGTGTCCTGCTGTGGCGCCGATTAACTGGTTGATGTGGTGAAGTAGGAACGAATCCTTAGGGCATGCCTTCTTCAGATTGGTGAAATCCACACGCATTCTCCACTTCCCATTTTTCTTTTTGACGATGACGACATTGGCGACCCACTAGGAGTACTTCGATTCTTTGATGGAACCATTGGCCAGTAACTTATCTACTTCCTCGCTGGCCACTTCATTGATAGTGGCGTTGAACTTTCTTCTTATTTGTCACACGAGCGGGTGTAATGGATCAACATTCAGCCTGTGGGTGGCGATGTCTCGCGGGATCCCTGACATATCTGAATGGGAAAAAAGAATAAATTTGCATGGTTAGGTAGGAATTCACAATACTTTCTTGGGGTGGTAAGGTTGTGCCCGATATAGGCCCTATTTGAAGGGTTGGTGTCATCTAGTTGGATTGGATCGAGATCTTCGACCGTTTCTCTACAGGCCTCCGCGGTGTCGGGATCTCTAATGGCGTCTGTTACTGGACTGACCTTAGTCCCCGACACGGCTGATTGCTACGCTTCTGCACTTGCCCCCTTTAGTTATTTGGTGTGGGTGCAGTCTTGAGCTATTTTGTAGCATTCCTATGCGGTGCGCGGCTAGCCTCGAATGCTGAATACTCCCCATGGGTTAGGGAATTTGATCACTTCGTAAAAGCTTGAGGGGACCGCTCTCATGACATGTATCCATGGGCGTCCTATGATGGCGTTGTACGTCGTTTCCTGGTTCATCACCTAGAAAGTTGTTTCCAGCATGACTCCTCCTACTAAAACTGGCAGTGGTATTTCTCTGGATGTCTATTCCACTGTATTGCTAAAACTAGTTAGTATTATGCAGCGCGGTATTATCTTATCCTCGAGTCCCATTTGCACGAGGAACCTCAGATGGATAATACAGGCGCCACTTCCGTCGTCAACTATGATTCTTTTAACATCCATATCGGCGATACGTAAAGTGATAACTAAAGCGTCATAATGAAAGAAAGACAAACCGTCGGCATCAAACTTATCGAAGGTGATACTATATTCGAAGTCGTCATAACGATCATGGATGATGGTCCATTTTAGCGTGCGCATGGTGGTGAACTTGAAGTGATTGATCGCTAAGTCGTCGCCGCCTCCGACGATCATATTTATCGTGCATGCTAGGGAAGGCAGCTTCGGTGGCCTGTGGGGTTGTTCCTGTCCGCGTGCAAAGTTGGATTTCCCATTTTCACTGAGCAACTCCCTCTAGTATCCCTGGTTCAGCATTCTGACTACCTCTTGTCGTAGACCTGTGCAATCTTCGGTCTAGTGCCACCGTCCCTAATGGAACTCACAAAGGACGTTTTATTTCCTTTTGGTAGGTCTGATTTCATCTTTTGCGGCCACTGTACTTTGGTGCCTAGCTTCTCGAGGGCGTACACTATTTTTGAAGGAGACACACAAAAGTTATGGGTGGATAATAAATGGCGCGTACCTCTTTCATTTTGGAGCGGGGCGACGTGTCGCTATAGTACGTCTGTATGCCTGGGTGGAGGTAGATGGGAGGATCTGATGTAAGGTTGATGTCAAACTTTATTGAGGCGTGAGAGTTGTTCTCGCCGACCCTCATTGTGTCGATCCCTCCTTATTTCTGAGTGAATCGTTGTTAACCGTTGAATTGGCCCTTTAAGATCATCCTCGTCCGCTCGTACCTCCGCACAGTAGGCGTTGTGGATTTCCTCCCATATGGTAGGGGGAAATTTCATAAGGCGACTCAGCAACTTCTTAGTTGCCCTCGAACCGTCCCTATTTAGCCCGTTCTGGAAAGCGGCGACTGTACCTTCTGATACGTTTGGTAGACTCATCCTTACCCTGTTAAACCTGGCCAGGAAGTCCCTGAGTCCCTCTCTTGTGGTTTTCCTTGCGACGAAGATTTTGTTGACCCTTGCTTCCACTTTCTTTGCACATGCATAGGTGGTGATGAACTTATCCACCATTTCTTCGAACGTTGATATTGCACTAGCTGGTAGCTGAGAGTACCACGTTAGGGTCCCTCCGGTCAATGTCTTGCTGAACTTCTTCAGCAGCATCGATGGTACCTGTTCTTTTGATAGGTCGTTGCCCTTCACCGCAGTGACATAGTGGACCAGATGGTCCTCAGGATCTATGGTTCCATCGTATACACTTAAGTAAGGCGACATTTTGAAGGTTTTTGGGATGGAGTGCGGGGCAGTTCCTTCGGTATATGGTTGTTCAACGAACCTCCCCACGTCGTGTTTTGGTAGAAACTTGGGAGCACCGGGGATATTGTCTACCCTCTCTTAATGCTCCTTCATTTGGTACCGGGGTGCTTTGTCTTCATTTTGCATTTCTTCCATTTTCTTAAGGATGGCTGTGAGTGTGCCATCGTTGGTTCGCACATCAACGAGTTCGTCATTTGCTCGTATAACTTCGGGTTCACCCATGGCGGCGGTGATCCCTACTGTTGGTGTACACCTGAGGTTACTTTGTGGTGACTTCTCAACCAAGCCACTTAGGGTACTTGTTAGCCGTTCTACCAGTTGCTTCATGGCCACCGAGGGTGCTTCCTTAGCAGCAGATGTTGAAGCTCCTTTTTCAAGCAAGATCGTTAGATCCTCAGATAGGGGAGGCAAGATCTCTGCACCTGGGGTGGTGCTAGGGGTTGTATTCAAGATTCCTTCGTCATCGACCTCGTTGAGAGAACCCAACAGGTTGGTTGTAACACCCACTATTGTTTTTATTCTTGCATTGTTTTCGGACATCTTTTGTTTTTGTGTGGTGTAGAGAATGGTTGTCGTTTGTTCTCTAGGTGCAAACTATGATTTTGATTCTCGAAATCCCCACAGACGGAGCCAAATTGTTTGGCTCAAAAGTTATTGATACACTTTGTAAGTTTAGAAACAATAAAAAATAAACGAGGGCAAATCGTAATCAAATATAATATGACCTAGAGATTCGAAGGACGATACTGTTAATATAGATCTGAGAGATGAAAAGGTGGTATAAACTTAAGAGAGCAGTAATCGTTAGAGATAGAGACAAAGAGAGAGAGAGAGAGAGAGAGAGGGAGAGAGAGAGAGAGAGAGAGAGAGAGAGAGAGAGAGAGAGAAGTTGTATTATTCGAGAATAATTTTGCTCCTTTTACAATGTTAAGGTCTCCATTATATAACAGGAGACCTTCCTCGAAATAATCAAAAAAGAACAAAAGCAGGTAACATCCTCTGAGTGAAGGCACTAAGTCTTTAAGTGACGTCGCCTTTATCACCACGTCCAGATCATGTGCTCATTTTAGTCGACGTATGCTCGAGGACGTACCCATCAGTGTAGAGAAGTCTAGGGTCAAATTTGACCCTATAAACCACCATATAGCCAAGTTACAAATGAAGTCCATCTTCATCAAAGGGTATGTAACCAGAATTTTTATTCTTTTATTTTTTTATATAACCAGAATTGAGAGTATGGTAATTAATACTTTCAACGTCTAATATAGAACTTTGCCAAACAACTTGAGATTGTTAGAATACTTTCATTTAAATATTTTGTAACATGTTGAAAGTACACTAGAATATAATTAAAATGCTGTAACAAGATCGATATTATTACGTAAGAAGCAAACTAAACAATGTATTATATACGACAACTATTTCCAACGAGAAGGATGACAAATAGCGGTGGAAAAATAATGTCTATATATAATACCATAGCGACAAACAGCGGGTGAAATAATGATCAGAAGGAAAAATTAATTTGAAAGAGAAAGTAAAGTTTTAAAAAACACCACAAATATATATTCAAAATAATAGAATTTTTGTGATTATATAAGTCAA
The DNA here is from genome assembly GCA_034376525.1 of Nicotiana benthamiana. Classification (NCBI taxonomy): domain Eukaryota; kingdom Viridiplantae; phylum Streptophyta; class Magnoliopsida; order Solanales; family Solanaceae; genus Nicotiana; species Nicotiana benthamiana. The sequence goes on from CM067323.1 coordinate 62,235,635, forward strand.
TAGTGCTTGACTTGTGCAAAACACTGCTTATATCACTTGCGACTAACTAAATCTTACCCATCCATTTTAATTTACAGTTATTAGTTTCATAACTTTCAAAGAATGGGCATACCATGATGTGTACGTACTAGTTTTTCTAACAAATTAAAGCATCCCATGCCAGTTTGTTACTGCTTATGTCCTACTTCCTTACATTTCCTCAAACTTTGTAAAGGCAAATTCCAGGTAAGGTTCCAATTTAATCAATCACTGCTCATATATAACAGAAGTATTTCCACCATTGAATGTTGAAAATGCCTAAAGATCCCTTTTCATATGAGATTTTTCTTTTCTCTATCTTGATGTTACCGGTGCTTTAAAATACGGAAGCGTAAAGTGATGCATTTTATTTGATGTAAACTTCGAGATATGAAGTGTAAATCCCACAAATTTTTGATTCTTTTTAATTTATAAATTAATAATATAGCATAATAATATAAAAATATAAAAAATGCATTAAAGTTAAAAATCAACAAAGCCTTCATTATTTTACTAACAAAGGAAATTCTTTTGTTTTTTTAGCAGAAGGGAGTTTGACTGCTAGACAAGTCGAGCAGGGACAAAAACCAGCCTTAGTGATTCAAATGTGAACATGAAAAAGAAGAAGTATAGATGTGAATATCACCAATAACCTAGGTGAAAATTCCAAGAAAAACCTTTAAATTAAACCATACTAGACCATAAAGCCAAGTTATCAGCACTATCACATAAGATGACATGGAATTAATTACCACTAAAATTATGAAAGACTAATGAACAATGGAGTTACATTTAGGCTTTAACATCAAGAGTTAAATTTCTAAAACAACAGGACAATAATCAACAGAAAGTGACTTCTCACCATCTCAAGATTGCAACAACACCTAATGCCCAAGGACAAAAATCATAAAACATGTATTAATTAAGAACAAAATCATGATTAGCCTTTTATAATTTCATAAATAAATCACACCCTCTTACATTATTTTATAAACCAAAATACTTCTTCCCCTTTAAAACTATAAATATATACCCTCTTTGGGAGAAAACAAGAAAGACATGACATACCAAACAACCTAAAAATGAAGCCTCTTTCCTCTTTCTTCCTTCTTCTGTTTATATTTCTCTCCTTATTTTTCCTACAATTCCATGGCTCAGAAGCCCAGAATTTAATACAAAATACTTGCAAAACATGTTCAAAAGATGATCCAAATATTAAGTATGGTTTTTGCACTTCATCTCTACAAGCTGCTCCAGCCAGTCAATGTGCTACTCTTCGTGGACTCGGTATGATTTCGATTAGGTTAATTCGATACAACGTTACTGATACGAGGTGTCATATTAAGATTTTAATGAAGGAAAAGAAGTTGGATCCTTACGTAAGAAGGTGTTTGAGTGATTGTTTTGAACTTTATTCAGATGCTATTCCGTCTATCAAGCTTGCTATGAAGAGTTATAACACGAACAAATATTATGATGCTAATATACAAATAAGTTCAATTATGGATGCTGCCACGACATGTGAAGATGGATTTAAGGAGAAAGATGGTGTTGTCTCATCATTAACAAAGAGAAATGATATAACTTTTCAGTTGTCTGCTGTGGCACTTTCTGTTATGAATCTTATGAAGAATAATGGGTCAACTGGTTGATATTTTATATTCAAGAATTCTTAATTTTGAATGTTAATATTCATCTATATATGTTAGATTTTCCTTCATAAGGTAGCTTCTCTATCTATCTTCTCCTCTCTTTTTTTGGGGTGTTATATTATTTCCTTGAATTTCTGTACTAAAACTATTTGTTTTGTCTGACCTATATTGGACATCTTTGTTGTTTATCTAAGAAAAACTGCAAGAATTAGTTAAGCTTGGTGATATTATGATAAATTTAATTCATTTGATCTTGTAAGGTAGTAGATTAATATTTTAGGATTTAACTTATAGTATGCACTAACTGTGATTTTTTTACACTATGTATCATTTTATTTTAACTTGTTTTAGGAGGTAATCCAGCTTATTTGTTAGGTTGCTAATCTCACTTTTATGGATGATATAGCTATATTATGTAGTTGACTAAAAATAATTTAATAGTGTTAGAGTATAAACTTAAGCTATAGTTTGAACTATTCGTTTTTCCCCTTTAGTAAAGTCCGTAAAAGGTAAGGGTGCGACCACACTATTATTTTCAGGTTTTATTTGTGAAATTATATTAGGTATATTATTGTTATTATAATTTGAGTAAAGATTTTGTTTTAAGAGTGCTCCCGTTAGTAAACTTGTTATCATATGATAATTTTTTGGCAAAATTTTAAATGAAAGTTATTTTAGAAAAGATGGTTCTAAATAAACTACTTTGCTATTTCTCAATTTAGTAAAGTTTCTATTTTTTAAAAAATAAAAAATAAATAAAAAGTTTGGTTTTCCAGATGAAGGGAATTTTGGGATGACTTAAGGCGTCAATGTCACAATGTCATCTCGTGAAACAAAACCTCATCTTGTTGAGTTGGAATTTTTCTTTTTTTTTTTCTCTTTTCTTTTTCTTTTTGTGAGTTGGATTTGATAGGAACTGAAGCCTCTGTTTCATTGTTTGTTGGCCTAATGATGAAGTAGATAAAGTAGTGGAGACTTCGTATTTATACTTCCTAACATATTGACCCTTTTCTACATAGTAAATTGCCCATTTTTTAAAGCTCCAACACTTCGCAGGAAAAAATTCTTTTTGTGTATATTCTCAAAACGCAAAAGTCAGTGTTTCCCGGCTAACACAATATGCATATGTAATAGACTGGCATCACTTAAAATAATATAAAAATCGGTATCAATTTAAGACATGAAATAAATTTTAACTTTAATATGGTTCTAGACCCAAACTCACTTTTGTACTAGTAGAATTGTGACAATAGACCAACATAAATACATATATTCAGTGATGGGAATTTGAGCATAACTACATGAATACGGTAGTGTTCTTGGAGTGTTATGTGTAGTTCATGGGTAGTCTGATGCACGAAGCATCTCGCGTTCACGCAGGATTAGAAAAAGGGCCGCGCTCCTAGAAATGTGAAGTAGACCGCATGCCTACCTTAATACAGCTCAGTAACTGCTTCTATGATTTGAAATCATAATCCATAAATTACATCGAAATATTTTACAGTTGCTCCAAGACTCTGCTTCGTGTGATTCATAAACAAAAAGGTAAATGTGCTATCAAGGTAGTAGTGTTGCTCAAAATTCCCCATGAATTTCAATGGGAGAATTCGGGTCCGATGGGGAATGCGGAAATAACAAATCATAGATTTTAGTGTGTTTTTCGGCTGTTCCAATATTCTATTTCTAAAGTGATTTTTCGCTTTTATTTGAAATGGCAATGCCTCCATCAATCAATCAGCAAAAGAAACAGAAAAAAGATGCCATCGCATAGTACTACGAATCTCTCTTTTGTTCTGTTTAACCATATGATTTGAGAAGCATACTGCTTAGACTAATTCGGATTTACTTTCTTCTTCTTTTTTTCTTATTTAGTGTTTGTATCTGTGTTGGAGCTCCGATTCCAACTATTCAGATTTACGTCACATAAGACCTACCACATTAAAAACGTCCTTTATCAAGATTTTTTTATTATCAAGCGTCACGATCCAAATTTTTTATCCTTGGAAATCGTAATAGCGCATACTCATGAAAGCTAGGCAATCCAACCATTACAATATCTTTTCCATTTTTAATCCTCTAGCAGTTGTGAATTTATATTATATAAACAGCGGGACTAAATAAGTGAAAGAACGAATATAACAATTTTATAACAATACCAATACAAATAATAAACATAAGCTACCCAGATCTGGTGTCACAATTTCACAGACTGTCTAAGAGTACTACAAATAAGGGTCTGAAAGAAAAATACAAATTGTTTCTGATATGCATTGAAGAAACACAATGGGAAGATAGAAGGAGACGCCAAGGTCTGCGGACGCATGCAGGACTACCTCGGGTCTCCTGATGGTGAAGGTAGCAACCTCACTGCAATCCAAAAGCTTCAACACCGGGATCTGCACACAGTGCAAAATATAATATCAGCACAACCGACCTCATGTGCTGGTAAGTGCCTAGCCTAACCTCGGCGAATTAGTGACGAGGCTAGGACAGAACTACCAAATAAACACGTGCGGTTAAATCATATATAACGGAAAAATAAAGGCACAAATTTACAGTTAATAATAGGCGGGGAGAAACATGCTGCGGGGAACAACAAGTTACAACAGAAAAAATAGCAAGTAACTGTAAAGAACACCATAATTTACTTATCAATAAGAATCAGAAATCAAAGACAAGTGCACGACATCACCTTTCTTGCTTTTACTTTCTTCCTCACCATAAGAATCAATATAATTAATAGGCACGGTATCACCTTTCGTGCTTTTACCTCACATAATCATGGCACGAAATTATCCTTCCTGCATTATCATTCATAACATGACACGGATTTGTACATCGTATGGCACGACATCACCCTCAGTGATTTTACCTCATAATATCGGCATGGCATCACTCTTCGTGCTTTACACTCTTCCTCACCCAAGAAACAATCACAAAGCAATTTGGGCAAGGAATCAATAATATCACAATTAAATTCCGACAAAGGAACAATAGCATAACAACAATATTCTGGCAAGGAAAACAATTTCATGAATAATAACATCCCGGCAAGGGAGATGATATCAAAAGCAATAACATCCCGGCATGGGAAACAATATTATTAACTTCTTTTCTTTTTCACAATTCATTCACAACTCCTTTCTCAACTTGATCCAACGCTCTACAATGATCAATTACCAACAATACTTTCCCAAGCCTTGTTCATCAATAGAAATCACCATATAAAGCATGAACAATACGAAATGGAGTCACATTAATCCTAGTATAAGACTCCCGGGTATGCTTGACACCAAAGTATATATACTCGTCACCATGTATATACGTCGTACTCAACAATTAACATATAGAAAATAAGACGCGGCTCGTAATCCCTCAAGATAAGGTTAGAACAAACACTTACCTCAAAGCCACGAACACAATTAAGCCTCAACTACCACTTTACCTCTTGGTTCCACTTCCAATTCGCTTATATCTAGTCACAATTGACTTAATAATATTAGTAAATGCTAAATAAGTCAATTTTAATGCATGAAAAATAGGTTTTTCAATGATTTTTCCAAAAAGTCAAAACTCGATCCTGGGCCCCCTTGGTCCAGATCCAAAATTCAGACCAAAACCCGATCATCTATTCACCCTTGATCCCGGATATATATTTGGTTTTGGAATCCGATCTCAATTTGAGGTCCATATCTCCAAATTTCAATATTCTTAGGTTTTACCCAAAATTTTTAATTTTACCATGAAAATACTAGATTCTAGGATGAAATATTATAAAATAAAGGTATGTAGTGAAAGAAATAAGTTAAAAAAATCACTTACTAGTGTTTTGGGGAAGAAAGAGTGTTTGGAAAATAGTCTCTTATGTTTCAGAGTTTTGAAAATTGAAAAATATGTGAATAGTATTGATACCCAATTTTTTCCTCTTTATTTTTCTTGCAAATACTTTCAAAATAGATTGACAATTATGTCCAAGTATTTTAGTATTTTTCCTAATTTTTCAAAGGATTTTTAAATCAATTTATTGCTTATTTTAGCAGTATAAAAATTAATAATTATTTCTAACATTATATTTTGATGAATAACTTCTTTTATTCTTATATTTACACCAAAATAAATCTAGGGTAATTTTTATACATTTTTACAAATTAATTTGATATTTTAAAAGCTAAATTGAAATTAATTGCAATTTTAGCCTACTGTAAGATTTAATAGCATTCTATCATTATTAAATTGGTTTCAATATTTTTAAATTAATACTTATATACTATTAACTGATCTAGTACCTTTAATTTTCTCTCAAAATTATTTTTACTATTTTTATAAAATAAAAAGGAAAAATTAGCAATTTAAATTTTGGCCTCATTTCGTTTCAATTGTAGCCCAATAACATTTCTATTTTAGCCTAAAATTGATCCAATTTCAAATTCAAATTTGGAATAGCCCAATTTCTTTTGGCCCAACCCATAACCCAATTCAGATGACCCAGCCTGGTTTCCCACTTACCCTCTTAAATCTGGGTCGTTAATCATTAAGATCAATGGTCATTATTCACCTTTTTATAATTAAACCCAAACGAGTACCCTAATTCCCCCATTTCCATCTCTCAGCCGCCTCTGAATACCTTACCTCTCTTAAACTCTCTTGAAGGCTCTTCGAAACCCTAATCCTCTTCTACCATTTTCAATCACCATCTCACTTGAATCCATGGCTTCTCAGGCCATGGATGGTCTATACTCACCTTTCTATGCTCATAAACGCTTGGTCTTCGAAGTTTCGAGGTATGAACTTGATGGTGTCCGTTCATATCCTCTCTGATTCAAGGTTCTGCATCATTTCTGTCCTTGCTCCGGCATATCCAAAGCATTTCGAGCCTGGTTCTAACTCATCCAACACAAGATCAGACATTTTTTAAGCCTTTCTCATTCTAAGGTTCCTCTAAAACCCTAGATATTCGAGGTTTTCACTAATTATTTTATTAGATCGGTTATGTAATCCTGACCCCTTGATCATTGTATATTGAACCAATTCTATTTCTTGCGTGCCTTGACCTTAGCTGTGCATGAAAGAATTTGGTATTTTGATCTCCTTCTTTTATCCAAATTGTTATAGATCTCTGTCTCAGCACCTTCTTATTAACTTCTTCCCATTTTACAATTTGGCTTATTGGTTCTTTTTCTTCTGAAATCGAATCAGTATTGAATGGATCGTTATCAAGATTCTCCAAAGTGTTTTTTTAACTATTTTCTTAGATTGTCCAACTTCTTGTCTAAGGATGACATCTCTTTATTAAGCTTCATCACTCTCTCCTTTAATCTCCTCAGTTTAATCCACACATAGTACATTTTATATTCTTTCTCATACTTCTTCCACGGCTTGCTCAAACTCCTTGTCATGCAATAACACATTGTATAGTCTAAATGGCTTATGCAAATAGGACTTGACTACCAATGTGTTAATGATAATAGGAGAATGATTAGAAGCACCTGATTATTCAAAAATAATTTGACACTACTATATTTTGCCAGCCAAGAAGCATTACCAAAAGCCCGGTTTATGTTACTGTAGATTCTGTCATTTGCATCCCTCTTGTTACACCAAGAACATTGTCTTCCTTTTTGTTTACTTTTCCCACCCCAATATTATCAATACATCTCTGAAAGTCCTCTAATTCAGCTTGTTATACAGGTTGTTCATTAATTCGATTATCAACAGATAGCATACTGTTTAAATCACTTGTTACCAGCCATGCCTCCTGAATATTACTCTGAATTTGCCTTAAATGATCCCATAAGTCATGTCTTTCAGCTGCAATGTTCTTCCCATATACAAAAGTAATGTCAAAAGTATTATGTGTACTTTTATCCTTTACTTTGCAATGAACTAATTGATCACTAGCTAAAATTATATTGACTTGTACCAATTGTTCTTTCCATAGTATCCATATCATTCCCCTCTCATTTTTAGCTTCATCAGGATACACCTTCTATTCTCTACTGAATTTAACTCTAACTTTAGCCACACTCATAGGCTTTATCTTTGTCTCAAGATAGCCTAGCAGAGTTATTTTATGTTCCAGAATAATGCTTTGAGTTCTTTCTGTTTGAAGGGCTTATTCAGCCCTTTAATGTTCCACGAGATAACTATCATGGTGGATTCTCCTCATTGAGGACAACCCCTTCAGTCATCTTGTTAGTGCTGCAATCTTCTTGAATTTTCAAAGGACCATATTTGTTTTTGTTCAATAAATCCTCTAAGCTTTTATCTGACAGTGCCCCTTTCTGATTAATCTGCCCTTGATCCTTCATTATTTATTTTCCTCATCTCTTTTGTTGTGAGTATTCTGCATCTATATTCTCCTCTTGGTGTGGTGCCAGACCATATTCCTTATCGTTTTTATCTTTCTCGTTCATAACCTTTATTCTCCGTTAGCCTGTTGGTTGCTATTTCTTCTCTTGTTTCTTTGGTTTCACTTGTTATTGGTCAACCTGCCTTTGTGCTTGCTGGACTTTTATACAACTTTCTATATGTTTCCCAAGCTAAAGACACTCCTCACAATATGTTAGTTTCCATTCGTATTCCAGCATTTATTCCATGTATTTCATCAGCCACTTCAATCGTTAGAGAATCAGGCGATTTCTATGATATATCCATCTCAATTCGAATACAAGCATATGAAATTCTATTACAGTTAGCTGTTAGTTTGTCTGAACAGATAGGTTTTCCTAGGTAACTTGCAATTCAACCCCAATTTTCCTTACTCCAAAACTGAATTGGTAAACTAGGAAAAATGACCCAAATAGGAACATTCCTTGTTAATTCCTTACTCAACTGAAAGTCAGGTTCCCATTGTTTTAGGATCATCGGTCTGTTCTGAAATGTATATGGCTTGAATAACTTTATTAAAGCTGAGTATTGATAAAATTCCACATACAAAATTTAAGCGTATCCTTAAATGAGGGTGATGCATCTAGAACATACCCAATTAAAGCTTCCCTCCATTTCTGAGTTTGCTCATTTACCTCATTCAGATTCAATCGAACAATCTTTGTTCCTTCCTTCATTATCAGTGGATAGCATTCCAATTAGAGCCCTTGTTGTAGAGATCGATTTCCCTGTACTTTCTTAACCATCGTTGGAGCTAGTTGGCTAGGGTTTTCTTTTTGCATTGAGAATTTCAATTTCCTCGCCACTGAATTTGTCTCTACTTCCGCTTGCTTGAGAATCTCCACTTCATTACATTTTGAGGTTTGTATCATCGTGGGGCACTTCCTCCTGCCATTCAAAGACCTAATTGAATTTGTCCTTGTGTTTGAGGTACTTCCGATACCGGTGTTACTAATCTACTTCATTCTTCCTTCTTCGGTATAGTCGTCGATGTTACGCCTTTGTTTTTCCGTCTAGTTATGGCTTGAATGCGTATGTTAGCTAGCCCTCCTTAACGTGCACCTACATAGTCATTTTCATGCATTTGTTCATCGTATTTTTTGTCTTTTCTATGGTTACTATAAGTTTACATTTTTCATCTTTCAAGCTTGATACTCAAAAGTTAGTAAAGATATGTAATAATTAATTTGAATTTAAACATACTTAACTATTTTTTTTACGAAATTTTTAATTTTTATATATTTAAAATTGTTTCTACTTTATGCTCAATGCCATCTTTCAAGCTTGACACTCAAAATCATCTAGTTATAACTACCATGGCTATACATAATTTCATTTGACGGCATTCTTTTACTAATAAGGAATTCAACTACTATATTAATGAAGACATTACTGTAGAGATTGAGGAAGGATATAGGCCTTCTGATATTTCTTTAGAAATGCAAAGCAAGTCTTCTACTAATATGAATGTATTGTGTGATAGAAGTATATATAAAATTGTTAAGAAATATTATCATGTGTCCATGACTTTACTTATTATTTCACGGTGGATTATTAATATATAGTAATTTACGGAATAGAGTTCTAACTCATACTGAATGTTGTATTTTGATTATTCAAATCATCATGTAACAATAAGTAATTATACTAGATAATATTATATGCTATGGTATAACCATATATGTAAAATTAATTTAAATGTTTAATATGTTTGATTACTTTATGTTTTATACTTTAATTAAATAAAATAAAAATAATAAAAGTCTCTTACTATAAATATTTAAGCTCATTTTTCTCTTTAACACTGCTTTCAACTACAGCCCAAAGATACTTCTAGTAGGCTTTTGAAATTGGAAATGCTGCCATGGTACCTTCAGAGTTCGTTTGGTTTGGTACAACGGATAAGAACAATAATTCCGGAATAAAATTTGGGATTGCATCATCCCATGTTTGATTATAGGTATTAGTTAATGCTGGAATAAATTTTACACTAAATTAGTAAAATTAAGCCGTCTCATATAGAAAGTGAGATAGCTATCTCATAGCATACCCTTGGATATTTCACCATTGTATCAAATGAGTTACAATTCAGTACTCATAATTCCAACTACACCGTAAATAATTAAAGTGAAGCAAGACCAAAGAATTATTATTTTGTGATGTAGTAGATAATCCATTTTAGTTAGCACCTTTTAGCCAAGATAGGAGCAGATAATATTTGGAAGAAAGCACAATCATCTCTCACCAAATAAGAGATAATGAAGGAGAACTAGGATATTTTTGGTATGAAATTTTTCAATATTTTCATATTTGGTTGGCTTAAACTTTTTGGAAAATATTTTTTCGTGACCTCATTTTCTTCCAAATAGGGGAAAATGTTTTCCTATCAAAAGAAGGAAAAATATTTTTCAAAACTTATTTTGAACCTACCTCACTCTATTCCCTATCCCCACTCACCCCTCAAAACCTAACCAAACCAAACCAAACCCAATCCCCCCCCCCCCCCCCCTCGGTGCACTTTTTTTTCATGATGTAAGTATGCTGATAAAGTACTTTCTTTTTCATTTCAATAAAATGAGTATTTTTCTTTCATGATGTACAAAAAACATTTTCTTTCATTTCAACTAAATGACCACTTCTTTTTATGTTGTAGAAAAAGTACTTTTGTTTTGTTTAAACAAGAAAAGGAACATTTTCTTCAATTATGGAGCTCAAATTTTAACATTGTTCTTTTGTGAAAAATTAAAGCAACATATTAGTTCCTTTGCATTAATGTGAACTTTTAAAAGAATAATGAATTTTTGAATAAAATAGAGTTCTGAAAATGTTCGATATTTTTTTTTTGGGTGGGGGGAGGCGAGAAGAGAATAGCATAGAAAATAATTTTCCTAAAAAATATTTTTTTACTTTCTAACCAAACACTAAAAAATATTTTCCGGGAAAAATTTTCATTTACCAACCAACACATGGAAAAATAAGTGATAAAACCACTCATTTTCCAGGAAAATATTTTCTTTCATACCAAACACACCGCTAATCCACTCCAATTCTTGAGGTTTTATTGCAGATGATGATTTCCCTTCGTAATAAGCTGGAGATATTTCACAGCTCAACATCCAGCATCACCTTTACAAAGTTCCTGAGTCTGAGTAGACAGATTTTTCAAATCAGTGCAACAATCAAAGCAAGCTTGAATTTTGTGGCATTCGAATATTATAAGAGGAAAGACGGTAACAGAATAAATACTGAGTCATGTCTTCCAGAAAAAGCAACAAGGGGATGATATAATCCTCAATGGCAAAAGCCTGAGCAACTGGTCTTCCAAAGAGTATGATTATTGCCTCTCAAGAGGATCAAAATTCTACAACCTTGAACTAGTCAAACGACAAGGAGCAAGTGTACCTTTGATTTTGATGAACAAATTCAAACAAACAAAGATGCATTGAATTTAACTAGACATTGGATGATTATAAATATACTCAATTGCATGCTCGCACGATTCTATCCTGACAGCTTCCTTGTCTGGAATCTCCAGTTTGAACTCTTCCTCCAGAGCCATTACAATCTCAACTGTATCTAAGCTGTCTAAGCCCAGATCCTTCTCAAAGTGGACTTCAGGGCTCACCTGTATAGACGATATCCATTAACCATAAAGCCCATAATGATTTCTCGGATAACGAATGAGTATCAGTTAATTTTTCAGGTTCAAATTGTTTAACAACCAGCTTATGTGTTGGCACAAAGGAAAGATGGAAAGAAATGATTGCATTTGTAATGGCATTGAATTAATTGAGCCAATAAACACCACCAACAGACTATATCAACATTACTTTGTTTTGATAATATAGAACACCAAATGGCGATAGAGAAAGTGATAATAGTTTTTTCATTTTTTTTGGGGGTTGGGGGGGGAGGGGGGAGGGGAGGGGGGATATTATAAAGTTCTCAACCTACATTCTGATTAACTAGTTGTCTTTTGGCAGTCACTTTCTCTTTTTAATGGGAAGAAAAATCTGCATTATCATGCTCTCTTTATCCACTTTGAAAGCCTGCAGGGAAATCTAACTATTGTGCATAATCCATCATCGCACTGAATGTTCGGTGCAAGAACTGAAAAGACCTAAGCGAAACACCTGTTGGCATGTACTTAACCCCATTTAACGCAGACAAGAAAAGAAAAGAGAGAGAATGATCATAACCAAATTTTTGAAGTTCTTAACAGACATCTATCCTAATAGCTCTCATCTCACAACAGAGCTCTAAAAGCATCATTTCCTTTTTCAGACAATTATCTCCCAATGGATCAACAATGAAAAAAGTTATATTCCATTGGACCCCAAGTAAGCTACTTAAAATGGTTCATGTCTCCTAAGTTGCTCGCACTCTTCACTTTCGGTGTCACGGCTGTGTCAACACTACGTGGGTGAGGGTGAGGGTGAGGGTGTGAGATCCGTTCCAAATTTGGGAAAGCGATTTGGAGTACTTTGACCAAAATGGAGAGAGAAATTCCAGATAGATACAATAATTTTTAAAATCAAAACAAAAACTAGGATGAAATTGAAGAAAATGGAATACTTTGCATATAAAGAGAATTTCTCTATCCTTTACAAGCATCATCTAAGTTTTCCAAATAATATCTCATAATCTAGGCATATTTTTGTAACTCTAGTTTTAGATATTTGAATTATTTTTAGCCGAATCCATGCACCCTTATTCGCACCTGGATTCATACACCTGAATCTTATAATTTAGATCATGAAAAATTCGACCTCAACATCCGTACCCTAGTCCGAACAACTTAGCATGTCTCTGCAATTTGTTCCAAATTTAATCTTAAATATGCTAAGCAACAGCTTAAGGTTGGAGGATTTCCTGGCTGGTGCTACTATGCAACTTATGTGCAGTCTCTATCCTTAGTTCACCTTTTTCTTATTACAACCGTAAATCCATCCTTCCCCAGCCCAAAACCCCTCCCATCCCCACCCCCAAAAAAAATCCTGATCGCCTTGGTGTTCGAGTCAACTTGTGTGCACCTTGACTAATTCCACAAATACTTGTGTCTCCACTAGAACAGGTACCAAGCGACTCTATAGTCTATACACCAAGGCTTAGATAGATTGGAAGAAATCACCTAGCATTTTTGCCTCCGCTGGAATTTGAACTCGAAACCTCCTAAATTCCCCCTTAATTTCCTTCATTAACCAATTAATTGAGTTATCTTGAAAATGAATGGCAGCTATAGTTCTGGTAACCTAGCACTTCAATGCAAAGACAATCTAATAGGAAGATCAGTTCTTTTCTACAGACTCAAACTACACTAAGTTTGATTGAAATTCATGAAAAGTAAATGATTCTAAAGCTAAGCTCTGAACATAGCATGCAGCAGGTGACTAGAGAAAATTCTCCGCTAACTTGTTTTCCAGTCTTTAGGCCATCTAGAGCTATGAATAAACATTTGCCATCCACCTAAAAGGAAACAGAAAAGATAAGAAAAGGAATCAACTTCTCTTTCCATTCTCAAGCTTCCCGGACAGAGATTACACAATTGAGCATTTTGGATGACGGTGGTATCTGTACCAGCACCTCGACTATTCCACTGGGTACCTGCTACCTCTCACTAGCACAAGTATCTGATGACTCTAGATGGGAAATAATAACTATACAATTCGATAAAAGATAAACATATACCAATTCCTTTTCATTTAGTTTTGTTTTTGAGGTAAATAGACCCCGCCATATAATCTGGATAAACATATGTCCATTTTACCAAAGCTATAGCTAAATAAAAACCCTAATGTCCCAGCCTTGACCAATAAACAGCTACCTACGATGCAAATAAACCATCAATTGAACAACAACAACAACAACAACCACTACCCAGTATATTCCCACCAGGTGGGGTCTGGGGAGGGTAATATGTAGACGAGTCTTACCCTGCCCGAATTCGGGCAGAGAGGCTGTTTCCAATTGAACATGTATTCATATATCTCAGATCTAATTCATTTCGTCAAATGGGTTTACCAATTAAATCAAATTTAACCACTCCCACAAAAGGAATTGAGGAAAAGACCTTGGAAGGATCGACTTTGGGGAAGCATTTGACGACGTCAAGGACTCTGTTGATGACTTCATCTTTGGTGATATGGTCATCGTGCGACGACATCAATCTGACAGCGGTTAGCCTCGATCCATTTGCAGCTAAGGCTTGGTTTTCCGGGACCCGGATGTGGCGGAGTATAGCAGATCTCAACGCCGACGCCATTGTTCTCGTCGTTCTCCCTTTTCTGTTTAGGCCTTGTTGCGAGGGGAAGAAGTGCTGAATTAGACTGAGGTTTTGAGGATTAGTTTGGGTATTTTCCAATTTACACCTTGTCACCTTGATCCCTTGGTCCGGAATAGCAAGCCCCGGTTCATTTTATTTGACAAGTGGATTTATTAGTCTCATCTATTTACTTTGAAGTAAAACTAAAAAAGATAATTTAAAAGTTACTTAATATCCTAACTAAGAACAAAAATAAATAATAACATAATAATTAAAATGGTAAGAAAATATATGCATTTAAAACGCTAAGCGTTCATTTAATATCGAACTTTGTTTTAATTTTTAGTTAGATAGGTTTTTCTTTCTTTTTCTTTTTTAAAGAAAAAGTAACATAAAAACATTTGTTTTATTTCTTAGTTAGTTAGATTTTCTTTTTCAAAAGAAAAAGTAACAGAAAAAAGCGCTGCTTTCAAGGGGAATCGAACTCAAACCCCTTTGGTTACTGGATTTAGCATGCTTTATTACTGGGTTTGTCCGAACTCACACGCTTATGATAACTCCGTCCTAATTGCTTGTTTAGAAAACTAGTAACTTCCATTAGTATAATAGAAATGGACAATTGTATAATTATAAGATAAGAAAAAATAATATAAAACGATCCATGCTTATTGACTCATAAAATTGTTGCTTGCTAGCATTCTTCAAGCTTCTCTCAAATAATATAATTTCAATTTATTGGTGGAACCAAAAAAGTTTCAGCGGTGGTGATGCTCTAATAAGAAATGGTCTAAAAAAATGGTTAAAAAAAGTTTAAATCGAGAAATGGTAAAATTCAAAAAAAACTTTTAAGTAAAGTTATTTTTTCACACCCCAAAAAATGGTACATGTGCCGATCGGAAGAAAAAGAACGCTTAGCCTTTTAAATGCATATATTTTCTTACCATTTTAATTATTGTGTTATTATTTATTTTTGTTCTTAGTTAGGATATTAAATGACTTTTAAATTATCTTTCTTAGTTTTATCTTCAAAGTAAACATTGGACTCATAAATCCACTTGTCAAATAATCAAAGGCCTCACATAAGTATGATATGGCATGTGAGACACAAAATAAAATTTCTTATTAGTAAACAATGACTTGTATATTAAGACAATTTTACATTTAAAAACGCTCCAACTTCTCGATTTATGGATTTTTTTTTCTGTGTCCGTCTTCGGAATTTTCTATTTTATACATGGACGAATATCCCTGCATTTCTCATAGGTAATCATACACTTGTAAATTCTCGAAATAGATATTTTAAAATCACTCAAACTAAATTAATTTTACGATTTTAAACTTTCAATTGTTCCTTTATTAATAACCTAATAATGTTGAATGTGAAGTTACTTTAAAAGAAATTGTAGTTCTTAAATTCATCCGTATACTCCAAACAAACAAAAAACTATTAGTGTATTATTCTTTTTATAGTTCTGCTTTTCTTTTGGTCAAATCTTTGAGACGTTTAAATTTGTTTGAATTCTGGAAAAACTAGTTTTTGAAAATTGCATTTTCTTCCAAATACAAATTTGAAAAGAAGTCTGTGTTTGGGACTAGTTTTGATTAAGGTTTTGGAAAAGCTACTCACGTATTTATGTTTTGAATAAATAAAAAATTAGTTTGACCTTTATATCATATGCTTTCTAGATTATATTTACATCTTCACCTGCATAATCTTGAAGCTCAGTCTTTTCTTTTAACTTTTTTCAATTACGTGGGGGGAAGAGAGGGAAATTACCAGTTATGTCCATTTAGAAGTAGTTTATTATAAAAATTGGTCAATTGATAAAATATTATTAATATTAGCCAAAATGACCAATTAGTTATTTGTAGCAAAAACTTTTGAGTGTGTATTATTAGAATAAGTTGGGTATATCTTAATGAGCTTGAATCTCAGTTTTGGGATGATTTGTTGAAGTTTTGATGTGGTTTGAATTGAAAATTCGAAGTAAAAATTGAATATGAAAAAAAATGATACGTGTATTACATTGTGTATCACATATGTATCATATTTGTATCGATTGTGTATTACATGTATATCCATGTATATCTATGTGTGAGATACATGCATGATACATGTGTCGCAGAAGAATTTTTGACATCGATTTAATTATGAATGTTGACACGAAACCAATCCGAATCACCTCCAATCTTCCTCAAATTTTGTATATTGACTTATCTATATGTTTTCAATGAACTTCGACTATACCCATTAAAAATATTTCTTGTTTGTTTCGATTTATTGAAATATTGGCTAGAAGTTTGTAAGCTAAAACTTATATGGGACATTTTTGTAAGTTTCCCGTAAAGAAATGGGAGAGGAAGAGAAACAATGAGAATTGGACTCACACTTATTGAGGGAAAGGTTTCAACAATTTCAGTGTTTGCTCAAAAGTTATCATATACTTTATGAATGTGAAACAACACAAATAAATTGAGGGAAAATCATAGTAAACCGTAATAATTCATTGGACCAAATGAAAGAGACGAAAATAAGTACTCAGAACTAGGAGAGGAAACATTAAAAGCTTTTATTGATAATATTAAGTTGGTCTGCCTCTCCATAGAGGGGTTCAGAGCCTTAAATTGTGTTCCGCTTTCCCATAATAAGGGTCTCATTGTATCTTTTCTCTCTCTCTTGTGAATAGTAAGAAGAAGAAGCCCCTTTCTAGGGTTTCCTCTCTTAAAATTTATAGGTGTGAGCTTCATGAGCTGTCAATAAGTAGCCACGACCACGTTGGGGGTTCGCCTTCATAATGGTGGATGGGTCGTGGCTTTGTTGATTGAACCAGATAAGGATTAAATACCATTAATTCTGAGTGGTCATCCAACTTATTAATCATAAATTATCTTAAGACGGAATTATCTTCGTTAACTATTGTGGGGTCGAATTTCGACCCATACAGTTAATCCCTTCGCTTATTGAGGTCATATCTTGGCCGATCTCGATGAACGGACTTCGTCGACTGTAGTTCGAGAAATTCGGGTAGGGAGGTCAACTGTTGATTCGGTCGAGACCGAATTCTCTTTGGTGATGGTTTTTATCCTTAATACTGTCGACGGCCTTATCCGTTTACACTTTAGAGATGGCCTTAGCCTTGTAGAGTGTTGGTGTTTTGTTATTGTGTTATATAGTCGTCGTTCGATCAAGGTCGAACTATCTTCCTTGATGAAGGCATTTAGCCTTTTAAATTAATACGAATGAGGTCGTGCTTTATTGTGCTTTGAAAATTACGTTTGCTTGTGAGCATAGCCGCCGATTACGGCGGTGTTGATACCCAATTTTTCCATATATTTTTTTATTCTCAAAATACTTTCAAAATAGCATGCATATGCATATGTAAGCATTCTCAAAGGTTTTTGTATTTTTCCTAATATTTAAAGATTTTTAAAATTAATTTATTATCTATTTTAACAGCATAAAACCCAATAATTATTCTCAAATTGTTATTTTTTTTGGACCAATTATTTTTCACCCTTTTATTTACATCAAATATAATTAATTTAATTTTTGCACATTTTTTATAAATTTATTTGTAATTTCGAAAGCTAATTGCACGAAATTGTAATTATAGCCTATTTTGCAATTAACTATGTTTACAACTATAAAATTATTTATGATATTTTTAGAATAATATTTATATATTATTAATTAGTTCTATTTTTTTTATTTTGCTTTTCATATTATTTTAGCTATTTTTATAAAATAAATTATAGAAATTGGCTATTTAAAAGTTGGCCAGATTTTATTTAAATACTAGCCAAAATTGTGCCCTATTCAGCCCAATTTGAACCCAATTTTTAAACCTAATCAAACAACCTATACCCATTTGATTTTTACCGGTCCACATTTGATTTAATCTGAGTCGTTGATCAAATGAGATCAACGGCCCAGATTAGATTACCTTAATTAAATCCTAAGGCTACCCCCCCCCCCCCGACCCCTCACTTCTCAGAGACTGGTCTCTATCTCTATTTCACTCTCTCTCTAACCGATGCTCTCCCTTCTCTCTAGAACCTTCTGGTTCCCTCCTCCTTCTCCGACGAGCCTGATCACCTCTCCGGCCATGCTCCATCCTCACTTCTCTCGACCTCTAGCCACCATGGATCATGTATCGTTGTTTCTCTCCAAAGTTTGAAACCCCATAAGCCTCTACAATGAAGATGGTCACTGAAGCCTCGCCGGGGGTTCGATTCCGGCCTTTCTCCAATGATTTTGGTTCGAAGATGCTAAAAACACCATTATCTTTGAGCTTCACGGCCAGTACCCCTCTCACTGGTTTCTTATGAAACCCTAATCGTAATACAAACCTCTCAAATCTTTGATTTTCTTAGCGATTTTAACTCACACCTTCATGTTTTGCACTAGTTTTGCTCAATCTTTACGATTATTCCACTTTTAAACGATTTTTGTTCCTTTCGAAAATAGGGTTTCTGACCCCTTTTCGAAATCACTTTATTTTTTGATTTTTGAGTACTAATTAGTGATTCTCAATACTATTTTCTAAATGTTTTTCTTAAGTTTGATGAAACCCTAGTCTTGGATGTTTGTGTTTGCATTATTTGCTTATTTTGTGTTCTTTTGGATTCCTCTCTGACTTCTATGCTCCTTGTTGTTAGTGTGTCATTCCTTCTGTGTTTGTCACTTAAAAGTTTCTCTTATTGCTTGCATGGTGATTTTATACTAATTCCTCGAACCCTCTTTGGGACTGTGATACTTGTTTTCAAATTTGTGATTCCACGTATTTTCCCTATAGTTTGAATTTCTTCATTAATTCATGGGATACTTTCCTCAATTAATATTGATTTCCTAGGTTTCAATCTCGATCATTATTTTGAAAACTATTCTTTTAGAATTACGATGGTATTTTGCCTTATATATGTACACCAATTTGTTAATTGATTTGCCTGACCGATTTCCTTAATTAGATGGTCATGTATCTAGTCCTTATTGCATGCTTTATGCTACTCTATTTCCTTATGTGATTATACCTTACTTTGTGATTTCTTTCCTTTTAAATGACTGATTATTACCGTTTGATTTGGGATCCCTTAATTAAAGGCCAGTCCAACTACTGACTAGATTGTGATTGATACCAGTCCCTTAATTAAGGGATTGCCTTGTCTGTTTGCTCATATTTAGTACTATAATTACCCCCCCTCCCCTCCCCCCCCCCCCCCGTTCTCTTCGCAAGACACCAACGAGCACATTGCATATCACTTACAGTCAATGTTCCGAACTCTCTCTTTTCACACCAACATCTTTGTGTTCTTTGTTTCTACTCAATATCCTCTCACTTTTCTTGTTGAGTGCTAATCACTCAAGCCATTGTTGAGTAATCTTGGTCACGTTCACTTTGTTGGCTGCTACTGTGTTGTTTGCTTTGGGTCTTCCTACTGCTCCCTTCTTGTATACTGCTGCTCACTTCCTGCATACTGCTGCTCTGCTCTCTGGTGGAGAGGATCGGGTGGATGAACCCCCGTTAATGGGGGAAGTTGGGATGGCCCAACTACAGGAACATTGGGGCATCCCCAGCTATATCGATATTGTTCTCTCTAGGAGCGAAGAGAGGGTACACACTGGCCGCATGGGATACTGCGCCTTCTATGCCTATCCCTTCAAATTGGGATTTAAGCTTCCGCTCCCCAAGTTAGTTGTTGATTTTTGCCGTTACTACGGGGTGTGCCCGGGTCAGCTTGCTCCTTCTCTTTACAAATTGCTGGTGATGTTTAATAAGTATGCGGAGTTGGCCGGTAGGGAGGTCACGCTGCAGCATGTGCTTAGTCTCTACACTCCCAGAGAGTCTGCGGTACCATGATTCTAGCACGCCCTCGTGAGTCGAGGGGCCTAACAATAGAACTGGATGACAAGGCCGGGCTTCGCCCTTTTGAGAACTTCTTGTATATCAGTACTAATCACTTAGTGGCGTCCCTACCTGGGTTCCCAGAGGCTTGGAACCATGCACGTAAGTTTTTAATAGTCGAGTTCTCTTTTTTGCCCCTATTAACATCTTGCGCGTGTAAGCATTAACTTGTGTGAATTTTGTAGCTGAAAAGTCGCCGCCAGCTATGCTAATTGGGATACGTGAGTGAGCAGAGGTCGTGCTTCCCCACATGGTGGGGATATACACGTGGGCGTCTTTCTAGGAGAGGCATGGCCGTAGGCCTCTAACAAGTAAAAAGTTGACTTCTTCTTATGTCCCTCTTTGTTTCAACTATGTTCATCAGCTTTGTTTTTTTCGAGATCAGGGAGGGCACGCCACATTAGGGCTCCTCAGTTGACCTTCTGTCGGCCGGGTACAATTTCTCGACTTACTGCAGCAGCGGTGTCGTGCCCAGTACCGAGGGCGGCATCAGTTGAATTTTCATCGGCTTCTTCTCCAGCACGGGCCACACTTCGGCACGAGGGGCCATCAGGGGTCGTGCGCCCCAGAGTGGAATCTCCCTTACCTGAGGAGGAGGAGGAGAGGCCTCTAGTGATACGGAGGGTCGTGTTCATGCCGGATCCACCTGTCGCAATTAATTTGGACTACCCCCAGCGGATACGGAGACGAGTGCGACCGAGACACATGCCATTGAGGACGAACAAATAGTGTGGGTTGACCTGGTTGGCTTAGGCCATGGTGACACTGTAGCTTCGACGACTCAGTTGGTGGTTCCAACCGCTGAGACAGGAGGCAGTTCCTCAGCGGCTGCTATTATTAGTGAATCAAGCACCCCTTTGGCGGAGGAAGGTGGAAGGGATGTTGTAGATGAGTATGTGTCCGAATCTGACTTGGACTCCCACGACATCCGTATGTTCCGACAAGGCTTTACCAATAAAAAAATGCATGCAGAGGGGCGTCTCGCTTCATTGAGGATCCCACGGAGTCAAACTTGTTAGTTAATACGCTTAACGCTAGAGGGGGGGTGAATAGCGTTATAATAAAATTTAGCGTAAACTTGCGGAAACTAAAATTTGCAGGAAATAATTAAGTGCGTTAAATAAACAAAGGGAAAGAACGCACCGATGTATTCTGGTTCACCACAACACGTGGCTACTCCAGTCCCCGAGAGACTCTCTCGAGATTTTCCACTAACTTGTCAAGCTTACGGGTGCTCAACAAACCTTTACAACTTAAGGACACACGCCTTAACATCTTTGCTCGGAGATACAACACTCCAAGACTTCAACCAAGGAAACACAAGTTCCTTACAACAAGAGAATCACAATTCTCTTACAAGTGTACAAAACACTAAACACTCAAACAAAACACTAAACACTCAAACAAAACACTCCTTAATGAGTAGATATGAGTAAAAGAAGTAAGCTCAAGATCACAACAACTATAGACAAGACTTTGGCTCTCAAAAGCTTTATGAAATGAATATAAAATGATAAACAATAGTATGTAAGCTTATAGCAATAGAATGATCAGTTGTTGTGTGTTGTTGTGTTTAAAACACTGAAATGAAGCTGTATTTATAGTTGAAAAACTTGGCATTACCGTTGTCTAATTGTCAATTAAGAGTTGCTGATTTTACTGAGTGACAATCGATTGTCAAGAAGTCACAATCGATTGTTTGCCAATCGTTCCAGAAATCAATCCCAGATTTTACGCTTAACAATCGATTGTCCAAGATCAACAATCGATTTTTGGTAACGTTCAAAAAATCATTTCCAGATTTTTTGTAAAACAATCGATTATACCAAATCAATAATCGATTATTCAGCAACGTTCAAAAAATCTTTTCCAGATTTTAATATCATAAATCGATTGTACAAAATCAACAATCGATTACCTGACGGTATTTGAAAACTTTACGACAACGGTCAGCTTCACAATCGATTGTGCAATGTTAACAATCGATTATTTATCAGACTTTGAAAATCATTTTAGACACTGCCTCTTGCCAATCGATTGTTTTATACTCACAATCGATTATTTAATAGTTTTAAAATAGTCCGGAAGTCACTGCCTCAACACAATCGATTGTCATAAGTTCACAATCGATTATTTTGTGACTTTTAAAAATCTGATGGACACTGTCTCTTCACAATCGATTGTCATTAGCTTCACAATCAATTATTCTGAGTTTTGAAAAACTTTGATGTACACTGCCTCATCACAATCGATTGTCATAAGGTTCACAATCGATTGTCATGCAGGTTTGAAAAACCTGATGCTCACTGCCTTAACACAATCGATTGTCATTAGTTCACAATCGATTGTCATGCAGTCTTGGCTTAACATAAACGATTATCATATACATAATCGATTATCTTAGTCCAGATTTTAGAGGCATGTTTAAAAATCATTTTGACTAATGAAAATATGCATGATTTAAGATCATTTAGCATTAAATTAAATATTCATGATTTTGTAAAAAATAATTTTACGAGAGAAGCCATGTCATGAGTCAAGTTGTCGGATCAAGATCACAATTAAGAACGACTCATTTAAACTATAAAACTTTGTCTTGTGCTTGAATCTCGTTATCCACCAATTGTGCGCTTGTACTTGAATTTCGTCATATATCAATTTGCGCTTGTTTGTCATTCATCAAAACCTACACATAGGAACACACGTTTTAGTATAAAGCCTTGAGAACGTGTTTCTAACAATTTCCCCCTTTTTGATAATGGCAAACTTTAAGCGGGTTATGCAAATTAAACAATTTATAATGACGATTCAAGACAAGTAAAGATATGCAATAAGTATGCGATTAGTTCCCTCTCAATATATGAATTCCCCCTCAATTTAAGCTTATAAATATTGAGAGTGCATACCCGTTATCTTCCCCCTTTTGCCATTAGCAAAAATAATATGAGAAGATGCCAAAGATGTAAATAAAACTTGTTTATTTATTGGAAAGAAAACGTGATTACTTAAAGAGAGTACAATAAATCAAGTAATAGCAGAACAATTGATTATTGATACGAGATAATCGATTATTAGACGACAGAAACCGATTTTTCTGAAGAAGACTTGATTATTGCGCGTCATGCTTTATAATTCCCCCTACCTTTAGGGCGATACCTGCAAAAATTCGTTAGACGTCTCCGACGCTCAAGTTAGAAATCATGTAAGATAAAAAGATGCAATGCATGACTTAGATCAACGTGGAGTCAAGAATCCCGAGTTCACTACGAATTCGGAAGAAGGACTCTTTCTCTAAGGGTTTAGTGAAGATGTCGGTCAATTGGTCTTTGGTTTCAACAAATTCGATTTCGAAATCGCCCTTGAGAACGTGATCTCTTATAAAATGATGTCTTATTTCAATGTGTTTTGTTCGCGAATGAAGAACGGGGTTCTTCGTCTAGCATATGGCACTAGTATTATCACATTTAAGAGGGATATGATCAAGACTTAGGCCATAGTCCAAGAGTTGTTGTTTCATCCAGAGGATTTGAGCGCAACAACTCCCCGCGGCTACATATTCAGCCTCGGTTGTGGATAACGCAACACTTACTTGTTTCTTGCTAAACCAAGAAACGAGAGAGCTACCGAGCAAATGGCAAGTGCCACTAGTGCTCTTGCGGTCCAATTTGCATCCAGCAAAATCGGAGTCGGAATAGCCAACGAGTTGGCATGAAGAACCTTTGGGGTACCATAGACCCACATTTGTAGTACCAACAAGGTACTTCAAAATCCGTTTTACCGCAGTAAGGTGAGACTCCTTCGGACACGATTGATAACGGGCGCATAAGCACACGCTAAACATGATGTCCGGACGACTAGCAGTAAGATAGAGAAGAGAGCCAATCATACCTCGATACTTCTTAGTGTCGACTTCCTTACCTTTCTCATCTTTGTCTAGATGATCGGATGTGCTCATGGGAGTCGCCATTGCTTTTGCATTGTTCATTTCAAATCGTTTCAGCAATTCTTTGCAATATTTGGCTTGGAAAATGAACGTACTTTCTTTCATTTGCTTTACTTGTAATCCCAAAAAGAATGTTAACTCACCCATCATAGACATCTCAAATTCGCTTGTCATTAAATCGGAAAATTCCTTGCATAAGATATTGTTAGTAGCACCAAATATGATATCATCCACATATATTTGAACTAATAAAATATCATTGTTTTTATGCTTAACAAAAAGGGTGGTGTCAACTTTCCCCCTAATGAAATCATTTTCCAATAGAAATTTACTCAATCTTTCATACCAAGCTCGGGGAGCTTGTTTTAAACCATAGAGAGCCTTTTTGAGTTTGAAAACATGATCGGGAGATTTAAAATCTTCAAAATCGGGAGGTTGTTCAACATAAACACCATTTAGAAAAGAACTTTTCACATCCATTTGATATAAATTGAAATTCATAGAAGAGGCCAAAGCGAGCAATAGACGAATAGCTTCTAATCTAGCTACAGGAGCATATGTTTCTTCATAGTCAATACCCTCTTCTTGATTAAGCCTTTTGCTACAAGCCTAGCTTTGTTTCTAGTGATTACACCATTTTCATCTAGTTTGTTTCGAAAAACCCATTTCGTACCAATTATGGTATGATTTTCGGGTCTTGGCACCAAATCCCAAACGTCATTCCGTTTGAATTGGTTAAGCTCCTCTTGCATTGCCAAGGTCCAAAATTCATCCCCAATTGCTTCGGAGATGGTTGTTGGTTCAATTTGAGACACAAAAGCAGTATGTCCTAAGGTGTTCTTAAGGGAGTTTCGGGTACTTACCTTTTCTCCGACGTCGCCAATTACCTGTTCGAGAGGGTGATCTTTGATTGTCCTCCACTCGTTAGGAGTTTTCGTTTCATTCTCCAATTGTGGTGCTTCCTCCGTTGGTTGCTTCAAAAATTCGTCTTGATTTTCTTTAGGCGTTTCCTCTTGTATTTTGTCTTTCAAGCTATCTAAGATACCTGCAAGATCAAAACCAGTATCCTTTCTCGCCAAGCGAGCATTATTTTCGGCAAATACAACATGAGGGGATTCCCCCACAGTTTCGGTTCTTTTATTAAAGACCCTATATGCTTTGCTACGTGAAGAATAGCCAATGAAAATTCCCTCATCGGACTTAGCATCAAATTTTCCCAATTGATCTTTGCCATTGTTATGAATAAAACATTTACAACCGAATACTCTAAAATGGGAGATATTTGGTTTCCTTCCCTTGTAGAGTTCATAAGGGGTCTTCATGAGTATTGGCCTTATGACTACTCTATTTAAGATGTAGCATGCGGTACTCACGGCATCTGCCCAAAAATGTTTGGGAATCTTAGCCTCTTCGAGCATGGTTCTAGCCATCTCTTCGAGACACCTATTTTTCCTTTCCACCACCCCATTTTGTTGTGGTGTACGTGGAGCGGAAAAGGTATGCTCGATACCGAGTTCGTCACAAAAGTCCGCAAAGAGATTGTGATCAAACTCTCCCCCATGATCACTTCTAATTGAAGTGACGGTTGTTTCCTTTTCGTTTTGAACACGCTTAAGAAAGTATTTAAAATTCTGAAAAGCATCACTTTTATTGGCAAGAAATAAAGTCCAAGTAAATCTAGAATAATCATCAACAATCACAAAAGCATAGCGATTTCTTCCTAGACTTTCAATGCGAGATGGTCCAAATAAATCCATGTGAAGCAATTGCAATGGTCTAGAAGTTGAAACAATATTTTTGGATTTGAAAGATGCTTTTGTTTGCTTCCCTTTTTGACATGAATCACAAATAGAGTCATCTTCAAATTTTAAATTGGGAAGGCCAATAACTAAGTTTTGAGAAATCAATTTGTTCAAAAGATGCATGTTGATATGTGCTACTCTACGATGCCATAACCAAGTATCATCCTCTTTAATCATAAGACAATCAACATATTCGGGTGAGGAATTAGCAAGATCAACCATATAAATATTATCCACTCTAAAACCACGAAGGATAATTTTAAAATCACTACGTCTAAACACTAAGCATTCATCTGAATCAAATAGGGCAAGATTTCCCTTGTCACATAATTGACTTATGCTCAAGAGATTATGCTTTAAACCTTTCACAAGTAATATATGCTTAATAGAAGAATTTTCATCCTTACCGACCGATCCGATGCCGATAATCTTTCCTTTATTGTTGTCACCAAAAATAACACTTCCTCCTTCTTTGTGTTCTAGTTGAAGGAATTTGGATTCGTCTCCCGTCATGTGCTTGGAGCATCCACTATCAAGGTACCATAGTACACTTGATCCCTTCAAACATACCTACAAAACAAGTTAATGCGCTTTAGGTACCCATGCCATTTTGGGTCCTTGAGGGTTAGGCATATTATAATGATGTGATTGAGTGATATGTCTATGTCGTGTAAAGCATGCAGGGGCAATATGACCAATGCGTCTACAATAATGACAAGTCACGTTGGGGTTATGCATCCTTCTAGGTTCATAGTAACTTGATGGACGAACATGAATTACTCTATTTTCATTATGACTATTGCGCATTTCATGAGAACCATTTCTCCTACTATTAGTTCTAAAATGAGCAGCATTTCTAGAGTAATGGTCATGTCTAGATGTTCTAAGAGGTTCAAAACTCCTTCTAGTGTTTGGCCTAGAATATGCATCATTTCTAGGGCAGTCATTTCTAGGTGGTAAGTGATTTCTAGGTCTTCTAAAATGTTCAACATTTGGTCTAGCATGCATATTTGTTCTAGGACTGCTATTTCTACGATAAGCATTTGTTTTATTAATCCTAGGTTGAGTCTTAGGTGGTTGGGGTTTGGCTTCAACCTTTTCTTTAGGCTCATTCTTAAAACCTATGCCATGCTTGGTTGACTTCAAATTAACAAGGACCTCATTCAAGTTTTTGTGAGAAGAATTAAACTTATCTAAGGTACCTTTAAGTCTATCTACCGCATTATCGAGATGCATGCAAGAAGAGCAATTTTAATAGAACTTTCGGGCTTGTCGGCGCTTCTTTTTCCAAAAAACTTGTTTTCCTCTTTCAGCTTCTCATTTTCTAAAACCAGTTTTTCTAACTCCTTTTCTTTCAAAGAAAGCTGTTTTTGAAAATCTTTTTCTTTTAGAGAAGCATTTTCTTTTATGCTCTTGACAGTTTTTGAAGCTTTAATAAATTCAGTATATAGCTCATCAAAAGCAGTTCTCATTTCTTCAAGAGTAAAGAAGTTTTTAGAAGAGATTTGACATACCTCATCTTGCTTGTCTTCTTGCGCCATAAGACAAAGGTTTGCGGCTTCGTCTTCTTCTTCTTCGCTTGACTCATCTCCGGAGTCTCCTCCCCAAGAAATGTATGCACGTTGCTTCTTAAAAGGTTTCTTCTCCTTTTTGATGTTTGGGCAATTTGATTTGATGTGCCCGGTTTCACCGCATTCATAGCACTTTATTTGCTCGCCTTGCTTTTTGCCCTTTCGTTCATACTCCTTTCGCATGAACTTTTGAAATCTTTTGATAGCGAGTCCAAACTCGTTGTCTCCGTCCTCATCAACTTGAGGTTGGCTTGTGCTTGCCTTAAGGGCTATTCTTTGCCTCCTTTGATCATCAACAAGAGGGTTAAGTATTGTAGATTCATAAGTCTTAAGGTTACCTCTTAATGCGTCGATTGTGACATTTGAGATGCCTATGGATTCTTGAATTGCGTCGGCCTTTGATCACCATGCCGGAGTGAGACTTCTAAGAATTTTTCGAACAAGTTCTCTATCCGTGAATGTCTTCTTGAGGGCATGTAGGTCATTTACGATTATTGAAAATCGTTCGAACATTTCATCCACCTTTTCACCTTCCTTCATGTGAAATAATTCATAAGCATGGGTTAGGAAATCAATTAGCTTCCCTTACCTGGTCCGTACCTTCGTACGTAATTTCCAGCTTGTTCCACATTTCTTTTGCCGTTGTGCAACACGATATTTTCCTGTAATCGTCAGCATTTACAGCACAATATAATAAATTAATTGTTTTAGCATTATTTTGAACCTTTCGGATATCATCCGCGTCATATTCTTCTTCGGACTTGGGAACCCATTCGTTTTAAACCTTTTTGGTTGGAATTTGATTTCCCTTTGTTATCACCTTCCAGAGATGAAAATTGTTTGCTTGAATGAAGATTTTCATCCTCTCCTTCCAGTACGTATAGTTTGTACCGTTGAATAGTGGTGGTCGGGTGGAGCACTGTCCTTCCTCTATTCCTGCAAAAGAATCACGAGTAGAAGCCATGGAAGTTTCTCTCAAACTGTTAAGTCTTTAGAGAGTTGGGCTTCGATACCAATTGATAGTTAATATGCTTAACGCTAGAGGGGGGGGGGTGAATAGCGTTATAATAAAATTTAGCGTAAACTTGCGGAAATTAAATTTGCAGGAAATAATTAAGTGCGTTAAATAGACAAAAGGAAAGAACGCACCGATGTATTCTGGTTCACCACAACACGTGGCTAGTCCAGTCCCCGAGAGACTCTCTCGAGATTTTCCACTAACTTGTCAAGCTTACGGGTGCTCAACAAACCTTTACAACTTAAGGACACACGCCTTAACACCTTTGCTCGGAGATACAACACTCCAAGACTTCAACCAAGGAAACACAAGTTCCTTACAACAAGAGAATCACAATTCTCTTACAAGTGTACAAAACACTAAACACTCAAACAAAACACTCCTTAATGAGTAGATATGAGTAAAAGAAGTAAGCTCAAGATCACAACAACTATGGACAAGACTTTGGCTCTCAAAAGCTTTATGAAATGAATATAAAATGATAAACAATAGTATGCAAGCTTATAGCAATAGAATGATCAGTTGTTGTGTGTTGTTGTGTTTAAAACACTGAAATGAAGCTGTATTTATAGTTGAAAAACTTGGCATTACCGTTGTCTAATTGTCAATCAAGAGTTGCTGATTTTACTGAGTGACAATCGATTATCAAGAAGTCATAATCGATTGTTTGCCAATCGTTCCAGAAATCAATCCCAGATTTTACGCTTAACAATCGATTGTCCAAGATCAACAATCGATTTTTGGTAACGTTCAAAAAATTATTTCCAGATTTTTCGTAAAACAATCGATTATACCAAATCAATAATCGATTATTCAGCAACGTTCAAAAAATCTTTTCCAGATTTTAATATCAACAATCGATTGTACAAAATCAACAATCGATTACCTGACGGTATTTGAAAACTTTACGACAACGGTCAGCTTCACAATCGATTGTGCAATGTTAACAATCGATTATTTATCAGACTTTGAAAATCATTTTCGACACCGCCTCTTGCCAATCGATTGTTTTATACTCACAATCGATTATTTAATAGTTTTGAAATAGTCTGGAAGTCACTGCCTCAACACAATCAATTGTCATAAGTTCACAATCGATTTTTGTGACTTTTAAAAATCTGATGGACACTGTCTCTTCACAATCGATTGTCATTAGCTTCACAATCGATTATTCTGAGTTTTGAAAAACTTTGATGTACACTGCCTCATCACAATCGATTTTCATAAGGTTCACAATCGATTGTCATGCAGGTTTGAAAAACCTGATGCTCACTACCTTAACACAATCGATTGTCATGCAGTCTTGGCTTAACATAATCGATTATCATAAGTACATAATCGATTATCTTAGTCCAGATTTTAGAGGCATGTTTAAAAATCATTTTGACTAATGAAAATATGCATGATTTAAGATCATTTAACATTAAATTAAATATGCATGATTTTGTAAAAAATAATTTTACGAGAGAAGCCATGTCATGAGTCAAGTTGTTGGATCAAGATCACAATTAAGAACGACTCATTTAAACTACAAAACTTTGTCTTGTGCTTGAATCTCGTTATCCACCAATTGTGCGCTTGTACTTGAACTTCGTCATATATCAATTTGCGCTTGTTTGTCATTCATCAAAACCTACACATAGGAACACACGTTTCCAACAAAACTTATTGCTCCAAGGGAATAGCTTGGTGCCGTTGTTTGAGGTGCTATGCTCTATGGAGGAGAACGCGACGTTGAGGGATGTCACTGATATCGGACTGATGAATAAAGTGGCTGTGATGGGCCTGAGGGTACGTATTATGACCCAGATCCATTTTTTCTTGCCTTAGTTTATTCTTTATCTTACTTGTTTTTTTTCTTTATTGTCTTATTTGTTGGAGGTGGAGGGAATCCGTAGAGACAACGTATGCTCAAGGATATTTTTGCGGGTGCTGGATAAGTACCGCCGCTACCAAGATCGAAACCGAGAGTTGCGTGAGCGCTTGAGGGCCGACCCCCGTAGCCGAGCCTTGGTCGAGGAGCTGGCGAAGCGGGAGCTTCAAATGCATCAATTACTTGGTAGAATGCGTGCCCTCGAGGAGAAGCCTCATCAGAAGGATGAGTAACTCGAGGCAGAAAGGAGAGCTACAGCTGAGTGCGAGCGTCGGTGCTAGGATAATGAGGCGAAGGTCGCTGCGGCCTGGAGCAGGAAAGTGGCTGCTTTGGAGAGTGAGGTTGCGGCTCTAAAACTTCAGGCAAGTGCTGCCTCGACGAGAGTCGCAGGGTTGGAGGAGGAGATCCACGTGCATGAATCCTAGCATGGGTCGGAGAGGGATACGGCGGCTGATAGGGAAGCATGGCTCGAGGAGTGGATCATCCTTCTTGAGCAGGAGGCACAAGTTATGGCGGATCAGGTCGCGGCCTTAAAAAGAGAAAATTAGTAGCTACGGGACCAAGCTGCCGCTTCCAGCCAGGCTCGTGAGCTTTGGGTCTTTGCCGAGGCCCAACGTAATGTATATAAGAATTTATGGGAGGTCGGCATTATGACCGAAGCTGCATTCGAGGAAGCGCGTCCAAAGTCTAGTGAGGCAAGTACCGATTGTTGTTTTGAGGCGGCGACGCGAGAGGTTGATAATGGTGCAGGTGGTGGCGCGGACGACGTCAAATAAAAGCATTTGTTGTGTTTGTTTTTATGTTTTATTCGTCGCTTGGCGTTTAGGTGCGTCTTATTTTTCTTTTTCTTTTTTACTTGTACTGACCGGCCTTGGCCGGGTGTAAGTAGGGATGACCCGCAATTAACTTTGTAGATAAATGAAATTCCTTTTTCGTTATTTGCTTCATATTTATTTTGTACCTTACCTTCTTCCCACTTAGACTTTTCTTTGCACACGTTCGAAGGGGTGATTTGCCTTTGAGTTTGACTCTAGTTGGCATGTTTATTTTTGATTGTTGACGAATTTTTCCTTCAACTCGGTTGAGCAAGTCGGAGCCGTTACTTGGCGATAGCGGCACATAGACCTAGTCCCAGTTCGGGAGTGGTCGAACTACCGACCGTGATGATAAAGAGTGTGGCCTGGTAGTATGACTGGGGCCAAACATTATGTGGCCCGAATCTTAGTTTGAGTTGGGAGTACTTACTTGACATGCGAAGGAGCCTAGTCTACGCCTCGATTCGTCTGAGGTCAGGTTTTGCTTAGTTCTATGATAAAGGCGCTTGGCCTGGGTCCTGGTTCAACTATGGTTGAGCTTGTTAGATTTGAAGATGGAGGCATCTATCATTATAGTTCGAACGAGGTCGAACTTCATAGATTTAATGGAAAAGGCGCATAGCCTGAGTCCCAGTTCAACTGTTGTTGAACTTTGTCAAATTTGATGGCGAAGGTGCATAGCCTGAGTCCCAGTTCGACCGTAGTTGAAATTTGATAAATTCGATGGCGAAGGCGCATAACTTGAGTTCGAGTTCAACTGTTGTTGAACTTTATCAAATTTTATGGAAAAGGCG
This sequence comes from Nicotiana benthamiana, assembly GCA_034376525.1. NCBI lineage: Eukaryota > Viridiplantae > Streptophyta > Magnoliopsida > Solanales > Solanaceae > Nicotiana > Nicotiana benthamiana. The sequence continues at coordinate 62,267,673 of CM067323.1, forward strand.
CATAGCTTGAGTCTTGGTTCAACCGTAGTTGAACTTTGATAAATTTGATGGCAAAGGCGCATAGCCTGAGTCTTGGTTCAACCGTGGTTGAACTTTGATATATTTGATTGTGAAGGCGCAGAGCCTGAGTCCCAGTTCAACCGTAGTTGAACTTTGATAAATTCAATGGCGAAGCGCATATCCTGAGTCCCAGTTCAACTGTAGTTAAACTTTGATAAATTCGATGGCGAAGGCACAAAGCTTGAGTCCCAGTTCAACTATTGTTGAACTTTCTTTATTTTGATGGCGAAGGTGCATAGCCTGAGTCTTGGTTCAACCGTAGTTGAACTTTGATAAATTAGATGGCGAAGTCATATAGCCTGAGTCTTGGTTCGACTGTAGGTGAACTTTGATAAATCAATGGCGAAGGCACATAGCCTGAGTCCCAGTTCAACTGTTGTTGAACTTTATCGAATTTGATGGCTAAGGCGCTTGTCTTGAGTCCCAGTTCAACCGTAGTTTAACTTTGATAAATTTGATCGCGAAGGCGCATAGACTAAGTCCCAGTTCAACCGTACTTGAAATTTGATAAATTCGATGGCGAAGGCGCATAGTCTGAGTCCCAATTGAACTTTGATAAATTCGATGGCAAAGGCGCATAACCTGAGTCCCAGTTCAACTGTTGTTGACCTTTATTGATTTTGATGGTTAAGGCGCATAGCCTGAGTCTTGGTTCAACCGTAGTTGAACTTTGATTAACTTGATGGCGAAGGCGCATAGCCTGAGTCTTGGTTCGACCGTAGTTGAACTTTGGTATATTTGATAGCGAAGGCGCATAGCCTGAGTCCCAATTCAACTGTCATTGAACTTTATTAATTTTGATGGCGAAGGCACATAGCCTGAGTCTTGGTTCAACCGTAGTTTAACTTTGATAAATTTGATAGCGAAGGCGCATAGCCCGAGTCCTGGTTCGACCGTAGTTGAACTTTGATAAATTTGATGGTGAAGGCGCATAGCCCGAGTCCTAGTTCAACTGTTGTTGAAATTTATCGATTTTGATGGTGAAGGCGCATAGCCTATGTCTTGGTTCAGCCATAGTTGAACTTTGATAATTGATGGCGAAGGCGCATAGCCTGAGTCTTGGTTCGACCATAGTTGAACTTTGATAAATTCGATGGCGAAGGCGCATAGCCTAAGTCTCGGTTCAATTGTAGTTGAACTTTGATAAATTTGATGGCAATGGTGCATAGCATGAGTCCCAGTTCAACAATCGTTAAACTTTATTAGTTTTGATGGCAAGAGCGCATAGCCTGAGTCCCAGTTCAACCGTAGTTGAACTTTGATAAATTCGATGGCGAAGGTTCATAGCATGAGTCCCTGTTCAACTGTAGTTGAACTTTCATAAATTTGATGGCGAGGGCGCATAGCCTAAGTCCCAGTTCAAGTGTTGTTGAACTTAATCGATTTTGTTGGCTAAGGTGCATAGCGTAAGTCTCGGTTCAACCGTAGTTGAACTTTGATAAATTTGATGGGGCGAAGGTGCATAGCCTGAGTCTTGGTTCGACCGTAGTTGAAATTTGATAAATTCGATGGCGAAGGCGCATAGCCTGAGTCCCAGCTCAACCGTCGTTGAACTTTATCAATTTTGATGGCGAAGGCGCATAGCATGAGTCTTAGTTCAACAGTAGTTGAACTTTGATAAGTTTGATGGTGAAGGTGCATAGCCTGAGTCCTGGTTCGACCGTAGTTGAACTTTGATAAATTCGATGGCGAAGGCGCATAACCTGAGTCCCAGTTCAACTGTCGTTGAACTTTATCGATTTTGATGGCGAAGGCGCATAGCCTGAGTCTTGGTTTAACCGTAGTTGAACTTTGATTGGCGAAGGCGCATAGCCTGAGTCTCAGTTCAACTGTTCTTGAACTTTATCGATTTTGATGTCAAAGGCGCATAGCATGAGTCTTGGTTCAACCGTAGTTGAACTTTGATAAATTTGATGGAGAAGGCATATAGCCTGTCTTGGTTCGACCATAGTTGAACTTTGATGAATTGGATGGCGAAGGCACATAGCCTGAGTCTTAGTTCAACCGTAGTTGAACTTTGATAAATTTGATGGTGAAGGTGCATAGCAGAGTCCCAATTCAACTGTTGTTGAACTTTATCGATTTTGATGGCGAAGGCGCATAGCCTGAGTCTTGGTTCAACCGTAGTTTAACTTTGATAAATTTGATGGCGAAGGTACAGAGGTGAGTCCAAGTTCAACTATAGCTGAACTTTGATAAATTCGATGGCAAAGGCGCATAGCTTGAGTCCCAGTTCAACTGTAGTTGAACTTTGATAAATTCGATGGCGAAGGTGCATAGCCTGAGTCCTAGTTCAACTGTTGTTGAACTTTATCGATTTTGATGGCGAAGGAGCATAGCCTGAGTCTTGGTTCAACCGTATTTGAACTTTGATAAATTCGATGGCGAAGGCGCATAGCTTGGATCTCGCTTTGTCGGCATTTGAGAGCAGAGGCTCGGTTTTTATTCGAGATCTCTAGCAGCTTTAACGTTTTCCCAATCGGAGTATCTAGGCTGGCTTGAGGCGACTCTCGGTTCGAGATATCTTCATGCCGGTTTTCGGCTGGAGCCCATATGAGGGATGCGGGAGATGCCTTACAGATATCCTCCCCTATGGGGCTTCTTCTTGTTTGCACTATGCGAGAGAGGAGAGACATAGGAGTTTGATCTCGATTCGAGATCTTCGAGTTTCCCCTGTCCGATATGCCGCTTTGGCTTGTTTGATCTGGGTTGTTTTTTGGCATTTCTTTCCTTCTGGTTCCCCACAGACGACACCCAATTGTTTGCTCAAAAGTTGTCATATACTTTATGAGTGTGAAACAACACAAATAAATCAAGGAAAAATCATAGCAAACTGTTATAATCCATTGGACCAAATCAAAGAGACGAAAATAAGTACTCAGAATTAGGAGAGGAAACATTAAAAGCTTTTATTGATAATATTGAGTTGGTTTGCCTCTCTGTGGATAGGTTCAGAGCCTTACATTGTGTTCCCCTTTCCCATAATATGAGTCTCATTGTATCTTTTCTCTCTCTTGTAAATAATGGCGAAGAAGAAGCCCTTTTCTAGGGTTCCCTCTCTTGATATTTATAACTGTGAGCTTCATGAACTGTCAGTTAGTGGCCGTGACCACGTTGGAGGTTCGCTTTCATAATGGTGGATGGGCCTTGACTTTGTTGATCAAACCAGATAAGAGCTAAATACCGTTAATTCTGAGTGGTCGTATAACTTATTAATCATGAACTAGCTTATTAAGACGGGAATAACTTCGTTAACTATTATGGGATCGGATTCCGACCCATACATCCACTATGGTGGAACTCAATCTCGGCAACTGAGCTCATTCTATATCAAAGGTAAATAAGAGAAATAAAGGGAACATATCAACCAAATTGGACTTAATCACAAAATGGGATAATAGTGGAAACAGTTGCATGCATTATCAATGACCTCTGTGCATCAGAGTCTTGTATGGCTCCGTTTTGTTTGCCTCCTAATATCGTTGAGAGATACAAGTACTAACATACAATATCATAGCCAGTTTGACAACTAATGCTATTTATCCACATGCTTAAGGTTCAAATTTTAGCAGCAAAGTATCATTATCTTTTCTTTAGAACTAAATTCAGGTGCTTCCCATTGCAAAGTTTTCTTCTTTCAGAATTCATTTACTCTTAGGCTACGGTCCTCAAATCGGCATCCGTTTACCCATGTTAACCCTGTTACGTGGAAAGAACTGCACAACACAAAGGAAACAGTTCTTAGCTTCAAACCAGAAAATGCTTTGCCTAATAATGAACATGCTTAGTTTTGCTTCTAACAAGTTAACAGATATAGAAAAGATTCTTCAACACACTAATATATGTATATAAGACAGTTGGAACTTGGAAGCTACAAACTATAATGGCCGTGATTGCACAAAAACCAGTCAACAAAAACTTCTCTATACTATATAAATCTATGGCAACCCCATAATGCGATGCATGAAATAATCTGAAGCATATTCCACATAACTTTTAATGCTTCTACAGAAGATACATATACATAGTGACATACCGATAACACAGATGATTGGCGAAACAATCCACCAACGATAGGTAACTTCCTCAGAAAAACAGCAACTGTGGGCCAAAAGCCACTGCATAACATATTATGCCTCATAATTAGTCAACGCTGTTTATTCTTGGTGAGACACAAGGATGCAAGAAAAAGGGTTACCTAAACAGCACAAAAAGACCGCAGGTCTCCCAAATCATGCCCAGCACAGGCCATTCCAGCATAATAAGCACGAAACCAACAGCAAAGGAGGCAGAACCCTATCAGATAATTAAAGCTTTGGCATATGAAAATGGAGATGCAAAGGAAAAAAAGGTAATAGCAAAGACATAGATGAAGCAGGACATGGAGGGTCCGTGAACTTGGAACCTTAAAATTTTGTCGTTTCATGAAAATTTCTAAGGTAGGCATCACTCCAATGGTTAAGGTCACCCCAGACAGAAGGAGGATCTGGTCACACAAAAAGTTCCATCAAAGATGATACAAAGTACAAACATATTAAAGGGCACAAGCACAAAGCATTAGAGGATGAACAATAAAATAGTGGTCAGATTGTCAATAAAGAAAATCTTACATTCCCAATGGCAACGAAGCTCCTCTCAAAGAAGAGAAACACTCCAACCAGAGTAAACATTACACCAAATCCAATCAATCCAAGCCCAATCTCTGTCACATGTCAGAGAAAGTAAGAACTTGAGACAACAAATAAGGCAACATTATTACAGCATATTAAACCAACCACGAAACCACCATAATCTTCAGTTTTGCTTCAGAACAGTGAGGAGATTGTTTAAAAATATGGTTTGTAAAAGCATATTCAACAAAAGATACAAGACTTCTCTTAGAAATTGATAGAGATTTTGCACAGTGCAATATATATGTTAATTTCTTGATAAGTTTCCACAATAGAATATGACGATAGTAGAGCACCACATGATCCCATGTCTTTATCACCTTTAATCAATATCAGTTTTTGACGATTATACTTTACATTTGGGAGATAACATCTAACCTAGCATATACAAGGAAAGAAATTTATAAAATTAGTTCAGATTGTACATTCCACAAATGTAAATTCTGATAAGTTTAAGTGGTGAACTAAAGAACTGATAGAACTTTATACTATACTTAAATAGCGTAGTTTACTATTTTTTCTTGGATCAAAGTACATCATTAGCAATACCCATGCTATAGCTTTCTGGAGCCATTTTACAATCTCAGGTCTCAGATGAGATTGAAGGTTTTTATTTTCCATGGTTGAGGAACTGTGGATTTGGAACAAGCATGTCAAAATCACTAGGAACATAATCTTTTTTACAGATGTCCTGAAAAATATATGCCGTTCAACTTTCAAATGTCCAGAAAAGAGCCAACTAATTCTCTTGGTGTTCTGCAGCAAAACTGAATGACTAGAGAGCGATAAATATACCTTCGTGTAAGTTCAAAATCAAATGAATAAAAGAAGCAAGATCAAATAAAACGTACTGGAGATGCCTTAGGATTCAAACTACTTGCAAATTTTAAGATAGAAACAGAATTCACTATGTAAGAAATAGACGTCGTTTGCTGCTGATGAGTGAAATTGCTATTAGACAGAGACTGATTACTGCCAATCTTGAGGGTACTTCCAAAAATTGTTCAAACTCACCTTTAAGGCATCTTATTCCCCGTTTTGGCTTTCTTTTGGAATCGTCTTCATCTAAAGAAGATTTCCTTCTTTGTTCTTCCCTCCTCCTGTAATCTTGACCTTCTAAGTGATTTCCGAAAGCTCCCATTATGACTATTACCCAACAGAAAATAAGATCTTTAGTTTCAGTCCACTGGGATGGGGGTAGGGAAAAGAGAGATCATATAATATTTCTGAAGAAAATCATCTTGAATCTGACTAAATATTACTACCTACATACATACTATGATGCTGAAATTTAATAAGATAATTATACAGAAACAAAAAATTACACCAAAATCTCGAATATATACAACTTAAGTTTTCTTCCTGGAGAAGTCGAGGTAAAATATTTGATTTGCAAAACAACATTTTTTTAACATTTCATGCAAAATGAAGAAAGAAATAAAAAGAAACCCATCAAGTTCAAGCCTGCACCGGCCAGCATCACGGTAAATTTGTAAAGCAGTAACAAAACCCAAAGTGCGTATAATGAGATTCGATATCATAGAGCTGCCATAACAGATATAACAGAACCAGGCAACTAGCAGTTGATTTTTTCAATACTGCACCACAAGAAAAGCAAAGACGGACTCAATCAATTCTAAAATATAAGCAGACACGTTCGTACAGAATTCTTTGATTAAGACGATTGACTAGAAAATAATAACAACTAATGATCTATTACATTGATTTGACGAGGGTCAATTGGAAACAGCCTCTTTGATAATCCAAAACTTTTAATACGGATAAAAATATAAATTATACAGTTTATGCGAATCAGAACACTCCATGTGGTACTTTGACCATATGGAAGAACTATTTCAAAAGCATCATTTCTGGATTTACAGAAAATAAGAGAAGTCAAAGATTACGAGGATAGAAAGGCAGAGTATGCACTCACTCTTAACATCACTTTCTTCAAATGAAACCATCCTGTTAAGCAGAACTTGAAACTTCAACTACCAAATAACCTGACAATAAAAACACAAGTATACATGATGGAACAGACGGTTGCATCAGTACTCATCTCTTCAGTGGCATCGTAATTTTGCAAACACAAAACAAACATAATTAAGCAGCATAAATATTCAATACTGCACCGAATCACTTCCACTAACAAATACTCCTACTCACTGCTAGATAGATCATAGATGAAAAAGCCTGGTATGATTTTAAAGTTCAAAGCCTAAAATAACTGAAATATAAGGAGCCGCGAAGTTAGAGGCTCTACAGCCATAGCTATTGCGCTAATTTCTTAACTAACGAATTGCAAATGCAATAAACCTCATAAATTTTCCTATATCTAACGCTGTCAATCATTCAAGTAGTTGCGAGTAAGAGAATTGTCGTACTTCAGCAATAGTGCGATCATACGAACCACATTATCAATCCGAATAACCGAAAATGAGTCAGGCGCTAGAAAAAAACACAAAATCTCTACAATCAACGAATAGTAAATTGACAAAAAAATTACGAGAAATTAAAGCTTATCTTACGAGAATTGACGAATTTTACCGAAATACCATTACGCAAAAGTACTGTTTGTATGTAAACATCAATAATCCATAGAATAGGCCGTGAGTGCATGAATGTTTATACGATTTGTGAAACAAAATCGATAAACAGAGAGGGGAAGTAGAGAAAGCATGGAGTGTTTACCTGTATGTCAGAGAGAAGAGCTTCAACAGAAAAGGCGCGGTTGGCATTTCTGTTTTCAATTAGCTGAGTATATATGAAGCCTATCCGACGTGGATATAGGTTTATTTCCATTAATGCATTTAAAATGGTTTGATCGTATATAAATATTTTTAACCCTTCTGTATAAACTATTAGACATGTAAAAACAATTTCACATTAAGATGTGTTTGATATGATTGGAAAATATTTCTAACTTTTTCATGTTTGGTAGGATTAAGAGCACGTTTGGACATAAGAAATTTTTTTCTTTTTTCCAAAAAATTTCACTTTTTCCTTAATCGGCGTTTGTTCATAAAATTTTCAATTTTCACTTGAAGATGCATTTTAAAAATTTTGAAAAACTTGAAAAAGTCATTTTTAAAATTTTTCATTCAAATCACTATCCATCTTGATGACGAATTACACGATAACAAGAAACAACCCAAAATTATATTCATGTCCAAACAGAACTCTAAATTTCAAATATCATTTCCCTTGAACTTTTTTTTCTCCCTATTTTGGAATTTTACATTTCTTATGACCAAACGCCCACTAAATGTTTTAGAAAATATTTTCCTCATGAACTCATTTTCCTCTAATTGGAGGAAAATGTTTTCCCTACCAAAAAAAGATAAAACATTTTTCAAAACTCTTTTCCAATCCTATGAGAAGTACTTTCTTTGTAAAAAAAAGTATTTTTTTTCCAACAAAATGAGTACTTTTTTTCAAGATGTAGAAAAAGTATTTTCCTTCATTTAAAAAAAAGTTCTTTTTGTTCATCACATAGAAAAAGTATTTTTTTTTTATTTCAACAAACTGAGTATTTTCTTTTCATGATATAGAAAAAGTATTTTCTTTCATTCAACAAAACGAGTAGTTTCTTTTCATGTTGCAGAAAGGATATTTATTTAACAAAATAAAGTATTTTCTTTTAAGTTATCGAGCTCAAATTTTAACATTGTTCTTATGTGAAAAAGTAAAGTAGCACATTAGTTTCTTTGGTTTTGTGTGAATTTTGAAAGAAATAATTAAATTGTTGAAGAAATAGTGTGGGGTGGGGGTGGGGGGTGGGGAGTACATGAAACATGGGGATTTGGAGAAGGTGGGTTTGAGAGAGTAGCTTAAAGAATATTTTCCTAAAAATATTTTATACTCTCTAGTCAGACGCTAGAAATCATTTTTCGGAAAAACAATTTCACTCAACAACCAAACAAGGAAAAATAAGTGAGAAAATTACTCATTTTTCAAGAAAATATTTTCTAAGAAAACCCTTTCCATGAAAAACATTTTCCTTCATACCAAGCACACCCTCACAGTATACCAATTCTTTTTTAGTGTTAGCTTGTGTTTTTTTTTCATCTAGTGTCTGGTATCCACATTGGGGCCAACTAATCTGGATTTTCATCGAAAAATCCAACATTGGGGAGTAAAGCGCTCGCTAACAAAGGCTACTCCATACCAGTAACTCAAACCCGAGATATCTAGCTAAGGATGAAGGAGTGCCTACCACTCCACCACAATCCTTGTTAGTTTGTATTTGTTTGTTCTACAATGCTAACAAATTCATATTTTGAATATCGTGGCATTTCGCTACGAAAATTTTATTGCAATATCAGAAATTTTTCTAAAATTTTGAGTTTATGCGTTCTGAATTTTAAAAATTATAATTTATTAAGTTAAAAATAAATTATTTGTATATATTCAATAGATTTTTAATACAAATACATAGTTTCTGCCATCTTGTACCTAAAACTGTAGTTTCGTCTCTGCTCATAATCTGTATATTTACAAGTAACCTTCATAAAAAGTGAGATTTGTTATAAAATAATAAAAGAAGAAGAAGAGTATTACAGAGAAAAGTATATATATATATATATATATATATATATATATATATATATATATATATATATATATATATATATATATATATATATATATATATATATATATATATATATATATATATATATATAGAGAGAGAGAGAGAGAGAGAGAGAGAGAGAGAGAGTTCTTATTGATTTGAGATGAATTACAATGAAATAGAACCCCGCTATTTATAAGGATTTAGCCACCAAGTAAATTCCTAAAATCTCTCTAAAATACATACATTCACCTTAAATCCTATTGTATTTATAATATTCCCCCTTGAATGCCTATTCAATAGATAATATGCCTCGTTAAAACCTTAACTAAAATAAATTCCATTGGAAAAAATTCTAGAGAAGGAAAAATAGTACACATATTTAACAAAATACCTTTTAGTTGCCTCATTAGAAACCTTGCAAGGAAAACCCTAGGGACAAAACCTTGTAAGAAAAAAGAGTATAACGTGTATTAACTCCCCGTGATGAGAGCATCAATTTTTACATCTTTGAGCCTTCACATCCCAATCTTGTGTACCATATTCAAAAGATTGTTGGTAGAAATTTGATAAACAAATCAGTCATACTGGCATGAATAAATATTTTGTACTTTGAAATCATCATTCTTGATAGATATATAATATTTTCATATAATATCTTGGAATAGCTCTTCAATATCTACATAGAGATATTCTCGCTATCACATTATCATGCTTATAGTTATAGCAATATATATATGTACACAAATTGCACTTAGGATGTGGTACTTGTCACACCTCCTTTTTACCAATACCCCTGAGGGTATAAAGAAGTTTTTCCAATTAAAGGACAATCGAAATGGGATTTATTATTAAAAGATTCAGAGACGCCACTTGGGAGATATTTATGGTGTCACAAGTTACCGATTTGGAATCCCGAATCGAGGAAAGAATGACTATGTTTAACAGTCTGCAAACCAGGAGTCCGAGTAAGGAATTCTGTTAACCCGGGAGAAGGTGTTAGGTATTCTCGAGTCCCGTGGTTATAGCACGGTTGCTCACATGCCATATTTGGTGTATTTATCTGATTTTAGTATATGTTTTAATCTATGTGGTTTTAACTTTGAACCAATTTTATTTATTATTTTAAGGAGAATTGTAACGTCGTTAAAACACATCTTGAGCCCAATCCTTATAGTCCAACTAATGTGAGCCAAATCTCGATCAATATTAATAATGAAACAAAAATAGAGAACCTGATGATCTATTTTAAACAGACTATGATATCAATCAATGGTGATCTACATATAAACTCAACCACATTTGTTAACAATTAAACAAGGATTATCATATTTATTGGAATAACAAAGAACACGATGATGCTTAATTTACAGCCTAACACCTGATCTAACATTTTTAAACAACCTTTTAGCCTCAGTTCATACATTCCAAACAGCTCCATTACAAACTAAAAATGAAAATGACTATTGGAGTTCTCATCTCGTTACTGAATCATTTTTAAACAGTTGTATGAAGTAGTTAATAGGAAATTAACTACAACTAACATGAAATTATTCTATCAACCTACCATGAAATAACTACAACTAGTGTTCAACTCATAATGCTTACACAGATCTGAGAAATAGTAGATCATTCAGTCTGATACAGTCCAGATTACTTACAACATTCAGTTACTCACATTCTAATTAAACTAATCTACGAGCATATGCAAAGACAGGAATAACAAAAAACAGCCAGCAAGGAATCAATTTGAGGCTTCTATTTCATCTCTCACACCAGGCCTATATTGTTATAGATTCAGGATTTGTACCTCGAATTGAATAAAATGATGAGAAATGACAGTCAGCAACAATAGCATATCAACAGAAGTACAACTAACAGCAAGCAACAACAGATTCCAGTCCCAAAAAACCCAGGAGATATTTTAATGATAAATCAGTCACTCAACCAAAACAACTTGAACAATACCAAGCAACTTGAAATTGAACCCAGAAACGCACTGTGAAACTTCAGCAACCAAGCACAAGGACTTTCAAGCCCTTCCCCTGTTTAAACTAAGCTAGAAACACGAAACAATTGCTAAAACATAAAATTGATATAAGAAACTCAATGTAACCGTTTTTTTGGTTTTTGTTGCTTCATTTTTTTTGTATTTATTGAAAGAACTAAGTTCTAAAGGAATCTTGGATTTGAAATTCAAATTTTTAGCTTGTGAAAAACTTGTGAAAATTTGGGGGGAGGGGGGGATTTTTCAGATTGTGAAACTTTTTATACAAGGCAGTAGGGACTGCCTTATGATGACCCGACCTAGCGTCTCATGATTTCCATTCCCTTTTCCCCGTTTTATTCTTCTACATGTCTCATTATATGTATGTGGTAAATTTGAAGTAATTCGGATAGAGTTTGGTTGGAAATGAGACAATTAGCCTCTTAAGGGAAAGTTTGGTTTGGAATAGTCAACCAGATGTTGAATTGTGAGCTAGAGGGCTCAGAACATATTTTTGATGATTCGGTTAGTTTTGGGGGATGATTTAAGGCTTAGGATCGCAATCAGAAGTGATTTTGGAGGTTCGGTGTAGAAGTTAGCCTATTTTGGCGAAGTTTGGATTATGGCGAAAATCGGTTGATATGCAAGATTTTGATACGAGGGTCGGATTGGAATTATGAGAGTTGCAGTAGTATCTTTAAATGATTTTGGATGTTTGTAAAAAAATTCAGTTGATTCGGAGGTGTTTAGGTCAGGGTTTTGATCGAATGCGAGTTTCGGAAGTTTTAGTTTAACTTAGGCTTGAATCTGTTGTGATTTGATGATTTTCGTGTTGTTTGATGTGTTTTTAGGATCGAAACAAGATTGAATGAGGTTTTAGGACGCGTTGGTGTTTTTGGTTGAGGTCCCGAGGGCCTCGGGGTAATTTCGGGTGGTTAACGAAAGTTTTTTAGGACTTAGGAAGTTGTAGAAGATTGCAGCCAGCTGTTGCAGAGCTTTTGCTCTATGAGATCACATAGAAGGTTCATTGCGATTGCATAGAAGGTTTCAAGGGGTCGCTTGGTTGTACAGTGTGATCGCATAAAGAGGGCTGCGATCGCACAATGTTGAATGGACTTGGGGTCCTGATGGTGTTTCTTCAATGCGAACACATGGTATTGGCTGCGAACACATAGCTCGAGGATCTGGTCCATTGCGATTGCATGGGCTTTGGTGAGATCGCATAGGAGGAAATCTGGAGGTGGAAAATTTGTACTCTGCAATCGCAAGCCTGGAGCTATGATCGCATAGAGGGAAATTCTGGCAGACAGAAGGCTTTTTAATGAAATTTCATCCAGGAGCCTATTCATTTTTCCTCCATTTTTTAACATCTTGGGAGCTTTTTGGTAGAGATTGAAGATGGTTTCGATGGAAATTGATTGGAGGTGAGTCTAGTGACTTATAAACATCATTTTATTGAATAATCAACCTTAAATTCTTGGAAATTTGGGTAAAAATTGGAAGAAATTAGGGCTTGGCTTTTGAAATGGAAATTTGGGATTTGATGGCCCATTTGAGCTTCGATTTTGATGAATTTTATCTGTATAGACTCGTGGAGAGATGATGATTATTTGGTGTAAAATTTTCTGGATTTTCAAAAGTGGGCCCGGGGCTCGGGTTTTGCATTGTAATTTTTGATATTTTTCGAGTCTTTTCGATTGGGTTATATTCCCTTAGCCTATTGTAATGTATTCGTTGTGGTTTTGGCCATATTCAATGTTCGAAGAGGTCGATTTGAGAGGAAAGGGCATTGCAGGCTAGTCTCCGGCCGACTACAGGTGAGTAATTCTTGTAAATGTTGTTCTAAGGGTTTGAAACCCTGGACTTTCACATCGTAACGCTATATTAAGGTGTGACACACACTCTATGATGAGTGCGGGGTCGGTTGCTATTGGGGATTGTGACTTGGTCCATCCCAAGTGAGATTTACTCTATATTGGTGATTGATACACGAAACAGTACTGATATTATTTGGGCTTGTTGCCATGTTTGGGGACTCGTGCCGACTTTTAAAATCCTTCGGAGATTGATATTGTTGTTCTGCATACACTTGCATATCATTTGGTCCAGTCCATAACGATTAAACATTGTTTTGCAAACTCAACCGTGTTTTCTAAGTTTTTAAGCTCAAATGATGCTTGTGAATGATATTTCGGGCTGAGGACTACTATTTTATAAATGCCCATGGGGCTTATGATAATTTTTGGACTGTGCATGCATCGGGCTGCATGCTGCAACAGTATTACATTGAGATGAGCATGGATCGGGCTGCGCGCTGCAACAGTGTATATATATTGGATCGGACTGCACACCGTAGTAATATTGTGCTTGGGCTATAAGAGCCCCTCTGGAGTCTTTACATACCCCAGTGAGCATCGTCCATGATAAATAAATGGATCAGACTGCACGCCACAGTGGGTACCAGATTGTTCCATCATATGCATTGCATTGCATTCATACATTTACACCTTGATTGCGGAGGTTCTTGGGATACGTTTCTACCTCTTGCATAATTTTCCTACAACAATAGCTATCAGTATAGTATTCGGATTGCACCGTATGAGGCCTTGTATGGTAGGCAGTGTAGATCTCCAGTCGGTTGGTTCGAGCCTGGCGAGGCTAGGTTTTTAGGGACAAATTTGGTCCAAGATGCCTTAGAGAAGGTGAAGGTGATTCAGGAGAGACTTCGAATAGCGTAGTCGCGTTAGAAGAGTTATGCAAACCGGAAGGTTCGAGATGTATCTTACTCGGTGGGTGAGAAGGTATTGCTAAAGGTTTCATCCATGAAGGGTGTGATGTGGTTTGGAAAGAAAGGGAAGCTGAGTCCGCGGTTCATCGGACCTTTTGAGGTGCTTAAGAGGATTGGGGAGGTAGCCTATATGCTTGCTTTGCCACCCAGCTTTTCGGGAGTCTATCCGGTATTCCATGTTTCCATGTTCTAGAAGTATGTTGGGCACCCGTCTCATGTTTTGGATTTTAGCACGGTTCAGTTGGATGATGATTTGACTTATGATATGGAGCCAGTGGCTATTTTGGGTCATCAGGTTCGGAAGCTGAGGTCAAAGGATATAGCTTCGGTCAACGTACAGTGGGAGAGGTCGGCTTGTGGAAGAGGGTTCTTGGGAGATCGAGCAGGAGATGCAGAGCAGATACCTCATCTATTTGAGACTTTATGTATGTTTCTTGACCCGCTCGAGGACGAGCATTTGTTTTAGTTGGGGAGGATGTGATGACCCGACCCATCGTCTCATGTATTTCCGTCCCGTTTTCCCTATGTTATGCTTCTACATGTCTCATTATATTTGTTTAGTGAATTTGAAGTAATTCGGATAGAGTTTGGTTGGAAATGAGACAATTAGTCTATTTAGGGAAAGTTTGGTTTGGAATAATCAACCGGATGTTGACTTGTGAGTTAGAGGGCTCGAAATGGATTTTCGATGATTCGGTTAATTTTGAGGGTTGATTTAAGGCTTAGGAGAGCAATCGGAAGTGAATATTGAGGTTCGGTATAGAAGTTAGCTTATTTTGGCGAAGTTAGGATTTTGGCAAAATCCAGTTGATATGCAAAATATTGATCCGAGGGTTAGAAATGAATTTCGAGAGTTACAATAGCGTTGTTAGGTTATTTTTTATTTGTGTACAAAATTTTAGTTGATTCAGAGGTGTTTAGGTCGGGTTTGTGATGGAATGCGAGTTTTGGAAGTTTTAGTTTTACTTAGACTTGAATCTGTTGTGATTCGATGATTTTCATGTTGTTGGATGTGTTTTTAGGATTGGAACAAGTTTTAAGGAGGTTTTAGGACGTGTTGGTGTTTTTGGTTGAGGTCCCGGGGGCCTCGGGGTCATTTCGGCTGGTTAACGAAAGGTTTTTTGGACTTAGGAAGTTGCAGAAGATTGCAGTCAGCTGTTGCAAAGCATTTGCTCTATGCGATCGCATAGATGGTTTTGAGGGGTCGCTTGATTGTGCAGTGTGACCGCATAAAGAGGGTTGCGATCGCACAGTGTGGAATGGACCTGGGGTCCTGATGATGTTTCTGCAATGCGAACGCATGGTATTGGCTGTGAACACATTGCTCGAGGATCTGGTCCACTGCTATCGAATGGGCTTTGGTGCGATCACATAAGAGGAAATCTTGAGGTGGAAACTTTGTACTCTGCGATCGCAAGCCTGGGGCTGTGATCGCATAGAGGGAAATCTAGGCAGACAGAAAGCTTTTTAATGATATTTTATCTGCAAGCCTATTCATTTTTCCTCCATTGTTGAACACCTTGGGAGCTTTTTGGTAGAGATTGAAGGAGTTTTCAACGGGAATTGATTTGAGGTGAGTCTTGTGACTTAGAAACATCATTTTATAGAAGAATCAACCTTAAATTCTTGGAAATTTGGGTAAAAATTAGAAGAACTAGGGTTTGGTTTTTTAAATGGAAATTTGGGATTTGATGGCCCATTTGAGCTCCGATTTTGATGAATTTTATATGTATAGACTCGTGGCGAGATGAGGAATATATTGGTGAAATTTTTTTTGGATTTCAAGAAGTGGGCCCGGGGCTTGGGTTTTGCTAATTTTGCGATTTTTGATATTTTTTGAGTCTTTTCGATTGGGTTATATTCCCTTAGCCTATTGTCATGTATTCGTTGTGGTTTTGGCCAGATTCGACGAGCAAAGAGGTCGATTTGAGAGGAAAGGTCATTGCAGGCTAGTCTTCGACCGCCTAAAGGTGAGTAACGCTTGTAAATGTTGTTCTGAGGGTTTGAAACCCCGGACTTTCACATCGTAACACTATATTGAGGCATGACACGCACTCCATGACGAGTGCAGGGTCGTTTGCTATTGATGATTTTGACTTGGTCCATCCTGAGTGAGATTTACTCTATATTGGTGATTGATACATGATACAGTACTGATACTATTTGTATTTTTTGCCATGTTTGGGGCCTCGTGCCGACTTGTAAAATCCTTCGGGGATTGTTATTATTGTTCTGCATACACTTGCATATCATTTGGTCCAGTCCACAACCTTTCAAAATTATATTGCAAACTCATCGATGTTTTCTATGTTTTGAAACTCAAATGATATTTTTGAATTATATTCCTGGCTGAGAACTTCTATTTTATAAATGCCCATGGGGCTTGTGATAATTTCTAGACTGTGCATGGATCGGGCTGTGCGGCACAACCGTATTATATTGAGATGAGCATGGATCGGGCTGCACACCGCAACAGTGCATATATATTGGATCGGAATGCACGCCGCAGTAATATTGCGCTTGGGATGTAGGAGCCCCTTCGGATTCTGTACACACCCCCAACGAGCGTCGTCGACGATAAATAAATAGATCGGACTGCACGCTGCATTGGGTATTGGATTGTACCATCATATGCATTGCATTCATACATTTGCACCTTACTTGTTGCTCAGCTGTTATGTTTCACATGTTACTGTATCATTGGACTTTAGCTTATCTTGTGTATTTCTTTGTTTTCGTATCTTCAGACTATATTTACTTTTATTACTCACTGGGTCAGAGCACTCACTTTACTCCCTGCACCTTCTGTGCAAATCCAAAGCAGTCACTAGTATAGTAGATCTAGCAGTTCAGCAGATACAACTTTCTGGGAGTGTCAAGGTAGCTATACGACGTTCACAACCATTGACTTTCTCCCGTCCATCCCTATTTCTTATTTTTTGCACTTTTCACCTTAGACAGACTTTGTATAGGAATGACACTATGTATTTTAGAGGCTCAGACTTGTGATACCGGGTCCTCATGGACTATTTCATATATTTTGTTATTCCCGCATTTTTCAGTAAACTCTAACTCCTATTACATGGTGTTATTGCTTTTGAAATCCATCTATGTTTGTGGGAATTGTGGTAACAAGGTCGGGATTGCCTAGTAATGTGTTGGGCGTCATCACGACCTGGATGGGGTCATGACAAGTTGGTATCAGAGCCTAGGTTACTTGGTCTCGCGAGTCGTAAGCCGGTTTAGTAGAGTCTCGCGGATCGGTACGTAGATGTCCGTACCTATCCTCGGGAGGCTGCAGAACCTTTAGGAAAAACTTCACATTTTGAAATTTTTATCGTGCAACTTTGTTGATTCGAGAACTAAATTATATTATTCTATTCTCTCGCATATGGCGAGAACACGCGCTACCAGAGGAGACGGACGACCACCAGTACCACCCGCTGTGGGCACCAAAGGCCGTGGATGCGATCGTGGCTGTGGTCGAGGCAGAGCTTCAAGGGAAACACCTGTCGACCCACCAGTTGCCCCGGCTCAGGATCAGAATATAGCTGGAAAGACTCCAGTAGCACCTGCTCAGGCACCACCTATGCGTATTGTGATTCTGAGTCTTCAGGAGGCCGTAGCTCAGATTCTATCGGTTTGCACTGGCTTGGCCCATGCAGTCTCAACTACTACTGAGGCAGCTACTTTATAGGTCGGGGGAGGCAATCAGACACCCGCTTCTCGCACACCTGGGCAGGGAGTGCAGGTTTGTAGACACCAGAGCACCCCCAATTCAGCAGGTTGCCCCAGTTTAGCCGTTGCCCCAGTTTTTGTGGTTCAAGCTATGCCAGACGATGAGCAGCATCATCTTAAGAGGTTCAACAGGCTTTCACCTCCTATTTCCAGTGGTGCTCAGGGCGAGAATGCCCAGGGTTATCTCGATAAGTGTCGATGTATGCTTCGGACAACGGAGATCTTGGCGTCGAGCGGGGTATCATTTACTACTTCTTAGTTATCTAGAGCAACCTTTACTTGGTGGGAGGCTTATGAGCAGCATAGGCCGGTGGGTGTAGCGCCTTTGTCATGGCAAGAGTTCTCCACTTTCTTCCTGGAGAAGTGGGTACTGCAGTCTCAGAGGGAGGAGGTGCATAGACAGCTTGAGTACCTTCGTCAGGGAGATATGAATGTGACACAGTATGAGGTGAGATTTTTGGAGTTGGCTCAATATGCTCCATGGATGGTCCTGACTGATCAGTAGAGGATTCTGAGGTTTGTGGATGGACTCACCTTTCCCATCCATATTCTAATGACCCGAGAGAGGGTTCTAAGCCATACCTTTGAGGCTGCAGTGGATATTTCTCGTAATATTGAGATGGCTCGCCTTCGGGAGAGAGAGGGGAGGGAGGCCAAGAGGCCTCAAGGATCAGATAGCTTCATTTAGGGGCCAGGATCAGTAGAGCGGAGGTCGTTCTTTTAGGCCTCATCTATCGGCTCGTCCCGAGTATTGTGTGGCATCTTCAGGCCGTGGTCATGAGGGGTTCCAGTAGGGCTAGTCTTCACTTAGTGCCCTCCCAGCTCAGAGCTCATCATATGCCCCTTCAGCTCAGGGTTCTTCTGCGCACAGTGCACTAGCTGGTCATTCTGCTGCGATGGGTTCCCTTCAGTCCCCTTCTCCAGCACTTGGTAGTTGCTGCGAGTGTGGACAATTTGGTAACATGAGGAGGGAGTGTCCTCGGTGTCGTGGTTGTCAGTATCAGTAGAGGGATCATCCCTCATCTTCTGCTCCTATTTCATCAGCACCCACTCAATCATCTAGGGGTGGAGGCCAGATAGCCAGAGGCCACCCCAGGGGCGAGGGCCGACTATCGGTGGCCAGGCTCGATTCTACGCTCTTCCAAACAAGAGAGACGATCTTGCTTCAGATGTTGTTATCACAGGTATTGTTTCAGTCTGCCACAGATATGCCTCTGTCTTGTTTGATCCCGGTTCTACCTATTCTTATGTATCATCATACTTTGCTCATCATATGGATACGACCCGAGGGTATTTTGCGTTACCTGTGCATGTATCTACCCAGGTGGGTGATACTATTATTGTGGAACATGTGTATTGGTCATGTCTTGTTACTATTGGGGGTCATGAGACCCGTGTTGATTTATTGCTTTTGAGCATGGTAGACTTTGATGTTATTCTGGCATGGACTGGTTATCTCCGTGTCATGCTATTTTGGACTGTCATGCAAAGACAGTCACCTTGGCTATGTCGGATATTCCGAGGTTCGAGTGGCATGGTGTGACTGATTATGTCCCTAGCAGGATTATATCTTTCTTGAAATCCCAACGCATGGTTGGGAAGGTTTGTCTATCATATTTGTAGGAAATCATTCTATCCATGATATGTGTGCTTTGGTTGTATTAGCATGATTTCCAGGTATAGGTTTTGATGAATGACAAACAATGAAGTCAAGTGTCAAACAATGCTATTATATGACAAACAATCAAGATTGAATGCCGAGAAGCATATTGATGAAGGGATTGCATAGACAAGCCAAGACGAGCTCAAACGTTCAAGACCGAAGACCCAAGGTGTAGGTCATTAGGTAGAACCAATGTAAGAGCAACGTTTAAGTTATCTCGTCTTTTGGCTCAACATAGGTCATCATAAATATGCATAAAATCATTTTATCAAATCATAAGTATCATAAACATTTTCATATACTTCAAACAAAATGATTTTCAACGTTTTCATTTTAACCAAAATGGATTTTGAAGTAAGTTTTCGATTCTGGACAGAACAGCCGGGTAATCGATTATCCTTAAGCTGATAATCGATTATGCTGAGTTTCCAGCAAAACTGGAAATTCCAGCATGGCTGCATAATCGATTATCACCTTGAGGATAATCTATTATCTGCCAATTTCCAGCTTAAACTGGAAATTCCGCGAGGGTCAATAATCAATTATCCCCTAGAGAATAATCGATTATTCACTGACCGTTGCCTTTCAACGTTCAGTTTTATGAACGTTGAGAAGATAATCGATTATGTAAAGTAGATAATCGATTATCCTTGCATAAAATCAACATTATTGATTGTCAATTAAGCAACGGACATACAACCTCTACCACCTATAAATAGAGGTCTTTTTGACTCATTTCATATGAACAACATCTCTCAATTATCTATAAACATCTTGATATTATTTGTGCATCATTTTAGAGCTTTTGTTGAGCCATTTGAGAGACAACTTTGTGTTCATTGAGCTAATATTGTATCTCTTTATCTACTCTTCTTAGAGAGTCTTTGTTGTAAAAAAGAGAAGTTCTTGAGAGGACCAATTCTTCTCATTGAGCGTTAGGTTTGCTAAGTTCCTTGAATCTTAGTGTTTGAAGTCTTGAGGTGAGGTATCCTTGAGCAAGAAGTCTTGTGGTGCGGTATCCACGAGCAAGTTGAAGTCTTGTAGAGCGTACATCTACGAGCAAGTGTAATGGTTTGTTAGGCACCCGGAAGCTTGACGGAGTTAGTGTATACTCGAGAGAGTCTCTCGGGAGACTGGACTAACCACACGTTATGGTGAACCAGTATAAATTCGCTGTGTCCTCTCCTTACTCTTTTAATTACTGCACTTACTTTACTCCTGCAATTTTAATTCCGCAAAATTTATCGAAATTCTCGTGCCTCACTATTCACCCCCCTCTAGTGACGGGCATAAATCCTAACAGTTGGTATCAGAGCCTAACTCTCTAAAAGCCTTAACCGGTTGAGAGAACGTTCCATATATTTTGTTGAGAATATTGAACGCAGGTATGATGAGCGAAGGACACTCCACCAATAGGCCTCCACTATTTGATGGAACAAATTACACATATTGGAAAGAGCGGATGAGAATCTTCATCTAATCAAATAACTTTCGCTTGTGGCAAATCATCAAGAACGGTGAACAAATGCCGACAAAGAAAGTTGGGGAAACCACGGTTCCAAAGGAGGAAGATGAATATAATGCCGAGGACATCAAGAAGGTTGAAAATAACGCGAAGGCCATCAATTTTTTATATTGTGCGGTGAATCCGGATGACTATCGGAAGATTTCATGTTGCACAACCGCCAAGGAGATGTGGGATAAGCTTGAATCACTTATGAAGGTACGCCTCAAGTCCGAGAATCAAGAATTGATTTTCTAACACATGAATATGAACTCTTTAGAATGAAGGAGCCGGAAAGCATCGATAATATGTTTGAACGGTTCTCAATGATCATCAACGATCTCCATGCTCTCGGAAAAGTATACTCGAACAAAGATCTAGTTCGAAAAATCCTACGAAGTCTCACTCCCTAATGGCGTTCCAAAGCCAATGTAATCCAAGAATCGGTAGGAATCTCGGACGTCACAATTGATGAACTACGAGGTAATCTCAAAACTTATGAAAGCACTATTCTTAGACCTTCTTTTGGAAATAAGAAAAGTTCGACTATTGCCTTCAAAGCCTCATCTTCTAAAAGAGTAGAGGTAAGTGATTCGGAAAGCGATGATGATACTATTTCCAATAATTTAATTGAAAAGTTTTATAAGTTTATGAAGAAGGAAATAAAGAAGGAAGAACCAAGTCCTTCATGCCAAAATTGTGGAAAACTTGGCCACACCGAGTCACATTGTCCAAAACCCAAGGAAAAGAAAAAGAAGAAACACCAAAGGCGCGTGACATGGGATTCGGACAACTCGGGCGATGAAACTGCCGCACTATGCCTCATGGCCAACGAGGAAGAAGAGGTAAGTAATTCTAACTCTTACTCCTTTGAAGAATTACAAAAAGCTTTTCAAGAATTATATGGTTTGAAAAAGACTTCAAAAATCTCCAAAGAGGCCAAGGCTAAAATTAAAGTTTTAGAAGAAGAAAATAAATTTTTAGAAAATGATAATATTGATCTTAAAAATAAAATTAAGGAGATGAATGAAACTTCTTCTATTGATCAAAGCTCTAATTGTTCTTCTTGTGATTCTTTGAAAATAGAGAACATAGAACTTAGGAACACACTAGAAAAACGTAGTGTAGATGATCCTAAAACAATTGAAGAAATTAAGAAGAAAAAGCCCAGGAAAAATAAAAGGCGTAAAAAGAATAAGAATCATGTTAGAAATTGCGATGCACAACCTAGAAATAATTCTAGGAATTTTATAAATGAGTCTAGAATTAATCATTTTAGACCACCTAGAAATGATTCTAGGAATTTTATTAATGAGTCTAGAATTAATCATTTTAGACCGCCTAGAAATGACTCTAGGAATTTCAACGCTTCTAGGAATAACGACTTTAGATCATCTAGAACGTTTTTGGCTCAACCAAGACACATGCACAACCCGAATGTTATATGTCATTATTTCAACCGGGTAGGACACATAGCACCCGTATGTTTTGCAAAACATAGCTATGATTATTATTTGCCTAACCCCCAAGGACCCAAAAGTGCTTGGGTACCTAAAACCTATTTTTAGGTACGTTTGCAGGTGTGCTTGAAGACTACAATATCGCAGTAGATGCACCAAGCACGAAACTTTATTGCATCGAGGGGGAATTTCGGTTAGTTATCATATTTTTTTTGATAAAAACGTAATAGTTGATATGTGTTAACGATTGATATGTCTTTGTTAACAATTGGTATCAATTATTTTTTGATTCATGTTTTGATAAATTTTATTTTGAATAACAATTGGTATCAATTATTTTTGTGTTAAAAATAATGATTGATTCATGTTTTGATGAATATTATTTTTGGTTTGAATAACAGTTGGTATATTCTTGGAAAATAAATGATTCATGTTTTTAATACAACTATTGGTTTGTTAAAAATTAACAGTTGATATGTTTTTAAGCAATATGATTTGCTAAAAATAACCGTTATTAGGGTTGTTATGTTTTTACTAACATTTGGTATCATTTTATGTTGGTATGATTTTTTTTAAAATCGTCATCATGTATATTCCTCATTATATTCCCTATTTTATGTTTGACACTAACAGTTGGTATTCCCAAAAGGGGGAAGTGTCAAAAGGGAAAGTAGCCTGTGTATACTCTCTTTTTGCTAATGCCAAAAGGGGGAAGAAATTAGGCGATATGCATCTAATAAGGGGGAATGTCTCCACCTTCTAGTATGCTTTAATTGAGGGGGAATACTCAATTAAGGGGGAATTGTTTGCATAACTTATGTGTAGAGATATAGCATGGCTTTAGGGGGAATCCGATATGCATATCTCCTATTGTTTGTCTTTATAAAAAAGGGGAAATTGTAGGAAATCATTCTAACCATGATATGTGTGCTTTGGTTGTATTAGCATGATTTCCAGGTATAGGTTTTGATGAATGACAAACAATAAAGTCAAGTGTCAAACAACGCTATTATATGACAAACAATCAAGATTGAATGCCGAGAAGCATATTGATGAAGGGATTGCATAGACAAGCCAAGACGAGCTCAAAAGTTCAAGACCGAAGACCCAAGGCGTAGGTCATTAGGTAGAACCAATGTAAGAGCAACGTTTAAGTTATCTCGTCTTGTGGCTCAACATAGGTCATCATAAATATGCATAAAATCATTTTATCAAATCATAAGTATCATAAACATTTTCATATACTTCAAACAAAATGATTTTCAACGTTTTCGTTTAACCAAAATGGATTTTGAAGTAAGTTTTCGATTCTGGACAGAACAGCCGGATAATCGATTATCCTTAAGCTGATAATCGATTATGCTGAGTTTCCAGCAAAACTGGAAATTCCAGCATGGCTGCATAATCGATTATCACCTAGAGGATAATCGATTATCTGCCAATTTCCAGCTTAAACTTGAAATTCTGCAAGGGTCAATAATCGATTATCCCCTAGAGAATAATCGATTATTCACTGACCGTTGCCTTTCAATGTTCAGTTTTATGAACGTTGAGAAGATAATCGATTATGTAAAGTAGATAATCGATTATCCTTGCATATAATCAGCATTATTGATTGTCAATTAAACAACGGACATACAACCTCTACCACCTATAAATAGAGGTCTTTTTGACTCATTTCATATGAACAACATCTCTCAATTATCTATAAACATCGTGATATTATTTGTGCATCATTTTAGAGCTTTTGTTGAGCCATTTGAGAGACAACTTTGTGTTGTTCATTGAGCTAATATTGTATCTCTTTATCTACTCTTCTTAGAGAGTCTTTGTTGTAAAAGAGAGAAGTTCTTGAGAGGACCAATTCTTCTCATTGAGCGTTAGGTTTGCTAAGTTCCTTGAATCTTAGTGTTTGAAGTCTTGAGGTGAGGTATCCTTGAGCAAGAAGTCTTGTGGTGCGGTATCCACGAGCAAGTTGAAGTCTTGTAGAGCGTACATCTACGAGCAAGTGTAATGGTTTGTTAGGCACCCGGAAGCTTAACGGAGTTAGTGTATACTCGAGAGAGTCTCTCGGGAGACTAGACTAACCACACGTTGTGGTGAACCAGTATAAATTCGGTGTGTCCTCTCCTTACTCTTTTAATTACTGCACTTACTTTACTCCTGCAATTTTAATTCAGCAAAATTTATCGACATTCTCGTGCCTCACTATTCACCCCCCTCTAGTGACGGGCATAAATCCTAACAATATTTGGCCTTCGTGCGTGATGTTGGAGTTGAGGCTCCCACTATAGATTCTGTTCCCGTTGTGAGGGACTTCCCTGTTGTATT
This sequence comes from Nicotiana benthamiana, assembly GCA_034376525.1. Lineage (NCBI taxonomy): Eukaryota > Viridiplantae > Streptophyta > Magnoliopsida > Solanales > Solanaceae > Nicotiana > Nicotiana benthamiana. Next base: position 62,292,450 of record CM067323.1, read on the forward strand.
TCCTGCAAATTTTTCGGGTATGCCCCGGATAGGGACATTGATTTTGGTATTGACCTAGTGCCGAGCACCAAGCATATTTCTATTCCGCCGTATCGTATGCACCAGCAGAGTTAAAAGAATTGAAGGATCAGCTTTAGGAAGTCCTAGAAAAGGGGTTTATTCAGTCGAGTGTGTCACTGTGGGGTGCACCTGTGTTATTTGTTAAGAAGAAAGATGGCACAATGAGAATGTGCATTTACTAGAGGTAGTTGAACAAAGTAATGGTGAAGAACAAATATCCCCTGCCTTGCATCAATGATTTATTCTACCAACTTTAGGGATCAAGGGTGTTTTCTAAGATTGATCTCCATTTGGGCTATCTGTTGAAGATCAAGGAGTCGAATATTCATAAGACTACCTTTAGGACTAGGTATGATCACTATGAGTTTCTGATTATGTCTTTTGGGCTGACCAATGCCCCAACAGCGTTCATGCATCTGATGAATAGTGTATTTTGGACGTATCTGGATTCATTTGTTATTATATTCATTGATGATATTATGGTATACTCGCGTAGCCAGGAGGATCACACAGAGAATTTGCGAGTTGCAGAGATTAAGGAAGAGAAGTTGTATGCCAAGTTCTCCAAGTGAGTGATGGCTCAGTTTCGTGGCCTTCTTGGGACACGTAGTGTCTAGTGATGGTATTCAGGTTGATCAAAAAAAGATTGAGGCGGTTCAGAGTTTTCCTAGGCCGTCCTCGGCCACAGAGATTTGTAGCTTCCTCGGTTTGGCAGGTTATTATCACTAGTTCGTTCAGGGTTTCTTATCTATTCCTTCACCCTTGACCAAGTTGACGCAAAAGGGTGCGCCGTTTGTATGTTCAGATGAGTGCGAGGAGAGCTTTCAGAAGCTCAAGATATCTTTGACCACAACTCTAGTGTTAGTCTTGCCGTCAGCTTCAGGGTCTTACACCATTATTGTGATGCTTCGAGAGTCGGGATTGGCTGTGTATTGATGTAGGAGGGTAGAGTGATTGCTTATGCTTCTCGCCAGTTGAAGCCCCATGATAAGAACTATCATGTTCATGACTTAGAGTTGGTTGCCATAGTGCACGCCTTGAAGATTTGGAGGCACTAGTTATATGGAGTATCTTTTGAGGTGTTCACCGATCATCGCAGTCTACACTATTCGTTCATGCAGAAAGATCTTAATTTGAGGCAGCGGAGGTGGCTTGAGTTACTTAAGGACTATGATATTACCATTTTGTATCATCCGGGAAAGGCCAATGTATGGGCCGATGCTTTGAACTGAAAGACGGTTAGTATGGGAGTTTGGCATGCATCCTAGTTGGGGAGAGGCCCTTTGCAGTTGATATTCAAGCTCTGGCTAATCGGTTGGTTCGGTTAGATATTTCAGAGCCTAGTTAGGTATTGGCCTATGTGGTTTCTTGGTCTTCTTTATATGATCGCATCAGAGAGCATTAGTATGATGATCCGCATTTGCTTGGCCTCAAGGACAGAGTTCAGCATGGAGATGCTACAGATGTGATGGCGTGTTGAGGATGCATGGCCGAATTTGTGTGCCCAATGTGGATGGGCTTAGAGATTTTATACTTGAGGAGGCCCACAACTCGCGGTATTCCATCCATCTGGGTGACGCAAAGATGTATCAAGACTTGAGACAACATTACTGGTGGAGGAGAATAAAGAAAGACATTGTGGGATTTGTGGCTTGGTGTCTCAACTGTCAGCGGGTGAAATATGAGCATCAGAGACCGTGTGGTTTGCTTCAGCAGATGGATATTCCTGAGTGGAAAATGGAGAGAGTCACTATGTATTTCGTGAGTGGTCTTCCTCGGACTTTGAAGTAGTTCGATGCGATTTGGGTCATTATTGATCGGCTGACCAAGTCCGTGCATTTCATTTCAGTGTGTACCACATATTCCTTGGAGCGGATGGCAGGGATATTTATTCGAGCGATTGTTCGGTTGCATGGTATTCCGATTTCTATTGTATCAGATAGGGGTACTCAGTTCACTTCTATATTTTGGAGAACTTTTCAGCACGAGTTGGGTACTCAGATGGAGCTGAGTTCAGCATTTCATCCTCAGACGGACGGACAATCTAAGCGTACCATTCAGATGCTGGAGGATATGTTGCGTGCCTGTGTGATTCATTTCGGAGGTTCTTGGGATACGTTTCTACCTCTTGCAGAATTTGCCTACAATAATAGTTATCAGTATAGTATTCAGATTGCACCGTATGAGGCCTTGTATGGTAGGCGGTGTAGATCTCAAGTCGGTTGGTTCGAGCCCAGCGAGGATAGGTTTTTGGGGACAGATTTGGTCCAAGATGCCTTAGAGAAGGTGAAGGTGATTCAGGAGAGACTTCGTATATCCTAGTCGCGTTAGAAGAGTTATGCGAACCGGAAGGTTCGAGATGTATCTTACTCGGTGGTGAGAAGGTCTTGCTAAAGGTTTCACCCATGAAGGGTGTGATGAGGTTTGGAAAGAAAGGGAAGCTGAGTCCGTGGTTCATCGGACCTTTTGAGGTGCATAAGAGGATTGGGGAGGTAGCCTATATGCTTGCTTTGCCACCCAGCTTGTCGGGCGTCTATCCGGTATTCCATGTTTCCATGTTCCAGAAGTATGTTGGGGACCCGTCTCATGTTTTGGATTTCAGCACGGTTCAGTTGGATGATGATTTGACTTATGATATGGAGCTAGTGGATATTTTGCGTCATCAGGTTCAGAAGTTGAGGTCAAAAGATATAGCTTCGGTGAAGGTATAGTGGAGAGGTCGGCTTATGGAAGAGGCTTCTTGGGAGATCGAGGAGGAGATGCAGAGTAGATACCTCATCTATTTGAGACTTCATGTGTGTTTCTTGACCCGCTCGAGGACGAGCGTTTGTTTTAGTTCGGGAGAATGTGATGACCCGACCCATCGTCTCATGTATTTCCGTCCCGTTTTCCCCGTTTTCCCTATTTATGCTTCTACATGTCTCATTATATGTGTTTTGTGAGTTCGAAGTAATTCGGATAGAGTTTGGTTGGAAATGAGACAATTAGTCTCTTTAGGGAAATTTTGGTTTGGAATAGTCATCCGTATGTTGACTTGTGAGTTAGAGGGTCGAAATGGATTTTTGATGATTCAGTTAGTTTCGACGGATGATTTAAGGCTTAGGAGCGCAATCGGAAGTGAATTTGGAGGTTCGGTATAGAAGTTAGCTTATTTTGGCGAAGTTAGGATTTTGGCGAAATCTGGTTGATATGCAAAATTCTGATCCGAGGGTCGGAATGGAATTCCAAAAGTTGCAATAGCGGTGTCAGGTGTTTTTATTTGTGTGAAAATTTTTAGTTGATTCAGAGGTTTTTAGGTTGGGTTTTTGATGGAATGCGAGTTTTCGAAGTTTTAGTTTAACTTAGACTTGAATCCGTAGTGATTCGATGATTTTCATGTTGTTGGATGTGTTTTTAGGATTGGACAAGTTTTAAGGAGGTTTTAGGACGTGTTGGTGTTTTTTTGAGGTCCCGGGGGCCTCGGGGTCATTTCTGGTGGTTAACGAAAGGTTTTTTGGACTTAGGAAGTTGCAAAAGATTGCAGTCAGCTATTGCAGAGCATTTGCTCTATGCGATCGCAGAAGGTTCATTGCGATCGCATAGATGGTTTCGAGGGGTTTCTTGATTGTGCAGTGCGACCGCATAAAGAGGGTCGCGACTTGGGTTCCTGATGGTGTTTCTTCAATGCGAACGCATGGTATTGCCTGCGAACACATTGCTCGAGGATCTGGTCCACTTCTATCGAATGGGCTTTGGTGCGATCGCATAAGAGGAAATCTGGAGGTTGAAAATATGTACTCTGGGATCGCAAGCCAGGGGCTGTGATCGCAAGCCAGGGGCTGTGATCGCATAGAGGGAAATCTAGGCAGACAGAAGGCTTTTTAATGAAATTTTATCCGCGAGCCTATTCATTTTTCCTCAATTTTTGAACACCTTAGGAGCTTTTAGGTAGAGATTGAAGGAGGTTTCAACCGGAATTGATTGGAGCTGAGACTCGTGACTTAGAAACATCATTTAGAAGAATAAACCTCAAATTCTTGGAAATTTGGGTAAAAATTGGAAGAACTAGGGCTTGGTTTTTTCAATGGAAATTTGGGATTCGATGGAGCATTTGAGCTCGGATTTTGATGAATTTTATATGTATAGACTCGTGGCGAGATGAGGAATATTGGTGAAAAATTTTCTGGATTTCGAGAAGTGGGCCCGGGGCTTGGGTTTTGCTAATTTTGCAATTTTTAATATTTTTCGAGTTTTTTCGATTGGGTTATATTCCCTTAGCCTATTGTCATGTATTCGTTGTGGTTTTGGCCAGATTCGACGAGCGAAGAGGTCGATTTGAGAGGATAGGGCATTGCGGGCTAGTCTTCGACCGGCTAAAGGTGAGTAATGCTTGTAATGTTGTTCTGAGGGTTTGAAAGCCCGGACTTTCACATCGTAGCACTATATTGAGGCATGACACGCACTCATGACGAGTGCGGGGTCGGTTGCTATTGAGGATTTTGACTTGGTCCTTCCTGAGTGAGATTTACTCTATATTGATGATTGATACATGATACAGTATTGATACTATTTGTGTTTTTTGCCATGTTTCGGGCCTCGTGCCGACTTGTAAAATCCTTCGGGGATTGATATTGTTGTTCTGCATACACTTGCATATCATTTGGTCCAGTCCACAACCTTTAAACATTATTTTACAAACTCATCCATGTTTTCTAAGTTTTGAAACTAAAATGATATTTTTGAATTATATTCCGGGCTGAGAACTACTATTTTATAAATGCCCATGGGGCGTATGATAATTTCTGGACTGTGCATGGATTGGGCTGTGCGGCACAACAGTATTATATTGAGAAGATCATGGATCGGGCTGCACGCCGCAACAGTTCATATATATTGGATTGGACTGCACGCCGCATTAATATTGCGCTTGGGCTGTAGGAGCCTCTTCGGATTCTGCACACACCCCTAGTGAGCGTCGTCGATGATAAATAAATAGATCGGACTGCACGCTGCATTGGGTATTGGATTGTACCATCATATGCATTGCATTCATACATTTGCACCTTACTTGTGCTCAGCTGTTAAGTTTCACATGTTACTGTATCATTGGACTTTAGCTTATCTTGTCTTTTTATGTGTTTTCCTATCTTCAGACTGTATTTACTTTTATTACTCACTGGGTTGGAGTACTCACTTTACTTCTTACACCTTGTGTGTAAATCCAGAGGAGCCACAGGCAGAGCAGATCCAACAGTTCAGCAGATACAACTTTCCGGGAGTGTCAAGGTAGCTCCACGATATTCGTAGCCATTGAATTTCTCGCTCCCATCCTTATCTCTTATTTTTCTCACTTCATCTTAGATAGACTTTGCATTGGTATGACACTATACATTCTAGCGGCTCAGACTTTTGACACCGGGTCCTAGTGGGACTATTTCATGTATTTTGTTATTCCCACATTTTTCAGTAAATTCAGACGCCTATTACATGGTGTTATTGCTTTTGAAATCCATCTAAGTTTGTGGGAATTGTGGTAACATGGTCGGGTTTGCCTAGTAGTGTTCCGGGCACCATCACGACCGGGTTGGGGTCGTCACATACCTTTTATAGGCAAAACTTGGGCTTCTTTCAGATTTTTTAGTTTTTTCCTTATACTATTTTCTTATTTTTGGTTTTTGCTTAAGAGTCTCTATGGGGCAGACTTGTTTTTCAAATTATACTACTAAATTTCCTGGAATTACACTTTGAACCCTATCTAGAAGACTCTAGGGGTTTCCAATTCAGTTATTAAAAGATTCTCTTATCTAAAATACCTAAATAACTCTTTTATTTAATCTGAAATTACTAGCCTAGCATTAACTGAACCCAACCCATTTACCTTAGTCAGCCTTTGACTATAGTTAACCACTATAAATCAACTATATCTAAGCAAATTAAATTAATTAAAAACAAACTAATTGTTAGAATATACGCTTAACGCTAGAGGGGGGGGGGTGAATAGCGTTATAATAAAAAATAGCGTAAACTTGCGGAATTAAAAATTGCAGGATTAAAATAAGTGCGATAAGTAAAGAAGTAAGGAGAGAACACACCAAACTTATACTGGTTCACCACAACGTGTGGTTAGTCCAGTTTCATGAGAGACTCTCTCGAGTTTCTACTAACTCCGTTAAGCTTGCAGGTGCTTAACAAACCGTTACAAACTGAGAACTTGAATCACACAAGCCTCAACAACCTTTGCTTGAAGATACCGCACTTCAAGACTTCAACAGAAGGAATAGAACGTTCCTTCTTACAAACACAAGGGATTAACACTTCCCTTCTAGTGTATACAAACACTTAGCACTCAAGAAAAGCCTCTCTTAAAGAGTAGATATGAGTAAAATTAATACGCTCAAGAACACAACAACTTCGTCAAGAGTTTGGCTCTCAAAAACTTATGAAATGAATATGAAATAATCAAGATGAGAGTATGTAAGCTTTAGCAAGAATGTAATCAGTTGTTGTGCTTAGAAGAGTGAATTTGAGTTGTATTTATAGTGCTCAAAACACCCAAAACCGTTGCTTAATTGCCAATCATGAATTGCTGATTTTGTGCTAAGATAATCGATTATCTAATTTTGCATAATCGATTATCTGCCAATCGTTCAAAAATCAATCCCAGATTTTAAGCCGAATAATCGATTATCCGAATCGTATAATCGATTACCTGATAACGTTCAAAAATCATATGCAGATTTTATGCTAGCATAATCGATTATCTGATTTTACATAATCGATTATCTTTCAGCGTTTGAAAATTTTTTGGCAACGGTCATTACATAATCGATTATGCTATTAAGGATAATCGATTATTTTTACTGTTTTGAAAACTTCGGATTACACTGTCTTAACATAATCGATTATCATAAGGTACATAATCGATTATTTTGCAGTCTTGTAAAATCTGATGTACACTGTCTTAACATAATCGATTATCATAAGGTACATAATCGATTATCTTGCAGCTTTGTAAAATCTGAAGTACACTGCCTCAACATAATCGATTATCATAAGGTACATAATCGATTATTGTTCAGCTTTGTAAATCTGGTGTACATTGACTTAACATAATCGATTATCATAAAGTGCATAATCGATTTTGTTTGTCCAGATTTGAAAGACATGTTTAAAATTCATTTTGTCTAAATTAAAATATTTGAAAATCATTTTGCTTTAAATTAAAGATGCATGGTTTGATAGAAATGATTTTACGAGAGAAGCCAAGTCTTGACTCAATTGTCGGATCAAGATCACAATTGTAGAACGACTCATATATAACATTGTTGCTTTACTTAATCTTGATCTTTGTTTCTCTTGTGCTTGGACTTCGGCATATGTCAATGTTCCATGTACGTCGGTTTGTCATTTATCAAAACCTACAAATATGAACACACGTTTAGTTTAGCGACTTGAGAATGTGTTTCAACACTAATAGCAACAAATGAAGAATTACTAATTAAATCAGACACTAAAAAAAATTAAACAATGCTTAAACATGATTAACTAAAGCAAATAAGACTATACTAAATTGAGACAAAACACAGATTCGATACAAAACTGATATAAAAATCATTAAAACCGGATCAAAACTGAAATAAGCTAATAACAAAATAGTACAAGAGCATAATGAATAAAAACAAAAAAAATTAAACTAAAAGGAACTAATACGAACCAATTAATTGGAACAGATACATAATCGAATGAGAACTAATCCACAAAACTACGATATATGAAGAATCAAACGACCTAAATCTAAAAAGCTATCTCAAACTGGAAGTGAAAGCCAAACAATTTGCATTGGAAGAACACAAATAAATAGACACATAAAAAAGAAAGAAAGAAATTGAGAAGCTTGCTGATTTTTAGCCTTAATGCATTTACTTGAATCTGGACCCCAAAAATGATATTATATGTTTATTCCATGTCAAAATAAGCACATAATATCATTTTTAGGACCATTGGACACTGATAATCGTCAGTTGCGGCTTAGACTTTGATTGAACCCTAGATCCAAAATTTTTAAAATTATAGATGGATTTGGGAACAATAGCTTGGGGATTCAAGCAAAAGAGAATGAGGGGATTATGGGGTGTGGGTTTGGTAGGGTTTGGGTGGCGGCGCCGTCGAGGGCGGCGGAGACGGTGACCGCTATTTTGAATATTCGAGGGGTTCCAGTGGTATTTGAGGGAAAATGGACATGGATATGGATAGGGGAGGAGGAGAGGAGCATGAGGTGTAAATTTGGGGTGATTTGGAGACCGAACACCGCTGTAAGACGATTTCCGGCGGCGGTCTAGGGCGAAAGATGTGGCGTTACATGTCTCTGATGAAGTGAAAGAGATGAGAGGGTAAGAGGGTCTAAGGGGGTAGGGTAGCGTTGGGACACATTTATATTAAGTAACCTAGGCTGTTCCCATCCATTGGATCAGAAAATCAAGGGTTGTGATCAACATTATGGGGAACGTAGTCGTTTTGGGGGACGCGAGGACTGGGTCAGGTGGTGTTTGAGTTTCGGTTGGATTGGAGTGTATATTATTTGGGATGGGACTATTTAATTGCAAATGGTCCAAGAATACACATAACTTTTAAAATCTTTTTAGGACTTCTCTTTTTTTATTTCTTTTTTGTTCTTTTTATTATATATTTTTTCAAATTTTGTAAAATGCAAAACACCTGATTTATTCCCAAAATACACTAGTTATTTCCTCAAAATTGACTAAGTCCTAATTAAAAAGAAACTCATGACAAATTTAAAAATTAATAGTTAAAAGTGCAAAATAAACTATTTTTGTTATTTTCTTCTTTGTAAAGTAACCTATTTACTAATTAATCCTAAAATGTAAAATTAAGCCCTAAATGCAAGTGCCAAGTATATTTTTGTATTTTTTATTAATTAAAATGCACAAACAAAATACGGACAATTAATATAAAATGTCACCAAAATCCACAAAATTACAAAATAATGAAAGAAATTATTTTGCTTGAATTTCCGGGAATAATTCATATAGGACAACAATCACGTGCTCACAGCTGCCCCTCTTTGCTCGGAAAAGCGAAAAGTGTTCGTGCAAAGACAAATGAGAAAAAACGAGCGATTTTTGCCCATTTGAATATTCTATGTGAAGCATTGAAATATTTTACCATGCGCTACTTCTGAGGTTGCATACATATCCTTGGCTAAAAAGGAATCAAGTCAGTGTAGTTTAAAATGTCTGGTAGCTGGGACTACAATAAAGCTGTGATTTCCTCTTACTGCTGCTGCTAATGCTTACTAAAACCCCTTATTGCACCATGTCAAAATAAAAAGAAGTTAGACTAAGCTATGATCTATAAATTACAAAAATCCTATCTAGGTTCTTCAAACTTGCCATTGTATTTCTTGTTGCCTTGTTGTCTTGTATTTTCTCGGTGATATCCATTTGCTACTTCGAATTGTAAACTGATATGTTTTTCCTTTCCTTTAGACTGTTGAAATTGATATGTACTTCCTCTGTTATAGGCTCCCAGCTTCAAAACTTGAAAATATATGCCTCTGTTATACGGGCGGGCTTCCGACTTCAACACTTGAAAATATATGCCTCTGTTATGCGGACGAGCTCCAGACTTAAACACTTGAAAATATATGCCCCTATTATACGGGCGGGATCCCGACTTCAAAACTTGAAAATATATGCCTCTGTTATACAGGCGAGCTCTCGACTTCAACACTTGAAAATATATGCCTCCATTATACGGGCAGGCACCCGACTTCAAATTTGAAAATGTATGCCTCTATTACAAGGGCGGGCCCTCGACTTCAAAACTAGAAAATTTATGCCTCTGTTGCACGGGCGGGATGCCGACTTCAACACTTGAAAATATATGTCTCTGTAATACATGCGGGCTCCCGAATTCAAACTTAAAAATGTATGCCTCTGTTATACGTGCGGGCTCCTGACTCAAAACTTGAAATATATGCCTATGTTATACGGGCTGGCTCCCGACTTCAAACCTGAAAATGTATGCCTTTGTTATACGGGCGGGCTCCCGACTTCAAAACTTAAAAATATATGCCTCTGTTCTCCGGTCGGGCTCCTGACTTCAACTAAATAGACAAAAATAAAGAACATTTCTGCCCCAGATTGATAGCTGGGTGTATATTACCAGACATTAATAAGATTTTGAAAACTAAAACTTGAATTGTAACACCTCTGTTCTCCAGGTGGGCCCCTGACTGCTGAAACTTGAATTGTATGCCTCTGTTCTCCATGCGGGCTTCTGACTTCAACAAAATAGACAAAACAAAGAAACGTTTCTATCCTAGTTTGGAAAATTTCCCTATGATATTCATGATTATCATGTGTTTTGATCAAAACCCACTTTACGGTCGAACCTGATTAATGCTTGTTTTCCCTTACGGAGAGTTCCTCCGAAACACTCGAATTTTCTACCCCTATTTCAATCAAAGAAAATTTGCCAGTTTAAAGTGGCGGTTAGCTGATGGCATTCTTCCTGAGGATGTCCCCATGGCCATGTTTTGCTTTGACCTGCTTCCCTGAGCTAGCCCTGAACCACTTGGCTTTCTGACTGACTTTCAAACCCCAAGACCTTCGACAACCCAAGTGTTATATACCCATGCTGTTGTTTCACACCTCTGACCCCTTTATCTGACTTTTGCATTTCCCACGAAATTACCCAATCATTCCACCGATGAAACCCTTCGGTGATTCCTTATATTCCATTTTTTATCATGTTATCTTTAACATGTTCTGACCACGCTGTGCTATAAAATTTTGGGAACTGGTAGTGAGCTTTGAAATCCCTTTCCACTTACTTAGAACAAGACTGACATTGAAATATCTTAGACAAGTAAACCCAAAGAGAAAATAAAATGCAATGACTTTACGAGTTGAGTATACGAAGAATCCAAAATCGGATGACTGATAAAAGAGAAAGAAAAAGAAACTTATCTGACCGGAATAGATGGTACAACTGATCATGACATGCATTTCGAACTAATCAGCCCAATCTTTTCAACCAATCAACTTCCACTTACTATACTTTGTTGCCTTAGAATTTTCATAGCTTGATTACTTTACCCAAACCTTTACCTTGTTCATCTTGCGGTTCCTCGAAACAGTTTTCCACCAATAGACCTTTCTTATTTTTCAATTCTTAACTCACTTTTTCCTCAAGGTGCTCGTGAGGGTTTTCACCAATAAGACTCTCTCATTTAAATTTCTCTCAGCTTATGTCGCCTTATAGTGCCTGCGAAGGTTTTCACCAATAATACTCTTTCATTTTTATTTCTCTCAGCTCCCGTAGCCTTACGGTGCCCGTGAGGGTTTTCACCTATAAGACTCTCTCATTTTTTAATTTTTCCTGCTTGAACCTGAGTGTTGCAATTGCCATGAATTACCTTTACCTGCTTGAATTGGCATTTATCGAAGAGTGATGGAAGGTCTTTCTTTGGACCATAACATGGCTTTTGGATGGGTTAGAAAAGAAGGGTATAAAATTCTCAAAAACAATTCAAAATGGGTTAAAATTACCACTTTCGGAATCCGATTTCTCACAACAACCACAACTTCTGCCCCAATTTCTTGCTTCCAGACTTTTGAATTTTTATTTTGGTGTGACTGAACTTCAGAGGGAGGCTGCCTACGTACCTTCCGGGATCAAGTCAAACGTAGTTCATGTCATAGAAATTACTTTGTTGTGATTTTTCTTTCTCTTCTTTTTTTTGTTTTTTTGTTCATCTTTTATTCTTCCCTTCTTCATTTTTCCTTTTCTTTTCTTTTCTTTTCTTTTTTTCCTCTTTTTCTTTCTTTTTTTCCCTTTTTCTTTTTCTTTTCTCTCTCTTGTTTCTTTTTTTCACTTACTTTTGCTCCGCACTTGCGTTTCTGAATTGAGCTATTGATTCAGAAATAGGGGTATGAAAGAAAATAAACAAGGATCAGAGGGGTAGCAAAGAATAAAGTGTTTAGATAGCATAACAAATCGCCCTCGTCATTTCAATTTTCAAAATATGCCAAATACAAAAAATACAATGAAACAAATAAATCATACATAGTATCCTTGACCGCATCGGAATTGATAGCTATTTCTACACATCTTCCTTCCACATCTGGTAGATATAGTGCACCATTGGACAACACTTTGGTTACAAAAAAATGGCCCCTACCAGTTTGGGGAAAACATTCATTTTCCTTAACCTAATGAGGCAAAATACGTCTCAGCACTAACTGTCCCACTTCAAACTTCCTCGGATGCACTTTCTTGTTGTATGCTCTTGCCATTATTTGTTGGTACAATTGGCCATGACACATTGATGCCAATCATTTCTTATCGATCAAAATCAACTATTCCAGGCGGGTTTTCATCCATTTATCATTATCGATCTCAACCTCCACGATAATTCGAAGGGACGGGATTTCCACTACTGCGTGTATCACTGCATTGGTTACATACACGAACGAATAAGGAGTCACCCCTACTGAAGTACAAACAGTGGTGTGATACCCCAACAATGGAAAAGGTAGCTTTTCATGCCACTGTCTAGAACCCTCTTCCATTTTCCAAAGTATTTTCCTTATATTCTTGTTGGCCGCTTCAACCACACCATTTACCTTAGGGCGGTATGGTGTAGAATTGCGATGGGTAATCTTGAACGGCTCACATATTTCTTGCATCAAAAGACTATTCAGATTAGCTCCATTATCTGGAATGTTCACCTTTGGTATCCCAAACTGACAGATGATGTTTGAATGCACAAACTCCACCACAGCTTTTTGGTTATGGAGTTGAACGTTTTAGCCTCTACCCACTTGGTAAAATAATCTATGGCCACCAAAATAAACCTATGACCATTTGAATGTGCCGGCTCAATCGGCCCTATGACATCCGTTCCCCATGCAACAAAAGGCCAGGTTGCGGACATCGTGTGTAATTCTGATGGTGGAGAATGAATCAAATTTCCATGCACTTGGCACTGATGACATTTGCGTATGTAACTGATGCAATCTTGCTCTATAGTAAGCCAATAATACCCTGCTTGCCAGAAGGTACCCACTCATATGCGGTTCACAAACTCCGGAATGTACCTCAGTCATGATAGTTGTGTCCTGCCTCACATCAATGCATCTTAATAGCTCGAGATCTGGAGTTCTTTTATACAACACTCCTCCAATAAAGAAAAACCCTTTTTCCAAACATCGAATTGTTTTTTTCTGGTCACCTGTGGCCTATGCCGGATACACCCCCATCCTGATATATTCCTTCATGTCATGAAACCATGGCTCACCATCAAGTTCCTCTTCCACCACATTATAGTAAGCATGCTGATCGCGGACCTGAATCTACAAAGGGTCCACGTAAGCCTTTTCCGGATGATGCAATATTGATGCCAAAGTAGCCAACGCATTGGCAACCTCATTATGAATCCTTGGAATGTGCCTGAACTCAATTGATTGAAACTGTTGATAAAGTTCATGCAAACATTGCTGGTACAGTATAAGCTTCAAGTATCATGTTTCCCATTCTCGTTGAATTTGGTGTACCTGTAGGTCCGAGCCACCCATGACCAACACTTCCTGGATACCCATATCTACAGCTAACCTCAGACCCAAGATACATGCCTCTTATTCTTCCACGTTGTTAGTAAAATAGAAACGAAGCTGAGCCGTAACAGGGTAGTGCTGCCCTGTTTCCGAAATAAGTACCACTCCTATCCCCATGCCTTTCATGTTGGCAGCCCTGTCAAAGAAAGTTTCCATCTCAGCTTCTCAACTTGTTCCAACTCTTAAATATGCATCACCTATTCATCAGAGAAATAAGTCTTCAAAGATTCATAATCCTCATTGACTGGATTCTCGGCCAAATAATCCGCCAAGGCTTGTGCTTTCATTGCAGTCCAGGTAATATAGACAATGTCAAACTCTGTAAGTAAGATCTGCCACTTTGCAAGCCTCCATGTGGGCATAGGATTCTGAACAAAATACTTCAACGAATCAATGCACACCTGAGTTAAAGAAATTAATTTAATTAAATCGCGCTTAAAGGTTCTAGCGTAACATTATTTGGGGAAGGCCGTGAAATTCACTAAACGGCCCTCCCGAGTTCTAAATTAATTCTTATAATTATTTATCGAGGGCCCCACATTTATTTTTGTTGGGTAAAAATCATCTCATTTATTTTAACAATGGGCAAACTTAAAAGAATCTAAAGTTCCCTATTTTGTTTTGTTTCTAAAACAGCCTAATAAATCAAATTATTTCCGCTTGCTTTGAGCTTCAACCGGTAGCCATTAACGATAGGGGCCCACCATTCAAAGGAATGCCCGACTCTCACCGTATCACAAATTGATCAGACACTCAGGATCGAGCCTGGAAGAGAGTATCAACCACTCTCAAGTGCTTCTCATCGGATTCTAAATTAATGGAAACGCCTAATATCATAGAGATTCGATTTAAAACAAATGGAGCCAACTTGTCAAGCTCAAACAATTTCATTCAAAAGCCTTTAAAAAAGTATGGCAAGTTAAAGTGTGATTTTAGTCCTATTTTCCAACTACAATTAGCAATAATTATAACTATTAGATTCATGTACACCTACTAGCCTTAAATCCTATTGAAATGAATGGAGAAGAACGTGAACATATTAGCAATTACCTAAGAATCTGTTGACTACTATTTGCAATACCAAACTCATGCAAATTGAAGTCGTTCACAACATGTTCACAGTCCACAAGTAAATATAACAATCCAACATAGTTCTCAGCTGAAACACAATCAATTGACACTCAACACTGTTAATCAACACATCTACTGTCTATAGGCTACTAGTATGTGATCAAACAAGTGAGTATTTCATTCCATTTCGAGCCTGAAATTACATCAGGATTTTGATTGTATACCTGAGATCAGAAATTCAGAAGAAGAAAAATCAGCTAGTAATCAACAACAACGACGAGCAAAAGTCCATAGCAATTCCAAATTTAACTCGAACAGCCCAGAGAGTTTTGAAACCCAGTATGAAAACAAAGATTGACCAGAACAACCCCAAATTCACTCCAATAATATCATAAATGAACACAAAAACACCTTTGAAACTCTCATCCAATAACAAACCAAACCAGACCAATTGGAAACCCAACAACAACAACAAAACTACCAAAACAGACTTTAATGAATCCAAAATTTGTTTGAAAACCACTGTGAATCAACCAGAAACTTCAATAGCCAACGAGAGAACCCAAAAATGCAGATTATGAACTAGAGTATCAAAATAAACCTACAATTCTAATGAAACAGTACATTTTGTTATTTTCTAAAGATTTTCTTTTTGAATTTAAGGAAAACTAAAAGCTAATTTATGAACTAAACTTCAAATTTTTAAAGCTGAAAACTGAGTAATATATTTGGAAATTTTTGGCTGAAAGAGAAGACCCCCTTTACAAGGCATTTAATGCTTTTTTATAGAAGCAAAGTAAGGCAGCCCCAAAATTTTAGTTTTTCACTATTAGTCCATATTCATATTTCACTTTAACCCCTCATTTTCTGACTTGTTTCCCAAGTAACTACCTTAGTTCTATTGACATCTACACTACACCCCTATTCTAGGGGCTTCTAAGAGGTTCTTTGAGCTGTATAATTCCTAAAATACCCTTAACCCTTCCTTTCAATTACTGATTCTCAATATTCTACCCTTTCTCATGCCCAAATTACCCTTACTACCATATGAAAATTATAAACCTTAATTAACTGAAACCAAACCCTTTTTAACCTTGTTAATTAACTAAAGTTATCTACTTAAAGGATTAAACATCTACATCCAAACTTGAATCTAGTTAAACATTTGCTTAGTCAATACTAATTTTTACTAATTAAATTGCCAACTAACAAATAAAATTACAAATTGCAGTTAACATAAAATTAATTCTAGAAGAACCAACGGGCAAAAGGAAATCAACAAGAACAAACCCTAAATTTTCTGGATTAACGGCAATCTAATCTAGATACTAGTTATACTAAGAAACTCATGCAAATAAACCAATCGATCGACCATTAAGGCCTCATGAATAGTCAAGCAACAGACAAAACCCAATTAAACTTATCCTAAATAAATAAGAATTTAATAGAAGAAATGAAGAATCAACCTAATACTAAATTAACACAGATAATTACCACAATGAGATAAAAAAATAACTAAAACCTAATTTATGCATGATTTAAACGAACAAGAAAAGAAGAATCGAATTAGAAAACTTATCGGAATCGGACTTCATATAACCCTTTCGAAATTGTTATTTCGTCATAAATAAGCACATAATATTAACTAGAAACCAGCCGACCTCTAAGAATCTTAAAACAAACTCGAGCAGCTAGGAACCCTAGATTTTAAATTCATCGAGCTTCCGTGAAATTCGAGGGTTTTTGTGTATGGATTAGTGATGATAAAAGGGTGGGGAGTACAGGGTATGAATTTGGGGATTTTTAGATTGATTTGTATCTGGGCTGGAATTTCGATCCAACATTCGAACAGCTGTGGAACGAGTCGAAGGAAACGGTGTGTATGGTTGTAAAGAGGAGACTGGGAGAGCATCTGGTGTTAATTTGGCTGGATTTGGGGGTGCGCCGCCACCCTAAGGCGGTGGGATTTGGTGGCGGCGTCTCTAGGTTTTTCTGAGAAAGGAAAGGAGACGATGGAAAGTGGGGGGTAGGGTCTGGTTCGAACATATTAAAATGGAACATCATAGGATGATCTCAACCGTCCAATCAAAAACCAACGGTTGAGATCAACCCTTAAAACGACATCTTTTGGGCTTTCACGAAGGCGAACCGGGTTAAGGGGAAAAGACTTGGGCTGGCTGAGTGGGTTTGGTGTTTGGGTTGGGAATTTGGTCACAACTGAGACCAATTGGCCATTTGAAGTAGCCATCTTCTTTTCTCTCTTTTTAATTAGTTTCCTTTTATTTCCTTTTTGTTTTTTTCATTTTATATTTTTTTTTCACATTTTCTGATTTTTATACACAATACAAAAATAACGATAAAGATCTAATTATTTCCAAAATTAAGCTAATTAGTTCCTAAAATTATTGAAAATTTATTTCGCGACAAACTAAACAATTAACAACTAAAATGAAAAAATGAACTATTTTTGTGATTTTCATGTTTTGTTCTAAAACAAATTAAACCCTAATTAATCCTAAAATATGAAGTTAAATTCTAAATGCAAATGCATTTTTTGTATGTATTTTTAATGAATTAACATGCACGAATAAAATGCAAACAATTAACACAGAACTTACAAAATTATAAAAATAAGGAAAAATCATTTTTATTTGAATTTTATGGGAATAATTCATATATATGGCAGAAATCACGTCCTCACAGCTGCCCCTCTTTGCTTGGAAATATGAAATATTTTCGGGCAAAGATAAATGAGCAAATACGAGCAATTTTTGCCAGTTCAAATATTCCGTTGTGAAGCATTTTGAAAAGTTTTGACCGCACCCTACTTCAAAGGTTGCCCACATATCCTGGGCTAAACAGGAATCAGGTTAGTATAGTTCGGGAGTGTCTGGCAGCTGGGACTATAGGGAGCTGTGATTTCACTGTGATTGAAGCTGCTACTGCTCGCTGACCTTCCTTATTACACCATGTCAAAAATAAAAGAATCTAACCTAAGCTATGAACTATGAATTACAGTCCTATTTAAAATCTTCAAACTTGCTCTTGTACTTCCTTATTGTCTTGTTGGCTTGTATTTTCTCTTCTTGTCTTGTATTTTCTCTTATTTCCTTGTTGTCTTGTGTTTTCTCTTGTTTACTTCAACTCATGAACGAGAGTGTTGTTCCTTCCCTCCCAATTGCTCACCTTGAATGAACTTGGACTTGAATACATTCATGTGTTTTATCTAGGCGGGCTATTGATTGCTGAACTTGAATTTGTATGTCTCTGTTCTCTAGGCGGACTCCTGATTACTGAATTTGAACTTGATTGTATTCCTATGTTATCCAGGCAGACTCATGACTTCACAAAAATAGACAAAACAAAGAAAACTTTCTTCCCTAGTTTGGAAATTGGGCGATGTTACCAGATCTCAATAAAATGTTGACTAGAACTTGACTCGAAATACCTCTATTATACAGGTGGGCTCCTGGCTTCACGGCTTGAATTGTATACCTCTGTTCTTCAGGCGGGCTCCTGACTTCAACTGCAACTTGAAATTTAACACCTCTATTCTCCAGGAGGGCTCTTGATTGCCAAAATTTGAATTGTATGTCTCTGTTCTCTAGGCGGAATCATTACTTCTAAAATTTGCATTGTATGTCTCTGTTCTCCAGGCGGACTCCTGACTTCAAGAAAACTGATCGAAAACTAAAATTGGAATTATATCACATCTATTTTTCAGGCGGGCTCCTGACTCCAAACTTGAATTGTATGTCTCCGTTCTCCAGGCGGACTCCTGACAGCTGAACTTGAATTTGTAAGTATTTCATCTGTTATCCAGCGGGCTCCTGACTACTGACTTTTGAATTGTGTGTCTCTGTTCTCCAGGCGAACTCTTGACTTCAAAAAAAATGAATTATATCACCTCTGTTCTTCAGGCGGGCTCCTGCTTTTCGAAACTTGAAATGCATGTCTCTGTTCTTTAGGTGGACTCCTGACTGCTAAAATTTGAAGCATATGTCTCTGTTCTCCAGGCGGACTCCTGACTGCTTAAATTTGAATGTAGACCTCTTTTCTCCAGGCGGGCTCCTGATTGCTAAAATTTGAATGTAGACCTCTATTCTCCAGACGGGCTCCTGATCGCTAAAATTTGAACGTAGACCTCTATTCTCCAGGCGGGCTCTCACAAAAATAGACAAAACAAAGAAACTTTCTGCCCCTGTTTGAATCACCAAAGAATTGTTAATTTAAAAATGGAGGTTAGTTGATGGCATTCTTCGCTGCATCATCCTTCCATTGCCTTGCTATGTGTTGCCTGACTTTCTCTGACCTGCCTCACTTTCTGACAAACTTTCACAATCCCAACTCTGATAACCTGTATACTTTTGTACTTCCAGTGTTGTTCCATATTTGCAACTTTCTTTTGCCTGCATTTCCTCATTTTCCCAACATTTCTCAAGTATTCTGCCGACGAAACTTCAGGCAACTTCCCCTAGCTCACTTTACACCCCACTTTTGCTGACATGCTCTGGCCGCATTATGTTTTACCATTTTCGGAAGCTGGTAGTGGGCTTTAAAATCCTTTTCCCTTTAAATAAAACTGACATTGAAACACTTTAGACAAAAAAATCCCCGAAAGAGAATGAAATGCAATAATTTTATGAGTTAAGGATAAGAAGAATCCAAAACCGGATGACTGTTGAAGAAGAAACAGAAAAAAAACTCTCTGATTGAAGCAGCTGACACCAATATTCATGACATGCATTACGGACTAACCGTCCCAACCAATCCAACTAACCAGCTCTTCAATTGTTATACTTCACTTCCCAGAACTTCCATCACTTGATTACTTTACCCGAGCCTTAACCTCATTTAACCTGCGATGCCACGACACCGTTTTCACCAACAGACTTTCTCAACTTGCCATTTCTTAAACTCACTTTCGCCCTAGGGTGCCCGTGAGGGTTTTCACCAGTAAGACTCTCTCAATTTATTTTCTCTCAGCTCATGTCGTCTTACGGTGCCCATGGGGGTTTACACCAATAAGACTCTCTCATTTTTATTTTTCATGTTTCTTGTTTGCACCAGAGTGTTGCCCCGTGGCAAATTACCTTTTCCTGCTTGACTTGGAATTTCTCAAAAATTGATAGAAGGTCTTTCTTTGGACCGTAATGTAGGTTTTTGGATGGGTTAGAAAGAATGATATAAAAGGCTCAAAACAATTTCAAACTGAGTTGACGCTACAACTTTTGGAATCCAATTTCTTTCAACAATCACAACTTCTGCCCCTTGTTTCTTGCTTGGGGACTTTCAGATTTTGCTTTGATGATACTGAACCTCAGAGAGAGGTTGCCTACGTACCCTTTCGGGATCAAGTCAAATGTAGTTCACGTATCATAATTACTCATGTTGCAAATTTCTTCTGTTTTTCTTTTGTTTTTCTTTTGTTTTTCTTTCTTTTTCATTCTTCATTTTTCTTTTCATTTTTCTTTTCTTTTCATCTTTTTATTTTCCTTCCTTTTCTTTTCATCTTTCATTTTCCTTTCTTTTCCTTTTTTTTCTTTCATTCATTCCTTTTCCTTTATTTATGCTCGGCAGTTGTGTTGCTTAATTGTGCCGTTGATTCCTAAAGAGGGGTATGAACAAAAATAATTAAGTCTCAAAGGGATAACAAAGGATAAAAGTGTTTGGATAGCTGAACAAAATGCCTTCTTCATTTCAATCTTTAAAATATGCCAAATACAAGCAAGCACATTCAGAATAAAGGAATCATACATAATATCTCATGACAACATCGGAATTGATGGCCATTTCTGCGCATTTTCCTTCTACATCTGTCAAATACAATGCACCATTAGACAACACCCCGGTTACTACAAATGGCCCCTGCCAATTCGGGGTGAACTTTCCTTTTGATTCGGCAATGGGGCAAAATGCGCCTCAGTACCAACTGTTCGACCTCAAATTTCCTTGGGCGCACTTTCTTGTTATATGCTCTTGCCATCCTTCATTAGTATAGTTGACCATGGCACACTGATGCCAATCTTTTCTCATCGATCAAACTCAATTGTTCCAGACGGGCCTTCACCCATTCATCGTCGTCGATCTCAGCCTCCGCAATGATTCGAAGCGACGGAATCTCCACTTCTGCAGGTATTACTTCCATACACCAATGAATAAGGAGTTGCCCCCACCGAAGTACGAATGGTGGTGCGGTATCCCAACAATGCAAAAGGCAACTTCTCATGCCACTGTCTAGACCCTTCAACCTATTTTCTTTATGTTCTTTTTGGCCGCTTCAACCGCTCCATTTACTTTATGGCGGTATAGAGTAGAATGACGATGAGTAATCTTGAACTGCTCACATGTTTCCTTAATCAAATGACTGTTGAGATTAGCCCTATTGTCCGTGATAAACACCTTTGGTATGCCAAACCGTCAAATAATGTTTACATGCACAAAATCCACCACAACTTTCTTAGTCACAGACTTGAACGTCTTCGCTTCCACCCGCTTGGTAAAATAATCTATTGCTACCAGGATAAATCTGTGCCCATTTGATGCTGCTGGATCAATTGGCCCAATAACGTCCATTCCCCAAGCAAAAAAAGGCCATGGGGGTGACATCGTATGCAATTCTGACGGTAGAGAATGAATCAAATATCCATGCATTTGGCATTGATGACATTTGCATACAAAGCTGATACAACCCCGTTCCATTGTGAGCCAATAATATCATGCCCGTAAAATCTTTTTCGCCAAAACATATCCGCTCATGTGCGGTCCACAGACTCCAGAATGTACCTCAGTCATGATAGTGGTGGCTTGCCTCGCATCCATACACCTCAAAAGTTCTAGGTTTGGTGTTCTTTTGTACAGTACTCCTCCACTCAAGAAAAATCCACTTGCCAATCGACGAATAGCCCTTTTCTGATCACTGGTGGCCTGTGTCGAGTATACTCCCATCCTGATATACTCCATGATGTCATGGAACCACGTCTCACCGTCAAGTTCCTCTTCTATCACATTACAATAAGCATTTTGATCGTACACCTGAATCTGCAATGGATCTACGTATACCTTATCTGGATGATGCAACATTGATGCCAAAGTAGCCAAAGCGTCGACAACGTCATTATGAATCCTTGGGATGTGTCTGAACTCTATTAAGTGAAACTGTTGACAAAGCTCATGCAAGCACTATCTGTATGGTGTCAATTTCAAATCTCGTGTTTCCCAGTCTCCTTGAATTTGGTGTACTAGTAAGTCCGAGTTACCCATGACCAAGACTTCCCAGACACCCATATCCACTGCTAGTCTCAACCCCATAATGCATTCTTGATATTCCGCCATGTTGTTTGTACAATAGAAACGAAGCTGAGCCGTAACAGAATAGTGCTTACCTGTTTCGTAAATAAGTACGGCTCCTATTCCTACGCCTTTCATATTTTCCACTCCATCAAAGAACAATTTCCATCCTGATTTCTATGTGCTCCAACTCATCAATATGCATTACCTCTTCATCAGGGAAGTAAGTTTTCAAAGGCTCATTGTCATCGTCAACTAGGTTCTCAGCTAAATGATCAGCTAAGACATGTGCTTTCACTGTAGTCCGTGTCACATAGATAATATTAAACTCTGTAAGCAAGATCTGCCACTTTGCAAGCCTTCCCGTGGGCATAGGCTTCTGGAAAATATACTTCAGTGGATCCAACCGAGATATGAGGTAAGTAGTGTAGGATGACAAATAATACTTCAACTTCTGTGCCACACAAGTTAGGGCGCAACATGTCCATTCCAGATGAGTATACTTAACCTCGTAAGACGTAAACTTCTTGCTGAGATAGTAGATTGCCTGCTCTTTTCTGCCTGTGACATCATGCTGCCCTAGTACGCAGCCAAATGAATTATCCAAGACTGTCAAATACAGAATCAAAGGCCTCTATGGTTCTGGAGGAACCAATACGGGCCGATTCGACAAATATTCCTTTATCTTATCAAAAGATTTCTGACATTCATCCGTCCATTTAACAACACCATCTTTCTTCAGTAACTTGAAAATGGGTTCACAAGTAGTTGTGAGCTGAGCAATGAACCTGCTAATGTAATTCAACCTTCCCAACAAACTCATCACATCGGTTTTGTTTTTCGGAGGCGGCAGTTCTTGAATGACCTTAATCTTCGATGGATCCAATTCAATACCCCGGCGACTGACTATAAATCCTAGCAATTTTCCCGATGGCACACTAAAAGCACACTTCGTAGGATTGAGCTTGAGATTGTACCTGCGTAGCCTTTGAATGAATTTCCTCAAATCCCTGACATGGTCAGACTGCTTCCTTGATTTCACAATCACATTATCTACGTACACCTTAATCTCTTTATGTATCATATCATGGAAAATCATTGTCATAGCCCTCATATAAGTTGATCCGGCATTCTTCAAACCAAATGGAATGACCCGATAGCAGTATGTTCCCCACGGCGTGGTGAATGCCGTATTCTCTGCATCTTCCTCGTCCATTAAGATCTGATGGTAACCCGCATAACAATCCACAAAAGAACCAATCTCATGTTTGGCACAATTTTCAATCAATATGTGGATGTTTGGCAATGGAAAGTTGTCTTTTGGACTTGCCTTTTTGAGGTCTCGATAATCAACGCACACCCTGGTGTTTCCATCTTTCTTTGGTACAGGCACAACATTAGCTAACCAGGTGGGATACAGTGTGACCCGAATGACCTTTGCATCGAACTGTTTAGTAATTTCTTCTTTGATCTTCACACTTATGTCTGTTTTGAACTTTCTCAATTTCTGCTTAACAGGTGGGAGTGATGGATTGGTAGGCAATTTGTGGGCTAGCGAATCGTACTCAAACCCGGTATATCATCATAGGACCAAGCAAAAACGTCTTTCTATTCCTACAACGCCGCGATTATTTCTTCCTAGAGCTGCGGCTCCAGATGAACACTTATTTTAGTTTCCCGGACATTATCTTGATCCCCTAAGTTAATTGCTTATGTATCATTTAAGTTCGGTTTGGGTTTTTCCTCAAAGTGTTTTAATTCTTTAATAATTTCCCCATATGCTTTATCATCATATTTCTCTTCATCATCACATTCAAATTCTTGTATTATTATTTCTGAGTTAGGTTGTCTTATAAGACCGGCCGGGAAGTCCTCATGCATGTCATGTCATTGAT
The DNA here is from genome assembly GCA_034376525.1 of Nicotiana benthamiana. NCBI lineage: Eukaryota > Viridiplantae > Streptophyta > Magnoliopsida > Solanales > Solanaceae > Nicotiana > Nicotiana benthamiana. The sequence goes on from CM067323.1 coordinate 62,316,385, forward strand.
ATCAGCATAAAAAGAACTGTACAAAAAAGAAAGAAAAATGGAAACAGAATTAGGAAAGAAGAAGCAAATTGCCTTTCATTAAAACGTAAAGATAACAGAGCTTAGCTCATCCAAACGGACGGAACATAGTCACAAGGATTACAAACCCTGGAATAATCCAGGTGAAAATAAAAAGAAAAACAAAGTCCCACTACCGCGCCTCCCTCCGAAATGGCAGAGGAGTGGCTTCCCAATTATTGATCCTAGCGTGTGGCCAAACGTACTGAATGTCTGCATTAATGGAACCTTCACCGCCCTGAACCATGTTTACTTCTACGAATACTCTTTCAAACACTTCATCCAAATTACCCTCTGCTCCCATCAATGAACTCATTGCCTGTGTTGCTAACTGCTTTTTGACCCTCGGCCTGATAAAGGACTTGGACAGATGCGGAATTGCTTTAGGCAGAACCCAAGCTTTCTTTTTCAACTTGCGAGCCTTTCTGATAGCTGCTGTTGTTGGCTTGAACCCCAACCCAAAGGTATCTAAATTCTTGGGCAAGGACACGGACTGAACGATGCCCTGAAGCTTGGCACCCAAACCTTTTCCCAGGACAAACCCATTACCCATCATTTCTGAAACCACCATGACAGTTGCGGCTGCTACTCGGGGACGTGGGATGATTTTCCCCTCTGTTATCTTATTCACATTGATCGTGTCAAAACCCTGATAGACCCATGGCCCTTTATCGTCATCAGTTTCCGAAAAGGGAACAATATCACCACTTGTAGTGCTAATGGGGTCTTCTCCGTGTAGTACCACCTCTTGCCTATCCCATTCAAATTTGACCATTTGATGCAGTGAAGAAGGCACTACTTTAGCTGCATGGATCCATGGCCTTCCCAACAAAAGATTGTATGACACTGCCGCGTCCAACACCTGAAATTCCATGGTGAATTCAACTGGGCCAATAATTAACTCAAGGATAATGTCCCCCACCGTGTCGGTTCCGTCCCCGTCAAAACCTCGAACAAACACACTATTTCTACGGATTCTGTGATTATCGATCTTTAACTTGTTTAGTGTTGACATCGGGCAAATGTTGGCACTAGACCCATTATCTACCAATGCCCTGGTCACCACTGAGTCTTCATATTTAACTGTCAAGTAAAGGGCTTTAATGTGCTTGGTTCCTTCTATAAGAAACTCATCATCCGAGAACGTTATCATATTTACCTCGAAGATCCTATTAGCAATTGTTTTTAAGTGGTTCACTGAAATCTTATCAGGTACATGGGTTTCATTTAGTATTTTCATCAAAGCTCGGCGATGTTCATTAGAGTGTATCAATAATGACAACATCGAAATCTGGGCCGGTGTTTTCTTCAACTGCTCGACAGTAGAATAATCCTGTACCTTCATATTTTTTAGAAACTCCTCAGCCTCTTCCTCCGTAACGGCTTTCTTGAAAAATGATGGACTGTCTTTAGTAGCCCTAGCCTTTTTCAAATCTTCAGGAGTGAAGCAACGCCCTGATCGAGTCAACCCTTGTGCCTCACAGCTATCTTCCTCAATTTCTTTTCATTTGTATGTTACTATCACCTTCTCATATTTCCATGGCACAACTTTGCTATCAACCACGGTAACTGAACCACTGGCTTGATGATCACTGGCTCTATGTAAGCACCTTTTTCAACAACCACGGGCGTGTGTAACGCCCCTAGTACTACCAACTTAACTAGTTCTGGTTTTTTTGCAACAACAGATAATTATTTCCCTATTACTACCAATGGTTTGTCATTTGTACCTTTCAACTTTATCCTTGTTTGTTCCCCTGTCGACTTTTCTCTTGAACTATCCTCAACAGCACGAATCATCGTCACGGTTTGTGAGGGCTTCTTCACTTCCCCATCCTTGTGTACTAACTCAATCATGTTAGTCTCGTGATGTGCTGGAAGCGGATTCTGATTGATATTCGGTGCCTCCAGGGCCTGCACATCAATTCAGCGGTTTTCAATAAGCTCTTGTACTGCATTCTTCAACTTCGAGCATTTTTCAGTATCATACCCTGGCATTCCCGAGAAATACTCACAACTGACGGATCGGTCCAGTTTTTGGGAGGTGGGTTTGGTATTTTGGGCTCAATTGGGGTTAACATTCCCAACTGTTCCAGTCTATGAAATAAAGCGGTGTAAGATTCTCCCAATGGGGTAAAAGTTCTTTAGTTTAAGGACCTTTCATTCCAAAATTTTGGTTTGGGCGGAAGTCGAGTCCTGGTCTGTTAGCCCTAGGGTGTTGATGGGTGTTTTGTGGATGTGTATATGTGTTTTGAGGAGTCGGCGCATGCTATTGTGGATGTGCCGGGGGCTGCGTGTGTGTCTGGGAATGGTGGACAGAGAAGTAGGGCTGTGGCGGTGGGTAATAGTGTTGTGGTGGGCCGTATGGGATGTATGGGTAATTTGGGTTGTGGGGTCTTGGTTGGCTATAGTAGGGTGGAGGATTGCTGGGCCTGGACCAGGTGCTAGCTTCCACTATGGCCACTTCTTCCTTCTTCTTCTTACCTATCACACCAACAGTACCGCTTTGTATGGCCTGCGTGGTTTCTTTCAGTGCTGAATAACTCAAAATTTTGTTAGACTTTAAACCTTCCTCAATCATAGTGCCCATCTTCACTACCCCATTGAATGATTTACCCATAGAAGCTACTAAGTGACTGAAGTATGTCGGTTCCAATGTTTGTAGAAAATAATCTACCATCTAGTTTTCCCTAATTGGGGGATCCACTCTTGCAGCTTTCTCTCTCCATCGAAAACCAAACTCTCTAAAACTTTCTCCTGGCTTCTTCTCAAACTTCATCAATGACAGCCGATCAGGGATTATCTCAAGGTTATATTGAAAGTGGTTAATGAACGCCTGTGCCAGGTCATCCCAAGTGTACCATCGGTTAGGGTCCTGTCTGGTGTACCATTCCAGTGCAGACCCGCTCAAGCGCTGCCCGAAGTAGGCTATCAACAATTCATCTTTTCCTCTGGCACCTTTCATTTTACTACAAAATCCTCGGAGGTGAGCGACCGGGTCACCCTGTCCCTCATACAAGTAAAATTTAGGCTTTTTAAACCCCGCAGGCAACTGAACATCGGGAAATGGACATAGGTCTTTGTATGCCACGCTGATCTGACTGCCTAAACCATGCATGTTCCTGAAGGATTGCTCCATGCTTTTGACTTTACGAATTACTTCCTCTTGTACTGCATTCTTAACACGTTTCTCAACTTCTTTGGGGATCTCAAAATGAGGGGTATAGGTGTACGGCTCAGGAGTTTTAAAAGTGGGTTCAGGAGGGTAATGTTGAGCTTCGTGAGCTTGGAACAATGGCTAACTAGATGATCTTTGTAATGTGGCTAGAGGAGGTGCCACGAAGACTGAAGCCAAATGTGGAGGAGGATTCTGTTTTGGTGGTGGAGCTAGATGAGCGTATGAAGTGGTAGCATAGCCCTGGGTATGATATGGGAAAGATGGAGATGTGGTAGGAATAGGAGGCTCCTGGGCTTGCACTAAATGTGGGATATAGGACAGGTTGGCGGGGTTCAAAGGTGCCGGGTTTCCTTGGTACCAAGCTTGGTACATTTCAGCCATCTGTGCTTTCAACTTCCTCATCTCTTCTTTCATGGCAACCACATCATTCACCTCGACCTCTTTTGTAGGGTCCACAATACTGGAGTCGGATTCCTGTACTGTCATCTTGTCTTTTGATCAGATGTTTTACGGGTGAGTTGCTAGAAACCACTTGGTTAATGATTAGTTTTAACAGATTTGATAACCGAAAGTTAGCTGAATGCACCTATGCAGTTAATTATTTCTATTATGCATTTGCTCGACTTGCATGTATCATCCCGACATTTTTTGTTTCATTCTCCAATCTATCCCGCTCTTTTCTTTCTCTTTATTATTCTCACCTTTGTTTTTCCGCTTTTGTTGTTTTTTTTTTGTTTTTTTTTTCACTCTTATTCCTACCTCTGTTTTTCCGCTTCTTCCTTTCTTTATTTTATTCTCGCCTTTGGTTTTCCACTCTTTTCTTCCTTTCTTTTCCTTCCATTTATTTTTTTCATTAAATTCGAATCCTATGTAGATTGCCTGCGTATCATGACCCTGCACGAATCAAACCAAGCGTAGTTCATAAAAAGCAAGTGCAAAAATAAAGTGGAAGCAATTTTTGGGAATTTTCAAATTTTCATTACTAACATAAACTATTACAAACTAACATTTGCAAAAGGAAATGACAGACGCCAACTAAGACCCAACACCAACTTCCAACTACACACTCATTTTGAAACGAAAAAACAAAGGACAAACAGACTCGAAATAGGAAAAAGACAGACACAACCTATGCATACTCTAATGACTCAAATCTTGGTGCTAGCGGGGCGTCGTTCGGCCTCGCCGCGGGCCTAGGTACCAAGTCCCTTTCGAGCTGCTCGAAATCATTCATTGTTCGATTCACGTAGATCTGCACTGCTTGGATGAAAGTTGTATGGGTCATATCCTCACAGACCTGGCATCTCCTGAAAATATCCCAAGCGGTAGCTCTAATCCAGTCCCTTGTTTGCCTCTTTTCTGTAAGCAAGCGTTCTATCTGGTTAGCGCTTATCTTTAACGCCAGAGAGTCTTGTAGCTGCTGATCTTGAAACTGTTGCACCTCTACCTCCATTCGGTCCAACAAATCATATCACTGCCCACTCTCGATCTCGTAATCCCTGGCCTGCCTGATTGCTTTACCCTCAAGGGAAGCCACTTTTCTCTTTAGATTGTCAACAACTTTCTCGTGGTCCCTTTTTAGTTGATTCAAGTATTGGCAACACTCCACCTCTTTTGACGTCCATTGTTCTTTGAGCCCCACCATGATACTCTCAAATTTTTCTAGTTCCTCCCGGCACTCCCTAACCTCACTTCTTAATCCTTTTATCAATCGTTCGTCGGATTGGATCCTCGGTTGTCTATTGATGGCTGCTTTCAACTGTTGGATTTGGGCCTTAAGCTCTGTATTTTTTTGGACCAATTTATTCTTTTCACCTTGATCTGCAGTGACTTGAACACTATTTTCGAATTTCAAACTCTCTACTTGCTGCTTCAACTTCCCGATCTCAGCCTTGTAACTTTCTTCCTTGGCTAACCAATCCCACTGCTCTTGGGATGACTCGGCAAAATCTTTGAGATGAGGTCTTTTAGCAGGTCTACCGTACGCCACACCACCCTTGAACCAATCATTATTGGGCTTCAGGTATACATTTGCAGGGTGTTTCTACCACCTTTGAAATACCTGCTGTAAGCTAACACCATGTGTAAGACCTGCACCCAAGTAAAAGTACTGCCATACCTTATCAGCACATTGACTCTTCAGAAAAAGATACTACATGGTTTCCACTGTTGGTCGATTACAACACCAAGACCTTGAGGGCATTGTATATCCAAGTCTTGTTAGAATGTCATCCAAAGTCAATTTGCAATGCCACACTCTCCAAGAGAAGAAAGATATCTTAATTGGCAACCCCTGAGTCCATATGTATTTGTAAGCATCAAGCTGAGTGGGGAAACCTCCCCTTTAAACCTATCTGACACACAAGTGTTGGCCTTCAAATGTTGACATTCGCTTGAAATCTGGCGAACTTCATCCTCGAGAAACCGACCATCATGACAAAATTCGACCACTTGGGTGCTTAGATCTTCACCTTTCAGTACCACTTGATATCTCCCAAGTTGCCTAAGAACCCGATACGGCGCGTAAGGCTGGATGCTCTAGAGTCCCATCAGCATAAAATGAGGCTTGGCTGCTAGCATATATATGAATTCTTTGATAGACAACCATCCAAGTGCCCACTGTATCTGGCTGGCAGTGAGGGCCCAAAATAATGATGCCCAAGCTGTGACTCCTTCAGGGTGGTTAACCCCTTTGATTCTTGTGTGAAATTCTCCTATGCATGTTTTCTTAGATGAACCATAACTCAAGAGCGGGGAGCGATGGAATAAATGCTCGATCATCCACATTTGCAACACCAAGTTACATCCCTCAAAGAAATCGCCCCCGGCTTTGCAAGTAGTGAGAGCCCGAAAGATGTCAGCCACAATCATAGGTGCCAAAGCGCTTTTTTCCATGGTTTTCAAGGTACTGACGACCCCAGCCACTTTCAAATCAACATTTCCATCTTTCATTGGGAATATTATTAGGCCCAAAAAAGCTGTCATAAAAGCCACCCACATGTGTTCCTCCCATTTTTGTCAGTTACTTCTACTACATAGTTTGAAGTCTGGCCTATTGAATCCTCCCACGTGTCCGCATCTATCATATATGAAACGGAAACTGCAGTAAACCTTTGCAAAATCTGGGAGGTGGATTGTTCGGGGTATTTTCAAGGCATCCAAAAATCGGTGTATGGTGATGGCCCTTGGAGCAATTACGTATCCGAACCTCAATGGGGATTGATCACTTCCGATGTACCCCGCTATTTCTTCCAATGTCGGGGTGAGCTCAAAGTCCGAAAAATGAAATATATTATGTGTTGGATCCCAACAAGCGACCAATGCCTTGATAATATCCCCCCGAGGCTGGATGTCTAATAAATCTGGGAGATGTTTTAGATACTTCTTCACTTCGTCCTGCTCTTCTTTGCCTAAGTCATTCCACCATAATTGCAACTCAAAAGGGATATTGGTTAATATTGAAAAGGGTTCGTTTAGCATCGTCCTCGTCTTGCACATTTATTAAGGTGATTAAGCAAAATAAAAACCTTTATTCAACTCAAAATGAAACTATCTACATTATTTCTAGATTTAAACATAAAGGACTCGATATCAAAATCAGACTAAAAGATGGGCGTATTTGTAAAGTCAACCTTCTGGCGTCCCTTTCGGGAACATTCAGCTATTTATGACAAAACGGCCCTACTCAACTTATTTACGACTCTTCTTGCTCCTCAAATTAAAATAAAATACCTAATTTGGTAAACACGGCCTTTCGATGCCCCGACGACGAGAATTTAAGGTTGTAAGGGTCAAAAGCCAAAACATGATCGAAAGTGGTTATTGATGCAAGGTTAGCCTTCCGGCATCCCGTTTGGGAACATTCTGCAATTTTTGCAAAAACGGCATCACCCGACTTTTATGACTCTTTTCCCACTTTAAAATTAAAATAAATGACTCAACATTGCAAAACACGGCCTTTCATTGCCTCGAGGACGAAAGATTTAAGGCTGTGGGGGTCAAAAATCAAAACATGACCAAAGGTGGGCGTATTGCAGAGTCAGCCTTTCGGCATCCCGTTTGGGAACATTCGGCTATTTTTGCAAAACGGCATCACCTAATTTATTTATGACGCAAATTAAAATTTGTTGACATTTTGGCTATTTTTTCAAAAGGGAGGTTGGACTTGATAAGGGTTGCCTACGTATCTCACGCCCTGTGAGAATCAAACCTGCGTAGTTCGGACAAATAAACTAACTAAAAATCTAAAACAAAACTTTTCCAAAGCTTCTCCATTTTCTTTTTTTTTCTGAAATCAAATCCAAATGACCATTTTTCTCTATTTTTCAAACTTATGTGGATTCCCGGATTCCGTGGTTCTAACTTATGTTCCCTATTATTTATATACCGCTTTTATCATTATTTATTTTAAAAGATTTGCGACGTCGTGAAAATATATTTCTAATCACGTTACCACCAGTGTCATCAACGACACATTTTGACTTCATCGATATTTATATTTGGGTCGCATCAATGCACACCCGAGTTTAAGAAAGTAATTTAATTAAATCGCGCTTAAAGGTTATAGCGTAATATTATTTGGGGAAGGCCGTGAAATTAGATAAACGGCCCTCCCGAGTTCTAATTTAATTCTTATCATTATTTATCGAGGGCCCCGCATTTATTTCTGTTGGGTAAGAATCATCTCATTTATTTTAAGAAAGGACAAACTTAAAAGAATCTAAAGTTCCCTATTTTTGTTTTGTTTCTAAAACATCCTACTTAATCAAATTATTTCCTCTTTTTTGAGCTTCAACTGGTACCCAAGAACGATATGGGCCCACCACTCAAAGGAAGGCCCGACTCTCACCGTATCACAAATTGATCAGGCACTCAGGATCGAGTCTGGATGAGAGTATCAACCACTCTCAAGTGCTTCTCGTCGGATTCTAAATTAATGGCAACGCCTGATATCATAGAGATTCGATTTAAAACAAATGGAGCCAACTTGTCAAGCTTAAACAATTTCATTCAAAATCCTTTAAACAAGTATGGCAAGTTAAAATGTGATTTTAGTCCTATTTTCCAACTACAATTAGCAGTCATTTATAACTATTAGTTTCATGTACACATGCTAGCCTTAAATCCTATTGAAATGAATAGAGAAGCTCGTGAGTATATTAGCAATTACCTAAGCATTTGTTGACTACTATTTGCAATACCAAACTCATGCAAATTCAAGTCGTTCACAACATGTTCACAGTCCACAAGTAAATATAACAATCCAACATAGTTCTCAGCTTAAACACAATCAATTGACACTCAACACTGTTAATCAACACATCTACTGTCTATAGGCTACTAGTATGTGATCAAACAAGTGAGGATTTCATTCCATTTCGAGCCTGAAATTACAGTAGGAATTCAATTGTGTACCTAAGATCAGAAATTCAGAAGAAGAAACATCAGCCAGTAATCAACAACATCGACGAGCAAAAGTCCATAACAATTTCAAATTTAACTCGAACAGCCCAAAGATTTTTGAAACCCAGTATGAAAATAAAGATTGACCAGAATACCCCCAAATTCACTCCAATAATATCATAAATGAACACAAAAACACCTTTGAAAGTCTCAGCCAATAATAAACAAAACTAGACCAATTGGAAACCCAGCAACAACAACAAAACTACCAAAACAGACTTGAATGAAAATTTTGAAAACTACTGTGAATCAACCAAAAACTTCAATAGCCAACAAGAGAACCCATAAATGCAAATTATGAACTAGAGTATCAAAATAAACCTACAATTCTAATGAAACAATACATTTTGGTGTTTTTTGAAGAATTTTTGTTGTTTCTGGTTTTTTGATTTTGAATTTAAGGAAAACTAAAAGCTAATTTTTGAACTAAACTTCAAACTTTTAAAGCTGAAAACTGAGCAATATATTTGGAAATTTTTCGCTGAAAGAGAAGACCCCCTTTACAAGGCATTTAATGCTTTTTAATAGCAGCAAAGTAAGGCGTCCCCCAAATTTCAATTTTTCACTATTAGTACCTATTCATTTTTCACTTTAACCCCTCATTTTCTGACTTGTTTCCCAAGTAACTACCTTAGTTCTATTGACATCTACACTACATCCCTATTTTAGGAGCTTCTAAGAGGTTCTTTGAGTTGTACAATTCCTAGACTACCCTTAACCCTTCCTTTCAATTACTAATTCTCAATATTCTACCCTTTCTCATGCCGAAATTGCCCTTACTACCATCTGAAAATTACAAACCTTAATTAACTGAAATCAAATCCTTTTTACCCTTGTTAATTAACTAAAGTTATCTACTTAAAGGATTAAACATCTACTTCCAAACTTGAATCTACTTAAACATTCACTTAGTCAATACTAATTTTCACTAATTAAATTGCCAACTAATAAATCATATTACAAATTGCAGTTAACATCAAATTAATTCCAGAAGAACCAACGGGCAAAAGAAAATCAACAAGAACAAACACTAAATTTTCTGGATTAACGGTAATCAAATCTGGATACTAGTTAAACTAAGAAACTCATGCAAATAAACCAATCGATCGACCGTTAAGGCCTCATCATCAGTCTTATCCTAAATCAAATAAGAATTTAATAGAAGAAATGAAGAATCAACCTAAAACTAAATTAACATAGATAATTACCACAATGAGATTAAAACTAACTAAAACTGAATTTATGCATGATTTAAACGAACAAGAAAAGAAGAATTGAGCTAGAAAACTTATCAGAATCAGACATCATATAACCCTTTCGAAATTGATTTCCAGTTAATATTACATGCTTATTTTGTCATAAATAAGCACATAATATTAGCCAGAAACCAGCCGCCCTCTAAGGCTCTTTAAACAGACTCGAGCTGCTAGGAACCCTAGATTTGAAATTCATCGAGCTTCCGTGAAATTCGAGGGTTTTTTTTGTATGTATTAGTGATGATAAAGGGGTGGGGAGTACATGGTATGATTTTGGGGATTTTTAGATGGATTTGTATCTGGGCCGAAATTTCGATCCAAGATTCGAATAGCTGTGGAACGAGTCGAAGGAAACGATGTGTATCGTTGTAAAGAGGAGATTGAGGAGAGCATATGGTCTTAATTTGGCTGAATTTGGGGGTGGCGCCGCCACCCTAAGGTTGTGGGATTTGGTGGTGGCATCTCTAGGGTTTTCTGAGAGAGGGAAGGAGACGATTAGAAGTGAGGGGGGTAGGGTCTGGTTCGGACATATTAGTATGGAACGTCATAGGATGATCTCAACCGTCCGATCAAAAGCCAACGTAGATCAACCCTTAAAACGACGTCGTTTGAGCTTTTACGGAGGTGGGCGAGGTTAAGGGGAAAACACTTAGGCCGGCTGAGTGGGTTTGGGCTTTGGGCTGGGAATTTGGTCACAACGGAACCTAATTGGCCATTTAAAATAGCCCTCTTCTTTTATCTCTTTTTAATTAGTTTCCTTTTATTTTCTTTTTGGTTTTTTTTCATTTTATATTTTTCCACATTTTCTGATTTTTATACACAATAAAAAAATAAAGATATAGATCTAATTATTTCCAAATTAAACTAATTAATTCCTAAAATTGTTTAAAATCTATTTCGCGACAAACTAAACAATTAACAACTAAAATACAAAAAATGAACTATTTATGTGATTTTCATGTTTTGTTCTAAAACAAATTAACCCCTAACTAATCCTAAAATGTGAAGTTAAATTCTAAAGGCAAATGCATTTTTTGTATGTATTTTCTTTTATATGAATTAACATACACAAATAAAATGCAAACAATTAACACAAAATTTATAAAATTATAAAAATAAGGAAAAATTATTTTTTTTGAATTTTATGGGAATAATTCATATATAGTGCAGAAATCACGTGCTCACATAGAACCGTCAAATATAGAGTCAAAGGTCTCCCTAGTTCTAGCGGGACCAACACGGGTGTGTTGGACAAATACCCCTTTATCTTATCAAAAGCCTCCTGACATTCATCCGTCCACTTGACCACAACATCTTTCTTTAATAGTTTGAAGATTGGCTCACAAGTTGTCGTGAGCTGAGCAATGAACCTGCTGATATAATTCAATCTCCCAAACAAAATCATCACCTCAGTCCTTTTCCTCGGAGGTGGCATTTCCTGAATAGCCTTGATCTTTGACGGGTCTAGTTATATACCCCCCTGGCTGACTATAAACCCCAAAACAACTTTCCAAATGGCACCCCAAAAAAGCAATTTGCAGGATTGAGCTTGAGATTGTACCCGCAAAGACTTTGGAAGAACTTCCTCGGATCCCTGAAATGGTCAGATTGCTTTCTAGACTTCACGATCACGTCATCCACATACACCTCGATTTACCTGTGTATCATATCATGGAATATTTTGTTATCGCCCTCATATAGGTTGCCCCAGCAATTTTGAAACCTAATGGCATGACCCAATAAGTGTATGTTCCCTATGGCGTGATGAATGCCGTCTTTTCTGCATCTTCCTCGTCCATTAAGATTTGATGATAACCCGCGCAACAATCAACAAAAGAACCAATCTCATGTTTGGCACAATTATCAGTCAATATGTGGATGTTCGGCAGTGGGAAATTGTCTTTTGGAATTGCCTTTTTAAGATCCCAATAATCAACACACACCCTGGTCTTGCCATCCTTCTTTGGCACAGGCACAAACCACGTGACCCGAATGACTTTCGCGTCGAACTACTTGGTGATCTCCTTTTTGATCTTTACACATATCCATTTTGAACTTCCTCAACTTCTACTTGACATGAGGGAGTACCGGGTCAGTGTGCAATTTGTGAACTACTAAATCAGTGCTTAGACCTGGCATATCATCGTATGACCATGCAAAAATATCTTTGTACTCGAACGGTGTTTTGATTATCTCTTCCTTGTGTTAGGGCTCCAGGTGAACACTTATTTTAGTTTCACGGACATTCTCTTGGTCCCCTAGATTAACTACTCATGTGTCATTTAGGTTAGGTTTGGGCTTTTCCTCAAAGTGGCTTAATTCGTTACTAATTTCTTCATAGGCCTCGTCATCATCATATTCCAACTCAGAATCACAACCAATTTCTGGTATTATTATTTCTGAGTTAGATTGGCTTTTAAAACTGGGCCGAAGGTTCCTCATGCATGTCATGTCATTGATATCAGCATAAAAAGAACTGTACAAAGAAGAAAAGAAACCAGTAACAAAACTAGGAATGAAGAAAAAAAGACAATTGCATTTCATTGAATATAAAGATAATAGGGATTTAACACATCCAACTGGATGGAACATATATATGAATTACAAACCCTGGAATAATCCAGACAATAACAAAAGAAAATCAAAACCCACTGCCAAGACTCTCTCCGAGTAGGAAGAGTGCTAGCTTTCCAGATGTTGACTTTTGCACGTGGTCCGACAAACTGCACATTTGCGTTGCTTGACCCTTCCCGTCTTCAACTGTGTTAATAACCTCAGTGAACAATCCATCAGCACCAATCAATGACCCCGACACTATTAAAAATATCATACCCGGCCTGATGAATGATCTGGACAGATGTGGGATTGGCTTGGGAAGGACCCATGCCCTCTTCTTTATTTGGCGGGCCCGCCTTACATCCGCAGCTGTGGGCTTGAACCCCAATCCAAAAGTATCCAGATTCTTGGGAAGAGAAACTGGATGCACAATGCCTTAAAGAGCATCACCCAAACCTTTACCCGGTATGAACCCGTTCTTTAACATTTCCGAAGCCCCCATGAAAGTTACAGCTGTTATTTTAGGAACTGTGGTGCCTTTCCCCTCTAGGACCTTTTCTACTGAGACTGTGTCAAAGACTTGGTAGAACAACTGCACATTATTGTTGTCTACTTCTATGAAGGGCACAATGGCATTACTTAAAGCACACTTATTAACTTCACCGTGCATTACAATCTCCTGTCTGTCCCATTCGAACTTGACCATTTGATGCAATGTAGATGGCACAACCTTGGTGGCGTGAATCCATGGTCACCCCAGTAGAAGTTTATAAGAGACCGCCATACTACTACCTGGAATTCAATGGTGAACTCCACTCGCCCGATTGTCAGTTCTATTATTATGTCAGCCACTGTGTCTTGACCCCCACCATCGAACTCTCGAACAGAAATGTTGTTCTTATGAATTATGTCGTCATTAACCTTCATCTTGTTCAACGTGGAGAAAGGAAAGATGTTTGCACCAGACCCATTGTCAACCATCAGTCGGGTGACTACAGAATCCTCACACTTCAATCTCAGATAAAGAGCCATGTTATGTTCCGTGCCCTCCACGGGCAACTCATTATCGGAAAAGGTCACTCTATTCACCTCAAAGATTTTATTTGCTATCTTCTAAAAATGATTCAAGATCTTATCAGGGACAAAGGCCTCATTCAGTATTTTAATCAGCGCCCTACGATGCTCATATGAGTGGATCAACAATGAAAGCAATGAGATCTGGGTCAGTGTCTTCCTTAACTGTTCAACAATAGAATAATCCTCCATTTTCACCTTTTTCAAGAATTCTTCTTCTTCCTCCTTCGTCATGGCTTTCTTAACTAGTACTGATTTGTCTTTGGGGAACCTGTCTTTTCTTAACTCTTCGGGGGCAAAGCACCGTTCGAACGAGTTAGCCCATGCGCCTCACAAACTTCTTCTATGATTTTCTTCCCCTTATATGTCACCACGACTGCTCATAACTCCAAAGAATGGCTTTGATGTTGGTCACTGGCAACTGAGTTACTGGATTTATGATAACAGGCTCTATGCGAGCTCCCTTCATGTCCACCACGAGTTTGTTTGCCATCCCTTGTACAACTACGTTTACCGGCTCTAATTTTACTGAAGCAATACTTGATTACCCTTTCTCGGCTACCACAGCTAGCATACTGTCTACCCATTTTAACTAGACCACCGCTTTCCCACTGGTTAACTTTTCCTTTGAACTGGTTTTGCTAGTACGTATCATCATTAGTGTTTGTGAGGGTTTCTTGAGCTCCCCTCCCTTGTGTATCAATTCAATCACGTGAGCCCCATGGTGAGCCAACAGCAGATTCTGGTTAATGTTTGGTGCCTCTAGGGCCTGGACCTTGATCTGGTGAGTGTCAATAAGCTCTTGCACAGTGGTCTTCAGTTTCCAACACTTCTCTATGTCATGTCTAGGGGCCCCCGAACAGTATTCACAACTTACTAACTGGTCCAAATTTTTAGGAAGGGGGTTTGCATTTTGGGCTCAATTGGATTCAATAGGCCTAACTGCCTCAATTTGTAGAAAAGGCTGGTATATGATTCTCCTAGTGGAGTGGAAGTCTTTTGCTTCTGTAATCTCTCATTTTTGAAGGGTGGGTTCGGTCGGTGACCCGTTCTGGGGGAGGGGGTTTCTGTAGGCTCTTGAGGATAGATAGGTATTTTGTGGAACGGGGTATGAATTTTGGGGAGCCGATGCTCGCCATTGCGCATGAGCCGAAGACTGGGTATAAGTTTGAGCATGGTAGACGGAAAAATGTGGATCTGGCGGTAGATAATAGTGTTGTGGAGGTATATATGGACTGTATGGGTAATTTTGGTGGTGGGGTCGGGGTTGGTTATAGTAGGGTGAAGGGCCTCGAGATCTGGATGAAGGTCCAGACTCAATGACTGCAACCTCTTCTTTATTTTGTTTTCCCGAGCACACCCCCAGTGCCACTTTTGATGGCCTAGGTGGTTGCTTTGATCGCTGGATAGCTTATGATTTTATTGGTTTTAAGTCCTTGCTCAATCATTCCTACCATCTTCACAACTTCATTAAAAAATTTGTCAATTGTTATTACCAAGTGCCCGAAATAATTCCGCTCCAAAGCCTGCAAAAAGTAATCAACCTTCTAGCTTTCTTTCATTGGAGCGATGATCCTCGCGGCCTGATCCCTCCAGTGGAACCATACTCTCTGAAGCTTTCCCTAGGATTTTTCTCGTGTTTTATTAGTGACAGACGGTATGGAATGATTTAAAGATTGTACTAGAAATGGCAAGCGAATGCTTGTGCCAAGTCATCCCAGGTGTATCATCTACCATGGTCATGTCGTGTATACCACTCCAACACAGACCCACTCCGATTCTGGCTGAAATACACCATTAGTAACTCATCTTTTTCACTTGCCCCTCTCATTTTGTTGCAGAACCACCTCAGGTGGGCTACCGGGTCATCATTCCCGTCATACAGATCGAACTTAGGCCTTTTGAATCCTGCTAGTAACTTAACATCTTGGAACAGATGCAAATCCTTATAGGACACACTGACTTGGACACCCAATCCTTGCATGTTCCTAAAGTATTGCTCCAGGCTTTTTACTTTTCAAAATATCTCTTCCTGCTTCAGGTTCTTAAGCGGCTTTTCAGTTTCCACCGGGAGCTCAAAGTGAGGGGTGTAGGAACATGGCTCAGGAGCTTTAAAAATAGGCTCAGGATGGTAGCACTGGCTATTGTATGTTTGAAATAGTGGCTTACTAGAATATCTTGGCAATGTGGCGGGTGGAGGCGCCACAAATACAGGGGTGATTGGTGGAAGAGTATTTTGTTTAAGTGTAGAGCTTGGGGAGGGTAGGAGGTGGTGCCGTAGCTCCATTGGTAGAAAGGGAAATGGTAAGGGTTTTAACATATTTGATAACCGCACATTTGGGCAGTGAATGCACCTAAGCAGTTAACAGTTTCTACTATGCATTTGCTCGACTGCTTGTGTCATCCCAGCTTTCCTTATCTTCGATTGCAACTTTGTTTGGTTTTTGTTTCCTTTATTCTCTTTTTTTTCACTCTTGCCTTTGTTTCCTCTTTGTTCTTATTCTCTCAGTCCCTCTTCTTTTACCGATGTTTCTTTCATTTGGTTTCTTATTTTATTTTTGTTTTTGTTTTTCTCTCTTTTGTGTTTCTTTCTTCTCTATTTTTTCACCTCTTTCTTTTCATTTTCTTTCTTGTTTTCTCCTTTTTTTCCTTTTCATTTAGTTACAGTCGAATCCTATGGAGATTGCCTATGTATCATGACCCCGCATGAATTAGATCAAGCATAGCTCATGAAATAAATGTAAAATAGAAGCAAAATGTTTTGGATTTTTAATTTTATTGATAGAAAATATTTCGATTATAATGACTCAAAACTAACAGATTAAAACAACTAACAAACTCTAACGAAGAGCAAAACTACAGACTCCACCATCACTATTCTATTTCAAACGAAAATACAGACTCAATCAACTAACATACTCTTAGCGAAAAGAAAATACAAACTCAAACAACTGACAGACTCTGGTAGAAAAAGAAATACAGACTCAAATGACAATCATGAATATATTAAAGCTCTTGGTGATCGCGGGACATCGTTCGGTCTCGCCACGGGCCTATATGCAAGTTCCCTTTGAAGTCTATCCAGGTCACTCATTATCTATTTCACAAATATCATCATCGATGCAAAGAAGGTAGTGCGAGTTATGTTGTCGCACACTTGGAATTTCCTTGTAATATAGTGAGCAACGGTTAAGATTCTCTCTCTGATCCTGCCTTTTTCTTGAAGCAACCGCCCTATCTATTAGGCCCTAGCCTCCAAAGTCTGATCGGCTACCTGGTTTTGTTCCTCGAGTCATTTCAAGTCCATTTCTAATAGTGCCAATGCTGTGTAGCAGTACTCTCTTTCAATCTTGAATTCTTTCGCCTATTTGATCATTTTGTTCTCTGTGGCTATGGCCCTTTTCTTTAATCCCGCGACCTCATTATCATATTCTTCTTTCAATTGCTTAACCAGGCGGGCCCGTTCTTCCATGTTTTTTAGCCAATTGTTTTCGAACCTCGGCTAATTCGCTTTCTGCTTTATTGAGGTCAAAACTGTAGTCATTCACTTTTGCCTTAGATTATCAATAAGTTTTGCATCTTTGGCACTCCTAACGGGATTGTCGGTCGCTATCTTCATCTTTTTGATTTGGGCCGGTGAGGCTTCATTCTCTTTGGCTAATTTATTCTTCTCACCCTCATCGACTGCGGCTTGCACACTATTTTCAAACTGAAGGTCTCGGACATGCCTTTCCAATTCTCCAATTTGGCTCTCTATGAATTTTCTTTAGCTAACCAGGCCCATTGTTCTTATGATGATTTAGCAAAATCCTGGAGGTGAGGTATTTTGGCTGGCCTCCCAAATGCAACTTCCCTTCTATACTAAGCATGATACCCGGATGAAACTTCTCCTTTAGATCGATCCCGTACACAGGTGTTCGCCGCCAAGTATTGACATTCACTCCAGATCTGACGGACTCTTGCTTCAGGAAACTGGTCATCAGGACCAATCTCAACCACTTGGACACTAAGATCATCGTCTTTTGGCACTACTTGGCCTCTTCCGAGTTGCCTTAAAACCCGATGTAGAGCATAAGGCTGAATGCTCTTAAGACCCATCAAGAGGAAGCGCGGCCCCGCTGCTGGTATATATATGATTTCATCAACAGGTAACCATCCAAACATCCACACTATTTGACTGGCAGTGAGGGATCGAAAGTAAGATGTCCATTATGTGAATCCTTCAAGCAAGATGACCCCCTTAATCCTCGTATAAAACTCTTCTATACATGTTTTCTCTGTAAACCCATAAATCAGGAACTGAGGACGATGGAACATTTGTTCGGTCACCCACATTTGTAACAATAGATTACACCCCTCAAAGAAGTCTCCTCCGGCTTTGCAAGCTATAAGAGAACGGAAGATTTTAGCTACTATCATGGGCGCAAGAGTGCTTTTGGCTTGAATAAGTAAAGTGCTGACGACTCCGGCTATTTTTATGTCAATGTTTCCACCTTTCCTCGGGAATAACAGAAGCCCCAAAAAGACCACCATAAAAGCAAAACGTCTATGTTCCTCCCATTTTTGCCAGTTTCCTTTGCTACATATTTTACTTTCCAGGTTATTGAACCCTCCTATGTGTCCATATCTGTGGTATATAAAGTGTGGATTACAAAAGACATTTTCCAAATCCGTATTGTGGACCATCCTGATTATCTTCAGTGAGTCTAAGAATCTATGTATAGCTACGGTTCTCGGGCAACCAAATACTTGTGTCTTAAAAGGAACCTCAGCACTTCCGATGTATCAAGCTATTTATTCTAAGGTCGGGGTGAGTTCAAAGTCTGAAAAATGGAACATGTTATGTGTCGGATCCCAGCATGTGACCAATGCTCTTATGATGTCTCCCCGAGGAACTATTTCCAATAAACCAGTATGCCTTTTCAAATATTTTTTGACTTCATCTTGTCCTTCTTTACCTAGATCGTTCCACCATAGATGCAACTCCAGGGGAATTTTATTCATGATTTAGAATGGTTCATTTTGAATCGTGCTCATCGTTCACATTTATTAAGGCGATTTAATCACTTATTTTGACCTAAAAGGGAAAAATGACACAATTTTTGTTCAAATTTCTAATTTTAAAAAAACATCCGGTTTTGCGGGTACGGCCTTTTAGCTCTTCGAGAAGAAAATATTAAGGTTGTGCCCGCTAACCGTTGAAAATGGCTCAAAGTGGATGTTCTTGCAAAAACAGCCTTCCAGCGTCCTTTTGGGGATGTTCGGCTTATTTTACAAGAATGGCCACACCTGACTTATTTATGACAACATTAAAATTTTTGTTGTTTTGGGGTATTTTTACAAAAAGAGAAGTTGGACCCGATGGGAGTTGCCTACGTATCCCACACCCTGTGAGAATCAAATTGGCGTAGTTTGGCAAATAAAATAAACTATTTTAAAGACTCTTTTCCGTTGGAAAATATACTATTTCTGAAAACAAGACTCTTTTTTATATTTTCTTTTTTTTTCAGTGATACATAAAACAAACTATTTTGAAAATGAACTCTTTGTTTTTTTTCCATTGGCAAATAAAACAAACTATTTTGAAAATAGAAACACTTTTCTTTTTCTCGTTCATTTTTCTCAAAAATCCAGCAGAGTTTCGGCACTATTTGGATATTGGTTTTTCTAAAATATGTAATTAACTCTCTACATTGCTATTTCTCTATTTTTTAAACGTTTCCCAAAATATTCAAAAGTCGTTCAGCATGCAAGTCCGAGACAGATAAATGTACAAGTAGCACGTAAGATGTATCAGAATGGTCTTTTCATTTCGGGTTACCTGTCCTAGACGGACCCAACCCCTGTGTTGAGTCCCCTAAGTCATATGCACGTGATGCAAATATGCGTTCCTACTAGGGATCTGGCATGAAGTCAAGTAATTCTAGGTTCAAAACCTGGGTATATGTTCTAGACTGTGTATCCGAGTGCACAACTCGAGTCAAGGAGGGGCTACGTACCGGGAACCAAAAGGCCATCCGTCTTAGTAACTTGTCCGGCCTCTTTCTTATTTCAGGGTATGACACTAACAGAATAGGGAGTCTCAACCACTGAGCACATCCCCGAAGATGAGAAGAGAAGGGTTTCGTCACAATTTATATACATTCCAGATAATATCAAAGTGGTAAAGAATTTTAGAACATTTAGCATGAAACGTGTACGAAAATCAGACAGAGCCAGATATAGCAGTTATTCTAAGCTCGAATTCTTAAACCGTAAATCGAAGTTCTGGGTTTGTGTCCCCAGCAAAGTCGCCAAAGCTGTCACACCTCCTTTTTACCTACACCCCTGAGGGTATAAATGAATTATTCCAATTACAGGACAATCGAAATGGGATTTATTATTAAAAGATTCAGAGTCACCACTTGGGAGATTTATGGTGTCCCAAGTCATCAGTTTGGAATCCCGAATAGAGGAAAGAATGACTCTATTTAACAGTCCGTGAACCATAAGTTCGACTAAGGAATTCTGTTAACCCTGGAGAAGGTGTTAGGCGTTCTCGAGTCCCGTGGTTCTAGCACAGTCGCTCAACTGCCATATTAGGTTTGTTTATCTGATTTTAGTACATCTTTTAATCTATGTGCTTTTTAACTTTGAACCGCTTTTATTTATTATTTTAAGGAGAATTGCAACGTCGTTGAAATACGTCTTGAACCACGTCACATAAATGCACCCGTGGTTTTTGGCACATTTTAACTTCGTTGGGATTTGAATTTAGGTCACATAAATGTGCACCCGAATTTAGAAAAGTAATATTATTAAAGGCTAGGCCTAAAGCAACTAACATATTATTAACTTTGCAGGAGGCCATAAAGTTCGCAAGATGGCTCGTCCCGAGGTCTAAATATTTTATTGAAATAGTTGAGAGGGTCACGCTATTCATGCATTTTATTTGGGCCGGCTCACCTTACTTTTTATTTTTAAGGCCAACCTAAAAGAACTACGATTTTTCTATTAAGTATTGTCTCTAGGGCCTAATTAATTGGTTTTATTTGAGGACTACTATACATTAGGGCCGTGAATTTCATGTAATTCAAGTCCTCAGCAATTTTTTGAGGCCATGGAATCAGGCCTGGAAGCAGGTAAGTGTTGCTATTTTTTATTAGTACTTGCCCAGCTGTGGGCTTCTGATTATGCCATTGGGCCCAGTGAAGATGTTGAGGCTGAATATAACCTAGATTGCCTAGGCCTCAGATTAATAGAACTAAAAGGGAAATGGGCCAGCTATCCTTCAACTAGTCTTGTGTTGAGCCCAATCCTTATGGTCCAACTAACGTGAGCCAAAGCTCGATCAATATTAACAATGAAATGAAAATAGAGAACATGATGATCTATTTTAAACCGAACATGATATCAATCAATGGTGATCTACCTATAAACTTAACCACATTTGTTAACAGTTAAACATAATTATCATATTTATTGGAATAACAAAGAACACGATGATGCTTAATTTACAGCCTATCACCTGATCTAACGTTTTTAAAGAACCTCTTAGCCTCAGTTCATGCATTCCAAAGAGCTCCATTACAAACTGAAAATGAAAACAACTATTGGAGTTCTCATCTCATTACTGAATCATTCTTTAAACAGTTGTATGATGTAGCTAATAGGAAATTAACTACAACTAACATGAAATTATTCTATCAACCTATAATAAAATTAACTACAACTAGTGTTCACTCATAATGCGCATACAGATCTGAGAAATAGCAGCTCATACAGTCCGATACAGTCCAAATTACTTACAACGTTCAGTTACTCACATTCTAATTAAAATAATCTACGAGCATATGCAAAGACAGGAATAACAAAAAACAGTTAGCAGGGAATCAATTTGAGGCTTCTATTTCATCTCTCAAACCAGACATACATTGTCATGGATTCAGGATTTGCACCTGGAATTGAATAAAACGATCTGAAATGAAAGTGAGCTACAACAGCAGATCAACAGAAGTACAACTAACAACAAGCAATAGTAGATTCCGGTACCAAAATCCCCAGGAGCTATTTTAACGATAAATCAACTAGTCACTCAACCAAAACAACTTGAACAACACCAAACAATTTGAAATTGAACCCAGAAATGCACTATGAAACTTCAGCAACCAAGCACAAGGACTTTCAAGCCCTTCCCCTCTTTAAACTAAGCTAGAAACGCGAAACAATTGCTAAAAACTTAAAATTGATCTAAGAAACTCAATGTAACCGTTTTTTTGGTTTTCTGTTGCTATTGTTTTTGTATTTTTTGAAAGAACTAAGATCTAAAGGTATCTTGGATTTGAAATTCAAATTTTCAGCTTATGAAAACTTGTGGAAATTTAGGGGGAATTTTTTAGATTGTGAAACTTTTTGTACAAGGTAGTAGGGACTACCTTTAATAGGTGAAACTTGGGCTTCTTTCAGATTTTTCATTATAATTCTTTCTTAATTTTGATTTTTCCTTAAGAGTCTAACTTTTTTTTCAAGTTATACTACTAAATTTCCTGAAATTCCACTTTGAACCCCATCTAGAAGACTCTAGAGGTTTTCAATGCAGTAATTAAAAGATTCTCTTGTCTAAAATACCTAAACTACCCTTTTATTTTATCTGAAATTACCAGCCTAGCATTAACTGAACCCAGCCCCTTTACCTTAGTCAACCTTTGACTATAGTTAAACTAACAACTCTAAATCGGCTATATCTAAGCAAACTAAATTAATTTAAAACTAAGTAATAGCAAAAAATTAGGAATTACTAATTAAATCAAACACTAACAAAAATTAAACAATCCTTAAACATGATCGACTAAAGCAAATAAGACTATACTAAATTGAGATAAAACACAGATTCGTCACAAAACTAATATAAAAATCATTAAAACAGGATCAAAAATAAAATTAAGCTAATAATAAATAGTACAAGAGCAGAATGAATAACAACAACAAAAATTAAACTAAAAGAAACTAATATGAACCAATTATTTGAACAGACACATAATCGAATGAGAATTAATCCCCACAACTACGATATATGAAGAATCAAACGACCTAAATTTAAAAATTCAACACAAATTGGAAGTTAAAGCCAAACAATTACATTGAAAGAACACAAATAAATAGACACATAAAAAGTAAAGAAAAAAATTGAGAAGCTTACTTATTTTCGGCCCTAATGCATTTACTTGAATCTAGCCCCCAAAAATGATATTATATGTTTATTCCATGTCAAAATAAGCATATAATATCATTTTTAGGACCACTGGACACTAATAATCATTAGTTTCGGTTTCGACTTTGCTTGAACCCTAGATCCAAAATTTTAAAAGTTTTAGATGGATTTGGGAACAATAGCTTGGGGATTCAAGTAGACGTGTGGGTTTGGTAGGGTTTGGGTGGCGGCGCCATCGTGGGAAGCAGAGGCGGTGACCATTATTTTGAATATTCGAGGGGTTCTAGTGGTATTTGAGGGAAAATGGACAAGGATATAGAAAGGGGAGGAGGAAAGGAGCATGGAGTGTAAATTTGGGGCGATTTGGAGACCGGTCGCCGTCGTGAGGCGTTTTCCGCGACGATCTAGGGCGGAGAGAGGTGGCGTTACATGTATTTGATGAAGTGAGAGAGATGAGAGGGTAAGAGGTTCTGAGGGGATATGGTAGCGTTAGGACACATTTATATTAAGTAACCTAGGCAGTTCCCATCCGTTGGATCATAAAATCAAGGGCTTTGATCAACACTCGGGGAAACATCGTCGTTTTAGGAGATGCGGGGACTGTGTTAGGTGGTGTTTGAGTTTGGGTTGGATTGGAGTGTATATTATTTGGGCTGGGACTATTTAATTGCAAATGGCCCAAGAATACACACATCTTTAAAAAAAATTTGGTCTTTTCTTTTTTTATTTTATTTTTTGTTCTCTTTATTATATATTTTTTCAGATTTCGTAAAATGCAAAAGACCTGATTTATTCCCAAAATTACACTAATTATTTCCTTAAAATTGACTAAGTCCTAATTAAAAGGAAACTCATGACAAATTCAAAAATTAATAGTTAAAAGTGCAAAATAAACTATTTTTGTTATTTTCTTCTTTGTAAAGTAACCTAATTACTAATTAATCCTATAATGTGAAATTAAGCCCTAAATGAAAGTGCCAAGTATATTTTTTTATATTTTTTATTAATTAAATCACAAACAAAATGCATACAATTAACATAAAATACCACAAAAATCCACAAAATTACAAAATAATGAAAGAAATCGTTTTGCTTGAATTTCTAGGAATAATTCATATAGGGCAAAAATAATGTGCTCACATTACTTCAGGATCAAGAAATGTATATGCTTTATGCGATTTAAATCCTTCAGATATTGTCATTTAAGTTATATAAACCGACTTTAGATGCATATCAAGATGCTAGACATATAAGATGAATAAACATGATTGCACACACCATTGACTTTATAATTTCAAATATTTGAACTACAGGTCCAAAAATATATACCCGTCGTATAAAACCAATTCTACTTGAATTGTTTCTCCACACTTAAGATCCTAAGCGATGTAGTCCAACAAAAAGTGGAGGTGAAGAAGGCGGCATTTGATAAGTTGGCAGGGAGCACAAGCGAGGAAGAAAGGATAGTGAATAGGGAGATCTACAAGGTGACGAGGAAGGAGGCGAAGCTGGCGGTTACGGAAGCTAAAAACGATGCGTTTGGTCGCATGTATGAGAATTAGGGGAGAAAGGAGGGGACGGGGAGTTATTCCAGTTAGCTAAAGTAAGGGAGATGAAGGTGCGGGATCTTGACCAAGTTATGTGCATCAAGGACGATGATGGTAGAGTTCTGATGGGGGAGTCTCAAGTCAAGCAGAGGTGGCAGGCGTACTTTCGAGACCTACTTAACGAGGAGGGTCATCGACACATAGAGCCAGCGGAGTTGGGGGATTCAGAGCAACATAGAGACCTTGGGTACTACATGCGCATTAGGGTGGACGAGGTCATGGGGGATTTGCGAAAGATTATTAAGGGTCGAGCGATCGGGCCTGACGAGATCCTTGTAGAGTTCTGGGAATGAATGGGTATGTCAGGAGTGGAGTGGCTCTCCAGATTGTTCAATGCGATCTTCAGGACAAAAGCATGTCGGAGGAGTGGAGGTGGAGTACTCTGGTGCCCTTATACAAGAACAAATGGGATATCCAGTGTTGCAAGTACTATAGGGGTATCAAATTAATAAGTCACACCATGAAGGTCTAGGAGCAGGTGATCGAGGTGAAAGTGAGGGAGATGACATCCGTATCGGTGAACCAGTTCGGTTTCATGCTGGGTTGCTCCACTACAGAAGCTATCCACCTTGTCAGGAGATTGGTGGAATAGTTCAGGAATAAGAAAAAGGACCTGCACATGGTGTTTATAAACTTGGAGAAGGCGTATGACAAGGTCCCAACGTAGGTCCTATGGAGGTTCCTGGAGGCGAAGAGCATGCCAGAAGCCTACATCAGAGTAATCAAGGACATGTACGATGGAACTAAGACTAGGGATAGGATGGTGGGTGGTGACTCAGACCATTTTCCGATGGTTATGGGGCTCCATAAAGGATCGGTGCTTAGCCCTCTCTTGTTTTCCTTAGTGATGGATGCTCTAACCCGACATATTCAAGGGGATGTACCTTGGTGTATGCTATTCGCTGATGACATAGTATTGATAGACGAGATGAGGGTTGGTATTGATGAGAGGCTGGAGGTATGGATACAGACTCTCGAGTCTAAGGGTTTCAAAATAAGCAGATCTAACACTGAATACCTGGAGTGCAAGTTTAGCACCGAGCTGAGCGAATTACTCAGGGATGTGAAAATTGGATCTCAGGTCATCGCCAAGAGGGACAATTTCAGATATCTTGGGTCGGTGATTCAGAGGGATGGAGAGATTGACGCGGATGCCACTCATCATATAGAAGTGCGGTGGTCAAAGTGGAGGCTTGCATCAGGAGTCCTGTGTGACAAGAAAGTTCCACAAAAACTCAAGAGGAAATTTTATGAGTTGTGGTTAGATCTGCCATGTTGTATGGGGAGGAGTGCTGGCCAGTGAAGAACTCTCATGTTCAGAGAATGAAGGTTACGGAGATGAGTATGCTCAGGTGGATGTGTGGTCTCACTAGGTTAGATAAGATTAAGACTAAAGTTATTCGAGAGAAGGTGGGGTGGCCCCGGGGGATAAGAAGATACGAGAAGTGAGGCTCAGGTGGTTCGGGCATGTGCGAAGGAGAAGTCCTGATGCCACGATGACGAGTTGTGAGCGACTGGCGGTGGTCGGCGTGAGGCGAGGAAGAGGGAGGCCTAAGAGGTATTTGGGAGAGGTGATTAGGCATGACATGGCTAGAATGCAGATTTTTGAGGACATGGCCCTTGATAGGAAAATCTGGAGGTCTAGTATCAGGGTTGTAGGATAGGGGCTCCTAGAATTTTTTGTACTCCTTTCCCGGGGTTGGGTGAGGCTTGGCAGGGCTATCCATTGATGATTTGTGTATTGGATTGTGTCCCCCTTATGGTAATTATTTATGGTAGTTAATGTTTGATATTATTGCATGCCATATTATTTATGGTTCTTATGTTTAGATAACTATTTACGCGATTTCTGCTGGAGTTACTAATGCTCTCTTGTTTTATTTTTGTTTTTGTTTTTCCATTCCTTCCCTGAGCCGAGGTTTGATTGGAAACAGCCTCTCTGCCCTTTCGGGTCGGGGTAAGGCCTGTCTACATATTACCTCACAAGACCCCACCTTGTGGGACTATACTGGTAGTTGTTGTAGTTATATATATATATATATATATATATATATATATATATATATATATATCATTTCCAACCCTTTTTTTTATCAAGGCATAACATAGAGATCTCTTCATTCATATTTTAATATACCAAGAATCTCTCCTGAGATTTTATGAAGTTTTATGTCATGTGATCTTCTAGATCACTTGCCTAATTTATTATGATCATTTTCTCATCTTCTTTATCAAGAAGTTTATTTGAAATCGATATGTCTATATGATTTAATCATACCATACAATTTGTCCTTCTAGGACTTAATATGGGCATTTGCAATGAGAATATAACTACTTTTCTTTGGGTCAGCAAATGTGTAACAACTCGGCCGATCGCTTTAAGAACTAACACCCTGATCCCATATTAATTGCTTCCCCTATATCTATTTACACTGTTGTGATTTTCCGGGATATTCATTTTGAATTTCGGAGTATTTTGGGACACTTAGTCCCTAAATGAGAGCTTAAGTCTTAAAATTTGGGTCGTAGTCAAAACAATATGAAGACAGCTTCAAAACGGAATTCCGTCAATTACGTTAGCTCCTTTAGGTGATTTTGGGCTTATGGGTGTGTCTGTATTGTATTTTTGAGGTTCGTAGCTCATTTAAGGTTGAAATGGCAAAAGTTAAATTTTTGGAGTTTCGGGCCGATAGTAGAATTTTAGATATCGCGGTTGGAATCTGATTCTGGAAGTAGTTGTAGGTCCATAGTGTTGAATATGGCTTGTGTTAAAAAATTAGGCTCAACCAGACGTGGTTTGGTTGGTTTCAGCATTGGTAGTAGAATTTTAAAATTTCATGTTCATTAAATTTGGATTGGAGGATGATTTGTGATTTTAGCATTGTTTAATATGATCTGAGGGCTCGACTAAGTTTGTATGGTATTTTAGGATTGGTTGGTACATTTGGTTGTGGTTCCGGGGGCCTCAGGTGTGTTTCGGATGCTTTACGGGTCATTTTTGGACTTAGAAGGATAGCATATTTGCTGGTTTTGCTGTTGCAGGCATTTGTTCTTCGCGTTCGCAAAGAGGAACTCGCGTCCTCGAAGAAGATCTAGGTCAGGAAGAGGGATTTTTCTTCACTTATGCAAAAGGGAGATCGCGTTCACGAAAGTTGGTCAGTGGAAGCATCGCAAACGCAGGGAGCTGAACGCGTTCGCGAAGAGGAAAGGCGAAGCAGCTCTGACCTCAGGAAGTTGCTCTTTGCATTCACGTATGAGGGGTCGCATTAGCGAACGTCCTAGCAGCTGAAGCTATGTGTTCACGAGAAGGATCTCGCGTTCAAAAAAACAGGAAAATGAAGTGATGGACTTTTCTTCTACACGAACGCGAAGTGGTGGTCGCGTTTGCGAAGAAGGACGTAACTCGGCAGATTTTTAAAGTTCAAAATGAGGGTTTGAGTTCATAACTCCAAATATTGATTGAAAGCTTGGTAGAAGGTGAAATTTGGAGAGATTTTCGGAGTAAGTTTGTGGGTAATGATTCTTAACTCCTTTTTGATTATATCTCATTAATCAAAGCTTAATTTTATCATTTAATTTCATATTTGGGGTAAAATTTTGAGAAAAGTTCTTAGGCCGAATTTTGGGATTTCGATCGAAATTTTTGTATCGGATTTGAGTGAATTTAGTATGGGTAGACTCATGAGTGAATGAGCGTTCATAAATTGTGACTTTTACCTGATTCCGAGACATGGGCCCAGGGAAAATTTTTGGGAGTCTTTCTATTTATTGTTTTCCCTAGCTTTGATTTCATTAGCTAAATTAGTTGCTTGTAGCTATATTTACTTTGTGGTATTGATTTGATTAGATTTGAGCCACTCGGAGTTGGATACTCATGGCAAGAGCGTGATTTCAGATTGATTTGAGCTTGGTTTGAGGTAAGTAGTTTGCCTAACCTTGTATGGAGGAATTCCCCTTAGGATTTGGTACTGTTTGCCTAACCTTGTATGGAGGAACTCCCCTTAACTGTCTTGACTACTTTAACTACCTACCCGAACTATGTGCAACATGTTTAGTGCGAAATTTTATATCTTCTTTGATATGAACTTAATCAAAACTGTAGAATTCCTTGTTGAAATTGTTACTTATGTTGATTGAGTTGTATATTTACATTTGGGACTACTATGGAACGGTATTCTGAGAGATCCCCCTGCACGTTTATGTTTGGGTCTACTGGATGGTATTATGGGAGATCCCTCTGTACTAAATATTTACTTTGGGATTACAAAATGGTATTCTGGGAGATCCCCTTGCACATTTAAGTTTTGGGACTAGGGACGGTATGTCGGGAGACCCCTGTATATTTACGTTTGAGACTACGGGATGGTATCTTGGGAGATCCTCTTGTTGCTATCTATGTGTATTAAGTTATTGTTTTTCTATGATTTCATTCTCATTGACTGGTAGTATCTATCTTTACTGCATTATTTCATATTGTATTATCTTATTATACATATATACCAGTAGGCTCCTGACCTGATCTCGTCACTGTTTGACCGAGGTTAGGCTTGGCATTTACTAGGTACTAGTGTGGTGTACTTGTGCCCTTTCCTGAATATGTTTTTCATGTGCAGATCCAGGTACCTATTCCCAGCCATATTTCCAATGAGGCAAGGAGATTTTAAAGGTTTCGAGGTATATCTGCCGCGTCCACGGACCTAGGAGTACTCTACTCTTCCTTAAGTTAAAGACTCTCTTGTATTTTCTTCGTTGATAGTTTTCTGGAGTTTAGAAGCACTATTTACTTTGGTAGCTTGTGATTCATGATATTCCAATTTTGGGAGCATTTATGTATAGTTCGAGAGTGTTTATTGTATATGCCGAGCGGCATATAAAACTTCTTACATAAATTGTTAGTTTTCATTTTATTTACACAAAATATTACGCTTACCTAGACAGAGAGACTAGGTGTCGTCACAAAGGATTCACAGAGGGAGAACTTAGGTCATGACAAAATACATATGGCATGCTTTGCAATATATTGCTAATGAATTATCTTTTTATGAACTTCAAGTTCATATTATCTTATTCGAGGATCTAAATGTACAAATGATAATTTATTCCATGTAACTTTTTCTCAATTGTTTATCATATCTCCCCTCACGTTAGAAAGGCTAAATTGTTTCCTCCACTTTGAGAATCCATCTTTGTGCGCTATTGTATTAATCAAAATATACCCCGCACATCAATAATAATATTATGAAATTATTTGGTTCCTGACCCTAAACCACTTATGAGGGGTAATATCTTTGGTATATAACGTATATCAAATTGATATAGATAAGTTTATCTCATAAGCAATTATTTAGCTATAAAGTGGAGGCACTTAATAAATCCTTTTGCTAAACCATCTGTGATGTAACCCAACTTATCAATATGAACTATCTCGAATAAAGAAATCAGGAAATTATGCTCTAAATCAAATTATAAGCAAGTTACCTCGCAAACACCATGTTGCGGGTTAATAATAATCGCACATGTAACCATCTCATAGATGCATCTTATGCGTAATACATGACACGTGAATGAGCCATATTCACCTATGATATTTCCAGCATTCTTGGGATTTAATCCCAATTTTAATTGCTCTATTAATTAATGAGAACAACATATGAGAATTCGTACAAAATTTTCTGGTTCTATAATATTTACCCATGTGAATTCTCTTTTATTTTTTCAGATCATACTTAAATTATCATAATTATTCCAGGTGAATAAATTATCAATATTGATAAAGTTCAGATTTACACCATGATATGTGCAATTAGCAAAAAACTGGAAGTTTATTATGATGTGAGTTTTTATATCAATAAATATCTGATCAATCATGATATTCTTTTATTTGTATAGTACAAACTAGAAAATCAAGTGGATAATTATTCACATACATATTACCCCACTACAATTTGTAGTAATCGAAGATATTAAATCTTTCCTTTATTTATATTCTCAATATAATATGACGACTTGAACCGACATATCATATGTTACCGCTCCGTTTCCCCCATGTTATGATTCTTCATGTTTCAGTATCGCCATTTGGTGTGTTAGAGTTGAGTTGGATTCTTTTTGGAAGGAAATGAGACACTTAGTCTCTTTAAGGATGGTTTGGTTTGGAAAAGTCAACCGAATGTTGACTTATGAGCTAGAGCGATTGGATATGATTTCTGCTGATTCAGTAGCTTTAGAGTGTGATTTGTGACTTACGAGCTTGACCAGAAATGATTTTGGAGGTTCGGTGTAGAAGTTAGCCTATTTTGGCGAAGTTAGGATTTTGGCAAAA
Organism: Nicotiana benthamiana; assembly: GCA_034376525.1. NCBI lineage: Eukaryota > Viridiplantae > Streptophyta > Magnoliopsida > Solanales > Solanaceae > Nicotiana > Nicotiana benthamiana. The sequence continues at coordinate 62,347,088 of CM067323.1, forward strand.
TCTTGTTAGTAGGTGAGATTTTGATCCGAGGGTTGGAATAGAATTCCGAGAGTGGAAGTGGCTTCATTATGTGATTTGTGAGATGTGTGCAAACGTTCAGGTCATTCGAACGTCGTTTGATTGTGTTTTTTATCAAAGGCATGTTTTAGAAGTTCTTGGAAAACATAGTCTTGAATTCGATGTGAAATGATGGTTTGAGTGTTGTTTGAGGTGTTTTGTTGATTGGAAATAGTTTGAATGATGTTTTAGGATGTATTGGTGCTTTTGATTGAGGTCCCGAGGGCCTCGGGGTGATTTCAGATGGTCAATCAGACCAATTTTGGCACTTGAGAGTTGCACGTTTTCCCAGCTATTTATTGCAGAGAATTAACCCTTCACGTTTGCGTAAAGGGTCACGCATTCACAAAGAAGGAACTTGGGAGGCTGATGGATTACTCTTACCATTCGCGTGTGTGAGAAGGCACGGGAGAAGAATATAACTAAGATTAAACATAATATAATGAGCCCTATATATAATACTAATAACCTAGAGTTCTACTATAACTAGAGTTCTACTATATTTACATATCTAACACTCCCCCTCAAGCTGGTGCATATAAATCATATGTACCGAGCTTGTTACATATGTAGTTTAACATCGAACCCAGGTTTCTAGACCCTCAACCCAGGTTTCTAGACCCGAAAGCATCGATTCCCAAAGACATCGTTGAAAATTTGCTGAAACAGATGAAGGAAAACTTTTTTTTTTTTTTTGCCGGAGAATCACTGTAGATGCCGGAAAAACTTCAAAGTTGTCGGAATTGAAAAGTAAAAACATGAGTAGGCTCGGAATTTGAGGGCGATGATACTGTCCTGAAGAAACTTTTTGAAATTCTGGCCGGAAAGTCTCTGTAGCTGCCGGAAAAGTCGCCGGAAAAACTGAAAGTTGTCGGAATCGAACGAAACAAGGATGGGTAGGGTCGGAAATTAAGGCCGACCAAACTGTCCTTCTGGAGCGAAGCCAAAAACTGGCCGGAAGCAGCCCCACGCGCCGGCGCGTGGTCTGACGCGCCGACAGCTGTGGCGGCGCGTGGCGGCGCGTGACGGGGAGTCTGCCGGAGAAATTTCTGGGGTTTGGTCGGAATTCTATTCCGAGTCTTGTGGTGGTGTTGGTTTTTGCACAACACTGATAATTAGTGACTTTGACGTAATTAGTCACTTAGGTCACCGGAAAATTGCACGGTGACCGAGTTATTTCTTCCCGGATGTCGTTGGAATGACGCACAACGATAATTATCTCACCAAAGCTCTGATACCATGTGAGAAGGCACGGGAGAAGAATATAACTAAGATTAAACATAATATAATGAGCCCTATATATAATACTAATAACCTAGAGTTCTACTATAACTAGAGTTCTACTATATTTACATATCTAACAGCGTGTATGGGTCTGGGTTCGCGTAGGGCTAGCTATTTGTGCATCGCGTTCGCGTAACAGTTGACGCGAACGCGTATAAGGAATTAGTTGGAGGGTTTTTCCTCTTCGCGTTCGCATGTGTGCTGTCGTGTTCAAGTAGTGAGCTGTGAGGAAGCTTCACATTTGCGGAACCTGGAGCGCGTTCGCGAAGGGAATATTTGGGCTGCTGGAAATTTGAGCATCGCGAACGCAAGAATGGCCTCGCGTTTGCATAGAGGAAAAGGTCACCTGGGCAGAATTGATTTAAGTCATTTTGTTCCGCGAGCTAGGTTATTTTTCCACCATTTTTGAGCAACCCTGAGAGCTTTTTGAGAGCAATATAAGAAGGATTCAAAGAGAATGATCCAGAGGTAAGACTTTTGAACTCCGTACTCGTTTTTATTGTGAAATCTACCTAGAAATTCAAGGAATTAAGCCAAAAGTGGAAGAACTAGGGCTTGGGTTTTAGGATTATTAAATTGGAATTTGAAGGGCCATTTGAGGTCGGTCGGATTTGGGAGTTCTTTGTATGTATGAACTTGTGGCAAGATGAGGAATCCATTGATGAAAAATTTATAATTTTTTGAGAAGTGGGCCCAGGGCTCGTGTTTTGCTAGTTTCGACATTTTTGCTATTTTTCGATTGTTTTCGATTGGCTTTTGTTGCCTTAGCATATTGTGATGTATTCGCTCTGTTTTTTTTAGATTCGACGCGCGTGGAGGCCGATTTGAAGGTCAAAGTTGTCGCGAGCTAGAAATTTCACCGGTTCGAGGTGAGTAATGCTTGTAAATAATATCTTGAGAGTTCGAAACCCTGGATTTCACATCGTAGCGCTATAATGAGGCATGATATGCATTCTATGACGAGTGCAGGGTCATTTGCTATTGGGGATCGTGACTTGGTCCATCCCGAGTGATATTTCTATGGTATTGGTGATTGAGGAACATAATACATTACTTTGAATTGGGCTTATTGCCATGTTTGGGGCCTTGTGCCGAGCTGTAGAATTCGTTTGGGGATTGATATTACTGTTTTAGCATATCTTGCATATCATTTGGTTTCAGCCCAAGGTTTTAAATACTGTTTTGCAAACTCAGCCATACTTCTAAGTTTTGAAAACAAAGATGATATTTTAAATGATATTTCAGGCTGAGAACTACTGTTTTACAAATGCCCAAGGGGATTATGTTGATTTCTGGACTGAGCATGGATCGGGTTGTGCGTCGCAGCAGTGCTTTTGAAATAGTGGTAACATTGACACTACATGATGTGACTTGAAATAGTGTTAACAATAACACTGTATGATGTGACTTGAAGCAGTGGTAACAATGACACTGTATGATGTAAATTGGTTAGGTAACAATGACTGACCAACAATTAATTGATGCGCAAGATGGCTTGATATTTCGTTTGGGCTGTAGGAGCCCTTCTGGAGTCTGTATACACCCCCAGTGAGCGTTGTCAACGAAAAATAAATATGGATGGCTCGGAATACACGCCGCGGTGAGTATTGGAATGTACCATCGTATGCATTCATGCATTGGTTCTTTATTCTTTGTTTGTGCTATTTATTGACATATTCATTTGCTTTTTTGGTACTATCTGATCACTTTCGAGGATGATAAACTTTAGATAGTGGTACATGACACTATATGATGCGTTTGGTCAGGTAACAATGGCTGACTAGGAACAAGAATATTGCCCGAGGGGCGGGTTTTTGTTCATAGTATCACTAATTGTTGAAATTATTTTTGCAACTATTGAGAAGATCATCTTCAAAAGAGGTTTTAAAACTGAACCAAGATAATTTTCTAAAGATTTTCATAGTTTTCACAGATTTTCTCAATTGAAGGGTTTTTCTATGCTTCTATGCATCATGACGATATATGTTTTGTGATTTCTTATCGCTCAGCTGTTATTTACATTTATTACTCACTGAGTTGGAGTACTCACTTTACTCCCTGCATCTCGCGTGCAGATGCAGGTATGGTTTTCCGGTAGCGGGTTTTAAGCTGATTGAACGTATTACTGTTGTAGCTGAGCGGAGTGACTGCCATCGTTCGCGGTACCGAATTTCCTTCCTTGGTTCTAATTTTTACTTTGTATATTGTTGGCCCTGTAGTTGTATTTAGACCTTCTCTAAATGTTCGTGACTTGTGACACCCCTGTCAGGCTGTATTGGGTTGTAATTACATTAATTAATATTATTAATTCATACTCGAGTTGTTGTATATCTGATTAACTACTTAAGAGTGGTGTTCTAAAATAATCTGGCTGGTCTTATCTTCACGAGAGGCTCCATCACAACCGGAGCGGGGTTTGGGTTGTGACAAGTTGGTATCAAAGTCTAGGTTACATTGGTCTCACGAGTCATGAGCAGGTTTAGTAGAGTCTTGCGGAACGGTACAGAGACGTCTGTATTTATCCTCGAGAGGCTGCAGAACCTTTGGGAAAACTTTGCATTCTTGAATTCTTATTGTGCGTCCTTGATTCAATTTGAAATGTAACTCTTGAAAATCCTTCCACGTGTTTGCAAGTATTAGATGTGCCTTGATGGCTTGTGATTCCCCAATCGAGGGGTGAGATGTGATTCCTAGGAGTTGATGTTGGGCCAGTCTGGAGGACTTGAGGTCGAATCTTCGCCTATAGCTTGAGCACTAAGGTGCTGATTTTGCGAGCTAGTGTTATGAACTTGTATGTTCAGTATTGTCCCTAATTGTGGGAATGGCAGCCGGATAGCTACGTAATGAGTATGTTGGTACTGTGTGATGTTTTTATATGACTTGGAAGTGTCGAAGAAGTTCTGCTAGGTGATAGATGAACCATTAAGTGTTTGATCTCCATTGTGATTGAATGTGTTTCCCCGAGTTATGGGTGAGTGGAGAATCTTTTCAAGTCTCCTAGTTGGGAATGAAGTAAATAACATGTTGTGGTTTGGGTTCAGACTCAGAAAGACTAGTCGTCTGTATAAGGTATATGACGGTGAAAGCCATATGGAAATGTTATGTTGAGGCAAAGCAGGTGGGTTATCTCATGTGGAGTGTCCTGAAGCGGTGCAATCCTTATGTGTATGTTAGAAGATCTCTTGAGTAAGTGAAAATTATGTGTTGAAGATTTGGAATTTCGGGTCGCTTAAGAGAGTGGGTTTAACTGTTGCGAGAATGATCCGAGTTTAATCTCACTATGGTATTGTGTCATCAATAGAGTAAAAGTGTTACGAGTTATTGAGTGTATCTTGATTTATGGCTTTGAGCCAAGTTGGGGAGTTTTCCATTGACTAAATAGGTTTCGTTATGTTGGTTCCAGGTTGAGACTTGCGAGCGAATTAGCTATGGTTAGAGTAAAGGAAAATTTTGACCAGGGTTATATTATGCTTCATAGGGTATGAGAATTTGCAGAATATCTAAATTTGTTGTTGGCAAAGAATGCTCGGTGCTTAGAGCAGGAAATTTCTTGGTTATAATGGGACAAAGACTTTATTTTGCGGTATCGGAGTGCAAATAAGGCACGGGTGGTTCTGTTTGTTGTGTCAGGTAAATTGTAGTGAATAAGGGCAAATGACTTGCGAAGATGTCTCTAATTTGTTGCGTATCGGCCTCTAGGTCTGTGCCTGAGAGCTCTGGAGGGGACAACTGCAAAAACTGGTGAACTCTGGAGCTGGAAGAATCTCCCGATCCGCTGGAGGACACAGGGGCATCATGAGATCTCTAGGCCTGGGCGACCACTAATTGGGTCAACATACAGATAGCTCCCCAAAGGTCTCCATCAGAAATCCCGGGATCGGAAGCTGGAGCAACATCAAGATTAGGAGCATTGGCAGGAGGGATAGAGGCACCCTCGACCGCCGCTGGAACATAATTGCTTGGATCAGGAATAGATGGAGCAGGCAAATCCAGAGCTAGGGAATCACTCTCACCCATGTAAGTAGGCACATGATCCATAGCCGCACTGGAAGTGGCATTGGCCCCTAGGTCGAGTCTAGCCTTCTTCTTAGGTGCCATCACTGGAAATTCGAAATAGAGCACGAATTAGACACAACATCACTTCACCGCACAAACTTGGAATAACAAGGAATAGGATAATTTTTCCTAAATGCCCATGTAGCCCCCAACTTATAGATGTGGTCGACAACACGCCGATAAGAAGGGTTATACTAGGCACGGCTCCGATACAACCTAGGACTCCTTTAAAACCTGAGGCTCTGATACCAAGTTTGTCACGCCTCAAACCCGAGGGACATGACCGGCACTCCACCGGGTATCCCTTATCGAGTGGACCTGGGTGCCTTTCTTGTCCCCCACGTGCTATTCAATGTTACTTAGCCAAAAGATACTAAGTGCAATTGCAAGTAGATAAGAATTCTCTTTTATAAGCACGCATTATGATTAACAGGGAACATCTTTTACAGCTTACAGCGCCCAAAACATACACCAATATACATAAGTTCTAACCAACATACCACTGTCTACGGAACCTCTAAGATAAAGATAATACAAAACTTTGCCAGTGACAAGGACCCGGCTGTACCTTTGCAATGACACCACAAAACTACTATTACAACAACAGAGGTGGCCTGAACCACGCAGGGCCCCAGAAGGAGAGGGGATCACCAACATGTACACAGCTGATAGAAAAGAGGAGGAGTTACAGACGGTGGACTGGAGTGCCTGTCACAGATCCATCTACAATCATAACACGAATGTAGCGCCCCCCGGCAAAAGGGACGTCAGTACATTTGAATTGTACTGGCATGTATAAACAAACTCTGTCCCAAGTAAACTCAAGCCAAAAATACATATATAAGTGTAAAGCTGAACAATAATAGCACAACCATGGAGCAACAACCAAACATTTCACAGCAAATGATACAATTAGTCAAACAAAGGGGAAATCAGTGCCCCACATGTTACAAACTCTCCTGCTGTCTCCTTTCACAATTCGACATTCATCATTTCATGATTTATATTCATATAAATAGTGATATTGGATCACATTTTCCACCCTTATTACCTCGTCCACCCTTATTACCTCGGCCACCCTTATCACCCCAGCCCATACCTTATTTCACCGTGTTGTAGCGCGCCACCCGACCCCGCCTGACAGTTTCAATTCACAAACAACATACAACACAACAAAAAATACAAAAAACCAACTATAGCACATTGTTAAGATAGAACCACAACAAGGGTAATGTACTTTCCACAACTAACAACAATAATTCCCTCATGTTCATCAATTTGTACACAACTTTTATTACCACAACAGTTGTTCACAACTAATCATACACGTTGTTCCACAATATTTCCATTTCAACCATTTCCAAACTCTTTCAATTACCAGTTTCTCAACTTCCACCACAAGGTGTTACCACACAAAAATACATCACAAGAGTTTCACAATAATCCCCACATGAATATCAATTATAAAACAATTTCACCTAACACAGGGCGATTTCACAAGGATCACAGTTAGCCATACATACCTGGAATTGAATATCTCTTTCTAACTTCCACTCCAATTCACCAAGCAATCAAGAAGTCAGTCTAGTTCATGATCAACACTTAGGTTTTAGAAATTTAAACTCATAGCTACTACCCAATTCCCTTTTTAAAAGATTCTAGGGTTTCGAAGACATGCATGAAGGTTTTATGACGAATTTCAAAGCAAGTGTATGGGGTTTCCATCCAAAGCTTAAATTACGAAATTTAGGGGAAATGGGTTAGGGATTTTACCTGAGAAATCAGTAGAGAAGACAATGCACCAAGAATTTTCCGAGCTCCAATGGTTTTGAAAGACTAGATGATGAAGATTTAGCTTTCTCTCTCAAGAACTCCCTCTCCCTCTCTCTTATTTTGATCAGAGATGTGTTAAAAATAAGGGAGGATGTGTTTTAATAAAAGGTGGGTCGGGTCTAAAATTTTAGAAAAATACTAGGCGAGCACGATCTGCGACGCAATATGCGGTCGCTGAATTGACATGCGGTCCGCAGAATGGACTGCAGAAATGGCTCAAGTTTCAGACCTCTCTGGTTGGGAATGTGGTATATATGCGGTCTGCATTCCTATTCTGCGGTCACAGAATGCACCGCAGAACTGACCACATCTTTAACATCGAAAATTGGTTGCTCTTTGGAACCTTCTTCGGTAGAAATGTGGTCTGTATTTCATATATGCGACCGCATTCTGGACCGCAGATTGGACCTTTTCTGGAAATATTTTGATTTTACATTATTAAGTGCAAAACAGTAAAAAGAATCTGATCCACGTGGGTAGACTCGGCTCTATGAGCTGCTAAAATCTGAGCACTCATTTCACGGGGCCTTCCAATGTCGCTGGGCAAAGTTGTGGATTTCGATATTGATTTGGTGTTGGGCACCATATCGTACGGCTCCGGCATGAGTTATAGTAGTGTAAGGAGAAACTTTAGGCTTTATTGGTGATGAGTTCGTTGGTAGGCTGATCTAGATACGCATTAGGCTTGGTTGGCCCCAAATTGTATTGTTGAGAAATAGGTTGATTCGATCGTTAATGAGCTTGTTAGTTATATGAGGAGAACGACGAGCTGCTTTTCAATGTTGTGAGATATTATGATTTGTTGGTTATGGGCACATGTGGTGCAGTTCTATTGGGAATTCATAATGAAAGTCAAACAGGAAGAGTAATTGGGTATTGCTCGATAAATGGGGTATTGGTATTGACCTATCGGGTTGCGTGGCATATGTTATTTGTTTCACCGTGGGTGTAATAAATTGCTTTGGTTCCAGACATCAAATTGTGTGTGGCTATCAATTTCGAGCATATGGACTTCAAGTGTTCTATTTGGAGTAGTGTTTAGATATGTGGAGATATGACCATGCGGGTTAGGTTTGTGTGCTCTATTATATGATCTGAGATGGATTCTCAGCCTTGTATTGTGATGGTACTAGCGAGCTTGAGGTACAACTCTTTCAATTGAGTTATTTTCATGATCGGTGTATATTCAGACTGTTGCTTATGGGTGTGTAGTTACACAAGTTGAGGCATAGGCCGTATTGATATGTCATGTCACCAGGGAGGCGTGTTTGGTCAGAAGAGATTATTGGGATCATTAATGGATACGATTGGATTTGATTTCAGCTTGTTGTAAAGATGATATCGAGTTTCTGCTCAGAATCTACTGTGGTATTAGTTAAAAAGGGAAGGAAATTCCCTCATGAATGGTTTATCTGAGAAATGGTTATGGTCTACTACGTTTTCATTATCATTGGTAGAATATGGAAGTGTTGGAATGAGACTTTAGCTAATAAGATGTTTTCTACCGGTATTCGGGTGCTATGGGCAACTGATGTGAATAGAAGTTATCATTTTGAGTGTTTGGTTTATGTAGTATATCATATGATTGAGGGTTATTACAGCTGGTTCAGGCTTATTTTGAGTATAGATATGAGATTTTGATCGTGTATGATTTTGAAAAATGCAATGTGGTTATATGGTTATGGACTAGATGGATTGTGAAATTCCAGCTATGATGTATTATCGGACCTATGCGAGATAGGGTGACGTGGGATCACCCCGGGGTATATGCTTGGTAAGGTCATTCGACTATTGGTTGGCTTCTAGGACAACTCTGGGTATGCTCGAGGACGAGCGTTTGTTTAAGTTGGGAGGATGTGATGACCCGACTCGTCGTCTTATGTGTTACTGCTCTATTCCCCCCATGTTATGCTTCTTTAGGTTTCATTATCGGCATTTTGTGTGTTAGATTTGAGTTGGATTGATTTTGGTAGGAAATGAGACATTTAGTCTCTTCAAGGAAGGTTTGGTTTGGAAAAGTCAACCGGATGTTGACTTATGAGTTAGAGGGATCGGATGTGATTTCCGGTGATTAGGTTAGCTTTGGGGTGTGATTTGTGACTTAGGTGCGTGACCCTAAATGATTTGGAGGCTCGGTGTAGAAGTTAGCCGATTTTAGCGAAGTTAGGATTTTGGCGAAATTCGATTGGTAGGTGAGATTTTGATCCGAATGTCATAATGGAATTCTGAGAGTGGAAGTGGCTTTGTTATGTGATTTTTGAGGTGTGTGCAAAATTTCAGGTCATTCGAACGTTGTTTGGTTGGGTTTTTTATCAAAAGCGTATTTCGGAAGTTCTTGGAAAACTTAAGATTGAATTCTATGTGAGATGATGGTTTGGGTGTTGTGTGAGGTGTTTTGTTGATTGGAATTAGTTTGAATGATATTTTAGGATGCGTTGGTGCTTTTGGTTGAGGTCCCGAGGGCCTTGGGGTGATTTCGAATGGTCAATCGGATCAATTTTGGCACTTGAGAGTTGCAGGTTTTTCCAGCTATTTATTACAAAGAATTAACCCTTCGCGTTCGAGAAGAAGGAATTTGGGAGGCTGATGGATTGCTCTTCGCGTTCACATGTGTGGGTCTGCATTCGCGAAGGGCTAGCTATTTGTGCATCGCATTTGCGTATCAATTGCCGCGAACACGTATAAGGAATTGAGTTGGAGGGTTTTTCGTCTTCGCATTCGCACTTGTGTTGTCGCGTTCGCGTAGTGAGCTATGAGGAAGCTTCGCGTTCGCGGAACCTAGACCACGTTCACGAAGGGAATTTTTGGGCTGCTGAAATTTGAGCATCGCGAACGCAAGAATAGCCCCGCGTACGCATAGAGGAAAAGGTCACCTGGGCAGAATTGATTTAAGTCATTTTGTTTAGCGAGCTAGTTTATTTTTCCACCATTTTTGAGCAACCTTGAGAGCTTTTTGGGAGCAATTGAAGAGGGATTCAAAAAGAATGATCTGGAGGTAAGAGTTTAGAACTCCATACTCATTTTTATTGTGAAATCCACCTAGAAATTCATTGGAATTAAGCCAAAAGTGGAAGAACTAGGGCTTGAGTTTTGGGATTTTTAACTTGGAATTTGAAGGGTCATTTGAGGTCGGATTTGGGAGTTCTTGGTATTTATGAACTCGTGGCGAGATGAAGAATCTATTGATGTGAATTTAATAATTTTTTTAAGTGGGCTCGAAGCTCGGGTTTTGCTAGTTTCGAGATTTTTGCTATTTTTCGATTATTTTCGATTCGGTATTGTTCCCTTAGCATATTGTGAGGTATTCGCTCTGTTTTTGGTTATATTCGACGCATGTGGAGGTCGATTTGAGGGGCAAAGGCATCGCGAGCGAGAGATTTTATCGCAAGGTGAGTAATACTTGTAAATGATATCCTAAGGGTTTGAAACCCTGGATTTCACATCGTAACGCTATATTGAGGCGTGACATGCATTCTATGACGAGTGCGGGATCGTTTGCTATTGGGTATCGTGACTTGGTCCATCCCGAGTGATATTTCTACGGTATTGGTGATTGAGTCACATACTACATTAATGTGAATTGGGCTTATTGCCATGTTTGGGGCCTTGTGTTGACCTTTAGAATTCCTTCGGGGAATGATATTACTGTTTTAGCATATCTTGCATATCGTTTGGTTTTAGTCCAAGGTTTTAAATACTGTTTTGCAAACTTAGCCATACTGTAGAAAATCATTCTATCCATGATATGTGTGCTTTGGTTGTATTAGCATGATTTTCAGGTATAGGTTTTGATGAATGACAAACAATGAAGTCAAGTGTCAAACAACGTTATTATATAACAAATAATCAAGATTGAATGCCGAGAAGCATATTGATGAATGGATTGCATGGAAAAGCCAAAGACGAGCTCAAAAGTTCAAGACCGAAGACCCAAGGCGTAGGTCGTTAGGTAGAACCAATGTAAGAGCAACGTTTAAGTTATCTCGTCTTTTGGCTCAACATAGGTCATCATAAATATGCATAAAATCATTTTATCAAATCATATTTATCATAAACATATTTCAAATACTTCAAACAAAACGATTTTAACGTTTTCATTTTAACCAAAATGGTTTTTGAAGTAAGTTTTCGATTCTGGTATATTTCAGCTTTGATTCTGGTATACTCTGGTATATTCCAGCTTTGCTGGAAATTCCGCAAGGGTAAATAATCGATTATCCTCTATAGAATAATCGATTATTCACTGACCGTTGCCTTCCAACGTTCAGTTTTATGAATGTTTGAGAAGATAATCGATTATGTAAAGTAGATAATCGATTATCCTTGCATAAAATCAGCATTATTGATTGTCAATTAAGCAACGGACATACAACCTCTACCACCTATAAATAGAGGTCTTTTTGACTCATTTTAGATGAACAATATCTCTCATTATTCTTGAACATAGTGATAATATTTCTACATCATATTTAGAGCTTTTGTTGAGCCATTTGAGAGAAAACTTTGTGTTGTTCATAGAGCTTATTTTATATCTCTTTATCTACTCTTCTTAGAGAGTTCTTGTTGTAAAAGAGAAAGGTTCTTGAGAAGACCATACCTTCTCATTGAGCATTGGGTTTGCTAAGTACCTTCAATCTTAGTGTGTGAAGTCTTGTGGTGCGGTATCCACGAGCAAGGTGAAGTCTTGAGGTGAGGTATCCTTGAGCAAGTTGAAGTCTTGTAGAGTGTACATCTACGAGCAAGTGTAACGGTTTGTTAGGCACCCGTAAGCTTAACGGAGTTAGTGTAAACTCGAGAGAGTCTCTCGGGGACTGGACTAACCACACGTTGTGGTGAACCAGTATAAATTCGGTGTGTCCTTTCCTTACTCTTTTATTTTCCGCACTTACTTTACCCCTGCAATTTTAGTTCCGCAAAATTTATCGACATTCTCGTGCCTCACTATTCACCCCCCTCTAGTGACGGGCATAAATCCTAACAGTTGGTATCAGAGCCTAACTCTCTAAAAGCCTTAACCGGTTGAGAGAACGTTCCATATATTTGTTGAGAATGTTGAACGCAGGAATGATGAGTGAAGGACACTCCACCAATAGGCCTCCACTATTTGACGGAGCAAATTACACATATTGGAAAGAACGGATGAGAATCTTCATCCAATCAAATAACTTTCGCTTGTGGCAAATCATCAAGAATGGTGAACAAATGCCGACAAAGAAAGTTGGGGAAACCACGGTTCCAAAGGAGGAAGATGAATATAATGCCGAGGACATCAAGAAAGTTGAAAATAACACAAAGGCCGTCAATTTATTATATTGTGCGGTGAATCCGTATGACTATCGGAAGATTTCTTGCTGCACAACCGCCAAGGAGATGTGGGATAAACTTGAGATCACTTATGAAGGTACGCCTCAAGTCCGAGAATCAAAAGTTGATTTTCTAACACATGAATATGAACTCTTCAGAATGAGGGAGAATGAAAGCATCGATATTATGTTCGATCGGTTCTCAATTATCATCAACAATCTCCATGCTCTCGGGAAAGTATACTCGAACAAAGATCTTGTTCGAAAAATCTTGCGGAGTCTCACTCCCGAATGGCGTTCCAAAGCCAATGCCATCCAAGAGTCGATAGGAATCACGGACGTCACAATTGATGGACTAAGAGGTAACCTCAAAACTTATGAAAGCACTATTCTTAATCCTTATCTTGGAAATAAAGGTCCAGGTATTGCCTTCAAAGCCTCATTTTCTAAAAGAGAAGAGGTAAGTGATTCGGATAGCGATGATGAAAATATTTCCAATGCCTTGATCGAAAAGTTTTATAAGTTTATGAAAAAGGAAATTAAGAAGGAAGAACCAAGTCCTTCATGCCATAATTGTGGAAAACTTGGGCACACCAAATCTCATTGCCCAAAATCCAAGGACAAGAAGAAGAACAAACACCAAAGGTGTGTGACATGGGATTCGGAAAGCTCGGGCGATGAAACGGCCGCCTTATGCCTCATGGCTAAGGAGGAAGAAGAGGTAAGTAATTCTAACTCTTACTCTTTTGAAGAATTACAAGAAGCTTTTCATGAATTATATGGTGAATTGAAAAAGACTTCAAAAATCTCCAAAGAGGCCAAGGCTAACATTAAAGTTTTAGAATAAGAAAATAAATTTTTAGAAAATAATAATATTGATCTTAAGAATAAAATTAAGGATATGCATGAAGATTCTTCAATTGATCAAAATTCTAATTGTTCAACTTGTGACTCTATGAAATTAGAAAACATACAACTTAGGAACACACTAGAAAAATGTAGTGTAGACAATCCTAAAATAGTTGAAGAAATTAAAAAGAAAAGGCCCAGGAAAAATAAAAGGCGTAAAAAGAATAAGAATCATGTTAGAAATTGCGATGCACAACCTAGAAATAATTCTAGGAATTTTGTAAATGAGTCTAGAATTAATCATTTTAGACCGCCTAGAAATAACTCTAGGAATTTCAACGCTTCTAGGAATAACGACTTTAGATCACCTAGAACGTTTTTGGCTCAACCAAGACATATGCACAACCCGAATGTTATATGTCATTATTGCAACCGGGTAGGACACATAGCACCCATATGTTTTGCAAAACATAGGAATTTATCTTTTAGCTATGATTATTATTTGCCTAACCCCCCAAGGACCCAAAAGTGTTTGGGTACCTAAAACCTATTTTTAGGTACGTTTGCAGGTGTGCTTGAAAACTACAATATCGTAGTAGATGCACCAAGCACGAAACCTTATTGCATCGAGGGGGAATTTCGGTTAGTTATCATATTTTTTATAAAAATGTAATAGTTGATATGTGTTAACGATTGATATGTCTTTGTTAACAATTGGTATCAATTATCTTTGATGATTCATGTTTTGATAACTTTTATTTTGAATAACAATTGGTATCAATTATTTTTGTTAAAAATAATGATTGATTCATGTTTTGATGAATATTATTTTTGGTTTGAATAACAGTTGGTATATTCTTGAAACATAAATGATTCATGTTTTTAATACAACTATTGGTTTGTTAAAAATTGACAGTTGATATGTTTTTAAGTAATATGATTTGCTAAAAATAATCGTTATTATGGTTGTTATGTTTTTACTAACATTTGGTATTATTTTATGTTGGTATGATTATTTTTTTTTAAATCATCATGAATATTCCTCATTGTATTTCCTATTTTATTTTTGACACTAATAGTTGGTATACCCAAAAGGGGAAGTGTCGAAAGGGGAAAGTAGCCTTTGTATACTCTCCTTTTTGCTAATGCCAAAAGGGGGAAGAGTTTAGGCGATATGCATCAAATAAGGGGGAATGTATCTATGTTATAGTATGCCTTATTTGAGGGGGAATTATCATTAAGGGGAATCGTTTGCATGAATTGTATGTCAAGATATAGCATGAATTTAGGGGGAATCCAATATGCATATCTCCTATTGTTTGTCATTATCAAAAAGGGGGAAATTGTAGATAATCATTCTATCCATGATATGTGTGCTTTGGTTGTATTAGCATGATTTTGAGGTATAGATTTTGATGAATGACAAACAATGAAGTCAAGTGTCAAACAACGTTATTATATGACAAACAATCAAGATTGAATGCCGAGAAGCATATTGATGAATGGATTGCATGGAAAAGCCTACGAGCTCAAAAGTTCAAGACCGAAGACCCAAGGCGTAGGTCGTTAGGTAGAACCAATGTAAGAGCAACGTTTAAGTTATCTCGTCTTTTGGCTCAACATAGGTCATCATAAATATGCATAAAATCATTTTATCATATCATATTTCTCATAAACATATTTCAAATACTTCAAACAAAACGATTTTAACGTTTTCATTTTAACCAAAATGGGTTTTGAAGTAAGTTTTCGATTCTGGTATATTCTGGTATATTCCAGCTTTGATTCTGGTATACTCTGGTATATTCCAGCTTTGCTGGAAATTCCGCAAGGGTAAATAATCGATTATTCACTGACCGTTGCCTTCCAACGTTCAGTTTTATGAACGTTTGAGAAGATAATCGATTATGTAAAGTAGATAATCGATTATCCTTGCATAAAATCAGCATTATTGATTGTCAATTATGCAACGGACATACAACCTCTACCACCTATAAATAGAGGTCTTTTTGACTCATTTTAGATTGGAACAATTAACAATCATTATGCTCAATTCCAAAGCTTCTACTCAATTGGTTAGAGTCTCCTGATGATAACGTATTATAAAATAACAAAAAAAGAAAAAGAAAAAGAGTATTACATCGAAAAGTAAAGAGAATTCTTATTGATTTGGTATGATTTACAATGGAATAGAACACTTCTATATAGGTGAAAATTGACTTAGCCACTAAGTAAAATCTCGCTAAAATATACCTTGACTTTAAATACAATTCTATTTATAACAAGATTCTAATATTACAAATAAGATAGATTACTATTAAAGGTAAAAGTCTAATGGTGTAAAATTTAAAGTAAATATTAGTTAAAACTCTTTGTACAGCTTAAAAATCAGAGGCGATTTCAAAAAAGAATAGTACAAAACACAAAAATAAAAAAGAAGAAAAAAAAAAGAACATAAATACAACAAAAAGGAATCTATAAAATTTTTACGAAAGCCAGCAAATCGCACCGCAAGTGTCATGTGCCAAATTCAAGTAATGCAACCATGTTACGGAACACAGACTGCGTGTTTCGCCGAAGCCTAACCCCTCTTCAAAACACTTATCACGCGCTCTGCTACCTCCCCATACAAAACACACACACACACTCTTAATTTCTCTCGCTAAACCCACGATCCATACTCCCATTTGCTTTCCCCGTGATCATTTTCCGGCGAGATCTCTGATACTCCGTCGGAAAATCCTGATCGGATCCGCTATCTCTGAACTACGACTTAGCGATTTCGAAAGATCCGATTAGATATGGCTCCAGTTTCGGCTCTTGCGAAGTACAAGCTCGTCTTCTTAGGAGATCAGTCTGTCGGCAAAACCAGTATTATCACGCGATTCATGTATGATAAATTCGATAATACTTATCAGGTATACACTTTTTCTGCTTCATTATTCATGTGATACGTTAACCTCTTTTTTCTGCGGATCTGCTTCTCAATTACATTTGTCTTCTGCTTGTTGTTAGCGATGTTGAGTTTTGCTCTATAAGGCCTTGATGATCTTCTTTTTGTTAGAGTTTTTATTTGTGCTCTTTTGTGGTTCGCTTTGTTCCTTATTCAGTATACGCTTAGCTTTGACATTTACATTGGAAGGTTAGTCTTTCGAGCATCACTTGATAAATTTATGCATAGTAGAATCAGAGAGAGTAGGTGAAGATATGTTATTCTTACTAGGGTGCTATATAGAAGTTGAATATTTCTAATCTCGTTTAGAATGGCGCTGTATAGTATGGTTTATCTGAAACAGATCTGAGTGTCGGATACCCTTGCATCTGAACATTATGGTTTATATCTGGAACATATCTGAGTGCGTATTATCGTGAGCAAGTCATTGTTCAATATCTTTATCTATAACACACATTTATCGCTACTTGTATGTATGTATCATATGCTTATACTGAGAGGCATGTGCACTGACATGCATTCGGTAATATGTATTTCACACAATGCATTGTTGGTCATATTATTTGTTAGGGTGTAGTACAAAAATATAGGTTATTTGTCTGTTTGCAAATTTTGAGTGGAGTACATTGCTCTCTTTAAGTTGGTTTCCTTAGTGACTGATAGGTTTTGCAGCGTTGAATGTGAAGCAATCAACTCCTCTGTTATACAAGTATTGGAAACATACACCTCAGCATTCAGCAGTGGGATAGAGAAATTGTTCCTAGTTTATTGCTTGTCATGCCATATTTCTCGGTCTCTAATAATCCAAAAAGCAGCTTTTTCTTCCTTGCACATCGTTCACAAGATAGTGTATCACACTCTTAGACCTTGGCAGTTAATGACTTGCTTTACCTTTTTCATGATTTGCTGACTTTTAGACTATGATTAGAACAACCTCAATTCCATGCTTTGATGGAATAGCTTTTGTGTTCTCTTTTTGATTGTGAAACTGCTCGTAACCTTGATTTTCTAGTCCTCGCTACGCTTCTTCTAGTGAAGTATTTCAGTTTGAAGAATAATCTTTCTTCTCATCCTCATTTTACTTAATTTCATGTTCAGGCTACAATTGGTATTGACTTCCTGTCTAAGACTATGTACCTCGAAGATCGTACAGTACGATTGCAGCTATGGTAAGATATGCTTCTTGATGAGACAATACCTGCTCTTCAAGCTTTAATTAGCATAAACGCTACTTATAACATTCTTAATACATCCTCTTTGTGCCATTTTGTAAAGGAGAAATAGCATAAATCTATTCAACGTAAGACAATTAACAGTACAATTTGATGTCTTGAGTTCCCTATTCAATAATAAGTGATGTAGCCCCTTGGTTTTATGGGTTGTTAACATATATCAGGAGATGGCAATTGGTTAGTTTATATTTTCTTGCTAAAACAGATTTATTTAGTGATGCCTTCAGATATGCTGATCTTGCTTCAGTTTTCTGGCGGAGAAAGCGAGGATCCTAATGTTTAACTCTATCCCTCCTATTGGGTTACAATACAACAACAACAACAACAACCCAGTATATTCCCACAGGTGGGGTTTGGGCAGTGTTTTGGATAGCGCGCGGCGACAAATAGCGACGAGGGCTCGCTTCAATGAGGCGAGAGGCGCGCAGCGAAGCGCTCTCCTTCTTGACGTGAGGCGACAATTTATAAAATAAAATAAAATATTATATATATAACTAAAAACTCAATGACAATAATATGTTAATAAATATATCAATTTAAAAATTAAAAACCCAATAGATAGTCATAGACTCATAATAGATTCATAAATTAAAGACTAATAGATAGTCTATTTTATATAAAAAAATTATCTAGTAACTACGCAATTAATTCGAAAAACGAAGGGGAAAAAATAGAAAATAGAAACGAGAAAGAGTAAGGACAAAGGACTTGATTCTCTGCAATAAAGGTAGTGCCAGCATGTGCAACATGTGCCTTTGCCTAAAAAGAACTAACTTTACAATTAAAAAGGTAAAGTGTTCAATTATTCAATGTGTCAACATGTGTCTTTGCCTAAAAGGTATCTTACTTTACAATTAAATATTAATTAAAAACTCTAAATTTCAACTTTGTCTCTTCTTCATCCGAAAAAACCATTACTGTAGCTTCGTCTTCTTCATCTTAACTCTCGCCATTTTTTTTAAAATAGCGATGCTACAGTCGCTACTTGCGACTCTGTCGCTTCACGCAACACACCTTGAAGCGAGCGCTATTTTAAAACGCCACGCTACAGAAACTTTGTAGCGACACTGTCCCGCTTCACCTCGCCTCACGCTAAAAGCGTTGTGGCGAGCGCTATTAATAACACTGGGTTTGGGGAGGGTAATATGTACGCAGACCTTATCCCTACCCCGAGGGGCAAAGAGACTGTTTCCAGGAGACCCTCGGCTCAAGAAAGAAATAGTGACAGAAACAAATGATATATTAATACTAGCAATAGACTCATAATAAATAGCATAAATTACACAACATAACATAAAATATAGCAGTATAAGGAATATAGGATATACGAGAAAGAGGAAAGTATATTAATATCTAGCATATAAAGCCCTGCATCAGTAGCCTCCCAAGCCTAACTCCTAACTGTCTAGTCTCACTCTAGCGCGCCGTAGATATATTCCCAACTTCCCCCTAACCTACAACCCTAATGCTCGACCTCCACAGCCCCATGTCAAGGGTCATGTCCTCGGTAATCCTAAGTCGCGTTATGTCCTGCCTGATCACCTCTCCCCAATACTTCTTAGGTCTCCCTCCACCTCTCCTCGTGCCCACCACCGCCGGTTGCTCACAACTTCTCACCGGTGCATCAGTGCTCCTCCTCTGAATGTGCTCGAACCATATGAGTCTTGCTTCCCGCATCTTGTCCTCCATGGGCACCGCACTCACCCTGTCTCGGATATCTTCATTCCTAATCTTATCCATCCTTGTATACCCACACATCCACCTCAACATCCTCATCTCTATTGCTTGCATCTTCTAGGTGTGTGAGTTCTTAACCGGCCAACACTCGATCCCCCTATTGGGTTACAGTAATCGTCAAATTCCTAGACATATTTTTGAAAATAACCTGGCCTGACAAAGCATTCTGCTCTAGCTAGTTCTTGGTAATAAATTTCCTTTGACCTGTTTTCATTGATTGGGAAAAAATTTCACTTTTGCTAGGCTTCTTGTTTGGTTCACTTGATGCTGGGTGCAGCAGTCAATTTATATTTTAAAGTGCTCTTAGATTTGCTTTTCGTGATACCTTTTCAGGGATACTGCAGGTCAAGAGAGATTTAGGAGTCTCATACCAAGCTATATTAGGGACTCCTCTGTTGCTGTCATTGTGTTTGATGTCGCAAGTATGTTATTTTTCGATATTATGCAGTTTTTTCCTGATCATTCTCAATTTATGTGTAATCCTTTCTTATAGATGCTTACTTGGAAAAGAATTACATAGATGATATATCCCCTGCTAAAGTGACTTTGTACTTTTAATGATTCCAGGCAGGCAGTCCTTCTTAAATACTTCAAAGTGGATTGAGGAGGTTCGAACTGAGAGGGGCAGCGATGTTATTATTGTCCTTGTTGGTAACAAAACTGATCTAGTTGACAAAAGGTAGCCATAACTATTTCATTCTCGTTTTTCCTTTTTCCCCGTAAGAGAGGCTTTGTTTGAGACTAGTGATGTGCAATCTTTACCTTCCTTTATGTAATCTTATCACACATCTCATTCAATTTACTGGCCTTTTATTACTGCATTTTTGGCTACGTGATGTCAAGGTCTCAACTAAAGATCCTTAACGTTCTTACCTATCTTGTTCTCTGTGTCTACCTCATGGAGTGATAAAGTAATTGTCATTTTTTTGTATGTGCTACAAATTCCACTTTATGTGAAGAAAAAGGAGATAGTTGTAGTGAGAATCATGGTCCATTATGTTTAAGCTCCCTCCAGATTTACACAAAAGCTAAGGGGATGTTTTAGGGTACACCCATCTTTTGCTCCTAGCAAAGTCTAGTGTGTGCCTATGGAAATGGTTAAATATTTGTGAGCTTTGTGTTGTGTTGTCTGCTACTGGAGTTTTGTGCTGATGAGTAGTTTATTATTGCTATAGTAATGGCAGAATTCTCATGCGCTCGTTGGTCCTGTGACATATTGCAGGCAAGTTTCAATCGAGGAAGGAGAAGCAAAAGCTCGCGAATTAAATGTGATGTTCATTGAAACCAGTGCGAAGGCTGGCTTCAATATTAAAGTAAGTAATGTTAGCTTTACACTTGGCTTCAATAAAATGTGAGAAAGCTTATCTTTCGTTGGGAGATTACAATCTGCATCATTTGTGCTGTCATGCTAAGAAAATCAAGCTTTGATGTTTTCAAGTTGTTGTTGTGAACTGTTTATTATTGCACCCACTTGCTATTTTGTTGCTGATAGTGCATAATCAACCTTGCAGCCTCTTTTTAGAAAAATCGCAGCAGCATTGCCAGGAATGGAAACACTGTCTTCAGCTAAGCAAGAAGACATGGTTGATGTCAACCTCAAGTCAAGCAACCCAAATGCGTCCCAAGCACAACCACAGTCAGGAGGATGTGCTTGTTAATTTTATGGTTTGCAATTCTATAGCTTTCAACTCAAGTTCTTAAAATTTGTTTTCCATAACAAATGTGTCTGTAAATTTCTTTCGACTTTCAAAACATTTGAATACTTTGAGTTTTGTTATTTGTTAAAGTTGGATACAGGAGGTTGTCGTCCTAGTTGAGTAAGACCTAGCATGTCTCACTTATTTGTATTAGTCTCTAGATCTATGCAATTTAGCAGTTCTCCTTTTGGGGAACAACTCTTCTAAGTGCATACTATCAGTTGATTCATTGTGGTTCTTTAATAGGAAATTTTGGTTGGACGTGCTTGAGTAAGTGATGGTTGAATAGGATGTAGCTTTGCTAGAACAATACTACTCTGGCTGTGACATACTTTTCTGCAGATCATTTTCTAACTTTGCGCGAAACTTTGTGTATGGTTGAAATAGATGGTACTATAAAAGCAGCTACATTATACGGCCTCATAAGTCTCTACTTCTCGCTGGAATGGGGACCAAATCCTGATATGTCACTTTAGTTATCTAAGAGTAAATAGTTCTGCGTTCCTCTGCCAACGTTGTAACAGGAGTGTGCTTGTTATTACTGATTTATTGCAGCATCATTTGTTATGTCAAGCCTTTGCTTTACATTTATCAATCAGCTTCAGAGTGCTAATAAACTTGAATACGGGTTAGTTCATTGGACTATGATTAATGTAATATAGTCGATTGATTAGGAAAATTCTGTTTCTACGTTCTCCCATGTGATAAGAGCACCCTTCTAACTACGCCATTTGAGCGAAATGCAGCCCAAAATCTAGCCCATTATCCTTTGACTGATTCTGTGAACATAGCAAACTGGATTGCCGTGGTGTTATGGATCGCCACTTACTATATTCGGGAATCGAGATCTTATTCCACGAGATGTTTGTCTTTACTTCAATAAAGGAGAAAAATATTAGTTTTGATAGAAAAGAAAAAGGAAATATGTAGGAACATATTCCAAGTCAGTGTTCCACAGATATTTTGAATGCAGCAAAACTATTGAAACGGTTAAAAGAAATATTTCAAATTGATACGTCTTATTTTGTTTCTGTAATTTTTGGCGGAGGAAAGGATGGCTTTTTGTTTCCGTCTTGTGAAGTGATAATGCCTACTAAGTCTACAACATTTGATACACTACATAAAACTCTAAATTAAAGATAGAACACTTTGTGCTTAATAGTATTTGCATAACTTATGTGAAAATTCGTGCTTGTTTTATGTGTGATAGCATGTGAAAGTTGAAATTAATACGTGTGTTACTGTTAGCAAAGCACCTCAATGACATTAACACTTTTAAAGAATAGCTTCTTGTTTAAATAAGAATCAATGAAAATTTATGATAGTACGGGGTAAGTGTGTCAATGGTTCATTTCGGCCAGTTATTTTATAAAATATGTATCATACTAATTTTTCATTTATTTTATTATGTATAATCAAAATTAGATATTTAAAATTGTCTCAATTATGCCGGTTCCTCTCCGGTATCGATACTATTCGGTTAATTTTTCGTAATTTTTTTAAATATCATGTAGAAGTTACTAGTAGAAGTAAAATGCAATAATATACGTACTTTTATAGGACTTATCAAAACTTTCTAGATATTTTTATGACTCATTTGGTATGAGATATAAGGAATAATTACTCCCGGGACTAAATTTAAGAAGAGTTTATCTCTTGTTTGGTTGAAAACAATTACGGTATAATTAATCTCGGGATTAGTAATTCCGGATTTGTAGTAGTTTTTTTATCCCCATGAAAATATGGAATAACAAATCCCATGGGATAATTTCTTTCCAATCAAACAACCCCTTATACTTTAAAAGATGATGATTAAGAAAATATAAAAATATGCTGAAAATAATTAAAAAGGTTGAATATGCTGAAAATAATCTAGTTTTAGTAGAAGTAGCATAATAGGGTTGGGAATTCAAATTTTGAGTTTAATTATTTGTTTGTTTGTAATTGTTTCATAATTACAAGGCATAAGAACAAATGTAATACTTTATTATTAAAAAATTACCAGCTATGTCCATTTTTAAATAACTCATTACAAAAATTGGTCAATTGACAAAATATTATGAATATTAGCCAATTAGCTATTTGTAGAAAAAATATTAAATTTTTACTTTGTTTTGAGTGGGCGTTATTAGAATAGATTAGGCGCAATTTAAGGAGCTTGAATCTCAATTTTGAGATGATTTGTTGAAGTTTTGAGGTGGTTTGAATTGAAAATTCGAAGTAAAAGCTGAACATGAAAAAAAAATATGTGTAGCATTTGTGTATCACATATGTATCATATTTGTATCAGTTATGTATCACATGTATATCCATGTATACCTGTGTTTGATATACATGCATGATACATGTGTCACAGAAGACTTTTTTGAACTCGATTTAATTACGAATTTTGATACAAAACCAGTCCAAATCACCTCCAATCTTCCTCAAATTTTGTATATTAACTTATCTATATATTTTCAATAAATTTCAACTATACCCATTGAAAAAGTTCCTTTTTTGTTTAGATTTTTGGAATATTGTATAGATTTTTGTATTTCATCACTTTGTTTGCTACCCCGTCCATAAAATTTACTTTTCGACTTGTATCTAATATTGTTAATCATGCTTAAAAAATGAAAGGTGATTTTTGCATGTGATTCTTTGATAGAAAGAACCATATTATTTGATTTTACAATTTTTGTTGACTAGTTTTGGTAAGTCTATGACTAATGGCTAGAGGTTGGTAAAGTTGAGATTTATATGAGATATTTGTGTAAGTTTCTCTTTATTATTTTTAAACTTAACATATAAATATATTTTTGCAAAAAACGACCCCTTACATTTTAAACGGTCGGATATACTGAAAATAATTTACTTTCAATAGAAGTAGCAAAATATGTTAGGGAATTAGGATTTTGAGTTTAATTACTTGTTGGTTTGTAAATGTTTCGTAATTACGATACCCAAGAACAAATTTAATACTTTATTATTTTTAAACTTAACATATAAATATATTTTTCACGTTGTAAACTTATTCGGTACGGTTCGATATTTTTTCGATTTATTTTCTTAAAATAAAAAACCTACCCTAATTATCGGTACAATTATAAATTTATATAAAAATTTATAATTTTATTTAAAAACCCCTAAAAATTAATTCGATACGATACGATTCGATCAATTTAGTTAGAGTTTTAATACCCATTGGCGCCCCTAATACGGGTAGTTAGAATTCTTGATCAATGTATATGTTTTATAAGATTCAGAGTGTTTCCTTTTTCTGTGCGTGTATACATAATTACATATACACACTACTTAGTGACATTTCTCGTTAACTTTAGTGTCATAATTATTACTATTGTCCACCACATAATTCAGTCTTACTATTATTTATTGCCGTTAACGGAACCAATTCATTTTTAAATTCTCTTATGATTAATAAATAGTACGGTCATTTATTAATAAGGTTATCGATGGTTAACCGATTGGATCAGAAAGGTCATAACCTATCCGCCCTCATGAAGGCGTCTCTGGACATAGCCACAGTCGCGCAGCGCCAGCTGGCAAGGTTCACGTCTATAAATACTAAGAGAAAGAACCCTAAAAAGAGGGGGGCAACTTCTTCTTCTTCACCTCCACTTCTAAAAGAAGAGAATATAGAAGTAAGGCTCTGAACTTCTCCATGGGGAGGCAGACCAAATCGATCTCATCAATAAAAGTTCTCTACCTTCCTCCCCTTAACCAATAACTATTGTCTCTTACGTTTTATTCGTTTGGTCTTTTGGTTTATTGCGATCTGCTATGATTGGCCCACCATTTATTTTAATTAATTTATGCTTATAAAGTGTATGAGAACTTTGAGCTAAACAATTTGGCGTCGTCTGTGGGGATTTCATAGCAGAATCGCATAGTTCATCCTCAGACCAAAAAGGAAAGGAAACACTTAAAAGGGGAAGCAATCCAGCTCAAATGAGTCAAATAGCAGGTGAAGGGAACTCGAAAACTTCAACAAGAGCTCGAAGCCTATTCCCCCCTCCCATTTTCGAAAAATAAAAGAAGAAGAAGAAGAAGAAGAAGGAGAAGCAGCCCCCTCCCCCCCTCCCCCCCCCCCCGATACAGGGCACCCCTGTATCCCTGATGCGAGATCTGGCCGGAAATCGGCATGAAGATATCTCGAACCAAGAGTCACCTCAAGCCTACATACCCCGATCGGAAGAGCACACGTGAGCTGCTCAAGATCTCAAATCACAACCGAGCTTCTGCTCTCAAATGACGACATCACAAGATTCTTCCCATGCGCCTTCAGCAAAAAATTCAACTATGAGTTGAGCAGGCTACGTGCCTTACTCAGGCTATGCGCCTTCGCCCAAGAATTCAACTATGAGTTGAACTAGGACTTAGGCTATGTGCCTTCGCCATAAATAATGGCAAGATTCAACTACGGTTGAACAACAACTCAGGCTATGTGCCTTCGCCCAAGAATTCAACTATGAGTTGAACTGGGACACAGGCTATGCGCTTTCGCTATCAAGAATGGCAAGATTCAACTACAGTTGAACAACAACTCAGGCTACATACCTTCACCCAAAAAGTTCAACTAAGAGTTGAACAGGGACTCAGACTATGTGCTTTCGCCATCAGTAATTGCAAGATTCAACTACGGTTGAACAACAACTCAGGCTACGTGCCTTCGCCCAAAAAGTTCAACTAAGAGTTGAACTAGGACTCAGGCTATGTTCCTTCGCCATCAGAAATTGCAAGATTCAACAACAATTGAACAACAACTCAGGCTACGTGCCTTCACCCAAAAAGTTCAACTAAGAGTTAAACTGGGACATAGACTATGTGCCTTCGCCATCAATAATTGCAAGATTCAACTACGGTTGAACAACAACTCAGGCTATGTGCCTTCGCCCAAAAAGTTCAACTAAGAGTTGAACTGGGACTCAGGCTATGTGCCTTCACCATTAGTAATTGCAAGATTCAACTACGGTCGAACAACAACTCAGGCTACGTGCCTTACTCAGGCTATGCGCCTTCGCCCAAGAACTCAACTATGAGTTGAACTGGGACCCATGTTATGTGCCTTCGCCATCAAGAATGGAAAGATTCAACTACGGTTAAACAACAACTCAGGCTACATGCCTTCACCCAAAGAGTTCAACTAAGATTTGAACTGGGACTCAGGATATGTGCCTTCGCCATCAGAAATTGCAAGATTCAACAACAGTTGAACAACAACTCAGGCTATGTGCGTTCACCCAAAAAGTTAAACAAAGAGTTGAACTGGGACTCAGGCTATGTGCCTTCGCCATCAGAAATTGAAAGATTCAACTACGGTTGAACAACAACTCGGGATACGTGCCTTCGCCCAAAAAGTTCAGCTAAGAGTTGAACTGGGACACAGGCCATGTGTCTTCGCCATCAAGAATGCCAAGACTCCACTACGGTTGAACGACGACTCAGGCTACGTGCCCTCGCCCAAATATTCAACTACAGGTTGAGCTGGGACTCAGGCCATACGCCTTCGCCATCACGAGCCCAATCTCTGTCAAACAGCAAGGCTGGACATCCTCGCCCTGAAAGCTAAAGAGTTCAACCCTGTTTGAATTAAGACTCAGGCCAAGCGCCCCACCATTAGACACAACAAGTCATGTTCCTCAACGAACGAAGAAATGAGTTAAGCACCCTCTCCATTCAAGTAAGTAAGCCTAACTCGAACTAAGATTCAGGCCACAAAAGTTCGGCCCCGATCGAATTGCAAGGCCACGGCCAGCAATTCGACCACGCCGAACTAGGAGTAAGGCTATATGTCGTTAAGGCTATATGCCGCCTTCGCCAAATAATGGCTAGTACCTTGCTCATACCGAGTAAAGGAAAACGATAAAGAAAAAAGCATGTAATCATGGCTAAGGCCATCAATGCTAACAACCTACCTAGCTTTTGACTAAGGCAAGTAAACGACCCGACAACAGTCGAAGTCATTTACCTGGCCAAGGCCATCAATGTCATCATGGTCAAGGTCATCGACGTTACCATGACCAAAGTCATAAAGGGGCTAACACGCCTGCCATAAAACTCTAAGGCAAAACCCCTTTGCGGTTCAGTCCTACAGAAATGTGCGCCACTATGACAAGCACCACGAAACAACTTTTCAACCGCCAACTGACGCTTTTCCTTCGAAGCGGTTATAACGACCTGAGATTATTGAAAGGGCATTCCGTACGCCTTCAAACTTTGGACGTCGCGAAGCTACGTGTCGGGCACACCCATACTCTTTTCGGCCGTACGACATACAACTCGGTTGCCGAAAATAAGGTTAACACCTTACGAGGCCAAAGGACGTCGGCATGAAGATACAGTCTCGGTTAAAAAAGGCTACGGCCACCTTCCAGGTAAAAATGGCTACGGCCATCTTCAAAGTATAAATGGCTACGACCACCTTCAAGGTAAAAATGGCTACGACCATCTTCAAAGTATAAATGTCTAAGGCCATCTCCAAAATAAAAATGGCTACGGCCTTCTTCAAAAGTATAAATGGCTACGGCCATCTCCAAAATAAAAATGGCAACGACCATCTTCAAAAGTATAAATGGATACGGCCATCTCAAAAATATAAATGGCTACGGCCATCTTCAAAATAAAAATGGCTACGGCCATCTTCAACAGTATAAATGGCTACGGCCATCTCCAAAATTAAAACGGCTACGACTATCTTCAAAATATAAACGGCTACGACCATCTTCAAAAGTATAAATGGCTACGGCCATCTCCAAAATATAAACTGCTACGACCATCTCCAAAACATAAACGGCTACGGCCATCTTCAAAATATAAGCGGCTACGACCATCTTCAAAATATAAACAGTTACGACCATCTTCAAAGTATAAATTGTTACCATCTCCAAAATATAAACGCCTGCGGCCATCGTCAAAGTCTAAATGGCTACGACCATCTTCAAAAGTATAAATGGATATGGCCATCTTCAAAGTATAAATGGCTACGACCATCTTCAAAGTATAAATGGCTACGACCATCTCCAAAATATAAATGGCTACGGCCATCGTCAAAAGTCTAAATGACTACGACCATCTTCAAAGTATAAACAGCTGTGGCCATCCCCCATATGTAAACGGTTAGGGCTCTCGACAAAGTTTGACTGGGGTTATCAAATTCGAATACGGCCCGGACCATTGACTCCACTACGGCCAAGACCGTCAACACAAAATGGCTAAGGCCATCGATTTCAACATTATAATCTCCAATGTATAAATGACCACGCCCATCCTAGGTCGCGACCAAAACGACGTTCGATCTCCCCCTCCGAATTTCTTGAACTATACTCGGCAAAGTCCGCTCATCGAGCTCAGCCGGATCCCGACCTCAATAAGCGGAGGGACTAACTGTATAATTCAAAACTTGACTCCACGATAATTAACGGAACCAACCCGTTTTAAATCCACTTTATGATTAACAAATGGTACGACCATTTGTTAATAAGGTTACCCGATGTTTAACCGATTGGATCAGCAAGGTCATAACCTATCCGCCCTCATGAAGGCGTCCTCTCGACGTGGCCATGGCAGCCCAGCGCCAGCTAGTAAGGTTCACAGCTATAAATACTAAAAGAAAGAATCCTAAAAGGGGGTTGCTTCTTCTTCTTCACCTCCATTTCTAAAAGAAGAGAATATAGATCATTGTAAGGCTCTGAACCTCTCCATGGAGAGGCAGACCAAATCGATCTCATCAATAAAAGATCTCTGCCCTCCTCCCCTTAACAAATAACTATTGTCTCTTACGTTTTATTCGTTTGGTCTTTTGGTTTATTACGATATGTTATGATTGACCCTCTTTTGATTTTAATGTCTTTATGCTTATAAAGTGTATGAGAACTTTGAGCTAAACAACCGTCACAATATAATAATTTTTAATAATAAGTTCGTGTATAACTAGTCTAAAAATCCTACTCCCTCCGTTCACTTTTCGTATATTAAGAGAAAAATAATTTATTTTTCCTATTTAGCCATTATCAATAATTACTTATTTCAAATTATTTTTTAAATTCATAAATACTATAAACCAATTAATTTGGATAAATCACATGCATAATTTACTATGATACCCATATTAATTGATGCATATTTTATTAGATTTAAGAAAATGATTTGAGATGAGTAATAAAATATTATGAGTATAACAGGAGAAAAAAAAGTTTACCTTTTCATTATATGTGTAAAGTGACAAATAAAAATAAAAATTTATTTTAAAAAAATATTTTTTAAGGAATATGTAATGTTAATAGTAAACAAGTAAAAGTGATGTGAGAGTACTTTACAAACATTACGGAACACGAAACCTTCTCGTATTTTTGGCCTTTTTCATTTGATGGGGAATCAAATCCAATTAAAAAGTAGTCAAAACATATATATATATATATATATATATATATATATATATATATATATATATATATATATATATATATATATATATATATATATATATATATATATATATATATATATATAATGCACAAAACTATGATGTTCTTGTTATAAATAGACTCCTATTTAAGGTGAATGTCTATAATTAGAGAGATTTTAGAGTTCTATTCTTGGTAGCTAAATCATCCCCCTCCTTACAAATAAAGGGGTCTTCTACCATTGTAATGCATCCCTAACAATCTCTAAGTATCAATAAGAATACTTCTCTCTCTCTATTCTCTCTATTGCTCTTGTTCTTGCATTATCGTTCTTGTCTTTTATATTATTTCATAACACGTTATCAGCACGAGTCTCTAACCAATTGAAATTTTTGATTGTCTTAACTTTTGTTTGTGTAGGGTTTTGCTTCAAAGAAAGAAGGAAAAAAGAAGGAAAAGAAAAAGAAAAGAAAAAAAAAGGAGGAACGAAACAGAAAGCAAAAGAAGGAAAGAAAAAGAGAAAAGGAAGAAAACATTGAAAATAGAATTGGTATACCTTAAAGGTAAGTAATTTACTTTTCCCTTTCAAATTCTTGGAATTCTATAATTTGATTTTATATACAAACATAGACAACAAAGTTTGATTGTAACTCTAATGGAGTTCGTAAGAAATTATAACCACATGAAGTGGTAAAATATATATGTCCTGCCATGATTAAATTCATGTATGATTGTGGGCAAAGAATTGAAAATCCGTCCCATTGAATTTGCTCCATTCCCTTTAGAGAATGTGGAAGCAGTATATGATAAGTCTGAAAGAAGACAAGAAATTATTACCATGAAGGTATCAATGAATGTGGACGTGGCAAAGAATTCCATCCAATTGAATTTGCTCCATTCCCTTTAGAGAATGTGGTAGCAGTATGTGATAAGTCTGAAAGAAGACTAATTACCGTAAAGGTATCAATGGATGTGGACATGGCAATAGACGAAGTTATAATCGTCATTATTGTGGTAATGAGAACAATAAGGATTCTCAAAATAATCTTTCACTTTATGAAAGTAATATTTGACATGAGATTGTGTAAAGCACATGATTATGATCCATTCCCTGAAGTGAATGTGATAATTGTAATAGAGCCCGTAAGTATGAACACGCTCTTGATGTAATTTTGTTTTATGTCTGACATTATGAAAAGAAAGTTCGTCGCCCTTGAAATTTCGGGCAAGAACTATATGACATGGGTGTTGGATGCTGAAATCCACTTAGATGCTATGGGTCTTGGAGACGCCATTAAAGACAGAAATAATGCATCCACCCAAAACTATGCTAAGGCCTTGATTTTCTTGCGCCATCACCTTAATGAAGGTTTGAAACTGTGCTAAGGCCTTGATTTACTTGCGCCATCACCTTGATGAAGGTTTGAAAATTGAATATATCACAGTCAAAGATCCACCTATCTTGTGGAATGGCTTAAAGAAGAGATATGACAACCCGAAGTTGGTCACTCTGCCACAAGCACGATACGACAAGAACCCAAAAGCAAATAGTTTATAAACTATATATTATCGTTGCGGTGAAAACGGGCACTGGTCAAAGGCTTGCCGTATACCATGACTTTTGGTTGACCTTTATCAAGCATCTCGAAAGAGTAAACGCCCTGAAACGAATTTTGTCTCTGACGACAACTTTGACATCACCCACTTGGATGTGGCAGACTTCTTTGAGCAACCCGAGGGGAAGATAGACCACCTAATCGGTGATGGATCCGTGATGAAAGAAGATGGAGCTATTTGATTTTATTTTACTTGTTTGTATTAGTGAATGAATAAACTAATAGCCATTAGTATTAGCTCGTATTAGTTAGTTCATGATATAATGTTAGTATTAGTTCTTTAGAATGTATCAATATGCTCAAATATCAATAATATTTTTACTTTCCAGTAGAGGTAATCGACTAACCTGAAAAACTAGTCGGTTATCTCATATTTCGCATAAAAACTGCAAAACAATCGATTGTCAATGAGCAACAATCGATTGTCTTTTAAACAGTGTGATCTGGAATTTTACAAAAACAGTCAACAATCGATTGTCTATGATTAACAATCGATTGTCTTTAAAACAGTGTGATCTGGAATTTTACAAAACAGTCAACAATCGATTGTCTATGATTAACAATCGATTGTCTTTAAAACAGTGTGTTCTGGAATTTTTCAAAAACAGTCAACAATCGATTGTCAATGTTTAACAATCGATTGTCGTTAGACAGTGTAATATGGATTTTTCAAAAATCATCCACAATCGATTGTCTATGTCTAACAATCGATTGTCATTAGACAGTGTAATCTGGAATTTTTCAAAATAGTCAACAATCGATTGTCTATGCTTAACAATCGATTGTCTTAAGACAGTGCTCTGGAAATTTTCAAAATAGCCAACAATCGATTGTCTATACTTAACAATCGATTGTCTTAAAACAGTGTGCTCTGAAATTTTTCAAAATAGCCAACAATCGATTGTCTATGCATAACAATCGATTGTCTTAAAACAGTGTGATCTGGAATTTTTCAAAAATTGTCAATAATCGATTGTCTATGTTTAACAATCGATTGTCAATGCTCAACAATCGATTGTGTCTGTTTAACAATCGATTGTTTTATGAAAATGCTTAAACTGAAATTTTCAAACTGCATAGTAATCGATTATGGAAAACATATAATCGACTATCTGATTTATTTTAGTCAATGACATCAGCAGATTTTGAAAATATTATGTGACACAAACGAATTGAACTTGTTTATTCTTATGTTCATGTATTTCTTTTGTATATCAAACCATGGGAATTAAATTGATTGAAGGCTCCGGAAGAGCAACTGTAACTCTGCCCAAAGGCATGACGTTCATCTTAGAGAATGCAATATTCTCCTCCAAGTCTAAGAAGAACTTGTTGAGTTTTAATGATATCAATCGCAATGTTCTCCTCCAAGTCTAAAAGGAACTTGTTGAGTTTTAAAGATATCATTCAAAATGGATATCATATTGAGACAATAGATGAGAATAATCTTGAATTCTTCATGAAAACGAGGCTGCCCATTTCGGTTTGGGTTCACGCCATTTTGCATGCAGCAATGCTAGTTCGTCGGCTGCCCACTTTGGTTTGGGATCACGCCATTTTGCATGCAGCAATACTAGTTCGTCGGCTGCCCACTTCGGTTTGGGGACACGCCATTTTGCATACAGTAATGCTAGTTCGTCTCTGACTGACAAATTGACACAAATATTCCCCGTTGCAATTGGTTTTGGGTCATGGACCCAATATATCCCATTTAAGAATCTTTGGATGCGCAGTATATGTGCCTGTAGCACCGCCATCCCGCACCAAAATGGGTCTGCAAAGAAGGTTAGGAATATATGTTGAGGTTGAATCGCCCTCCATTATTCGCTACCTCGAAACATTGACAGGAGATTTGTTCACTGCACGATTTGCAGACTGTAATTTGATGAGACACTTTTCCCAAAATTAGGGGGAGAAGTTGGTGAAACCAAACGGGAAATTTTGTGGAAAAATGCATCATTATCTCATCTTGATCCACACACCTCTATTTGTGAGAAAGAGGCACAAAAGATTATCCATTTGCAAAGAATAGCAAATCAAATGCCTGACGCATTTATAGATTTGAAAAGGATAACAAAATCACATATCCTCGAAGTGAATGTGACAACATTTGATTCACGAATACATATTCATTATTGGAAGAATATGAACATGAAATTGGTATTAAATATACCACACTCACCCCTAGAAGGAGGTTTGAGATGATACCACACTCACCCCTAGAAGGAGGTTTGAGATGATATATGGCATGGATGATCGTTGGTCACGTACCTATTGTACGCCAAAGTATTTTGGAAATATGACTATTAAAGGACAACGATAATGCAAGAAACATATCTTGCATATAAGTTTGACATGACCATAATGGTATAACTTTCTCTTTAAGAAAGATATTCACCACATGGATGTTGATGAATCCGTGGTAGTACAAAATTAATTGAGAGCTCTAGAAGAGCCAATTATTACTATGTTGGAGAAACACAATTGAGTATTGTGCTGTAGTAAGTCTCAAGAAACTTATTCAGTTTCCAAAGTACACGCGAAAGCGATTGATTATATTGAGACTATAAATAAAGGAAGGCTTTGATATCTCCTATTACTACAACTTGTAGCGGGGTAATTTGCATATGAAAAGCTACCCGCTTTGTTCTCCAGTTTGTACTACACAAAAGAAAGAATGCCACAATAAAGTGGATATCTATTGGTATAAAAACCCTTGTCATAATAAACCTGAAGTTTATTGATAAGTGCACATGTCATGGTGTAAATTTGAAGTTTACCAATATTGATAATTTGTTCAGTTAGCATTCGTATTAGCCATCTCATTTTAAGTATGATGTGCAAATTCACACAGGTGAATATCAAAGAACTAGAAAGTTCTTTACGAATTCTCTTGTATCACTTGTTCTCATTAATGAACTGACCAACTAAAGAGTTCGGGTTGAAGCCCATAAATTCTGGAAATATCAAAGGTGAATATGGGCCCATTCACCTGCCATGTATACCACATATGATGCATCTATGAAATGGTTACATGCGCAATTGTTATTAACCCGCAGCCTGGCCGGTGCTTGCGAGGTAAATTGCTCAGTAATCTAACTTCGAGCATAATTTCCAGATTCTCTACTCAAGATAGTTCATCTTGATAAGTTGGTTTATATCAAAGTTGGTTTAGCAAGATAATTATTGAGTGCTTCCACTTAATAGCTAAACTGTTTCTTATGAGAACAAAGTTATATATATCAGTTTGATATAAGTTGTATACGAGAGTATATTCTCCCCTCACAAGTGGTTCAGGGTCATGAACCAAATAATTTCATCTTATTATTAATGTGCTGTGTATATTGACATGATAATGCACAAAGATGATTTCCCAAAGATGAGGAAACAAGTTAGCTTTTCTAACATGAGGGGGAGACATGATAAACACTTGAGAAAAGGTTACATGGGATGAATTATCATTTGTATATGTATATCCCCGAATATCATGATATGAACCTGAAGTTCATAAAAGGGATAATTCAATTGCAACATATTGCAAAGCATGCTATACGCATTTGCTGACCCAAAGAAAGTAACTAAATGGAAGAGATACAATTCAAGAAGAATTGATTCCATATGAAAGACATGTAGTTTTGAACCTATAGTTCAATGCTTGAAAGTATAAAAGTCAAAGGTATGTATAGTCAATTTTCGATATCTTATTTGTCTAGCATGACATGGAAAACTTGATATGCATCTAAAGTCTATTATATGGCTTATATGACTTAACTTGAAAGATTTAAGTTGCTTGAAGCATATGCAATTCTTGGTCCTGAAGTACCACATCCTTAGTACAATTTGTGTACATATGTATCTTGCTATAACTATAAGCATGATGGCATTAAGAATGCATCTATGGAGATATTGAAGATTATTTCACGACATTATATGAAGATGTTCATATCTATCAAGAATGATGATTTCAAGGTGCGGAATATTTATTCAAGTCAATATGGTTGATTTATTTATCAAATCTCTATCAAAGATCGTTTTGAAGATGATGCACAAGATTGGAATGCAAATGCTCAAGGATATAAATTGATGTTCTTATTAGGGGGAGTTAATGCGCGTTGCACTCTTTTTCCCTTACAAGGTTTTGTCCCAATTGGGTTTTCCTTGCGAGGTTTTTAACGAGGCAACCAATAGGCGCATATTCAAACATGTGTACTCTTTTTCCTTTCTTTAATTTTTCCCATTGGGTTTTGGTTTTGAGGTTTTAACGAGGCACATTGTTGAATAGGCATTCAAGGGGGAGTGTTATAAATAGACTCCTATTTAAGGTAAATGTCTATAATTAGAGAGATTCTAGAGTTCTATTCTTGGTAGCTAAATCATCCCCCTCCCTATAAATAAAGAGGTCTTCTACCATTGTAATGCATCCCTAACAATCTCTAAATATCAATAAGAATACTTCTCTCTCTATTCTCTCTATTGCTCTTGTTCTTGCATTATCGTCATTGTCTTTAATATTATTTCATAACAGTTCTCATTTATTCCTCAGGGGTCTGTCAAATACTTGTTTCCACGTGTCGTCTTCCCATTGGTCATAACACAGGCACATCAATTTCACTTATGTCCAGCTCAGCTTTCTTTTTCCCCTTCATGGTCATCTTGATGACCCTTCGAAATATGGTTTCAATTTCCAACGTTCTTTTCCTTTTTTTTTTTTAACAATATTTTTTACGTAATATTTAGGGGGTAGATAGGGGTCTGGTTGGTTGGGTTTTACTGGGGAAGAGGGGCTCGGTGTAATTTCTGAAGACCCTCCATTCAAAAGTTTTCCCCTTTAAATCTGCAACAATCAAATATTTGTATTTTATTGAGTTCTTCTCTCTGACTCAAGGCTGCTGACCTGTGGCCGTTTGACCAAAATTTCGTCTTTCTTTTCCACCATGACAGGTCCTCTCTTTCTCCTTTTTTCTGCCTGTTCACATAAATTTTTAATCATTTTGTTTATACTTTGTTGGTTTTTTTGTTTGTTTATGGTCAATTGGTTGTTTCAATTTGAAAAACGGATTATTAGGTCTCTGTGGCTTGACTTTTTCTGTTTCCTTTCTGATCACTCTGTTGTTGAGTTGTTTCTATTGTGGGTTGTGTTGTGATAAGGGGATCGTAAGTATTCATATAACTTTTGTTACCCCTAATTATGAATAAAGAATTGATTTCCAGTAATTCTCTTCGTGTATCACCCATTAATTTGATAAATATCTTATCTTTTTCTTGGTCCAAAAAGTAAATTTAAAAGGGAGAATGATAAAAAAAAAAAATTCTTCCTTTTGTTAAGTATGAGTGTAAGTTTTTACATTTTCAGCTCTGAGCTGTTGTTGTATCATACACTTCAGGTCGCTGTGGGGTAAGCTCTATTAATTTGTTGCACCTTTGTCTGAACTGCACTAGGATGTATCCTTTCTCTAGATTTTAATCCAATGATCCATGTTAGTCCACAAAGTCATCACATTTGAGCAACAGGGATGGAGCTAGAGTATCAGTTAGGGGTTCGGATGAATCCAGTAGCTTTTGCTTAGATATAGTACTTGTATAAGGAAATTTATTGAATATATATAAATATTTTGTTGCGAACCCAATTACTAGGACGGGCTATGGGTTCAATTGCAAGTTCAAAGCCCATAAAACTTTAAATTTTAGCTCTGCCTCTGTAATGAGCACCCTGAGAAATTTAGAAGTGGTCGGATTGCTTCTGTTTGCTAACGGGAGATAATAGTAGTTGCGTTCTTGGATAACTTCTCAGTTGTTGAACTGAATAACTGCTTGTGCTTGTTAAAACAGAATTTGGATACAAAGAAACTATGAATTTAGGTATATTTCTGTTACACTAGATATGGGATTTTAGAGGAGAGAGAATTGTCTACTTGCAACCAGTGGCTGTTTTCAGAAGTTCCATCTATAACCTCTCTTGCATTATGTCTTTGATTACATGATTGGTTGTGTTCTTTGTATATGGTGATACCACTCTCACTATGTCCTCGATTGTTGTTCTAACAGCAGATAATCAGCAACCAATTTTGGGAAAAGATGGCGCCTCAAACGGGCAGCATCCACTGGCGAAGCTGAACCGTCTGCATTTTTGGCTTCTACTGGCCCTCAACATTATTTTCTTGCTAGCTGGTCAAGCTGCTGCTGTTATTTTGGGAAGATTTTACTATGACAAGGGTGGTAATAGTAAATGGATGGCCACTCTCGTTCAAACAGCTGCTTTTCCTGTTCTTTTCATTCCTTACCTTTTCATTACTTCTCCTCAAAATGATTCAGAAGGCTCCACTCGAGCTTCTTTCATCACAGTTAGCGTAGTCTATTTCGTAATTGGTGCAATGGTTGCAGGAGATAACATGCTATATTCCATCGGGCTATTGTATCTCTCTGCTTCTACGTATTCCCTTATTTGTGCAACGCAATTGATTTTCAGTGCAGTCCTGTCTTTCTTCCTAAACGGTCAAAAGTTCACAGCATTAATTATGAATTCTGTGGTCGTGCTTTCTTTATCTACTGCTCTTCTTGCTGTTAATGATGATACTGATAAGCCTTCAGGCGTAACTAAGTGGAAATATGTCATTGGATTTCTTGCTACTCTTGGCGCTTCAGCTATGTATGCTCTCTTGCTTTCCCTCATGCAGCTTTCATTCCAAAAGGTTCTAAAGAAAGAAACATTTTCTGTGGTTCTGGAGATGCAAATTTACACGGCACTTGTAGCCACCGGTGTCTCTATTGTGGGTCTCTTTGCTAGTGGAGAATGGAAGACTTTGCAGGGAGAAATGGGTAGTTTTACTGCTGGAAAACTTTCATATGTGATGACTCTGGTTTGGACTGCTATAGCTTGGCAGATTTGCTCAGTCGGGGTTGTAGGTTTGGTTTTCGTGGTGTCTTCATTGTTCTCTAATGTTATTAGTACGCTTTCCTTGGCGATCACCCCTATTGCTGCTGTCGTAGTCCTCCATGATAAGATGAACGGTGTGAAGATAATCGCCATGCTGATGGCAATTTGGGGTTTCGGCACTTACTTATACCAGAATTACGTTGATGATCTTAAGGCAAGGAAAGCACCAAGCGCTGTTGATGATGCTCCAACCGAGTCAAGATCTTGCTGAAGTCTTAAGCCCAGGCAAGTGCATAGGCTATAGTTTTAACTTTTAAGAATAGTTAAGAGTTTTTGGAAATCAAAGCTAAACAAATTTAGTTACTTGTTTGTAGTAAGAAATTTTGCTTTATTAGAATTATCATTTAGAAATGCCTGTTTAATAGAATGGCAATTTAGCAGCAAACGTCTGATTTTCATGTCATTAATAAGAATGAATAGTTTAGTGGAAGAAGAGGTTTATTAACATTATTTTGATGTAAGGTCTAGGATTCAAAAATCTCTGTAGAAATATTGTAGTATATGATATTCGTGATAGAACATAACAGAAGTACAAAAAAGAGGGGAATTTTCAGTAGTGGCGGCAAGGTTTTTGTATCCATGCAAACTATATATATATATATATATATATATATATATATATATATATGTAAATTTTGACTCTTTAGTCAATCCAGAGTAATAATTGAAAACAATTTCAATACATGCACGATTATACCATCCATGTTCTTTTTGTAAAAAACGGAATGAAAAATGACAATTATGTCGACCCATGGAAAATATGCACCAAGAAGAAAAAAAATGTATCAAAGTTGAAATTCTTTTTGTTATCTAATCTAAAATGGATTTTCCATCTTTATTGTACAAAATGCAGCACAAAGTAAAGCAATTAATTTTGATTGATTCTCTTGAAAAGGCATCTTAGATTGCCGTGGTGTTATTGATCACTCGTCGTTTACATGCGAGATTTTTTCCCTCTGAGATATTCCTTTTATTACTTCATTGGTGCATTTTATTAACGATGCTACTATCGTCCATTTATGATATAACTTCCTTTCTACTTTACTACTATCATTATTCGGTTCTGTTTTGGATGGTAACTATTAGAAATTCGGTAAATATCGATAAAAAAATTTGTCCAAATTTGATCGGTTATGGCCAATTACCGATCAAAATGCGGCCAAATACATTTGGACGGTATTTTGATGGTCGTTTTAATATACCGGCCAAAGTTAGGCGGAAATTATCTAACAATGTTGATCGGTCAATTAACTTAAAAAAAATATTGCATAAAGA
Organism: Nicotiana benthamiana; assembly: GCA_034376525.1. NCBI lineage: Eukaryota > Viridiplantae > Streptophyta > Magnoliopsida > Solanales > Solanaceae > Nicotiana > Nicotiana benthamiana. The sequence continues at coordinate 62,386,319 of CM067323.1, forward strand.
AAACCGACCAAAATTAGCCCGTATTTTAATTATTTAATCAAAAGATTAATCATCGGGGAATTGAATCGAGGCGTGTGTTGTGGCAAAATACTATTCTACCACTAGACCATTGGTGCATTTTGTTTTAAGATTGTCTTATTTTTTATTTATACCCTTTAATTGTATTTTCGCACGAAAATAACCGACCAAAGTTGGTCGATTTATTAAAAAATAAAATTACAGACCAAAGTTGATCGATTTTTTTAATATTAATTTTTATTTGTTTTAATTGTTCGATTTCTTGAAAAATAATTTTTGCCGAATTTTTAGTAGTGGTAGTCAAACCTGATTGAGGTAACATCAGGAGCTCGTTTACATGAAACTGGGGAGAAATTAAGAAATAGCCAGATTTACAATTGGTCATTCACAAATAGTCTAGTTTCAAAAGTAATCGAAATCTAGCCACTTTTTATACAAAGATAAATCTGAGCAAAAACACTGTTCAAAACTCGAAAAATACGCCAGTATATTATGCTGGAGTTCCAGCATAAGTATACTTGAACTCCAACATATTATATTGGAGTTCCAGGATAAGTATGTTGGAACTCCAGCATAATATACTGGAGTTTGGAGCACCGGCGCTCTAGTCTCCAGTATATTATACTGGAGCCAGCAAAGTATACCGGTCCAGCATAATATGATGGAGTTCATACACATATGCACCGAACTCCAATATACTATGCTGGACCGGTCTCTGTTGCAGCAAAATAGTGACTATTTTTGAATGACTAGTCCGAAAACTAGTTATACTGTGGTATTTTTACGATCAACCAGAGGCATATCCAATTTTTTAAGAGAATGTATGTGCCGTTATTTTTTTAATAGACATTGGTCTAATTACAGGGACAACAAGTATAATTTTATGATGACAATAGGTTCGTGAGCAAATAATAATTAATACTCCTACATTTACAAAAAAAAGCATCATTCATTCTACAATTGTACTCGATGAGTTTTTATACTTACACGTATGCTATTTTCTTTCTTTCTAAGCGCTCTTTTTTTTAATACTTTTTTCAAACGATCAATAATAGCAGCATTGACAAGAATAGCATAATAGCATCAGCAGCATGCCATCAATGGTTTTAGTATTTTTAAAACAAAAAAATTCAAGCAAATATGAATAGGGTAACATTAACAAGAAAAGGTCACCCTTAATTAAAGCTGCTAAATCTATGAAATTAAATAGCTTTCCTCTATTTTCATATAAAAACTGAATGCTTTGACCAAAATTAGTCAAGTTACTAAAAATTTGTTCTACATTTCTCAATTTTTAATATTCTTATGTATGTAAAAAATAAATGGAAGAATATTTGACATTACCCTGAGAAGCTAGAAGAAGTGAAGAGCAATACTAAGTTTGAAGAATTGAAGACGATATTTAAAGCTTCTCAATGCCGATTATAACACTTTCTCCGTTCTTGACTGTCAAAATAAATTTTATACATTCAAACAATGAATAATATTTCAATCTAACTTCACAAATCAGAAGAAAAAAGATAAAGAAACAAAGAAGGAGTGAGATTTTGATAAAGAAACTCGAAAAATATGTGATCTTTATTTGCAAAAACAAGGTGATATTTTGCTGATTTGCAGAAGACTTATATACATAAAGAGATTTGAGAGGGAAATAGTGTAGTTTTTTTTTTAGGGATTTGATCAGTTATATCCAAATTTTTGAAAAATTTTATTTTATGTCTCATACAACTGACATTAGTTGCGTGAGACTTTTATTTTGTCTCACAACTATGTGGATCCCAGAATTTTGTGGACCAAGATGTGTAAGATATGAGTCCACAAATATGTTAAATAAAAAGAGGTCTCACACAACTAGTGTAAATTGTGTGAGACACAAAATAAAATCACTCCAAATTTCAAAACGCGGGATTTGTTTTTGCTTTTTAGCAAAAGGGACTTTTAAATATTTTTATAATTTTTTTTTAATTACATAGAGCCGATAGAGAGAGGGAGATTATACCCAAAATTTTCCCTAAAAAATGTGGGATATGTTTTTACTTTTCAGTCAAAAAGGGATTTTTACATATTTTAAAAAATAATAATTAAAAGACCATATAAAAACGAGGATTCAAACCCTTGACTTAGGGAACCACAGGGGCACCAACATAGCAGTGAACTAAGGTAATCAATTGAGCATGGGTACCCACAGACATATTTATGTAGATAACTTTAAAATTGATATTTCTTTATATATTTATCCAGGAAGAGGAGCATGGGTGCATGTACTCCATCCCTCCACGTAAATCCGCCTCAGCGAACAACAATACAAGTTTGACTCCCTAAATAAATTGTGCATTACGCATGCATCATTCAGTTCGCACGTTTATTATCTCTAAATAATTTCAATATAACTTATATGGTAATTTATTTTATGTGGAATGAATATGTATATATTATCAATAACTGGATAAGAGTACTCAAAATGAGAAAACATCCATAAACTAAACTCTTCGTAGTAAACACAAATACATTTCTTTAGTAAAAACAAGAATTATCTTAGCGAACTACAAGGTAGTGAATAGAGGTTTCTCTCTCTAAAGAGCTCTCGGTGCATGTTAGCAGGACGCTAACCTACGCTTCCAGCAATGGCGAGGGGAAGGAAGAAGATTCCGGTGAAACAGGTGACACCGGAGATGGCGAATGTGACACCGGAGATGGCGAAGGAGGAAACACCAACTGTGAATAAACATCCTCAGTGGCTAACTGGAATGGGATCGGCACCGCCAGTTTTCCAGAACCCTAGCGAAAATGGAAGGTCCAGGACGGAGATAACGCCGGAAATTGGTGTCCAGCAGAGGGTACCCGTAACGTTTGGCAGTTTTCTACCGTTGAAGTTCCAACCTATCAGAGAGGAAATTGTTGAAGGCGATGGGGATTTGCAGGAACAGGAATGAGTCGATTCAGTTCATCGTCGGCTCCTTTTCTCTGCACAAGCAAAGCAAACTCAGATTGCTCCGACTGCTGGAGTTCCTGTGACTGAAAACGGAATTACAGATACCATGCAACATAATAGAAGCCCTCAAAAAGGGAAATCACTAAGCTATGTACCATCTGCAATGCGAGATGGTACGTTTGTGGTACATATTGATGATGATGATGATACTAAGGAACATGAGACCTACTGGGAGAATGCTTTGATAGGGTTTGTACTAGGTGAAGACCCGTATGAGCGAGCTATGGAGAATTTCATTACAAATGTCTGGGATTTTGTTCCGAAACCTCAAATTCTGCATCATGATGAAGGGTATTATATTTTCAGATTTGATACTGATGAAGAAAGAGATCGTGTTCTCCAGGCTGGCCCTTACACCTTCCATAATAAACCATTGGTGCTACAACAATGGAGTATGGATTTCAAGTACGAACCAGGAAATGTGAGTGTAGTTCCTCTATGGGTCACCTTCCCTGGACTACCTTTAGGATATTGGTCCACTGAAGCTCTTGGGAAGCTGGCAAGTGTAGTGGAGAAACCTATGTACACTGATAAAATCACGGCTGAACATGAGAAGATTTCATTTGCTAGAGTGTTGGTGGAAACAGATATCTCCCAATCTCTGCCTGAGACACTGGAATTACATACTAAGAGGGGGGGGGGGTTCTTGTACAACAGATTGATTACGGATGGAGGCCAAAATTTTGTAGTGATTGTGTTAGGTTTGGTCATTGTACTGAGGACTGCTGGTATAAGAAGAGGCAGGGAAATGAGGAGGTAGCAAAGATCCTACACAGGGCTGCTAGGGTAAAACAGAAAGCACAGACTGATATCTGGCAATGGGTACCAAAAACAAGGTAGGACAATGCGAAGGCAACAACTGACAGATCAGAGGAGGATGGAAAATAGAATGAACATGCTAACAACAGGGCAAACAACAGAGGCTCATTAAAAGGCAAGACTGTACAACAATGTGATGGTGCTTCAATGAATACAACCAACAGTTTCTCTTTACTGCAGATAGGTGATGATCCAGGGGACGCTGGCCCTTCCAGCTTCACCCAGTCATGATTGTATGCACATGGAACATTAGGGGCCTAAATAGGCCCACAAACAGAAGGAGTTGAGGCTCTTTCTGAATAAACATAAAGTAGATTGTATGGGTTGTGTAGAAACTAAAGTAAAGGAAGCTAGGGTAAATCAGGTTGTCACAAAGCTTGGCAATGATTGGAGACATACTGGTAATTACAGTGAGCATGCCAATGGGAGAATCTGGATACTATGGAAGTCAAATATGGAGTTGTAGGTTTTGAAGGTTGATGAGCAATTTATTCACTATGAGGTTAAAGAAAGGGGTGCTACTTTCAGAACAATGCTAACAGTGGTATATGCTAATAATGAATTGAGTAAGAGGCAGTAATTGTGGGCAAAACTGGTGGCATTAGGGGCTACTATTCAGGGCAGCTGACTTATAAGTGGAGACTTCAATAATGTACTTCACACGGATGATAGAATAGGTGCCCCAGTTGTTCAACAGGAGATACAGGGATTCCAGGACACTCTCAATGCTCTTCAACTCTCTCAGTTGAAGACTACGGGTTGTTTCTATACGTGGTGTAATAAGCAGAAGTCTGAGACTAGAGTTTATAGCAGAATTGATTGGGCCTTTGGAAATGTACATTGGATGCAGGAGTACAGTCACATTGAAGCAGATGTATTGAACCCGGGAGTTTCTGATCACTCCCATATCCTATTGCAATGTAACACTGAGCAACAGAGAAGAAACAATCATCCTAAACCTTTCAAACTTTATGCTTCTGTTATGGACCATGCTGATTTTTCTGGCATTGTGGAAAGAGCTTGGAATCAGAATCAACAGGGAGGGCTAATGCACATAATATGGAGTAAACTGAAGACCCTCAAACTGGACTTAAAGGAGCTGAATTCTTATATGGCTAAGTATAGAGTACATCTTAATGAGGCAAGGCAGAAGCTAGAAACCATCCAGTTCCAACTGCAATCAAATTGTCTGGACAAATGGTTGATTGATCAGGAGAAGCTGTTACTTATGGAGGTGGCGAAGTGGAGCAATATAGAGGAGCATATCCTACATCAGAAATCCAGAGCTCACTGGATAACCTGTGGAGATGCCAACACAAAATACTTTCAAGCTCAACTAAATATGAGGACCAGTTTTAACACAATCAATTCTATATATACTGAAGAGGGGATTAAACTAACAGAGCCCAGGATGGTGGAAGCAGAGTATGTTGAGTGTTTCAAGTCACTACTAGGGGGGAACAATAGCATCATCCAATGTCCAAACACTGAAACCATACATCAGGGGCCCTGTCTCACTTTACAACAGAAGGATGCTCTTGTCAAACCAGTAACAAGGGAGGAAATAATGCAGGCAATAAAGCACATGCCACATGACAAGGCACCTGGGGTGGATGGATTCCCAGTGGAGTTTTTCATCAGGCAGTGGCATATTGTAGGGGATGACATTTTTGAAGCTGTGACAGATTTCTTTACAACTGGAAAACTACATGCTGGAGCTAGTAGCACTGCACTGACTCTCATTCCAAAGGTACAGAATCCAACCAAAGTCAAAGATTACAGGCCAATTGCATGCTGCACAACTATATACAAGATCCTCACAAAAATTATTACATCTAGATTGAAAAGGGTTATTGATTCTCTAGTGGGCAGGTCACAGTCAGCTTTCATCGAGGGTCGTAGCATTATTGATAACATATTGTTCACTCAAGAATTGTTCAAGGGCTATTCTAGGAAGGGCCTCTCTCTTAGGTGTGTGCTAAAGGTGGACCTAAAGAAGGCATACGACTCAGTTGAATGGGTTTTTCTTAGTAGATTGTTGCAGGGGCTGGGGTTTCCTTCTAAATTTATTGGTTTGATAATGGAATGTATTTCAACTGTGTCTTATTCTCTCAACTTCAATGGAGGTCTCACTGCTTCATTTAAAGGGAAAAGAGGTTTGCGACAAGGTGATCCGATGTCACCATGCCTCTTTGTTCTGGCAATGGAGTATCTACATAGACAGCTTATGCAAGAAATGCTGAGAAAAGACTTCAAGTTCCATCCTAAATGCAAGAAGTTGGGCGTAGCACATGTTTGCTTTGAGGACGACCTCCTCTTATTCTGCAAGGCTGATATTCAATCAGTTAGCCTGCTGAAACAGATTCTGCAGGAGTTCTCTAAGGTTTCTGGTCTTCACGCAAATGTGGACAAGAGTGCAGTGTATTTAGCTGGGGTGAATAACTGGCAGAAACAACAGATACTTCAGATATTGGGATTTCCAGTAGGTAATCTCCCTTTCAAGTTTTGGGGATGCCTCTGGACTCTAAGAAGTTGTCTGTTGCACAATGCTGGCCGTTGGTGGAGAAAGTTACACAGAAAGTTACCTGCTGATCATCAAGGCTCCTATCTTATGCTGGTCGGCTTCAATTGATAAAATCTGTCTTATTTGATATTCAAGCCTACTGGTCCCAGATCTTCTTATTGCCCAAAAATATTTTGAAGATGACAGAGGCTATATGTAGATCCTATCTGTGGACTGGTGTTGCCACAGTATCAAGAAAAGCCCTGATTGCATGGGACACTATGTGCTTACCTTATAGTGCAGAGGGTCTGAACGTCTTAGACCTTGCTAAATGGAGCAAAGCTTCTGTGGTCAAACATTTGGGGGCTTTAATAGAGAAGAAGGATAGTTTATGGATAAAGTGGGTTTATACTTTCTATATCAAGAACCAATGTTTTGATGACATGATGGTACCAAAGATTGCTGCCCGGGCAATCAGGAAAATCTTTGAATCGAGAAATCTGATTAATGGTATAGCAACACTAACTGGAAATCTAGATAACAGGTTGCGGCAGGTGCAACAGGGTGAGGTTTTCAACATTAACAAGCTCTACAGAGAACTTCTTCCTCAATGCAGCAAAGTTCAATGGAAATCAATCATATTACAACCTCAACTTCATCCCAGGTATAAGTTTATACTATGGCTGGCTTTACATAAACAACTTGCAACTGTGGATCGACTCCAAATGCTAAATATTGTGGTTCAGCAAGAGTGCATTTTCTGTGGTGTATATCAAGAGACTTTTGAGCACTTGTACTTTGAATGTTTGAAAACCAAAGAGCTCTGGTATCATCTCCTCAGCTGGTTGTGCCATAAGTGTATCATTGCTGACTGGCAGGAGGAGTGTGCGTGGATTAGTCAGCTGGCGAAGAGGAGAAATAGTTTAGCAGTAATTACAGCATGCCTATTTGGGATTCTGGTGCCGACGATATGGAAAGAGAGGAATAAGTTGAGATTCCAGGGTGGCAGTCTGATGACGGATGCCGTATGCAAGGAAATCGTGGTCCATCTTCATTGCAGAGGGACTTCAAGGCATAAATGGAGGGCGGTTGTACATAGCTTAGATCATTTTTCCTAGTTAAATGAGATAGCCTTCAATCACCATACTGTATCACACGTATTATCATAATGCGTTCTGTTTTCTATTCCTAAATAGATAATAGGATAGTGTTTGTGTATAGCATACGAGAATAGATGGTCAGCATCTATGCTTTGTAAGTATTTTTTTTTTTTTGAAGAAATGAAATGAAAACTATTTATAAAAAAAAAGAATTATCTTAGCATTATAACAGTTCTTAAAAAAGTTTAATTTAAAAGTTTTAACCTATAATTTCTACGTATTTATAATACTAATTCTTATACATCGTGGTTCACCAACAACATATGGCTAATACAAATTAACAACCACTACGCAAAACTTATTAGGTTCATACAAAACTTATCTTGATATCATTGCCTTCAAATTGACATATTAAGGCCCTGTTTGTCCATAAGTTTTGTCAAAATAAATTTGTGATTTATTTTCAAAATTCATGTTTGGCCATAAATTTTGCTCATATTTTGGCCAAATCCCAAATTTCAAATTCCAAAATCAGCTATTGAACTGATTTTGGGTCAAAATCCCAAAACTTTGGAATTATATACATGTTTTTCCAAAATAAATTTGGAAAATATGTTTTGAAGACGTATGTCCAAACACATTTTCATCTTCAAACCAAACTTCATCCAAATTAAATTTTTCAAAATAAATTTAGAAATCTATGACCAAACGCTAGCTAATTAAGCACTAAACCAAGACTTCACTAACATAGCAAATGAATTGACTGAGACAATTTTTACAACTGAATTTGTCGGATTAAATATCAAAGTTCGAATCACCACGAGCCTTTGAGTATGTTAAACTTTTTCTTGAGAACTTGATACTAGCAGTGAAGCTTTAAATAATGTTTGTGTACAATCTTATGCTGTTTAATATTTCTTATAGATGGAATAAAACAAATTAAGAGGAAGGAGAAAACTAGCAGCATATATATAGCCACTATAAAGGCATTTTAATTTGTGCATTCTGAATCACGTCAAGTCGAAGAGGGGGTTTTGGGCCTTTCTTTGTGCTTCCTTCGTCCTTAATAATTGGGAGAAATTTAAAAATAGCCAGATCTATTACTGGTCGTTGAAAAATAACAAAGTTTTAAAAGTTATTGAAATTTAGTCATTTTAAATTTGAGCGAAAATACTGTTCAAAATCCGAAAAAATACGCCGGCAAATTTTACGGGAGTTCCAGCATAAGTATGCTTGAACTCCCCTAAATTTTACGGGAGTTCCAGGATAACTATTCTGGAACTCCCGCAAATTTTACGGAACTCCAGCATAATATATTGGAGTTCGACTATAATATATCGGTCCAGTATAATATACTGGAAGTTTATACACAGGTGCTCCACTCTCCAGTATATTATGCTGGAACTTTTCGCTCGTTGGAGTTCCAGCATTATATGCTAGAAGTTCATATACAGGTATACAGATCTCCAGTATATTATGCTGGATCGGTTCCTGTTGCAGCAAAATAGTGACTATTTTTTATTGACTTTGCAAACACTTGCTATTTTAAATAAACAGTCCGAAAACTGGCTAGCTCGTGCTATTTTAACGGAAGATAGAGATTTTAGGGCCCAACTTATGATAAATAAAACTAGGATTAAGAAAATATATTGTATCAATCTGATAGATATAATAATTGTTTTATTTGAAGTATTTTTTCCAAATGAAACTATTAATGTATTTCAAGAATTTAAATGTATGCCGTTTGTATTATGAATATTTAGCTGTATTATGATGGTATAATTTAAGTAACAATAAATATTTCAAATATGATTGTCTTACAGCCTTACAGGTATGTATTTTTAATTATTAACTACATAATATCAATGTGAGATCTTATATATTGTATAATGCTAGTATAATTAATAATGTATTTTGATGATTCAAATGTGTTGTTATATATTTGCAAATCATATATATGGTATAATTTAATATAATAATGACACTTCGTGTTATACTAGTATAATAATGAGAAAACTATCTTCTATTGCCCCTCAAAATTTTAATAGTTCATATTTTTTTTCATTTAGACAAAATGGGCCTTCGGCCCAAACATATTACATTTAATAGCACGGAATATCTATTTTGTATATTTTTGTATAGTCATAGTCTATTTTGTATATATTTTGTATAAAAATAGTCTATTTTGTATATTTGTTGTATAGTGACCGTCTATTTTGCTTAGTGACAGTATATATTGAATTTTTTTGTATAGTGACAGTCTATTTAGTATATATTTTGTATAGTGACAATCTATTTTGTATATATTTTGTATAGCGACAGTCTATTTTATATATATTTTGTATAGTGACAATCTATTATATATAAATTGTATTAGAGACAATCTATTTAGTATATTTTTGTACAGTGGCAGTCTATTTTGTATATATTTTATATAGTGACATTATATTTTGTATTTTTTTGTATAGTGACAGTCTATTTTTACATATATTTTGTATAAAAACAGTCTATTGTATGTAAATTGTATAGTGTTAAACTATTTCATAGAATTCCCTTACACTTCCATGTTTGCCCATTAGGAACCCATTAAATCTCATAAACACGAACTTCAGACAAACATGACAGAATTCTCAACTCATGCATCCAAAAAGCAATTTAAATCCTATAAATTAATATAATTACATATAAATTTTAACCATTACTGTTAGTGTAAAGATTGGTGGTTCAACAATGCAAAAATTAATACAAAGTTGTTGATAAGTTCAGATGATACAAGTTAGTAGTAAGCATGAGTTTTTCACTTGCTCTCAAAATTAAGGAGTACAAATGGTCTAACCAAAGAGCAATTTGTTTTTATTAACTTTGGAAAAAACAATTTCTAAAGGTTACAGAGGAAAATTAAATACCCAAATTAAAGACAATTCTCAAAACAAAAAATTACAAAACCACCCTAAGACTTACACAACTTCACCAACGTACTTAAAACAATTAGATAATTTTAAATACAAGTTGAAACTCAATATAAAGTAAACTTCAAAATCTTAAAATAATAACCTCTCAAAGTATTGGATTTAAAATAAGAGATTATGTAAGTTACTGCATAAAAATAGGGGCGATGGCCCTAGAAGCCACTGGAAAGCGGATGGCTAGCGGATTTTAGTTGCCGGATTTTATGGCTACCGGATAATATTACTTTCTAGCGGATGGCTAGAAATGAATTTTGCTCTATAATAATGATATCTTAATGTTTTAGACCTTTAAATGTAATTTTTATGTAAATTAGTTTTAATATTATACATGAAATAATAGTTGTAAAATTATAGTATCATGGGTGATTCAGATGTGATTCGAACTGATGGAATGAATCCCCCGTGATTGTGGGTATATATAATCCATGGAATGACTATTCTGAAGGATTTCATATCCATCCAAAACAGGTAAAATAGAATACTTTTCCATTTTCATGTGTGGCTCAAATATATGGAGTCATTCCAGAAAAGGTCAAGGAATGAAGGAAGAGTTAAGAAAGAACAAGTAACAGGGATTGGAGAACCTGGTAGTGCTTTCATGAAGTAATTAATATTCCAATGCATCTTTACATTGGAAAGAGATTCAAAGAAAGAAAGAAAATAATTTCGTTTTTTTTTAATTTCACAAAGCAAATCAAGTTAGATTTATTTAGCTTTGGAGAGAATGCAAGAGAGAATAGTTGGAAGGCTAAAAATATGGCAAAAATGAGGAGTGAAAAACTATAGTTTTAGTATAATGGTGAGGCAGAAGATTAACAAATTAAAATGGAACAAAACTGATCAAGCAAGTCATTAACGTTTAATTTTTCAAAATATGTTATAACGATCCGGTAGGTAGTTTCATGATTTATAGCCCAGTATTCGCCATTTCTGCTTCATATGTGTTGTTCAGCTGTATTGTGTGGTATCGAATAAACCTTGTTTGGGTTTGGAGTGGTTTTGGAGAGAAATGACACACTTAGTTTCCTATTTTGAAGTTAACTTGGAAAAGTTAACCGAATGTTGACTTATGAGTAGATGATATTGAATATGAATTCTGACAGTTCGGTTAGCTCTATTAGGTGATTTAGGCCTTATGAGCGTGTTCAAAATATAATTTGGAGGTCCGTGATAGATTTAGGCTTGAATTGGCGAAATTAAAAATTTGTCATTTTTTGATCGGTAGTGGAAATTTTAATATCGGGGTCCGAATAGAGTTCTGAAAATTAGAGCAGGTCCGTAAATTCATTTGTGGCGTGTGTGCAAAATTTCAAGTTATTCAGATGAGGTTTGATAGGTTCATCGTTTGCAGAATTCGTAAATTTAGAAGTTCTTATGCTTGAATCCGAGGGTGATTGGTGTTTTGATGTTGTTTGGAGTGTTTCGAACGTTTGAATAAGTTTTAATGGTGGTATGTGACTTGTTGGTATTTTTGATTGAGGTCCTGAGGGCCTCGGGATGAAGTCGGATGGTTAGCGGAAAAGTTGAAAATTGGTTTGAGCAGCTACTGCTTCTGTTATTTGCGCGCTTGTGGATTGGAGACAGTAGGTGCGAGGTCCGTAGAAGCGGAAATGTACTGCAGAAGCGGAGGAGGATCATAAGAGCAGAAGTTAGATTGCATCTGCAAGCCCGTCGATGCGAGGCTTGGGGCGCAGGTGCAGAGGCTAGAGATTTAAGTGAAATGCGCAGATGCGACGTTTGGACCGTAGGTGCGGTTCCGTGGCCGTAGATGCAGAAGTGCTCGGCAGAATATATAAAAAGGCCCCTTCATGAATTTTTGCCCATTCGTCACCATTGTTGGCCGGATTTTGAGCTTTGGGCAGTGATTTTCAAGAGAAAATCGAGGGGTTTAAGTGAGGTAAGCTACTTGAGCTTTATTATTCGTGTTTGTGATGATTTTTCCTACTGTTTAATCATAGAAATAGTAGGAATTAGGGGTGAAGTTAAAGGGGCTAGGGCTTGAGTTTTAGATAGTTTTGATTGAAGATATGAGGGGTCAAATGGATTTGAATTTTGATAAATCTTTTATGTATGGACTCGTGAGTGGAAGGAGTTTCTAGTTTTGTGATTTTTGTCGGATTTCGAGACATGGGATCAGGGGCGGATTTGGGTGAATTTTGGGATTTTGGGTTGAATTGGTAGTTTTTCGTTTGGAATTGATTCTTTGGCCTATATTGATTGTGTTGTATTGCTTTTGATTAAATTCGGGACGTTTGGATGCCGATTCCAGAGGCAAAGGTGTAACGGATTAGGATTTGGTTTGGTTTGAGGTAAGTAACACTTTCAAACTTAGTTTTGAGGGTTCAAAACCCCAAATTATGTGCTATGTGATTAATATTGAGGTGACGCAAATGCCGAGTGATGAGCGTGTGGGCCTGTACCGTGAGAATTGTGGCCTGGATCATTCCATGTTACCACTTAGTGACGTTGATATCTGGGTTGTGATTATGTAATTAAGTAACTGAGACATAAATAATGCCAATTATCACGTTAGGGCTTCACGCTAATACTTTTGAGACCGAGTGGTATTTTTTTGCTTTCATCTCATTTGTTTCATTGATATTCTATAGTCCGTCTTATTCATGCATAACATATCATGTCTCAATCTCGATTGTTGTTATTTGGCACATCATATTATTGTTTCGGGCTTGTTTAATGGCATTGTGAGCCTGTGTGTGAGGCTGGAGAGTGATGACCGAGTGAGGCCGAGAGCTTGATTGTGAGTGACAGTTATGGGATCGGGGTGCATGCCGCATCGGATATATTGATGATTATGATAGCTCTTAGGCTATAAGATCCTTACCGGAGTCTGTAATACACCCCTAGTGAGCGCATATGATGTCTGAGGGATAGATTTCCCTGTACATGGATTTGTTCGAAGTATCGATTACTGGAGATGGATTTCTCCTCAGGGTTGGATTACCCTTGTTCCTCGGTACCACTTGACTTGCAGTCAGTATTGTATATATTCCGGGATAGATGTTCCTGGGCCGGATGGCCATATGCGGTACCGAGGGTTTGATCACTTGAGAGTGGGAGAACCCGGTGAATTTTCATATATTTCTAGCATTGACATGTAGAGATTTGCTGAGCTTTATACTTCACATTATTCGTCTTGGTATTTTATTTACTGTTGAGTTGAATAATTGAATTTCCAGCATGCCTACTTTATTGTACAGTTTAACTGTGTTATTATTGTTGAGGTTTAGTTCGTCATTACCTATCAGTCCATAGTTTAAACTTGTTACTTACTTAGTTGGTGTACTCACGTTACTCCCTGCCCATTGTTTGAAGATCCAGGTATCTCAGGTCACGGTAACGGCTATTGACTATTACAGTCGCGTATTGTCACTGGAAATAGCGAGGTAGCTGCCTGGCGATCGCGGTCCCGCCTTTCTCCTTCTTTATCTTCCTTCTATTATACTTTGGCTACTCTCAGACTATGTTGGTCTTGTTATGTTTCGAAATAATTGTAGTATATCTCATGAGTTACTGACTCCCGAGGTCGGGCTTCTATTTTCAGCATTTTTGTTTTTAACTTTATATCTTTTATGGAAATTTCAGTTGAAAAAGGTTGTTAATTAAGTTTTAATGAAATGTTGAACTATTTTGGGGATGTGTCGGCTGGCCTAGTTCTATGACAGGTTCCATCATGACTTGGTTGGTTTTGGGGTCATGACAAGTTGGTATTAGAGCCTAGGTTATAGGTCTCACGAGTCATGAGCAAGTTTAGTAGAGTCTTGCGGTTATCTTCGAGAGGCTGTAGAACCTTTAGGAAAACTTTACAATCTTGAATTCTTGTCGTGCCAATTTGTTGATTATGGTACTAAAATTTTGTTATTGTATTCTCTCATAGATGGCGAGGACACGTGCTAACGGCCAGGACAAGCATATATCAGTACCACCAATTGAGGCCACTAGAGACCGAGGTCGCGGTCGAGGCCGTGGTAGTGGTAAGGGTGTAGCCTGCACAACAGTTAGGGCAACGCATGCAGATCCACCAGCCGCCCCAGTTCATGATGAGGTCCTAGTGGTGGATGCTCTAGCGGGACCAGCTCAGGCACTGACTGTACCTATTGTTATCACAGGTTTATAGGAGAACTTAGCTCAGATTTTGACTGTGTGCACCAGTCTTGCTTAGGCAGTCACCGTTTCTGCTACAACAACTACTTCTCAGGTCAGGGGAGGCACTCAGACTCCCACCGCTCATACACCTGAGCAGTTTGTTCATGGGCTGCAGACATCGGGGCACCACCAGCCCAGTTGGTTGCACCTGCTCTAGTTATGCCTGATGACGAGTAGCGTCGATTTGAGAAGTTTGGTAGGCTTCAGCCTCCGACTTTTAGTGGTACAGAGGGCGAGGATGCCCATGGTTTCTAGGACAAGCGTTAGAGGATTCTACGTACATCGAGTATTATGGAGAACAGTGGGGTCTCATTTACTACCTTTCAGTTTTCTGGAGCTGCCTTTACTTGGTTGGAGGCTTATGAGAGGCATAGGCCTATTAGTGTTGCGCCCCTTACCTGGAAGCAATTCTACGTTCTCTTTCTGGAGAAGTATGTGCGGTAGTCTCGCAAAAAGGAGCTACGCAGACAGTTCGAGCAGTTGCGTTAGGATGATAGGGCTGTGACACAGTATGAGATGAGGTTTTTGGATTTAGATCGTCTTGTTTTTTGTTGCTTCCTATAGACATGGGGAGGATCAGGTGGTTTGTGGGTGGCCTCGCTTATCAGCTACGTATTCTTATGACTAGGGAGATAGTGTCTGCCGCTTCTTTTGAGGAGGTGGTTGAGATTGCTAGAGAGATAGAGTCAGTTCACAGCCAGGAGAGAGTTGAGAGGGAGGCCAGAGGCCTCGGGGATCTGGTAGTTTTGGTGGTGTTCCTTCTAGAGGTCATTTCCAGCACGACAATGGCCTTCCATTGAGACATGCTCACTTAGCTCGTCCAGGTCTCCGTGGTGGATCATATGGACATGGTTCTCACAATTCACATCAGGGTCACTCATCTCTCAGTGCCCGTCCAACTTTGAGTTTGACTCATGCACCATCAGTTTAGGGTTCATCTATGACTGGTCCTTATAGTGGGTATCCGGTGCTCAGTGCTCCCTTCAGTCCCTATTGCTAGTGGCTGGTAGAGGTTGCTTCGAGTGTAGAGATTTGGGTCATATCAAGAGGTTTTGTCCCCATCTTACGCGAGGTTCATCCCAACAAAGGAGTCAGCCTTTCGTCTTCATCACCAGTTACTTTCCCACCCTCCCAACCAGCTTGGGGTGGAGGTCAGTCATTTAGGGGTTGCCCTAGAGGGGGAGGCCGATTAGGTAGCGGCCCGCCCCAGTTTTATGCACTCCAAGACAAACCAGATGCTATTGCTTCAGATGGTGTGATTACAGGTATTGTCTTAGTCTGCCATAGAGATGACTCTCTGTTATTTGACCCTGGCTCCACTTTTTCATATGTATCATCATATTTTGGTCATTATTTAGGTACGCCTCGCGGGTCTCTTATTTTATTTGTTCGTGTATCTTCTCCGGTGGGCGATACCGATCGTGTGTGGTGACTATTGGAGGTTTGGATACTCGAGTGGACCTCTAGGTTCTTAGTATGGTTGATTTTGATGCGATATTGGGAATGGATTGGTTATTTTCTTGTCGTGCTATTTTGGACTGTCATGCTAAGACAATGACGTTGTCTATGCCGGGGGTGGCATGGATTGAGTGGCGAGGTTTGACGGATTATGTTCCCAGTAAGGTGATCTCATACTTGAAGGCTCAGCAGATGGTTGGGAAGGGGTGTCTTTCTTATTTGGCCTTTGTGTGGGATGTCAGTACAAAGACCCCTAGTATTGATTCGGTTCCGGTGGTGAGAGATTTTCCAGATGTTTTTCCTGTAGACCTGCAAGGCATTCCACCGGATAGAAAATCGACTTTGGTATTGATTTTGTGTCGGGCGCTCAGTCTATTTCTATTTCACCATATCGTATGGCACCGACACAGTTAATGAAGTTGAAAGAGCAGCTTCAGGAACCCCTTGATAATGGGTTTATTCGCCCTAGCGTGTCACCGTGGGGTACAACTGTCCAATTTATGAAGAAGAAGGATGACACTATGTTGATGTGCATTGATTACAGGCAGTTGAACAAAGTCACAATCAAGAACAAATATCCTTTGCCTCGTATTGATGATTTATTTGACCAGCTTTAGTGAGCGAGAGTGTTCTCCAAGATTGATCTCCGATCAA
Organism: Nicotiana benthamiana; assembly: GCA_034376525.1. Lineage (NCBI taxonomy): Eukaryota > Viridiplantae > Streptophyta > Magnoliopsida > Solanales > Solanaceae > Nicotiana > Nicotiana benthamiana. The sequence continues at coordinate 62,402,996 of CM067323.1, forward strand.
GATATCACTAGTTGAAGATCAAGGACTTAGACATTCTTAAAACAACTTTCAGGACCCGATATAGTCATTATGAGTTCCTTGTGATGTCTTTGGACAGACCAATGCCCTAGCAGCGTTCACGTATTTGATGAACAATGTGTTTCGGCCTTATCTCAACTAGTTTGTGATTGTATTCATTGATAATATTTTGGTTTACTCGTGTAGTTAGAAGGATCATGCTGAGCATTTCAGAGTTGTATTGCAATGATTAAGGGAGGAGAAGCTATATGCAAAGTTCTCCAAGTGCGAGTTCAATGGCATTCTTGGGACACGTGGTGTCCAATGAAGGTATTTAAGTTGTTCTGAAGAAGATAGAGATGGTCCAGAGTTGGCCCAGACCATCCTCATCCATAGAGATTCGTAAGTTTCTTGGTTTAGCAGGTTATCACCTTCGGTTCGTTCATGTATTTTCATCTATAGCATCACCCTTGACCAAATTGACTCAAATGGGTGCTCCTTTCATGTGGTCGGATGAGTGTGAGGTGAGCTTTCATAAGCTCAAGACTACCTTGACCACATCTCAAGTGTTAGTTTTTCCATCAACTTTAGGTTAGTTTTTCTATCAACTTTAGGTTCTTATATGGTATATTATGATGCTTCTCAGGTTGGCATCGGGTGTGTGTTGATGCAGAAGGGTAGAGTGATTGCTTATGCTTCTCTCAGTTGAAGCCCCATGAGAAGACATTGTTCATGATTTGTAGTTGGCTGCCATTATTCATGCGTTGAAGATTTGGAAGCATGATCTCTCCGGTGTGTCCTGTGAGGTATTTAATGATCATTGTAGCCTCCAACACTTGTTCATGCAGAAGATATCAATGTGAGGCAGCGGATATGGTTAGAGTTTCTAAAGAACTATGGTATTACTATCTTGTATCATCTGGAGAAGGCCAATGTGGTGGCTGATGCCTTGATTAGGAAGGAGATGAGTATGGGCAGTTTGACATTTATTCCTGTTGGGGAGAGAGCTCTTGCTGTTGATGTTCAGGCTTTGGCCAATCGGTTTGTAAGGTTAGATGTTTTAAAGCCCCTTCAGATCTTAGCTTGTGTGATTTCTCGGTCTTCCTTGGTTGATCGTATCAAAGAGCGCATGCATGATGATCCCCATTTACTTGTCCTCAAGGACAAAGTTCAACACGGCGATGCCAGAGATGTGACTATTGGTGATGATGGGGTATTAAGGATACAAGGCCGAATATGTGTGCCTAGTGTAGTTGGGCTTCGGGAGTTATTATTAAGAAGGCCCATAGCTCGCGGTATTCCATCCATTCGGGTACCGCGAAGATGTATATAGGATTTGAGACATAACTATTGGTGGATGAGGACGAAGAAGGATATAGTTGAATTTGTAGCTCGATGTCTCAATTGTCAGCAGGTGAAGTATGAGTATCTGAGACCGGAATGCTTACTTATTCCAAAGTGGAAGTGAGAGCGGATCACCATGGATTTTGTATTTGGACTCCTACGGACTTTGAGAAAGTTCAATGCTATTTGGGTTATTGTGGATTGGCTGACCAAGTCCGCACACTTCATTCTTATGTGTACTACCTATTCTTCAGAGCGATTAGTTGAGATTTACATCCAAGAGATTGTTCGCGTGCATGATGTCCCAGTTTCCATAATTTCAAATAGAGGTACTTAGTTTACATCATAGTTTTGGAGGTCCGTGCAGCAAGAGTTGGGTACTCATGTTGAGTTGAGCACAACTTTTCACCCTCAAACGGACGGGAAGTCGGAGAGCACTATTTAAATATTAAAGGACATGTTTCGTGGTTGTGTCATTGATTTTGGGAGTTCATGGGACCAGTTTCTATCGCTCGCAGAGTTTGCTTACAACATCAGTTATCAATCGGGTATTCAAATGGCTATATATGAGGCTTTATATGGGAGATGTTATAGATCTCCAGTAGGTTATTTTGAGCCGGACGAAGCTAGGATTTTGGGTACAGACTTGGTACAAGATGCTTTGGATAAGTTAAAGGAGATTTAGGGGCAACTTCGTACAACTTAGTCAAGGAAAATCGTTATGCTAATAGGATGGTCCGTGATGTGTCTTACATGGTTGGGGAGAAGGTTCTACTGAAGCTTTCACCCATGAAGGGTGTTACGAGATTTGGGAAGAAGGTCAAGTTGAGTCCTCGATTCATTGGGCCTTTTGAGGTGCTTCGGAGGATTCGGGAGGTGGCTTATGAGCTTGTTTTGCCACCTAGCTTGTCGGGTGTGCATCTGGTATTACATATTTCTATGCTCCAAAAGTATATCGGTGATCCATCTCATGTTTTGGATTTCAGCACGATCCAGTTAGATGTTTATTTGACTTATGACGTTGAGCCAGTGTTTATTTTCGAGTGGCATGTTTGAAAGTTAAGATCAAGGGATATAGCTTCACTAAAAGTGTAGTGGAGAGGTTGGCCCGTGGATGAGGCTAGTTTGGAGACCGAGTAGGAGTTGCGGAGAAGATATCCACACCTGTTTCAGGCTTCAAGAATGTTTCTAGACTCGTTCAAGGACGAATGTTTGTCTAAGAGGCGGAGGATGTAATGACCTGGCCAGTCGTTTCATGAGTTATAGCCTCGTTTTCCCCATTTCTATTTCCTTATGTGTTTTTCAGCTGTATTGTGTGGCATTGGGTTGGTTGGTTCGGGTTCGGAGTAATTTTAGAGAGGAATGAGACACTTAGTCTCATATTTCGAAGTTAAGTTGGAAAAGTCTACCAGATTTGAATTATGAGTAGATGGTCTTGTATGTGAATTTGGACTTAGGAGCGTGTTCGGAATGTAATTTGGAGGCCCGTGGTAGATTTAGGCTTGAACTGGTAGTGGAAATTTTGATATCGGGGTTGGAATCTAATTTTGAAAATTGGAGTAGGCCTATAGTTTCAATTGTAGTGTATGTGAAAAATTTCAGGTCATTCGGACGAGGTTTGATAGGTTTTTTAATCATTTACTGAATTTGGATGTTTAGAAGTTCTTAGGCTTAAATTCAAGGGTGATTTGGTGTTTTTATATTTTTTGGAGTCTTCTGAAGGTTTGAATAAGTTTGAATGGTGTTATGTGACTCATTGGTATTTTTGGTTGAGGTCCCGAGGGCCTCAGGATGGATTGGGATGGTTAGCGGAAGAGTTGAAAATTGGTTTGAGCAGCTGAAGCTGCTGCTTCTGTTATTTCTACACCTACGGATTGGGGACCGCAAGTGCGAGGTTCGCAGAAGAGGAAATGGACCGCAAAAGCGGAGGAGGACTGCAGAAGCGGAGGAGGATTGCATGAGCGGAAGTTGGATCGCATCTGTGAGCCCGCAGGTGCATGGCTTGGGGCGCAGGTGCGAAAGCTGGGGGTTTAAATGAAATGCGTAGATGGGAATTTATGACCACAAGTGCGTGAATATGGCCACAGATGCAGAAGTGCTGGGAAGAATGTATAAAAAGGCCCCTTCGCGAAATTTTGCCCATTCTTCACCATTGTTTGCCTGATTTCTAGCTTTGGGCAGTGATTTTCAAGAGGAAATTGAGGGGTAACAGTGAGGTAAGATACTTAGGCTTTATTGTTTGTTTTGTGATGATTTTCCTACCATTTAATCATGGAATTGGTGGGAATTAGGGGTGAAGTTGAAGGGGCTAGAGCTTGAATTTTGGAGAGTTTTGATTGAGGATTTGAGGGGTCAAATGGAATCGGATTTTGATAAATCTTGTATATATGGACTCATGAGTGGAAGGAGTTTCTAGTTTTGTGATTTTTGTCGAATTCTGAGATGTGGTCCAGGGGGCGGGTTTGGGTGAATTTTGGGAGTTTGGATTGAATTGATAGTTTTTTTGTTTGGAATTGATTCCTTGGCCTATATTGATTGCGTTGTATTGCTTTTGATTAGATTCTGGACGTTTTGTGTCCGATTCTAGAGGAAAAGGTGTAGCGTATTAGGATTTGGCTGGTTTGAGGTAAGTGACGCTTCCAAACGTGGTTCTTAGGGTTCGAAATCGTGAACTATTTGTTATGTGATTAATTTTGAGGTTACTCAGATGCCAAGTGACAGGTGTGTGGGCGTGCACCATGAGAATTGTGGCCTGGATCATTCCATGGCACCACTTAGTGACTCTTTCTTGTTGATATCTGTGTTGTGATAGCGTGATTAAGTGACTGTGCCATAAATCATGCTAATTATCACGTTAGGGCTTCACGCCAATACTGTTGAGACCCGAGTGGTCGTTTCTTACTGTCATCTCATTAGTTTCATTGATATTCTGTAATCAGTCATGTTCATGCATACCATATCATGTCTCAGTCTCGGTTGTTGCTATTTGGCACATCATATCATTGTTTTGGTCTAGTTTCATGGCATTGTGAGCCCCTGTGTGTGAGGCTGGAGAGTGATGGCTGAGTGAGGCCAAGAGCTTAATTATGAGTGATAGTTATGGAATCGGGCTGCACATCCCAGCGGATATGTTGATGATTATGATAGTGTTTGGGTTGTCGGTGCACTAGCGAAGTCTGTAACACACCCCTAGTGAGCGCAAATGATATTTGAGGGATGGATTTCCATGGACATGGATTTGTCCGAAGTATTGATACCTGGAGATGGATTTCTCTTCAGGGTTGGGTTACCCTTGTACTTGTTCCTCGATACCGGTTGACTTGCAATTAGTGTTGTATATATTACAGTATAGATTTTCTTTTTCTAGATGGCCATATATGGTACCGAGTGGTTGAGTACTTGAGAGTGGGAGCATCATGTGCATTTTCATACATTTCTGGCATTGGCATGTAGAGATTTTCTGAGCTTTATCCTTGACATTGTTCAGATTGGTATTTGCTTTACTATTTAGTTGAATAATTTAATTGCCAGCATGCCTACTTTACTGTACAGTTCGTCACTACCTATCAGTCCATAGTTTGGACTTGTTACTTACTTAGTTGGTGTACTCACATTACCTCTATACCTTGTGTGCAGATCCACGTATGTTAGGTCACCATAATGGTTGTTGACTATTCCACTAGCGAATTATCACTAGAGATAGTGAGGTAGCTGCCTGGCGATCGCAGTACCGCCTTTCTCCTTCTTTATCTTCCTTCTAGTATACTTTCGGTACTTTCAGACTATGCTGGTCTTGTTATGTTTCAGAATAATTGTAGTATTGCTCATGACTTAGTGACACCCGAGGTCATACTTCTATTTTCCGCATTTTGGTTTTTGACTTTATATCTTTTATGGAAATTTCAGTTGAAAAAGGTTAACCTAGTTCCATGATAGGCGCCATCACGACCGGGTTGGTTTTGGGGTCGTGACATTTATTCTATTTTGTAAATCTGCTAAATTTGGAATAAATAAAAAATGCTTTACATTAGATAAATATGTTAAATTCCACCATTGTTGAGTGGAAAAAGCTCGCACAAGGAATCAAAGAAGAAGAAGTTGTGGAGGGAAATCAGTTATAACTAATTTTCTGAAACTTGAAAAAATTACATATACCCCTATACACATATATATACTTCTTCTTCTACAAATAATCTATAACTTCTACAACTAACTTCTAACAAACTAATACATATGTACAAAATCCATTAATTACGTGTATATTTCAACACCCCCTTCAAGCTAGGTGTAATGAAAATGTTCAAAACACATAGCTTGGACATCAAATGATAGTGTTGAGAAGTTCCTAGTCCTTTGTTGAGGAAGTCTGCTTCCTGTTCTTCTGTTGGCACGTATGTCGGATGTATTAATCCTTGTTTCTGATTCTCCCTTACGAAATGATAATCTATTCTATATGTTTGGTTCTTTCATGAAACATTGGGTTATTGGCTATTCACATATCTGCTTTTCTGTCTATGTAAAGCTTAATTGGAGTCAAAATCTTTATTCCCAGTTCTCTGAACTTTCCTACTAACCAGATTAGCTTAGACACAGTCAAGGCCATGCTTCAATACTCAGATTCTACTGAACTCCTTGCCAGTGTGGTCTGCTTCTTAGATTTCCAAGATATCACTGATCCACCAAACTTCACTAGGTATCCAGTGACTGGCTTCCTTGAGTTAGGACATCTTCCCTAGTCTGCATCACAAGATGCATTATAAGATGTCCCCGACTACATTCATAAGGACCCCAAGACTAGGCTCATTGTTGACATATCTCATTACTTTGTATGCTGCTTCCAAGTGGGATTGTTTGGGAGCTTGCATAAATTGACTTAGACATTGCACACTATAGGAAATGGTAGGTCTTGTTAAGGTTAAGTATAAATGCTTTTCAATCAACCTTTGATAACTCCTCGCATCTGTCTGTGTTGGATCATAATCCAAGTGACAATATTCATCATACTCAACAATTATAAGTCTTTTATTTTGCTCCATTGGTGTAATGGAAGGCTTGGCACCATACAATCCTTGTTTGCTATAAGTTCTAGATCATTTTTCTCTGATACAGGATAATTCCCTTTTCGTACATGCACACTTCAATACCTAGAAAATATTTCAATTTCCTAAGTCCTTTATCTTAAAAGCCCTATGCAGTGTGACCTTTGCCTCTTGAATCATTATAGTGTCACTGCCTGTGATGAGAAGATTATCAACATATACAAGTATGGTGTCCTACTTTCCATTTTCCTCTTTGATGAACAAGTAATGATCATGTTTAATCTGTATAAAGCCTGCTTGTAAGAGAGCCTCTGTGAGCTTCAAGTTTCATTGTCTTGATGCCTGCTTAAGTCCATAGAGTGATTTAAGAAATCTGTAGCCCTTAGCTTTCCCCCCTTGGCTGCTAAAACCAGGTGGTAGCTGCATGTAGACCTTTTCTTCAAGGTCACCTTGAAGAAATGCGTTGTAATAATCCATTTGAAAAAGTGGCCATTGATGCATAGCAGCCAATGCAATACCATCTCTCACTGTAACCATTTTAATAATTGGAGAAAAAGTTTCTTGATAATCCAAACCTTCTTGTTGGCCATATCCGTTGGCAACAAGTCTTGCTTTGAATCTCTCAACTTCTCTATTGAACCTGTACTTGATTTGTACACGCATATGCACCCAATAGATACTTTACCTTTAGGAATGTCAACTATCTCCCAAGTGTTGCTCAGAACCAAAGTATCCACTTCTCCCTTCACATATTCGACCCTTATTGGGTCTTTTATGGCTTCTGTGTATGATGTAGGTTCTGTTTCCTATGAGGTAGCAACCAAGTAAGATTGATAAGTAACTGACAAAGCACTATAATTCAGATAGTGGATATTGGATATGTGCAAGTGGATGAGGATGCCCCATTGATTGGGCAGACATAATCTTTAACCCAAATAGGTAGTTTGGAACCTCTATCGGATCTCTGAGTTGTGCAACTTGAACTTTCTCAGTAGCCTCAACAAATGGTATATGCACATTATGACCAGCTTCAACAACTGGTACATGCCCATTATGAGCTTGATCAACTCCTATGGGGCTATTCCCTTGCTATATCAATTCAAAATTATGCACAATATCCTGGTTGACAACATCATGTCCTTCTTATGACATATGATGTCCTTCTTCTGGCATATGTGGTTGTATTTGATGTAAGGAATAACCTTCTTCCCTTTGTTTCAGCTCTAAGAGCACATGAACTTGTTTTGCATCATCCTTTCTCAGTTGGAAAGGAAAAATGTCTTCCTTAACAAAGAACCTTCTTTTCATTAAGTCATACAACTTATATTGTTTCTGAGACACTGAATATCCTATGTGAACTGCAGTAATATCCCCAGGAGAAAACTTGTCCACTTTTTCTGTTACTGTGGCAAAACACAAGCATCCAATAGTCCTTAGGTGTGCCATAGTAGGTGATCTCTTATGAAAGACCTCATATGGAGATTTCCCTGCTAGGATTGAATAAGGTAGTTGATTGATTAGGTATGATGCAGCCAGTACACAATCTCCCCACAACTGCAAGTGAATGCTGCCTTGAAATCTCAAAGCCCTTGCCACTTCCAAGATATGTCTGTGCCTTCTCTCCACTACTCCATTATGATGTAGAGTATGTAGACATATTTTTTGGTGCAGAATGCCATTATCTATAAAATAATCTCTACATTCATAGCTAAAAACATTGCACCATTATCAGTTCTTAATAGTTTCACATTTTTCCCAAACTGTGTATATACCATTTTAAGAAATGATTTTAACACAACAACAGTGTCACTTTTCAATTTCATTAAGACGATCCAATTCAACTTAGAATGATCATCAACAAGATCAAAAAGATATCTATTCCCATTATATGTAGGCACTTTATATGGACCCCAAATATCCACATGAATCAAATAAAAAATATCTTCAGCTCTGTTGCTACTCAAAGGAAATGGTTTCCTTGTTTGCCTAGCTAAAGGACATACAGTATAATTATTGAGCTCACAATTAGAAAACTTCTTATTCTTAAGGAAATTTAACTATTTCATGACTCTAACTACCACATCCCAAGTCTCTTATGCCAAGTAGTGACGTCTGCTTGTATTCCTTCTACAAGACAACTGATGATCCTTTGTGCCATTTTGCTCTTGTTAGACCCTTTTGGGATTAGGAGATAAAGGCCACCTTTTTCCTTACCAATCCCCTTCACTCTTCTAGTGTATGGGTCCTGAAAGACACAAAATATTGGGAAGAAGTTAACTGAGCATTGCAACTCTTTATTTAATTTTAACACAGCTAGCAGGTTGTACTTAAAACCAGGCACACATAATACATCATGATATGTAAGATTGTAACTTCCTTTACAAATGAAAAGCATAGTCTTACCATTTGATAAATTTACATTACCTCTCTTTGACTTTGGTAAACCAGTCATTGTTTTCAACACTTCACTATTACATGCCATGTGGTCAGCCGCACAGGTATCTACAACCCAAGAATCAGGTAAATTCTTTACTTATTGTAAATTAGCATTACCCGCCATATTTGCTGCATGTTCTTCTAAGTTATCTTTGTTTATCATATTCATGATATGGTTATATTTCTCATCGGTAGAGAAGTTAAGCATCCCATGGTTCATCCCTGCAGTATCCTCATATGCAACAGCATTGTCACGACCTGGATTTTTCACCTTCGGGAATCATAATAGTGCCTACTCATGAAAGCCAGGCAAGCTGACAGTTGTAGTTTTGCTACCATTATTATTAACCAAATAGGGACAGATAATAGTTAAAACAAAATAACTATGAAATGCGAAAGTAATATAACGGTGCCACTACTCAAGTACATAGCTACCCCATAAATGGTGTCACAAACCACGAACGACTAAGATTTACTACAAATATAAGTCTAAAAGAAGTACAACGGTTCTCGAAATAGAAGAGATAGAAGAAACTAAAGCGGGGAAAAGGAACTTCAGGCTCTGCGAATGCTAGCAGATCTTCGTTGGTCTCCTTGGACTGAAGGCAACAACTTCAAGCTACTCACAAGGTTCTGCAACGAAATCTAAGTGTAGAGTGCAGTATCCGTACAACCGAACCTATGTACTAGTAAGTGTCGAGCCTAACTCCGACGAAGTAGTGACGTGACTAGGACACGACAACCATATAAACCTGTGCAGTTAAATCATATACGAACAAAAAAATATTAATAAAAAATAACAGATAAAGATGGGAAGGGGAACATGTTGCGAGGAATATCAAATTCTAACAGTAATTCAATAGAGAAGCATAACGAACACCATATTTTTATTAACAGTAATAGTGAAACAGTAACTCGTGCACGATATTACACATCGTGCTTTTACTCTTGTCCTCAGCATAAGAAATAATAGAAACGACACAGCATCACCCTTCGTGCATTAACACTCACAATATTAGCACGGAATCATCCTTCGTGCATTAACTCTCACAATATCGTCACGACATAACCCTTCGTGTATTAACACTGACAATATCGGCACGACATCACCCTTCTTACATTAATACTCACTCACAATACATGCACGACATCACCCTTCGTGCTTTACACTCATCCTCGCCCAAACAATATAATAATACATCCCAGCAAGGGAATCAACAGTAGAAACAATAATATTCCGGCAAGGGAATCAGCAATAACCAATCTCATTTCGACAGTTAACTCCATGAAATAAGTATCAACTTGAGTCAATACTCAACAATGGTTAATTACCAAGAAAATATCATACGTTTTGTTCAATACGTGTAATCATCAATTTAAGCATGAATGATACATAATACGAGTCAAAACAGTTGCCGTATAAGACTCACTTGTATGCTCGACACCAACATATAGATACTCGTCACCACACCTATACGTCGTACTCAAAACTAACACGTAGCTAATAAGACCACAACACATATTCCCTCAAGATAAGATTAGATCAAACACTTACCTCAACTCCACAGACAAAATCAATCCTCAATTACAGTTATACCTCTCGGTTCCTCTTAAAATTCGCTTGTATCTAGTCATAATTCACTTACTAACACCAATAAATTCTAAATAAACCAATTCTAATACATGAAAATATATATTTCCCAATGTTTTCCCCAAAAAGTCAAAAAATTGACCCTAGAACCGCTTAGTCAAAACTCGATGTTCGAACTAAAACCGATTATCCATTCACTCACGAACTTAAATATGCAATTCGTTTTGAAATCTGACCTCAAATTGAAGTCCAAATTCCCAAAATTCAAAAATCCTAATTTCTCCAAAGAACACCCAATTTCGTATGAAAAGCCCTAGATGAAGTAAAATCATGTAAAAAGATGAAATAGATTGAAGAAAAGAGTTAAGATTCATTTACCTATGATTTGGGGAAGAACTTGCTCTAGGAAAATCACCCTTTGGAGTTTAGGTTTTGAAATTTTGAAGAATGAAATGAATAGTCCATCTAAAATCTCACTTAACAGGCTGCAATTATCAAGGGTTAGAATTCCGAACCCTTTGAATTTACTGATGCCTTCGCATTTGCGACACATATGTCTCATTTGCGACTTCTGGGCCTTTGCAATTCCGGCCAAAGGTTTGCATTTGCGAGGTTGGCCTTCCCAAATCTTCTTCGCATTTGCGACAATATTGTCGCATTTCATAAGCCAGTATACTTTGCATTTCCGGAGCTTAATCTCACATTTGCGAGATCAGAGGCCTATGCAAAACGCTAGATGCACTGTTGAGTTTTCTTAAGTTCTAATCACTCTGTGGCCTATCCAAAACTCACCCGAGCCCTCGGGGCCCCAAACCAAACATGCACGCAGGTCTAAAAATACCATAAGGATCAAATCATCAAAATAACATAAAAACTAGGAATTTAACCTCAAACTCATGATTTTCCTCAAGAACACTTCAAATTAACTATTTTCACAATCGGACGTCCGAATCACGTCAAATCAATTATAGTTCTTATAAAATTTCACAAATATAACATAAATATTATATTAAATCTGTACTAGGTTCCAGAACCAAAATATGGGCCCGATACCATAAAGATCACACACCATTTCATTTCCAAAAGTCCTCATATTTTCCAGCAAACGATTTTCTTTAAAAAAAATTTTCTTGAGCTAGGGACCTCGAAATTTGATTCCGGGCATACGCCCAAGTCCTATATTTTACTACGAACCCTATAGGAACATCAAATCATGAATCTGGATCCATTTACCAAAAATATTGACCGAAGTCAATTTTAATTAATTTTAAAGGTCAAATTTGATATATTTTTTTTAAATTTCACATAAAAGCTTTTTTGTAATGCACCGGATTGACATGCAAATCGAAGAAAATGATATTTTCAAGGCCTTGAAACTCGGATTCAGATTCGACAATACAAGATTACCCTTTGAGTCATCACATTCTCGAAAACTAGAATTGTTATCACTCACAACCATGTTAGCTTGCCTGTATTGCTGTGGTCTCTTTCCTTTGAAGCCAGACGGATATCTAACCAACTTGTAATAGGTTCCCCTTGTGTGTATTTTGTTTTGACAATACTTACGGTAAAAATTATTGAACCTCTTAAACTTTGATTGATTATCTCTAGAACTCATAACGGCTGTGGAATCATTCAGTTTATTTGTCACATTAATATGCGAGTTATTATCAAATACCCTTCTTTGATTTTCTTTATTTATTAATATTTCATAGGCACGACTAATAGAAGGTGATGGGGATTGAAATAAAATTTGACTTTTGATTGCATTATAGGACTCATTTAGACCCATTAAGAACTAAAAGTGTTTTTGCTGCTCCAAGTGTTCGATGAAATCCCTAGTTCTAGCCGTAACAGGGAGTGAAGGTATCATGGAATTATATTATCCTAAATTGATTTCAATCTAGAATAATACACTGATGTTAGATGTACCATGGAAATGGTAGCTATCCCGTTGAAGGTTGTAAATCCTAGATCCATTGACTTTATCAAATCGATCCTGCAAATCTAGCCAAACCCCATGAGCATCATTAGCATACACAATTACAATTACCATTTCTGGTGAAACTATATTCATAATCCATGTTAGTACAGTAGCATTCACTTGCTCTCATTCTTCCTCCAATCGACTGTAAATTGAGCTTTTATACATCTCCCATCGATAACCCTAACTTGTGCTTTGCTACAATGCAATCACCATCGCCTTGCTCCAGACTGAATAGTTTTCAGTTCTTTTGAGATGTATCAATATAATAAAATTGCCAGGATTATTAGAAGGTTTCCAATACAGTGGGTGCCGAGGATTATCAATGTCCAAATTCGCCACGGCTGATTCTCAAAAAATAGATTTAAGTTTGTACTGATGGTTTTAGAAGTTTGAATTAGCTGGTTAATCCCTAGCTTCGATCGATCTACTCGAGCTCTAATACCATGTTAAATTCCATCATTGTTGAGTGGATGAAGCTCGCACAAGGAATCGAAGAAGATGAAGTTGTGGAGGGAACAACAATTATAACTAACTTTTTGAAACTTGAGAAAATTACATACACCCCTATACACACATATATATATAGACTTCTACTTTTACAACTAATATCTAACTTCTACAACTATCTTCTAACAAACTAATATAGCTGTACAAAAAATCTATTAATCACATATTTATTCCAAGAAAATAGTCTCACAAAAGTGCTCTATGATGTAGGGGTATTTGCATAACTGCTTGAATAGTTAATTTTTTTTTAACTATAAGAAGGTGAAAAATAAAGGAGCATGATAGTATAAAGTAAAATTGTGAACGGTTTATACGCTTTTTTTCAACCATCGCGTATTCGGAATGCACTGAGCTTATTGATCGGATTTCCCCCCGTATGAAGCTCAATATGGAGATTTAACATTTTTTTACCAAAGAGGACTTCATTCCATAAATCGAATTCAAGACATTTGATTAGGACGAGGATTTTTTGCCACTCTGCTACACTTAGTAACATTTATACACCGGCTATGAGCTTTTTAAATATTAATTTGTTTTATTATGTCTTTTCTTATTCGTGGTACACTTATTATTCAAAATGACACTACTGATTTGAGTTTTGGAGTTTATTCTCTAGTTTAAATAGTAAATAGGAAAAGTAAATTGTAAAACTGGGTGGCTATTTATGTAAAGATCCCTTTAAACTAAACGTTGGAATATAACAAATGGGCCCGTTGTAACAGATTTCTAACAAATTCAGCTGAGCAAACCAGCTCGTCTCAATCTGTCATTAAAAGAGACAGAATAATACTCCCTCTACCTCATATTATGTGTCGTGTTTCTCCTTTACACGTCCCTTAAAAAATATTAAATATGAAAGGGATAGGACTATTCTACCCTTATTTATATGTTAAGATATAATCTCTTCATTGAATATTTATTATATTTATGTGTTATCTCCATCTTCAAGAATAATTATTAATATGGGTAAAAAGGGAAAAAAGAAACAATCAATTTTATTTTGAACTTCTAAAATGATAAATAATTAGAGACAACTATTTTTAATAACCACGATTGTTAATATGAGACGGGGAGTAATTAAATCTAAAGAACTGAAATAGTAATAGAAACTAAATTCAGGACTCAAAACATATGCGCAAATTCTTCCGCATCAATCATCATCCCAACGCTCGACCCAATAAATTAGGATTCACTAATTGGTATTTCATTGTTGCATTTCTCCTGTCCACTCTTTCTCCTCTTTCTTTTATCTTTATCTTTCACATAAATAGATACAAATTTTTTTTATGTTGTTTTGTCAACTGTGTATGGTTTAATTTGTCTAGTGTATATTATTAACTTTTTCGTTTTATAATTTCCAGAATATAAGTAGAACGATTGTCAGTCTTAAGCAATCACAATATAAAAATACTAAAAAGAGAGCACATGAATTAGGAATGTGATAGATTAGTGGTTAGTTTGTTGTATGATTAGTTAAATTGTATAATTCTTTGTATTGTGATGACGTTGACGAAGAAAATAGCATTCATTGTATTAACTAATTTTTATACTTATTGACCGTGAAATTTTTTAGGGGTGCTTTAACCCTTTCCTCATGTGTTCATTTGTATAGTCTAGATAAGGAGTAATTATAATTGACTGCTTGATATGTCAGTTTCTAAATCGATAGGTTACAAATTAAAGTGGCACTCTCAATTGTTGATTAGCATCTGAGTAACAAGTTGATAGTTAACTGTGATTAAGTTTAATGAAATGTTAGCTAGAGTTATTTAGTTAATGAGTTATTTAGAGACGGTTGTTTTGTTAGCTGTTAAATATTGTAGCTACTTGTACAGAGTTCATTCATTCAGAAATGGAGAAAGTTAGTTCTCTTCTTCTCTCATATTCTTTCTCAATCTATCTCTTCTCATTTAGCTTCAATCGTTCTTCCATGACTTTTATCATGGTATCAGAGCCATCGGTGTAGATCTAGTCGAACTAGCAAACTAATTCCTTCTTCTAAGTTACTTCAATTCTGCAAATTGAGGTGCAGAATTGTCTTAGAGTGATTCGGAATCGAAGCTAGGCGTTGCAATTCGTACTCTTCGAAGCTAACTTTCTGGTAACAATGGCAGTTGAAGATGATAAAGTCAATGATTCTACTGCTTCTACTCGTACTACCACATCCACGTCTTTAGAAAATGGAAACTTTGTGACCAGCTCCTTATTTTCTACCGTTGATCACAATCATCCTCTTTACCTACAACGCACATACATACCAGGTAGTTCTCTAATCTCTCTTCAGCTTATTGGATCTGATAACTACGCCTTGTAGAGTCGCGCAATGAAAATTGGCTTGTTAGGTAAAAGAAAGTTAGGATTTGTTGATGGTAGGTTTTCTAAATCTAGGGTTGAACCTGAACTTCATGATCTATGCGAGAAAGTGAATGCTATTATTTTGTCATGGATAATAAATGTCGTGAGGCCGGGTTTGTTGAGTAGTGTCTTATATGCAACTAGTGCTTATAAGGTTTGAGAAGATTTAAAGGAGAGATTTGATAAGGATAATGCTTTCAGAATTCTGTACTTACATAGATAAGTTCACAGCTTAACTCAAGGAGCTATGATTGTAACTGATTATTTCTCCAAACTAAGAGAGCTTTGGGATGAATTTGATGCCCTTATGCTATATCCTGGATGTCCCTGTCCTGAGTCGAAGAAGTATGCTCACCATTTTGAGTATCAAAGACTACTTCAGTTTCTTGCTGGACTAATGAGTCTTACTCCCACTCACGGAGCCAGAGTATGTCGATCTCTCCTTTACCTAGTATAAACAAAGCATACTTTATGTTAGTTGATCAGGAGAGTTAGAGAGATCTTGTTAACATGCCACAAGTAGCTTAAGTTTCTAAGGCCCCGGAGAATTTAGCTATGTATAATAGCAAAGGCACAAATAATGTTGGAAGTTACAAACAAAAAAGGAGTCAAGCTTAATGTGAATATTTCCACTACAAGGGACATAGCAAGGAAAACTGCTATAAGTTGGTTAGGTACCCTCCTGACTTCAAGTCCAAAAAGAAAGGTGTCAATACTGGTAAGTATGCAAATCAAGTATGTAGTACAAAGGTAAATTATTCAGACAAATGTGGTATGGGAAGTAATGTAGCTTCTATGTGGTTCAACAAGGCAGAGTTGGAAATCAATCTAATGCAGGTGCCTTACAACCATAACCAGCTCATCAAGCTACATTCTTTCAGTAAATGCCACTATCTACTCCTATTTTCACTCATGAAAAATATCAGCAAATTGTTCACTTGTTATCCAAGGAAAGCACAGAAGGATCAGACTCATCAAGCAAGTCAACTGGTGCAGGTATTCTAAACAAAGTAAATGCTTTTATGTCTCATTGTGTTAACGACAAGTGGATTTTTGACACTGGGGCATCAAACCATATGACTTCCATCCTTGATATACTACATAACTATAGAGCTCTTCCAAACACAGAAGAAAACAAAGTACAATTACCTACTGGTAGTGTGGAAACAGTGTCACACACAAGAAATGCTTCTGTATTGAGCAATCAGGAAATCTCTAATGTCTTGTATATCCCTAATTTTAAGTTCAACCTACTTTCAGTTTCAAAACTTACTAAGGAACTAAAATGTATGGTTGGATTTTTCCCGACTTCTGTATCTCTCAGGACCTCTTCAGTGGCCAGGTAAAGGGGATTGGTAGAGAAGAATATGGTTTGTACATACTGCATGGGAGTACCTCTATACTAAACTCATCTAAGCCAATAAATAAATGTTCCAACACACAAATGATGTGCCTACTTCTTTAGCAAGTGATGCATCTATTCCTCTATCTACTTCTAGTACTTCCTCTAGAATACGTATCTCTAGTACTTGCAGCTTATAACATAAGAGGTTAGTACATGCTCCTATTGATGTAATAAAGAAGATAGAAGCATTGAATGATCTGATAACAGGAGTTCTCATTCAGCCTTGTACTGTATTTCCTGTTGCTAAAGAAATCAAGATTCCTTTCGAGCTAAGTAATACTACATCTGTCTATTTATGAACTAGTTCACTGTAATATTTGGGGACCATATAGAGTACCTACCCATGATGGTAAAAGGTACTTTGTCACCATAGTTGATGATTACAACAGGTTTACTTGGATATTTCTTTTGAATTGCAAATCAAAAGCAATTGTAGTCCTAAGAGATTTTCTTACCCAAGTAAGTAACGTGTTCTCTACTATTGTTAATATTATAAGAACATATAATGGTTTAGTATCGAGTTCAAGAATTTATTGTCTAGTATTGGTATTATACATCAGATTACTTGTGTTTACACACCCCAACAGAATGTGGTAGTGGAAATAAAACATAGAACTATTTTGGACATGGCTAGATCTCTTAGATTTCAAGTAGTTGTGACTTTAAGATTCTGAGGAGAATGTGTTACTACAGCAGTGTATCTACTAGACAGATTACCCTCTAAGGTAATTGGGTATAAATCTCCTTTTGAAAGGATGTATATGCATATACCTTCCTTATCCCATCTCAAAGTATTTGGTTGTCTGTGCTACTCTACATCTCCTAAAGTTCTAGATAAGTTTTCACCTAGAGCAACACCTGCTGTGTTCTTAGGCTACTCTTCTACTCAAAAGGGGTATATACCATATGACTTACATGCCAAGAACTTTATGGTTAATAGAAATGTTGTGTTTTATGAGTCTATTTTTCCTTTCAAGAATGTTAGAGATTCAGGAACTATGCTTTTTCCTATCATGGATCTATTCTCTCTTAATTTGGATGTTGCATCTCCCATCTCTTCTTCAACACCTACAATAGAAAGGTCATCTGAGCATGCTGCAGATCAGGTGCCATTAGATTTTTCTGCAAAAGTTCCCTCTTCTTCTTCTTCTTCTTCAGATAGAATTGCTTCTGAACCCTTCCTCCTACTGTGACAAACCTTCAGGACATTGCCTATGCTGAATCATCTGCAGGTCAATCTGACCCTGCTGAGAATCTTAAAGGATGCAGGAGATCTTTTAATAATCAAGCAACCTGTGTGGTTGCAGGACTATGTCATTCTCTCCAAAGGCTCAAAATGCACTTACCTTATTTCCTGCTATGTCGACTATTCACATATTTCTCCAACCTTTAGACAATCACTCACAGACCTACGTAGCTATTATAGAACCTGCCACTTTCACAGAGGCTGCTACTGATCCTAGGTGGGTGAAAGCTATGCAGTTAGAGATTGCTGCACTAGAGGACAATCATACAAGGAGTGTTGTAGATCTTCCATATGGAAAGACACACATTGGTTGTAGGTGGGTGTATAAAGTCAAATATAATATCTGGGGAGGTAGAAAGATTCAAAGCTAGGCTGGTTGCAGATGGGCATAGTCAAAAGGAAGATTTAGATTATTGTGAAACATTCTCTCCTATAGCTAAGATAGTTACTGTCAGATCAATTATTGCATTAGATGCTTCTCAACAATGGTTGATTTTTTAGATGTATTTTCATACTGCCTTTCTTAATGGTAACCTTGTTGAAAAGGTCTATATGTATATACCTAAGGGGGTTTCTAGACAGGAGGAGAATCACAAGAGGGTCTGCAAACTTCATAAGTCCCTCTATGGAATTAAACAATCTCCAAGGCAATGGAATATGAAATTAACAGAAGCTCTACTTCATATGGGGTTTCAACAAAGCCATTATGACTACTCCTTGTTTACAAAGAAAACTGGGAGTAACATAGTAGTCATACTGGTATATGTAGATGATCTTTTGATCACCAGGAACAATCAACTATTGTTGTATGATACCAGATCAGATCTCAAGAAAAGGTTCAAGATGAAGGATCTAGGAGAGCTAAAATTTTTCCTAAGTATGGAGTTTGCAAGGTCTAAAAAAGGGATTCTCATGTGTCAAAAGAAATATGCACTAGAGTTATTTTCTGCATTAGGTCTAAGTGGTGCAAAGCCAGCTGAAACACCATTAGAGCTGAACCAGAAGTTAACAACCACTGAATTTGATAGGTGATTCAATACCAACAGTACTCACTCAGATGAAGCTCTCAAATAGCAATCCAAATAGCTGCTAATCTAATTTTTCATGAAAGAACAAAACATATTGACATAAACTATCATTTTATGAGAGAAAAAATTTATGAGGGACTGCTGAGAACTGTGCATATAAATACAGAAGATCAACTAGCAGATTTGCTCACAAATGGACTGGGTAAAGATCCACATGAGTACTTGCTAAACAAAATTGGGGTGAAGAACTTGTTTGAATCATCAGCTTGGGGGGGAGTGTTGATTAGTAGCTGAGTAACAAGCTGATAGTTAACTGTGATTAAGTGTAATTATAATGTTAACTAGAGTTAGTTAGTTGATGGGTTAGTTAGAGTCGGTCCAATTGTTAGCTTGTGTAGCTACTTATACAGAGTTCATTCATTCAGAAATGGAGAAAGTTAGTCCTCTTCTTTTCTCATCTTCTTGCTGAATCTCTCTCTTCTCATTTAGCTTCAATCGTTCTTCCATGGATTCTATAAGCAATGATCTACTTTATCAATATTAAATTAAATTACAAAGTGTTGAAATATTTGTCCGATATAATTCTTAAAATTTAAGAAGTCAAGGCATACCCTTGACTCCTTACTTAACATGTCTCTGGTTATTGAAGGTTAACTAGACCATTTTCAAAGTGAAATTAATATATTATCCAAAACTTTTGAAAATAAACCTTAGTATAGAAATTAGAATAGTTCAAATTTAAAAATATAGCAAAGTGTGGTTTTCCAATAGTGGAAACTTATTTTGCTCAAAAAGATTATAGTCTTACAAGTAATAAGTTAAAACTCAGTATATGTTAGCGTTTCTGTATTAAAATATTAAATCAGAAAATTATTAAAAGAATAAAAGGAACTGGAAAAAATAGTAAAGATTAAGAAATATTCCGAGTCCATAATTTACTTGTGCGTCCTTAAGGAATTTTAACCCCCTCACACGTTGCCAAGGTAAAGAATTAATTCCTCCCAGGATAAAACGAAATAAATCTTCCTGCAACAGTGACAATACAAACTGCAGGATACCAACGAACTTAAAGAACGGAGCAAAATCACACTTATGAATTCGAGAGAAAGAGACTGCGAATTAATGCAGTATTTTTTTAGAAAGAAAAAAGTATTGTAATTTTTTTGGTTTCTAATAAACTAAGCCATGCTTAGAATTTATAGCGAATTGTTGGAAGAAGTGATGTTTGTTCAGGAAAAAGTGCCTTTTCAGAAGTTTACGCGACTTGCCGTGGTCCTACCGCGGTTATACCAGGACCGAGGCCGGACTGGCCCTCTGAATATGCAGTAGGGTTCTGACGCGGTCCCACCGCGGTTACGCGAGGACTGCGGCGAGACTATCCTTTTGAGTCTTCTGCAGTGATCTGGAATTTAATTAATTATTAAATACTTAAATAAATTTTGTCCAAAAATAATCTTATCGGTCGATCATTTGACAAATCCAAAGCCAAAGCCAAAGCCGAAGTCGAGCCGAGCAAGTGACGACGGTGCAGGGGTTCATTCTCTTCAACTCCTTTTAAGAGCTTTAAGTAGTGATTCTATATAAGCACACAAATGTAGTTTTCCCTCACGAATGAGATACAAGGTGCAAGACAAAAGCTCACTTCTTCAAATTTCATTTATCCTCCATTTTATTTCCCTGCATTTACTTTTCACACTCTTATACTTTAAAGTCTAATGGCTTAAAAGTCCAACAATTTCCCACATGAATGAGAATGGCTGTTTTAAGAAAGATTATAGATGTAAGCTATGTGATTTGCAAGTAAGAATTAATTGCATCTGGATAAGTAGGTTTCCCTTCGAACTTTCCATAGTGAACATATGTCGGATATGCTCGGTCAATCGGTAGATTTGATATCCTTGAACCATCTAACTTTAGTGTATACCTTAGACAACCATATGTCACACAACCAACCCTTAACCGCCTTTTGATTCTCATTGTGGTGTTCGTTTTAGCCATGAACACCGCGTAGTTTCATAACTGCGTAGACAATTTGCCTTACAGAATTGTCATTGAAGCGACTTCCACTTCACACTTACAAAGATGATTCCGAAATGTGTAATCCTTTATATTGACACTATTTGAAAAATACCACATCAAACTTAGGTAATCATTAAAGAACGCATAAAGTTCTATCCTTGTTACTGAACATTGTCTTCTTTACGAGAATGGACCAAATATTTTTATTTGACAATGTTGAATCAGTTAGTCACAACTTTGTTTGAGCTCCTTAAACCTAGATCTCGGAAAATCCAAAATTCTAGGTAGAGTTACCGCCATGTTGACTCGTCCTCGGCCATAGTCTCATTCCCTTTGATGATTTCTCAATTCCCTCTCTAGTTAACCCTTTTGTAAGCAGATCCACCACATTATCCTTTGATCATACATAATCAATAGTAATAATTCCACTAGAAAGTAGTTGTCTAACGGTGTTATATCTTCGTCGTATATGATGAGAGTTTTCGTTATACATAACACTGCCTGCCCGTGCTATTGCAGCCTCACTATCACAATGTATGGAAATAGGAACCGAAGGTTTTTGGCCAGAACAAAATGTTTTCTAAGAAATATTGAAGCCATTTAGCTTCTTCACCGGCTTTATCCAAAGCTATAAACTCTGATTCCATTGTAGCGCGAGCGATACACGTCTGTTTGAAAGACTTCCAAGATATTGCTCTTTCACCAACAGTAAAAACATATCCACGTGTAGACTTTGTTTCTGTTGAGCCGGTTATCCAATTTGTATCACTATATTCTTCGATAACCGCATGATATTTATTGTAGTGCAAAGCGTAGTCTTGGGTATACTCCAAGTATCCCAGAACTCGTTTCATTGCCACCTAGTGATGTTTGTTGGGATTACTTGTGAATCGACTAAGTTTACTTATTGCAAAAGCTATATTAGGTCGTGTACAGTTCATAATGTACATTAAGCTTCCCAACACCCGAGCATACTCCAATTGAGACATACTTTCACCTTTATTCTTTAAAAGATGATGGTTTAAGTCAATTGGAGTTCTTGCACTTCTAAATTCCAAGTGTTTGAATTTTTCATGTACCATTTCCACGTAATGTGGTTGAGACAAATCTAGACCCTACGAAGTCTTCTGGATTTTAATACCTAGAATTACATCGGCAACTCTTAAGTCTTTCATATCAAACTTAATAGCAAGCATACGCTTAGTAGCTTGAATGTCGGAAATGTCTTTGCTCATTATTAGCATATCATCAACATACAAGCAAACAATGACTATATGATTTGGAATGTTCTTAATGTAAACACATTTATCACATTCATTAATCTCAAAGCCATTTGACAACATTGTTTGGTCCAATTTGGCATGCCATTGCTTGGGTGCTAGTTTTCGTCCATAAAGGGACTTAACAAGTCGACACACCTTCTTTTCTTTTTCCAGAACCACAAAGCCTTCAGAATGATTCACTTAAATTTCTTCTTTTATATCACTATTTAAGAAGGCAATTTTTACATCCATTTGATGGATTTGAAGACCATACAAGGCGGCTAATGCTATTAGTATCCGAATGGATGTAATTCTTGTTACCGGTAAGTACGTGTCAAAATAGTCAAGACCTTCTCGCTATCTAAATCCTTTCACAACAAGTCTTGCCTTGTATTTGTCAATAGTACCATCATCTTTCATTTTCTTCTTGAAAGTCCATTTAGAACCCAACGTTTTGTTACCTGGAAGAAGATCAACCAATTCCGAAGTATGGTTGCTCAATATAGAATTTATTTCACTATTGACAGCTTCTTTCCAATATTGTGCTTCTGAGGAATACATTGCTTCCTTGAAGGTACGAGGCTCATTTTCTATCAGAAAAGTCAAAAAATCTAGACCGAATGAAGTAGATATCCTTTGACGTTTACTTCTTCTTGGATTTTCCTCATTAGACATACAATCTGTTATTTCCTCCCGAGGTCGTTTTGACTTTTGGTAGGTCACTTCAATTTCCTTTTTATACGGATAAATAGTTTCAAAAAATTCAACATTGTCGTATTAACATGAATCTCAGGATTTTCTGATTTATGAACCAGAAAACGATATGCCTTGCTATTGGTTACATATCCAATAAATAAAAAATCAACCATTTTGGACCTATCTTAACCCTTTTAGGTTTAGGAACTTGTACTTTAGCTAAACACCCCCACACTTTGAAGTATTTCAAGCTGGGCTTCCTTCCTTTCCACTTTTTATAAAGAATGGACTGTGTTTTACTATGAGGTACACGATTGATTATTCAGTTAGCTGTAAGTATAGCTTTCCCCCACAAATTCTGCGATAAGCCAGAACTTATCAGCAATGCATTCATCATCTCCTTCAACATTTGATTCTTTCTATCTGTAATTCCATTTTATTGTGGAGAGTAAGGGGTAGTTGTTTGGTGAATAATGCCATTTTCCAAACATATTTCTTCAAAAGGAGATTTATATTCGCCACCCCTATCAGTTCTTATCATTTTTATCTTTTTGTTTAGTTGTGTTTCAACTTCTCTCTTGTATTACTTGAAAGCATCAATTGCCTCATATTTACTATTAAGTAATAAACATAGCAATATCTCGTGCTATCGTCAGGAAAAGTAATGAAATACTTTTTTCCACCATGGGATGGTGTTGACTTCATATCGCAAATCTCTGTGTGAATTACGTCTAAAGGACTTGAATTCCTTTCAACGGACTTATAAGGATGCTTAGCATACTTTGATTCCACACATATTTGACATTTGGAATTGATGCAATCAAATTTTGGCAATACTTCTAAATTTATCATTATTACAATGTTTTGAAGTTTACGTGACCTAAACGCGGATGCCATAAAGTGTTTGAGTCAAGTAAGTAAGAAAAAGCATTCACTTTATTGATAGGAACTGCTGTTATATTTAGCTTAAAAAGGCCCTCATTCAGGTAACCTTTTCATATATACACATCATTCTTACTTAGTACAACATATTAGAAACAAAAATACATTTGAATCCATTCTTGACAAGAAGTCAGGTAGACACTAGATTCTTGCAAATTTCTGGAACATGGAGAACTTGGTTTAGAGTCACTATTTTTCCCGACGTCATATTCAACACAATCTTGCCAACTCTTCCACTTTTTGCTGTAGACGAATTTCCCATGAAAATTGTCTCATCGGGTCCTGCGGGGGTGTAAGAAGAAAAGGACTCTTTGTTAGCACAAACATGGCGGTGGCTCCAGAATCTATCCACCATTTTTTTGGATTTCCTACAAAGTTGCATTCAGACAACATGACACACAAGTCCTCCATCTCTTCAGCATTTTAAACCATGCTAGCTTGATTCTTTTTCTTCTTATCATTCTTCAGTGCACGACAATCCGTGGCCTTATGCCCGGATTTTTCATAGTTGTGGCAATTACCCTTGAACTTTTTCTTGCTTGGTAGTTCTTTGGTCCAGAAGCCTTCTTTCACTTTTTATTTTTGGCGCCTCCTCAACAATGTTCCCACTTATTATTGTCGAGTTTCCATGTGAACTCGTTTAGACATTTTTGTTGTCTTCTTCTATCCTCAAATGAACAATCAAGTCCTCTAGTGTCATTTCCTTCCGCCTGTGTTTAAGATAGTTTTTAAAATTCTTCCACAACGGAGGTAACTTCTTGTTGAAAGCAGCAACTTGAAAGGCCTCGTTTATGACCATACCTTCAATAAAAAATTCATAATTAATAACAAAATAAATCTATAAAAAAAAATTATTGATTTGGGTCATACTTTCAGCAAGGAGATCATGCACAATAACTTGTAATTCTTGGACTTGAGTTATGATCGACCTAGTGTCAATCACCTTGCTGCCACTGTAGACATGTAATTTTTGACCCTCCCTGAAACTTCATCCATTTTAGCGTAAAGACTTAGTTTGTGTCTAATATAGTTATTTTAACTAATCTTAACTCTTTTACATTATTTTTTATCATGAAATTAAAAATACAAAAAATAGTTTCATTTTTTTCTCTATCTAATTAACGTGTTAAGTATTTTTAGAAGAATATTATTTTTCTACTAATTTTAATTTTATATAATCCTTGATAATACAAAAATTGTTTCAACTTTAATTATTAGATTTTATTTAAATATTAATAGTTTATCAAAATCAATTAGGAATTTTTACATTTTATAGGTATTTTAAGTTGAATTGTTCAGCTCTCTTTTGGCCCAATTTTAACAATTTAAAGACCCAATCCATAAAGCCCATTCTTGTTGACCCAATTTATCCACTAACCCAACCCATAACCTTTTAATCCTGGCCCTCCGTTTGAATTTAATCTGATAGACAATATTAATTTCCAAAAAAAAAAAAACCAAATAAAAAAACCTGATATTCTTCTTCAAAAGGGGAAGAGAACCAAAACCCTAAAAAACACTAGATAACAGTCGCCAAATGACCCCCTGGACTATTGCCCGCCAACTCCTCTCCACAGCACCCTACACCGCCGGCGACCCCCTCATCAAACCAGCGTCACCTCCATCTCCCTCACCAACCGGCCAGCTATTCCAAGGCAAAAAACCTCTCCGGAAACACTCTCGACCAATCGACACTCACTCCAGCGTCGTCCTCACGTCCATTAACAAGCCCATTAAGCCTTCCATCAGCAACCCTAGATTCTCCGAAAAATACAGCAACAAGACAACCATCGTTGCTCCTTCTTCCACTTACTCCAACCTGCCTAAAAATCGCGCAAAAAACCAAGAAAAGGTCTCTAAAAACCTGGATTTCCAAGAGGTTTGGAGGTCATAAATTCACTGCTCGAATGCTGAGGCTTTTCGGACTTGTGCGATTCTAGTCGAGGTCTTTTTCGGTGCGGGCTTAGACTCATATATGCTGCTGCTTTGAAGATTATGTGGTTTTTCGTGATGTATTATCTCTGCTGTGCGAGCTTCATCATTTTGTTTTCAAGTTTATCTCCTATCGTCGGTCTCGTTAATCAATGGATATGCTTCTTTGTTTAAAAATATGAATCTGTCTATGCACTGTTTAAGCTTGGTTTGTTTTATTGTTATTTTGTTTAATTTATTTCCTTTGAATCTTGTATTATGAGATATGTTCAATAGAAATGAAGACATGAAATAATCAAGTTGCATGAAAATGGCAAACCGTGAATTTTGAAACCGTGGGGTTGGTAAAAATGTGTTTGGGTAAATTCATTAAATTAATGTTGGATATGTGAGTTTAGGCTCGAGGCAATCTTATTGTTTACCTTTAATTCATTTGGGATCTGTTAGGAGCATGCTTTAGGCCGACCAAACGTGGGTAGGAAAGCTTTAGAATTTAGCTAGTCTTGAGGCGAGAGGTTTTTCCCGTAGTTAAATTTATCCAGGGATTTCCCCGAAGAATTTGTATATATTATTATCTGGGGTATGACCCGAAGAACTATGTAAATATTTCGAAGGTCTTGACGAGCATGGTAGAGAAGACGTAGTATAGGTTAGCTTAAGATTTTTCTTTTCTTTTTCCTTTTCATTATCTTTTACTAGGTGGGGACGACCTCGAGCTTCGTATGTGTTTATTTTTATTTTTCCTGTGTTTTGTACCTCAAATTAATATTCTAAAATCCAACTAGATCAATTACGCAACAGTACTAGTTACGGGACTTGGGGAGTGTCAAACACCTTCTCCCCGAGTCAAATGAACCCCCTTACCTGAATCTCTGGTGTGGACTTAGTTTTGAGTCCAAGTGTTTTAAAAGTGAAATGTTTTCTAAAAAGAAACGGTGGCCTAGCACACCGGAATCAAATGTCAGGTGGCGAATATGAGTTTATTTCCTTTTGAACAAACTTTTGTCACTTTTAAAATTGAAAACTCTTTCCAAGATTTTACTAAATTTTGTTTAATTATTTAAGTGGGTTTAGTGAGAGTTTGGTTATTAAAAAAGGGGTGTGACATCTTTGGCAACTCTGCTACGGAATTGCGGGTTCGAGCTAGTACTTGATTTTGTTGGCTTTTAGAATATTTGATTGAGTTTTTATGCTTTTTTCATTAGCTTTGATTAATTTTTATTATGTTTTATATTTTGTTCTTTGTTATTTTTTATGTGTTTATAGTTTTGGTATACGTGTTTACTGCTTTACCCGGTCAATTCTTTCTGCAACAAGTCTCGGAGCACGCGTCGCGTGCACGAACTCTTTGTTGAGTAATCCTTAATTTAGGAGGGGGGCCGTCGGACGTATGGAGTGAGAGGAAAGCTTGAGCATCCTCTATCGACCATACGCTCCCCTGAATTGCCGTGTTAATGAACCCCAAACCTAGGTCTGCATTTAGGTCATTTTATTCGCATCATTTCATTCACATCTAGTAGGGCTCGGTCCCGGGTACCGTGTCCCTTTGTATGGGAGCCTGCCCAAATTTCGTCAAAATGGGCCCGTAGCCCAAAATGACATTTAATCATCCTATGTGCTAAATGTTACATCTTTGAGGGTAAAAAGATCATTTGGCGGACCGATGCTTGGGAAAGAAGGGTGAAAATGAAACAATTAGCTCCCACTCACATTTTTCTTTCATTGTTTTCCAAAAATAAAAAAATAAAAAAAAAATGAAAATGAAAAATTCAAAAATATTTTACACTTTTCCATTATTTTCAAAAAATCCAAAAAAACAATGAGAAAAAAGAATTCAAAAATAGATTTTATACTTTTTCATCATTTTTCAAATATTTAAAAAGAGAAAAAGAAAATCTAAAAAGATTTTACATTTTCTATCATTTTTCAAAAAATTAAAAAAAATGAGAAAAAGAAAATCTAAAAGATTTTACATTTTTCATTATTTTTCAGAAAGACAAAAAAATACAATTTTTAAAAAAAAGTTGCATCTTCTCAAACTACGCGAATATGATTCTCGTCTTTTGCGGCGAGATACGTAGGCAACCCACATAGGGTCCGCTCTTCCTAGTCTTAGGTTCTTGGTTGTGCGGGGTCTTACCAAATCTTACATGTCTAGCCACTGGCCATATCGGCCATCGTTGCAAAACGGGGTCATTTTTGCAAAATTGGTTCAATAACCGTGTGTTAGGATCTTGAGTCCATAACTACGTGTCATGTTACTTTAGAGACTGCCTTTTTTAAGTCTGCATCTTTAACCACTTCTGGCCATATCGGTCGCTTTTGCGAAATGAGTTATTTCTGCAAATTAATTTTTGGGCCATGATATTGGGACTTTGAATCCATAAGTCTTAGTTAGTCATTTTCCATGTCCACGAGGTCAATTTTGTTGAGTTTTCATTAATAGCTACTATTGGCCATATAGGTTAATTTTCAAAAAATAGCTAAATCTTGTCTTGCATGATTTTAATAGGAGGTGCAGTCTCACATAGTGTCTCGAGTCATTTAATATATTTGGCTTTGTTTTTCTCGTACAGGTATGGATTCATTTAACACAACTCGATAATGATTAATACCCCAGGACCACTGCATTCCTGAGCTACTTGAGGAGTCTTTTTATATTTTGAGCATGTTTTTGAGTCTTTTAGGTGATTTAAGAGTTTGTCTAGTCTTTTGTTAGCATACTTCTTATTTTGTATTTGAAAACCAAAAAAATAAAGGGTTATCTATGAAAAATCCCAAAAAAATTTTTTAATTTTATTTTGTTTGTCCATTACTTTTTTTTCAGAACTACGCTTGATCTGATTCATGAGGGACATGATACGTACGCAACCTACACAGGGTTCGATCATCGCTTAATAAAAAAACATATGAAATTGTGGATGTGAGAAATGAGAGGAAAGAAAAGAGCGAGAAAGGAATGAAAACCAAGCAGTGCAAGAAAAGAAAGAAAAAAAGGTTTAAGTGAACAAAATTGGGATGATGCCAAATGACCGTGTGACCCTCGAAACCATTCTAGAACCGTTAATTGTTGCTAGGGTATTGCATGCAATGTGATATTTTAATCTAATAAATGCTCTAACATTAACATGTTGGCTTTGTTTTGCTTCTCTTTGTTACTTTCATTACAACAGAGGGTGGTTAGTTTGTGTCACTTTGGTGATTTGTCCATACAACACAAGGTCAAAAACAAAGAAACCACGGCTAGCAAAGACTTGGATACAAGAGTTGTCGACCCCTCGAGGGAGATTGTGGGGTCGGAATTTGAATTGAAGAAGGAGGTCCAAAGGTTGAAATAGCAGATAGCCGAAATGTATCAGTCTTGGGTCAGGGGGCATCCTCCACCTTCATTCCCCAATAACTACACTGAAAACCCTACAACTATCCCTCTACTCTCACAATCCCAGATGCCCAATACCGTTGATCTCTCGACACAACACACACCATGATTTACCCCTTACCAAAATTACCTTGGCACTTCCTTCAAAACTTTTCATGTTCCACCAACCAAAACAACCGCATTCCCAGCTCCAGATACCCAATATTGCGCCCCGGAACCCACTTTCAACGTCCCGGGTCCTTATTCCTACACTTCCCACCTTGAGCCTCATGTTGAAACTGAGAAACTGCCCAAGAACGAGGAGCAAGAGGAGATATTTAGGAAGGTAAAGAGTCTGGAGCAATCATTGAGAAACATGGAAGGGTTAGGAACAACACAGGCGATTCAGAATGACACAGGAAGCTTGCCGGGTCAGGAGAAACATGATGATGTTGCCATGGTTGTCTCAGGATCACGACATGGCCCAACAGGTCCACCTCACCAATATACTCAACCTCAACCCCGACCCCAACTCCAAACCTATCATCGGGCTCAACATAATCCATCTCAGCATTATCCCTCGAACAACACCCAGTCATACGTTCAACCAGTGGGCCACTCCTTATGGTGAGCACCAGAACCGCATAATACTCTTTCTCCTTCACAACATTTTCGAGCACCCAAAAACCCTAGGAAACAAGGGCATAGAGGGGAAAAAAGGCAAAGAAATTGTTTCACTCCAATCAGAGAATCCTACACAAGTTTGTTTGAAAAGTTAAAACAATCTGGCCTGATTGAGCCGCTCCTTGGCTATAATCCGGACCCATATGCGAAAGGTTTTGATCCTATTGTGCGGTGCATGTAGAACTCTAACGTCCAAGGGCATAGAATTGAAGATTGTCATTC
This sequence comes from Nicotiana benthamiana, assembly GCA_034376525.1. Classification (NCBI taxonomy): domain Eukaryota; kingdom Viridiplantae; phylum Streptophyta; class Magnoliopsida; order Solanales; family Solanaceae; genus Nicotiana; species Nicotiana benthamiana. The sequence continues at coordinate 62,433,046 of CM067323.1, forward strand.
TTTGAAAAAGGACATAGAAAGAATGATTCAAGAAGGGATAATTGTGGTCCAGGACAGTGGCACCCAGAATATCACACAGAATCCTTTACATGCACATGATGATGCACACTTTGTGGGTGAGATGCGTGGTGAAAAGGAGTATGAGAGTCCTCTTAGGAACTTGCCGAGTGAAGTTAATGAAATTGGAATTAGTGAAAGTCCTAGAAATTTTGATGTGCAATCCGGTGGCTAAGACGTCGAGCTTGGCGATTGAAAAGACACTCCTTTCTCAGCTAGCCAGCGAGGAGTTTTGGTAGTTATTTTGTTTTCATTTCTTTCTTGTTCGGTTTATTTCAAGATTATCATTTGGATATTGTCTCGTGGCTCAAACTCTTCTTCTTCTCATATTGTCTAGTTCATTTAGTTTGTCGTAACTCTAGTGTTATTTAGGGTTGTTACAGGGTTGTAACACATGTCTATTTTGTTTGTCTTGTTCAAACCCTTTTCATCATCTGTCTATTGCAATCTCCTATTTTATGTTAATTCTAGTCAGTTTTGTTTATGTCATTTTTCCTTTAATAGTTCTTTTCATGCTAATTCTAGTGACATGACATGCACAGATATTTCTCAGCTTAATCTTGAAAGTTGCTCTTATCATGAAGCATTGGCACATTTTTGAATATGATAAAAGAGGAATTTGAGAAAAAAGTAAAGATTCACACATTCTGAGAAAGTTGGAGCTTGAATTGAGTGAAACTGAGGCTGTTATTTTGGAAAATGAAGACGTTGATAAGAGAATACAACAAAGAAATGTCTCTCAAGCAGTTTGAGGTAAATCAGTCAGTGCTAAAATGTATTCTTCCACCTCAAGATAAGGTTGAGTCAAGTCTGCTTTGAACTGGCAAGGATCATTCATTGGGATAAAGGTATTTCGCGTTGGCACTTTGTATTTGTGAGGATGCCATGAATAGATACTATGTAAGATTTGTTTGCTTATCTTCAATTGCATGCTTGTACTTGGCATTTCTAAAGTTTGGAATGACGAAGACATTTTATTCTGCTAGCCAAACACTTTTATATTTTGCTACCCATTTTGAGCCCTAATTTTTTGTTTCATATCCCTCTTGGAATCAGAAATAGAGTTACGAACTAGAAAAGGAAAAGAAAAGAGAAAAATAAAAGAAAAAGGGAAAAGACAAAAAGAAAAAAAGAAAAAAAAGGAGAAAAGAAAATGAAAAAAATAAAAAAAGAGAAAAAGAGAGAAAAGGAAAAGAAAAAAATACAAGCAACTTTGTCGTTTGAACTACGTTAGACCTGATTCTTGTCACCACAAGATACGTAGGTAGCTTTACAGTTCGGTGACATCAAATAAAATGTTTCGTAATCTCCGAATCAATACTGGGACAGTTTTCCTTGGAAATCCCATCAAAGCAAAAGTCCAAAAAAATTCCCCAAACTCCAAGAAATTGGGGCAGAAGTTTTAATTTTGCCAAAAAGGCCTGATTCAAAAAGTTTTAATTTTGAACCCTTTTCATCTTAAATTATTTTGAGCCTTCATACCACCCTTTTTTTCTAACCCTGTCCAAAAGCCTACTTTACGGTCCAAAGAAAGACCTTCCGACCAATCTTTGAGGATGCCAAAGCAAGTGTCTCCTGCATCAGGAGTAATACCTTTGTTCTTAGCACAATGAGAGAAAATGATAAAATGAGAGAGTCTTATCGGTGAAAACCCTCATGGGCATCATAAGGCGATAGTGAGTTGAGAAAAATAGCAAAATGAGAGAGGCTTGATAGTAAAAACCCTTCAGGGCACTACAAGTCGACTGAGGATTGTGGACCAAATAGGACAATTGGAGTGATGAAGCCCAGTTTCACAGCTTAGAAGCACAACAAGAGCTGAATATTAGACTTGCTTGAGAGATTGGGCCACCTAATCTAAAGGTGCATGTCATGGTCATTAGAGTTGGTATCCACATCTGATAAGTTTCTACTTTGTAATTTTCTTATTAGGTATCATCTCTTTCCATTGTCCTTTATTTTGTCCTCATGTTTGTTTGAATTCCTTCTTGAGTCTGTTTTTTCGGAACAAGTAAAGAAATGACTTCAAAATCTGCTACCAGCTTTCCAATTGCACAAAGCAGAGTCTGTCTAGCACATCAAAGAGGCATAAGTTAGAAAAGAACAGTATGCGCACTGAGTTGGTAACACTTAACATGCTTTGGGATTCATGTAAAATGCAAAGATTCAGTAAATGTCAATTTATGAGCACAATGCAACAGATAAAGGGTATTGGGATTGAATGGAGCAGAGATATTTTCTGTGATAAGGGTTGAAAGAAAATGGGTAGCTGATAACATGAAAGGTCTTCCAAGTTGAAATCAAAATTATCTTGGGAAGTGCAGAAGGAGTCACCTTCAGAGTCAAGGCCACAAACTAACCACCGTGTTTTAAACTCACAAGTTTTCTTTGTTTGAAACAGGAATGAAGGCTATGTTCATATCAAAACTTGAGTTTTTCATGTGTAATGCCCCAATTTTGCTTACTCAAAGGCTATTGAAAAGATCACACATTATCCATTAGGAGACACACTTCCTAGTATGGGTCTGGAAGGTTATATTTTTATTTTAGGAGACGCACTTCCTAAATTGAAGTTTTACCCATAGGAGACACACTTCCTAGTTTGGGTCCTTCTGGTTATATTTTGTTTTAGGAGACGCACATCCTGATTTGAGATTTTACCACTAGGAGACGCACTTCCTATTTGGTTCATTTAAGTTTATTCCTTGGAGACGCACTTCCTAGTTTGAGTTATTGAAATTTTACCCCTAGGAGACACACTTCCTAGTTTGGATATGTCAGTTTATATTTTTGTTCTAGGAGACGCACTTCCTAAATTAAAATTTTACCCCTAGGAGGCGCACTTCCTAGTTTGGGTCATGTAAGTTCATTCATAGGAGACGCACTTCCTAGTTTGAATAATTGAAGCTTCACCCCTAAGAGACGCACTTCCTAATCTGGGTCCTTCAAGTTATATTTTTTTTAGGAGACGCACTTCCTAAATTGAGATTTTACTCCTCGGAGATGCACTTTCTAGGCTGGTTATTTCAAGTTATATTTTTATTTTTAGGAGTCGCACTTGCTAATGTTAGTCAATCAAATTCATCCCTAGGAGACGCACATCCTAGTTGGAGTCATCGAAGTTTTACCCGTTAGGACACGCGCTTCCTAGTAGGGGTCTTTTAGATTATACTTGATAGGAGACGCACATCCTAGCTTTGGTCATTCAAATTCACTCCTAGGAGACGCACTTCCTAGTTTGAGTAATTGAAGTTTCATCCCTAGGAGACGCACTTCCTAGTATGGTTCTATCATGTTATATTTTGTTTTAGGAGATGCACTTCCTAAACTAAAATTTTACCCCTAGGAGACGCACTTCCTAATTTGGGTCATTTAAATTCATTCTCAGGAGATGCTCTTCCTAGTTTGAGCCTTTGAAGTTTCGCCCAAGGAGTCGTACTTCCTAGTATGGGTCTTTCATGTTATATTTTTGTTTTAGGAGACGCACTTCCTGAATTGAGGTTTCACCTCTAGGAGAAGCACTTCCTAGTTTGGGTCATTTAAGTTCATTCTTAGGAGATGCACTTTCTAGTTTGATGCATTGAAGTTTCATCCCTAGGAGACGCACTTCCTAGTATGGGTCTTTCATGTTATATTTTGGTTTTTTAAGAGACGCACTTCCTAAATTGAGGTTTTACCCCTAGGAGACGCACTTCCTGGTCTGGCTTTTTCAGGCTATATTTTATATTAGGAGACCCACTTGCTAAATTGATAGTTCATTCATAGGAGACGCACTTCCTAGTCATTGAGATTTTACCCACAGGAGACGCACTTCCTGAATTAATATTTCGTTTATAGGAGATGCACTTCCTAGTTTGAGTTATTCAAGTTTTACCCCTAGGATACGCACTTCCTAGTTTGAGTTATTCAAGTTTTACCTCTAGGAGACGCACTTCCTAATTTTGGTTCATTCAAGTTACACCCCTAGGAGACGCACTTCCTAGTTTGAGTTATTCAAGTTTTACCCCTAGGAGACGCACTTTCGAGTTTTTTGTTCATTCAAGTTTTACCCCTAGGAGACGCACTTCCTAGTTTTTGGTTCATTCAAGTTTCATCCCCAGGAGACGCACTTCCTAATTTGGGTCATTCAGGTTCTATTCTTAGCAGACACACTTGCTAGTCAAATATTCTTGGTTTTACTCACAAGAGACGCATATCCTAGTCGATTCTTTATCTTACTCTCATCATTGCATCAATAGACTAAGTGGTTTACAATTTTTCTAACAACTCACAAATCTTCTTAGTGCAAATTGGGGCAGAAAATTTTGTTTGCTTTGTTGTTTTGATTGTAGGAACCCACCTGGAAAATGAGGGAAGACATTTCAGAGTTCATTTCAGAGTCATTTAAAGTTTCAAGTCAGTAGCAGGCACCCACTTAGAGAACAAGGGAAGTCATTTCAAAATTCAATTCAAGTAGAAGTGGTCTCAATCCAAAAAAAAGAGAGAAAAAAAGAAAAAGAAAAAATTAAAAAAAGAGGAAGGAACTGAATCCAAAATACAGAAGCCGAGACAAGAGGTGGGTTGCTCATGGTATGTCCGGTCTCGATCCAAAAAGCTTAAAGAATGAACTGGCACCTGCAGCAATCGAGCGTCAAAATTCAAATCTAAAGTCTGCATGAAGAACCATTCAAAACTCGAGATCAAGCTTCAGAAGACTTATAGATAGGAATTTTTGTAACTCATAGTTGACAAGCTTAGTTAGTCTTTTTCATTTTTTTTAATTTTGATGTAATAACAGGACCGCAGATCGGAACCTCAACGGCACCACGATCGACTCTCCACCTTGGTATACTCCATCACCTCATTTATTTCTGAACTACACGTGTCCTGATTCCTTTATAGCCAAGGATATGTAGGCAGCTTAGATACCATAGCTCGGTCACATTCTCTTCTTTTAAAGTTTAGCCTCACCAAATAAGGGTCGGGTCAAAAAACCTGTCTAGTCGTTCGCATTTACAGTCAAAGGGGGCAGTTGTAGAAATGTAATTTTTCACCCTCCCAGAAACTTCACCCATTTTAGCGTAATACTTAGTTTATGTCTAGTATAGTTATTTTAACTAATTTTAACTCTTTTACATTATTTTTATCATAAAATTAAAAATACAAAAAATAGTTCATTTTTTTCTCTATCTAATTAACGTGTTAAGTAGTTTTAGAAGAATATTATTTTTCTACTAACTTTATTTTTATATAATCCTTGAAAATACAAAAAATAGTTTTAACTTTTATTTTTAAATTTTATTTAAATATTAATAGTTTATCAAAATCAATTAGAAACTTTTACATTTTATAGGTATTTTAAGTTGAATTTTTCAGCTCTCTTTTGGCCCAATTTTTACAATTTAAAGACCCAATTCATAAAGCCAATTCTTATTGACCCAATTTATCCACTAACCCAACCCATAACCTTTTAATCCTGGCCCTCCTTTTGAATTTAATCCGATGGCCAATATTAATTTCCAAAAAAAAAAGAAAAAAAATAAATAAAAAAACCCGATCTTCTTCTTATAAAGGGGAAGAGAAGAAAAACCCTAAAAAAATACTAGATAGCAGCCGCCAAATGACCCCCTAGACGATGGCCCGCCAACTCCTCTCCACAGCACCCTACACTGCCGGTGACCACCCTCATCAAACCAGCCTCACCTCCATCTCCCTCACCAGCGGGCCAGCCACTCCAAACGCCCAAAAACTCGCCGGAAACACTCTCAACCAATTGACCACTCAGTCCAGCGTCGTCCTCACGTCCATTAACAAACCCAGCTAGCCTTCCATCAGCAGCCCTAGTTCACCGGAAAATACATCAACAAAACAGTCATCGTTGCTCCTTCTTCCACTTACTCCAACCTGTCTGAAAATCGCACAAAAAACCAAGAAAACGTATCTGAAAACCTGGATTTCCAAGAGGTTTGGAGGTCGTATATTCACTGCTAGAATGCTGAAGTTTTCCGGACTTGTGCGATTCTAGTCGAGGTCTTTTTCGGTCCGGGCTTAGACTCATATACGCTGCTGCTTTGAGGATTATGTGGTTTCTCATGATGTATTATCTCTGATGTGCGAGTTTCATCGTTTAGTTTTCAAGTCTATCTCCTATTGTCCTCTCATTAATCAATGTATATGCTTCTTTATTTAAAAATATGAATCTGCCTATGCACTGTTTAAGCTTGGTTTGTTTTATTGTTATTTTGTTTAATTTATTTTCTTTGAATATTGTCTTATGAGATATGTTCAATAGAAATGAAGACATGAAAGAATCAAGTTGCATGAAAATGGCAAACAATGAATTTCGAAATTGTGGGGTTGATAAAAATGTGTTTGGGTCAATTCATTAAATTAATGTTGGATATGCGAGTTTAGGCTCAAGGCAATCTTATTGTTTACCTTTAATTCATTTGGGATACATTAGAAGCACGCTTTAGGCCGACCACACGTGGGTAGGTAAGCTTTAGAATTTAGCTAGTCTTGAGGCGAGAGGTTGTTCCCGTAGTTAAATTTATCCAGGGATTGCCCCGAAGAATTTGTATATATTATTATCCGGGGTATGCCCTGAAGAACTATGTAAATATTTTGAAGGCCTTGACGAGCATGGTGGAGAAGACGTAGTATAGGTTAGCTTAAGATTTTTCTTTTCTTTTTCCTTTTCATTATCTTTTACTAGGTGGGGACGACCTTGAGCTTCGTATGTGTTTATTTTACTTTTTTTTCTTGTGTTTTCTACCTCAATTGAATATTCTAAAAGCCAACTAGATCAAGTACGCAACCGTACTAGTTACGGGACTTGGGGAGTGCCTAACACCTTCTCCCCGAGTCAAATGAACCCCTTTACTTGAATCTCTGGTGTGGACTTAGTTTTGAGTCCAACTGTTTTAAAAGAAAAATGTTTTCTAAAAAGAAACGGTAGCCTGGCACACCGAAATCAAATGTCAGGTGGCGACTCTAAGTTTATTTCCTTTAGAACAAACTTTTGTCACTTTCAAAATTGAAAACTCTTTCCAAGATTTTACTAAATCTTTTTTATTATTTAAGAGGGTTGAGTGAGAGTTTGGTTATTAAAAAGGGGTGTGACAGCCACGAACTTCTTAAGTTCGGCATCCTCAGTCTTGTACTTCTTCTCAAGCGCATTCCATAACGCTTTTGAAGTTTTCATGACACTATAGAAAATGTACAAGCCATCTTCCAAACAACTCAAAATGTAATTTCTGCACAAGAAATCAGAATGTTTCCATGCTTCAGTTACAATAAGTCGTTCATCATCCAGAGTATTTTCTGCCAGGATCGGAGGATCCTCCTTGATGAAACATTGCAAACTCAACGTAGTAAGATAGATGAGCATCTTCATTTTCCAAAGTTTGAAGTCAATACCAGAAAACTTTTCGTGTTTTCTGCTGGTGCCATAGCATGAGCAGGAGTTGAACGGCTTGACGAGGCAGCAACACTCACAACGGTAGCACCCATTCCCGCAACATTTCCATTAGTTTGGTTTTCATTCATCATGTTTCTGTAAAGTTGGAAACAAAACAACACTTTGTTAAATCAGTGAATGTTTGATATCTTCAAACTGAATACAAAACCAAACAGACAATATATAACAATGGTGAAGTTTTTATATACTTTCAACCGAACAGAACAATTATTGGAGTATAAAGCACCAAGGCTTTAGTCTCCAACGCAGTATAGAAAACAATTTACTATATAATTCAATACAGAAATGTTAGTACATAAAATTCCTTAAGCTTGTTAGCGTTACTGTGTTAAACATAAAATTAGAAAATTATTAGAAGAATAAAAGAAACTGGAAAAAACAGTAAAGATTAAGAAATATTCCGAGTCCACAATTTGCTTGTGCGTCCTAAAGGAATTTATCCCCCTCACACGTTGCCATGATAACATATTAAATCATCCCAGGATAAAACGGAATAAACCTTCCTGCAATAGTTGCAATACAAACTGCAGGATACCGAATAAATAAAGAACAAAGCAAAATCACACTTGCGAATTCGAGAGAAAGAGGCTGCAAATTAATGAAGTATCTTTTCAGAAAGAAGAAAGTTCTGTAATGTTTTTGGTGTCTAATAACTGAAGCCATGCCTCAGAATTTATAGGCAATTATTGGAAAATGCGTTATGTTTGTTCAGGAAAAGGTTCCTTTTCAGAGGTTTACGCGTCCTACTGCGGTCCTACCAGGACCACGGCCAGAGTGGCTCTCTGAATCTGCAGCAGGATTCTGGCGCGGTCCTACCGCGGTTACGCCAGGACCGCGGCCAGACTATCCTTCTGAATCTTCAGCAGTGATATGGAATTTAATTAATTATTAAATAATAAATTAATTTTTTTCTAATAATAATCTTATTTATCCATACCCATATCCATATCCGAAGTCGAGCCGAGCCGAGCGACGACGCGGGGGTTCATTCACTTCAACTCCTTTTAAGAGCATTAAGTAATGATTCTATATATAAGCACACAAATGTAGTTGTCCCTCATCAATGAGAGACAAAGTGCAAGACAAAAGCTCACTTCTTCAAATTTTCATTTTCCCTCTATTTTATTTCCCTTATTTCCAATTCATACACTTCTACTTTAAAGCCCAATGGCTTACAAGTCCAACAGTATATACGTCAAGACTCATGAGTTCGAATCATACTGACCTAATAGACCGTTGATTATCTTCCAATGGAGCCTTCTCAGTCCAGAGACGGAATCAGGATTTTAACATGGCTTAGGTATCATTATTTTATTCAATCGGTACCCCAAAAAGACTTCAGTGTTTAGGGTAATATAATCATTTTCAACGTATATGCATATACATGTACAAAAAATTTGCCGAAATTTACGGAGTTCAATAACCCATCAATACTACACATTATTGGTTCGCCTATGCTTCCCACTTATTAGCTACATGAAAAAGGAAAGAGCGAAACGTGTTTTCTAACTTTTAATAAAAGAAGTAAAAGGATTTTCGCTAATGTTAAAAGTATTTTCACAACAACTACTATATACAAACATTGAATGTAATGTTCTGGTCTTTGTGTAAACTGTACGCAACAATATTATTATGATCCTTCTTGTTATGAAGACTTGCAATATGGGCTGGCTTTTGTTATTTTGTAGTTACACATGGCTAGAAAGTGGTCAACAGTTTGTCCCAAAATAACAGAGGGAATGATAGTGCTATTGCTATGATTACGTTGACAAACACACTTGTTGTTGTGGACAAAGCCACCTACTCATACAAACTTAGGTTCAAAGAAAGGATCTTTTTACTTTAAAAAAAAGAATTTAATTTATGCATGACAAAAGTCTAAAATTGCTAAAAAAAATTGTTAGCAATGCAAAATATTAAAATGAGTGGCATTTCGGAGGACACCAAGCGCGTAGATTTGTGATAATAATCGCTATGCAACAATCATACAAAATACTAGTAATAAATAAATAGCAAGCGAAATAGAGTTGCCATTAATATTAAAAGTGAATATAATGTAAATATGGTGCAATTCATATTATTATGTGAGGCAAATGACTTTGTTGACATGGGACAAAGCCAGTCACTTATACAGACTTGGGATCAAAGTGCTCGCAAGGGAGTGAAATAAATATGTTATAAAATAGATGAAAATGGCATAATCCCCCCCCCCCCCCCGCTCCCCCCACCCCAAACTTGGCATGTTTTATCTGAGTTTCCCTTAAACTTTATCTTGTCCTAAGTACCTCCTTGTACTTGGTATTTTCGTAGTTCCTACCTTCTTAACCCATATCAAAATTATAAGCGTGTAATAACACGCCTACCAGATTGGAATAATAGCTGATGTGGCTGTCCACATTGGCAAAAAAATTATCTTTTTAATTACCTGAAATTAAATAATTAGTTTGAAGTTAAAAAAAATCTCAAATTAAAAATTACAAAGCATAGATATTTTCCTCAGTTACTATTTCAAAGAGACAATCTCTTATATCTATTAGAGAAATATTAGGGCTTTTCTTAGGATTATTTTCCAAGCTCGTACTTCCAACCCATCTCTGTTGACTTTTGGTTTTGGTCCAGGAGTTGGAAAATTTGAGTTTCTCGAAAGTAAAAAGTACAATCAATTCATCATCATAACTCTCTTTATAAACAATAGTAACCCATTAACATAGGCAATCAATGACGAAACTAGGAATTTTTTCAAAGATGTTCAAACTTAAAAGAATTGAATAAAAAATCCGACAAATGGTGTTCAATATGTGTTATATATTTCTGAAACGTAATATTTTACCTATGTAAACAATATAATTTCGACAAAAGATGGTCAGTTGACCACCCTTATCAACATGTGGCTTTGCCACTGGAGGCAACCAAGAACTAAGACTAACAAACAACAAACCCAACTTAATCTCATACGTAGGGTTTGAGGATGATAGTGCGTACTCCGCATTACCCTATCCTATAAAAATGCAGAAATTATTTCCGATATACCTTCGGTTTAAGGAATGGTAAAAATAAAGCAACAGCCAATAACAACGATAATATAATAAATAATGCAAACGAATGACTAAAAAGTATCAAATACAGAAAGAAATGGAAAAAATGAGAAGAGAAGAAAAATAAGTACTTTATGGGGGACGAAAGAAGTTATATTGAAGAATATATATAAAGAAATGACCGATTGAAATGGTTAAAAAGTAAAGGAATGGTATTTTAATATGTATTCTCCCAATTGAACAATAAATGTGGCTATTATTTTTCATTCTCCGGCGTCAAAGGACATGTGAAATCACTTTCTCTGCCAGGTGGTTATTTGAGGGGGGTAAAGACGATGCAAAAATCAAATACAAAGGGGTAATTAGAATTAGGTAAAGTTTAAGGGGGACATGAACAAAACACGCCAAATTTAAGGGGGTCTTTAGGTATTCTGCCGATGAAAATTATGAAGTTTGAGGTCTAAATTCCAGTAGATAAGAAGAAAAAAAAAAATCGCCCCAACTGCTCACGTTATAAAATTGAATTTAAGGTCAAAGAATCACAGGGAAAAAAAATAAGTAACACATATTAAAGTAAAGTAAAGATATTTAATACGTGCTAAAGTGGATGGTTAATGGTTGCTTGCCTACAAATACAATAACTTAGAAAATTTGGAAAAGGGCAAAAAATATTTTTAAATTATGGTATATAGCTTAGTTATGTCCTCTATTAGTAAAGTGAGCCAAAAATATTCTCACCGTTAGTAAAGTGGGCCAAAAATGTCCCTCAACTTAACAGTCTGCCACACAAGCCATTTTAATCCTACATGGCATCCACGTGGCAGTGACATGACAGCCACATAAGCGGACAACTCTCAAAAGTGGGCCAAAAATGTCCCTCAACTTAACACAATGGACCAAAAATATCCCTCAACTTAACAGCCTTCCACACAAGCCATTTTAATCCTACATGGCATCCACGTGGCTATGACATAGTTTAAACATAAGCGGGCAACCCTCTAAACCCGCTCCAACCCATTTACAAACAAAAAATTGTTGTAATATTAATTATCTTTAAACTTAACTAACATTTTATCATTAATTAAAAATAAAATGATTTTAAAACTGTAAGAATATTTATAACATATTTTAGACTGCAAGGTAGTAGGGGTACTTGAAACAACTTCTCTGCCTTTGAGTCGAGGGTCTACCGAAAATAGCATTTCTTTACCTTCATAAGAAAGGAGTAAGAAATGCGTACATACTATCATCTCCAGTCGCCACTTGTGGGAATGCACTAGGTATATTTATTGTTGTTGTTGTGAATTTTAAATGATTTAAAAAAAAATTCAACCAGTCAAATATCGTCACATAAAGTGAATGGAGAGGTATTATATATTATCCATATACATGACCCATTTCAAAGTAAAAATATAAAAAGAAAAAAATAAGCATCTTTTTAGGTTTGACAAATCATATGTTAAATCAGAAATAATATTAAGCTATTTTTATGGACTCCCAACTTTAATAAAGTTTAAGAAAATATCTGATTTGTTTAATCTATATCTGATTTAAATAAGTCGAAAGAACTAGAATAACTAACTTTATTATTCATTGATTCAAGTACAATTAAGTTAGTTCTTAGCAAGAACAAAATTAGAATAACTTCATCACACAAAGATTAAACAACTGGACAGCTTTGGACAATTAATGTTAATGCATTTTTTTAAAAAAACTAGACAGTTTGGACAGTGTTTTATCTTTAGCTATTTTTTGTGTAATATTACAACAGTTTTTTGTTTGTAAATGGGTTGGAGCGGGTTTAGAGGGCTATCTGCTTATGTGTATACCATGTCACAACCACGTGAATGCCATGTAGGATTAAAATGATTTGTGTGGAAGACTGTTAAGTTGAGGGATATGTTTGGCCCATTATGTTAAGTTGATGGACATTTTTGGCTTAAGATGAGGTACATTATTGGCCAACTTTAGAAGGTTGTCCGCTTAAGTGGCTGTCATGTCACAGCCACATAGATGCCATGTAGGATTAGAGTGACTTGTATGGAAGTCTGTTAAGTTGAGGAACATTTTTGGCCCACTTTACTAGCGGCGAGGATATTTTTGACCCACTTTACTAACGGAAGATATAATTAAGCTATATACCATAATTTAGAGATATTTTTGACCATTTTCCGTAGAAAATCTAATATGATTGAATACTGGAGAAAAGATTATACTAAAATTGATTTATTAGGATTATTGGATTCCATATGTGCCTTGCACTACCAAGTTACGTTGGAATTATTACTTATCGGTTTAAGTTTTCAATAACCATGGGTTGGTTGCTATAAATAACACGCTTCACCCTTTGTTAGAAGGATGTAATTACTACTAACTATCAATTTATGAATTAAGCCTGGATTCATCTACTAGTAGGAAGTCTTTCTGCTTTTGATCGTTCTTTTTAAATGATAAATGCTTCATAATTAAAAAAGCAAAAGGAAATAATTAAAGACATTGCATATTCTGGCGTACAGAATAAAAAGTTTCTCATCAGTGTAATTTAACCTAGCTTCTCCAACAAGTTACCATTTTCGCAAAGTTTTTTTTCATCCTTTTTGCAGGTCCATCTCTTCCAAATTAAATTGTCAACTCATAACTTGATGTAAACCCTTACATATAGTTGACTTTTAAAAAAGCTTAATTGCTCAAATATTTTCAATGATTTATTTATATAAATTATTATTATTTTATATTCTTGATATTTAGACGCGTGAAGTGTACCAAAATTTTGACTTGTATAAAGATGTCTTATGTATTTAGCTTTTAATTCACAATTTAAAAAATTCCAAATGGCCAATGATAATTAATGAAATGCGAAGGAAGGGCATTATTAATGCATGATTTAAGCAAGTAATTCCAAGTTTTCCTTACAGCTATATTTGACATTTGCACTCACTTCGCCACTTTTCTTGAGCAGTTGGAGTCTCTTAGATATAATTTGTATACGAAATGGCTATACGTAAATACTTTACACTTTACATGTTTGACATTTATTTATTTATAAGTATTTCATTTGTTACTATTACCTACCTTTCTTTTTGCACATGGATAAGTTGAAATAGCTTGTATTTTAAAATAAGCAAAAAAACGTCTATGATTTGGTGTACTCAATAATAAATATATGAATAGGGGAGAAATCGGCTTCAAAACAAGATTTAATAAATAAAAAGAATTTGTCACCCACCAAGAGTATCCCCAATAAAAATGCACTTGAATTATTTTAAGTGCGGTTCATTTCACACAGCCAATATAATTAGAAAATTGTGTATGTGAATGATACACAGTTGCAAAAGATTAAAATATGTAAACATCACTCTGATCAAATCAATTAGATCTATCTTTACGAATTTAAGCCAGTGGTCAACAAATAATAAATGATATGCAAAAGGCAGCACGTCTTAAAAAAGAAAATTAAAAATATCAAGGAAATGCAGCACACATTGACATTGCTAAATGATGTTTAAAGTTTTAAATTTACGGTTAAGCTTGACTTTTTAAAATATATATTCGTACAATATTCTGTTCTTTTTGTTTTGGTTCATCAAGATTCAAGAGATCAAGTTTATATTTTTAAGATTGTTACATAAATAGCATTCCAGATTCAGTGTTTACTTATGTATACCGATTAGAAAAGGTAAATATTGAATCTTGACTGGCTATCTGTGTAAGAATATATATATATATATATATCTATATATATATATATATATATATATATATATATATATATATTGTACATGAATTATTTATCTATACTACATTTGTCGACTATTTTTAGTTTAAGATATTAGGTGGGCGGTTCTTCTAGTTTTAATATTTAAAGAAAAAAGTAGAGAAGACTTAACTGGACATCAATAACTAAAAGACCATCGAATTTGGACTCATTACACTGTAATTTCAAATTATCATATCTGACTTGGCTTTTCATTTCGTCCCAATATTATAATAATCTGCTTTGGATTAGATTCAAAAGGAGATGGATAGAAAGAAAGAAATGTAATTGTCAGTCAATCAATTGTAGAATTAGAAAATACGAAACTTATAAATCAGAAGTCCTTGACTGATTGAACACAACAAAAAAAAAATCATAAATATCCTCATAAAAGACATATAAAAAGTAGTACTGATAATTTTCGAGCCATGAGTTCGATAAGACTTCGCAAAATATTAAGTAAAACCCCCCATTATCCCATTGTTGTCGAATCAATTCATACAATAGGGAATTACTATATATAAATCACGTATTCATCAACGGAAAAGAAAAGAAAGAAAGTGACATATTCAAGTGAAATAAGGACAGATAGAAAGACAACAACTTTTTAAAAATATTTCAACAAAAATGAATGTATAAAAGAGCAAAAGAAATTCCTATACAACTACTTCAACTGATGTGTAGAGCCCTTGCATCTGAACAAAGAGACCAAAATTAGGTTCACATCTTAGAAAAGTTCCAAATGTTTAAAGTTTCTAACAAGTGGAGTCTAAGATATATCCTTATTGAATAACAACCCATTCGCTTCTTCCTCAAAAACCAACTATCTAGTCAAATTTTCTTGCCTTTTTGAGTGTGAAATGTGAATAGTCTTGTGCCAAGTTTTTCTTTAAATAGGCACACCATTAAAGTGAGTATATCAAGTGATGAGATACATAGAGATAAGGGTGTATAAGAAAAATCGATAAATCGTATCAAATTGATAATTGGAATCAAATCAGAATTTTTTTTCGATATGGTTAGATATTGGAAAATAAATCCCGGCCATAATTGGTTTAGTTATGTTTTAACTCAAAAAAGTCAAACCGAAACCAAACCAACCAGATAATATATTCATATAATTTTTAAAAATATTTTATATATATAAATATTTATTGTAATGTAATTTATAAATATTTCTTAATCTTTTTCATAGTTTTATCTTTTACGTATTATTTCAAGTTTAGAATTCAAATTGTTGAAAAAAAATAAAGTTTATAGCCCATAAATGGAGAAACCCAAACAATGTTCAAATGAATACTGTTGAAGTATCGATTAACAAGATGATACTTAACTATAATTAACTGTTATTGTAACAACTAACTAGGTTGGTTAATTAATTAATAAAGGTAATTAGTTAGTGGTTAGAGATATATAAATATTTCTACTCTTAGAACAGTTAGTTACACAATTTCATTTTTGCTTCTTTAGCCACTTCAATGAAACAATTCTGGTTTCTCATGTCTTTTAATGTGCTAGTCTTCTCCCTTCTCAAGCTCTAGATCAATCGTCTATGGCAGCTAACATGGTATCAGAGCCATTGGTAACAATCTAGCTTTTTCTGCGATTCTCTCCTCTGCTTCTAGATTACTCCAATTCTGCAAAATTAGGTGCAGAATTTCTTAGACGATCTCAAATCGAAGCTAGGGTTTTGTAATTTCTCTAAAGTTGCAGTCAACAATGGTGATTGGTACGGAAGATGAAAATACAACAACCAGTACACCAGCTAATGTCATATTTGGCAATTCTTCTCTAGTTGAGTCGTCGTTCCCCTCTATCGATCATAATCACCCATTGTACCGATAACCAACTGACACGCTAGGTAGTTCTCTAGTCTCTATTCAACTGGCTGGTTCTGATAACTTTGCCTTGTGGAGTCGTGCTATAAGAATTGATTTGTTAGGTAAAAGTATGTTAGGTTTTGTCGATGGAAGATTTGCAAAAACAAAGTTCGAACCAGAGCTTTATGAATTGTGGGAAAAGATTAATGCTATTGTTTTGTCTTATAAGGAATGTCGTAGGACCTGGTTTGCTGAGTAGTGTAATATATGGATCCAGTGCTCATAAAGTGTGAAAAGATATAAAAGAGATATTTTTCAAAGTAAATAGTTCTAGGGTATTTTTTCTTCATAGAGAAATGCACAATTTGACTCAAGGAATCATGATTATAGTAGACTGCTTCTCAAAACTGAGAGATTTGAGGGATGAGTTTGATGCACTAATGCCATGCTCAACTTGTCCATGTCCTGAGTCTAAACAATATGCTTAGCACTTTGAGGCTCAGAGACTGTTGCAATTTCTCACTAGTTTGAATAACTTCTTTACACAGTCAAGAAATCAAATTATGATGATGACTACAGTGCCTACTATTAACAAGTTACTCACCACTTGTTGATCAAGAGAGCCAAAGAAATCTAAGCATGTCTCAAGTTACACAACATGCAGAAGGTCTAGAGGGCATTGCTTTGTATATAAAATAGGTCCAAATGTCACAACTGGAGTTTACAGGCAAATGAATAACAATATTCAATATGAATACTGTCAATACAAAGAGCGTACCAAAGGAAATTGCTTTAAACTAATAGGCTATCCACCAGACTTCAAGTCTAAAAAAAGTAAGTGCAGCTGGACTCTATGCTAGTGTTGTAGGTAATCCAAACTTTGCAGCTGGGAAGAGCACATCAGTTATGCAAATAAGTTGAACCCTAGGTCTCATCAACAAAAGGGATTCATCTCAGCTAATCCCGTGACACCACAAATGAAACAGACACAACCCTTTTTCACTCAGGAGCAATACCAACAGATTGCTCATATGCTCTCCAAAGGAAATGCAGAAGGCCCCAGCTCATCCAGCAAAATAGATGTTCTAAATCATGTGAATGTTTTTATATCTCAGTGTGACAATAGTGACTGGATAATTTACAGTGGATCCTCAAATCACATGACCTCCAGACTTGAGTTACTACAAACACATAAGTCATTTTCTACAATAGAGAAAAAGATAGTCCATCTCTCAAATGGTAATACAATGCCAATTTCACACACAGGAAGTACATCTGTGTTAGATAATCAGAAGATCTCTAATGTACTCGACATTCCACACTTTAAGTTCACTTTACTCTCAGTCTCACAACTCACCAAGGAACTAAAGTGTATCGTAGGCTTCTTTCCTGATTATGTATTTTCTAGGATCTTTATTGTGGTCAGGTGAAGGAGATTAGTAGAGAGGAAAATGGACTCTATGTGCTCAAAGGAGGTATCACAGAACAAGCTTTAGCCCTAACTTCAAATAAATGTGCATCAATAGCTACTATTCCTACTCTTGCAGGCTCAAGCTATTTGTGGCACACGAGATTGGAAAATGCTCCCTTAGAAATAATGAGAAGAGTAAAAAGTTAAATAAACTGCCTGCTAGTGACAGTCACAATTGTACTTTGTGTCCTTTAGCCAAGCAAACCAAACTTCCTTTCCAGCTTAGTAATACTGTCACTAAGTCTATTTTTAAATTAGTTCACTGTGATATTTGAGGGCCATGCAGATTTCCTACTCATGATAAAAGAAGATTTTTTGTCACTATAGTAGATGATTATACTAGATATATGGCATGTCCCAACCTAGGGAGGTGCGACCAACACCCAATCGAGTGAACCTGACTGAGCAAGCCTATTAGATACTTTCTACCCAACTCATTATCATCAAGAAAATAGATTATTATTAATTACACAATAGGAAGGTTGTTGTAAATATTTTCAAATTGATTCATTTGTTACATCATTAGTAGGGTTTCAAATACTTTACAATTTGAAGGAACAAGGGTTCAAAATACAATATAATCTAGTGACCCTTCCAACGCCCATATACAACGCCCATAAATGTTTACGGAGCCTTTAAAGATACAATATATAGTTATGATAATGCCAGCAACAAGGTCCCGACTATATCTCAAAACACGGTAAACATATAAACAAAATATATACTACAGACCCCGGTAAGAAATGGGGCTCACCAAGTCTGCTGGGAAGATGATGATGATGCACCACTAACTGCGATCAACACTTTCTATTATGGAACCACTTACATCCATTTAAAGATGTAGCGCCCCTGAAAAAAAGGGATGTTAGTACTGTCGAATAGTAGTAGTAGTATGTAAGCTAAATACCAATCTTAATAGAATGAACAATAAAATAAAGAAAAAGCAATCATGATGTACAGTAAGAGCTTCAAACTAATACCAAAACATCAAGTAAGGATACATAAGTTCTCGAGTCAAATTCCATTTTATTAGGTTGGTAATCTTTAGTGTCATGTGCCACAATCCATAATTCCATCGTGTTCCTATGCAGAATCCGATCTTAACCCGATCGGCTAGGTCATCTCATTTGAGACATCACCCATATCTACAATTTCAACCAATCATTTCCAGCACAGTTACCACAATGCGTGCAACATGATGTCCGATTGGCCCGATCGGCTAGGCCATGTCACTTGAAACATCATCCTTTCATTCTATTATCTCACTTCATGTTTATTTACCATCTTTCAATGCATTGGCATAAGTGGCCTTATTCATTAAATCATTCTTGGCATTTTGCCGTATTTTACAATTCAAGCTTCCCTTTAATACATTCAATAACACTATTATCAGCAACAATAAGGCCTATCATGTGAGGCATTTGTACACATAAAGAGAAAATTTGGAAAAATCATAAGCACATAGAGGCCTTTCTTACAAATTGGCATAACAATTCTTATTTGGTTCTTAGCATGAATTCTTAACCTTTCTCGATAATATTCTACATTTTAACACATCCTCAAATGGCATGATAACACGATGAACAATTTAGAGCAAATATTGAACACAAATCTTTCAACACAACACATTAGGTCAGTCAATTGTAGTATGATAAATTTAGGGACTTACACCAAGTACTCGAAACCCCAAAGATTCGATTCTAAGAAGAAGGGGGTTTAGCTATACATACCTCAATTGAGCTCTTAAAACTTTAACATATTTCCGGAACTAGCAACTTTAATCTATTTTTGCAGATATAGAATAATTGAACCTAAAATTAGGAGAATGATGTATAATTCTAGCTCGCTAAAGCATTCTATCAACACTATGTGCGCGTTATATTTTAAGACTCTTTTTGTGTAAGATTCCATCATTTCACAACCCACATTTTATCTTTTTTTATCCCATAATCTTCGTACATTCTTTCACCACCCAAGCATAAAAAACAAACAACCCTCAAGCCCATGAACTATTTTTCTAATTACTGTTTTAGTATAAAATTCAAAACTAAGAGATAATGCATAGACTCTAACCTTTAAGGTGAGGACTTAGTGAACTTTACTTGAGAATTTTCAAGGTCTTAAGCCAGAATTGAGGAGAAATCACTTGAGGATAACTCTCTCACTGTAGGACTCATTCTCTCACTCTAAAGCATCATAAATAGGCTCAAAATTAGCCTTAGCATATGTTTTAACGACATGGGATCAGGTTTAAAATTAATAAATTTGGAGCACCGACACGGATCTGCGGTCGCATATGCGACCGCATAATGGCTATGCGGCCTGCAAAATGATCGCGAAATGGTTATGCAGTCGCATAATTGGCCATGAAAACGGACCTCAAAATTGGTCAAAAATGACTGTCGCACTATGCGGCAAAAATGTGCCCCGCAAAGTGATTATGCGGTCGTATAATGGGCCACATAAATACACATATATACAAAACACTTTTCTTTAACTCTCTAGCATATTGTTCAATCCAAAAAGTCTGAACACAGAAACCTAACTTGACACCATAAAATTCTGGGTTTTAGGTAAAATTTCACAAGGCCTTACAATATACTTGGATCTTTCTGTTAACCTCTAAGTCTCAAGCTTACGTTGTTTTTAAAATTTTTCTTGTTCAAGTTCAAAATGTATTCTCTACAACTGTAAAAACCCTGTGAATTGATAATGGAAGTGAATTCTTTTGTACATATTTCAGAACTATGATGTCTAGTCTTGGTATTATGCATGATGGTACATGTGTATATACACCCCAACAGAATAAGGTTGTAGAAAAAAAAACACATAACCATTCTAAATATGGCAAAGGCACTCAGGTTTCAAGCTTCTGTTCCCTTAAGGTTTTGGGGTGAGTGTGTTACTACTGTTGTATATCTACTGAACAAAATCCTTCTAAAGTGGTTGACTGCAAACCACCTTTTAATATGCTTTATTTGCATTTTTCTTCTGTGTCGTACTTGAGAGTCTTTGGTTGTCTGCGTTATACTGCCACTCCCAAAGTTCTAGACAAGTTCTCACCTAAGGTTGTTCTTGTAGTAATTATGCGATACTCGTCAACACAAAAGGGCTATCTCATGTATAAATTACACTTTAAAACCTTTCTAGTGAGCAATAATGTAATATTCAAGAAAGATGTTTTTCCTTTCAAACATGTCAAATCATATGCCAATCTTGTGTTTCCTGTCTTGGATTTACTCTCCCCAGTTGTGGTTCATCAGAATCTACAATATAAATCATTCCAACATCATCATCCTTAGATTTAGAGACTGATAACTTCTTAGACACTAAGTTACATCAGACATCTGATGTAGCTGAAATTGCTTCACAAGAAGAGCTTTTGCGTTATTGAGCCTATTGATGCCATTGATAATTCCGAATCTGCTATAGCACTTGACTATTTTGAGCATGCTTCTAAGATTCCTGCTTCTAATGCAGATAGTGATGAACCTTCTATTCTGAGCACGCTTCTAAGATTCATGCTTCTGATACTTGGCAATATTGAGTCTATTAATGCCATTGATAATTCTGAATCTACTGCTACACTTGATTATTCTGAGCCTGCTTCTAAGATTCATGTTCTGATGCAGTTAGTGATGAACTTTCTACAGGCTGTAGTAAATCTTCCAGACCAAGCAAGCCTCTTATTTGGTTACAGGACTATGTCACAAAAACTAAAGGAACCAAGTGAAAATTTTCTATCTCTGCACATGTGGACTATACTCATTTTTCTCCTGCTTACAGAAAAGCAATCTCAGCTTATACAGTAGCTTCAGAACTAGCTTCTGTCAAGGAAGTTGCATCTGATCCTGGGTGGATAGAGTACGTGCATCTTGAATTGTATGCCTTGGAGGATAACAATACATGGTCTGTTGTAAACCTACCTCATGGTAAAATACCTATTGGTTGTAGGTGGGTGTTCAGGTTCAAGTATAACTCTACAGGTGAAGTTGAAAGAGAAGGGTTATACTATGGAGAAACATTCTCACCAGTGGCCAATATGGTCACAGTGAGATCTGATCTTGCTGTTGCTACCTCAAAGCATTGGTACATCTATCAAATGGATATACATAATGTTTTTCTCAATAGGGACCTAGATGAAGAAGTTTACATGGTCTTGCCGGAGAGGTTTGCTAGACAGGGGGAGTCTCAGAAGGTCTACAAACTCCACAAGTTCTTATATGGCCTTAAGCAAGCACCCAAGCAGTGGAATCTAAAGCTTATAGAAGCACTGGTACACAAGTTATTATATGGCCTTAGTGTACATTGCAGTAGTTTAGCGTAATAACTTAGGAAAAAAGTCAAAACTTTAGGACTAATAAATAAAATCTGAAAATAAAATAGGGGGAAAATATTTGAGTGAGATCTAGAAGCTTCCTTCCCCTCTTCTGCCTATAAAGGGCAACCCCCTTACCTTTATTTACAAGTTTGGAGCCTCTCAAAAATTCCTTCCCATTGTCCACAAGTTTTAGATCTGAAATTTGAAATCCAAACTCTAAATCTTCAAAAATCCAAAAACTAACAGAAATACTGTAGAAAATAAAAAAACACTATTACATTGCATTTTATAGATTAGTTTCCAGTTTTAAGCATTGATCTTCATCTCATCGAATTGCTAAAGCTTCTCCGAAGTAAACTGGTTCCATTTCGGGTGGGTTTTGGGTTCAATTGAGTCATTTTGGGCCATCAGTGGGGTACTATACTTTTGTAGTGTGTTCCTGCATTTGGTGAAGCTGTTTTGCTTCAAAATTACTCCTGTTTGCTGGCTGTGATTGTTGTTTGTCATCTATTGCTGCTGACTTCTCTTTCTTCCTATTTTGTTCACATTCCAGGTATTTTACAGCTTCAACTGATGTATGATGAGCTGAATCAGTCAATGTGTTTGGTTATTGAAGAAATGTTATAGTGCTCATGTTAATTTAGTGTCAATATACTTTAAGGCATATTAGTTCGAATGTTAGATACATAATAGCAATAGTTGAGATTTGGATGATTACAACATGTTATAATTTGTTTAATTTAGACTGATTGGGACTGTTGGAACTTTTGAAATTGTGATGTTTCATTTAGTGGTAGCTTCAGTATAAAATCATTTCATATCATGTTTAGCTTGATTTTGTTGGAAACGTTAGGAACTTGAAACTAAATTGGAAATCACAGGCTGGTTTTGTAACTGATATTTGGATGATCCAATTGCTTTTCCAAGGGTTGGCCTCAAAACCCGTGTGCTAATAGCTTATTCCCGGGTTGCTTTCATTAGTGTTCCTTTAATAATGGTAATTAATTAGATCCTCTTCTTTATTTATTAGAGAAAATATTAAATAGAAAATCGTAGTTGATTTAGGTTTGCTTTTAAATATTCAAAATGAGATGAGCCTCGCTAAACAAAACTCATAAATTTCGAGGCTCTCTTTAAATGTCTATACTAAAATACTTAGAATTCGGGATAGGTCGTTTAGCAAATTTCACGGCTTTCTTCAAAGATAATAACGTGTTAGCAGCTTTAGGCGCGCATTTTAATAAAGCTACCTTCTTAAACTCAGATGTGCATTTCATGTGACCCAAATCAAACCCGAAAACATTGAATAAAATGTTTTCAAGATTGCGCGTGCATTTCATGTGATGGGATCCAAAGACACGTTTTAAACGACGTTCACCTTTGTCTAAAAATTGAATGAAAGTGGTTAAAAGCTAAAATTGGCATATATGCTCAAAATGTATTAAAATCAGATAAATAAGCCAAATGTGACAGTTGAGCGACCGTGGTAGAACCACGGAATCTAGGAATGCCTAACACATTCTCCCGGGTTAACAGAATTCCTTACTTGGATTTCTGGTTCCCGAACTGTTAACATAGTCATATTTTCCTCCATTCGGAATTCAATTGGTGACTTGGGACACCATTAATCTCCCAAGCGGTGACTTTGAATCTTAATTATAAATCCTGTTTCGATTGTCACTTAAATTGGAAAAACTCCATTATACCCTTACGGGTGTAGCAAAAAAGGAGGTGTGACAGCTTTGGCGAATCTGTTGGGGACAAGAACCCAGAACGTTCTGTTCGGGGTTCAGAATTCGAGCTTAGAATAATTGTTGTGTTTGGCTTTATCTTATTTTGTTACATGATCTGTCCCTAATGTGCTAATTGATTGCTTCTACCGCTTTGATATTTTGTGGATTGTATGTAAATTGTGTCGAAATCCGTCTTCTCTCTGAGTCGTCTAAATCAAGAAGAAAGGTGCACTTCGTGTGACTTCTTTTTCTGCATAGAGTCTAATTCCCAATTTAGAACGAGGTTCGGATAGGTTTTTTAGCCGGTGAAGCTTCTGTATTCCCAGTAGCTGCCTCCTCCTCGGCTCGAGCTGTCCGCTAGGGTAAGCCAGGTCTACAACAATAAACCTAGGTTTTTGAACGTAGAATAACGTAGCATCGTGCCGGATCCCTAGTAGGAACGCTTATTTGTATCACGTGCATTTAACTTAGGGGACTCAATAAATGGGTTGGGTCCGTCTAGGACAAGCAACCTGAAATGAAAAAGACCATCCTGATGCATCCTACTTGTTTTATGTGCATTCATTTGTTTCGGACTTGCATTCTGACCGGCTTCTAAATATCGGGAATATCAGAAAATTGAGAAAAAGAGAAAAAGAGAGAAATAGTCGTATAGAGAGTTAATTACCTATTTTTAGAAAAACGAATGCCAAATAGTGTCGAAACTCTGCCAAATTTTTTTAGAAAATGGAAAAATTGTTTTGTTTTTGGAAAATAAAAATAGTTTGAAAAAGAGTCTTGTTTGCAAAAACTAGTTTATTTTAATTGCCCGAACTATGCAGGTTTGCTTCTCACCGGATGTGACATATATAGGCAACCCTCATCGGGTCCAATCTCCCCTTTACCAAAATAGCATAAAACAACAAAAAAATTTTAATTTCGTCTTGAATAAGTCGGGTGACGTCATTCTTGTCAAAATAACCCGAATGTCCTAAAAACGCGTCGGAAGGCCGTTTTTGCAAGAACAACCAGCTTGGGTCATTTTCAACGGTTTGTGGGCACAACCTTAAAATCTTCTTCATGAAGTGCTAAAAGGTCGTATCCGCAAAACTGGATGTTTGTTTTAAATTGGAAATCTGAACAAAAATAGTGTCATTTCTTTCCTTTTAGGCCAAAATAAGTGATTAAATCACCTTAATAAATATGCAGGATGAGCACGATCCAAAATGAACCTTTCTCAATCATGAATAAAATCCTTCTAGAGTTACGTCTATGGTGGAACGATCTGGGTAAAGAAGGGCAAGACGAGGTCAAAACGTTTTTGAAAGGTCTTATTGGTTTGTTGGAGATTGTGCCTCGGCGAGACATCATCAGAGCATTGGTCACATGTTGGGACCCAGCACACAATGTGTTCCATTTTTCGGACATTAAAATCACCCCGACCCTAGAGGAAATAGATGGATACATCGGAAGTGCTGAGGTCTCGTTAAGGCACAAGTACTTAGTTTCCCCGAGAACCGTAGTTGTGTACATGTTCTTAGACTCTCTGAAGATAGTCAGGACGGCCCACAATCCGGATTTGGCAAAGAGATTTTGTACTCCACACTTTTAATAAAACATATATGGCTACATAGGCGGACTCAATAACTCGAAAAGCAAGATATGTATCAAAGTAAACCGGCAAAAATGGGAGTAACATAGACGTTTTGCTTCTATGGTAGTCTTTTTAGGGCTCCTAGTATTCTCGAGTAAAGATGGAAATATTGACATAAAAATAACTAGGGTCTTAAATACTTTAATGACTCAAGCCAAAAGCACTCCGGCACCCATGATAGTAGCCGATATCTTCCGCGATCTTACAGTCTGCAAAACCGGAAGGGACTTCTTTGAGGGGTGAAATCTCTTGTTGCAAATGTGGATAACCGAACACCTGTGGCATCGTCCTTAGTTCTTGAGTTATGGGTCTATGGAGAAAACCTATATAGAAGAGTTTTATACAGGGATTAATGGGGTCTGCTTGCTCGAGGGAGTCACGGGATGGACATCATGCTTTGGTCCCTCACTGCTAGTCAAGTAGAGTGGATGCTTGGGGGGTTACCTGTCGACGAAATCATATATATGCCAGCAGCATGGCCATACTTCCTCTTGATGGGTATTAAGAGCATTTAGCCTTATGCTACATATCGTGTTTTAAGGCAACTCGAGAGATGTCAAGTGGTTCCAAATGACGATGATCTTAGTGTCCAAGTGGTCGAGATTGGTCCTGACGACCAATTTCCTGAAGCAAAGGTCCGTCAGATCCGGAGTGAATGTCAATATTTGGCAGCGAACACCTGTGCACGGTACCGGTCTAGGGGAGAAGCTTCGCTTGGGTATCATTCTTGGTACCGAAGGGAAGCTGCATTTGCAAGGCCAGCCAAAAGACCTCAACTCCAAGACTTTTCCAAGTCATCACCAGAACAATGGGCCTGGTTAGCTAAAAAAATGAATACAGGGCCAAAATCGGCGATTTGGAAAGGCGGGTCCAAGACCTTCAGTTTGAAAATAGTGTGCAAGCCGCAGTCGATGAGGGTGAGAAGAAGAAATTTGCCAAAGAGAATGAAGCCTTACGGGCCCAGATTCAAAATATGAAGATAGAGGCCGAAAACCCCATTAGGAGTACCAAGGATACAAAAATTATAGAAAATCTAAGGCAAAAATGAATGATTACAGTTTTGACCTCAACAAAGTAGAGAATGAACTAGCTGGGGTTCGCAAAAAGTTGACTAAAAACGCGGAAGAACGGGCCTGCATGGTTAAGCAACTAAAAGAAGAGCATGATAATGAGGTCACGAGGTTAACAAAAAGGGTCATCGCCAGAGAAAGCAACATGACCAAACAGGAAAAAGAGTTTAAGATTGAAAGAGAACATTGCTACACGGCATTGGCACGACTAGAGATGGACTTGCAACTACTCCAGGAACAAAACCAAGTAGCTGAGCAGAATTTGGAGGCTCCGGCCCAACAGATAGGGTGACTACTTCAAGAAAAAGGCATGATCAGAGAGAGAATCTTAACCGTTTCTCACTACATTACTCGAAAATGCCGAGTGTGCGAAGACATGACTCACAACACTTTCTTTGCATCGGTGATGATATTGTGAAGCAGATAATGAGTGACTTGGACAGACTTTGCACATAAGACCGCGGCAAGACCGAACGATGTCCCGCGGGCACTAGGAGCTATAATGTATTCATGAGTGTCACTTGAGTTTGTATTTCCTTTTCTACTGGAGTGTTTAGTTGTTTAAGTCTGCATTTTCTTTTCACTAAGAGTCTATCGGTTAATTGAGTCTGTATTTTCTTTTAAAGTAGAATAGTTGACGGTGGAGTCTGTACTTCTTTTTATTATCAGGGTCTGTTAGTTGTGTTAATCTTGAGTCTTTGTAATCGAAGTATTTGCTATCAATAAAATTGAAAATTCCAAAAACATTGTTGCTTATATTTTACATTTATTTTCACGAACTACGCCCAGTCTGATCCATGCGGGATCATGATACGTAGGAAATATTCCATGGATTTGACCATTATCAAATAAAAAGGAAGAGAAAATAAGAAAAAAATAAGGAAAGAAAAAAAAAGAGCGGAAAGACAAGAAAGAAAAGAGAGAAAATAAGAAATCGAGGGAATGAGAGAGCCGAAACAGAAAACAAAGGCAAGAATTGAAAAGGAAACAGAGAAAAGAAAGAAAAGATAGGAAAAAGAAAGAAAGAAAGTTGCCGTTGGAAATCATGTCCCTTCGAATTATCGCAGAGGTTGAGATCGATGATGATGAATGGGTGAAAACCCGCTTGGAACAGTTGAGTTTGATCGATGAGAAAAGATTGGAATCAGTGTGTGATGGCCAGTTGTACCAACAAAGAATGGCAAGAGCGTATAATAAGAAAGTGTGCCCAAGGAAGTTTGAAGTAGGACAGTTAGTATTGAGCAAATTTTGCCTCATTGGGCTGAAGCAAAAGGAAAGTGCGCCCCAAACTGGCATGGTCCATTTGTCGTAACCAGAGTGTTGTCTAGCGTTGCAATATATTTGATAGATGTGGAAGGAAAATGTGTAGAAACGACTATCAATTCTGGTGCAGTCAAGAGATACTATGTATGATTTCTTTATTTTGATTGTAAATGTTTATATTTGGCATATTTCGAAGATTGAAATGACGAAGGCGTTTGGTTCTGCTATCTATGCACTTTATCCCTTGTCATCCCTTTTGAGCCTTATTTATTTATTTTCGTACCCCTCTTTCGGAATTAATGGCATAATTCAGAAACATAAATGCGGAGGATAAGTAAGTTAAGAGAAAAGATGAAAGAAAAGAAAAGAAAAAGAGAAAATGAAAAGAAGGAGGGAAGGAAAAGAAGAAGAAGAAGAAAAATAAAGAGTGAAGGAAAGAAAGAAAAGAAAAGAAAAATAAAAAAGAAAAGAAAAGAAAAATAAAAAAGAAAAGAAAAGAAGAACAGATAAACAGAAAAGTAATGAAGAGAAAGAAAATCACAACAACGTAGTTTTTATGACGTGAACTATGTTTGACTTGATCCCGAAAGGGTACCTAGGCAGCCTCTCTATGAGGTTCAGTCATACCAAAATAGAAATCCAAAAGTCCCCAAGCAAGAAACTAGGGCAGAAGTTGTAGTTGTTATAAGAAATTTGATTCCGAAAGTTTTAATTTTAACCCATTTTGAAATTGTTTTGAGCTTTTTATACTCTTTATTTCTACCCAACCAATGCCCACATATACGGACCAAAGAAAGACCTTCTGATCAGTCTTTGAGAAATGTCAACTCAATAAGGTAAAAATAATTCATGTCAGGGGCCACACACTGGTTCATGCTGGAAAAAATTAAAAAATAAGAGAGTCTTATTGGTGAAAACCCTTACGGGCACCGTAAGGCGACGGGAATTGAGAGAAATTGAAATGAGAGAGTCATATTGGTGAAAACCATCACAAGCACCGTAAGGCGACGGGAGTTGAGAGAAATGAGAGAGTCTTATTGGTGAAAACCCTCACGGGGAGCTTGAGGTGAAAGTGAGGTAAGAAGTGAACAAATGAGAGAGGTCTGCCGGTGGAAAACTATTTCAAGACACCGCAGGTTGAACAAGGTCAAGGTTTGGGTAAAGTAATCAAGTGATGGAAATTCTGGGGCAACAAAGTATGGAAACTGAAAGATGGTTGGTTGGACAGATTGGGCCGATTAGTTCGAAATGTATGTCATGACCATTGGTACCAGTTGTTCCGGTGAGATAAGTTTCTTTTCCTTCACTTTTTAGCAGTCATCCGGTTATGGATTCTTCTAATCCTTAACTCATAAAATCATTGAATATCATTTCTTTTGGGATTTTATCTATCTAAGATGTTCAATATCAGTTTCGTTCAAAGAAAATGGAAAGGATTTCAAAGCTCACTCCAGCTTCTTAAAATTGTGAAGTACAACGTGGTCAGAGCATGTCAAAGACATCGTGATGTAAGGTGGGGTATAAGGAATCACCAGAAGTTTCATCAATGGAATGATTTGGGAAATGTTGTAGGAAATGTAAAGGTTTAGATAAAAAGGTTATAGGTGTGAAACAATAGCATGGGTACAAGAATACTCGGGTCATCAGAAGTCAGGGGGTTGAAGGTTAGGCAGAAAGTCAAGCAATTCAGGGCTAGTTCGAGGAAGCCAGTTGAAACAAAGCAATGCACTGGAAGGATTTTTAGCAATAATTCCATCAACTAACCACCATTTTAAAAATGAAAAAATTTTCTTTGATTGAAACAGGGTTAGAAAAATCGGTTGTTCCGGTGGAACTCTCTAAAAATGAAAAACAAGCAGTAATCAGGTTTGACCGCTAAGTCTGGTTCGACTAAAATACAATATAATCATGAACAGCATAGGGGAATGTAAGTTTGTTTCAAAATTTGCATGTTTAGGATAAAATTCAAGGAGGAGTTCTCAGGACCTTCTTGTATAATAAGATGTAGTTTGAAAACCCTTGTAGATAGCATGATGTAGTGAGAATAACACCTTTAGAAGATATAACTTAGGTTCGTAATTATTAGGAATTGTTAGGACCTACCTGGAAAATAGGACTTAGTTTTCAAACTCTTAGTAATAGTTGATATAATGATTCAGTTAATACTCATCCATGCACCCACTTTCCAAACTGGGCAGAAAAGTTTCTTTGTTTTTTGCCAATATTGTGAAATCAGGAGCTCGCTTGGAGAACAGAGGTATACATTCAAGTTTTAAAGTCGAGAGCCCGCCCGGAGAATAGAGGAATACATTTTCATGTTTTTGAAATCAGGAGCCCGCCTGGAGAACAAATGCATGCATTTAGAATTTCAGCCATTCTTTCTCTATTTTTAAGACTTAAATGATATTTTAAATGATGTTTGGGCTGAAAACACTATTTTACTATTGCCCGAGGTGCTTGTGCAAATTTTCGGACTGAGTAAGGTCGAGGACCTATATTGTGAGAACATTAATACTGATATGAGGTCGAGGGGCTGAGATACATATATGTGCCCGGAGGTGGATGTAGAAAATCATTCTATCCATGATATGTGTGCTTTGGTTGTATTAGCATGATTTTCAGGTATAGGTTTTGATGAATGACAAACAATGAAGTCAAGTGTCAAACAACGTTATTATATGACAAACAATCAAGATTGAATGCCCAGAAGCATATTGATGACGGGATTGCATGGAAAAGCCAAAGACGAGCTCAAAAGTTCAAGACCGAAGACCCAAGGCGTAGGTCGTTAGGTAGAACCAATGTAAGAGCAACGTTTAAGTTATCTCGTCTTTTGGCTCAACATAGGTCATCATAAATATGCATAAAATCATTTTATCAAATTATATTTATCATAAACATATTTCAAATACTTCAAACAAAATGATTTTAACGTTTTCATTTTAACCAAAATGGTTTTTGAAGTAAGTTTTCAATTCTGGACAGCATAGGTGAATAATCGATTATGCAAAAGTGATAATCGATTATTCTGGAAAATTCCATTTATTGGAAATTTCCGCAGAGTAGGATAATCGATTATACACTTGGGCATAATCGATTATCTTGTATCCGTTGCCAAAGTTTTTGAACGCTGTAAAAATAATCGATTATGCGAAACCAGTAATCGATTATTCTAGAGCAAAATCAGCTTCCGATTTTGTAACAGTAAGCTGATAATCGATTATTCAAATCTGATAATCGATTATCTTGGCATAAAATCAGCATAATTGATTGCCAATTAAGCAACGGACATACAACTTATAACACCTATAAATAGAGGTCTTTTGAGCTGATTTTATACACACAACACCTCTCATTATTCATATACATATTGATATTATTTGTGCATCATTTTAGAGCTTTTGTTGAGCCATTTGAGAGACAACGTTGTGTTGTTCATAGAGCTTATATTGTATCTCTTTATCTACTCTTTTTAGAGAGTTCTTGTTGTAAAAGAGAAAGGTGTTTGAGAAGACCATATCTTGTCATTGATTGTCGGGTTTGCTAAGTACCTTCAATCTTAGTGTGTGAAGTCTTGTGGTGCGGTATCCACGAGCAAGCTGAAGTCTTGAGGTGAGGTATCCTCGAGCAAGTTGAAATCTTGTAGAGTGTACATCTACGAGCAAGTGTAATGGTTTGTTAGGCACCCGTAAGCTTAACGGAGTTAGTGGAAACTCGAGAGAGTCTCTCGGGGACTGGACTAACCACACGTTGTGGTGAACCAGTATAAATTCAGTGTGTCCTTTCCTTGCTATTTTAATTACTGCATTTACTTTACTCCTGCAATTTTAATTCCGCAATATTTATCAATATTCTCGTGCTGCACTATTCAAACCCCCCCTCTAGTGACGGGCATAAATCCTAACAATTGGTATCAGAGCCTAACTCTCTAAAAGCCTTAACCGGTTGAGAGAACGTTCCATATTTTTGTTGAGAATATTGAATGCAGGAATGATGAGCGAAGGACACTCCACCAATAGGCCTCCACTATTTGACGGAACAAATTACACATATTGGAAAGAGCGGATGAGAATCTTCATCCAATCAAATAACTTTCGCTTGTGGCAAATCATCAAGAACGGTGAACAAATGCCGACAAAGAAAGTTGGAGAAACCACGGTTCCAAAGGAGGAAGATGAATATAATGCCGAGGACATCAAGAAAATTTAAAATAATGCAAAGGCCGTCAATTTATTATTTCGTGCGGTAAATCCGGATGACTATCGGAAGATTTCTTGCTGCACAACCGCCAAGGAAATGTGGGATAAACTTGAAATCACTTATGAAGGTACGCCTCAAGTCCGAGAATCTAAAGTTGATTTTCTAACACATGAATATGAACTCTTTAAAATGAGGGAGAAAGAACCCATCGGTGTTATGTTCGAACGATTCTCAAAAATCGTCAACGACCTTCATGCTCTCGGGAAAGTGTACACGAACAAAGATCTTGTTCGAAAAATCCTACGGAGTCTCACTCCCAAATGGCATTCCAAAGCCAATGCCATCCAAGAGTCGATAGGAATCACGGATGTCACAATTGATAGACTAAGAGGTAACCTCGAAACTTATGAAAGCACTATTCTTAATCCTTATCTTAGAAGTGAAGGTCCAGGTATTGCCTTCAAAGCCTCATCGTCTAAAAGAGTTGAGGTAAGTGATTCGGAAAGCGATGATGATACTTCTTCAAATGATTTAATTGAAAAATTTTATAAGTTTATGAAGAAGGAAATTAAGAAGGAATAACCAAGTCCTTCATGCCATAATTGTGGAAAACCTTGCCACACCAAGTCACATTGTCCTAAACCGAAGGACAAGAAAAAGAAGAAACACCAAAGGCGCGTGACATGGGATTCTGACAGCTCGGGCGATGAAACTGCCGCACTATGCCTCATGGCCAACGAGGAAGAAGAGGTAAGTAATTCCAACTCTTATTCTTTTGAAGAATTACAAAAAGCCTTTCAAGAATTATATGTTGAATTGAAAAAGATTTCAAAAATCTAAGAAAATAAATTTTTAAAAAAATGATAATATTGATCTTAAAAATAAAATTAAGGAGATGAATGAAGCCTCTTCAATTGATCAAAGTTCCAATTGTTCTTCTTGTAGTTCTTTAAAAATAGAGAACATAGAACTTAGGAACACACTAGAAAAACGTAGTGTTGATGATCCTAAAACAATTGAAGAAATTAAGAAGAATATAAGAAAGGATGATAGAAATAAAGTTGGACCACCTAGAAATAATTCTAGGAACTTCACTAATGAGTCTAGAATTAATCATTTTAGACCACCTAGAAACGACTCTAGGAATTTTGTTAATGAGTCTAGAATGAATAATTTTAGACCACCTAGAAATGACTCTAGGAATCGCAATATGTCTAGGAATAATGACTTTAGATCACCTAGAACATTTTTGGATCAACCAAGACATATGCACAACCCGAATGTTATATGTTATTATTGTAACCGGGTAGGACACATAGCACCCGTATGTTTTGCAAAACATAGAGATTTATCTTTTGACTATGATTATTATTTGCCTAACCCCCAAGGACCCAAAAGTGGTTGGGTACCTAAAACCTATTTTTAGGTACGTTTGCAGGTGTGCTTGAAGACTACAATATTGTAGTAGATGCACCAAGCACGAAACCTTATTGCATCGAGGGGGAATTTCGGTTAGTTATCATATTTTTGATAAAAACGTAATAGTTGATATGTGTTAACAATTAACATATCTTTGTTAACAATTGATATTAATTATTTTTGTTGATTCATGTTTTGATAACTTTTATCTTGATTAACAATTTATATTAATTATTTTTGTTGATTCATGTTTTGATAACTTTTATCTTGAATAACAATTGGTACCAATTATTTTTGTTAAAAATAATAATTGATTCATGTTTTGATGAATATTATTTTTTGGTCTGAATAACGGTTGATATATTCTTGAAAAATAAATGATTCATGTGTTTAATACAACTTACTGTTTAATTAAAAATTAACTGTTGATATGTTCTTAAGTAATATGATTTGCGAAAAATAACCGTTATTATGGTTTTTATGTTTTTACTAATATTTGGTATTATTTCATGTTGGTATGATTTTTTAAATATCGTCAATGTATATTCCTCATTGTATTTCCTACGTTATTCTTGACATTAACAATTGATATACCCAAAAGAGGAAGTGTTTAGGCGATATGCATCAAATAAGGGGGAATGTATCTACGTTATAGTATGCTTTATTTGAGGGGGAATTATCATTAAGGGGAATCGTTTGCATGAATTTAGGGGGAATCCTATATGCATATCTCCTGTTGTTTGTCATTATCAAAAAGGGGGAAATTGTAGAAAATCATTCTATCCATGATATGTGTGCTTTGGTTGTATTAGCATGATTTTCAGGTATAGGTTTTGATGAATGACAAACAATAAAGTCAAGTGTCAAACAACGTTATTATATGACAAACAATCAAGATTGAATGCCAAGAAGAATATTGATGACAGGATTGCATGGAAAAGCCAAAGACGAGCTCAAAAGTTCAAGACCGAAGACCCAAGGCGTAGGTCGTTAGGTAGAACCAATGTAAGAGCAACGTTTAAGTTATCTCGTCTTTTGGCTCAACATAAGTCATCATAAATATGCATAAAATCATTTTATCAAATCATGTTTATCATAAACATATTTCAAATACTTCAAACAAAATGATTTTAACGTTTTCATTTTAACCAAAATGGTTTTTGAAGTAAGTTTTCAATTCTGGACAGCATAGGTGAATAATCGATTATGCAAAAGTGATAATCGATTATTCTGGGAAATTCCATTTATTGAAAATTTCCGCAGAGTAGGATAATCGATTATACACTTGGGCATAATCGATTATCTTGTATCCGTTGCCAAAGTTTTTGAACGCTGTAAAAATAATCGATTATGCAAAACCAGTAATCGATTATTCTAGAGCAAAATCAGCTTCCGATTTTGTAACGGTAAGCTGATAATCGATTATTCAAATCTGATAATCGATTATCTTGGCATAAAATCAGCATAATTGATTGCCAATTAAGCAACGGACATACAACTTATAACACCTATAAATAGAGGTCTTTTGAGCTGATTTTATACACACAACACCTCTTATTATTCATATACATATTGATATTATTTGTGCATCATTTTAGAGCTTTTGTTGAGCCATTTGAGAGACAACTTTGTGTTGTTCATAGAGCTTATATTGTATCTCTTTATCTACTCTTTTTAGAGAGTTCTTGTTGTAAAAGAGAAAGGTGTTTGAGAAGACCATATCTTCTCATTGATTGTCGGGTTTGCTAAGTACCTTCAATCTTAGTGTATGAAGTCTTGTGGTGCGGTATCCACGAGCAAGGTGAAGTCTTGAGGTGAGGTATTCTCGAGCAAGTTGAAGTCTTGTAGAGTGTACATCTACGAGCAAGTGTAACGGTTTGTTAGGCACCCGTAAGCTTAACGGAGTTAGTGAAAACTCGAGAGAGTCTCTCGGGGACTGGACTAACCACACGTTGTGGTGAACCAGTATAAATTCGGTGTGTCCTTTCCTTGCTATTTTAATTACTGCATTTACTTTACTCCTGCAATTTTAATTCCGCAATATTTATCAATATTCTCGTGCCGCACTACTCACCCCCCCTAGTGACGGGCATAAATCCTAACAGTGGATTGATTGATATGAGGCCGATGGCCTAGATTTGATGCCACGAGATGGCTTGATATTGCGCTTGGGCCATAAGGGGCCCCTTCCAGAGTGTTTACAGCAGCGTGGGTACCGAGTTGTGATATGGTATTGAGCCCAAGGGGCTGGTACTGTACTGAGATATAGCCGAGGGGCAGATTTGTGGATACTAAGTCCGAGGGGAGAACTTCTATCTGTTCACTTTATTTTATTTACCTGTCAGTTATCTGTTTTACCTATTAAAAGGAGATTTACTTGATTTTTCACTGATTTACTATTTGCAAATGACGTTTTACTGCTTCATTATAAAATGTCTTGTGCTTTATGTGTTTTCTTTCTTTCAGTCATTATTTATATTTATTACTCACTGGGTCGGAGTACTCACATTACTACATGCACCTTGTGTGCAAATCCAGGTACCTCAGAGGTCGAGTGAGAGATTTTTAGTTGTTCAACAATTGTCGGGGATTTAGAGGTAGCTGCATGGCATCCGCAGTCCGGATATCGCCCTTCTATCTTATTACTTTTCCGCATTGCTAGACTATCTATGTAGTAGGTTATTCAGACTTGTACTAGAGAATTTAGACTCGTGACACCGGATCACAGTGGGCTATGTAGATTTTTTATGTCTTGTTGACTTCCGCATATCGATCTTGATGATTTAAACACTTATTATGACAATTGGTAATTAAACTGTGTTAGCAATTGATTGATTTAAAATAAAAATGGGTTGTGGTTTGATAGCTTGTATGGCTTGCTAGTAATGTAATAGGCGTCATCATAACCGATATTTGGGGTCGTGACATTTGGTATATCGGGCATCTTGAGTTTTTTTTTTGAATTGGTAGAGGAGCAGCTTCCAAGGTTGTTATGAATATTTGTCCATATCTATTCCCTTGATTACAGGTGGTACTCCAGGTATTTTCTCTCTGCGGTCGCTATGCTCCTTAAGTTATTTCTGCAAAGTTAATACTAAATTTTATAAATAAGAATTAACTGTGTTACCTGGTTCTCCATCACGAGACTCGCTGAGAGTTTCGCCACTGCCTAAATTAACGAGTCCAGAACGGAGGCTTTTCAAAATGTTGTTATTTGGATTTGGTGTTGGCGGTGCAGCCAGCAATTGGCTGGTAAAAGCCTGTAGAGCATTGTTGACATGTTGAGCGATTAACTTTTTATGAGCTTCGTTGATTGTTTGTTTATTTGCAAGGCTGTCATTTTTATTCGATTCAGATCTGTTTGGAGTCCCCTCATGTGATTACCGCTGAGAATGTTGTGGCAAAGGGGGTGGGGTTCTGTCATCTTGTTCGTTCAGTTGATGTTGTGGATCTTCTTGGAGTGTTAAATTGTGTTGGTTATTGTCGTTGACGTTCGACATGATTGTTTTTATAAAAGAGTCGATTTGGAAAGTAGATAATTATCATATTCTCGGTAACAGAACCAATTTGTTTAACCAAATAAAGGGATTTCAGTCAAAGCTTGTTTTTAGAAGAACTCAGGTTATTGATAGTCAAATAGAAATAAGAATATTTTATCTAAATAATAGCTGAATAGAAAGCAAAGTAAATCAGTATATTCCAATTGTATTTCCTATACTCACAAATGTTCATTCCTCACCTTTTGTAGCTATTTCTAAGTAATATATTTTTCACCTTCCATGATAGAGTCATTATAGATGATTAATGACATTTAATGTAACGTTATAATTGGTAATCGTAACTATTTCAATACAGATTCTATTACATTTTTCGTAATCAATGCCCATTAATTACCAATAATACGTATCTATACTCTTTTGCTATTTAGGTTCATTCTTCCGATACTCATTAAAAATATCAAGAGGTTCGAACACCTTCCTTCTGGTTTTCTTGGATCTTCGCCCGTGCTAGTTAAAGCTCGTGCCTCTTCAACTATTTTTCGCCAACTGTCATTCCTTTACTGATCCACGTATCATGACATGTCAGCACATAATTAATTCGATATATTAGGTTGATTTTTCTCAATACAACTCGAAGATAATCAAATTAGTTTATGAGTGAGTAAATTTCTAATACAGGATGCCTAAAGAAAAAAACGAAAAAGAGAATGGGATTGTTGAATCATTGTCTATATGCTTAATTGTTCATTTTTACTTATTTATTATTGGATCAGAAAGATTTAAAATTGAATAATCAGATTGTAAGGCAAGGCAATATTTGGATTCATGAATAAGGTGAACTAAACCATTAAAAACATGGCGGAGTACAGCATACTCCATTTTTACACTTTATTAGACTGGCAGTCTACATCCGGATTTTCTAAATTGGAAAAAGAGTAGCGTTTTTACGTTTTAATTTATATAATACTAGTTTTTTAAAAACGTCTCAATATTTAATATATTATCTACTTTCATAAAATTTTCACGTTTACGAAATTTGAAGTATATTAAATTATTCAAGATTTAATTTGTAATATGATGTTCCCTTTTAAAAATTAACTTTTCAGTTTTTACTTTAGTTTTTCTTCAACTATTATCAATATGCATGGTATATAAGTTAAATCAACGCCTTATAAGAGCTGTCAAAAAATATCATATAAAATAAAAGAATCTATACTATATTTAAATTCTATAAAGGGTTGGTAAAACATCTCAATCCAAAAAATGAATAAGTAGTTAGGATTGATTCCTAAAAACAACAACCTTCATATTGAATAATCGGAATTACAACTACATGAGCGGAAGCTAACCTGAATCCATATGTGTGGAATTTTATGAACCACCTTTGATAATTGTCCTTGATTCCTTTTAAACCTCTTGATCCTTTCTTCAAGTTTCTTGAAGTTTGTATGTTATCGCAAGAATGAATCCACAAGATTTAACAATATGAGAATTGTTACACAATAACAATAATATGACAATGATCAAATTTGGCTTATGGTTTTCCACCCTATTTGCAAGACAATGGACAATATGGTTCTTGATTCAATGGGAAGAAGAAGAACTTGTCTTGCTAAAGAATGGGAACCATAGCCCCACTTTATAACTCTAGGAGTTACATAACCCAAGAGACAAGAGTTACAAGACAAAAGTTATGTCTTGAGTTATGTCTTGCAAGAGTTACAAAACTCAAGAGTCACAAGCATTCATGTAACCATAGTTACATTTGTAACCTTAGTTAGCCCATCATAAACTAAGGTTACCCTTTTGGGTATCTACACATTAGTCCTACATTTTAGTATGACAACACATTGGCCCCCTTAACATAATGTCCATAAGACCACATAATTAGGCCAAACAAAAGATAGCACATAACATATAATTATCCATATATTGTTCATATGTGTGTAGATATAATTCCATATATCTAGATATAAATCCATATATCTTACAATCTCCCACTTGGACGAGATATACATACATATGTACAAACCTTAATATTATATGTTACAAACCTTAGGTGCACAAAATTGCTATCACAATAAAATTGTCATGAACAATCCGGTCCATCAATCATACCAACATAGGAACTAAGTGCTCGTCGTTACTCATTCGTACCTAGAACCAATCATAGATCACGTATATCAATATAACCAACGACATGGATCAAGTGTAGGTATGTAGCATGGAAATAACATAAAGTGTGGTCAATAGAATGTCTATTTCCAACTGGTTCTCTTTATTGAGATCAAACATGAACTGTAAGAGTACAAAAACTTTAAAACTGAATATCTGCAGATATAACTGAATTACTGAATATAATGAACAATTACATAAATGTGCAATACAAACTCTCACTAAAATACATAATCCTTATCTGATTTGACACCCATACAAGCAATATGCTCATGAAATACTTTTGGTGCCAATCCCTTAGTTAGCGGATCCGCAAGCATGGAGTTTTTACTAATGTACTCAATGCACAATTGTCCATTTTGTACTCTTTCTTTAACAACCCGAAATTTGACGTCCATATGTTTTGCTTTCGTCAAACTACTGTTGTTATTAGCATAAAGGACTGCTGATCTGTTGTCACATAATAGCCTAAGTGGCTTCTGAGTAGTATCAACAATACGCAGTCCACCAACAAAATTCCGCAGCCATAATGCCTCATTGGATGCTTCATAACATGCCATAAACTCCGCTTCCATGGTGGAAGTGGCCGTAAGAGTTTGCTTAATGCTTCTCCAAGAGATAGCACCACCCGCAAGCATGTAAATATAGCCTGAAGTAGACTTCAAACTATCCTGACATCCAGCAAAATCGGAATTGGTATACCCAATGATCTCAAGCTGGTCCGATTTCCGGTATGTAAGCATGTAATCCTTTGTTCTCTGTAAGTACCTCATGACCCGTTTGGCTGCCTTCCAATGGTCCATTCCCAGATTGCTTAGATATCTGCCTAACATCCCAACAATGTATGCTATATCAGGTCGTGTACATACCTGAGCATACATCAGACTACCTACCGCCGAAGCATAAGGTGTCTTCTGCATTTCCGAAATTTCATAAGAATTGTTTGGGCACTGTTTGAGACTAAATTTGTCTCCCTTAGCAACAGGGGTGTCGCCTAGTTTACAATCCTGCATGCCAAATCTTTTCAGAACCTTATCGATATAGCCCTTTTGTGACAGACCGAGAACGCCTTTGGAGCGATCTCTTAGAATCTGAATTCCTAATACAAAAGAAGCTTCACCAAGATCTTTCATTTCAAATTTCTTTGAAAGAAATTTCTTAGTTTCAAGTAATAATGCTATATCGTTACAGGCAAGCAGTATGTCATCGACATATAAAACCAGAAAAATATACTTACTCCCACTGAACTTATGGTATATACAGTCATCAGCAATATTCGGTTCAAAACCAAAAGATGTAATGACTGCATGAAACTTATAATACCATTGACGAGAAGCTTGCTTGAGCCCATAGATGGATTTCTTTAATTTGCAAACCTTCTTCTCTGATTCATCCGAGACAAAGTTTTCAGGTTGCACCATATAAATTGTTTCCTCAATGTCACCATTGAGAAAAGCAGTCTTAACATCCATTTGATGAAGCTCAAGATCAAAATGTGCTACTAATGCCATTATAGTCCGGAAAGAGTGTTTCGATGAAACTGGAGAGAAAGTCTCTTTATAATCAATGCCTTCTTTCTGAGTGTAGCCTTTAGCAACAAGACGAGGTTTGTACTTAATAACATTGCCCCCTGAATCCCTTTTGGTTTTAAAAATCCATTTACAACCAATAGGTTTCGTACCTTCGGGCAATGTAACAAGCTCCCAAACGTCATTATCGCTCATAGACTTCATCTCATCATTCATGGCATCAATCCACTTTTGAGAGTTAGAACACTTAATGACTTGACGGAAGTTGATTGGATCATCTTCCTCAAGTCCAATATCACTTTCTTGTTCTTGGAGAAATACATAATAATCATCCGAAATTGCATTTCTCCTCTCTCTAGTGGATCTCCTTAATGGCATTTCAGTTTCTTGAGGTTGTTGAGTTTGATTTTCATTAGTTATATCAGGTTCCTGATGAGGGAGATTTTCGAGATTGTCTTGAACCGGAGTTGTGTGATCCGAGTCAGTAAGACCAAGATCAACAATTTGAGGTAAAGACACATGTTCTTCCTCAAAGACAAAATCTCTAACAACTTTATCTCCCCACCCCCCAAACTCAATATCCTCAAAGAACCTAGCATTTCCCGTCTCAAAAATAGTTCGTGATGTGGGATCATAAAACTTAAAACCCCTGGATTTTTCAGAGTATCCAACAAAATAGCTACTAACCATCTTAGCGTCCAGTTTCTTTTCATTCGGCCTATAAGGCCTTGCCTCAGCTGGACAACCCCAAATGTGTAAATGCCGAATACTGGGTTTATGCCCAGTCCAAAGTTCATAAGGGGTTTTGATTGTAGCTTTAGTTGGAACTCTATTTAGAATATAAGTTGCAGTTTTTAATGCTTCACCTCAGAGTGAGTCTGGCAAAGAAGTACGAGAAATCATACTTCTTATCATATCCTTAAGGGTCCTATTTCGTCTCTCAGCTACACCATTCATCATAGGATTTCCTGGCATAGTATATTGAGGGACGATCCCACACTCATCTAGGAATTTAGCAAAAGGCCCTGGACGTTGTTCACCGGAACCATCATATCGACCATAGTATTCACCACCACGGTCAGATCTAACGGATTTAATTCTTTTGCTTAGTTGATTTTCAACTTCATCCTTAAATGATTTGAACACGTCTATGGATTGGGACTTTTTGTGAATAAGATATAGGTACCCATAACGAGAGTAATCGTCTATGAATGTGATAAAGTATTGTTGACCATTCCGACAAGGAGTAGGAAATGGCCCGCAAATATCCGTATGTATCAATTCTAAGACGTCCGAAGCTCTCTTGGCACCTAATCTAGTCTTGTTTGTTTGTTTTCCCTTGATACACTCAATACAAATTTCTGAATTTGAGGTATCAAGAGAATCAAGAATTCCATCTGACACGAGTTTTTGAATTCTTTGAATGGATATGTGACCCAAACGTTTATGCCAGAGTGATATAGAATTCTCATTAGTTAATTTCCTTTTAGTACCACTTAAACTTGTATGCAAAGTTTCTTTATTGAAGTTATTGTATCAACCAAATATAATCTATCAAATGTTGATAAAACACCAGTACCAATAAGATTTGAACATTGAAAGAGACTAACTTTATTATCCCCAAATGTACATTTATAACTAGATATGTCCAATTGGGGAACCGAAATTAAGTTCCGTCTAAAAGACGGTACAATAAAAGTCTCATCCAAATCTAAATGAAAACCAGTTTTAAACAACAGCCTAAATTTGCCAATAGCTTCAACTGGCACCTTCTTGCCGTCACCCACATAGATGTATCTTTCACCATCATTTGGTTTTCGGCAGTTCAGGCAACCCTGCATTGATATACTTATGTGAGTAGTAGCAGCAGAATCTACCCACCAAGTATCCTTAGGTATCGAAACTAAATTAACTACAGAACAAACAAGAGAAAGAAGTGTACCTTTTTTCGCACGCCAGGCATGGTACTTGGTACAATCCTTCTTCACATGATTAGTCCCTTTACAGAAGAAGCAACCTAATGCAGTGATTTCAACCTTAGGTTCCTTATGTTGCTTATTCTTGGGCTTTGCAACCGCAACTTCCTTACCCTTCCTCTTCTTAGTTTCCTTAGAAGAGGATGCCAAATGAGCACTTTCTGTCTTATCTAGCTTTATCCTTTCCTCTTCTTGCACACAGTGTGAAATGAGCTCGTTAAGAGACCATTTCTCCTTCAGGCAGTTGTAACTGACCTTAAACTGATTAAAGTGTGCAGGAAGAGATATCAAAACAAAGTACACAAGCAGTTCCTCAGTTAAATCCAGCTTGAGTGACTTAAGTTTCGAAGCAAGATGAGACATTTCCATAATGTACTCCCTAATGTTTCCCCTGCCCTTATACCTCATGGAAACAAGTTTACTCAATAGTGTACTTGTTTCCGCCTTTTCGTTTTGAATAAAACGCTGTTCGAGGTTTTCAAGGAAAACTTTGGCATTGGGTTCATCATACATAGTGCCCCTGAATGATTCTGGGATTGCACGCTTCATGATCATGAGACTCATGCGATTCGAGCGTTCCCACTTCTCCATCACCCTCCTGTCATCAGGAGAGGATGGATCCTCAAGAGGAGTAGGTTGCTCGGTCCGAAGTGCTAAGTCAAGATCCATGCAACCGAGAACGATCATGACGTTCTCTTTCCATTCCTTAAAGTTAGTGCCGTTAAGCACAGGGATGCTATTGATGTTGGCAGAGATCGTAGAAGCAGAAGAATTTACTGAAAATAGAACAAAAGGATTACTGAATACATGCTTACATAAACTTGAACTTTAACTTTATAGATTCAAAATTAGGCAATTCCCATTACAAGATACCTAGCACAACATTGATTTTAGTTTTTGGACAGAAAAACAACTTGTAAGTGGTACTCTTGGTGTAGTGATCAAACATAGACAATAAACTCCTGTCAAATATTAAACCTTCCTTTGGGCCGATTTAATATTCACATGGAAAACCAAATAATCGTCTCATATTTACCACCACAAGAATGTTCGAATTCCTGCCAAATAACACCTTCCTCTGGGCCGGTGTTAAACGCATGGAAGACTAACATCCACAGTCATCTTATATTTTAAAATTAATCAATCTACACAATAGAGGTTACTTTGGCAACATAGTGCTTCAATTGAATAACTAAAATATTAGATGCTATAAACTTTAGTTCCTTAAGCCATTTTATGAATCTCAACTTAATGTGTTACATATTTTGATATGTAACACTTGAATATTAATCGTTGTTTACTGAATCGGACAATTCTTTATATTATAAGAATTGATGGACTTTAAAACAATTAACATTCAATGAAACTTAAGAGAGTTGAAACGTTTTTAACCTTACTGGACCAACAAAATCGATTGTCAAAACCAGACAATCGATTGTTTGGTTTTCTGAAAAAGTT
This sequence comes from Nicotiana benthamiana, assembly GCA_034376525.1. Taxonomy (NCBI): domain Eukaryota; kingdom Viridiplantae; phylum Streptophyta; class Magnoliopsida; order Solanales; family Solanaceae; genus Nicotiana; species Nicotiana benthamiana. The sequence goes on from CM067323.1 coordinate 62,476,919, forward strand.
TACTGGACCATCCACAATCGATTGTCAAAGCCAGACAATCGATTGTTTGGTTTTATGAAAAATTTTTAAGTTACTGGACCATGACAATCGATTGTCAAAGCCAAACAATCGATTGTTGTGGTTTTATGAAAAAATGTTACTGGACCATGACAATCGATTGTCAAAACTAGACAATCGATTGTTTTGGTTTTGATAAAAAATTGTTCTGGACCATCACAATCGATTGTCTACAATAGATAATCGATTGTATGGTGTTATTAAAAAACGTTTCAACTCACTGGACCAGAACAATCGATTGTCAGGCTTTAACAATCGATTGTCTGGTGTTCCAAAATAACTGCCAGAATATTTAACGTCTCAGACAATCGATTGTTTAAGGGAACAATCGATTGTCTGACTGGCAGTGCAAAAAATAATTTCCAGAATAACACATGATTTTCAACATGGATTTTAAACATAAAAAACATGTTGTTAACCAACTAAAATCATGCTGAATCATACAATGTTTTAACATCAAATACATTAAAATATAACAATCATAAGAACATGCTATTTCATGGTAGAATTTTATAAACAAAATTCTAATTAAACTTAAACATGATTTCTAACATAACATGAACCTTATGATCATCCAAATTATCCAAAATGAAGGGTGGCTCTGATACCAATTGTTAGGATTATGATTCCTACTAAAAACAACAACCTTCATATTTAATAATCGGAATTACAACTACATGAGCGGAAGCTAACCTGAATCCATATGTGTGGAATTTTATGAACCACCTTTGATAATTGTCCTTGATTCCTTTTAAACCTCTTGATCCTTTCTTCAAGTTTCTTGAAGTTTGTATGTTACCGCAAGAATGAATCCACAAGATTTAACAATATGAGAATTGTTACACAATAACAATAATATGACAATGATCAAATTTGGCTTATGGTTTTCCACCCTATTTGCAAGACAATGGACAATATGGTTCTTGATTCAATGGGAAGAAGAAGAACTTGTCTTGCTAAAGAATGGGAACCATAACCCCACTTTATAACTCTAGGAGTTACATAACCCAAGAGACAAGAGTTACAAGACAAAAGTTATGTCTTGAGTTATGTCTTGCAAGGTTACAAAACTCAAGAGTCACAAGCATTCATTTAACCATAGTTACATTTGTAACCTTAGTTAGCATCATAAACTAAGGTTACCCTTTTGGGTATCTACACATTAGTCCTACACTTTAGTATGACAACACATTAGCCCCCTTAACATAATGTCCATAAGACCACATAATTAGGCCAAACCAAAAGATAGCACATAACATATAATTATCCATATATTGTTCATATGTGTGTAGATATAAGTCCATATATCTAAATATAAATCCATATATCTTACATAAGTTACTCTGAGAACTAACAAACAACCGAAACAAAACTAATAATATAAATCTACAAAAGGAGAAATTATTTATCAATATATACGAGTTGGACAAAATCCAAGGGAAATGCTTAAAACCGTGCAAAATGTGTGGAATTAAAGTTACATGCACGCAAAAGAAAACACACATCAGAAACGAACGCAAAATCTATATCTCTTGGAAGAGAAAATGACAAGAATAGCCCCTTATCTTTGGGAGTAGGTTTATGATGATGCTTTAAATATGCCTCTACCTGTCTTAGTCCTTTAAGTTTGACAAAACATAACAGTTTTGGTCCACATCTAGTTTGTAAAGTTAAATTTAATTGTCCCACCACATGAGCCACAAAATTAAGAGAATCGGCTCTCCAATTTTTTCACTCTCCTCACTTTCTGTTTCCCAAATCTCTCTTAATAACTTAGCTATAATATGAAACTAAAATCAATAGAAGTGTCAGAAAAACAAAATGGTCTAACTTTTCCTCTCAATCATGATCTTCTCTTCCGTTAAAATGTACAGGTTTGAATATTTGAATTTATGATCTACCAGATTCATCTAAGAATTTATTGTCACGGAGAAAAATAAGAATGTAAAATTTGTGATATTATTAGACAAGAAAGATAAAGCTCTTTAAGCATAATATTTTTTATGAGTGCCCCTCCTATATGCATCTCTCATACTTTGTCATGTGATCTTAATTATTGTTTTTTTTTGTTACAGGCTTATAACTAAGCTTTCAATAGAGATATGGGCGAAAGGAAGTAGGGAGAATTGCTAGAGTTAACTTTAGAAATGGATGGAGACCAAAACTGTTAAGTTTTGTCAAACTAAAAGGACTAAACCTGGTAGGGGTATATTTAAGGGACCATCATAAATCTATTCCCTAAAATAAAGGACTATTTTTGTCATTTTCTCTCTCTCGGAACATCAACACATGAGCAATACAAACTATAGGTCTCTGCTTTTGGTAAACTTGTAGAAGGGAGAAAATCGTGCGGACAGAGTGACAATCATATTAAAAGTATTCTTCTTAATCGTTTTAGTCTAATAAGTGGTATAAGAACGAGATTCAAGACAAGTTCATGTCACGATCTGAATTTTTCAGTCTCGAAGATTGTGATGGCGTCTACTAATAGGAGCTAGGCAACCCAAGTTCAGTTACTGTTTCATTAATAACATAATCCCTTTTAACAATTATCGGCATTAATATAAAAGAAACAGAATTAAATAATAAGCGAAAGTCTTAAATTATAGAAAACTGAATAGAAATGCGAAAAATTCAACATAAGTCTCTACCCAAGACTGGTGTCACAATACTCATGAACTACTAAGAATACTAAATACAGTCGTCTGAAAGAAAATATAACTGTTTGTTTCGAATACAATGAGATAACAGTCTAAAATAAGGGATAGAGGAGACACCGAGCCTGCGAACGCCTATAAGGCTACCTCGGTATCTCGCTGGACTGAAGGCCTGCTCCCACGCTGCTGCTACTGCTGTCCAAAACCTGGATCTGTGCAAAATAGCACAGAGTGTAGCATTAGCACAACCGATCCCATGTGTCGGTAAGTGTTTAGCCTAACCTCAATGAAATAGTGGCGAGGCTAGGACCAGACTACCAAGTAAACATGTGCAGTTCAAATATATATATACAACGGAAAAAGAAGTACATGAAGTAACCAATCAATAAAGGAAGGGGAAGATGCTGTGGGGAGATAACAGTTTCAAACAAGTAATCTCAAATAAAGAAAGAATTAACAAGGCCAGAATATCAATAAGGATCAGAAATCACAAACTTGCACGGCATCACCCTTCGTGCTTTTATTCTCGTCCACACCAAATCAATCATATCAATAATCATGTGCATGACATCACCATTTGCGTTTTTACTCTCTTTCCTCACAGTATAATCAATGAATATCAGTACAAAATGGTACATAGCACGGCACGACATCATCCTTCGTGTTTTACACTCATTCCTCACAATATCAAACAATACACGGCATCACCCTTCGTGTTTTATCGCTCTTTCCTCGCAATATAAAATAATGCACGGCATCATCCTTCGTGCTTTATCACTCTTCCTCAAGCAAACAACATTACAAATAAGGGTAAGGAAATAAATAAATAATGATAGAAATCCCCGCAAGGCAATGCAATTGAACAGTTAAATCCCTGTCGACGCCCCCTCTTTCATTGGACGGGTGGCCCGAAATCGGGTATACAATATTATGGGAGGACAACTCTTATTCCTTGCTAGAATTGGGTTTTGGAGTTTTGGAGAGTCGTCACCTAATGATTATAGTGCATTAGGACACTTTTCAAGGAATGAAGAAATTGAGAAGAAGAAATCATAGTTTGGGTAAGTGCTTAGGGATTATCTCGAGGGGAAGGTGTTAGGCAGCCCTCAAGATCCACTAGCGTGGTTCCCGGCCATGCTATAATTATGACTTTAGAAGATGGAAGAAACAAATAAGGTTTGCACATAGTAATTACAAATAAGTTTAAAACTTTTAAAAGAAGAAAGGAATCGGCAATGTTTTTTTAGAAAAGGAAAGAAACAAAATTTAAAGAAAACATTGTAGAAACAAAAAATAAAAGAAAAAGGGGTCCTAGGTTTAAACATAATATGGATCACATCAATGCAATATCTAGCAATCACTCCTCAGAAGAGGGGTTGCACGTGTTATTAGCGCACCGGTCATCATATCCATATTCTACCATTCCCAACCCGTTAAGGTATTAAAGCGTGTTTGGTCTCGTTTACTTATTGCATGCTCGTACCCGTTCCAACCTATCAGTTCTGGGGTATTAGGACTTATAATCCTAAGAGGGAAGAAAGGGATGGGGGCCTTTATGGAGTATAAAGGATAAAATTCTAATTTTAACATACAAAACAAGTACCAAATAGAGGAAAAAATAGATAAACAAAGCTCAAATAAATCCATTAAATCATACAAACATATAGTTTAGCATGTCTTGGCACATGCTGATTTGGTATTAAATTAAATTAAATGGCGAGCAGACTGGTTCAACATATATATATTTAGACAGAAAGTCTGTATTAGGCAACTCGAATACAATTATCAGAGATTAAGGCATTTAAAGCGAGTTGTTTAGGCAGGTACTGATTTTAGAAGATAAATTAATGCAAAAGAGTTTTTGAAAGAAAGAATAGGCTGCAGACTTAATTTAGGAATGAGTTCAAAAGGATCAGGAGACTGTCCAGTTATAAATTACAGAAATGGTTGAAAAATATTTTCAGAAGAGTCAAAACTTATCTAAAGAAAAGAGTAAGCTACAGAACTAATTTAAACAACGTTCAGGAATTGAGTTTAAAAATACGTTGAAGCGGGACATCAGAGAAGCCATTTCAGATGGAAATTTAAAGAAATCAATTGTTAGGACAAATGTACACAGATTTAAGAGAGCTTTATCAAAAGGTTAAAGCTTTTGAAAAAATTACTGAATTAGGTGTTTAAGAACCAGTTAACCAATTATTACTACTTTAAACATGTCAAACGAGTTTGATGCAAATCCTATAGACATGATATTTATACCATTAATTTTTCAGAACCTGAAAAGATGGTTGTTTAATTAGTCCTAAAGTTTTCCTAATGAATATGCATATCCTATAGGCATGATATCTATAAATAAATTTATTAGGAAAAGTTTAAACTCCAATAGGCAGGATCTCTATATGCGTAATTACAGAACAAGAGTGTTAAATCCTATATGCATGCTTTCTATGTGATTGAATAAGTACTAAAAGACCCTATAGGCATGGTTCCTAATTGATTGAAAGAAAAGTCCTAAATTATGATTTCTACCCTTTTTGATTCAAGAAAGTAAAGACACCTCCCACACCCTTTTACTACACTCCCCGAGTTTTATACAAGTTATTACAAACCATAAAAGTATATAAAAAGATACATCAAAGATAACAGCTAGATCCGAGAAGCCTAATTCAACCTTAATGTCCAACAATATGTGTTTAACCAATTCCGGAATCCAAATTTCCCAAAGCCTTCTCTTTATCCAAAGTGTTTCAAAGTTCCAAGGAATTTCAGGGATTCCCGGCATTGCTTACACCCATGATACCCATTAGAATAAGAATAATGCAGTATGGAAGAGCCAGCCCTCAGGCAATCACGTTCAGAGGGAGCTCAAGTGTCCCAAAGCATGTCTTGCAAGAGAGGACCAGAACTTATAGCTAAGAGTAAGTACAAAGTGAAAAGGGAGTTGGGAGCCACAACAAATGGTGGTCATGCCTAGCCATAAATGTAGGCTGGCGCACCCCTGACCACTTGTTTGGTTAAATAACTTAGGAGCAGAACTTTGAAGGTCAGATCATGGTCTGAATAGTGATTAGGACACTACCAGACCTAAGCCCAAGGCTCAACACATAAAAGGGGAAAGGGGAGTGGGAATTGATTGAGCCAGGGATTCAAAGAACCCAGTTCAAAATCATAGACAGCAATATTAGAGTGATGTTATGACTTGAACCATAACTCACGTACAAAGGGGTAAAGGGTAAGGGGATTCATATAAGAATAGCAATGACAAAGTTGCAGAAACACAGTAAAGGAAAGCATAACAGAACTAGGATGTAAAACACATAGTGGAGGAACAATACTTAAACTAAGATGGACATGGCAGTTGCAAAGTAAGAGAATAGCAGAATAATCACAGCAAACAAACGGTAGGAACAACTCAGTTTTTTAGCAGAACACTCGAGCATAAAGGTATTTCAGAAAGCAAAGAGGAGAAGTACATAGAACTAGCATGTGTATTGGAGAGAAGAAGAGAGTAGAAAGCAGAGTGCCTATTATTGAATATTACTTCTCCTTTTTTACTGTATGTGTAAGAGTGCAATTCGAAATCTTGTTCAACTGCAGAAGGGTAGTCCCCTTTTATAGTGTAGAAAGCAAGTAAGAAAAGGTAAGAAAATAGCCTTGAAATCAATCTCATATGATCTCCCTTTAGTCAGAGATTTGATTTCAAACGGGCTAAATAATTCACGGAAGGGTTTGATTCAAAATATAATCCAAAGCAGTACAATAAGGGTAAATGCACAAAAACTTATTTAAGTAAGGAGTCTAGTAATACACGGTTTGTCAGAATAAGGAAATGAAATCAATCAAACCGCCAGAAAAATAACAACATTAAAGCTTTGTTCGAATGAACCTAGTCAGAAAAGGATAAGGAAAGGCTCAATTGGGGAAAATCAGTAACAATCAGTCAGGACTCATTAAAAGGAAATCAGAATCAATTAGTGGTTGGCAAAATCTTTTTTTAAAGAAGGATTTCTCATATAAAAAGTAGACAAATAAAACAAAAAGGTCGTCATGTTACTCAAAAAAAGAGTCTAGTATTGAAAAGTTCAGGATCAAAAGCAAAGGGACACAAGTTTAGTTTGTAGAGTCATAGTCAGTCTGGGAGTCCGGGGTTCCAAAGTGGTAACCTAACTCAAACACAAAATCACGATTGCCAAAGAAACCCCCCATAAATCCTAGGGTTTCGAATCAAATCAGATAAGAGATGAGAATGCAAGTTATTTGAAAGAGAGTTTTCAAGAAACAAACAGATATGATAGAAGCTTTGAAACAACCAGGAAAGAAAACTGATTCAAAGCATGAAGAAAATTTTTTTAAGCCAAGCTCGGAACTTAAAATTAAAGAACTCAGCAGGAAACACATACAATAGAAATCATGTAGGAAGACATAGGAGAGATAATCATGCGAGCCTAGTATAGAGGCGTAGTTAAATACAGAAGTATAGCAGACTCATGCTTAATAGAAAGAAAGATAGAAAATCAGATACATTCATAGCAGAGAAGAAAACATACGAGCCTAAAACAGACAAACACCTTAAAGAAGAGAAACATCAAGGATCAAAAGGTTTTTAGAACCCTAGTTTGAAACCAAACGATTTTAAAAAAGGAAAATTGGGGAAAACACTTAAAACATTGAATATAGCACGGACTTACCACAGATCTAGGCAAATAACGAAGGAAGAAGCTCGAATAGGGTAGGGTTTTATAGAACCCTAAATGACGAGAAGGCTTGGAAGTCTTCAAGAACGAATCTGAGCCAATAAAGTAGAATCCATGCTCAAAAGGCTAAGGCACGTCGGAACAAGGCCGTTGACGGCCGAAAAAACTCAAATCAGCCAAGGTCTAGATGAAGACCTTCGAGGTCTAGCCTCGAATCTTCAAAGAGCAAGCGTATAGGAGCAGGAGAGGGTGAGTAAAGATCATCCATGGCTAGATTAGCCATGGATTCCGGTGGATTTTAGGTCGGAGTGGGAGGTAGGTGGATGTTAGGGTTTCAGAGGTCGAGAGGGTTTGAGAAAGATGAAGGAACCAAAGGCGGCGGAATTGGAGAAATGGGGATAGTGACGGGGTCATTTAGGATTACAAAGGAAGGGGAAGATCTGGGCCGTTGATCAAAATGATCAACAGCTCAGATAGGAAGGGACACGGGCCGGTCCGGGTTAAGGGGGTATGGGTTGTGAATTTGGGTCTGATTTTGGGCTAAGATTGGGGGCAATGTTGGGTTAAATTTGAAATGCAAAGGGCTAACACATAAATAGCCACTTTTCCATTGTTTTAATTTATAAAAATACCAAAATGATTTATGTAAATAAATCAAGTGTGCTAAAATGATTAAGAATACATAACTATCAAACTAAAAATACTGGAGTCAATTTTATAAATATAATTATATTTAAATCTTTAAAGAGGCTAGTATTGCAATTATATGCAATTTAGTTTTACAAATACCAAATAAATTTTTAAAAATATGAAAAACTCATGTTAGCTATATTTTGATATTAATATGAAAATAAAAATAAGTTATCCCCAAAAAATGATAATTTTGAAAATAATTATTTGATCTATGATATAAAAATAGGCAATAAATTGGTTTAAAAAATCATTAAAAATGTCAAAACCTTTTGATGTGCTTATATATGCACATATATGCTATTCTTGAAATATTTTGGGTATAAAAATATATAGAAAGAAATTGGGTATCAACAGCTGCCCCTATTTACCCGAGGAGGATGAAAGAGTAGCCGGATAAAGACAAGATGGTCAATTTTGATCGGATCGGCGATTGAAAAAATTTGACCGAGCTCTGGTTTTTGAGCTTCCTACATATCCCTAGTTTAATAGGAATTGGGTCATATGTAGTTCAAGAACTATTGTTTGAATGTGTTGATGGAGATTTGAAAAGAATGGACGTGATGATTAGATTTGGAAACGGTGTTTGGAGTCGGATAAGTTGCGGGAACCGGAGTGGGATCATTCATGCTGAGATGGTCGTTTGCTAGCCGGTGTTCCTGCAAGTGTGTAATCTGGCATATATTGTGCATAATTTAAACAGGATTCTAGTTCCTGTTGGACCATGAATGTTGTCTTCTGACGTTTAGGATGACGTCCTCAGACTATGATGTCCTGGGCCATGAAGAGCACAAATAAAAATTTGCAGGGCATGAAATGGTGTTCTCGGCGATGCAGATGGTACCTCCGAACTATGACGACTTTGAATAAGTTGGTGATCTTTCAGCCCATGAGAAGGTGGCAATATTTCAGCCGATGAATGCAAAGGGTGGCGATCTTTCAGCCAAAGTGAGAATTTAAATATAGGTGGCGATATTGCAGCCGTTTGAAAGATAAAGTGGAAATTTTTCAGCCAAGCAGGATGGACACAATGCTTAGTCTCGAAAGGCAGATAGGTAGCCTTATGCAGGATGGAGACAGGGCTTATGACGAGGCCAATGTGTATAGGATTTTCCTGCTCGTGCTTAGTCAAATTCTAATATAGTTTAAGATATCGTCCCATAGAGATTGAAAAATCTAGATACAAACTTATAATATTCTTACTACTGTTTGAGAGAACCAAATTGATGAAGTTTTGTTTGTTGAAGATCTAAATTGCTTAAGTTGAAACAAAATAACTTTCGGAATGTTTATATTTAAATAGATTTGGGAATCATTAAATTCACTCGATAGCGTGATAATAATAAAATCTTAGGTTCTACATGTGTTTCTCTTAGGAATAACTGTTTATTGCGAATACAATTATATTTGCTCAGCAAGAAATAATCAATTAATAACACTCCGTGAGAATTATGTAAATCAATTGATATATGACTCGTGACGATTAAAGTGAAATAATTTTCTTGCCTGAATTGTGCTATAAGATAGTAAAAACCTCTTGCGATTACTTTTTACTAAAAATCAATAATCTTGCCAACTACAACTCCTCCGTGAGAATTAGAATGGAAGTAAGCAAGATTACAGACTTGGAATGACTTAAAAAGAATTACTCTCACTCTATTATTTTACCCAATAGATATCATATATTAATTTTGCTTCGTGAGAATTACAAAATTGACATACAACTAACTTTGGAGAATAAATAGATAGAAGTGATAATAATTAATTAAAACTAACATTCCAGCACAATATAGAAATATAATTAGAAAGTTTCAGGTCAAGCATGTAGTAAAATTGAGATTAATATTGTAACGATATCGAACTTCATCACTATCCCAACAAAAGAGATTAGTCCATTATGGAGTATTTAAATCTCATAAAGAAAGGAATTAGATTACTCCATTATGGAGTATTTAAATCTCATAAAGAAAAAAATTCTTAACATAATATCAACACTCTAAGAAAATTCCTAAAAGACTACAAGATAAAGTGAAATATATAAAGAAAGAAAGACTAAATATAGAGAAAAGTTATTTTGCTAGGTACGTATGATCTTTCTCTCTTCAACACAAATATGACATACTATTTATAGAATCAAATATCATCAGGTTCCATGTTGCCTTGTGCTTCTTTTGCCACGATGCCTCGTGCTTCTATTGCATTATGCCTCGTGCTTCTTTTTAATTCCTTTATTTTCTTTATCATGATATTTTTATTTCCTGCAAAATACTATTAGAAAATACAGATAATTGACATATTATATATATTATTTAAAATAATTTATTTTTAAGTATATAATATATGAATATTTTATTGTCATCAGCTTATTCTCGAAAGGCGGATAGGTAGCCTTATGCGAATGGAGGTAGAGCTTAACCTCGAAAGGTAGATAGGTAGCCTTATGCAAGATGGAGACAAGTCTTAGTCTTGAAAGGCGGGTAAGTAGCCTTATGCAGGATGGAGACAGGGCTTAGTCTTATAGGGCAGATAGGTAGCCTTATGCAAATGTAGATGGAGACAATGCTTAGTCTCGAAAGGCAGATGATAGCCTTATGTAGAATGGAGGTAGTCTTAACCTCGGAAGGCAGATAAGTAGCCTTATGTAGGAAATGTAGATGGAGACAGTGCTTAGTCTCGAAAGGCAGATGATAGCCTTATGCAGGATGGAGGTAGAGCTTAACCTCAGAAGACAGATAAGTAGCCTTATGCAATGCGAGAATGTAAAGGTGGATAGTGGTAAGACTTTCTTAGCTGGTAGCTGATTATGATATCGTGACTGGTGGGGATGTTGGGTGCGGACAACGTTTTTGAATGAGCAATTTTTTCTGACAGTCTCACTCCTGAAAAGTACAAGTGCGTGATTGTATTCAATGATTTTTGACCTGCATCCAAAGAAAAATCATGAGTTCTGTAGAGGGGGAAAGGTTAGTTCATCTTTCCGTGACTTTATACGTCATGTATCACTGGGGTAGCGTTGCTACACGACAGAGATTAAAATGATAGTTATGCATGATTTGTTAAATATAGCGTAAATATATGTTTAAAATAATGGTTTTATTTTTAATGAACCAATGACTGCAAAGTGGCTCAAGACATTGCAACCTCGCTGCTTCTGACGGCTGTGCTGAATGAAAAATGATCAACCTCAGAATTTTAAGGGTCCTCCTCAAAATTCTACCCCAGTTTATTGGGTTGGTGCTTTTGGTGATGAAAAGAAAGAAACTGACTTCGGAATTTTGAGGGTCCTCCTCAAAATTCTGCCCCAATTCCAATAGCGGGGAAAAAATGGGATTTTATTAAAATTGTGACAAAACCCATAGGGCTACCTACGTATCCTCTCTTAAACGAGAATCAAATCAGGCGTAGTTCAAATTACATCATGAAGAAAAAGCTTATGATTACACATAGTATCGCTTCGCTGCATCTGAATTGATTGGCTTTGGCTAGAATTCTCTATCCATTTCAGACTGAATAAGGGCTCCCCCAGTTAGAACCCGGTAAACCATGTACGAACTCTGTCAATTGGAAGACGATTTCCCCTTGGCTTCGTCCTAATGGGGAAATGTTTTTTTAGCACCATCTGCCCTGTTATGAACTTTCTTGGGTTAACTCTTTTGTTGAAGGCTCTAGACATTCTGTTCTGATACAACTCACCATGGCAAACTGCATTCATCCTTTTTCCCATCTATGAGGGCTAATTTCTCGTAGTGACCTTTTACCCATTCTGCATCATCTAACTCTGCTTCATGTATGATCCTTAAAGAGGGAATTTCTACCTCGGAGGGAATGACCGCCTCTGTACCATAAACTAGCATGTAGGGAGTTGTCCCGGTTGATGTGCAGACTGTGGTGCGGTATCCCAAAAAAGCGAATGATAACTTCTCGTGCCATTGTTTGTGCCTTACAATCATATTCCTTTGTATCTTCTTGATACTCTTGTTGTCTGCCTCCACAGCTCCATTCATCTAAGTTCTGTAGGCTGTAGAGTTCTTGTGTTTGATTTTCAATGTTTCACACATTGCTTTTATCAAGTAGCTGTCTAGATTGGAACCATTGTCAGTGATGATTGATTTCTGGATTCCTAACCGACACATGATACGGTCACGGACGAAATTTGCCATAACTTTCTTAGTCACTACTTTGTATGATGCTACTTCAACTCATTTGGTAAAGTAATCAATTCCCACTAAGATGAACATGTGCTCGTTTGATGTGGCAGGCTCGATCGGTCTGATAACAGCCATTCCCCATACGGCGAACGACCACGGCGAGCTTGTTGTAGTAAGCTCGTTAGGAGGCACCTTTATCATATCTGCATGTATTTGACATCGATGACACTTTCAGACATACTGGATGCAGTCTGTTTCCACAGTCATCCAAAAGTATCCTGCTCGGAGTATCTTCTTTACTAAAACAAAATAATTCATGTGCGGTCCGTAAGTCCCTGACTGTACTTCGTCCAATAGTCTAGACGCTTCTCTTTCTTCGACGCACCTTAGAAATCCCAAATTTGAGAGTCCTCCTATACAGGATTCCTCCGCTATGAAAGTTGTTAGATAACCTCTGAAGTGTGCGCTTATAAGTAGCATTGGCAAGTTCTGGATATTCTCCTATTGTTCAGTATTCCTTGAAGTTATGGAACCACGGTCTTCCATCTGCTTCTTCCACAACGTGAGCACAATAAGTTGGTTGGTCATAAATCTTGACCAGGATGGGATCAATGAAATTTGTATCTGGATGCTGAATCATGGATGACAAAGTGGCAAGCGCATCAGCGAACTCATTCTGTATTCTGGGAGCAAGCTGGAATTCAGTCTTTGTGAATCTCTTCCTCAACTCCTGTATGTGATGCAGATACGGGAGTATCTTAGATTTTTTTGTTGCCCATGTTTCTCGAACCTGATGTATGAGTAGGTCCTAGTCCCTGATCACTAGTAACTCCTGAATGTTCATGTTGATGGCCAGTTTGAGCCCTAAGATACAGGCTTCAAACTCGGCCATGTTATTGGTGCATGGGAACCTGAGTTTTGCAGATACTAGGTAATGCTAACCGGTTTCTGATACCAGGACTTCTCTTATTCCAACCCCTTTGAAATTCGTGGCTTCATCCAAAAACATCCTCCAACCATCATAGGATTCTGCAATATTTTCTCCTATGAAAGCTACATCTTCTTCGGGAAATATGTCTTTAGTACCTCGTATTCTCCTCCCACAAGATTCTCGGTGAGGTGATCTATCAATGCTTTTCCTTTGACTGCCTTCTGAGTGATATAAACAATGTCTGGTTTGCTTACCAGGATTTGCCATTTGGCGAGCTTGCCAGTAGGCATGGGTTTCTGGAAGATATACTTCAGCAGGTCCATTCTAGAGATGAGATAAGTGGTGTGGGCACAAAAATAATGCCTCAATTTCTGAGCTACCCAAGTCAAAACACAGCAGATGCATTCTAATAAGGAATACTAGACCTCGTACGGGGTAAAATTCTTGCTGAGGTAGTAGATGGCTTGTCCTTTCTCCCCGTTTCATCATATGGTTCCAAAACACAACCGAATGCTCCATCCACTACTGTGAGATAAAGCAACAGGGGTCTTGAAGATAGGTTCAAAAATGACAGTGGACTGAGCTATGAACCGGCTGGTATAGTTGAGTCTTCCTAGAAAACTCATCACATCCTTCTTGTTCTTTGGTGGTAGAAACTCTTGAATGTCCTTGACCTTTGACAGATCCAATTATATCCTCCGACGGCTTACAATGAAACCCAGTAATTTTCCAGCAGGAACCTCAAATGCACACTTAGTGGGATTCAGTTTTAGATTGTATCTCCTCAGTCTGTTGAACAATTTTCTCAAGTCTTCCATATTGTATGTGGATTTTCTTGGATTTAATGATGACCTCATCCACATACACCTCGATTTCCTTATGTATCATGTCATGAAAGACTGTAGTCATGGCCCTCATGTAGGTGGCACCAGCATTCTTCAAACCAAACCGCATCATTCTATAACAGTACATCCCTTATGACGTGATAAAAGTTGTTTTGTATGCATCTTCTTCATCCATTCATATCTGATGAATGATTGTAGCTCATGCTTGGCGGAGTTGTGAATTAAAATGTGTACGTTTTCAAGGGGAATTCATCTTTGGGACTAGCCCGGTTGAGATCCCAGTAGTCGACACAGACTCTAACTTTTCCGTCCTTCTTTGGTACTGGCACGATGTTGGCTAACCATGTTGGATACTCTACTTCCCTGAGAACCCTTTCTTTGACTTGCTTGATAACCTCTTCTTTGATTTTCAAACTCATATCGGGTTAGAACTTTCTGATCTTCTGTTTTACCGGTGGACATGTTGGATCTTTTGTCAACTTGTGAGCTACGATGGAAGTCGTGAGACCAGTCATGTCATCATAAAACCAGGTAAAGATGTCCTCATACTCTCTTAGTAACTCTGTGTATTCTTTCTTTTCTGATGGCGACAAACGCACGTTGATACGTGTTTCCTTGACATTCTCGGCATCTCCCAAATTAACAGTCTCTATTTCATCCAAGTTTGATTTAGGCCTATACTCAAAGTTTTCGACCTCTCTGACAACTTCTTTTTGTTAGATAATACGCTTAACGCTAGAGGGGGGGTGAATAGCGTAATAATAAAAATTAGCGTAAACTTGCGGAATTTAAAAATTGCAGGAAATAAATAAGTGCGATAAGTAAATAAATTAGAACAAACGCACCGATGTATCCTGGTTCACCACAACCCGTGGCTAGTCCAGTCCCCGAGAGACTCTCTCGAGATTTCCACTAACTTGTTAAGCTTACGGGTGCTCAACTAACCGTTACAACTTGAGGACACAAGCCTCAACAACCTTTGCTCGGAGATACAACACTCCAAGACTTCAACCAAGGAAACACAAGTTCCTTCTTACAACACAAGGGACTAACACTTCCCTTCAAGTGTACAAAAACACTTAGCACTCAAACAAGACACTCCTTTAAGAGTAGATATGAGTAAAAAGAATACGCTCAAGATCGCAACAACTTTCGACAAGAATTTGGCTCTCAAAAGCTTATGTAATGAATATAAAATGATAAGCAATAAAGTATGCAAGCTTTAGCAATTGTATGATCAGTTGTTGTGTTTAGAAGACTGAATTGAAGCTGTATTTATAGTTGAAAAACTTTGTATTACCGTTGCCTAATTGCCAATTAAGAAATGCTGATTTTACTCTGTGACAATCGATTGTCAAATTACCACAATCGATTGTTTGCCAGTTCTTCCAAAAATCAATCCCAGATTTTACGCATAACAATCGATTATCTAAGATCAATAATCGATTACTGCAACGTTCAAAAAATCATTTCCAGATTTTACTTAAAACAATCGATTGTCAGAAATCTACAATCGATTACTCAGCAACGTTCAAAAAATCCTTTCTAGATTTTAATTAAAACAATCGATTATAGGAAATCAATAATCGATTACTCAGCAACGTTCAAAAAATCCCTTCCGGATTTTAATTAAAACAACCGATTATAGGAAATCAATAATCGATTACCTGACGGTATTTGAAAACATTTTGGCAACGGTCAGTTATACAATCGATTATATTAAGTTAACAATCGATTATATATCAGTCTTGAAAAATCAATTTAGACACTGCCTCTTGACAATCGATTGTTATAGGTTCACAATCGATTATTTAATAACTTTGAAAAAGTCTGGAAGACACTGCCTCAACACAATCGATTGTCATAAGTTCACAATCGATTATTTTGTGACTTTGAAAAATCTGATGGACACTGTCTCTTCACAATCGATTGACATTAGCTTCACAATCGATTATTTTGAGCTTTGAAAAACTTTGATGGACACTGCCTCAACACAATCGATTGTCATAAGTTCACTATCGATTGTCATGCAGATTTGAAAAATCTGATGCTCACTGCCTTAACACAATCGATTGTCATAAGTTCACAATCGATTGTCAAGCAGCTGACTTAAACATAATCGATTATCATAAGTACATAATCGATTATCTTAGTCCAGATTTTAGAGGCATGTTTAAAAATCATTTTGACTAAAGTAAATATGCATTATTTGAAATAATTTTGCTCTAAATTAAATATGCATGATTCGTTAAAAATATTTTTACGAGAGAAGCCAAGTCTTGAGTTTAAGTTGTCGGATCAAGATCACAATTAAATACCTACTCATATAAAACTTAATCTCGATCATTGTCTTGTGCTTGAATCTCGTTATATATCAATTTTGCGCTTGTGCTTGGACCTCGTCATATGTCAATTTGCGCATAGTTTGTCATTCATTAAAACCTACAAATATGAACACACGTTTAGTATAATGCCTTGAGAACGTGTTTCCAACAATTTCCCCCTTTTTGATAATGGCAAACTTTAAGCGGGATATGCATATTAGGGAATTCATAATGACGATTCAAGACAAGTAAAGATATGCAACAAGTATATAGATATGCAATTAGTTCCCCCTCAATATATGAATTCCCCCTCAATTTATGCCGATTAGTAGTGCATACCCGTTATCTTCCCCCTTTTGCCATTAGCAAAAAAAATATAGAATAATAAAAAAACTTGTTTATTTATTAATAAAAAACGGTTACATAACAGGAACAATAAAAACATAGAACAATAAAATAGTAAAACAAATAAAGAAATTATTCATCATCATTTCCCGCCTCATCATCCGACACTGCTTCATAGGGAACAAGACCGGCATATGGATAATGAACATGGTCAAAATATCCATGGATCTCATGTGTCAATTGACCGACAGAGGTGGTCAATGAAGCAATTTGGTCGGAAATGGATGGAAGAGTAGGTTCTTGAGGCTGACGCGATTGACGAGTTGGAGGAGGAGCAGGAGCTGCATGATCACCGTCATGGAGAAAGGAGGATTCTAAAATTTCCCACTTCTTGGTGCTCTTTTTGAGAGGACCGATGGAAGTGTTGAACCCGGAAGCTTCAAGAAAATTCATAGTAAGGAGGGCATAGGGAAGAGGTCTATCATCTCCGATGGCATCAAGCATATGAATCTTGACGAACTTACACCAATTGATGTGAGCTCCGGTTATAATGGCATGCATGAGCTTAGCGTCCTCTTGGGAAAGAGTGGTATGATTATGCTTCCGAGGCTTGAGGACTCGGGTGATGAAATAGAAAATCAAATGATACTCGGGGAGCATTCCCGTGATAGGACGCCGAGAAGATAGATTAGGATCATAAGATGTAAGACCTATTTGGTTTAGGAGAATTTTCTCATCAAATAAGGCGCCAGCCTCTCTAATGTAGCGAGTAATGTTTTCGCCACTTCGAGGAAGATGGGTAATGGAATGCAAGTTTTCATTGGACAAAAGAATTTGAACACCATTTATACTTGACACAAGTTCGCCATCGTCATCCTCATGAAGGTTTGAGTAAAACGCTTGAATCAATGGAGGATTAATATAAGGATAGGTAAGATATAAAAAGTCAGGAAGTTGACATTCCTTAAGAATGTTTGCAGCGGGGGCATATGATTCAAGATACTTGCTTGTTGAAAAGCGAGGAGGAAGAATGTCGCGCTTTTCGAATTTTGTCAAAAATCTAGTAAGCTTGGTTTCAGTATTGAATTGTAAAATAGACCCATCTTGATAAGGGAAATTTGGAGGTGGAGGAGCAGAAGAAGATGCACCTTGTCTACCTGAACGGGAACGCTTAGAGTGTCTGCCCGACATTTTTAAAAAGTAGTAGTGAACTTTGTAAGAAACTTGGAAGATTTTTGAAGGTTTGGGAGCAAAGATTGATGCTTGAGTGAATAAAATTGAAGACTTTTGATGCCTATTACGAAGAATGGCATTTCATTTGTGATGAAAATCTGCAGAAATTTATGAGCCAGAACAGTCAGAAACGGTAAAAATAAATTGTACTGACCGAAGACAATCGATTGTTGAAACGAAATAATTGATTGTTGAGCAGATTTTGACTTGAACACGGAACTGGCACAAATCGATTGCAGGACCCAAACGGTAACAAATATTTGAATTACTGACAAAAAATAATCGATTGTTGAATTATGATAATCGATTGGTGTGATACACTGAGCACGGTGATTTTCTGACTCGGAAAATAATCGATTATATTTATGAAACAATCGATTGTTTTAGGAAAGCAGTACTGAATGGCTGAGACGGTAATCGATTATACAGTTAAAAATCGATTATTAAACACAAGTGCATAATACGCATCAAACATGAATAGTCGATTAGTGATACTTGCTAATCGATTGTCCGCATAGTAAGATAATAGATTATTTTCTGTAACAATCGATTGTTCTATGCCATTTCTTTATAATTCCCCCTGCCTTTAGGGCGATACCTGCAAAAGAGAATTAGACGTCTCCGACGCTTAAGTTAGTAATTTGTAACGAAATGATGCAATGAGAACGTGTTTCTTAAGAAGTGTGTCCTAAGGTGTTCTTAAGAGAGTTTCGGGTACTTACCTTTTCTCCGACGTTGCCAATTACCTGTTCGAGAGGGTGATCTTTGATTGTCCTCCACTCGTTAGGCATTTTTGTTTCTTTCTCCAATTGTGGTGCTTCCTCCGTTGATTGTTCCAAGATTTCATCTTGAATTTCCTTAGGAGTTTCCTCTTGTACTTTGTTTTGCGGACTTAATGAGTTCAAAATACCTACAAGATCAGAACACGAATCCTTTCTCGCCAAGCGAGCATTATTTTCGGAAAACACAATATGGGGGGATTCCTCCACAATTTGGGTTCTATTATTAAATACCCTATATGCTTTGCTACGTGAAGAATGCTCAAGAAAAATTCCCTCATCGGATTTGGCATCAAATTTTCCCAATTGATCTTTTCCATTGTTATGAATAAAACATTTACAACCGAATACTCTAAAATGGGAGATATTTCTTTTCCTTCCCTTGTAGAGTTCATAAGGGGTTTTCATGAGTATTGGCCTTATGACTACTCTATTTAAAACGTAGCATGCGGTACTCACGGCATCCGCCCAAAAATGTTTGGGAATCTTAGCCTCTTCGAGCATGGTTCTAGCCATCTCTTCGAGACACCTATTTTTCCTTTCCACCACCCCATTTTGTTGTGGTGTTCGTGGAGCGGAAAAGGTATGCTTGATACCGAGTTCGTCACAAAAGTCCGCAAAGAGATTGTGATCAAACTATCCCCCATGATCACTTCTGATTGAAGTGACGGTTGTTTCCTTTTCGTTTTGAACACGTTTAAGAAAATGTTTAAAATTCAGAAAAGCATCACTTTTATGGGCAAGAAATAAAGTCCAAGTAAATCTGGAGTAATCATCAACAATAACAAAAGCATAGCGATTTGTACCAAGACTTTCAATGCGAGATGGTCCAAACAAATCCATGTGAAGCAATTGTAATGGTCTAGTAGTTGAAACAATATTTTTTGATTTAAAAGATGCTTTTGTTTGCTTCCCTTTTTGACAAGAATCACAAATAGAGTCATTTTCAAATTTCAAATTTGGAAGACCAACAACTAAATTTTGTGAAACTAATTTGTTCAAAAGATGCATGTTGATGTGAGCTACTCTACGATGCCATAACCAAGAATCATCCTCTTTGCTCATTAAACAATTCACATATTCGGGTGAAGAATTTGCAAGATCAACCATATAAATGTTATCCATTGTAAAACCACGAAGGATAATTTTAAAATCGCTACGTCTAAAAACTAAGCATTCATCCGAATCAAATAAAACAAGATTTCCCTTGTCACATAATTGACTTATGCTCAAGAGATTATGTTTTAAACCTTTCACAAGTAATATATGCTTAATGGAAGAGATTTCATCCTTACCGACCAATCCGATGCCGATAATCTTTCCTTTGTTGTTATCACCAAAAATAACACTTCCCCCTTCCTTGTGTTCTAGTTGAAGGAATTTGAATTCGTCTCCCGTCATGTGCTTGGAGCATCCACTATCAAGGTACCATAGTACACTTGATCCCTTCAAACATACCTACAAAACAGATTAATGAGTTTTAGGTACCCATGCCATTTTGGGTCCTTGGGGGTTAGGCAAATCATAGTGATGTGATTGAGTGTTATGTCTATGTCGTGTAAAACAAGTAGGAGCAATATGTCCAATTCGTCTACAATAATGACAAGTCACGTTAGGATTATGCATCCTTCTAGGTTGATAGTAATTGGACGGACGAAATTCATTTACTCTATTCTTGACAATATAACTATTGCGCAAATCATGAAAGTCATTTCTCCTGCCATTTGTTCTAGGATATGCATCATTTCTAGAATAGTTGTTTCTAGGTTGGAAGTCATTTCTAGGTGTTCTAAAAGGTTCAAAATTCCTTCTAGTGTTTGGCCTAGAATGTGCATTATTTATAGCATGATTATTTCTAGGTTGTGATTGATGAAAACCATTTCTAGGTTTGTTGTATCTGATGAACATTTGTTTTATTTATCCTAGGATGAGCCTTAGGTGGTTGGGGGTTGGCTTCAACTTTCTCTTTAGGCTCGTTTCTAAAACCTATGCCATGCTTGGTCGACTTCAAATTAACAAGCACTTCATTCAAATTTTTATGAGAAGAGTTAAACTTATCTAAGGTGCCCTTAAGCCTTTCTACTTCATTTTTGAGATGCATGCAAGAAGTACAATTTCTAGAACTCTCGGGCTTGTCGGCGCTTCTCTTGCCAAAAAATTTGTTTTCCTCTTTCAACTTCTCATTTTCTAAAATCAGTTTTTCCAATTCCTTTTCTTTAAAAGAGAGTTGTTTTTGAAAATCTTTTTCTTTTAAAGAAGCATTTTCTTTTATTCTCTTAACAGTTTTTGAAGCTTTAATAAATTCGCTATACAACTCATCAAAAGCATTTTGCATTTCTTCAAGGGAAAAGAAATTTTTGGAAGAAATTTGACATACCTCTTCTTTGTTGTCTTCTTGTGCCATAAGACAAAGATTTGCGGCTTCGTCTTCTTCTTCCTCACTTGACTCGTCACCGGAGTCGCCTCCCCAAGATATGTATGCTCGTTGCTTCTTGAAGGGTTTCTTCTCCTTTTTAGCATTTGGGCAATTTGATTTAATGTGCCCGGTTTCTCCGTACTCATAGCACTTCATTTGATCTCCTTGCTTTTTGCCCTTTCGTTCATACTCTTTTCGCATGAACTTTTGAAATCTCTTGATAACGAGTCCGAACTCGTTGTCTCCGTCCTCATCATTTTGAGGTTGGCTTGTGCTTGCCTTGAGAGCGATTCTTTGCTTCCTTTGATCATCAACAAGAGGGTTAAGTATAGTAGATTCATAAGTTTTAAGATTACCTCTTAATGCGTCGATGGTGACATTTGAAATGCCAATGGATTTTTGCATCGCGTCGGCCTTGGATCGCCATTCCGGAGTGAGACTTCGGAGAATTTTTCGGACAAGTTCCTTATCCGTGAAGGTTTTCTTAAGAGCATGTAAATCATTTACGATTTTTTAAATCGTTCAAACATCTCATCGACCTTTTCGCCGTCCTTCATGTGAAACAATTCATATGCATGGGTTAGGAAATCAATTTTGGCTTCCCTTACCTGGTCGTACCTTCGTACGTAATTTCCAGCTTGTCCCACATTTGCTTCGCCGTTGTGCAACAAGATATCTTCCTGTAATCATCAGCATTTACAGCACAATATAATAAATTAATAGCTTTAGCATTATTTTGCACCTTTCGGATATCATCCGCATCGTATTCATCTTCGGACTTTTGGACCCATTCATTTTCAACCTTCTTGATTGGAATTTGTTCTCCATTCATTGTGACCTTCCAAAGATGAAAACTATTTGATTGTACAAAACTCATCCTCTCCTTCCAGTATGTATAATTTGTACCATCGAATAGCGGTGGTCGGGTGGAGCATTGTCCTTCACCTATTCCGGCAAAAGAATCACGAGTAGAAGCCATGGATGTTTCTCTCAAACGGTTAAGTCTTCAGAGAGTTGGGCTCTGATACCAATTGTTAGATAATACGCTTAACGCTAGAGGGGGGGTGAATAGCGTTATAATAAAATTAGCGTATACTTGCGGTATTTAAAAATTGCAAGAAATAAATAAGTGCGATAAGTAAATAAATTAGAACAAACGCACCGATGTATCCTGGTTCACCACAACCCGTGGCTAGTCCAGTCCCCGAGAGACTCTCTCGAGATTTCCACTAACTTGTTAAGCTTACGGGTGCTCAACAAACCGTTACAACTTGAGGACACAAGCCTCAACAACATTTGCTCGGAGATACAACACTCGAAGACTTCAACCAAGGAAACACAAGTTCCTTCTTACAACACAAGGGACTAACACTTTCCTTCAAGTGTACAAAAACACTTAGCACTCAAACAAGACACTCCTTTAAGAGTAGATATGAGTAAAAAGAATACGCTCAAGATCGCAACAACTTTCGACAAGAATTTGGCTCTCAAAAGCTTATGTAATGAATATAAAATTATAAGCAATAAAGTATGCAAGCATTAGCAATTGTATGATCAGTTATTGTGTTTAAAAGACTGAATTGAAGCTGTATTTATAGTTGAAAAACTTTGTATTACCGTTGCCTAATCGCCAATTAAGAAATGCCGATTTTACTCTGTGACAATCGATTGTCAAATTACCACAATCGATTGTTTGCAAGTTCTTCCAAAAATCAATCCCAGATTTTACGCATAATAATCGATTATCTAAGATCAATAATCGATTACTGGCAACGTTCAAAAAATCATTTCCAGATTTTACTTAAAACAATCGATTGTCAGAAATCTACAATCGATTACTCAGCAACGTTCAAAAAATCCTTTCCACATTTTAATTAAAACAATCGATTATAGGAAATCAATAATCGATTACTCAGCAACGTTCAAAAAATCCTTTCCAGATTTTAATTAAAACAACCGATTATAGGAAATCAATAATCGATTACCTGACGGTATTTGAAAACCTTTTAGCAACGGTCAGTTATACAATCGATTATACTAAGTTAACAATCGATTATATATCAGTCTTGAAAAATCAATTTAGACACTGCCTCTTGACAATCGATTGTTATAGGTTCACAATCGATTATTTAATAACTTTGAAAAAGTCTGGAAGACACTGCCTCAACACAATCGATTGTCATAAGTTCACAATCGATTATTTTGTGACTTTGAAAAATCTGATGGACACTGTCTCTTCACAATCGATTGTCATTAGCTTCACAATTGATTATTTTGAGCTTTGAAAAACTTTGATGGACACTGCCTCAACACAATCGATTGTCATAAGTTCACAATCGATTGTCATGCAGATTTGAAAAATCTAATGCTCACTGCCTTAACACAATCGATTGTCATAAGTTCACAATCGATTGTCAAGCAGCTGACTTAAACATAATCGATTATCATAAGTACATAATCGATTATCTTAGTCCAGATTTTAGAGGCATGTTTAAAAATCATTTTGACTAAAGTAAATATGCATTATTTAAAATCATTTTGCTCTAAATTAAATATGCATGATTTGTTAAAAATATTTTTACGAGAGAAGCCAAGTCTTGAGTTTAAGTTGTCGGATCAAGATCACAATTAAATACCGACTCATATAAAACTTAATCTCGATCTTTGTCTTGTGCTTGAATCTCGTTATATATCAATTTTGCGCTTGTGCTTGGACCTCGTCATATGTCAATTTGCGCATAGTTTGTCATTCATCAAAACCTACAAATATGAACACACGTTTAGTATAATGCCTTGAGAACGTGTTTCCAACACTTTTGGTATATCATCCTCTTCTAAATCTATATATGTTTGTTGCGTTGTCTAGTTGCAAGTCACGGTCATTGGTTCATCATCAAGATAAGTAATAGTAATGCTGTGTAAATAAAGTAAATGACAGAGAAAATAATAAGAGCGGGATATATAATTAACCGAAAAATGCTTTGATTAAATTCATAATTGTTTGGAACATCAGAGCTCTTTTCAAAAGTAAAGACAACGTGGAAAGAAAAAATCAACTAGTAAAAGGTCAAAATGAGATGTATGATGCTTCGTTTAGCCTTGCTACCCGAAAGCTTTCTGGGCCCCTGGTAGTCCTGATCGACCAATTTATGAGGTGCTCCCTTCGACTCACAGCTTGTATGGAAGGTCCTTCCTCCCCTTCCTCCTCGAAGATAACACAACAGTCCATATCATCTTCCAGAAACAGGTTCTTCATCGCCGATAATGCCTTATCTTCCTCCGACCCATATATGATGTCAGATGGGTGGAAAGTCTGCTCTAAACTAGTTATAGGGTGCTCCAGTAGATAGTATGGTCCATGCAATAGTGGCGACCAATGGTTGAACTCCTCCCGGGTGCATTCATAGGTAGTACCGTGTTTCTTCAACTTGATGGGCTTGGTGATAACTTGGAGATTTTTACCGAGTCCTTTCCCGTGCTCATACCCGCACAAATTTAGTATGTTCTCGATCTTGTTATCCCGCCATTTTTCTTTGTCTGCAACATTGACCCGCTCGATGTGGCGGTATGTTTCTCCTCCTATTCTCCTTCTACCTCCAATCATTAGGACGGTCTGGCAACTGTATATGGGGTTGCTACTGTCTTCATGAATGATCACTTCTTGGTGATTTTATTCCAACTTTACTGCCTGATGTAGGGTTGATGCTACAGCTCCAGCAGTTTGGATCCAGGGTCACCCCAACAACAAATTGTAAGAAGCTGGGACGTCTATTACTTGAAAGTCAACATCGAACTAGGTCGATCCCATTTGCAAACATAGGCTGATTTCCCCAATAGTGGATCTTTGGGACCCATCGAAGGCTGATAGCCTCGTCTTTGATCTCATGCAATCCTTTCCCCAATGTTCTGAGAGTTATCAGTGTTAGAAATAACGCTCTACGCTAGAGGGAGGGGTGAATAGCGTATTAAATAAATTTGGCGTTTTCTTGCGGAATTTAAACTTTGCAGGAAATAAACAAATGCAGTAAAAATAAATTACACCACGATATATACTGGTTGGCCACACCTTGTGGTTAGTCCAGTCCCCGAGAGACTCTCTCGAGATTTCCACTAACAACCTTGTCAAGCTTAAGGTGCCCAACAAACCTTTACACTTGAGACTTGAATCACACAAATCTCAAACACTTGCTCGGAGGTTCCTCACCTCAAAGACTTCAATTTGCTCGGAGGTTCCTCACCTCAAAGACTTCGATTTGCTCGGAGGTTCCTCACCTCAAAGACTTCAACTTGCTCGGAGGTTCCTCACCTCAAAGACTTCACCTTGCTCGGAGGTTCCTCACCTCAAAGACTTCAACTTGCTCGGAGGTTCCTCACCTCAAAGACTTCACCTTGCTCGGAGGTTCCTCACCTCAAAGACTTCAACTTGTTAAGCTTCCGGGTGCCTAACGAACCTTTACAACTTGAGAACTTGATACAACACAAGCCTCAACCAACCCGCTTAAGGAAATCTATCCCTAAGACTTTACAAGAAGAAATATAACACTCCTTCTTACTACAAGTGTTTAACAAGAACACTCTTTTACTCACTTTACGAGAACTCTCTCAAAGAGTGGATTATGAGTACAAAATATATGGCTCCAGAACACAACAACTCAATCAATAATCTTGGCTCTCAAAAACAATGTAAGATATGAAATTTGAATCACAAGAATGTAATGTATGCTTTGTAATTTTTCTGCAGTGTTGTTGTGTGTAAAAGTGATTTTCAGAGAGTGTTTTATAGAAAAAATGGAGCAGTAGACCGTTGCTTTTAGTTCCAGAAAACGCTCCTGAAAATCTGCCTGACAATCGATTGTTGATATTACACAATCGATTGTTGGAGCAAAATTTCAACAGAAATTCCTTAAAAACCGGTTAAAAAGATTTCTGCTGAATTTTTAAAAAAATTACAATCGATTGTTAACTTTATACAATCGATTGTTGTTCAAATATTCAAAATATTTCTGGCAACTTTTTGACTAAAAGATTGAGTAAAGATTATACAATAAATACATAAGCCGTTGGAAAAAGTCCGTTTGGAAATATCACTGAGCACAATCGATTGTTAAATAGTGACAATCGATTGTTCTTCATTTTTGAAGATTTTGAAAACATTCTGTAAGTTGTCCAAAACTTCGAGACTTAAGTATAAAATCTGACAATCGATTGTTGAACAGTGACAATCGATTGTTGCTTCAAAAATGATTTCAAGCGAAGTTTCTGTCTCGAGACAACATTTTAAAAACTAAGTATAGAACTTGACAATCGATTGTTTCTTCAAGACAATCGATTGTTAAACCCAATTTTCACAAAACGAGTTTAAAAATCATTTTGGCAAATATGCAACTTATTTCTTTAAAAACTTATGATGCATGATTTTATGAAAATCATTTTAGGTGAGAGCCAATATTAGAAATAAGTCGTTGAGTCAAGATTACAAATTAAGACCTACTCAACAGTTGATTGCATCTTCTATTCTTGAACGCGTACTATCCATCTTGTACTTGGACTGTTATTGTTCCATCACCGATGCTTGTCTCAATGTTTGGCATTTATCAAAACCTACATGAATCAATACACGTTAGTTCGAGAACGTGTTTCTTACAATTTCCCCCTTTTTGATAATGGCAAACATGTATCGGGATATGCATAATGATAACAGTTCAAGATAAATCAATATGCATCATAGACATGTTCATGTTTCATAAGATATTTCCCCTCAAATGATGATTCCCCCTAAATGTGTGCAGTTATATCAAAGTGCATGGGAAATATATTATGCATGCATAGCCCGTTTATTTTCCCCCTTTTGACATTAACAAAAAGTGGCTAGATAACAAGTCTAATAATAGCATGCTGGTTCAACAAACGTCAACATAATCGATTATTATACGGGATAATCGAATAGTTTGCACTGAAAAAAATTCCCCCTAAATATAAGATTCCCCCTGAATTTATGCAACACATTCAAAGAAAGCATGTAAGTATGCATAAACTCTAGTCTTGCATATAGCCTTTCTTTTCTTCCTTTTAAAAAATATGTACTTCCCCCTTTTGAAAATATCAAATAATTCATATAATGGAAATAGGAGAGATATTTCAAATGAAAATCAACTTTCATTAAATAGATAAAATATTACATAGGCCATTAAATAAATAAAAATACAAGAAAATATTTAATCCTCGTTATCATCATCTTCGTCCATGTTTTGCGGCGGTGCCTTAAATGGGACAACAGCACCATATTGATAGTTGACATGGTCAAAGTATCCTTGGACATAGCGGGCTAAGTTATCAACTTTTGTCTCAATGCGGGTAAGATGATTTAAAATATCCGAATTTGGATCTTGATTTGGAGGAGGATTTTGAGGAGGATGTGGAGGAGGGTGATTGTCATGATCGCCACCACTGTGAAATGAAGATTCAGAAATTTCCCAGTGTTTGGTCCGATTTTTAAGTGGACCATTTGCCGTGATAATGCCGGCGGATTCAAGAAAATGCATGACAAGAAGTGCATAAGGAAGATGTTTGTCTTCGGCGAGAGCATCACGCATGTGAAGCTTGATTAATTTACAATAATTTAATCGAGCTCCGGAAGAAATGGCATGCATGAGTTTACAATCTTCTTGGGAGATAGTGGTGTGACTGCTTTTTCGGGGCTTGAGAACTCGGGTGATGAAATAGAATATCAACCGATAGTTCGGATCCATTCCCGTGATCGTAGGACGACGAGAAGTGAGACGTGGATCATAGTGAGTGAGTCCAATTTGACGAAGAAAAGAGGTTTCATCAAATAAGGCTCCCTCTTGTCCAACATATTGGTGAATGTCTTCACCATCATTTGGAAGTTTGATAATGGCGTTAAGATATTCGTCGGAGACAACTATTTTGACACCATTTACAAAAGTGAGAAGATCGCCATCGTCAGTTGGACGGAGGTTTGAATAAAAGGCCCGAATGAGTGTAGTATTGATGAAATCATATGAAAGGAGAAGGAAGTCAAGAAGTTGGCTTTCTCGGAGTAAGTTTACAGCAAGACCATAGTTTTGGAGATATCGCATAGTAGAAAAACGAGGAGGATGAATATCACGTTTTTCAAATTTAGTAAGAAAGCGATTTAATTTATTTACGCTTTTGAAGACCAAAACATCACCATCTTGATTTGGATGATATCCGGAGGGAGGAAGAGTAGAGGTGGAAGCACCTTCCCTATTTGAAAGGGTTCTTCTCGACATATTGATAGAAGAAAGAAAGCTTGAATTTTGCAAAAAGAGCTTTTTAGAGAGGATTTGAGGCTTTGAGCTTGAATATTTGGTGATGAGAATGAAGACACCATCTCCTATTTATAGAGGGGAGAATAAGAAAAAAATATGCCTGAAGTTAACTCAAAAACGGTCGAGTTTTGGAATTGACCGTTGAGACAATCGATTGTGTATTTGAGACAATTGATTGTTGAACAGTGTTATGCCAGTTGGATTGACTGATAAAAGCTGATAATCGATTAAAGGAGGCTGCAGGACAGAACGGTAAGAATTTTTGAATTAATACCGTCTGACAATCGATTGTGTGATAGAGACAATCGATTGTGTCATGTTTGACACTTAGATTCTGAGAATTTGGCTTGAAACAGAATGTTTTTGAAATTTTAGAAAATCACGGACAATCGATTGTATAATTTGACAATCGATTGTGTACTGGGCAAAAAAAAGGTCTAAGTCCTGAAAATTGATTTTGGAAGTATGGTAATCAATTTTGAATATGTTATAATCAATTTTGGAATTATGACAATTGATTATGAATGGAACAACGTCATCAACACATGGTGGAAGATAATGATTCTTCGGATGAAAACGTTTTTATGAAAATAGATTTTCCATCATGAATACATATAATCAACACCAATTGTTATAAATACCAATTTTGAAAATCAAAACTCAATACAATTTATGCACTTAATCAATTATGCAATTTATCAAAATAACGTTCATATCAATACTTGTGACATATAATACCAATTCAACTAGCTAAAGGGTAGAGTAAGGAACGATCATACCCGGTTTGTCTTGATGTCATCCTCCGTCGTTGACATCTCAATTTGCTAGAAATTGAATTGAATGCTTCATGCGAGCACATTTGCATTTCCAACATTTAATCAAGTGAAGCCATTTCCGATATATATATATAAACAATTTATCACCATGATAACAATTCAAAAACCAAACAGATATTTGTTAAGAAAATATCATCAATAAAATTTATGCAATCAATTCTTTCAAAGCACAAGTTCCCTCTTAAGTAAGACAAACTGGAATGTAATGACATTCCTCTTACTTGTAACACATTGCCTAAAACATTTCTTCTTTTGATAAGAAGATTGTATTAAGGTTAATTCCTTTTACCATATTCACAAAAGAATAGGAAGGATATTGAGGAATATACAATATGACGATTTCTATAAATTTATCAATTATATCAACCAAAAAAATACCTATTGTTATTTTGAAAAGCATTTGTCAAAACATATATTAAAACATGATTTAAAACACTTTGCTGTTTGAAAAGATTGTCAAGACATAATTCAACTAAACATGATTTTAGTAGGTACTCATTCAATGCACGAATCAACATTTGTCAAAGCATGGATCAAGCATTTAATAGTTGATACTAGTAATCAAAAATGAGTTTTCAGCATGTCAATCAACAAGTATAGTCAACAAGAAATTTCACAAATTGATTCTTACAATTAACGCATGTCAACGTTTTTCAGGGTGAGAATCAAGTTGACAACTTATATGTTAATAACACCAGCTGCCATATATCAACAAATCTGTCAACATTAATAACTTGCACATATTCGGTTTTATCAAAAAGAATAGCTAACCGAAATTCCTCTCGATGCCTTTGGGTGTCGTGCTTGGTGCATCTACTACAATTTTGTAGTCTTCAAGCACACCTGCAAAAATACCTACGGAGAGGTTTTTGGTACCCATATCTTTTTGGGTCCTTTGGGGTTAGGCAAATAATAATTATAACCAAAAGATAAATCTCTATGTTTAGCAAAACACACGGGTGCAATGTGACCTATCCGATTGCAATAATGGCATACTACGTTCGGATTGTGCCAATGCCTAGGTTGCGCCAAATACATTCTAGGTGATCTAGAGTCATTCCTAGAGGCGTTGAGAATCCTAGAGTCATTTCTAGGTTGTCTAACGTAGTTCGTTCTAGGCTTATCAACAATAGTCCTAGTATTGATTCTAGGCGATGTAAAGTGATTAACTCTAGATTCATTATTCCAATTTCTAGAGTTGTATCTAGGTGATCTAAAGGAGTTAGTTTTAGACTTGTTTTCATACATCCTAGCGTAATGTCTAGGTGGTCTAAAGGAATTTGTCCTAGACTCATTTACAGCCCTAGAATTATTTCTAGGTGGAGCAGTAAAATTTCTAATGGGATTTCTGCTTTTATGCCGTTGATTATTCTTCGACGTTTCCTTTTCTTCAATAACCTTAGGGACATCTATGCTTCGTGATTCTAAAGTTTTCCTAAGTTCTGCGTTTTCTAACTTCAAAGAATCGCAGGAAGTACAAGTAGAGCATTCATCAACATAAGAAGCTTCATGCATAGTCTTAATGGCTTGGTGATAACTTGGAGATTTTTACCGAGTCCTTTCCCGTGCTCATACCCGCACAAATTTAGTATGTTCTCGATCTTGTTATACCGCCATTTTTCTTTGTCTGCAACATTGACCCGCTCGATGTGGCGGTATGTTTCTCCTCCTATTCTCCTTCTACCTCCAATCATTAGGACGGTCTGGCAACTGTATATGGGGTTGCTACTGTCTTCATGAATGATCACTTCTTGGTGATTTTATTCCAACTTTACTGCCTGATGTAGGGTTGATGCTACAGCTCCAGCAGTTTGGATCCAGGGTCACCCCAACAACAAATTGTAAGAAGCTGGGACGTCTATTACTTGAAAGTCAACATCGAACTAGGTCGATCCCATTTGCAAGCATAGGCTGATTTCCCCAATAGTGGATCTTTGGGACCCATCGAAGGCTGATAGCCTCGTCTTTGATCTCATGCAATCCTTTCCCCAATGTTCTGAGAGTTATCAGTGTTAGAAATAACGCTCTACGCTAGAGGGGGGGTGAATAGCGTATTAATAAAATTTGGCGTTTTCTTGCGGAATTTAAACTTTGCAGGAAATAAACAAATGCAGTAAAAATAAATTACACCACGATATATACTGGTTGGCCACACCTTGTGGTTAGTCCAGTCCCCGAGAGACTCTCTCGAGATTTCCACTAACAACCTTGTCAAGCTTAAGGTGCCCAACAAACCTTTACACTTGAGACTTGAATCACACAAATCTCAAACACTTGCTCGGAGGTTCCTCACCTCAAAGACTTCAATTTGCTCGGAGGTTCCTCACCTCAAAGACTTCGATTTGCTCGGAGGTTCCTCACCTCAAAGACTTCAACTTGCTCGGAGGTTCCTCACCTCAAAGACTTCACCTTGCTCGGAGGTTCCTCACCTCAAAGACTTCAACTTGCTCGGAGGTTCCTCACCTCAAAGACTTCACCTTGCTCAGAGGTTCCTCACCTCAAAGACTTCAACTTGTTAAGCTTCCGGGTGCCTAACGAACCTTTACAACTTGAGAACTTGATACAACACAAGCCTCAACCAACCCGCTTAAGGAAACCTATCCCTAAGACTTTACAAGAAGAAATATAACACTCCTTCTTACTACAAGTGTTTAACAAGAACACTCTTTTACTCACTTTACAAGAACTCTCTCAAAGAGTGGATTATGAGTACAAAATATATGGCTCCAGAACACAACAACTCAATCAATAATCTTGGCTCTCAAAAACAATGTAAGATATGAAATTTGAATCACAAGAATGTAATGTATGCTTTGTAATTTTTCTGCAGTGTTGTTGTGTGTAAAAGTGATTTTCAGAGAGTGTTTTATAGAAAAAATGGAGCAATAGACCGTTGCTTTTAGTTCCAGAAAACGCTCCTGAAAATCTGCCTGACAATCGATTGTTGATATTACACAATCGATTGTTGGAGCAAAATTTCAACAGACAAATTCCTTAAAAACCGGTTAAAAAGATTTCTGTTGAATTTTTAAAAAAATTACAATCGATTGTTAACTTTAGACAATCGATTGTTGTTCAAATATTCAAAATATTTCTGGCAACTTTTTGACTAAAAGATTGAGTAAAGATTATACCATAAATACATAAGCCGTTGGAAAAAGTCCGTTTGGAAATATCACTGAGCACAATCGATTGTTAAATAGTGACAATCGATTGTTCTTCATTTTTGAAGATTTTGAAAACATTCTGTAAGTTGTCCAAAACTTTGAGACTAAGTATAAAATCTGACAATCGATTGTTGAACAGTGACAATCGATTGTTGCTTCAAAAATGATTTCAAGCGAAGTTTCTGTCTCGAGACAACATTTTAAAAACTAAGTATAGAACTTGACAATCGATTGTTTCTTCAAGACAATCGATTGTTAAACCCAATTTTCACAAAACGAGTTTAAAAATCATTTTGGCAAATATGCAACTTATTTCTTTAAAAACTTATGATGCATGATTTTATGAAAATCATTTTAGGTGAGAGCCAATATTAGAAATAAGTCGTTGAGTCAAGATTACAAATTAAGACCTACTCAACTGTTGATTGCATCTTCTATTCTTGAACGCGTACTATCCATCTTGTACTTGGACTGTTATTGTTCCATCACCGATGCTTGTCTCAATGTTTGGCATTTATCAAAACCTACATGAATCAATACACGTTAGTTCGAGAACGTGTTTCTTACAATCAGTAGATAAATGTTAAGGCTGGACCCTCCGTCAACCAACATTCTAGTGATGACGTAATATTCACATTGCACGGTGATGTGCAATGCCTTGTTGGGACTTAGTCCTTCTGGTGGTAGCTCATCCTCATGGAAGGTGATCTTGTGACTCTCCAACAGTTGTCCTACATATTCGCCATTTTGCGTCCAGTTATGTTGCTCGGAACAAACGTTTCACTCAATATTTTTATCAGAGCATTCTTGTGTACCTCGGAGCTTTGCAGAAGAGCCAGGATGGAAACATGCGCTGGTATTCTGTTAAATTGCTCCACAATCGAGTATTCTTTAGCTTGTAATTTCCTCTAGAGATCATCAGGCCCGATTTCAATGGCCCGTCCAGAGGTTTTCTTGTTGGACTCAGCGTTCTGGAGTGTATACCCTGCATGTTCTAGTCATGCCGTGTACGTCGATTGCTTCTCCAGTTTTTGTTTTCCCTTTTCTCCTACTGTCAGCTGTGTAATGCCAAGGTATGGCATTTGAGTTGAATGGGGTCAGATCTGTCATCATGACCAAAGTAGGCACCCTTGGAGGTAACACAACAACTTAAAATGGTGCATGTGCCTTTGGAAACCTCACTTGGTCCTGGCGCCTTTGTAGGAGGCGCTTCGAACTCGAGCGGTATGGACATATTCACGTCATCGCTCTCAAAAGGATAGATCTGGACGACAATAGGGTTGAGGGTGACTGTTGTCTTCTTTGGTTCATCCCCTTTGGCAATCAATCCAATTGACCCTTTGGGGTCCCAATCATCCTCAATCTCGATCATGTGAATTCCTTCACCCTTGGGGTCAGGAAGAGATTGTTGCGGACATTGGGAGCGGGCTCCTTTGCTAAAGTGACCATACTATCAATCAAGGTCTGAATGTTATCTTTCAATGAGTGACACTCGTTGATGGTATGGCCTTTCATTCTGGAACGGTATGCACAGGTTTTATTCGGATTGATTCATTGAGAGGGATTTTTTGGAGTTATGGCTGGGATAGGGTAACATAACCGACTGCTTTGAATCTTTCATATAGTTGGTCAATAGGCTCGGCGATGGCTGTATATTGTCTGGGAGGCCTGCGGGAAAAGTTTGGTCTGGGTCAAGGAAAGTTTTGGTGAGTGGGTGGGGATTGATAGTGAGAAAGTTTGGCATTATAGGCTTGGTACACAAGTGCGGGTAGGGAATATCTTGGCGAAGTGGATTAATATATAGGTGGTGGAGATGATTGGCAGGTGAGTGGTGGAATTTGGTATATGGGTGAGGGTGTTTGGTAATTTAGGGAAGGCTGTCATGTGAGTGTAGTTAGAGGGTATGTTTGGCATTTCATTGGGGATTTTTTTCTTTGCGCAGTCATTAGTTACCGAGTTCACATCCTTCTTCTTTGACGTGCCACCAGACTATAATGTCTTGTTAGTTGCCTCTAAGGCTTCGAGATTAGTGACCATAGCAGTTTTAGTGCATTCTTCAATTCTTTCTCCCAACTTGATAATGTTGGAGAATTTCTGACCTTCTATCAACCTTTCATAATATTGTGGATCCTGAGCCTGGATAAAGAACCTGTTCATCTGCTCTTCTTCTAAGGCCGGGCTGACATTAGCAGCTTCTGTCCTCCAATGAGTAGCATACTTGCGGAATGTTTTTGTGGGTTTCCTCTTCAGATTTTGGATATAAAGAACATCTTGTGCGTTCTTTGTGTTAAACCTGAACTGGTCAATAAAGTCGGTGCCATACTTACCTAGTTTATCCATTTCTGTGTGTCCTGGCTGATATACCAAGATAAGGCGTCTCCTTTCAGACTCTCATGAACAGCTTCATGTGGATTTTCTCATCTCATCCAACTCCGACAAACTTATCACAAAATGTCCTTGGATGGACCCTAGGATCACCTATGCCATCAAACATTTGGAACTTGGGAGGCTTGTACCCCTCCGGGAGTTCAACATCCGGCTGACTGCAAAGATCTTCATAATTCAGCGCTTCAACACCTTTGCTACCTTTGCCACCCTAGAACTAGTTAGTTAACTTCTTGAGTTTTGCTGCCAAGTTCCTAATAAGGGAGTCTTTGTTGTCTGATTTAGATGCACTTGAGATCGGTTGACTTTAGTGGGGTATAGTGTCCACAAAGATAGGAGTGTTGTGGAGCTGGTTGTTTGTAGTGCTTGGTGGTTCAGGAATGAGTAATGGAGCGTTGTTGCATGTGTAGTAGGTTTGAGTGTGAGTGGGTTGCATTTGTGGTTGTGGGGTGTCCTATGGAGGTACGAGGTTTTGGGTGTTGGCATCAGGAACAACAAGAGAGAATGATAGGCTTGCCAAATGCCGAACTTGGTCCAATTCCTCCTAGAATTTCAAAAGTTTCTGTTCAATCTGGGCATTAGTTCCCTTAGCAATTGGGGTACCCTGAGAAGTTTCCTCCCTATCAATTTCCTTTCTAACACTGGCGGCTCTCATTTTTCCTTTGTTCTTGTTTCTGATAGGACTCGTAGGAGGAGGAGGTGGAGGGTCCTTGGATCTTGTAGAGTATGTTGATGGTACCAGAATGCACGACTAACATTTGGGGAGGGGAATAAAAATAAAAGAAAAACAAAAGGTAAAAAGTTTGTGCAGATTGAGAAGAAAAGTATTGCGATATTTAAACACATTGTTCAGGAATATAAGTCGTGTCCTAATTTAGGTACCTCGTTGTTGCCCGAGGTAGGCCTAGCGACAAACTAACTTTGGAGAACCTATAATGCTAAATGCCTCATTTTATTGGTAAAAAATAAGACGAGTCTTAAATACAACTTAAAATAACGAGAAATAAAATTTCACTAATGGCCAATGGCCTTATTACATTAAAAAAGTAGGGACTAAAATATCCTAACTACTTGGTCCTAGAAGGACCTTCCTCAGATTTGGTATTCTTGCCTCCCTCGTACAGCTGCATCAACTCGTGGAGTCCTAGTAGTAGATAGGCTCGGGCCAGATGTCCACCTGCACTTCCCTCAGCATTTTGGCAGCCTTCAATCCTTTTCAAGAACATTCCTTCTAGATCTAGTAGACCTCATCCCAGATACCCTAACCGTTTGTTGGTGTTGACAGCCATATCTTTCCATTTGTCGATCATCTTCTGGTGAGCTTCTTGTATTTCCCGATGTTTATTTTCACATGTTCGAATCCTTTTACGCAGTTGATTGTACTTAACCCGTGCTTCAACATTTTCATCAATAAGCCTGTGACCTCGGATGAACCCAGGATGGCCCAAACTAGTGTGATTGTCTTCCAACCAACCTGAGTAGTGTGGCACACATACTGAATGATACTTGTCTGGCTCGATAGATTCTCTCCCCAAGATGAGTTTGCAATGCCACATGTGCTGAGCGTGACACCTGTAAGGGCTATCATCATCCTAGAAGTCAGCCCTGAAGTGACTCATTTTGTCTACCCTTGGTATAATTTGTTTCCTCCTAGCTTACCTAATGGCACGGAGAGGGACATAAGGATAAGTTCCCCTCAGACCGATGAGTATGACGAATGGTGCATCCCGAGAACGAAAAATGAACTCCCCTATTGGGAACCACTCGTACATCCATTACACTTGATCTTCCTTTAGATTCTCAAATAGCTCTACCCATCCTCTAGCGTCCTCTGGTCGGGGGAATATGCTAGGCATGAAGTTCATTCGCTTTGGGTGGTGGAAAGCGATATTATCATCCCGTTCTCTGCGTATAAATTCCTATCACCTTTCTGAAAATGTTCTATAAGCCAGAGTTGAAGTAACAGATTACATCCTTCAAAGTCTTTGGCCCCTTGCTGACACTTTTCCAATGCTCGATATATCTTGGCGACAATCATGGGCACTATGCTGAAAGACTGCCCGTCAATTCCTTCCATCATGGTCTTGGTTACCATGGCTAATCTGGTGTGGCTCCTAGCCTTCTTCATAGGAAAGACTATCATCCCCAGGAAACAGAACATGAGATGAAAACCCTTCTATGGATGTGGCCTAAAGAGGTAAGGGAAACTTCGTTGGTGTAGGTGCGGTAGCACATGCTATGGTCATACCTTTCGATCAAGTAGTCAAATGGTATGTAGGAGTCTTTTAGACAAGTCAGATCCGGGTTTTTCTTGAGACCCATCATCTTGAAAAATCTTATACCTTTGCGATTTTCTAGCATAAGCAGACCCGGAGTCTCCCAAGGAATACCAGCTAGACCCCCTATTTTTTCCAGTTAAGGGGTCATTTCAAAATCCCCGAAGAGAAACACTGACTTATCACTATCCCAGAACAAAGTTGCAGCCTCTATGGTTTTGTTACCAGGCTGGACTTCCAGAAGTGAAGGCAAATTCCCTAAGTATTTACAGAAAAGTGTCTGATCGCTGGTATGAAGGTCCTCCCACAAGTTTAGCAGCCTTGGGTCAATGTTGGTTACCATACAGAATCTGGGGACTCTGTGCCTCATTTTCTGCAAAATAAAGTGTTAGCCCAGACCCGACTATTTAAATCAATAATTAGCGTAATAGGCATTTAGTTCTCCAAAAAAATGCACAGAACATGGAGGTGTCCATTTGGGTTTCAGAGAAACCCGATGGACTTTGGACTAGGCTATCTTAATGTGTTATTATGCGAACAGCATAACTGACTCGGCTAGGTTTGACCATGATGCATGAACAGTTTAACGGAGTAAGGTTGTATTGTTTTTTTGAAGTGCTAGACTGGTACCTTTGAGCGGCCACCTCAAGAGGGAAAGGTGTGGAACCGTCGACTATACCGTTGATCGACTGGTTTTACCGTAAATATGTCTTTGCCAAATTTAGGGGGTGATAATATCGGAAGAGCACAACCACTCATTATAAGCTTTGCAATAGAATTTGTTTTGGCACGAGTGGAGTATGTTGAAGATGCAATTTTAAAAGAATGAAACAAATTGACATGTATTTTCACGTACATAAGATAAATGACTACAATAAGTGCTCGAAATTACAACAATATTGAAATAATAAAGCAGTAAAGGAAAGTAGTTAAAGGAAAGAAAAGACGAGAAGAGCCAAGTTAGTTTCATGATGAAATAATAAAACGGCAAGAAGTAAAGGCAATTATAGAAATAATGAAATCACAAATAACATGTAATGGTAGAAAGCCTAAAGAAATCTCCAACAGAGTCGCCATGCTGTCAACACCCCTTCTTTCATTGGACGGGTGGTCCGAAATTGGGTATACAATATTATGAGAGGATAACTCTTATTTCCTTGCGAGAATTCAGTTTTGGAGTTTTGGAGAGTCGCCACATAATGATTATAGTGCATTAGGACACTTTTAAAGGAATAAAGAAATTGAGAAGAAGAAACTAGAATTTTGGTAAGGGCTTAGAGATTATCTCGAGGGGAAGGTGTTAGGCACCACTCAAGATCCAGTAGTGTGGTTCCCGGCCATGCTATAATTGTGACTTTAGAAGATGGAAGAAACAAAGAAGGTTTGCACATAGTAAATACAAATAAGTTTAAAGATTTTAAAAGAATAAAGGAATAGATAATTTTTTTTAGAAAAGGAAAGAAACAGAATTTAGAGCAAAAATTGTAGGAAAAATAAAGAAAAGAGAAGGGGGTGCTAGGTTTAAACATAATATAGATCACATCAATATCCATCAATTACTCCTCAAAAGAGGGGTCGCACGTGATATTAACGCACCGGTCATCATATCCATATTCTACCCTTTCCACCCCGTTAAGGTATTAAAGTGCATTTAGTCTCGTTTACTTATTGCATGCTAGTACCGGTCTCAACCTATCAATCCAGGGGTATTAGGACTTCTAATCCTAAGAGGGAATAAAGGGATGGGGGCCTTATGGAGATTAAAGGATAAAATTCTAATTTCGACATACAAAACAAGTACCAAATAAAGGAAAAACAAAACAGATAAACAAGGCTCAAATAAACCCCTTAAATCAGACAAACATATAGTTTATCATGTCTTGGCACATACTAATTTGGTCTTATATTAAATTAAGCAGCAAGCGGACTGGTTCAACATATATATATATATATTTAGACAGAAGTCTGTATTAGGCAACTCGGATACAATTGTTAGAGATTAAGGCATTTAAAACGAGTTGTTTAGCCAAGTATTGATTTAGAGGATAAGATAATGTAGAAGAGTTTTTGAAAGAAAGAATAGGCTGCAGACTTAATTTAGAAATGAGTTTTAAAATGATCAGGAGACTTTCCAGTTATAAAACACAGAAATGGTTGTAAAATATTTTCAGAAGAGTCAAAACTTATCTAACAAAAAGAGTAAGCTGAAGAACTGATTTAATAACGTTCAAGAATTGAGTTTAAAAATACATTGAGGCAGTACATCAGTGAAGTTGTTTTAGAAAAAACATAGGCAACTTTAAAGAAATTAAATTTGTAGGACAAATGTACAATGATTTAATAGAGCTTTATCAAAAGGTTAAAGCTTTTGAAAACGTTACTGAATTAGGTGTTTAAGAACCAATTAACCAATTATTACTGCTTTAAACAGGCCAGACGAGTTTGATGCAAATCATATAGACATGATATCTATACCACTGATTTTTCAGAACCTGAAAAGATGCTTGTTTTAAAAAAAAAATGCTTGTTTAATTAGTCCTAAAGTTTGCCTAATGAATGTGCATATCCTATAGTCATGATATCTATAAATAATTTTTTTAGGAAAAGTTTAAACTCCTATAAGCAGGATCTCTATATGTGTAATTATAGAATATGAGTGTTAAATCCTATAGACATGCTTTCTATGTGGTTGACTCAATATTAAAAGACCCTATAGGCATGGTTTCTAATTGATTGAAAGTAAAGTCCTAAATCATGATTTCTACCCTTTTTGATGCAAGAAAGTAAAGACCCATGCCACACACTTTTACGAGTCTCTCCGAGTTTTATACAAGTTATTACAAACCAAAAAAGGATATAAAAAAATATATCAAAGATAATAGCTAGATCTGAGAAACCTAATCAACCTTAATGTCCAACAATATCTGTATAACCAATTCCGAAATCCCAATTTTTGAAAGCCTTCTCTTTATCCAAAGTGTTTCAAAGTTCCAAGGAATCTTAGGGATTACCGACATTGCTTACATATAGAATACCATTAGAATTAGAATAGTGTAGTGTGGAAAAGGGATTTCAGGGTTCCCAAAGCATGGCTTGCAAGAGAGGGGCAGAACTTATAGCTAAGAGTAAGTGCACAATGAAAAGGGAATTGGGAGCCACAACAAATAGTGGTCAGGCCTAGCCACAAGTATAGGTTGGCACACCCCTGACCACTTGTTTGGTTAAACAAGTTAGGAGCAGACCCTTGAAAGTCAGAGCAAGGTCTGAATAGTGATTAGGACACTATCAAACCTAAGCCCAAGGATCAACACATAAAAGGGGAAAGGGGAGTGGGAATTGATTGAGTCAAGGATTCAGAGAACCCATTTTAGAATCATAGACAGCAATGTTAGAGTGTTGTTATGCCTTGAATCATAACTTACATACAAAAGGGTAAAGGGTAAGGGGATTCGTATAAGAATAATAATGACAAAGTTGCAGAAACATAGTAAAGGAAAGCATAACAAAACTAGGATATAAAACACATTGTGGAGGAACAGTATTTAAACTAAGATGGACATACCAGTTGCATAGTAATAGAATAGCAGAATAATCACAGCAAGCAAACGGCAAAAACAACTCAGGTTTTTAGCAGAACACTCGAGCATAAAGGTATTTCAGAAAGCAAAGAGGAGAAGTACATAAAACTCTCCTATGTATTGGAGAGAAGAAGAGAGTAGAAAGCAGAGTGCCTATTATTTAATATTACTTCTCCTTTGTTACTGTATGTGTGTGTGTATGTGTATGAGTGCAATTTGAAGTCTTGTTCAAGTGCAGAAGGGCAGTCCCCTTTTATAGTGCAGAAAGCAAGTAAGAAAGGGTAAGAAAATAGACTTGAAATCAATCTCATATGATCTCCCTTCAGTCAAGGGATTTGATTTCAAACGGACAGAATAACTAAGGAAAGGGTTATATTAAGAACCTTTTCTAAAGTAATACAATAAGGGTAAATACACATATACTTATTTAAGGAAGGAGTCTACTAATACACTGTTTGTGAGAATAAAGAAAGGAAATCAATCAAATAACCACTAAAATCAAAGTTGAAAGCGTTGTTCGAATGAACCTAGTCAGAAAATGGTAAGGAAAGGTTCAATTGGGGAAAATCAGTAACAATATGTCAGGACTCATTAAAAGGAAATCAGAATCAATTATTGGTCGGAAAAACCTTTTTTAAAGAGGGATTTCTCATATAAAAAGCAGACAAATAAAACAAAAGGGTCGTCATGTTACTTAAAAAAAGAGTCTAGTATTGAAAGGTTCAGGATCACAAGCAAATGGACACAAGTTTAGTTTGTAGACTCGTAGTCAGTCAAAATGAAACCGTAACTCGAACACAAAATCACCATTGCCAAAGAAACCCCCCCCCCCCCAATCAGATATAGAGATGAGAAAGCAAGTTATTGAAAGAAAGTTTTCGAGATCAAACAGATATGATAGCAGCTTTGAAATAACCAGAAAAGAAAACTGATTCAAAACATGAAGAACATTTTTTTAAAGCTAAGCTCAGAACTTAAACACGTTCAGAAGAGAAAGAGTGATACAAACTTAAGAAACAGTAGATGAGGCATTCTTAGCAAAACTTGGACAAAGTCCAGTAAAGCAAACAAAATTAAAGAACTCGGCAGGAAACACATACAATAGAAATCATGTAGAAAGTCGTAGCAGAGATAATCATGCAAGCCAGTCTAGAGGCATAGTAAAATACAGAAGTACAGTAGAATCATATTTAATAGAAAGAAAGAGAGAAAATCAGAGGTATGTGCAGCAGAGAAGAAAACATACGAGTCTAACACATAAAATCACCTAAAAGGAGAAACAACAAGAATCAAAAGGTTTTCAAAACCTTAGTTTGAAATCAAACAATTTTAAAAGGGGTAATTGGGGAAAACGCTTAAAACATTGAATATAGCACAAATTTACCATAGATCTAGGCAAATAGCGAAGTAAGAACCTCGAATATGCTAGGTTTTCTGAGAACCCTAAAGGACGAGAAGGCTTGGAAGTCTTCAAGAATGGATCTGAGCTGATAAAGTCGAATCCAATCTCAAAAAGCTAAGGCACACTGGAACAAGGCTGGAGATGGCCAAAGAGACTTGAATCGGCTAAGGTCTATATGAAGACTTTCGAGGTCTAGCCTCGAATCTTCAAAGAGCAAGCGTATAGGAGCAGGAGAGGGTGAGTAAAGATCATCCATGGCTAGATTAGCAATGGATTATGGTGGATTTGAGGTCGGAAAGGGAGGTAGGTGGATGTTAGGTTTCATAGGTCGAGAGGGTTCAAGAGAGACGAAGGAAACAAAGGCGGCGGATTTGGA
Source organism: Nicotiana benthamiana (assembly GCA_034376525.1). Lineage (NCBI taxonomy): Eukaryota > Viridiplantae > Streptophyta > Magnoliopsida > Solanales > Solanaceae > Nicotiana > Nicotiana benthamiana. The sequence continues at coordinate 62,519,371 of CM067323.1, forward strand.
GAAATGGGGATAGGGTTGGGGCCATTTGGGATTAGAAAAGGAAGGGGAAGATCTGGGCCGTTGATCAAACTGATCAACAGCTCAGACAGGAAGGGACAGGGCCCGGTCCAAGTTAAGCGGGTATGGTTCGTGAAAGTCTGATTTGGGGCTAAGATTGGGGGTCAATTTTGGGTTAAAATTGAAATGCAAATGGCTAGCTCTTAAATAGCCACTTTTCCCTTATTTTAATTTAAAAAATAGCAAAATTATTTTTGTAAATAAATTAAGTGTGTTAAAATGATTAATAATACACAATTATCAAATTAAAAATACTGGAGTCACTTTTATAAATATAATTATAATTAAATCTGTAAAGAGGCTAGTATTGCAATTATATGCATTTTAGTTTTAAAAATGCCAAATGAATATGTAAAAAATATGCAAAAATCATGTTAGATGTGTTTTGATGTAAATATGATAATAAAAACCACAAAAAATGATAATTTTGGAATAATTATTGGATTTATGGTATAACAATAGGCAATAAATTGGTTTAAAAATCATTAAAAATGCCAAAACCTTTTGATGTGCTTACAAATGCACATATATACTATTTTGGAAGTATTTTGGGTATAAAAATACATAGGAAAAAATTAGGTATCAACAATTCCGGCAAGGGAACAATATCAATAAGTTTCCATATCCCGGCAAGGGAGAAAATCAACAAAATAACAAAATGTCCCGGCAAGGAAATAAACCAACAACTCTTTCTCTTTCTTTCACTTTCATCTCATAGTTCACATTATCACTTGAGCCAATGCTCCAAAGATTTAATTATCTCATATACCTTCACAATTTGTATTTCAACTCGAGCCAATGCTCCACGAAGTTTAAAGATCACAATTTCTTTCACATACTCTTTACAACATATAGAAATCATCAATTAAGCGTGGAAGTTATAACAAAATCAAAATATTCGCAATATAAGGACTCATGGCCATGGTAGGCACTAATGTATAGATACTCGTCACCATGCCTATACATCGTATATTACTCGACAATTAGCAAGTAGCAAATAAGACTCAGCTCATATTCCCTCAAGCTAAGGTTAGACCAAAAACTTACCTCAATGCTTTAAACTCAACTCAAGCCTCAAGTGTAGGTTTGCCACTCGATTCCATCACAGTTTCGCTCGAATCTAGTCACAAGTTACATAATTACATCAATAAAGGCTAAATGAATAAATTTGAATGCATAAAATGAATTTCTCAAAGTTTTGCCCAAAGAGACTAAAAATACCCCCAGGCCCACGTGATCAAAACCCAAGGTTCTGACCAAAATTTGGTTACACATTCCCCCATGAATCCATATCTATAATTTATTTTGAAATCGGACCTCAAATTGAGGTCCAAATCCCTAATTTTAGAAAAACCTAAGTTCTTCCCAAAACCCCCGATTTCACCCATGAAAATCTTTGATTTTAAGTTGAAAACATGATAAATTAACGATTGAAAGAAATGTGAAAAAATCAACTTACAATTGATTTGGAAGAAGGTTTGTTCTTGAAAAATGGCCCTAAGGAGTTGTGTTTTGAAAATGGGATGAAAATGTCTTAAAATCGACCAAGTATGAAAAATGCAGGTTGCAGATGTGGAAAATGCGAACTGCGAACCCCGACCAGTTATGGGAACTGCGAAGACTAGTTCGCTTTGCGAACACAAAACAAATCGAGGGACTTCACATTTGCGACCACTATACCGCATTTGCGAAAGTCCCAGCTTTGCATTTGCCAGCTATGTGGTCGCATTTGCGATCCCTGGCTAACAGGAACACCTTCGCATTTTCGAAGAAATACTTCGCATTTGCAAGAAGGGGCGGACCTGGGCTAACTTCACAATTGCGAGAAGCCATTCGCATTTGTGAACCAATGCAAAGCCTGCATGTCAGAAATACAACAGCTAACTTTCAAAGTCCAAAAATGCACTCGTGGCCTATCCAAAATCCACCTGAGCCCTTGAGGCTCCAAACTAAACGTACACACAACCTCAAAAACATTGTACGCACTTATACGTATGATCAAATCGCTAAAATAATATCATATACATTGAATTAAGCCTCAAAATCCATGGTTTCTTCCAAATTTTCATAAAACATCAAATTCCCACTTTAAGTCCGAAATACAACAAACGACGTCTGTTTTCAACCAAACTTTACAGAAAGTGCTTAAATTATATATAAGACTTGTACCGGACATCGGAACCAGAATACGGGCCCGATACCATAGTCTTATAATCAAATTTCATTTCCAATTTCCTTAATTATTTCCAAAAAACAATTTCACACAAAAATTTATTTCTCGGGCTTGGGACCTCGAAATTCGTTTTCGGGCATAACCCAAGTCCCATATTTTCCTACGGACCCTATGGAACCATCAAATTACGGGTCTGGGTTCGTTTATCCAAAATGTTGACTGGATTAAATTTAGTCATTTTAATATCAAATTTTAGCATTTTTCAGAAAACTTCATATTTAAGCATTCTGGCTACGCGCCCAGACGGCACATGCAAATCGAGGAGACAAAAAATAAGATTTTTAAGGTCTCGGAAGTGTAGAGTGGGTAAGAAAATAGGTAATGACCCTTTGGGTCATCACAGTTCATCGAGACGGATTTAATTCTAGCTGAAACATATTTGACAATAATTTTTTTTTTGTTTGAGAAATTTGGTCAGAGTACTACTTATGTTGAGTGTTGGTTCCCCAAGTACACACAAATAGATGTTGTTGCCAAGTAATAAAGTGACTTGAAATTTGGATGTCAAACCCATAGAGACTTAGATTAATTGTTAACTAAGCAAACTAAAATCAATTCATTGTCCAAGATAATCAAAGTTTGATTTTTCTATACTACTATTGCAAAATTTAAATACGTAACCATGGGAGATATAGATTCTAGGGTTATGGTCGGATTATTAATCCTACTGAGTTTGTAATTACACTTATTAATCCAAATTATCTATGATTGCTAGTTGACCGGATCGTTTACAACACTATATTCCTATGCTCTTGAATCAATCATGAACGAATATAATATGATATTCAACTAAGCAAGACTGTTATGTATATTCTTATTCTAACAGCGAAATCTTTCTCCAAGCCATAGGTCCAGAAATAAGTTCTTTCTAATTCTACTCTAATCTAAATACGGGTTTCCCAATCATAGCATAGATAGTAAATAGAATTCAACTGTTGGCCAAACAATTAAGAAATTATGCACAAAATTAGAGAAACAACCAAAATGATAACTCGAATTAACAGTAATGTTATTAATGAACTTCAATATTCACGACAACCACAACCCTAGAACATGAAGTTAAGCTCCACATAGACATGGTAGCAAAATAATAAATCATCAAAACAAGTAAAGATTTCTAAGTTTGATGGAATAAATATAGAATCTGATGAATTTCGGCCTCCACGGCAGCTCTATGCTCTTCATAGGTCTAAAAGTATTTCAAAGGTCATCTAAAAACGTTTTAAATGTATTTATACCAAGTAGGATCCGGCCCAAACGAAACCACCTTCTTTTGCGCGAAATAGAAAAAGTACTATGGAAAATTTGCACAAGCACACTGCATGGGGAGACGCTCCATGCGTTGTGGCAGTGAGATTTATCAGAGAGCATGAAAAATCACAGCAGTAGAAATTTACACAGCCGCGGCGACCCATGCACCGGGGTAGTGTATTTTCTTAGAGTACAGATTTTTCTTGACTCTTTGATATCCAGTTATGGTTCTCGTCCCCCGAATGCAATCCTGGCTTAATCCTTTGGGATTTTACTCAGACTTCAAAGCTCCAAATAGCTCGATTTTATTTTATAGCATCTACATAGCTCGGAATCACTCCTACAAGACATAAAATATGTAATTAGTACAAAATACTAGCGATTAAAGCTCAAACTTAATTAAAGTGCAATAAATTAGAGTGCGACAAACGACTTAAATACATAATTATAGCCTACCATCAACACCTCACACTTAAATCATTGCTCGTCTTAGAGCAATCAAACTGCACTTTATACAGATACGGCCTTTTTAAATAATTCGTCTAACTCATCACACTAAGAATCTTTAAAATAGACTAAGAACAAGAGTGTGACATCTTCACCTCAAGATTTTTCTCACAAGTACCACGCATTATTCACAACTCATTCACTTACTCTAACATAGAGGTCAATGACATTACATTTATATGAATCAAGTGCCCTCACACAACAAAAAAGAGTAGTTCCATACACAATAAACTTTAAGAACAATTAGGAACTCAGGATAGAAAAAATTGACTCACTCTCAGAAATAACATTCGTGTGCTGCACAAGATGCACCATAGGCTTGCCCGTAGTGTACTACTCTACTAATCGAGCTCGTTCAGTCTAGGATCAAGTAGGACTTTAATTGGTTATAATGTAGGTTGCGAGTTGAGTAGCATACATTTGGATATAAGAGTGACTACACCTCCCTAAGCACTTTAATACATACACTTTAATATTTTAAGACCCCCAAACTTATGTCAAAACATAATTCTACCTTCATCAATGTATATTAATTCCATACTTCTTTAAGCTCAATTACATAAAGAGTTACCACTATCAGGGAATATTTTTCACATCAATACAACTATCTTTTCTTTTCTTTTCTTTTCAATTCAAGGGGCTCTTACTTTTTCAAAATAGTGCACCTTTCTCCTTATTTCTATAGTTCCACTCAAGAGCCAAATCAATCATCCCACACTTAATTTTTACAAAGTTCATTATCATTCAAGTGCTCATGAGAGGTGAAAAGTTTCAAATAGATGGTTAATTCAAACAAATAGGTAAGACTTGTAATGTGGTTGCCAAAGAAACAGGATTACAGGCTTAAAGAGGTTAACTACGATACAAAATAATTAGGTGGGTAAAATATATATATATATATATATATATATATATATATATATATAAATATATATATATATATATATATATATATATATCTGACTCAACAAAGAAACACCTATATCACTTTCAATAACAAAACTATTATTTCGCTTTGCAAACACACAGAGCAAGTTCTGAACATCAAATGCAATGCACAGAATAACACATATAGCACATAACTCACTCAGGATTTGACTCATCAAGACACTCTAGTCAAATCAGTTAAGCAAAATTAAGATCATACAATTTAAGGTACTTATACATGAGTCAAAAATTGAGCCTAAGCGTCACAGCCAAAGTACTTACTATTCTCAAGGGATAGCAAAGTCAAGAGATATTGCTTCAATTCCAATCACCACCCAATGACTCCTACTCCTAAAAATAAAACTAACTATGCCCGGTTCAAACAAAACACTTGGAAAAGAATTGCGGACAAAGAAAAACCAAAGGTGGAATTATTATACTAACTAACAAAAGAAAATCTTTTTGTCTTTTTTCTTTCGACTCAAATCCATCAAGAAACATGTCGAATGAGATCCATTGTCAGGAAAAGTTAAATTTTTTTTGTTTTTTATTTTTTTTCCAATTTTTTTAGGAGCTAATAAAATAGTACACAACTACAAAAATAAAAATAAGAGTTAACATTTTTGTAACACACTACTACTATTTAGAGAGATTCTCTCACCCCGCACTTAAAGCTGTGCAGTGTCCCCTATGCATAAATAAGGCAAAACAAAAAAAATAAGGGTGGACAAGAAATTTCCTGAAAGGCCAAAGATTGAAGCAATAATTATTCATGGGTACTCAGAATTCCCCCAAGTATGGTTCTTTGTACAGGAACCCCACACTTATTCCTCACCATATAGCTCACTTTTGCACTCTTTCAATGGATTTGTTTTGCTTATAATCCTACAAAATAAAAATAGACAATACAAAAATAATATAATAAAAATAAAAGAAATCAATAAAACTAGGTTGCCTCCCAACAAGCGCCTGATTTAACGTCATGGCACGACTTGAACCACTTTTTATCTCCACCTCGAACTTATGAATTGAGCCCACAATTTGGCTTCAAGCTTTTTGCTTTACTCTCGGACTGGTGAGACAAATTTAATTGGGCCAAGTAATCAATATCGCATGTTACACTTTTTGGCCTTCAGATAGGTATGTAATATTGTCTCTCTAGCATGACAAATTCTAGAATGTAAGCACTTTGTTCCTCGTCCATTGGCTCCCCCAAAGGTTCGAATGACTCAATTTCCATATCATCATTCAAACACAACATCAAAAAATGCATGGAATAAGGACCAGTACATCCTAACGCTAGAATTGTATTACTATTTACATTCTCATATTTACATGCATTAGAGTCTTGAACTATAATATTATATGCTTCCTCGCATAGCTCTAGTGTACTTTTTTTGAATATGGGCATTACCAACAAATATATGCTCGAATGATTGGCTCTCCACTTTTAGCTCCTCAATTTGACATCTAAGCTACTTTTCAGCTTCACACAACTTATTATTAATTTATTGGGTGTTAGACGCATCAACCTTTGCATTCAATTGAGCCTCTAAAGTGTGAATAGTTAGTGTCAAATTTATCGATCTCTTATCCCAATTCAGATCTTCCATCTATAAAGTGTCTCCTCTCATCATTAATTTCCTTGCGTTGAGCCTCATATATTTCTAACCTTTTAGCTTGCTCCATTAGCCAAGTTTGGCTCAAAATTTCCTCTTTTTTAAAAGTTTCCTGTTACTGGAACTCACTCTCTTCTCCAATTTTAAGATCTTCCTAACAATCAACTAAGGCTGCAGCTCAAACTCAATTAAAGTGTAGTAAATTAGAGTGAAACAAGCGACTTTAATACACAATTATAATCTACGATCATTAAGAAAAAAATTTTGGTGGAGATTTAGATATGCGGCTTGTAGAAGGTTAGATGAAGAAGATGAATCAAATTTATTTTGTCAGAAAAATCATGTCAAGAGTGAGAATAGTTAGGTGCTCGTCTTAATTTTTCCTACAATATTTGATTTTTCTATGTCTTGAAGGAATGGGCAACATATTTTTCATATTTTGGCTTCCTTCAACATATTTCTTGAAGAAAGGGCAACACATGATCCCTATTTGGCTAGTTTTTGTTCTTGGAGAAAAAAATGTTTGGCTTCTATATATTAAGGATCCTTCTTCTCATTCAGCAACATTCACAATGTAGCCATAAAGGTTTTGACAGTTTTGTTTAGGGGGGAAATTTTGTGAGATAATTGTTAGCATGCTACTTGTGTTTGCCTTTTTGTAAGGTTGTTCTCTTGATATTTTGTACTCTCTTATATATATTGGATTAATCATATCGGCCTAGGACATATGTCAATTGATCAAACCATGTTAAATATTTGTATCTCTTTGATATACTTTTTTTTTGTTGTCTGATTATTTGTTGTTCAAGATTTGTTTTACAAGATCCCGCATGATATCTATTTATTTCGATCCGAACAAGATGGTCCCAAATTTTTTGAACTAAATGGATTCAAGGTCCATAATAGTATTTAACTAGGAAAGAATGTGACAACGAACTTTCTTTGTGTTTCCATTTTTTCTCTGGAAATGGAAAAGAAAAGAGGAAAATGAAAGAGAGGAGCTTATTCAAACAAGCTAAGGGCAAGGAAAATAAAGTCATATTCAAAGTACATCCTTGTTAGAACTTTCCTTCAACCCTTCTAATTCAATCATAGTCTAATGATGTGTGAAATCTTGAATAAGAATATTTAGGGCTCTTTTTAGTCATAAAACTTGAGTAACACAGTCAATAGAAAGAGAACTCATTCCTTTTCCTTTTCCTTTTCCACCTTTTTCTCTTTCATAAAAGAGACCAAATTAAATATCCGTTATGAAGTTCAATTTTTCTTTCTTCAGGATATGCACACGAGTTTACATTTGAACTAATTTAAATCAAGCACAGTATTGGCAAATTATGCACTTTCCCTTACATCTTACTCAAAGTAAGTGTTCTAAGTTGATTTTGAGGTCAGAAGTATAAAATCTGACAATCAAATTATACTAATAGTATTTTTTATGTTGCATTTTTAAATTTGGACGAACCAAACTTAGATATACTTAATTATCAGCAAAAAAATAATAAATGAAGCAAACTATCCAAGTTTGCAATCAGACTTATTATTAAAAACAAAAATAAAATGGGAAAAAGCACCGAGGAAAAACACCACCAACTCGTACTCAAATTCTCAAAAATGCAGTTATAACAATGTACATGTTATAAAATATTATACTTTGTAGTGGATGTCTATAACTCCTAAAGAAGTTACTCCCACTACTCTTCTCCATTATGTAGATAATCCCCACTACTTCTCACCATTATTGTTGTAACTCCCATACCTTCATAATTTACCCATGATCTTCCTTCATGATCTCAAATACTTAATGACATACTTATGAAATTCTTTTGGTATACCTATATGTTGTACTATAAATAGAGGATGAAAACTCATTTTGTAATACACTTGGATACATGGAAGAAATATATTCTATTCTCTCTTTCTCTCTACTTTGTTGTCTATCTTTTGTTTATTACTTTGAGCTAAGTTTTGTAACACTTTATCAGCACGAAGCTCTACTATCTCAAGAATCTCTTTGAGAAAATTAAGGTATTTTTTCTCCTCCTAATTTTGTTTTAATTATGTCTGGCATTATGAAAAGAAAGTTTGTTGCCCTTGAAATTTCGGGCAAGAACTACATGACATGGGTGTTGGATGCTGAAATCCATTTGGATGCAATGGGTCTTGGAGACGCCGTTAAAGACAGAAATAATGTATCCACCCAAGACTGTGCTAAGGCCTTGATTTTCTTGCGCCATCACCTTGATGAAGGTTTGAAAATTGAATATCTCACAGTCAAAGATCCACTTATCTTGTGGAATGGCTTAAAGAAGAGATATAACCACCAAAAGCGGAAATGGAATTATGAGAATCCAAAAGCAAATAGTTCAGAAACTATATGTTATCGTTGCGGTGGAAAAGGGCACTGGGCGAAAAAGTTGCCGTGTACCAAGACATTTGCTTGAGCTTTATCAAGCATCTCTAAAGAGTAAAGGCCCTGAAACCATTTTTGTCTCTGACAATAATTTTGACATCACCCACTTGGATGTGGCAGACTTCTTTGAGCACCCTGAGGGGAAAATAGATCACTTGATCGGTGATGGATCCATGGTTAAAGAAGATTGAGCAGTTTAATATTTTTATTTTTACTTATTCGTAGTAGTTAATGAATAAACAATTATCATAGTTTACATAAGTTATCTATTATTGTGATATGGTTCAAATTTTATATTTTCTGCTTTAAGCTAGTAAAGCTAAGTAGCAAGCAAGTAATCGTTAAAATTATAATATGCTTGAAATAAAATAAAATATAACTTTAGATTACACATTCATCTTATGCTTTATTTGTAACAAAAATATGCATATTATAAATATTTTTGTTACATTTAAAACAAATTGATTTTAAAAATTACACAATTTATAATATTAATTCATCATACAATATAACATTCGTTGTGTGATTCTTTTTGAATTTACCACTGTATGTTGATAAAGTTCCCACTTGCACAACACTCACCCTTCATAATAGAAATATGCAATATGTGATTAAACTGTCAATGCAAGCCAATATGCTGTGTTTACTTTCAAATAATGTTACAATCAATATGAACTTACACTGCATAGGTTAAATAATATCAATCATATGTAAAATGTGAACAACTCTATACATTATTATATATGTTATATGTGTACATAAAATAAAGGTGTACTTACAGAATGTAAGAGATCTTCCACATGAACTAAAGTAGTTGAATGTGCATCATGAATTTTTATAAATAAATTTATAATTTTGTGATCTTTGAACTTCACATTTGTATTGTCAGCGTATAGGTTTAATAATTACATATTATTCTTTGCATTAATGATTCAAGTTTTTTAGGCAAAATTATACTATATAAAGTTGAATTTAAAACTATAAACTATGATAAAAGTTATTGTTTTTATAATGACCGCACTGAAACTATTATGTTTAATTGATTCATGTACCACACATACGATATCATTTAAGTATGTGTAAGGCAGATGTTACTACAATTTCTGGTAGTAGTAAATTGATTGAAGGCTCCGGAAGAGCAACTATAACTCTGCCTAAAGGAACAATATTTATCATAGAGAATGCAATGTTCAATTGGGATAAAAGTAGAACATCCTGTAGCTCATGTTCGCACTCAAAATGGTCTTACAGAATCTTTAATTAAACGTATGCAGTTGATTGCAAGACCATTACTCATGAAAACGAGGCTGCCCACTTCGGTTTGGGGACACGCCATTTTGCATGTAGCAAAGCTAGTTCGTCTCAGACCGACGAATTATCACAAATATTCCCCGTTGCAATTAGTTTTGGGTCATGAACCTATTATATCCCATTTAAGAATTTTTGGATGTGCAGTATATGTGCCTATAGCACCGCCATATCGCACCAAAATGGGTCCGCAAAGAAGGTTAGGAATATATGTTGGGTTTGAATCGCCCTCCATTATTCGCTACCTCGAAACATTGACAGGGGATAAAGAGGTGCAAAAGATTATTCATTTGCAAAGAATAGCAAATCAAATGCCAGACGCATTTACGGATTTGAAAAGGATAACAAAATTACATATCCCCGCAGAAAATATGATAGCACTATATAATAAGTCTGAAAGAAGACAAAATTATTACCGTAAAGGTATCAATGGATATGGACGTGGCAATAGACGAAATTATAATCGTCATCATTGTGATAATGAGAATAATAAGGATTCTCAAAATATTCCTTCACTCTGTGAAAGTAATATATGTCATCGATTTGACATGAGATTTTATACAGCACATATAGATGATTATGATCCATTCATGGTGTGAATGTAACAACATATGATTTATGAATACATATTCATTATTGAAAGAATATGAACATGCTATTGGTATTGAATATACCACACTCACCTCTAGAAGGAGGGTTGAGATGATATAAGAAAATAATGTCATTATTATGGCATGAATAGTCATTGGTCACGTACCTATTATACGACAAAATATTTTGGCAATATGATTATTAAAGGACAATAATAATGCAAGAAACATATATTGCATATAATTTTGACATGACCATAATGGTACAACTTTAAGAGCCAATTATATTATTTTGGAGAAACATAATTGATTACCAATAAGGTATTGTATTGTAGTAAGTCTCAAAGAAATTTATTCAGTTTCCAAAGTATATGCGAAGCGATTGATTATATTGAGACTATAAATAAAAGAAAGATTTAATAGCTTCTATTACTACAACTTATAGCATGATAATATGCATGTGAAAAGCTACCAGCTTTATTCTCCAATTTGTACTATACAAACAAAAGAATGCGACAATAAAGTGGATGTTTATTGATATAAAAACCCATATCATAATAAACTTAGAGTTTATCGATAATTGCACATGTCATGATGTAAACCTGAATTTTATCAATATTGATAATTTATTCAATTGGCATTCGGGTTAGCCATATCAATTTAAGTATGATGTGCAACAATAATAGAGAATTCACATGGGTAAATATTAAAGAACTAGAAAGTTCTTTACGAATTCTCTTATATTACTTGTTCTCATTAATTAATTGACCAACTAAAGTTGGGGTTGAATCCCAAAAATTCTGGAAATATCAAAGGCGAATATGGGCCCATTCACCTGCCATGTATACCACATATGATGCATCTATGATATGGTTACATGTGCGATTATTATTAACCTGCAACATGGCCGGTGCTTGCGAGGTAACTTGCTCAGTAATCTAATTTCGAGCATAATTTCCAGATTTTCTATTCAAGATAGTTCATCTTGATAAGTTGGCTTAGCAAAAATAATTTATTGAGTGCCTCCACTTAATAGCTAAATTATTTCTTATGAGAACAAAGTTATCTATATCAATTTGATATACGTTATACACGAGAGAATATTATATTCTCCCCTCACAAGTGGTTCAGGGTCAGGAACCAAATAATTTCATCTTATTATTATTGATGTGCAGTGTATATTAACATGATAATGCACAAAGATGATTTCCCAGAGTTGAGGAAACAAGTTAGTTTTTCTAACATGAGGGGGAGACATGATAAACACTTGAGAAAAAGTTACATGGAACGAATTATCATTTGTATATATAGATCCTCGAATATCATAATATGAACTTGAAGTTCATAAAAAGATAATTCAATTGCAATATATTGCAAAGCATGCCATACGCATGCTGACCTAAAGAAAGTAACTATATTCTCACTGCAAATGCTCATATTAAGTCCTAGAAGGACAAAGTCTTTGATACGCTTAATGCGTATAGACAAATCGGTTTCAAAAAGAACTTCTTAATAAAGAAGATGAGCAAATGATCAAAGTGATCATAATAAGGAGGCAAGTGATCTAGAAGATCACATGACATAACACTTCATAAAATCTCATGGGAGATTCAGGTACCTGAATATATGAATGAAGAGATCTCCATGTTATGTCTTTATGAAAATTTACTGGAACCAATATAAAATGTTCGTCGACGACATCTATGATAGCGCTAAATATCGCTGAGGATCTTAAGTTTGTCAAATACAAACAAAATAATGGCCAAATGGAAGAGATACAATTCAAGTAGAATTGATTCCATATGAAAGACATGTAGTTCGAATACTTGAAAGTATAAAGTCAATGGTATGTGTAATCAGTTTTTCGATATCTTATACGTCTAGCATGACATGAAAACTTGATATGCATCTAAAGTCTATAATATGGCTTATATGACTCAACTTATATAACAATCCATAAAGGATTTAAGTTGCTTGAAGCATCTATAATTCTTGATCTTGAGGTACCACTTCCTCAGTGCAATTTATGCACAAATGTATCTTGCTATAATTATAAGCATGATAATATGATAGCGATGATACATTTATGGAGATATTGAAAAGCCATTCCACGATATTTGTGAAGACATTATATATCTACCACGAGCTATGATTTCAAGGTGCAAATATTCATTATAGTTAATATGGCTGATTTATTTATCAAATCTCTACCAACGATCTCTTGAAGATGGTGCACAAGATTGGAATGCGAAGGCTCAAGAATGTGAATTGATGCTCTTTCAGGGGGAGTTAATGCGCGTTGCACTCTTTTTCCCTAAGGTTTTGTTCCACTGGGTTTTCCTTGCAAGGTTTTTAACGAGGCAACAAAAATGCATTTTGTTAGATATGTGTACTCTTTTTCCTTTTCTAGAATTTTTTCCCATTGGGTTTTATTTTAGTTAAGCTTTTAACGGGCACATTATCTATAGACATCCAAGGGGGAGTGTTATGAAATATTATACTTTGTAGTGGATGTCTATAACTCCTAAAGAAGTTACTCCCACTACTCTTCTCCATTATGTAGATAATCCCCATTACTTCTCACCATTATTGTTGTAACTCCCATACCTTCATAATTTACCCATGATCTTCCTCCATGATCTCAAATACTTAATGACATACTTATGAAATTCTTTTGGTATACCTATATGTTGTACTATAAATAGAGGATGAAAACTCATTTTGTAATACACTTGGATACATGGAAGAAATATATTCTATTCTCTCTTTCTCTCTACTTTGTTGTCTATCTTTTGTTTATTACTTTGAGCTAAGTTTTGTAACAGTACAGTAGTAGTACCATAAAAAGTGGCTAAAGCAGAATTATTAGAAATAGAAATCTAAAACAAGGTACTACTACCAAACCTGGGCCTGAAGTACACCTCCTTTTTCCCCCTTTTTCTTACCGTTCCCTCCATAGCCATAAATATAATAACGGAAAAGGGCATAATATATCCCCCTATTTTGTTTTATTATTCAATCTTGTTTCCCGTTATACTTTTCATTTAAATTTATTCCTATCGTCCATCAAAGTTCTATATTTGTTCCTATTTTAACGGTGAGGATACGTGGCACATTCTGAATACGAAAAAGGACCTGATATATCCCTATACTTTATTCTATTGTTCAATCCTATCCCTCGTTATACTTTTCATCCATGTTTACTCCTGTCGTACATCAAAGTTCTACATTTGTACCTATTTTATCGGTCGGAACACGTGACATATTTTAGGATAAAGAACCAATACAAAAATAAAAAAAAACTCCAAACCGCCATAGAACACATGACCTGCATGCTCGTTTTTCCTCAGACGGGCTTGAAATAGGTGTGGTAGAAAATTTGAAACTTCAGACAGGTTTGATGGAATTCTTTCTCCGGCAATCTCAAAACAACAATATGAGGTTGGGTCCAATTTCGAACAATTCAACGAAGCTGAGGAAATCATTTCTACAGCTAAAATAAATATAGTAAGATTCCTGCATGCCCAAGTACTCAAGACCATTCACAAAGTCACGCCGGCGCCGGAAATTCTGTCTTTGAACCTCATCTCTTTGTCAGACTAAGATAATCTCTTACACGGATTAAAAGTTTTTATTTGAGAGAAGTTTGGAAAAAAAATAAGAGAGGAAAAACGAGCATGCGGGTCATGGATTCTAGGGTAGTTTGGAGTTTTTTTTGTTTTTGTACTGGTTCTTTCTCCTAAAATATGCCACGTATCTCGGCCGTTAAAGTAGGAGAAAATACAGAACTTTAATGTACGGCAGGAATAAACTTGGACGGAAAGTATAACGAGGGATATGATTGAACAATAAAATAAAGTATAGGAATATATCATGTCCTTTTTCGTATTTAGAATGTGCCACGTGTCCCGACCATTAAAATAGGAGCAAATATAGAACTTTGATGGACGGCAGGGGTAAACTTGAACAAAAAATACAACGGAGGACAAAATTGAACAGTAAAACAAAGTAGAGGATTATATCAGGCCCTTTTCCGATATAATAAAGCATTGTCTCAGCCGTAATGGATTTCATCAAATAAAGTTATATATAATATAACAAAGTTATTTTTAAAATTTAGTTTTTTTCTATTGTAGTAGCCTTATTCAGTGAAATTTAATACTCATAGAACAATTAAATCAACCTACTTATGCGAATTAGTGCAGCAACTGGTCGATTATGTTGTTCCATATACACCTTTAGCACATCTTAGGCAGATGTATATTGAACGGAACGTAGGTGCGCCCACTGCTATAGACTCGAATCTTACTTAAAATGGAAAAGTTCGACGCATAAAATATTTTTTATTTATACAGAATTTGAGGAGGGCCGCATCCTAATAGGATGCGATGCATATAAACTGCCTAAATCTACTTGTAAAGAACAAAATTATTACAATGATAATTTACATGCTGACTTAAATTATTCACTAACTTCTTTTTTCATCAACTTATTGGTAACAGCAAAATTTTGAGATAAATGTCTTAGCTCCAATAGTACAGCAAATGTATAGGTATAGTGGAGTAAAGGAGTAAGCCCACCAGCAACTGTGAAGTCAGAGTCAAACATTAAATACATTTGCTGTTCTCTCTGACGGGACCCTCCAGCAACCTTATTAATGTTAGTGTACATTACTCTTTTCATTTATTCAATATTTTTACTGGCAACTTTGGTTTTGTGGATATACATTTACTCACTCTTGTATACTATATATCTCTTTATATAAGTATATATGCTGTACATACATATGTTTTTGTCACCCACCACCTTAAATTTTGAGGGTCCCCTCATATCTTCCCTTTTCTTTATTATATTCCCTTGGATTCAACTCTCTTTGCCACCTTCTTCCTTCCCCTCTTTAAGACAAGAAGTTTACATTTTTTTGGGCAACTAGATGATATTCTACTAGCCAATATAATGAAAAGAAATATTTAAACAAAAATAAACGTACCCATATAGAACATCTACGCGTCACCCAAGCAAGTTATAGTCGCATATATATGTTTTAAATATCAATGTCTCGTATCAATTTAATATTTTCTAGCAAAACTAAGATAAATATATCAATCTTTTTACTAAAACAAAAGGCAACTATATATAGCCCATAATATTACACATGGATTTGCACTGTTCACTCATCAAAAACAAATAATCTTGTAGCCTACCTAACGCTGAAATCTAAATGGGGAGCACCATCCACCATGTTACTCAACCACGCCCAATCCACTAAGTTTTGTTCTTTGATAATGTGAGAAAATGGGTCGGGTAATGTGAATAATCCATTCTAGTCAAATGTCGGGAAAACAAGTTACACATGGAAAAGATATCTAGATAAAATATTTTGATTGTTTTTTTCTTGTATGTAGTGGAATTGTACAGAGAAAATACTGATGAGAAGAAAAAAAAAACTAAAAGAAGCAAGGGGAAAACCGTACTTTCACTTTTATATGATCACGGTGGTAGAAGCCGTGATCGCAAATTGGTCAAATGTCAACGTTCACTGAAATCAACGGTTGGGATTGAACCTTCCGAAATCGGCAAGCTTCCTCGATCTGTTCTTGCAAAAGGATGTCGCTGTGGAAAGCTGAGGCTTTGCTGGTACTCTTATCTCGCCGGAGAATATCATTTCCGGCGGCATTCCCTTTTGATTCCAATTTCTGCTCGGGCTCGCACGCACTAAAGGACTCAAGCAAAACGCCATCCCGGTGAGGTTCCGATTATGACTCGATTTACCTCGCCGGCCATGTTGAGCTGCCGGTGTTCTCCTCGGAGTCTGTTTCGACGACTCCGACGAGTACCCGCTCGATCCGCCGTTACAATGTTCGTCTTCCTCATCGTCCGAGTATCGAGCCGGAGACATTCCTCGATCGCGATTACGACACGTCCTCCGATGACCTCCGATCGTCGATTCTTCTACAGAAAACGTGCGCGACTGCTTTTTCCGACGACCGGAGAGAATCGTTGTGAACCACGACGGTGAAGAAGACGACGCCTGGTAAGCATCGCCGAAATTCGAAACCCGAGGATCCGAATCTAGTTTCTCCGTCTTGGATCTAAACAGACCCGAGAAAAATCTAAAATAACCTTTCTTCTTATAAGGCTCATGGCCAGCAGCAATTACCGTACCGTTGGGACCCACTTGTGGAGTACTGTAAAATCTTTGATCTGGAATAGAGGGAAGCGAATTGTGCTGGAATTGCCACGGCGTCGTATCAGATTTCCGGCGTGAAATATACGGGGAAACAGAGCGCGGAAACACCAGCGGCGGAGGATTGCTATCAGATTTACGATGATCGTCGTGAAATAGCTGCTGTTGCACGTGAGCTCGGGCCTGACCTTGGGCTTGGGCCTGGGCCTGTGCGGCAATAAACACAAAGAGCCGTTCACGGAGGCAGGAAGCGCAGACTCCGACGCTGCTACTCAGGTCCGAAAGGTGCTTTTTACACCTCATTTACCCAAATCAAAAAACAAAACAAAAAAATGTTTTTTGCAAAAATCCAATGCTATTTATATACTTGAATTTGTATGAAATTTAAAAAGAAAAAAGGGAAATACAAGAACGAAGAAGCAACATTCTTGGAGCGTGTGGTTGTTGTTGATATAGCCTTTTCTGGGTTGGAGAATGGAAGGATCTGAGACTGGGTTTGTCTTCTTCTTGCTTTTGCTTTTAGAGAGAGAAAAAAATAAGAGGAGAGAGAAGAGTGGACAGAAGATTAGGGGTGAAGAGAGTGCGAGCATTTTATGTGTAAGAAAATGAGAGCTTTTTATCATTTTCTTTATTCTTATAGGTTCAAATTAAAGAGAGCTAGTGTGACACGAGGATGAGGGCACTAATATTTAAACACAAATCTACAGAATCCCGTTGTTAATTTAATGAATATTGGTTAAAGAACACTAAAGTAATCCCAGATTTCCATCACTTAAAGAAAAAAATTACCACTGATTTTTTAGGATTAATCAAATTTTGTGAATCTTGCGTTTAAACACTTTGTTTTCTTTCTTCTTTTCTTCAGTTTAAACACTTTATTATTATTATTATTATTATTATTATTATTATTATTATTATTATTATTATTATTATGTAAGAGAAAGATAATTTTTTTATCCTATTTTACTCTTAATATTAATTACTAGTTTTTCCAATCATTTTTCAAGATTTTAGAAATGCTATCATTATTATGGGTAAAATTGTAAAATATATAATTTATTTATTTTTAAAGAAAATACAAAGTCAAAAGTAGACAATTAAAATTGAATGGAAGGAGTGTTAATTAAAAATTACTCCATCCATTCTCAATTATTAGCCGTTTTGATGTATTGAATTTTTTTTAAAGTCATACGATATGAGAAAATAGAAGGATTATGTATTCTGTTTTTTCCCAGATTCACTCTTAGTGCTCCAAATGTTTAAGTGTTAATTATGTAAATCATTTAAGAAAAGAAAAAAAGCTTTTTTAAGGAAACATTTTATGAATGTGCAAAAAAAGTCATTGTAAATGATATATATAACAAAAAGCAGAAATAGTATGGAATAATTCTTATTAGTCGTCTTTTCATGACCGAGTGCTCTTGTCATGGTTTACTTCCTTCTTTTTCTTATTATTTTATTTAATCAAATCCTTGATATTAATCTATATGGTCAACTTTACCAATGATAGCACCCTTGAAGATAACGGTGGTTATTTGAGGTAAGTAGTACCTGATCTAAAAGAAATAAAACAAATATTAATGCTGGTCAATCTCGCAAATTATTTGCTTAAATGGGAACTAGTATGCTGAAACTACTTCCTTGTTTCAAAGATAATATCACCTCAGAATTGTAAGATCCTCCAAATCAGAAATTCAAATTCAAATTCAAATGGACTTATGACAAAATGATTAGTACTTCTAATTGCATGTTAATGATACAGCCAACGCGGTCTAATTAAGTACATTGATTTGACCAAAGCTGTAATTAAAGTGTTAATGGACAAGTGGTTCCATTCGCACCTTATCCTGTTAAACGCAGCTATTCTTGCCACTCCTTGATGGAAGAGGAAAAAAAATTACGTGAGTTGATTGTGAGTAATAAATTCTTTCTCTAATACTATGGAACCAAATAATGTTTTTATTTACTTCCCCCATTCACTTTTACGTAGTGTATATGTCCAAATTTGACCACCACGATTATTACGAGTAGGAAGAGTAACGAGGTTATTATGATGCATCGTTTGATGGTCGTCATGATGAAAGATAAAGAGTGAGGCCGATCAGTCGATACATAACGTCCACGACAGCGTAAATTTTGTGGGAGACAGTAAGAATATACTTTTCGAATATTCTCTATATTGTACTTTTTAGGATTTTTTGGAAGATTGTTCCTTATAAATAGGAATGGTAACTAAAGAAGAAGGGGGCAGAAAAAAATAGACAAAAGAACACTTTGTAAAAGAATCATCTGAAATTGAATGCAAAAGTTGTCTTGTTCATCAGAGAGGATCCTAAGATTTTCCAAATCATCCTACACTCATTCTCCCTTACACCGATTGTATCTGTGACGATTCTACTTGTGCATCTAAGTCTTCACATTTATGAGCATTTACTCGATTTGAATAGACTTGTTATATCATTCATTTTGCGTACTCATTCCATCATTTGATTTAGATTTTATTGTGCTTGACTAAGATTGACATTATTATTAATTATTTTAATTAAAAAGGTCTTGACATATTTGGTCAAACAATTTGGCACCGTCTATATGGATTTATTCAGTTTAGGTTTCAGTTTCATCTAGATCATAGAAAGGGATAGTCACCTCTTTCTAGCTTTGCACAAACTAACAATGGTAAGGAAAGGAGATGCAAGGCTAAAAGCAATAGTAGGCATCACAACCAACATCCTAACACACCATCAACGAAGACATCAAGGAAGATAATGAAAACGGGACACCAAACATCATACCTAGGGGAGACGCTTCACCTCCCCCGCACGAAAGCGTAACTGCTTCGCGCGAGAAGGAAGCCTACACATCTACAACAGGAGAGGAATTACCGGCACTGAGAAGACTACCGGAAGAATGGCTAACAAGTACTCTGAGCAACATATTCGATAAACCCGCCCAAAGGGATAGTAGAGATATTGCACATGCAGATGTCATGACGAACGTTGGTGAGCGAGATGCCCCCCGTACAGGTAACACTCATATTGTTATTGACGCAGATAATGACACACTCGCAGTCGTTTTCAAGAAAATGGAGAAGATGGAAAATGAGAATAAGACACTCCGCGACCAAATGAAAGAACGCCAAGAGAGGGTTGACAAAATACCAGGCGCCTCAAAGTTGTTGCGAAAACGAGACGTTGGTCGATTCATCGAACAACCATACAAGAAAGAAGCGGCCCCTTACGCTATTCCAAAGACCTTCAAAATTCCACTATACCTGAAGATATATGATGGTACTACCGATCCAAAAGCCATATCATCCATTACATCACAGTCATAAAAGGTAATGATCTTTCGAACTAACAGGTACCATCGGTGCTGCTGAAAAAGTTTGGCAAAACCCTAACAGGAGGATCTGTGACCTGGTACTCCTAACTACCGGCACGTTCGATAGCAACGTTCGAAGAAATGGCAGACAAGTTTGTCACCGCCCATGCATGATCCAAAAAGGCAGAAGCCAGAGTAAATGATATATTTTTTGTTAGGCAGATGCAAGGCGAGGGACTCAGGGACTTCTTAGCTTGGTTCAACAGGGTGAATATGAGCTTGACAAATGTGTTGGATGGAATAGCGGTAACAGTATTCCAGAATGGACTAAACAAGAACGGGTCGAGAGTGACCAGAAAATTGTTAAGCAGGCTTATGAAATATCCTCTAACCACTTGGGAAGAAATCCATAACGCCTACTGCACCGAGGTAAGAGCTGACAAGGACGACCTCAAAGGTCCAATCCAGTGGTTGACGTTAGTTCAAACTGAAGCAAGAAAAGATCATCGCAACGACATTCGAAGAGATTAGTTGGGGCCCGTCTCGACCGAGAAAGGCATTAGCCTTACGTCAGAATTGTTGAGCGATCGAGGAAGGGCTAACTTTTCCCACGGACGCGAACAACCCCAAGGACCTCCAAAATTGCCTTCTCCCATTTGCACTATATAGGTTATTATCGGAGGGGGCGATGACACAACAATCAATCATGTAAAGTTCACCACCACACATAAACTCAAACGGTGGATCACTCATGAATAGAATGATGACCTCGAGGATAATATCGTCTTCGATTAGTCAGATACCGACGGTTTGTCTTTCCCTCTCTACAATGCTCTTATTATCACTTTACGTATTGCAGATACTAATGCAAAAAGAATAATAGTAGATGACAGTATCGGTGTGTGTATTGTCCACCATCGAGTCCTCGTATAGATGAGACTCGAAGATAGAATAATACCGCATTGCATAACACTATCGATTTTTAATAATGTAGTCGAGCGGATTTCTGGATAGATAGTGCTACCCATCCTAGCCGGAGGAGCTACCCTGTAAATGACGTTTCACATTATGGACCAAGATACAGCCTACAACGCTATCATAAGGCACCCATAGATACACGTCATGCGAGCAGTCCCGCCCAGTCTATATTAAGTAATCAAGTTTCCTACTCTATGGAGGGTATTTAGCATCCAAGGCAAACAAGGCACCGCACAGGAATACTATCGCATCGCCTAGGATTGGACCCACACCCAACAACTAAAAGGGGCAAGTGAAAAAGAATAGAAATCACCAATGTCGGGAACCAAACTTGACATACGAACGTACGTTATCAATGACCCCTGACATCGTGGAAGCATCCGAGTAGACAATAGAAGATCTCGATCCCATCCTACTAGATGGCGATGACAGCACAAAAAAGGCTTATATCGGGCACAACCTCTCGGAATCAGGTAAGTCTCATAAATTCTTAACCGATAATGCCAATTCGTTTGCCTTCTCCCATGCAGATAGGCCAGGTATCCCGAAAGACATTTTCACGCACAAACTGAATGTTGACCCCCTCTACCTGCCATTACAGCAAATAAGAAGGAATTTCAACGCTGCAATCAACGAAGCCATCAGCAAAGAAGTCGATAAGTTGCTCGCAAATGGATTCGTTCAAGAGTTAAAAATATCCCTAGCGGGTTGCCAATGTGGTCATGGTAAAGAAGAAAAATGGAAAGTGGCAGATGTGTGTAGATTTCACAGACCTAAACAAGGCATGCCCAAAAGACTCTTTTTCATTGCCACACATCGACCAACTCATCGATGCAACAGCAAAACACGAGTTGCTAAGCTTCTTAGATTCATACTTGGTTACAACCAGATTCTTATGGAGGAAGAAGACCAGGAGAAAACCACCGTCATCACTCACCAAGGAACGTACTGCTATAATTCATACCGTTTGAACTAAAGAATACAAGGGAGACGTACCATAGATTGGTCACCAGGATGTTCAAAGACCAACTCGGCAAAACAATAGTAGTCTACAACGAAGACATGCTGGTTAAGTCGAAAAGGAAAGAAGATCATATCGATCATCTAAAGGAAACCTTAGACATATTAAGGCAGTATGACATAAAACTAAACCCCAAAAAATGCACCTTCAGTGTAACCTCGGGCAAATTCCTCAGTTTCCTGGTATTACAAAGAGGCATCGAGGTCAACCCCGATCAGATTAAGGCCATCAAAGAATATCAAAAATGTTAACCAGCAAAAAACAGGTACAAAAAGTGACAGGTCGGATAGCCGCCATATCGAGGTTCATCTCACGGTCTTCAGATTGGTGTCATAAATTTTTCAGTGTGCTAAAGAAAGATAACGGGCTTTAGTGGAATTCGGAGTGTCTCGACGCCCTGAGAAAACTGAAAACCTACTTGTCCTCACCACCGCTACTTGCCAAGGTAGATCCAGGTGAAATATGTGTGCTAGAAGAGGTATACGAGGGCCACTACGGTGCCCATACAGGCAACTGAGCCCTCGTTAGATCTCATGTCCTCTCTCTCATCCCTATTCGAGCAAGCATGCCATCCACTCTCCTAGAAATACTCACCACATGTTGATACACGATATCCATATCTTACTCCCGGGCCATGCTAGTACTGATGCTGGGAATAAGCCCATCAATAAACCAGCAAACCCTCTCTCGAACTGTATAAACCAAGGACGATGCATATCTAGCCAAATCACTAAAACGGGCGGCATACTTTGAGACCGTCATAGTACCCTGGCGTAACTGCTAAAACTTTGTATGCCATGCGTCTATGAGGTTCTGAGAGACATATTCTCTCAAAAACATATCAGAGAACTAAGTCCATGTAAGAGAAACTGCCTCTACCAGACTATCCAACTCAAAAGTACGCCATCACTAATAGGTTGTCCCTCGAAGCTGGAAGGTAGTGAAAGAAACGCCACTCGACTCTGATATGCCCATGGTGCGATGGATACGCTGGCACTCCTCCAGAAATCCTTGAGCATCCACTGATGCTAGACCACTAAATGTAGGAGGGGCGTACTTTTTGTACCTCTCAAGCCTCTGTTGTTCCTCTTCTGAAGTTGTTGCCCTACCCTTAGGCTGAACTGGGCTATAGGCGGTACCGGTATAACTTTTGGGATTTGATCAACCTGAACCTGCTGCTTTGGAGTGCAGGCAACAAGAGTCTGTGCTCCTCCCCAGCCTGAGATGTGGCTGCAACAAGGGGAATCAATCCTGCCTGAGTTAGGGTGTTGTACATTCTCGTGAACTGAGCAAGGGTCTCCTAGAGAGCTTGAGTAGTAGTAGTAAGTGTATCATGTGCCTCTGCTTTGACTAGAACTACTAGTGGCTCCTCTACAGCCGCTCGCGCGGGTGCTCTGGGTTCACCATGTGCACGTTCTTGGTTTCTACTCCAGCTCCGGCCTCTGGTGGCTATAGCAGAGGGCGTGGGTGCCTAGTCATCTCCGGTAGCACGTATCCTCACCATATATGAGCGAATAGAAGACAGAAGTTTAGAATTTTGAAGTTAATAATCTTGCATGACAAGGAATCAAACAAAGTGAAATTTTCCTATTCCATAGCCTCCCAAAGATAAGTACAGACGTCTCTGTACCGATCCGCGAGACTCTAATAAACCGGCTTGTAACTGACGACTCCCATAAACCTAGAGCTCTGATACCAACTTGTCACGACCTAAGTACTCTCTTTGTAAACCGTCATGACGGCGTCTAGTCTCAACGACTAGGTAAGCCTAACGTTTACGGAAAAAGGTGCAACGACTAGGTAAGCCTAACATTTACGGAAAAAGGTACAAAAAACATAAAATGTTATCAACTAACAGGTAAATTTAAACAAGGAAATGAGAATTCGCTCGATATATAAAATAATCACTTTCGAATAGTACATGAGCTCTCTTAAAATCCGAAATATCATAAGTCACAAGCTAAGAAAGAAACATTACCCCATACTCCAGAGTCTAATAAAAGAAGAAAATACAAGAACAGATGACATAGGGTGGAATAAATAGGGACTTCGAAGTTTGCGGATGTGGCAGATATACCTTGAAGTCTCTACAACTGCCTCGCCTCATTGGTAATGTGGTTGATAAGCGATACCTGGATCTGCACACAAAAACATGTGCAGAAAAGGGCATGAGTACACCACAATGGTACCTAGTAAGTGCCAAGCCTAACCTTAGTCGAGTAGCGACGAGATCAGGTCATGGACCTACTGGTATAAACATAACAAAATAAGACAGAAGAATACTATGGTAAAATAAATACGAAAATCTAATAGAAACAGAACTCAATGGAAGCTAACAGCTCAGAACATAGTAATAGCAACATGGGGACTCCCAGGATACCGTCTCGTAGTCTCAAACGTAAATGTGCAGGAAAATCTCCCGAAATACTGTTCCATAGTCCCAAAATAAATGTGCAGTGCTATGGGATCTCCCAAAATACTATTCTGTACTCCCAAAGTAAATATGCAGTACATGGGGGATCTTCCGTGCAGCTCAATCAATATAAATAACAGTTTCAAGAAGGAAATCTACAGTTTAGACTAAGTTCATATCAAAGAAAACATGCAATTTTCACTAACACATGTTGCACATAGTTCAAATAAATAGTTAAAACATGTAGGCATGCTTTTCGAATCTAAACAAGGTAATTACATATAGTAGTGTTGTTTCAACAAGGAAAAACATGTTAAAACTTAATGAAAACAGAGTTTTACAGCAAATAGCATGTGTACATACTCGTCACCTCATGTACACATCGCTCACATATCAAACAGTACCAAAATCCTAAGGGGAGTTCCCCCATACAAGGTTAGGCAAGTCACTTACCTCGAACAAAGCTCAAATCAATCTGTCACAATGCTCTTTCCACGAATATCCGGCTCCGGATGGTCCAAATTTAGCAAAAATAATTACATAACGTAAATAAAGCTACAAGAAACTAATCTAGATAATGAAATCAAAGCTAAGGCAAGAAAATAGAAAAAATGCCCAAAAATTGTTCACGGACCCATATATCGGAATCGGGTAAAGGTCACAAATTATGAATACCCATTCGCTCACAAGTTCACTCGCACCAAAATTGTCCAAATCCGATGTCAAAATTCTACTCAAAACTCAAAATTTTGATTTGGGAGCTTCCCCCCATTTTCCTAAGTTTCCCACTCAAATTCCTTGATTAAATGAAGAAAACAACCATAGATTAATGAAATACAACCAAAATCAAGTAGGGAATCATTATCCACAAGCTTCCTCTGAAAATCCCACAAAATTTCGCCTCAATTCAAGCTCTCTAGGTTCACAAATGGAGAATAAAATCAAACCCTTGATTTTGCCCTTTTTCTGCCGGTCAAACACCCATGCAGACCTTTCTTCACACTTGCGGCGCCGCACCTATGGAAATTCCATTGCAGGTACGGAATTCACTTAAGTGGGATGGGACTGCATCTGCGAGCACTAGGCCGCACCTGCGATCCCCAACCCCTTCTGTGGACTCCTCATCGTATCTGTGGCCCCCACTGGATAGGGGTAAAAATCTTCTTCTACATGCAGCCCAAAGTGCGTAGGTGCGAAAACACTGGGTGCAGCAACTTCAGCAAATTGCATAAGTCTCAAACCAATCCGTTGAGCACCCGAAACTCACATGAGGCCCTGGAGACCTCAACCAAAATACCAACCAATCCTAAAATACCATACAAACTTAGTCGAGTACTCAAATCACATCAAACAATGCTAAAAACATCAATCAACCTCTGATTCAACCTTAAAGAACTTGAAACTTCCAAATTTGATAACTGATACCGAAACCAACCAAATCACGTTTGATTGACCTCAAATTTTGCATACAAGTCATATTCAACACTGCGGGCCTACTTCAACTTTCAGAATCGGATTCCTACCCCGATATAAAAAATTCCACTACCTGCCCAAAACTCCAAAAAGTCAACTTTCGCCATTTCAAGCCTGCATCAGCTACATTCCTTCAAAACACAATTTGGATACACCCTTGTGTCCAAAACAATCCAACGGAGCTAACAGAATCGACGGAACTCCATTCCGAAGTCGTCTTCACATAGTTTCGACTACAATCCAAATCCTAAGACTTAAGCCTCGGTTTGCGGACTAAATGTCTCAAAACACTCCAAAAACCAGAATGTAACCTTCCGGCAAGTTACATAAGCAGGAATAGATACGGGATTGCAAAAAATAAGGAATTGGAGCTATAACTCTCAAAACGACCAGCTGATCATTAAACACGTTTTCCTTTTAACCTCATTTATGAATGCACATAATCAGTACAAATTAACATGCACATGCATTTAATATTACCGCTCTGAACATGCATTGAGATTTCGAATTAACAAGTAGAAATGAAATAGAATAATAAAAAACTTGGCCTATAATTCTACTGACCGACCTCATTTCACTACTACAGGAATGATGAAATATTTCGGGGAAATCCAACATATCAAACATTAGAAATTAAAAACTATTGTTGCAATAATAACTAGTAAGAAACAAAAAATAAATAAAAATAAAGAAAGAAATACATACCTGGAGGAGTGGTAAGCTACTGGTGCGGTTGGGAAATTTGAAAGGAGCGGGGAAGAATGGAAAAGTCTTTTCTTAAAGAGAAAATTATTTAAATAAATAAATAAAAGGTTATCTTATGATGTGATGTAATTAACTTAATTCCTTTTTTCTTTCTTGAGAATTGAAGAGTATAATTATTTCCCTCTCAGTTACAACCAATTTTATACTAACCAATTAATAATTAACCAAATAAATATAGCAAATTGTATAGTTAAATATAATTATATTCAAATTCAATTCCCTTGCGGCTTCCAAACAAGCTGTAGATGGCATTCTTCAATTATATTACAAATAGAACTCTATTATTTGCCAATCAGATCTTCCATTGCCATCATCTTCATTATTTTTGAACAATCAAGCAAGCAGGATAAAGGAATATGTTAATACGAGTTAACATGGCATCACATCAAATGCACTAATTTACATAAGTACATCAAAAAACTAACGAGTATTCGACAAATGAGTGCAGTAAAAGACGACTAACTTTTCACTTTATGTGACTTGTTTATCAGTATAACAATCTGTTGGAAATATATTTGACAAAGATATTTGATGTAACCAATTCAGAAAAAAGAAAACTCCTCCCAAATTATCATGTAAACTTGGGGATCCATCAAATAAAAAAATATATATAGAGAGAGTAATAATAATAATAATAATAATAATATACTTCCTTCTGTTTGGCTCTTCATGAGGCGACAGATTGCAGCTTCATACATACATAGTAGCAATTGTGCTACAACATTTACTATTATGGCTCAATCCAAATATGTTGAGTCAATTATATGAATTATTATAATATTAGTAGCATTTTTTATGTGCATTAGTTTGACCTTGGGTTATTAAGTGTAACATTTTGTGTAAACACAAAAGTTGACAAATCAAAGAATTGGAGTTAGTACATAGTTACGTTTGCAATTGATCTAGTTGTTCATCTTTTATGTAGATTTCAAAACCTTTAATAATACGGGTGGACTTCACAAGTAAGAATAAGTTTTACGCAAATAATATTTTTTCTATATCTTATTTATGAAATTACATCGGATTTATTGTTGATATTGCAGGAAGGTCAATTTTGTTACATCTCTATATTCGCTTTATGCAAATCCATTCACAATAAGATTAAAAAAAAGGACAAAATTAGTAAAAGAAAAAATCATAAGTATTACGGAAGTTTTTCTTTTCTTTTGTTTTACTTATTTATTTTCTTGATTTTTTGAAGCAAATACATCTCTAAAAATATTAATAATTGGTGTTTGGGAGTTCGGGATTGGGTGATTAGAAAGTAAACCACTGTGATTTTGTCTTTTTCTTATAAAGTCAACAATAACATATTAACATTATATCAACTCTGTCTTTTCAATATTTAATGCTGTGATATTGAAGAGGTGTTTTTGATGTTAAATTGATGTAACCTCATTGGAGGAGAACAGAAAATACTAGGTGTGTCCCGATCGAAATATGACTTTTTTAAAATTCTTTTTCTTCTTTTGCGTGTAACACCTCAATCCAAATATGTATTCATGGTTGATAATGAAGATAAATTTAAGTTTATGCGTATTGATAATGTAAAAAAATGTATGTGTTAAAAATTTCTTAAACGATATTTGCAATATCTTTACTTAAGTATTATGATATATCTATTAATATTACAATAATCATGTAAAAGTTTTTATACTTTTAAGATAACTTAAATCAAGTTCTCAAGTTGGTTCACAGAGAAAAATAAGAGTACACAATACTTCCTCCTCGGGTACACCTTAATTAATTTTTTAGATATTTTCGTACTTATTAAGGAATTCACTTTTTAATATTAATTAACAATAAAATTGACTATTACATCTTTAGTATTTGTTTAATTTATTCATTGGAATTATTCTAGACTGTTTACTCCAACGGCAACTTTTGGAAAAAAATAAGTTAATTTCTTCTTAATATCTGAAAAAATAAATATTATGGACCACAAAAAGAAGTTAATTCCGTGAACAAAATGGCTATTACATGATGCAAGTAAATGAAACGTTTTTTATTTTTATGCACATGTATTTTGATGAATTATCTACGCTATTTTGTTTGTTTGTTTGTTTTTAACGGATGAGACAATCCTATATGATGGAATCAAAATTAGTTGGTAGCTGTTTCTTGTTCAACAAGAACTTTAGTTCTTAAACATGCTCTTATAGGAAAATATTCGT
Organism: Nicotiana benthamiana; assembly: GCA_034376525.1. Lineage (NCBI taxonomy): Eukaryota > Viridiplantae > Streptophyta > Magnoliopsida > Solanales > Solanaceae > Nicotiana > Nicotiana benthamiana. The sequence continues at coordinate 62,548,605 of CM067323.1, forward strand.
GGAGTGTAATGTTTTATTTATAATGGAAAAATGAGAATATTTGTTGATTGGTGGAAATAAAGAAAGATTTAAAAATATGGTCTGACTTGTGGATCTTATTAATGTGCAGGATTATTTAACAAGGTAGATGTTATTTCCAAATTAATTAAACCTATTTATACTCTTTCTTCCTCACAATTACTATTAAATCGTGGATGATCTAATAAACGACTAAACATTTAAATTTAAAATTGAGAGTGTAGGTAAAGATTTGAATATTTATTACTTTATTATACTTAATTGATCAATTGAGTACGAATATAATATGCATTTTAATTAACAATATTTTAGTGATAATAATGCATATGAAAATGCATGTTAGTGTAAACCTTAATTATTATTATTTTCACAATAGTAATCCTAAGCAACCCTTAATTCAAGTTCAATGAAAACAATGTCTAGCAATTTTAGGGCAAAGAATTCGTGTGAAGCCGCCAGTCAACAAGGACTTCACCCCTATAAACCATGTCTCACTCTTTTTATGTAACAGTAAACATAAATTAAAAAAAAATAAATCTATAGCACCCTTAGCATACCTACTAACAAATATTCATAGTATTCAATGTTAATGCTATTCTTCTCCTTCTCAAATGACATACCCAAAATTGACACATTTGATGAAATGTCATTACATGGTCTAGCATATATACTTGAAAACATAGTACTTAAATTAGAGAAAATGTAGTAATATTGCGAATCTAAACTCATATTAAAACTTAATCCTGATTCTGCCTTTGTACTTGATGTGTTCTTTAGAACATCGTTGTAGAGGTAATAAATTGAATTTTTGGAATATGTTTATAGTAAATTAGCCCTAACCCAGAAATTAGCTTCAACAGATATTCTTAAGTTGTAAAGAAATGATGCAATAAAATAAAATTTCTATCATAAACTAAGCACCAAATATGAAAATAAATGTCTTCAATTTAACGAAAGATATATGTTATAGCAAAATCGTATGGGTGAGTCTTCCACAAAATTGGTGTATACACATCTCCTTCCTCGAAACCCCATGTAACAATTTTCTTTTTACAAATGCTAATTCATTATTCATATGGCCGAGGAAGTTCCAATTTTAATCCCATTTATGATTTGGTCAAAGTGAAGAATAATAATGTGAGAAGAGAGAAAGATCAAACAAAGCTACTAGTCCTTGAATTTTTCCTTGCGTATCAAATTTAATATGAATAAATGCATGAATGCAACTTCAGCCAGAGACATCATTTAATTTGAGGCCTGAAAAGTAATACTTCAGGGTTTTATGTGATGCATATTGGAGTAAATATTAGGGATATTATTACTTTTAGCGTGTACCAGAGGCTATTTATTTTTTGTAATCGAAAAAGTGTATAATATTTGTATAATTTTATATATAATATAAACAATATAAATGTATATATAAATTTTGTATATTTTTCGCCTATTAATTTTACAGCACCTACACAGTATCGTTTTTCCTAAATATTATTGGAGCGAGTTCCAGATAGTTTTCCCAATGTTTTGCCATCTGTCCCATCCTTTCTTTAACGGTGGCACTAACGTAACCACCAAAAACATTATAGTGAGATTCTTTAATCTTTTCATTGTTATTATTTTCAGTAGGTGTTAGTATATATACATATTGGGATCTAATTAATCCGAATTTGCACCGCATAAGGCCAGCTAAAAGGGAAAGCGTCTTCTACTATAATTTTGTTACATGGTTCGAACAAGAAATTCCTACTTGAGACTGAAGGGATCCTATCTATTGCACCAAAATTCTTGACGGTGATGATTCCCTTATTCACTTAGTCGCCAGTGGTGGACGCACATGGTAATTAGAACCCGCTTCACCAAAAAATAATATTGTGTATGAATATAAATTATGATTAATGCATCATAAATTTTGTATAAAGATTTTATTTGAACTAACTTGACAATTACTATTTTACAACTAAAGTTATGCATTTAAGATTAAACTTACTAGCACAAAATTCTGGTCGGCCACTATTAGTCGCTAGAGATTATTGAAATCTTGCCTGCCACAGCAACCTTCCAATCTTGTGTATCATTTTTCTTAAAATCATTGTGGAAAAACTAAAATTTTGTTGTGAACATACTAATTAGTCAGTGGACATGATACAGATTTTCTATGACTAAATAAATTATGAAGATAAAAAAATCCACTTCGTCATATTGATGACGTTTAAATGGAATTAAGGATATTCGCTCTGAAAATATTACAATTTTCTTGATATTTAAAGCATAAAAAATGCTAATTTTATGAAATATTCAAGTATAAAAAATGAATATAAATACATGATAGACACATCAGGTACAGTATGCATTTATTTACCATGTGCAGCTGAAAGTGCATTTGCTACTGAGGAAGCCTGGAGCTATATATTATCATCATAAATGAGTCTCACTCTTGGTAGACTAATCTGGAAACTTACTCGCAAATATTTATATCGAATTAACAAATAATAAGATATGTATTTTCAATCTATCTATTTATTGCTTTATTATTATTATTATGGCCCCGTTTGGCCATATATTTTGGTAATATTTTTTAAAAAAAAATTTAAACATTGTTTGTTCATAAATTAATGATCAATTTTTGAAAACTTTCTAAAATTATTTTTCAAGTTTCCAAAATCTAGTTTAGGATAGATTTTGGGTGAAATTTGTTCTCCCACTCACAGAACTTCAAATTTTTTTTAAATAAAATGCATGTCCAAACATAATCAACTTTCAAAATTTATTTTTCAAAACTACTTCAAAATTTTTATTTCAATTTTTTAATTGATAATATGGTCAGATAACTATTTTTTAAATTCATTTTGCCACCACTACTGAAGAGAGGATACTAAAATATCGAATTTTAGATTTCAAAGGTTTTCAATGCCTTGAAAGAAACATTGAAGATAAAATCTATGTTGATGGCAGTATACTTAGAATATAATGTTTCTCAGTTATGAATTGCATTTTCTTTTGAATCTAGCTTTGATGGGCTATATTTTTAAATTTTCCGGTAAATTTCTTGGTGTGAAATTATTGTTATGACTTTTTTTCTTTTCTAGTATGTACTTTTCATCGGGGGATTTCCGGGGGGAAATCGTCATATAAAACGGAAAAGTACAAAATGCATGGAAATTGATCAAGAAAGGGCGAGAGTGAAGCAAAGTAACAACAACCTAGTATAATCTCATTTAGTGGGGTCTGGGGAGGTTTGTGTGTACGCAGATCTTACTCATATCCTAGGATAGAGATATTATTTCCAAATAGACCCTCGGCATCCTTCTTTCCAAGAACTTCCCACCATGCTCTTGGGGAGATTCGAACTCATAACATCTCGATTGAAAGTGAAGGTTGCTTACCATCGGAGTAACCCCACTTGCCTTAGAGTGACGCAAGGTACAACTCAAATTTGAGATCCAAGCGGGCTTGAGAGATCTCAACCATTTCTTGTCAGTGCTTGGACTGGCCCATCTCTTTTGAAGCATGCACCCCGTCTCTTTTGGGAAACTTACACAAATGTATTAAATAAATCCCTAAAATAGTATAATATAGTTAATTTTTAAACTGGTCAATCAAAAATAGTCACTGTTTACGAAGTCAATGAAAAATAGCTAGTATATTGCTGCAACAGAAATCGGTCCCGCATAATATATGAGAGTTCGGTGCATCTGTGTACGAACTCCAACATATTATGCGGGACCGGTATACTTTGCTGAATCATGTATAATATACGGGAGACTGGAGCACCAGTGCTCCAAACTTCAGTATATTATACTTGCTTGAACTCCCGCATATTATACGGGAGTTCAAGCATACTTATGCTGGAATTCTAGTATAATATACGAGCGTATTTTCTAGGTTTTAAACAGTGTTTTCGCTCAAATTTATCTTTACATGAAAAGTGGCTAAATTTCGATTACTTTTGAAATTGGGCTATTTTTGAATGACTGGTGGTAAATCTGGCTATTTTTAAATTTTTCCCAAATAAATCTCAACTTACCAATCTCTAGCCATTAATCATAGACTTACCAAAACTAAACAACAAAAATTTAAAAACTAAATAATAGGGTTATTTCTCTCAAAGAACCACATGCAAAAATCACCTTCTATATTTTTAAGTGTGACTAGCAATACTAGATACAAGACGGAAAGAAAATTTTATGAATAAGGTGATGAAATACAAAAAAATATACAATATTCCAAAAATCTAAACAAAAAAGGAACTTTTTCAATGAATATAGGTGAAACTCATTGAAAATATATAGATAAGTCAATATATAAAATTTGAGGAAGATTGGAGTTGATTTGGACTGGGTTTATATCAAAATTCGTAATTAAATCGAGTTCAAAAAAGTTTTCTAAGACACATGTATCAAACATGTATCGCGCATTTATCTCACACACAGGTATACATGGATATACATGTGATATTGAATAAATACAAATATGATAAATATGTGATACACAAATGATACACAGTGTGATACACATAAGTTTTTCATGCTGAGGTTTTTACCGAATTTTCAATTCAAACCACCTCAAAACTTCACCAAATCATTCCAAACTGAGATTCAAGCTCCTTAAGTTTTGCCCAATCTATTCTAATAACACCTACTCAAAACAAAGCAAAAATTTAATATTTTTTGCTACAAATGGCTAATTTGGCTAATATTAGTAATATTTTATCAATTGGTCAATTTTTATAATGAGCTACCTATAAATGGAAATATCTGATAATTTCCACTCTCTTTTTTCTGGCGATTTACACAGTTGATTCGAAAAATAATTATTCATTTGTTAATTATACTAAAAATATATTGATAAAGTATAAAATATGTATATTATACATTAATATGTATGTACTCTAAATTTTTCTGGTAATTATTTTTGGTAGTAGCTATACAATGTAATGTCCCTCTAATGTTCCACTAAGAAATGCCGTCCTCATTTCATTTTGCTTATATGTAGAGGCGGATCCAACATTTGTATCATATGGGTTTAATCTTTAAGATTTTTAGTATTGCACTCATTATATTTTTAAAGTTATGAGTGTATATGTATTATCTCTTATAATTTCATTAAATTTTTAAATATAATTTTTATTATGCATAAAAAATTGTGCGTTCAATTGAACTCATTATTAGAACTCTACATACGCCCCTGCTTTTATGTTCTCTGGTTTATGACGGTCTAAATTTGGTTTTCTGGGTTCATATTTCATCCTTGTTTTATTATATATGAATGTTACTTAAGGTTTCATCAATCACAATTCGCAGATTAATAAATCAACATTTGCATTATCTGAAATATCCTTTACGAAGAAAAGTGGACAAGTGATGTCATGGAAAGAGAAAGTGTTTTTTTCCCGTTTTGATTGTGTAATCTATAATACCAGCTATGGAATCTTGGTACATTTTCATATACACCTAGTTTTTGGGTCATTATTGAAATTATACCCACGTTACACAAAAATTTGTGAAGTATACCTATTCAGATTTGAAATAATTTATTCTATTCAATGCAATTTTAGAAATTAAATTTGAAATTCTTCTATCCTTCAAATGTAATTTCAGAAATTTGAATATGAAGTAGTTCAATCTGTTCAATACAACTTCAGAAATCAAATTTGAAATTCTTCTATCTTTCAAATGCAACTTCAAAACTTCGAATCTTAAGTTGTTCAAGGTATTGAATGTAACTTCAGATTTCGAATTTTAAGTTATGAAACATAAACTTGTTCGTTGAATTTCAACAGTCCAAATGTCACGACCAGGATTTTTTTTTACCCACGGGAGTCGTGATGGCACCTACTAGTGAAAGCTAGGCATGCCAACCAACTAAACTATTTGCCTTGTTTTCATTTTTAATCCGATAACAGTTAAGAGCATATAATTAGATAACAACATAATTGAATAAGCGTAAGGTTGCATTGTAAAGTTTTAATAATACTCATAATACCAATCCATAACAAATCTAGCCAAGACTGGTGCCACAACTTCACAGACTGTCTAGAAATACTATAAATAAAGGTCTGAAAGAAATAAATACAACATTGTATCTGGAAATACATGAAAGAAACAGGAATAGTAGATAGAAGGAGACACCAAAGCCCGTGGACGCCTGCAGGACTAACTCGGGTCGCCCGATGAACAAGAAATAGCAATCTCACTGCGGTCCAAAATCTACAACACTGGAATCTGCACAAAAGAGTGTACAGTGTAGTATCAGCACAATTGACCACATGTGTTGGTAAGTGCATAGCCTAACCTAGGGGTGTGCATTCGATTTTGACCCTTGTCGATAATTATTTATCGATTATTGATTTAAACATATGCTTATCGTTATTGTTTCAATAAGGTTTCGATTTTATCGATTTCGATTTATCGATTTTTGGGCTTATCGATTACACCAATAAGAAAATTTTCGGGATTCAACGGAAAGTATATCGCTACAAAAACGGCTAACTAATATGGACAAAAAGAAGCTAAAATAAGAAGAGCACCGTTTATAACATAAATATTGTGTTAACAAGCACATGAGACGAAACTAAAGTAAGAGATCAAATGTATGCCACCAACACTCCAACGGTATAAAAAAATAAAATACATCATCACAGCTAATTCTGTTTTCCATTAATTTGAACTTCATTCACTTGAGCTTTAAATATGATCATTCCTTAAATGTGGTAGAAGAAATAATAGCGCTATGGACTTAGGGTAAAGGAAATAGGTTACCTTATCGGTTTATCGATAAACGATAAACCGATAAACCGAAAAGGATAGAATTGAAATCGAAATCGATAACTCGATAAGGTAAATTTCGAAATCGAAATCGAAATCGATAAATCGATCAACCGATATCGATAAATTGATAACAAATAATCGATTCGATTTATTGATAAACCGATTCGAATGCACACCCCTAGCCTAACCTCGATGAAGTAGTGACGAGGCTAGGACCATATTACCAAATAAACTTATGCAGATTAATTACATGCGGCGGAAATAGAAGCAGATAATTATGATTAAAGTTGGGCGAGGGTAACATGCTGCGGGGAGTAACAGATAACAATAGGACAACAATTGAGAAATATAAGGAATGCTATAAATCAATTACCAGCAAAGATAAGGAAATAAGAAGAACAAGTATACAGGTAATACCATTGCAGGCGTGCAACACGATTCCATCTCATATAGTACCATTGCAGGTGTGTAACCTGCTCCCATTTTATATTGTACCGTTGCAGGCATGCAACCCTCTCCCATTTCATAAATTTCCGTTGCATGCGTGAAACCCGCTCTCTTTTCATATGTTACCGTTGCAACCGTGCAACCCGCTCCCATTTCATATGTTACAGTTGCAGGCGTGCAACCCGCTCCCTTTTCATTTATCCATACCAATCATAACAAAATTTCGACAAAGGGAAAAATGATATAACAACATCTCGGCAAGAGAATAATACTATAATAATAACATCCCGGTAAGGGAACAATAATATAACAACAACATCCCGGCAAGGGAACAACAACATCCTGGCAAGGGAACAATAATGGTAATCCTCATATGAATCACAGTAAACCTCAACGGAGTCACAACAGTTACAATACAAGACTCACGACCATGCTTGACACAGATGTATAGATACTCATCACCATACTTATACGTCGTACTCCACAATTAGCACATAACAAATAAGACAGAACTCATAATTCCTCAAGCTAAGGTTAGACAAAACACTCACCTCGATGCCACGAACACAATTCAAGCCTCAACTATAGCTTTACCTCTTGATTCCACCACCAACTCGCTCGTATCTAGCCACAAATTACTTAATAATATTAATAAGTGCTAAGTGAAACATTTCTAATGCATGAAGATAAGTTTTCTAAAAAAAATTCCAAAAAGTCAAAAAACGACCTCGGGCTCGCTTGGCCCAAACCCAAAATTCCGACCAAAGCCCGATTACCCATTCACCCCTAAGCCCGAATATATAATTGGCTTTGAAATCCGACCTCAATTTAAGGTCTAAATTCCCAATTTTCAATATTCTTAGGTTTTACCCAAAATTCCTTATTCCACCATGGAAACTCTAGATTCTAGGATGAAATCTTGTAAAAAGAAGTTAAAGAGTTAATAAAATGAGTTAGAAATCACTTACTAATATTTTGGAGAAGAAAGGTTATTTGAAAAAATTGCCTCTTATACTTTTTGGATTTTTAAAAATGAAAAATAACCAAAAGTCCCATTTAAATATATCCCTCTCAGACCCCATGTGGGTACCGCACAGAAAAGAGGGCCGCAGTGGAGCTTACAATGTTGTCTGTAGTGACGTGCTTTAGTATTTTGACAATGACTTTCCCTACAGATTTCCAAATTGTTATTTCTTTACCTTTATGGAAACTAGACACGAAGGCTACAACTTTAGTTTTTGAATAGTGTTAAAATTCCTTGTAAATAAAAAATATAGGTTTCTGAAATCAGACTAGTGAAATTCTTCTTCACCGCGGACCGCACAAAAAGGAGTGTGGCTGCAAAGGCTCCTCCGCGGTCAACACAAAATCAATGCGGACCGCACTGGCGGGTTCAGAGATCTGCAACAACTCTGGACCTGCAACAGCTATGTTTTAAGCCTAAAACATCATGTAACCTACCCGAAACTCACCCGAGCCCTCGGAACTTCAAATCTAATGTGCATAATCATATGGACCTACTTGTGTGATCACATCATCAAAATAACATGTAAAATCATGAACTAAACCTCAAAATTCAACATTTTCATCAAGAACTCTCAAAGTTCATAACTCTTCAATCGAAAGTCCAACTCACATCAAATAAACTCCATTTTTCGCCAAATGTCACACTTATTTTTGAAATACTATAACAAGTTTGTACTGGTATTCGGAACCAAAATAAGGGCCTGATACCAACGGTTTCAAATATTAGTTTTTTTCTTTATTTATTAGATAATTCAGCAAATTTTTTCAAAATTGATTTATAAGACTTGGGACCTCAGAATTCATTTTTGGGCATACACCCAAGTCCTATATTTTACTGCGGACCTCTCGGGATTGTCGGAACTCGTATCCGGGTCCATTTGCTCAAAATGTTGATCAAAGTCAACCAAAAGTCAAAATTTTAACTCTAAAACTTTCTATTTCTCATCTTTTCACATAGAAGGCTTTCCGAGTTTGATTTTGGACCATGCACACAAATCAAGGTAAGGTAAAATAGAGGGTTTTAGGCCTCGGAACACTGAATTTACTTGCAACACAAGTGATGACCTTCTTGGTCATCACATTCTCCACCTCTAAAATTACTGTTCGCCCTCGAACAGACATAAGAAGGAAGTACGTGAGTCAAAAAAAAGATGGGGTTAGCGGCTCCACATATCGGACTCGGACTCCTAGGTCGATGCCTCAGCAGGTTGACCTCTCCACTGAACAAGAACAGAAAAAAAAAACTTTTCGATCATAACTTACGAACCTGCCTGTCTAGAATAGCTACCAGATCCTCTTCATATGACAAGTCCTTGTCCAACTAGACAGTGAATGAAGTCCAACACATAGGATAATTGCTATGATATTTTTGAAGCATGGACACATAGAACACTGGATGCACGGTTGATAAGATCGACGGCAATGCCAGTCTATAAGCTACCTCCCCCACTCTATTAAGAATCTCAAATGGGCCAATGAATCTAGGGATAAGCTCGCCCTTCTTCCCAAATCTCATCACGCCCTTCATAGGCGACACTCGAAGCAATACCCGCTCACCAACCATGAAATCCAAATCACGGACCTTACGGTCACATAACTCTTTTTCCTGGACTGAGCTGTACGAAGCCTATCATGAATAATCCTGACCTTGTCCAAGACATCTGTACTAGATCCGTACCCAATAATCGAGCCTCTCCCGACTCAAACCATCCAACCGCCGACCAACACCGCATACCGTACAAAGCCTCATAAGGAGCCATCTGGATACTCGACTGGTAGCTGTTGTTGTAGGAAAACTCATCTAAAGGCAAAAACTGATCCCACGAGCCTCCAAAAGTCAATGACACACACTCAGAGCATATCCTTCAAAATTTGAATAGTAAGCTCGGACTGCCCGTCCGTCTGAGGATAAAATGTTGTGCTTAACTCAACCTGTATGCCCAACCCTCGCTGAAATGCCTCCAAAAATATGACTTAAACTGCATGCCTCGGTCTGAAATGATAGACATGGTAACACCATAAAGATGAACAATCTCCCGGGTATAGATCTCAACTAACCTCTCGGAATAGTAGGAGACTACCACATGAATGAAATGCACTGACTTGGTCAGCCTATCAACAACAACCCACACTGCATTGAATTTCCTCCAAGTCTGTGGGAGTCCAATGACGAAATCCATTATGATCGACTCCCACTTCCACTCGGGAAGCTCAATCCTGTGAAACAAACCACTTCCTCTGATGCTAGTACTTAACCTATTGACAATTCAAACATCGATCCACATACGTAAGGATATCCTTTTTCATCCTCCTCCACCAATAATGTTGTTGCAAATCCTGATACATCTTAGCGGCACCTGGATGAATAGAGTACCGAGAACTATGGGCCTCCTCTAAAATTAACTTTTGAAGCCCATCCACATTAGGCACGCAAACTCGAACTTGCAGCCTCAAAACTCCATCATCTCCAAATGTAACTTGCTTGCCATCTCTATGCTGCACCGTGTCCCTAAGGATACACAAATGAGGATCATCGAATTGCCGATCTCAGATACGCTCCAATAGTGAAGAACGAGTGACTATGCAAGCTAACTCATGGCTGGGCTCAGAAACCTCCAACTTCACGAGCTGATTGCGCAAAGCCTGAACATCCAAGGCAAGCGGTCTCTCATAGACCAGAATATATGCAAGATTACCCATACTGGCTGACTTTCTACTTAAAGCATCGGCCACCATATAGCTCTTTACCGAATGATATAGGATGGTGATATCATAGTCTTTTAATAGCTCTAACCACCTTCTCTGCCTCAAATTTAGCTCCTTCTGCTTGAACAAGTATTTCAGACTTTTGTGATCCGTGAACACCTCACATGACACGCCATATAGATAATGCCTCCAAATCTTGAACGCATGAACAATGGCTGCTAGCTCTAAATCATGAACCTAATAGTTCTTCTCATGAAACATCAACTGACGCTTAGCATATGTAATAACCTTGCCATCTTGCATCAACAGTGCACCAAGTACAATACAAAATGCATCACAATAAACTGTATAAGGCCATGAACCTGTGGGCAGAACCAACACTGGCTCGCCTCACACTCGTCCGAACACCTGAACTGGGCACCCTTCTAGGTCAACCTTGTCATCGGGGATGCGTTAGATGAAAAACCCACCACAAACCGATGATAGTAGCCTGCCAATCCCAAGAAACTCCGTATCTCTGTAGCTGATTCTGGTCCAGGCCAGTTCTTGACTGCCTATATCTACTTCGGATCTACCTGAATATCCTCTACAAATACAACATGACCCAGGAATGCAACTGAACTCAACAAGAACTCGCACTTCGAAAACTTGGAATACAACTGATTGTCTTCAAAGTCTGGAGAACCACTCTAAGATACTGCTCATACTCCTCCCGGCTGCGGGAATAGATCAAAATATCATCAATTAAGACTACCACGAAAGAATCCAAGTAAGGCTTGAACACTTGGTTCATCAAAGCTATAAAAGATGCTGAAGTATTTGTCAACCCGAATGACATCACCAATAACTCGTAATGCCCGTACCGAGTGCGAAAAGTTGTCTTAAGGACATCGGATGCCCTAATCCTCAGCTGATGGTAGCTAGATCTTAAGTCAGTCTTCGAAAATACCTTGGCACCCTGAAGCTGATCAAACAAATCATCAATCCTCAGCAATGGATACTTATTCTTCATTTTGACCTTGTTCAACTGCCGGTAATCTATTTACATTCTCATCGACCCGTCCTTCTTCTTAACAAAAAACACCGACGTACCCCAAGACAAAACACTAGGTCTAATGAAACCATTTTCAAGGAAGTCTTGCAACTTCTCGTTCAACTCTTTCCACTCAGGTGGGGCCATACGATACGCTGGAATAGAAATGTGCTGAGTACTTGGAGCCAAATCAATGCAAAAACTAATATCCCTGTGGGGTGGCATACCCGGCAGGTCTGAAGGAAATACCTCAGGGAACTCATGAACAACCGGCACCGAATCAATAGAAGGGACCTCAGTGCTAGAATCACAAACATATGCTAAATATGCCAAACACCCTTCTCGACCATATGCCGAGCCTTCATATATGAGATACCGCTATGGGTAGAATGACTAGGAGTCCCTCTGAACTCAAGACGAGGTATACCTAGTAATGTTAAGGTCAGAGTCTTAGCATGACAATCCAAGATAGCATGGTATGGTGAGAACCAGTCTATCCCCAATATGACATCAAAATCAACTATGTCCAGTAGTAATAAGTCTACTTGCGTATCAAGACCCCAAATCATAACTACCCAAGAGCGATGAACATGATCTACTATAATGGAATCACCCACTGGAATAGACACATAAACAGGATCACTCAAAGAATTGCTAGGCATTGTTAGATAAAACGCTTAACGCTAGAGGGGGGGTGAATAGCGTTATAATAAAAATTAGCGTAAACTTGCGGAATTTAAAAATTGCAGGAAATAAATAAGTGCGATAAGTAAATAAATTAGAACAAACGCACCGATGTATCCTGGTTCACCACAACCCGTGGCTAGTCCAGTCCCCGAGAGACTCTCTCGAGATTTCCACTATCTTCGTCAAGCTTACGGGTGCTTAACAAACCGTTACAGTTGCTCAAGGATACCACACCTTAAGACTTCACTTGCTTGAGGATACCTCACCCCAAGACTTCAACCACTAAGACTTTGGGTACTTAGCAAACCCGACAAATGAGAAGATATGTTTTCTCAAACAACTCTCTTTTACAATAAATACTCTCTCAATAGAGTGGATAAAGAGAAACAAAATAAGCTCTATGAACAACACAAAGTTGTCTATCAAATGGCTCAACAAAAGCTCTAAAATGATGCTTGAAAATGATCAATATGTATATCAATATATGCAGGAGTTGTGTGTTTAAAATCAGCTCAAAAGACCTCTTTTTATAGGTGAAAAAGTAGTGCTGACCGTTGCTTAATTGACAAATAAAATCCCTGATTCTGTGCTCAAACAATCGATTGTTTGGAGGTGACAATCGATTGTCTGACCAACGTTCAAAAAACATTCCTGATTTTAGGCTAAACAATCGATTGTTAAACCTGAATAATTGATTGTTCTTCAACGTTCAAAAATCAATTTAGAATTCTGTGGGAACGGTCAAAATATAATCGATTGTATGAAGGTGACAATTGATTGTTGATAATCGATTGTATGACAAGACAATCGATTGTTTTGATGTTTAAAAACCGGTTGCACACTGTCTCAAAATAATCGATTTTTAAAAGTAGACAATCGATTTTTGACTTCATATAATCGATTGTGTACATATAATCGATTATGTTGTTCCAGTGTTCAAAACTTTGGCAACGGATCGATTATATACCATTGATATACACTTGATATACACTGTGTATACCAGAATTGAAAACTTACTTCAAAACCCATTTTGGTTAAAAATGAAAACGTCAAAATCATTTTGTTTGAAGTATATTAAAAATATTTATGATATATATGATTTAATAAAATGATTTACTTTAATATAATGATTTTATGCATATTTATGATGACCTAATGTTGAGCCAAAAGATGAGATAACTTAAACGTTGTTCTTACATTGGTTCTACCTAACGACCTACGTCTTGGGTCTTCGGTCTTCAACTCTTTGGCTCGACTTGGCTTGTCTATGCAATCCCATCATCAATATGCTTCTCGCCATTTGATAGTTTGTCATATTATATCGTTGTTTGACGCTTGACTTCATTGTTTGTCATTCATCAAAACCTATACCTGAAAATCATGCTCATACAACCAAAGCGCACACGTCATAGATATGCATGATTTCCAACAGGCATGACCAGATATGACGCAAAATAAGATGACACATAAGAGTATGTAGATCGTGGATAAAATTGCATCGAAGCATCCCTACTATTGCATCGGAAGCGTCGGCTCAGGCCTGGCTGGAAGAGCATAACATCGGAGCAAGGCGCCACCACCCTGGACTACATCTCTAGGATGGCCTGAGCGCCACATCTAACACCTCTACCTCCACCTCTACCTCCACCTCTAGCTCCTCCACCTCCACCTCTCGCTGGATGGGTCGTCTGTGAAATACTCGGTTCCTGAACCGTGGCACGGAAACCCGAATGCTGAGAGCTACTCGTTGCTCGAGGACAATATCTAGAAATGTGCCTCATGTTACCACAAGTAAAACAAGCCCTCGGCTACTGGGGATGACGATTCTGGAAACTCTGAAATGGAGGTGCACTGATAGGAGCTGGTGACGCACTGTAGGATTATTGATCGGAATACGACATATGAGAACCACGGTCACCTGGAGCACTGGGTGAGAAGCCTGAAGTGCTGACTAAAATGTCCTAGGAGGATGGCCTTTACCAAAAGAATATCTGCCTCCATATGAGGCACCAATGAATTTACCTGAATGGCGAGCCTCTTGTCAGACCCTTGACCACCTCCCTATGACAGAACCATCTCAACTCTCATGGCCACATTTAATGCCTCCTGAAAAGAAATCTCACTCCCTGTCTCCTTAGCCATATGAAGTCGAATAGGATGAATAAGTCCCTCAATGAACCCCATCATCCTCTCTCTCTCTCTCTCTCTCTCTCTCTCTCTCTCTCTCTCTCTCTCTCTCTCTCTCTCTCTCTCTCTCTCTCTCTCTCTCTCTCTCTTGGTGGGAAGTATGATATGAGCATGATGGGCCAAGCCAATCAATGTGGTCGCATACTGAGTGACAGTTATAGAACTTTGCTAGAGACGCTCTAACTGCCTCTAGTAGATCCTTCTCTGAGTGATAGGGAGAAAATTCTCCAGAAGCAGTTGTGTAAACTACTCCCAAGTCAAAGCAGGTAATCCGGCTGATCTAGCCAAGCAATAATCTCTCCACCAAGTCTTGGTGGATCCAGATAAGCAAAAAGTAGCAAAGTTGACCCTATTGGTCTCCACTATCCACATGTTTCTGAGAACCTCATGATAGATGTCTAGATAATTTTGTGGATCCTCAGAAGATGCACAACTAAAAGTAGTAGTGAAGAGCTTAGTGAACCTGTCCAATCTCCACGAAGCATCGGCAAACATAGTTGCTCCATCATAGGTCTGAGCCACCACACCCGGCTGAACTGCTCCAACTGGTTGAGCTACTGGTGTCTGGAACTAGGGAGCCATCTGCACTGGAGTGCGAGTAGTAGGAGTCTGGGCTTCTTCTCCAGCCTGAGAGATGGTTGGTACTACAGGAAGAATCCCTGCCCGGGTGACACTCTACATAAGGCCCACTAGACGGACCATATCATCCTGGAGTACAGGGGTAGCAATAAACCCTTCTGGTTCCTGAGCTGGGTCCACCAGAACTGTCTAGGTTTGAACCTCATCATCAAAGTCAACCTGAGGCTTCGCGCTAGTGCTGCTGCTCTGGCTAAACTCTACCCCTACCTCAGCCTCTAGTGTAGAAAATCATTCTATCCATGATATGTGTGCTTTGGTTGTATTAGCATGATTTTCAGGTATAGGTTTTGATGAATGACAAACAATAAAGTCAAGTGTCAAACAACATTATTATATGACAAACAATCAAGATTGAATGCCGAGAAGCATATTGATGAATGGATTGCATAGACAAGCCAAAGACGAGCTCAAAAGTTCAAGACTAAAGACCCAAGGCGTAGGTCGTTAGGTAGAACCAATGTAAGATCAACGTTTAAGTTATCTCGTCTTTTAGCTCAACATAGGTCATCATAAATATGCATAAAATCATTTTATCAAATCATATTTATCATAAACATATTTCAAATACTTCAAACAAAATGATTTTAATGTTTTCATTTTTAACCAAAATGGTTTTTGAAGTAAGTTTTCAATTTTGGACAGCATAGCCAGATAATCGATTATCCATATGCTGATAATCGATTATGCTGAATTTCCAGATTAAACTGGAAATTCCACAAGGCAGAATAATCGATTATCTAAAAGAGCATAATCGATTATTCTCTGACCGTTGCCAATATTTTTGAACGACAGGCAGATAATCGATTATCAAAATCCAATAATCGATTATCTAGCATAAAATCAGCTTCTGATTTTTGAACGTTAAAGCCAATAATCGATTATCAAAATCCAATAATCGATTATCCTTGCATAAAATCAGCATAATTGATTGTCAATTAAGCAACGGACATACAACTTCTAACCCCAATAAATAGAGGTCTTTTGAGTTGATTTGATACACACAACACCTCTCATTGTTCATATACATATTGATATTATTTGTGCATCATTTTAGAGATTTTGTTGAGCCATTTGAGAGACAACTTTGAGTTGTTCATAGAGCTAAAATTGTATCTCTTTATCTACTCTTTTTAGAGAGTTCTTGTTGCAAAAGAGAAAGGTGTTTGAAAGACCATATCTTCTCATTGATTGTCGGGTTTGCTAAGTACCCTCAATCTTAGTGTGTGAAGTCTTGTGGTGCGGTATCCACGAGCAAGGTGAAGTATTGTAGAGTGTACATCTACGAGCAAGTGTAACGGTTTGTTAGGCACCCGTAAGCTTAACGGAGTTAGTAGAAACTCGAGAGAGTCTCTCGGGGACTGGACTAACCACGCGCTGTGGTGAACCAGTATAAATTCGGTGTGTCCTTTCATTACTATTTTAATTACCGGATTTACTTTACTCCTGCAATTTTTAATTCCGCAATATTTATCAATATTCTCGTGCCGCACTATTCACCCCCCCCCCTCTAGTGACGGGCATAAATCCTAACATCTAGCACGGCTTCAGCCTCACCCTCTTCCCCTCGTAGCAGCTATTGTTAGGGGCTCATGCTGCTGGTCAGCGGATGAGGAAGCGCGTGTTCTTGGAATCTATGGAAGAACATAGTAGAAATCCAATCAGCATTGAGAAACCAAACCGCACGACAAGAAAGAATAGATGTGATTTTTTTCTAACTCTGTAACCTCAAGGGATAAATATAGACGTCTCCGCAGCGATCTCTCAGACTCTACTAAGCCTGTCTGTGAATTGTGAGACATGTGTAACCTAGACCTCTAATACCAACTTGTCACAATATGGATTTTCCACCCTCGAGAGTCGTGATGGTGCCTACTAGTGAAAGCTAGGCAAGCCAACCAACTAAACTATTTGACTTGTTTCCATTTTTTCGATAACAGTTAAGAGTCAACAATTAGATAACAATAGAATTTAATAAGTAGAAGGCTGCACTGTAATGTTTTAATGATATTGCTAATACCAATCCATAACAAATCTACCTAAGACCGGTGCCACAACTTCAGAGACTGCCTAGAAGTAGAAATAAAAATAACAATGTCTTTGGAAATACATGAAAGAAACAGGAATAGTAAATAGAAGGAGATGCCAAGGCCTGTGGGACGCCTACAGGACTACCTCGGGTCGCCTGATGAACAAGAAACAACAATCTCGCTGCGGCCCAAAATCTACAACACTGGGTTCTGCACAAAAGAGTATAGAGTGTAGTATTAGCACAACCGACCCCATGTGCTATTAAGTGCCTAGCCTAACCTCGGTGAAGTACCGACAAGGCTAGGACCAGACTACCAAATAAATCTGTGCATTTAAATTTTATACAGCAGAAATAGAAGTAGATAATTACGACTAAAGTTTGGCGGGGGGTAATATGTTACGGGGAGTAACAGATAACAACAGTATGACAATAGAGATATGTAAGGAATGCTATAAGTAAATTATCAAGAAGGATAAGTAAATAAGAAGAACAAGTACACAGGTAATACAATTGCAGGCATGCAACCCTATCCAATCTCGTATAGTATCGTTGCAGGTGTGCAACCTGCTTCCATTTCATATTATTCCGTTGCAGGCGTGCAACCCGCTTCCGTTTTATATATTACTATTTTAGGTGTGCAACCCGCTCCCATTTTATATAATTACCATTGCAGGCGTGCATTCGCTCCCATTTCATATATTTTCATTGCAGGCGTGCAACCCTCTCCCTTTTCATATGTTACTGTTGCAGGTGTTCAACTCGCTCCGATTTCATATGTTACTATTGCATGCATGCAACCCATGCCCTTTTTATTTATCCATACCAATCATAACAAAATCTTGAAAAGGGAACAATGATATAACAACAACATTCTGGCAAGGAAATAATGCTATAACAACAATGTCCTGGCAATGAAACAATAATATAACAACAACATCCTGCCAAGGGAACAACTATATGAAAACAACATCTCGGCAAGGGAACAATAATGATAATCCTCATATGAAGCACAATAAACCTCAACTGAGTTACAATAATTCCAATACAAGACTCACGGGCATGCTTTACACCGACATATAGATACACGTCACCATACCTATACGTCGTACTCCACAATTAGCACATAGAAAATAAGACACAACTCCTAGTCCCTCAAGCTAAGGTTAGATCTAACACTCACCTCGATGCCACAAACATAAAGCCTCAATTATCGCTTTACCTCTTAATTCCACCACTAAAACGCTCGTATCTAGCCACAAGTTACTTAATAATATTAATAAGTGCTAAATGAAACATTTCTAATGCATGGAAATAAGTTTCTTAAATTTTTTCTCAAAAATTCAAAAATTGACCTCGTGACCGCTTTGTCCAAGCCCAAAATTCGGACTAAAATCCGATTACTCATTCACCCCGAGCTCTGTTATATATTAGTTTTGGAATCTGACCTCAATTTGAGGTCTAAATCCCTAAATTTTAATATTCTTAGGTTTTATCCAAAATTCTCTATTCCACTATGAAAAACTTAGATTCTAGGATGAAATCTTGTAAAATAAAGATTAGTAGTAAAGAAAATGAGTTAGAAATTACTTACTAATGGTTTGGAGAAGAAAGGCTGTTTAAGAAATCACCTCTTATATTTTTGGGGTTTTAGAAACTGAAAAATAACTGAAAATACCATTTTAATATACCTCTCTCAGACCCCCTATGCAGACCGCACAAAAAGGAGTGCTGTCGTGGGGCTCACAATGTTAACTGCAGTGACATGATTTAGTATGTTGGCAATAACTTTCTCTACAGATGTCCAAATTAAATCTTTTCGGGAATCTAGACACCAAGGTCTACAACTTTTATTTTTGAATCATCTCAAAATTCCTTTTTTAGATCAAAAGATATAGGCTTCCAAAATCAGACAAGTGAAATTCTTCTTCACCGCGGACCGCATAAAAAGGAGTGCAGCCCCAAAGGCTCCTCCGCGGGCAGCACAAAATCGATCGGACCGCACTGGCGGGTTCAGAGATCTGCAACATCTGTGGACCTGCAACAACTATGTCTTATGCGTAAAACATCCCGGAACCTACCCCAAACTCACTCGATCCATTTGGATTTCAAACCAAATGTGTATACTAACTCAAAAACATCATATGGACCTACCCCTGCGATCACATTATCAAAATAACATGTAAAATCATGAATTAAGCCTCAAAACTCAACATTCTCATTAAGAACTCTCAAAGTTCATAACTCTTCAACCGGAAGTCCAATGTCAAATAAAATCAGTTTTTTGCCAGATTTCACGTTTATCTTTTAAATACTATAACAAGTTTGTATGAAGCTCAGGAACCATACAAGCCTGATACTAATAGTTTCAAACATTTATTCGTTTCTTCATTTCTTAGACAATTCAGCAAAATAATTTTTTTCAAAAATTGATTTATAAGGCTTAGGACCTAGGAATTTATTTTCGGGTTTACGCCCAAGTACCATATTTTATTGCGGACCTCTTAGGATCGTCATAACACAAATCCAGGTCCGTTTGTTTCAAATATTTATCAAAGTCAACCAAAAATTAAATTTTTAACTCTAGAAATTTCTATTTCTCATCTTTTCACATAGAAGGCTTTTCGAATATAGGTTCGAACCACGCATGCAAATCAAGGTAAGGTAAAAGGAGGTTGTTAGGCCTCGAAATACTTGTCATCATATTAAATTCATGATTCAATGCCCAAGTCTACTCGAAATGAGCTCAAACCTCATAATATTCATATATCATAAAGAACAAATCTCAATCATCAAATTGTCAAAACAACAATAAATTTAAGAAACCCATTTTACAACTAAGAAGAATAAGAATAAACTCTAAGCACAAAGAAGAAGATAAAAGTAAACAGAAGAGAAAAATGTATGTATCTGAAATTATTCAAAAATTATGTATCAGTTAATCCTTTTCAAGAAGTGAGCATAAATTCAATAGGTGACGCAAAATTGGGTGTGACGACCCGGCCAGTTGTCTCATGAGTTATTCTATATGTTTATCCTCTTTCTACTTCTACTTGCTTTGTATTATGGTTCTATATGTGATCGGGTTGATTGGTTAGGGCTCGGAAAGGATTTCGTAAGAATTGAGCCAAAAAGTCTCTTTAGAGTGAGTTTAAGTTTGAAAAGTCAATTGGATGTTGACTTGTGTGTTAGAGGGATTAGATGTGAGTTGTGATAGTTTGGATAGATTCAGGGGTTGATGTGGGACTTAGGAGCGTAATCAAAAAGGGTTTTGGAGGTTCGAAGTAGAATTAGGCTTGAATTGGCGAAGTTTATATTTTGGTGATTTCCGGTTGATAGGAGAGATTTTCATATAGGGGTCTGAATGGAATTCCGATAGTTGAAATAACTTTGTTGTGACATTCGAGATGTGTATGTAAAATTTCTGGTCATTCGGACGTGGTTTGGTTGGGTTTTTGATCAAAAGCATATTTCGGAAGATTTTAGAAACTTAGGTTTGAATGCAGGTGTTTTGGTTGATGTTGTTTGAAGTTTTTTGATGATAGGAACAAGATTGAATGAGGTATTGGGTCATGGTTGTGCTTTTGGTGGAGGTCCCAGGGGCCTCGGGATCATTTCGGGTGGTTGTCAGAGAGGTTGAGATGTTTTGAAGGTGCTGAAGTTTTTACTACTGAAGGTGTTTTTGCACCTGCAGTTTGGGGACTGTAGGTTAGGCTTCGTAGGTGCGATGAGGGAGGTCGTCGATGCAGAATGGCTGAGGGAGTCAGGGACCGCATCTGCGAAGTCGCATATGTGGATGGCTGAGCGCAGAAACGGCTTGGGCGTTTAAGTGAAGGACCATAAAAGTGGTAGTTTAGCTGCATATGCGGTACCACAGAAGTGGTTATGGGATTGCAGATGCAAAAATCCCTGGCCAGAAGGTATATATTGCTTCCATCGCGAATTTTTGCAAAGAACTCCATTTTTTAAGACGGGAAAGAGGCTAAGGCATAGGATTTCAAGAGGAATCGAAGGATATCAGTTGGGTCAGTTCCCTAAGCTTAATTACTTGGGTTTAATACCTTTTTCCATTGTTTAATCATGGTTTTAGTGGGGATTAAGGAAGGAAATTGGGGATCAGGGCTTGAGTTTAAGAGGCCTTTAAATGATGATTTGAGGGGTCATTTGGACTCTGATTTTTGTGTTCTTGATATGAATAGACTTGTGGGGAGATAAGGATTCCGCTGATATGAAAATTTCTGAATTTCGAGATATGGGCTCGGGGGTCGGTTTTGGTCAATTTTGGGATTTTTGGTATTTTTCGATTGTTTTCACTTGGGCTTTGTTCCCTTAGCATATTTTGACGTCGTGATTCTGATTCTAATTCTAATTTTGTGTATTACCAAATTGAAAGGCCAATGTGGTGGACAATGCTTTGAGACGAAAGGTAGTGAGTATGGGGAGTTTGGCATATATTCCAGTTGGGGAGAGACCTGTTGTAGTTGATGTTCAGGTCTTGGCCAATCAGTTCGTGAGGTTGGATTTTTCGGAGCCCAGTCGGGTATTGGCTTGTGTGGTTTCTCGGTCTTTCTTATATGATTGCATCAGAGAGCGCCAGTATGATGATCCATATTTTCTCGTCCTTAGGGACATAGTTCAGCATGATGATGCTAGAGATGTGACCATTGGTGATGATGGGGTGTTGAGGATGCAAGGCTGGATTTGTATGCCCAATGTGGATGGGCTTTGGGAGTTGATTCTGGAGGAGGCCGATAGCTCGTGGTATTCCATTCATCCGGGTGCCATGAAAATGTATCAGGATTTGAGGCAACACTATTGATAGAGAAGAATGAAGAAAAATATTGTGGGATTTGTAGCTCGGTGTCTCAATTGTCAACAGGTGAAATATGAGCATCAAAGACCGGGTGTTTTGCTTTAGCAGATGGATATTCCTGAGTGGAAGTGGGAGATGATCACTATGGACTTTGTTGTTGGACTTCCATGGACTTTGAAGAAGTTCGATGCTATTTGGGTGATTGTGGATCGGCTGACCAAGTCCGCGCACTTCATTCCTGTGTGTACTACATATTCTTCAGAGCGGTTGGAAGGGATCTATATTAGGGAGATTGTTCATTTGCATGGTGTTTCGGTTTTCATCATTTTAGATAGAGGTACTCAATTTACTTTGCAGTTATGGAGGACTGTGTAGAGAGAGTTGGGTACTCAGGTTGAGTTGAGCATAACTTTTCAGCATCAGACGGACGTTCAGTCTGAGTGCACTATTCAGATATTGGAGGACGTGTTACGTTCTTGTGTCATTGATTTCGGAGGATCATGGGATGAGTTTCCATCCTTTGTAGAGTTTGCTTGTAATGACAACTACTAGTCTAGTATTCCTATGGCTCCATATGAGGCTTTATATGGGAGGAAGTGTAGATCTCCATGAGCCCGGTAAGGCTAGTTTATTGGGGATTGATTTGGTGTAGGATGCTTTGGAGAAGGTGAAGGTGATTTAGGAGAGGCTTCGTACAATGCAATAGAGGCAATAGAGTTATGCAGATAGTAAGGGTCGAGATGTGTCCTACATGGTTGGCGAGAAGGTTCTATTAAAGGTTTCACCCATAAAGGGTGTCATGAGATTTGGGAAGAAAGGGAAATTGATTCTGCGGTTCATTGGGCCTTTTGACGCGCTTTAGAGGATTGGGGAGGTGGCTTATGATCTTGCTTTTCCACCCAGCTTGTCGAGTGTGCATCTGGTATTTTATTTTCTATGCTCCGGAAGTATATTGGAGATCTGTCTCATGTTCTGAACTTCAGCACGATTCAGCTGGATGATGATTTGGCCTATGATGTGGAGCTAGTGGTTATTTTGGGTCGTCAGGTTTGGAAGTTGAGATCAAAGGATATATCTTCAGTAAAGTGTGATGGAGAGGTTAGCCAGTGGAGGAGGCTATCTGGGAGACCGAGCGGGAGATGCAGAGTAGATATCTTCGCCTATTTGAGACTTCAGTTATGTTTCTTGACTCATTCGAGGATGAACGTTTGCTTAAGTTGGGGAGGATGTGACGACCCGGCCAGTCATCTCATGAGTTACCACTCAGTTTCCCCCATTTATGCTTCTAATTGCTTTGCATTATGTTTCTATATATGATCGGGTTGATTGATTAGGGTTCGGAAAGGATTTGGTTAGAATTGAGGCAAAAGTCTCTTTAGAGTGAGTTTAAGTGGGAAAAGTCAATCGGATGTTGACTTGTGTGTTAGAGGGCTCAGATGTGAGTTATGATGGGTTGGACAGATTCGGGAGGTGATGTGGGACTTAGGAGCGTGATCAGAATGAGTTTTGGAGGTTCGGAGTAGAATTAGGCTTGAGTTGACGAAGTTGATCTTTTGGTGATTTCCGATTGATATGTGAGATTTTGATATAGGGGCCGGAACGGAATTTTTAGAGTTGCAGTTGCTTCGTTGTGTCATTCAGGATGTATGTGTAAAACTTCAGGTAATTGGACGTGGTTTGGTTTGGTTTTTGATAAAAAACGTATTTCAGAATATTATAAAAACTTAGGCTTGAATCCGATGTGTTTTGGTTGATTTTGTGTTGTTTGAAGTGTTTTGATGATTGGAACAAGTTTGAATGAGGTATTGGGTCATGGTTGTGCTTTTGGTTGAGGTCCCGGGGACCTCGAGATGATTTTGGGTGGTTGTCGGAGAGATTCAGATGTTTTATAGCTACTAAAGTTTTCGCTGCTTCTGGTGTTTTCTCACCTCCGGTTTGGGGACCATAGGTATGGCTTCGCAGGTGCGATGAGGGAGGTCGTAGAAGCGGAAAGTCTGAGTAAGTCAAGGACCGCAAATGTTGTGAGTTGGATCGCATCTGCAAAGTCGCAGATGCGGATAGCTGAGCGCAGAAACGGCTTGGAAATTTAAGTGAGGGACCAAAAAGCGGTGGTACGGTTATGGGATCACAGATGAGAAAATCCCTAGCCGGAAGGTATATATTGCTTCATTCGCGAACTTTGGCAAAAAATTCCATTTTTGAAGTTGGGAAAGAGGCTAAGACATAGGATTTCAAAAAGAATCAAAGGATATCGGCTAGGTAAGTTCCCTAAGCTTAATTACTTGGGCTTAAGACCATCTTTTCACTGTTTAATTATGGTTTTAGTGGGGATTAAGGAAGGAAATGGGGATTAAGGCTTGAGTTTAAGAGGCCTTTAAATGAGGATTTGAGGGGTCGTTTAGGCTCCAATTTTTGTGTTCTTGATATGTATAGACTCGTTGGGAGATAAGGATTTTGTTGATGTGAAAAATTCTGAATTCTGAGACGTGGGCTCGGGGGTCGTGTTTGGCCAATTTCGGGATTTTTGGTACTTTTCGATTGTTTTCGCTTGGGCTTCGCTCCCTTAGCATATTTTGACGCCATGATTCTAAGTTTGAATAGATTCTACGCGAGTGGAGGTCGGTGGATCAAAGGCGTTGCAGAGTAATATTTTTATCGGTTTGAGGTAAGTAACTATCTTAAATCGGGAACTGAGGGAGCAAAACCTCGGTATTTGACGTGTTTTGAGAAAAGAGGTGGCGCACATGCTAGGTGACGAGCGTGTAGGCATGCACCGGTAGGGATTGTGACTTGGTCCGTCCCGTCATAACTATTAAGCCGCGTAATTGATTTAGAAATTTTATATTATTTCGTATTCCAGTCGTTTATACTATTATGGTTGTATGCCATGTTGGGGCTTTGTGCCGACCTATAGAAACCCTTAGGAGCATTTTGACTGGGTCTCCTCACTTTACTTGCTAAAAATATATCCTTATTCATGTTTTACCCGTATAACTGTTTAAGACTAGTTTTGTCCCTCTATTCCTAGTTGTGAGGACTGTTTGGGCCGAGTTTCCCAATTTCTATTGTTGTGCCCGAGATGCTGTGAGGTTATGACTGAGATCGGTTGAAAACCCAATTTTGAGGATAATTATATATATGTGTGAGTTATGAATCAGGATGCACGCCACAACAATACTTATATGGATCGGGCTGCACGCCGCAACGGTATATATTGGATCAGGCTGCACGCCGCAGCGATATGATGTTTGGGCTGTAGGAGCCCCTTCGAAGTCTGCATAGCCCCAGTGAGCGTAGTCGACTATAAATAATGGATTGGGCGGCATGCCGCAACGTTTACTATGATTTCTATTATTATGAGATATAAATGAGTCGAGTGTTGAGAATGAGTACTATGTGACGAGAGTTGAGCCTCGAGTGACTGAGAGGCTGCCCGAGGGGCCTTATTCTGAGTGATTCCTTGCCCGATGGGGCCCTGTTATGATGTTTTCACTGTTTTCACTCTTTTTTTTGAATAAGCCTCAATTGGATATATTGCTAAATAACTGAGTTCAATGTTTTAAGCTGGAAATGATGATTTTATGACAGAATTGATTTTAAAGTTATATGTTTTGAACTGCTTGTCACCGATTTCCGTCCTTATTTACTTTAGTTACTTACCGAGTTGGCTTGCTGACGTTACCCCATGTACCTTACGTGCAGATCCAGGTGTCCGATTGGGCGAGTGAGGGCTTTCAGTTGTTTCCTCATTTGACAGAGACTTCGAGGTAGTTGCATGGAGTCCGTGGCCCTGTTTTCTCCCTCCTATCTTATTATTTTTTCGCATTTTCTAGAATTGTTGATATGTTAGGTATTCAGACTTGTATTAGAGACTCTAGACTCGTGACACCAGATTGTTGGGGCTATGTAGTTATTGTTATTTTGAACTTCCGCATATTTATGTTATTTTAACGCTTATAATGAATTTAGTATTTAAAACTTATGTTAGAAAATGAGTTAATGTTAAAGGAAAACGGGTTGTGGTTAGTTGATTGGTTGGCTTGCCTAGTAATGCGATAGGTGCCATCACGACCGGTATTTGGGGCCGTGACACTGGACGCCACTTAGTAAGTTTTTTACAAGAATCTTGTTGGGCTACCAGAAAACTTAGCCTCCGGCCCAAAGAAGAGATGTGTTGTTGAAGACTAGTTGAGCTGCTAGGCCTATATTTATTTGTAAAGTTTTTTTATATTTGTATGGTTTTGTCAGGTATATTTTGTAAAATCCCAACGGCATGATTTGCATTGGACTGTATTTTTCAACTGCTAATGAACCCTTTCTTGTGTATTACCAAATTGAAATATTGTCAATTAAGCACTCATTAGATCCAAAATAGATAACTCAAAATTAAACTTTTGTAGCATGACAATTCAAACTTGTTTGTGATAATTCATGAGTGAGTTATTCGCAAGGTAAATGACATTTTCTTGTCCAAACATTAACGGCGTCAAGAGATGGCCTCACTTTTGCATGTAAATATAAAGAACTTATACGTGCACAGTTACAAAAAGAAAGGACTTAAACGGTATAACCTTTAAAGAATTAAGTATTTATAGTTTAGTTTTCCCTTAAAATTGATTATATAGAAAATTTATTTTGATGTATAAGATGCTCGGTGTACTTGGAAATCAATAGGAATGCTGATGATAACTGATAAGAGTGTTGAAGAAACTAAGCAAAATTTTAGGTTTTCTGAATGCGTGGAACAGTAAATAGCTTTTCAATACTGTATTTCAAATGTGCTTAGATTACTTTGACGTATTAGGTTATTAATTGTTCTGAGTCATGCTTATTGAGTTTGACTCCAGGACTAAACTGACAACAACAACCCAGTATAATCAGCGCTAAACTAAAGCTTAGTATTATCAATTGACTAATGGGTGCTTCACTGTAAATGGTTTTTTGGCCAAAGAAACAAATCACCATATACTCACTCTTTCTGGCCATATATGATAGTATAAGAGGGGATGTATTGTTGTTATCCATTCTTTTCTTTAACTACGTAGTTGACTAATTTTCTCGTTAATCGACTGGATCTTTGATATGAGGTAGATATAAAGTAAATGCAGAAAGTAAATTGCATAAAATAAATAATACCAAATATTTTATACTAGTTCAAATTTAATGTGAATTTTATTTCAGTCTCTTTGAGTTGCAAGAGAGTACTCACTTAAGTTTCTTGAAATCTTTGGTACATGTGCGTTGATGCCTCGCCAGTTATCTTTTCTCTCTTTCTTCTCTCCACTTGTTACACAGTATCTAGACTAGACCACAATATTTGTTTAGAGTAGAACAAAAGATTGGTTATGGTTCAATCAAAGTATATCTCTTTCGTTAGGCCTTTGAGTGCATATATATAACTAGAGAGTGAAACTTCTTTGATATGTGCGAATCTTTGGGAGATGATCAATCTAAGGGAGTTGATTCTTAGACTGAATCGTAATTGATTCCTTCCAAGAATAAAGTTGAAACTTCCTATATACTTGAATCCTGAAATATGGAGTGATGGTTGTTGCTACTTTGAATGCCGTAATTAAATATTCTCAACAGATCTTCCATATAAATTGTCTGATATGATTTCTCTTAACTTCCATAAAGAATCAAGACCAAATAATTATTCTTCTTGATGCTTGCAATCAAGAGCGTGATTGTAAGCACGTGATTTTTATCTCTTACAATTTTTTAAATTATCTTTAGTATACTTAGTATTTTAAATATATTTATTTGAGTTATTTTAATAGAGTTTTAGTCTAAACTTATTTTAATCTTAGAACATAAATTTAAAAGTACAAAAATAATTCCATTTGTAAAATATTTCTCATCTTATTATATATTTAAGGACATTAATAATTTTGTAGGGATATTATTACTATTTATATTTTTTCGGTGTGATTTCATTTCTCTTCTTTTATAATAATATATTCTCAAAAATACCAAAATAGCACCATATTATAGTATAGTTTACTATAGTCTATTTAGGATTATTTCGTATTTTGTCATATTGTTATCTTATGTTAAGAAGGATTTATATCTCCTTTAAGTTTATTAAATGAGCAAAAGAACATCATTCGGAGATAATCAACCCAATTTCAGGAGACTAATTTCGGATTTTTGAACCCAATAGTCAAAACCCCGCAATCTTCGCCTCTCTATCCGCCGCCCCGTCCCAATCTAAACCTTGAATCCTAGTCTTTCATTCCCTTTAGATCTAATGGCTATTATTTCTTCCCAAACCCATATAGAATTAACTTTTCCAAAGTCCTAACCTACACAAACCCTAGCAGACACACCCCACCTTCTATTCAACCACACGCCTACTTGATAGAGGATGATTTTGAATTTCTTATGGAGAAAGGAGAAAAAAGTCCGAGAACCTCTATATATTCTCTTATTTTCAGGTTTTGTGAAAGGTTTCTGCACAGAAAAATTGGGATTCAGATAAAGAATTGGGAGATAAAAAATAAGCTTTCAAAAAAGGAATTTTTCTTTTCATTTTCAATCTTCAGATTTTAATTTTTATTTTCAATAACAATGAGGGAAGAGAACAATAAGTAACAACGAAAATATAAAGAATGATGACACATAATGAAGGCAAAAACACAGTCCAAATCCTAAGGTCACAATACCGTAAAGGGAAATCAAAACAATAACGTAGATCCTACGACGCTGTTCACATCTGATCTTATTCATTCCACGATTTTATTGAATCTCGGACAAATTACAACTCACGAGTCCCAATACCTGAAATCTAACACTTGGCATCATGTGCCCACATCAGTCTCACGGTCATACTGACAAAAAACTCCCTAACTAGGGCCACTCTCACATATGTAATGATTAAACTAGGACGTACCTCTAAACTTGGCAAAATCAGAAGGACTTCACATCTAATAGGAGTGTTCAACTACTTGTATGCCTGTGCAAGTACTTTCAAAAGATTTCTACCAGCTAATAAACATAAGAAGAATAGTAGTTGATAGGTGAATTTAACTATAATCAGGCCCTAAATAACCACCTTATTGTATAGTTTTGATGAGAAAAGAGATAACAAAATGCTCTGATTAGCGCTTTTCATAATTTGCAGGTGATATATGACAAGAGAAGGCTATGGAGTACTTTTGGGATCAAATATAGAGAAAAAGAGGCCAATCGTAAAATTCAGCCAAGCGAACCGCGCGAAGCAGCTCATATCAGGATTGAAGAAGGACTGACGCGGTTCCACCGTAACCGCGGCAGAGTGTACTCGCTGACCACTGGAGATTCAAAGAAGTTGTTTGGCCGCGGTTTGACCCCGACCGTGGCAGAACCGCGGCAGAGGCGGGAAAGTTCAGGGACTAAAGTGCAAAACACGGGATTTTTAGCCCAAAAACCTATTTTAAACACTAGCCTTCGCCCTAAGGAGACATGTATTGATTTGGAGAGTACTTTGTCAAGGAAAACAATTGTGAGAGATCACCCAAAACATCTTTCTTCTTCTTCTTTGGATTTCTTCCAATTTTTATGGTAAATATTATTCTAGTTTATTTACCCATAATTTTGAGTAACTAATTCCTTTGTATAAGGGTTTTGATGGAACCTATTGAGAGGTGAAATTCTTGTTTATGTGAATACAAATTTCTAATTTTAATCTCTATTTGTTCAACTATATGTTTGTTGTAGTTAATTAAATGAGCAAAAGAACATCATTCGGAGATAATCAACCCAATTTCAGGAGTCTAATTTCAGATTTTTGAACCCAATAGTCAAAACCCCGCAATCTTCGCCTCTCTATCCGCCGCCCCGTCCCAATCTAAACCTTGAATCCTAGTCTTTCATTCCCTTTAGATCTAATGGCTATTATTTCTTCCCAAACCCATATAAAATTAACTTTTCCAAAGTCCTAACCTACACAAACCCTAGCAGCCACACCCTACCTTCTATTCAACCACACGCCTACTTGATAGAGGATGATTTTGAATTTCTTATGGAGAAAGGAGAAGAAAGTCCGAGACCCTCTATATATTCTCTTATTTTCAGGTTTTGTGAAAGGTTTCTGCACAGAAAAATTGGGATTCAGATAAAGAATTGGGAGATAAAAAATAAGGTTTCAAAAAAGGAATTTTTCTTTTCATTTTCAA
This sequence comes from Nicotiana benthamiana, assembly GCA_034376525.1. Lineage (NCBI taxonomy): Eukaryota > Viridiplantae > Streptophyta > Magnoliopsida > Solanales > Solanaceae > Nicotiana > Nicotiana benthamiana. The sequence continues at coordinate 62,579,107 of CM067323.1, forward strand.
TCTTCAAGTTTTCATTTTTATTTTCAGTAACAATAAGGGAAGAGAATAATAAGTAATAAAAAAAATATAAAGAATGATGACACATAATGAAGGTAAAAACACAATCCAAATCCTAAGGTCACAATACCGTAAAGGGAAATCAAAACAATAACGTAGATCATACGACGCTGTTCACATCTGGTCTTATTCATTCACTACAACAAACATATAGTTGAACAAATAGAGATTGAAATTAGAAATTTGTATTCACATAAACAAGAAGTTCACCTCTCAATAGGTTCCATCAAAACCCTTAGACAAAGGAATTAGCTACTCAAAATTATGGGTAAATAAACTAGAATAATATTTACCATAAAAATTGGAAGAAAAATCAAAGAAGAAGAAGAAAGATGTTTTGGGTGATCTCTCACAATTGTTTTCCTTGCCAAAGTACTCTCCAAATCAATACATGTCTCCTTTGGGAGAAGTCTAGTGTTTAAAATAGGTTTTTGGGCTAAAAATCCCGTGTTCTGCACTTTAGTCCCTGAACTTTTCCGCCTATGCCGCGGTTCTGCCACGGTCGGGGTCAAACCGCGGCCAAACAGCTTCTTTGAATCTCCAGTGGTCAGCGAGTACACTCTGCCGCGATTCTATCGTGGTTACGGTGGAACCGCGTCAGTCCTTCTTCAATCCTGATATGAGCTGCTTCGCGTGGTTCGCTTGGCTGAATTTTACGATTGGCCTCTTTTTCTCTATATTTGATCCCAAAAGTACTCCGTAGCCTTCTCTTGTAATATATCACCTGCAAATTATGAAAAGCGCTAATCAGAGCATTTTGTTATCTCTTTTCTCATCAAAACTATACAATAAGGTGGTTATTTAGGGCCTGATTATAGTTAAATTCACCTATCAACTACTATTCTTCTTATGTTTATTAGCTGGTAGAAATCTTTTGAAAGTACTTGCACAGGCATACAAGTAGTTGAACACTCCTATTAGATGTGAAGTCCTTCTGATTTTGCCAAGTTTAGAGGTACGTCCTAGTTTAATCATTACATATGTGAGAGTGGCCCTAGTTAGCGAGTTTTTTGTCAGTATGACCGTGAGACGGATGTGGACACATGATGCCAAGTGTTAGATTTCAGGTATTGGGACTCGTGAGTTGTAATTTGTCCGAGATTCAATAAAATCGTGGAATGAATAAGATCAGATGTGAACAGCGTCGTAGGATCTACGTTATTGTTTTGATTTCCCTTTACGGTATTGTGACCTTAGGATTTGGACTGTGTTTTTGCCTTTATTATGTGTCATCATTCTTTATATTTTCGTTGTTACTTATTGTTCTCTTCCCTCATTGTTATTGAAAATAAAAATGAAAATCTGAAGATTGAAAATGAAAAGAAAAATTCCTTTTTTGAAACCTTATTTTTATCTCCCAATTCTTTATCTGAATCCCAAATTTTCTGTGCAGAAACCTTTCACAAACCAGAAAATAAGAGAATATATAGAGGGTCTCGGACTTTCTTCTCCTTTCTCCATAAGAAATTCAAAATCATCCTCTATCAAGTAGGCGTGAGGTTGAATAGAAGGTGGGGTGTGGCTGCTATGGTTTGTGTAGGTTAGGACTTTGGAGAAGTTAATTTTATATGGGTTTGGGAAGAAATAATAGCCATTAGATCTAAAGGGAATGAAAGACTAGGATTCAAGGTTTAGATTGTACGGGGCGGCGGATAGAGAGGCGAATATTGCGGGGTTTTGACTATTGGGTTCAAAAATCCGAAATTAGACTCCTGAAATTGGGTTGATTATCTCCGAATGATGTTCTTTTGCTCATTTAATAACACAACAAACATATAGTTGTGCCTATTTTACTCGATTAGTTGTGCCTATTTAAAGTGCATAACTCGGGAGAGAGTGCATATTTAGGTTATTATTGAACAATACCGCTCCAGAGTATATGAGGGATCAATAACCGAGGGTTTAAAGGCGGAATTAGGGATAACAAAGCCTTGGGTGCAATCTTAAGTGAATTGTGTTAAATAAAGCAAGCTAGTGTATCCCAGGAGAGTGCAACTAGTAAATTACTGTGATTACTCAGGAGAGATTTACGGTAAGAAGAGCGTTCATGATTGATATAGATGTGTTGGTCAATTTGTATGAAGCACAAATAGAAGGAATTCCATTAATAGGGGAAATCATTACATTAGCGTTTTCTCATTATTGTTTACAACATTAGCATCCTTAGTTTACAGCTTTTTATTTACTTGCAATTTTAATTATTAAAGTCTCCATCAATTGTGATTCAAACGCTTGGGAAAATTGCTTCTCAAAAGTTTAGTGTGTCTAAAGATAGTGATTGATAGGATAAGTCTCTGTGGATTCGACTCTGGGTAGAATTCTTAGGTTATCTTTGCAACGTCCGCAATGTCTTTTTTATAAGGCATAGTTGGGCGTGATCAAATTTTGACACCATTGCCGGGAGTTAACGGAATTATCAATTACCATTGATAGAAATACAAAAATTCTTAGTGTAGTCTATTTTCTCTACACCCAGTTTTTGACTGAAAGTTTTGACGGTTGTTGACTTGGTTGCACAGGTGTATGCCTAGAAACTCTACAAGGACTCGTAACTACTTGAAGGGCTCTCAGACCCTGAGAAAATATTTTGGATATTGAACCGTGCCAATAAAAGACTTCAACAATCCCAACAAACACACAAACTCAAAATTGACATGGGTGACGTAGACAACGTCAATGGATATGTCAGAGAAAGGGAACCTCCTGTGCCTGAGGCTGCATTATATGATTGGGCACAACCCCTAGCTGACAATGTGGTCACTGCCATTGTTGTTCCCTCGATACAAGCTGAATCATTCCAGATCATGAACAACATACTGCACTTGTTGCACAACAATGGACTCTTCTCTAGGACACAAGTCGAAGATCCTCAGCAGCACTTGAAGAACTTCCTGTCCATTTGCAAAACCCAAAGGCAACCCAACGTAACTCCAGAAGCAATCAGACTGTTATTGTTTCCATTTTCATTAACATGAGCTGCTCAGCTCTAGCTAAATTCACTCCCCAGAAACTCTACAGAAACTTGGGATGAGTTAGTGAATAAATTTCACATCAAGTTCCATCCTGCCAACATAACAACTCAACAAATTAATGAGATCGTGAGCTTTAAATAGAAACTAGTGGAGACACTGCATGAGACATGGAGCAGGTTCATAGGAATGTTGGTTATATGTCCACACCATGGTATTCCATATCAGATGTTGGACAACGGTTTTACATGGGACTATCAGATAGCATGAAGAACATTGTAGATGCCTCAGCTGGTGGGGTATTTTTGAGCAAAACCTGGAGAGAAGGTCAGAGTCTGCTAGACAAAATGACACTAAATTCAGGGTGGACTACAAAAAATGCACCTATCGCTCCAGTGATGCACTCAATGCCTTCTGATCCATCAAATTCCATGGCTGAAAATGCGGCGACCCCCTAACATAGATGAGCATACTCACCAAAAAGGTGGAGGAATCAGGGCAGAAACAACAAGTACATATTGTAGACATGAATTAGCCAACCATCTTGCATTAGCCAGCCAATTGGTAATCCTTGGAATGCAGAACATGATCATCATCATCAGCAGCCTGAAGACATGAACTATGTGTCAAACTATCGAGGCCAGAGAGAGGGCAACAAGAACTTGGGTCAGCAAACTCAGCAACAATACAGACCAGCTTAGCCACAGTACAACACTGGAAGCATGGGAGGTATGAGACCCCCAAAAAATATGGCACCTTATCCAAGGCCACAAGGGTACAATAATCACAATCAGCAGCAAAGGCCCTACCTCAGTAACAACATGGTAAAAGGCAAAAAGATGGGTTCACTAGACTTGAAACAATGATGCAGTAGGTTATTGGGTCCAATGCAAAACTAAATGAAAGAGTAGACGCATGATGTTGTAATCAAAAATATTGAATTACAATGAGGTTGGATTTAAATGTCTCTGAACAATCGTCCTTAGAGGGCATTACCTGCAGACACCCAGATTAATCCAAAAGATCAAGGCCCAAAGCAGCTGATGGCGGTGAGTCTATGTAATGGCAAAGACCTGGATGTAGAGCAAGGAAGAGCTAGAGAAACTAGATAGGCTGAGACACTCATACCAGTACCCATCGAGCTGGATGAGTCAACTAAAATGACAGAGGTGACAGTCCAGCCTGCTCAGGAAGAATAGCGCATTTAGCAAGAAATCGAGAAAGCAGTTGAGCCTGTTCAGGAGCAAGTAAGTGAGATAATAGTTGGTAAAGATCTGTCCTAAGTGATTGGAAAGAAGAGACCTCCTGCACTTTTTTTGTAGAGGCTGGCCAAACATCAAAAGGAGGAGCAGTATAAAGAGTTCTTTCAGATGCTTAAAAAATCCAGGTAAATATTCCACCGATTGAAGTTTTAAAGGAGATGCCTGGATATGCAAAAATGATGAAGGACTTGATGTCCTAGAAGTTTGATTTCCAAAACTTGGCCTCGGTGACACTTAATCGGACCTGTAGTGCAGTGGTAACAAGACCAATAGCAGAAAAGCTCTCTGAACCAGGGAGCATTACAATTCCATGCACTATTGGAAATTTCGCCTTTGCTATAGTGCTTTGTGATTTAGAGGCCAACATTAATCTTATGCCCCTGGGTATTTACAAGAGGTTGGCCATTGGAAGAGCTAGACCCACCTCTATGTGCAGTTGGTCGACAGGACTGTGTAGCGTCCACTTGGTATCCTTGATGATGTGCTTATTCAGGTGGGGAAATTTGTGTTCCCTGCAGATTTTGTGATCTTGGATTCCAAAGTAGATAAAGAGATTCCTATAATCTTAGGAAGACCATTCTTGTCCACGGGAAGAGCTTTGATTGACTATGACACTGGGAGCTCAAGAGGAGACTCAATGATGAGGAAATAACATTCAATGTGCAAAAGTCTATGAGGCGACCAAGTGATTTCTCCAATTTCTCTTTTATTGATGTCGTGGATGTAATCGTAGAGTCTGATGATCAGGCGTAGAATATTGAGGACCCCCTTTCTGCGTGTTTGATGAACTTAGATGATGTGATTGGTGAGGATCTAGCGGAATATGTGTTGGCATTAGAAGGTTGAGGGTTCTGGGCGAGAAATATAGAGTTTGAGCCCTTGCACTTAGAAAAGAGAGAAACTCCCCCGGCTAAGCCATCCATTGATGAACTACCAAAGCTGGAGTTAAAGACATTGCCAACCCACCTCAGGCATGAATTTATGGGACCTGACTCCACATTACCAGTTATTATTTCATCTAGTTTGTTAGATGTTCAGGCTCAACAACTTTTACATGTATTAAAGAAGTGCAAAACTACCATTGGGTGGACCATGGCAGACATCAAGGGGAGCAACCCCCCTACTACATGCACAATATTTTGTTGGAAGAGGGGCACAAAACTTCCAGGGAACACCAGAGGAGGTTGAACCCCAACATGAAGTAAGTGGTGAAGAAAGAGGTGATAAAGTGGTTAGATCTGGGAATTATTTTCCCAATATCTGATAGTAGTTGGGTTAGCCCAGTTCAATGTGTTCCTAAAAAAGGTTGCATGACGGTTGTAAAAAATGACAACAATGATCTCAACAAGAACCGTCACTGGCTGGAGAATTTGTATGGACTATCAAAAGTTGAATCTAGCCACCCGGAAAGACCACTTCCCACTTTCTTTCATTGATCAGATGTTGGACAGATTTTGCAGGGAGGTCAGACTTCTATTTTCTTGATGGGTACTCAGGGTACAATCAGATCTCCATTGCACCAGAGACAGAGAGAAGACATCCTTCACATGCTCGTATGGTATTTATGCCTTTAGACGGATGTCCTTTGACCTATGCGATGCACCTGCCACATTCCAATGGTGCATGATGGCCATATTTACTGATATAGTTAAGGACATAATGGAGGTGTTCATGGATGACTTCTCAGTGGTGGGGAATTCATTTGATGAGTGCCTGATAAATCTAACGTGTGTGCTGAAACGGTGCATTGTGACTAACTTTGTTATGAATAGGGAGAAGTGCCATTTAATGGTACATGAAGGCATAATCTTGCAGAACTGGTTATTGTGAAAGGGAATAGAGGTGGATCGCACGAAAGTTGATGTAATAGCAAAGCTGCCTCCCCCAACTTCAGTCAAAGCCATCAGAAGCTTCCTTGGACATACTAGTTTCTAACAGAGGTTCGTAAAAGACTTCTCCAAAATTGCCAACCCTCTCTGTAAGTTGTTAGAAAAAGATCACCCATTTTTGTTTTCTGATGATTGTCGGGTATCATTTGAGGAGTTGAAGAAGAGACTGGTCATAGCACCCATCATTGTTGCCCCCAACTGGGAGCAACCATTCAAAATAATGTGCGATGCCAGTGACTATGTAGTGGAGGCAGTGCTGGGCCAGCAGAAAGACAAACGGATGCACCCAATCTACTCTGCTAATAGAACGTTGAGTGGAGCCCAGTTGAACTTCACTATGACCGACAAGGAGATGTTGGGTGTGATGTTTGCGTTTGACAAGTTCCGATCCTACCTGATAGGGTCCAAGGTAATTGTATATACTGACCACGCAGCTCTCAGGTACTTAATAGAAAAGAAAGAATCTATGCCTTGCCTAATTCGTTTGGTGTTGCTATTGCAAGAGTTCGATCTTAAGATTCGTGACCGTAAGGGCACTGAGAATCAAGTCGATGATCATCTATCACGACGTGAGGGAGCTAAAAGTGTAGTAGGGGTTGAGGAAATTCTGGAAACTTTTCCAGATGAGCAGTTGCTAGGAACCACTCATCAGGAAGTGCCATGGTATGCAAAATTTGCTAATTACCTGGCCAGTGGTATAGTTCCTCATGACCTTTAATCGGCCCAAAAGAAAAGTTTTTATCTTGAAAGCTGCCAGTATTACTGGGATGAGCCTTATCTATTTAGAATATTACTTGATAATATGATCTGGGCATGCGTCCCCGAGATAATGCAATTTTCTGTTTTGCAAGCTTGTCAAGAATCAACGTATGGTGGACACTTTGGAGGGGTTAGGACAACGGCAAAAGTGTTAGAGGCTGGATTCTTCAGGCCGACAGTGTTTAAAGATGCGCACCTATGGGTGAAGGGCTGAAATGAATGTTAGCAAACCGGGAACATTTCCTGATGCCACGAGATGCCCATATACCCAATTCAAGAGGTGGAAGTGTTTGACGTCTGGGGGATTGACTTCATAGGTCCCTTCGTAAGATCCTATGGTAATAAGTACATTCTTGTTGTTGTAGACTATGTGTCCAAATTGGTGGAAGCTGAGGCGTTACCCACCAATGATGCAAAAGTGGTAGTGGGATTTTTAAAGAAGAACATATTCACTTGCTTTAGGACACCACGAGCGATTATAAGTGACGGAGGCACTCACTTCTGCAATAGAGCCTTTGAAAAGTCACTCGCTAAGTACAATGTGCGCCACAAGATGGCTACTCCTTATCGCCCGTAGATTAGTGGACAGGTTGAGGTGTCCAACAGAGAGATAAAGAGTGTGTTAACTAAAACTGTAAATGCCACAAGAACTGATTGGGCGAGGACGCTAGATGATGCACTCTGGGCTTACAGAACTGCCTTCAGAACACCAATTGGTATGTAACCATACAAGTTGGTGTTTGGTAATTACTGCCACCTGCCAGTGGAACTTGAACATAATGCGTGGTGGGCGCTGAAATAGCTGAACTTGGATATGGAATCTGCGGGCACAACAAGAATCACTGAACTACATGAACATGAGGAGTTCAGATATCTTGCTTTCGAGAGCACACGGTTGTACAAGGAGAGAATGAAGGACATGCACGACCATAACATTGTTTAGCGGAATTTCAAACCAGGGGATATGGTATTGCTATACAACTCAAGACTACGTCTGTTCCCAGCTAATCTTAAGTCACGATGATCTGGACCATTTTGCGTAGTTTAAGTTTTCCCTTCAGGGGCTGTTGAGATTGCCACAGAGAATGAACCTCGTACATTTAGAGTCAATGGTCGACAATTGAAGCCATATGTGGGCATGAGTGAGCCAAAATAAGTGTCTGAGTTGCACCTGACTGAACCACAGAGGTCGAGCGAGCCTTAATTGCGCTCATCTGAGTTGTGTCGTGATGTTAAATCAGGCAATATATGGGAGGCAACCCACGAAATTATTGTAAGTGTAACACTTTATATGGGAAAAAAACTAAAAATCAGAACTGCGGTTCCACTGTAACCGCGGAGAAACCGCGGTCAAATACCCCATCTGAAGTTCTATCACCGCATTTACACCGTAAATGCGGTCAAACCGCAGTGGTGAACCTTCTCTGATAAGGGTCTACCACGGTTCCATCGTAACCGCGGTAGAACCACGGCAGACCAAGACGGGCCCAGGTATGAAAATGTTTTTATCCTTTTTATTTCTCCCCCCTTTTAATTAAACTAAACTCCACCCACCCTCAACCCCATTACCCCCTGATCAGAACAACAACAGAAATGCCCCCAACCCCAAAAAACCCTTTCTCTTTCTTTCTCTTTTTATCTTTAAAATCTCCCCTCTCTCTCACCCAAACTCCATTATCATCTTTTCCAACCCTCCACCACCCACCACCCCCATTGTTCATCAAGTAAGTTTTATCTTCTTCTTTTTATATTTCTTCTTCTTAATTAGTATAATATAGCCTAAATTAGATTAATAAACCTAGGTAGGAATAGTGTTAATTTCCTTAAAATTATTGGCTTCTTTTCTGCTTTTATTATTGTATTTGCTTCTTGTAGACTTGTGTAATGCTTAAATGGGCGGGTCTTTATTGTGCTTCAATTGTGGGGTTTTTTTAAATGATTTGGAGGCCTAAAATAATTTTTGTGGTGTAGTTTAGATTTTTATGTACTATTTACCATAAAATAGTAACAATAATTTAATTTATAAATGGTATTCTAAAAATACGTGATCTATTCTAGAGCTAGTTGGTAGAGCAGATGATGCTAAGTATGTGAAGTTTAACGATTAAATGCAAGCTAACACGAGGCAGTAATCAAACCGAGGGGCATATGCAGACTGGTCGATGTGGGACCTCGAGACCTATGTCAGGGTCGAGCTTGAGCTATCGGGGGCAACCGAATATAGGATAACAATTAAGATATAATTAAATAAAGCTCTTTATGGACAATACCAAGTGACAAGATGATAAACAAGTAAGAGAACGTTGAATATTATAGTGTCCTCGAGAAACTGAGAACGATCAAGTTAGAAAGAAAAGAGAAAGGGTGGGGGGGAGAGTGAGGGAGAGAGAGAGAGAGAGAAAGATTATTTCACTTGTGGAGAAATGAAGCAATATCACCCTATAACAATGTGGCATGGATTCCCCTTATATAGGAGAGGAAATATCATATAATATAGAGTGTATTGAATGGAATGACATGGGGATGGGACGGCTAGGCATGACACTAGTGTTTATTGACTCTAGCCGCTCGTCTCGGGAATCCCCCATCCTCATAATCTTCGTAGGGTCGCGGAAAAGTTCCTTATCCTCGGTATCTCTGCTGGGTCGCGGACGATCCTCAAGGGAGGGAGCTCGATCATAATCCTGCAGCCTCGAGATGCTGACATGCCTTCCTGAATGTACCTCAACGGCGAGAAAATAAACCCCCCTGATTTCACCGCATACAGATAGTCTCCGTGTTTCCTAGAATGAAATAATAGGGAACGATATTGAACCGTCATCTTGAGGTCATTATTTCCATGATGTTAACCTCTTAAGAGCATTAAATGCCATGCCATTGAGAACTGTGCAAGAAAGCCATTAGATGTTGTAGTCGAGAAACCCATGAACTGCCATCAGCTCGTCTCTTCTGCTTCCCCAGTAATTCCTATAAATGCACTAGTTGCTAGACACTTCCCGTCTTCACCCTACTTACAAGCCTGTAAGTCAAAATTTTGTATTTGACACGTTTTTCTCTTTTCACATAAGGGTTTTTACTATTTTACATGGCTAGGACTTCTAGGAGGGTTCCCCGATAGAACAACAATGTCATCATCCCGATTACCTGAGGAAGAAACAAGATCGGTTCCCACTTTGGAACAATATACCCCTTCCTATCTTGACACGTCGAAGGATTTTAACATCAAGACTCCCTCATTTATGTCAAGCCAGTATGAGCATGTGTCCTGATACGTTAGCGTCGTGACCGATATTAGCAAGGTGATGGAGGACAACCGATGGAGCAAGGCAGTGGAGATGGAGATTACCGGTCCCAATAATAATATTACTGACTTCAAGGCTGGATTACTTTATGTATACACTTACCATTTACCCTGGGCCCTGATAAATCCATCGAATCTCCTCCCTTGGAAATCAACTCGGTTGTTCTTAACTTCTACGACCGATACCAGATGACATTTGGTCATATCTATCCTTCTTTTTGGAGGATAGTGTTGATGCTTAGACATTTCACTGAAGGGTTTGAAGGCAAGTTTTTACCCTTAATCATATGATCAGACTATACCGCCCTTGACTGTATCGAAGCTTAATCAAGCTCCGTCATCGGTGCAAAAAATATTTTTTCATGAGCGTTGATGAGGGGAAGGACCTAGGATGGATGAATAGGTTTATCCAGGTGAGGACCCCAGACATTATCCTGGCTCGAAGAATGCCCTATCCGTAGCAGTGGAACATCTGACGTAAGCAATTTTCCTTTTAGCTGCCTTTTAGCTATTCTTTCGTTGTCGTAATAACCTTTTTGTGATTTCTCCAGCCGTTGCTCAGCATCTGGAGGTGGTACCATATTTGGTCTTGCTCCATCCGGTCTAAGAAGCATTGGGTGGACATGAATCATGGTGAGGTTCCTTTACCGCCTATGCTTCGTATTTTTATTTCCTTCAGAACCCTTAGTGAAAGCATATTGTGGTTATTGTGCTGGTACGGGGCTTGGCAAGAATATGCAGACGAGACCACCCCTGATGTCGAAGTACATGCCTTAGATCCTGGCACGAACAAGAAAAGGAAAAGCAGGGCAGTCGTTGCCCGTCCTGATGGAGTTGTTGCTCTAACGTTAGGGTTGGATCCTTATATCAAAGGAGTGGACGATGATGGAATTTCACTGAGGAGGAAAATAATGTCCTGTGCGAGTGATTTGCAGGCGCCCCAATAAGAGGCTGCTGAGTCCGGAATGGCTAGCTCCGGCCTGCTCGTGAGTTGGGGGTCTTTGAAGAGGACACCGATTTAGCTTTGAATCGCATAGCCAGATTCTGTGTAGCTTCTCCTAGGAGGATTTTTGGCATTGATCCTCAGGGATAGGATCTCGGGGCCTTCCACGAACGTACGTTCCCACTTGGAGAAACTGGCGACCCGAACGAGTTCATTTCAAACCTTTCGGTTTCATCAGGGGAATTGAGGATGCTGAATGAATTATAGGCGCCACAGCTGGGACTCCTCCCAAAGAGGGAGACTTTATTGCCAATATTTTTGATAGCGTTATCGACAGAGTATATCTCGATATTTTTGGCACCGTTAAAGTGGCGGAGAAGTCCATGCAGCAGGTGATAGTTATTCTTCGCGTACTTCTTTCATCCGCAAGCGCCATTCGTCGTCTTTCTAAACATTCCGTTTTACCGCAGTGTAAGGAGATGTACGATCATGCCATCCTCCAGCTCCGCGGGAAGCTTTCTTTTCATGAAAGGGAGCTCAAGAAAATCACTTCGAAACTGCATGATTCGGCAGAGCTTCAAAATACTTTAGAGACGGCGCTTCGGGAGAAAGCCAATCTTGCTTCTCAGGTATTTTGCCTTGCTCATAACTAGCCTTGTACCCCGTATTTACATATATTTTTGATTCGTACATTCATTTATTTTCCCTTCTCTCGTAGATTGAGCAGAGTGGCTTGCAGATTAATTAGTTGAAGGCGGAGATCTCCAGGCTGAAAGAACGAAACAAGATAGTGGACGGGGAATTGGTGACATCCGGGAATCTTTTCGCGGACACTCGCATGGAGATTGTTGCTTTGGCCGCGGCTAAGTCTAAGGCCATACGAGATGCTTCCACTTATCAAGAGGACATGGCCACATCATAGACAATGGTTTGTGATATATCCATAGTAGCTGAACCAGAACCTAATCTGAGTTGTCGAGCATGCCAAAGCGGAGGCAAAGAGGGAGACCTTGGAAGAACTCGAGGCCATAGGCTTAGATTTGTCTACTGATCTGAAGAAGGCCCGTGCAGCAGAGGGAAGATTGAAACTCTTGATTGTATAGATGATAGTGGTGAGGAGTAGTCTACGAGTCCTTTTTTGTATGCCTTCCTTTTTGTTTCATGAGCCCCCCTCCCCCAGAAAATGAATAGTGTAAAGACGTTTTTCTTTTTTTCAATGTCTAAAAGGAGATTTTATTTTGTCAGCCCTTCTTTCTGCTTTTTTTCTTTTATGTTCTGGCATCGGCCCTTTAGGGCTTTTTGATGGGACAGACCGAGGGTGACGAGGTTGAATCGGTAGCTCCTCTCGAACTGATATTTATGACGTCAAGGATCTGCCGAGGTCCCGCAATTTTATGGATTATGTGGGAGCCTGGAGTGATTTTTCCTAAACACTCCCCAAGGAACAACGAAAGGGTGACGTTAACGCGGACAGAATTAATTGGACCTCATGGGCGAATGCGCAGTTGTTGCTTAGACTCTATATATTTGCTCACCCGCTTTTAAGGGGAGATTTTGCATTTCTTGATAAGCCTATTTCCTCTGTAGAGCCTGGCGCTTTGTGCTAGTCTTTCCGCTTCTCTATTTCAGAATGTTTTTCCCTGGATTCTCCTCTTCTTCCCCTTATTCTGTTGTAATCATGGTCGCCACTTCGATGCCTGATCCTCGAACGTAAGGGAGTCCTTCCTATGGTCCGCCTTTGGTTAGTACCAGCAACTCGCCTCCGATGTCGGGAGAGCGAGGCTTGAGCCCTGCCTCGAAGAGCGCTGTCACACCAGGGAGGCCCCCAATGTTTGTTGAGGGATTCATGAGTGTGTATATGCATGTTCTTACGCCAGGTTCCCCGAAACGGGTCGTGCTTAACTTCTGTAGAAGATATCAAGTAACATTGGCGCAGGTTCATCCCTTTCTTCTGAGAATAGTGCAGTCGATGAGATATTTTGCTGACAAGGTCGGGTTAGAATTCTCCCTTAGCCACCTTTTGAGGTTGTACCGGCCATTGATCTATCGAGGTTTGATTGCTCTTCAGCGTAGATCCACCCGAGGTCCTGTGGTCGGCAGTGAGGGGGATGAGGACTTTGGATGAATGAATCCATTCGTTCGAATCTGGACGATCGATGTTATCCCTGGAGATTTTTTGCATTTTCCTAATAAATGGAACTTTACACGTAAGTGCTCCGTTTGATTTGTCTTTACCTCAACATGAGGTTAGCCCCGTAACGATATCATTTGTCCTTTGTTTATAACAACTTGTTGGTTACCCAGCGAGGTACCTGATTTAGCTGAATGGTCTCGTAAGATGGTAGCTTTCTCAACTTACGATCGGCGCTGGTGGCGAGTTCTATCAAAAATAAGATGGGAGGAGAACCATTATGGTAGGTGCCTGGATTTCTACCCCCCTAAGAGATTGATACATTTTTTCTGGCTCGCCTGATTTATCTGCTACAGGTGCCAGGAGTCCTTTCAAAGGAGGAGAGATTGCTAGCTTCTAGGTCAAGGAGCGCAAGTAAAAGGAAAGATGCTTCGGGGTGCGAGAAGGATTGTGGTGAGGCGACTTGTTCGAGGTGGTTAAGGGGAAATGATTCGGTTGACCGACGACCTTCCATGATTGGTGCACCGCCGGACGTTACTTCGGCCTTCGGCGAGGCTTAGTCCTTTGGCCTTATATTGAGTTTCGGCTACTGTATGGATGTTTTGGCGCTGCGATCCTCTCTTTTCTTCTTAGTTACCTGGCTTTCTTTCTCAGGCATTTGATAGGCTCAAAGTCGAATTGCTTCATTGCGAGGCCTTGTTACGGGAGGTTCGACATAGGGAGAAATCCCTCAAACCAGTTTGTGCGGCAAAGAAAAGCGAGCTCGTCTCTTTACGGTGTGAGGTGGACCGGATCCGGGCCCAGGAGGCCATCTTGGAGAAACATGCATCCTATATTTTACGCTGGCCTGTATTCCTTTATTTGTCGAGCTGCCTTGACGTGTCTCTATTTCAGCTGAAGGATAAGGCGGATGAGCTAGAACAACTCTAAGGTGAGGTTGGCAAAGCCAAGCATGAATTCACCAAGCTGTAGGTGCATGTGAATGCCCATTTTGTGTCCAAAGAGTGGGCTCATGCCGGGGATTCTACTTTCGAGGCGCAAATTTAGGCCGCAAGTACGAATGATTCTGCTTGGGCGAAGATAATTGTAAGACTGTAATATGAGCCTTCAAAGGCAAAAACTGAGGTGGTGAATATCCGGGCTGAGGTTGTGATGAATAACACCAGGGCGAGATAGAAAATGGTCTCTTATTCAAGAAGCACTGCCGCTGCTAAAACTGAGTTGAAGAAGTCCCTCGATCGTGCAATCAATAGCAAGGAGTACATGAGGTGCAGATCCTAGAGGGAAATCCTTGAGGAGATTCACGCCAGGGGATCTGATCTCTTGGGGGAGATCGAGCAAGCCAAAAGAGAGGAGTATGATGCCAAGTTCCTACTGTCTGTTGTTGAGAACGATGGGGAGGAGACCGCCAGACTATAGCTGCCAGAAAAAAGGGAGAATGACTATTCCCTGACTTTTTTGTTGTGTATATAGCTTCCATTATACGATGTAGGATGAGATTGCGCTACATCGTCAATATGTAAAAATAAGAGGAGGGAACCCCGCAATTTGTATCTTCTGTATTTCTACTTGTTGGAATTTCAATTGGGTTGATTCGACCTTGGATTTTCCCTTAGGCTTGCACGTATTAACCATCTTCGGGTTCAGTCTTTGAGTTGGGATTCGACTCGAGCTTAATTTACCCTCGAGTTTTGTGTTTATATGGGCTGGCAATGATGGTTTTATTTTTTGCCCTTGGGTGTCTGTTGTTTCGACTTTCTAGGTCCAGTCTCCGAGTCACGTTGCGACTCGAGCTCCAATTGACCCTCAAGTTTTTTCGATCTTCAAATCGTTAATAATGGCCCTTATGTTGCTTGGTTGTTGAGACCTTTTGATATGTGGCCCCGAGGCTTGTATAGTTAACCATTTTGGATCTGGTCTCCGAATCAGGTTACGACTCGACGTCATTTTAATTCTCAAGTTGTCAATTTTTAAGCTAACGATAGTGGCTCTTACGTTGCTTTGGTCATTGAGATCTTTTAGTATGTGGCCCGAATGCTTGTTTTGGCTGGCGACAATGGCTCTAACGCTTTTGCTTGCGGGTTTTTGTAGGCTTTGTTTTCCAATCGTTAAGATCTTTTGAAAATAATTTTGCCTGACCTATCATCGGTTCCAGAAGAACCTCGATTTTAAGCCGTTATCAGCGATGTTTGAGCACCTCAAAAGGTCTTAAACTCGTAGGCCAAGTAGATCGATGCCTTGCAATTTGGAGTCGACATGGTCGAAGCTCATTTTTGTCCTGTTGAGGGAAGCTTATTTTAACTGGTTCTTTCCAAAGTATATTCGAAGTAGTGGCCTTCGATTTTGTTTAGCGACGCTCGGGCGTCCCCGAGTCAGGTTATTTTGGCTGTATTAGTCGCTTTTACCATAGTCATATGGATTTGACCAGAGCCATTTTTTTATCTCGAGTGATAGCTTAGGCGTCTACACTGAGGGTATGCCCTTTTGGGATTCTTACAAATACGGTGTATAGCCTAAACTTCGGGATTTTCATGCCTGTTAAGGTCTTAAAGTTTGTCATGCTTGTTGAGGTCTTACATTTTTTATTGTAATATAGAATAGATCTAGTTACGCCGAGTCTGCCTGCTAGGGGTCTTATAATTTTGTGTTTTCCAACGCATGGAAATTAATGACAGTCTCCGAGTCATCGATTGTGTTTAAGCTTGAAAGTCGCTTTTCGTGAGCTCGGAGTTTCCTTGTAGGGGCTTTATGAGCCCAGAGTCTCGAAAGATATTCTTTATTTCTTGGCGTAGATATATGTTGTAAATACATGCCATTTATTGTTACGAGCTTGGCCTCGCAGGCGCAAATCCAAAGGACAGTTCGGTCCGGTGCATTATTCCTTATTGGGTCTTTGTTTGTTATATTTTGGTGTGGGGCCGGTTGTAAAAAAAGTCCTGTAGGCTTCCCAAATCCTTCTTGGGAAGTTCTTCGATGTTGCCTCGTTAAAACCCCTTGCCGGTAAAAACCCGTTTCAGAATAAAACAATTCGATCAAAGGAAAAGAGTGCAACGGATGCTTTGAAGCCTCAGAATCTTCGAGTCGGGGTATCGTCCTGATTACCTTGGTCATTGTCCTGCACGAGAGTAGTTTTGAAGTAGAATATGGGAAGAGGGATGGGAGACTATACTTTGGTGGCAATGGAGCTTCTCCAGTTCTGGCACTTATTTGGCCGTTGCTAAGTTATCCTTTATTTGAACGCGTTCAGGGCGATTGCCAAAACATCACGTGGACGACGTGTTGAAGCTCATATGTTTTGTTCCCTTTTGCTATTTCTCCTTCTCGTGATTGTTTTTTAGCCCGGCTGTTGAGAAGTTCGCGAAGGTGCCCGTTGTCGAGAAATCGGGCCACTTTCTATCGGAGCTGCCTGCAATCTTCGGTTCGGTGCCCGTGCGAATTGTAGAACTTACAAATCCAATTGTAGTTCATTGGAAAGGATTCAAATGTAATGGTCTGGGCCATCTGGAATCTCTGATTTCGCTAATGGCGAATCGACGTTGAATTTATACTTTAATAGGCGGGGTGCCCCTGTTGGCCCTGCATATCCATTTAAGCCACCCTGATTAAGGGGTCCCCGAGGGTTGTGTACTTGGTTCACCGGTCGGCCGTTGTGGGGTGGATTACTCTTTGGAGCATTTTCTCCTATAATCGGGGTATGGATGGTACCTTTCTTTTTTCGATCTTGACTCCTTCGCGAAAGGCTTGCTCGGTATACTAAGCATGAAGGGGATCCCAATTGCTCGTCCTCGACCCCTGATCTTAGACCAATATTGGTTGTGGATGTTAGACCAGGTTACGACGGGATACTTGATCAAGTTCTCTTTCAGCTGCGTCGTGGCCACCGAGCTTCGTTCATTCATGCCTTGAGTAAAAGCACGCACTGTTCAGTCGTCGAAGACGGGGAGATCCATTCGCTATGTATTAAAACGAGACACAAATTCTCGCAGCGTTCCATTCTCCCTTTGCTTAATCTTGAATATGTCAGACTGCCTCGTTTATACCTTGATGGCGCCAGCGTGCATCCTTATGAAAGAGCGCCAACATGGCGAACTAATCTTTGGAATTAGGAGCCAGGTTGTGGTACCACATCATGGCTCCCTTCGAGAGCGTTTCTCCAAATTTCTTCAGCAGGACTGACTCGATCTCATCGTTCTTTGTGTCATTGCCCTTCACCGTGCATGTTTAGGTGGTTACATGTTCGTTGTGATCTGTGGTCCCGCTGTATTTAGGGAGTTTTGACATCTGAACTTTTTTGTAATGGTTTTTGGAGCCGCTTCCTTCGGGAACGGCCGTTGTATGAACTTTCTTGAATCTATACCTTTTCGGACCAGGGGTACTTCCGGGATCAGATCCACCCTAGAGTTGAAAGTCTCGACCTTTTTATCATTGCCTACAATCATTTTCTCACCCGATTCGATCCTTTTGGTGAGGTCTTCGAGCATCTTCACTATGGTAGGGTCGGTCACTAACCCGTTATTGCTTGACCTTTCGAGTACATTCACGGCGGGGAGAGTTGTCTCTGGTGCTGCTGTGCTGGGAGTCTTCGGATGGCTCAGCAAATGAGTGATAGCCCATTGCTATGCCTGCAACATTTCAAAAATACCATGAAGAATAACTTCCTGTGCTTCCCGAGCTGGGGTTTATTGTGCTTCCTTTTAGTCGATATGCTGAATGCTCCAATCGGTGTGCGATGCTTCACCGACGTGCTACGCGCATTACGAACCCGTATCCACTGGAATTGGACCAGATGTGTTATTGGGGTTCTACGGCATCACGCCAACCAGTGGAACAACCACACCATTTTCGCCGTGATTTTTTGGGGTAGCCATTCTTGACTCTGTTTACAGAGCCAGAGATTTTGACCTGAAATAGAGAGATTTTTGGACAAGAAAAAGTGTGAAAGATAACGTTCATTTGTGCAATGGAACCAGCAAGAAATAAATACAATTATGTTTAGCCCCACGGTGGGTGCCAAACTGTTTACCGTAAAAATGGTAACAACAATTAAATTTGTAAATAGGATTCCAAAAATACGTGATCTATTCTGGAGCTAGTTGTCTGAGCAGATGATGTAAAGAATGGGAATTATAAAAATGAAACGCAAGCTAACAGGAGGCAATAATCAAATCGAGGGGCATGTTGCCCGGATGCTAGACTGGTCTATGGAGAACCCCTAGGGCCGATGTCAGGGTCGAGCTCGAGCTATCGGAGGGCAACCGAAAATGAGATAACAGTTGAGATATGATTAAATAAATCTCTTTATGGCCAATACAAAGCGATAAGATGAAGAACAAGTAATAGAACAATGAATATTAGAGTGGCCTTGGGCCAGTGAGAACGGGCAAGTTAGAAAGAAGAGAGAGAGAGAGAGAGAGAGAGATTATTGCACTTGTGGAGAAATGGAGCAACATCAGCCGTTTACAAAGTTGCATGGATTCCCCTTATATAGGAGAGGGAATATCATATAGTACAGAGTATATTGAATGTAAACATATGGGGATGGGACGGCTAGATATGACACTAGTGTTTACTAACTCTTGCCGCTCTCATCGGGAACCCCTCGTCCTCAGAATCTTCGTAGGGTAGCGAACAAGTTCCTTATCCTCAAAATCTCTGCTGGGTCGCGGATGATCCTCAAGGAAGGGATCTCGATCGTAATCCTACACCCTCGACATGCTGACATGACTTCCCAAATGTACCTTTACGGCTGAAAATAGACCCCCTTGATTTTCATCACTTACATGTACACAAAGCAAAATCTAGCAAGCACATCAAAGTGGCATAAGACATGGGAGAATAGTCTGTGCATTGAGTTGATGACAATAGATGTTCTTTGGGATTAATGTAAAATGAAAAGATTCGCTGAATGCTAGAATACGAGTGCAATGCATCAAGTATAAGGTATTGGACTTGAATGAATCAGGAATATTTCTTGTGATAAGGGTTGTCGAGAAAAGTAGTTGGCTGATAAGAAGCACTATCTTCCAAGCTGAAATCAAAGTTGATTATGACAAGTGCAAGAGAAATCGCCCTTGAAGTCAAGGCCACAAACTAACCACCATGTTTTAAACTCACAATTTTTCTTTGTCTAAAACATGGATAAAGGCTATGTTCATATTAAGGCCTGGAAGCTTGAATTTATCAGGTGTAATGCCCTAGTTCTGCTGACGCAAAGGTTGTTGAGAAAATCATACCTCCTAGGAATTTCCCCTAGTTGGGAAGAACCATACCTCATAGGCATACCTCTAGTTGAGAGGAATCTTTAGCTTTCTTTAAGTGTAGGATCCCCACCTGGAAAATAGGGTCACATCCTAATTTTTCATAAGTAATCACTTTTAGTTTCCTTAAGTTGTTATAGTTTTGCTTGAGTTCAGGGGTACCGCCTAGAGAATATGGTCAGTTTTTAATTTTCTTAAGTTTTTAGTCCTTAGTTTTGCTTGAGTTCAGGGGTCCCACCTAGAGAATAAGATTAGTTTTTAGTTTTTTTAGGTTATTAATATTAGCTTTCTTTGAGTTCAGGGGTCCCTCATTGAGGATAGTGCCAGTTTTTATTTTAGTCAAGTTTAGTATATAGTTTCCTCAAGCTCAATCTTACATATAGGAGATGCATTTCCTAGTTTAAATCTTTCAGGCCACACTTTATAGGAGACACACTTCCTAATTTTAAGTAAAAGTTTTTAACCCTAGGAGATGCACTTCCTAGTTTAGGTATTTCAGATTTTATTTTTTTAGGAGATGCACTTCCTAATTTTTGGTTAAAGTTTTACCCCTAGGAGATTATGTTCCTAGACTAGGTCTTCAGGTTATACTTTTTAGGAGAAAAACTTCCTAAATTAAGATTCTCACCCCTAGGAGACGTACTTCCTAGTTTGGGTTGTTCACGTTCACCCTGGGAGACACACTTTCTAGTTTAAGTCATTTAATTTTCACTCCTAGGAGACACATTTCCTAATTTGGGTCATTCAGGTTCATTCTTAGGATATGGACTTCCCAGTTTGAGTCATTCAGGTTCATTCCTGGGAGAGACACTTCCTAATTTGAGTCATTCAATTCCCAGCCCTAAGAGACACACGTCCTAGTTTGGGTTATTCAGGTTCATCCCTATGAGATGCACTTCCTACTTCGAGTCATTCAAATTTCACCTTTAGGAGATGCACTTCCTAGTTTGGGTCATTAAAGTTCATCCTTAGGTGACACACTTCCTAGTTTGAGTCATTCAAGTTTCACCTATCGGAGATGCACTTCCTAGTTCGGGTCATTTAGGTTATACTTTCTAGGAAACATACTTCCTAATCTATGGTTGTCAGTTTTTATCACATGAGACGCACATCCTAGTCGAGTATTTAGTTTTACTCTCATCATTGCATCTTTCATCAATAACATATGTGATTTACAGTTTTGCTAACCACTCACAAATTTTTTTAGTGTAAACTTGGGTAGAAAATTTTGTTCTTTTTGTTTGTTTTGATTGCAGGCACCCACCTGGAGAACAATGGTCAATGTTTCAGAAATTGATTTTAGATTCAAGTCAAAGAAGTACCATGAGCTTAGTCAAAGAAGTACCAGGAGCTTGCCTGAAGAACAAGGTCGACTTTCACTTTTCAAGTTCAAGTCACAGGAGCACCAGGAGCCGGCCTGAAAAATGGGGTTAACTTTCAGTTTTCAGGGCCAAGTCAGGAGTACTAGGAGCCCACTTGAAGAACATGGTCAAATTTAAATTTTCAATTCAAGTCGAAGCACCAAGGGCCCACCTAAAGAATATGGTAAACTTTTGGTTTCATTCAAGTTGGAAGCAGCAGGAGCCCACCTGAACAATGAGGTTGATTTGCAGTTTCATGCTGATGATTCAAGTGAAGACCAAAAGAAGATTCAAGATTAAAAAAAGTAGATATGATTTTATATTTTCTTTTGATGTATTTTTTATTTTTTGATATAATGACAAGGACCGCGAACCGAAACCTCGATATCCTTCTCCACTTTTCTACTTTTGAACTATACGTAGGATGATTCTTTTATAGCCAAAAATATGTAGGCAATTCAAATATCAAGGTTCGATCACAATCTTTTATCTATCGTTATTTGTTTTGAGTAAGTGTCAAGTCATAAACCAATTACGTTTCTTATTTTATAATTTTCAAAGAAAATATTTTGCGTTTACAAGCAAAGAGAGGCAGTTGTAAGCACGTAATTTTTTACCCGTATACGTTTTAAAATTATCTTTAGTATTCTTAGTATTTTTAAATATATTTATTTTAGTTATTTTAATAGAGTTTTAGTCTTCTTTTATTTTAATATTAGAACATAAATTTAAAATCACAAAAATAGTTTTATTTTTATAATATTCTCATCTTATTATATATTTAAGGAAATTAATACTTTTGTTGGGGTATTATTACAATTTTTATTTTTGGTATTATTTTATTTTTTTGCTTGTATACTAATATATTATTAAAAATATCAAAATGGCACCATATTATAATATAGTTTATTATAGTTTGTTTAGGATTATTTAGTATTTCGTTGTTGAAAAGGATTTATATCTCCTTTCCGTTTATTAAATGACTAAAAGAACAATATTTGGAGATAATCAGCCCAATTTCAGGAGTCCAATTTCGGATTTTTGACCCCAATAGTCAAACCCCCACAATCCTCGCCTCTCTATCCGCCAAACAACCCCAATCTAAACCTTGAATCCCAGCCTTTCATTCCCTTTAGATCTAACGCTTAAGGGTCAAATATATCCTTGTACTATTCAAAATAGGTCATATTTATCCTCTGTTTGAATTCTTTATCAAATATGTCCCCACCGTTATACATTAGGGCCATATATATCCCTCAGCCGTTAAAACACTCTCCCATATATTTAAATTACGGTTAAGGGTCAAATATATCCTTTTACTATTAAAAATAGGCCATATTTATCCTCCGTTTGAATTTTTTATCAAATATGTCCCCACCATTATATTTTTATCAAAACACCCTCCCGTATATTTTTAGTAGCACGTGGCATCTTATGATTGGACTAGACGATCTGCACCACTCCTTTAATTAAACCCGCCCCGAGCCAATGAAATTTAGTCTTCTTCTCCGTTCAATCCCTTTAATACTAGATAGTGATGGCCCATGTTAGCATGGGCCCAATAATACAAAGGCTAAAACTCTATTTTTATATAAAATTATAGCTATATAAATTGGCTCATGAAAATGACCCTCAAAATCGGATAAGACGAAAATGTATGCTAATTGTTGGATATTAGTTAGATGCATCAATGAATAAAATGTCCAATCTTGAATGTTGCGCGGTCACTCTTTAACGCCATGAGAGTACTATTTCTATATTGAAAACATAATTATTATTCTTCTAATGATATCTGGTGAATCTCACTCCCAACCCATGAAGCTGCAGATGGAAGTATGAAACTATATTTCTGTGCTAGCTTTCTTTTATTTTGTACTTTTCTTTTTCCAAATTGGCATCTTCTTGTAGAGTTGCGGTCTGTTAAGTTTTTGGCTTCTAGACTTACAAAATTTCTCGCATATCGTATAGCTGCAAGTACATGAATTATAAAGGAAAAAAATAGAATAGCAATAGTAGTACTAGTATCCGATAAGCATTCAAATGGATAATAGTTTAGAAATCAATATGGCGTTGTACCACATAAGTTATGCAATGAACCAGACACAAAAACTACCCATTTAGTAAATAACATACTCAATTTCTTCTTTTTTTTTGGGTCCATATCATATTTATGGCACAAGATTGTTATCACTCCCTACTTTTTAAGGTACCCTCAAAAAATCTTTTCATCATATAGCAAAGAAGCATGCATTTGCAGAAGCATAAGCATATTGAAGGGATTGAACGGAGAAGAAGACTAAATTTCATTGGGTCGGGGCGAGTTTAATTAAAGGAGTGGGCGGGTCGTCTAGTCCAATCATAAGATGCCACGTGCTACTAAAAATATATGGGAGGGTGTTTTGATAAAAATATAACGGTGGGTACATATTTGATAAAAAATTCAAACGGAGGATAAATATGGCCTATTTTTAGTAGTACAAGGATATATTTGATCTTAACCGTAATTTAAATATATAGGAGAGTGTTTTAACGGCGGAGGGATATATATGGCCCTAATGTATAACGGTGGGTACATATTTGTTAAAGAATTCAAACGGAGGATAAATATGACCTATTTTAAATAATACAAGAATATATTTGACCCTTAACCGTAGATCTAATAATGACTATTATTCCTTCTCACACCCCATAAAAATTATTTTCCCAAAGCCCTAACCTATACAAACCTTAGCAGCCACACCCTACCTTGTATTCAACCACACACCTACTTGGTAGTGGATGATTTTCGGATTTTTGAGGAGGAAGGAGAAGAGAGTTTGAGACCCTCTAAATATTGTCTTATTTTAAGATTTTGGGAGAGGTTTCTGGACACAAAAATTGGGATTCGGATAGAGAATTGGGAGATAGAAAACTAGGGTTTCAAAAAGGTGGGTTTTCTTTTCATTTTCAATCTTACTTTTTTAGTTTAGTTTAAATCTCAGAAAATACAAAAAAATATAGATTTGTTTCTGATTCTGTCCTTCCGATTTCAATTTTAGTTTTCAGAAATGGAGTTTGTTTGAGATCGTTTTGGGCTTTCAGTTTTTCGGTGCCAATTCAGGTTTCTGTCCGTGTTCATTTTTGAGGTTCCTGTCGATTTAGATGTTGTTTCAAGTTTAAGGGCCGAGTTTGGTTCCCGGGCCTTCTTTGTATGCTTATACACAAATTTAATCGGAAGAAAATTAGGTTCAATACCTTTCCCTTCTCTTTATTTTACTGCTAATAGTGGTGATTAGTGCAAAATTGCCTCTTTGATTATTTGTTCTCCTTGTTTGATGTTATGGTAGACTTGCTAAAATGACTCTTCTAATTGTCATGCGATCAAGATCTTGTCGTGATTTTGGATCTAAGTTTTGTTTCATTTTATTTCTTTTTATTTACCATCATTTTGGCTAGAGTTATATTCCAAGTCTTGAATCGATTTTGGTTTGCAGGCCATATTTCTATGCCCTTTATTTTAGTTACATGTTTTTAGGTTCGGTCCAAATCATATAGATATTGTTTTGTGCAGAATGATTCATTTGCAAATAGTTAAAATTAAATCTTTGAATATAATCTTTATCACACTTAGGTGAAGTAGTTCAAGAGTATTTTTATATTACCTCTTTAAATCCTAAGTTTATTGATTAGGAACCCACTAATATACTTTGGTCACTAACTGGGTTTAGTCTTCTATTTGGTATACATAAGGATGTAAGCTCTATGTTTGAATTTGGGTAAATCTTTCAAAATTTGTTATACTTTCTTGAAAGTCTTATGAAAAGTTTTCGTTGACTTATTTTCAGATTTTCTTTTCTTGCTTCTTTTATGGTTGTGTCATTATAGATGTGTGAAAGAAAAGCTTTGAGACTTGATTTAGCTATATCTTCTTTCTTTAAAGTCTATTGGTTTAAGAACTTCTTTCATGGAAGCCTGCTTTAGGAGCTTAAACTCGCGTAGGCCAATATCACGTTTACATCATTTGGCTTTGTCGCTAGAAATTAATTGTATTTGTTTTATCTGTATCTTGATATTCATGAGTTTGTGGTGCTACTTGATCGACTGTGTCGTGTAAATTTAGAGTGTTGCTTAATTGATAGAAATGAGTTGTTTGAAGGAGTTGTAGGGGCACCACATAAACATGTAAACAAACTGGACTTTAAATGTTTTATTACTTTTATTTTGTTTTTGAGCTTTTATTCGCTAGTAGCATGTTTGGACATACCACACTTGGGTAGGCAAATTGTAGCTTTTTTATTTTATTTTTTATTCGAGGTGAGAGATCATTCCCATATTTAGGGGAATGCTCCGTCAATTATATATATATTTTATTCGGGGTATGCTTCAAAGTGAATGTAAACGAAGGTTGACGTTATATCATGGAGGAAGCATAGTTTAGAGCTTTTAGTATATTTTTCTTTTTTTCCTCTTTTTTTCCTTTTATTAGGCGGAGATGACCTCGAGCCTCTTCGTGTTTATTTTTGCATTTGTGTGTTTCCACCTCAATTTGAGTATTCTTGAAAGCCAATTTGATCAAGTGTGAAACCGTACTAGTTTTGAGACTCGGGGAATGCCTAACACCTTTTTTCAGCATCAAATAAACCTCGTTACTTTGAATTTCTAGTGCAAACTATGTTTTTGAGTCCAAATGTATTTTAAAAGAAAAATTATTTTTAAATGGTAACTTGGTACACCGAAATTAAATGTTAAGTGACAACTCTGAAAAAATCTTTTGAAACACAACTTTGTCACTTTCTAATTGATAATCCTTTTGAGCTTTAAAAGTCACTTTATGAGTCTTGACTATGGTTTTGTGCTGATTTGATTTCAAGTAGTGAAAAAGGTGGAATTTTGAATTTTACCTTTGTTATTCACGGTTATAGGCTAATACTGTTTTCGTTGCTTGCTTGCATTAACTTAGAGTTCTGGAAAGTCATCTGTGTTGGAAAGCATAGTAGCGCGAGACTTTCTTCCTCGTGGATCAGGTGAGTTGCATTGATTACTTTTATCTTTATCATAGTTTTATTTATAAAATACTTTTATCTCTGTCATTCATCATGACATTCTGACCTAGTACACTTCTATTTTACATTATTATCTGTGGTATCTATTCAGGGATTGTTACAAGGAGACCGTTGGTGCTGCAGCTTCATAAGACTGATGACGGACAGCAGGAATATGCAGAGTTTGGTCATCTGCCGAGAAGACGGTTCACAGATTTCGGTATATCGAATAACCTCCATTGTTTTCTTCTTCTTTTGGGCACAGTGGTCGTCCTATTTTTGGAGAAACTTAAGATCCTCCTAGGGCTACTAACGGAACGAGGATCTTCCCAACCTTTATCTTCCGGCATCCCATGATCACGCAAGGGCCAAAGTGTCACTCTGAATAAGAATTAAAACTGCCCCATTCTCAAAACACCCAGAGCGTAGGATATTAGTACTAAAAAATTTGCAAGCAGCATTAACAATTTCCACAAAACACCCAGCAAGCAAAAGCATAACAACCATGAGGATCATTAGTTGCATAGAAATTATGGAACTAAAGGCGACTAGCATGCCTTTTCTTCCTTATATTTCAGCTCCGTCTGAAAGGGGAAGAAAAGACGTCTCAAACAGGTGTGACATGAATTTCACTCAGAAAAAGTTGGAAGTATCGTGAGTGAAACCATTACTTCACTCGAAATACTCCTTAAACAAGTTTTTTCAACTTTAAAATTCCTTATTTAGTTGATTTGAAATCGATGGCCAAACAAATCATTTCATGATTGAATAAAAGAACAAATTTGGTGTCAGTGTACACTATTAACTGTAAAAATAGAAAAATAGGACGTGGCTAATTCCTGGAAAAATTTAGTCTGCTGTAAACTCTAATCAATTAGGTGCTTGTGTTTTTATTACAGAATGCTAAAATGCGGTGAAAAGACAACAACAATAAAACGTCTTTATCCCAAAACTAGCTTTGCTCAGCTAATTTTCTAGTATATGCTCTGAAAAAAAATGAAAACAATTTGAGAATGCAGAAATTCAAATACCTGAGAAAGTCCTTTCTCAGTGGCGAGCAAATTAGGGCATTTTTCAAGTCCTAATTCCAAATTCAGAAGTACTCCAACTCTTTTTTAATATATATTTCAGCTTGGTCTCTGGTATATATTAATCTTAGATATAAAATGGGACTCGCAACAAGAACGTAACAAACAAAATATTTGAGTTTCATTTCAGATTCGATAAACGCAATTCCAGAAATTACAATAGTACCCCAAAAATGCAATTTTTATATAGACATATGTCTGAATTAAATCCACAAGAGAAAAACTGCTCATCGAGTTCCTTCAGTTGCTACCCAATTTGGAGACATCTCAGCTCTGCAATTGAAAAGGATAAAGGAGGTTTTGAGTTGTGACTTCTCCTCCGGCATGTAAATTTCTGTTTTATCTTCATTCATTCTGTTAAAACAATTGGAACCATTTTGTTTTTTTCCTGATTAATTTCTCAACACAATAAATTTTTATAATCACAAAATTAATTTTTTTTATAAAAGAATGTGCAGTGTTATGAAATATTAGATTATGGTGGATGTCCATAACTCCTATAACACCCACTACTTTTATCCATTATCTCCATAACTCCCACTACTCCAATACTTATGGTTGTAACTCTCACACCTCTATGATCTTCCCCATGATCTTCCTCCATGATCTCAAAAGTTTAATGACATATTTATGGAATTCTTTTAGTATACCTCTATGTAGTACTATAAATAGAGGATGAGAAATCATTTTGTGATACACTTGGATACATAGAAGAAATATATTCTAACACATTAACACCGAGCAGATTAGAAAGGATTACAAAAATGAAACTGATCATTCTGTTTAATAATTTTTTTTTTATTTTATTTCAAGCATATTATAATTTTAACAAATACTTGCTTGATACTTAGCTTTTCTAGCTTAAAGCAGAAAATTTGAAACATATCACAATAATAGATAACATATGTAAACTATGATAATTGTTTATTCATTAACTACTACGAATAAGTAAAAATAAAAATATCAAACTGCTCAATCTTCTTTAACCATGGATCCATCACTGATCAAGTGATCTATTTTCCCCTTAGGGTGCTCAAAGAAGTCTGCCACATCCAAGTGGGTGATGTCAAAATTATTGTCAGAGACAAAATTGGTTTCAGGGCCTTTACTCTTTAGAGATGCTTGATAAAGCTCAACCAAATGTCTTGGTACACGGCAAATTTTTGCCCAGTGCCCTTTTCCACCGCAACGATAACATATAGTTTCTGAACTATTTGCTTTTGGATTCTCATAATTTCATTTCCGCTTTTGGTGGTTATATCTCTTCTTTAAGCCATTTCACAAGATAAGTGGATCTTTGACTGTGAGATATTCAATTTTCAAACCTTCATCAAGGTGATAGCGCAAGAAAATCAAGGCCTTAGCACAGTCTTGGGTGATGCATTATTTCTGTCTTTAATGGCGTCTCCAAGACCCATTGCATCCAAATGGATTTCAGCATCCAACACCCATGTCATGTAGTTCTTGCCCGAAATTTCAAGGGCAACAAACTTTCTTTTCATAATGTCAGACATAATTAAAACAAAATTAGGAGGAGAAAAAACCTTAATTTTCTCAAAGAGATTCTTGAGATAGTAGAGCTTCGTGCTGATAACGTGTTACAAAACTTAGCTCAAAGTAATAAACAAAAGATAGACAACAAAGTAGAGAGAAGAGAATATATTTCTTCTATGTATCCAAGTGTATTACAAAATGATTTCTCATCCTCTATTTATAGTACTACATAGAGGTATACTAAAAGAATTCCATAAATATGTCATTAAACTTTTGAGATCATGGAGGTGTGCGAGTTACAACCATAAGTATTGGAGTAGTGAGAGTTACGGAGATAATGGATAAAAGTAGTGGGTGTTATAGGAGTTATGGACATCCACCATAATCTAATATTTCATAACACTATGCACGTTCTTTTATAAAAAAAATTATTGTGTTGAGAAATTAATCAGGAAAAGAACAAAATGGTTCCAATTGTTTTAACAGAATGAATGAAGATAAAACAGAGATTTACATGCCGGAGGAGAAGTCACAACTCAAAACCTCCTTTATCCTTTTCAATTGCAGAGCTGAGATGTCTCCAAATTGGGTAGCAACTGAAGGAACTCGGTGAGCAGTTTTTCTCTTGTGGATTTAATTCAGACATATGTCTATATAAAAATTGCGTTTTTGGGGTACTATTGTAATTTTTGGAATTGCGTTTATCGAATCTGAAATGAAACTCAAATATTTTGTTTGTTACGTTCTTGTTGCGAGTCCCATTTTATATCTAAGATTAATATATACCAGAGACCAAGCTGAAATATATATTAAAAAAGAGTTGGAGTACTTCTGAATTTGGAATTAGGACTTGAAAAATGCCCTAATTTGCACGCTGAGAAAGGACTTTCTCAGGTATTTGATTTTCTGCATTCTCAAATTGTTTTCATTTTTTTCAGAGCATATACTAGAAAATTAGCTGAGCAAAGCTAGTTTTGGGATAGAGACGTTTTATTGTTGTTGTCTTTTCACCGCATTTTAGCATTCTGTAATAAAAACACAAGCACCTAATTGATTAGAGTTTACAGCAGACTAAATTTTTCCAGGAATTAGCCATGTCCTATTTTTCTATTTTTACAGTTAATAGTGTACACTGACACAAAATTTGTTCTTTTATTCAATCATGAAATGATTTGTTTGGCCATCGATTTCAAACCAACTAAATAAGGTATTTTAAAGTTGAAAAAACTTGTTTAAGGAGTATTTCGAGTGAAGTAATGGTTTCACTCACGATACTTCCAACTTTTTCTGAGTGAAATTCATGTCACACCTGTTTGAGACGTCTTTTCTTCCCCTTTCAGACGGAGCTGAAATATAAGGAAGAAAAGGCCTGCTAGTCGCCTTTAGTTCCATAATTTCTATGCAACTAATGATCCTCATGGTTGTTATGCTTTTGCTTGCTGGGTGTTTTGTGGAAATTGTTAATGCTGCTTGCAAATTTTTTAGTACTAATATCCTACGCTCTGGGTGTTTTGAGAATGGGGCAGTTTTAATTCTTATTCAGAGTGACACTTTGGCCCTTGCGTGATCATGGGATGCCGGAAGATAAAGGTTGGGAAGATCCTCGTTCCGTTAGTAGCCCTAGGAGGATCTTAAGTTTCTCCAAAAATAGGACGACCACTGTATTCTTTCCAGATTCAGATGACAGAGGTTCAGGATTCGGTGTTTCTGGAGATCAAGGACCCAAGACTTCTGAAGTTTATGGATTTGTTGGCTCCATTACTACTGTTGTTGCTACAGGTCTATTCTTCCTCTTTTTTAACAAGTTTAGTTTGTTACTTGAAATATATCCATTTATTTGAATATTTGCTTTTGCCTTTGATTTTCATGGCCTGGCAATACAGTTGAATCTTTAGTGGTGTAATTTTGTCGTTATGCATTCATCTTCGTTACCTGTGAGCCTTCCCTTTAGGTTCCAGTGCTTTGCCTTTGTGGCAACTATCTGGATAAAGGGTCGAATTGCCAACTCATTTTTCTTGGAATAAATGTTAGATTGGATATATTACTCTGCTAATGTTGAAAGCAGTTGATATTTCTACAATCAGCATTGAGCTCTCATCTTTTGTATGTATGTCTGCACTCTGCTTTGCTTTAACCTAATTCCACTTGTATTCCATCAGTCATTTGATTTCACACATAGGGAAGTCTGATCTGTCTCTGTTATTTTTGTGGAGAGTTCTTTTCCTGGTGTGGGCATATCTTCCAGAAAATTGGTTGCATTCTTTGGGTATTGTTTACTATCCGAGCAGGTAAACAAAATGTAGTTGCACTTAACTAGGTTGAGTCTAGCTTCTTTGGCCTGTTTAACACCCGAGCCAGAAGTTGGCTAGTTTTATTCCAATTAACTAGGTTCTGCTTAACTTCATAGCTGCAAATGGCTTTTGTTTCCAACAAGTGTTGAAAGATAGACTTCTGAAATCTTTTCGGCCTTTTTTATCCAAGCAAACACAATTAGAGAAAAGTTTCTCGGTTTGTGCAAAAAAAGAAAAAACACCTATGAATCTTTAATGGCATTCGGTTGAAAAAGAAATACACCTATTTTTTAATCAAATGAAAACCAAAATGCATGAAATTTTGATATATTAACTCCTTACCTGCATGCATTTCAGATATTGAGATATAGTGATATACTGCTCCCACATTTTACAAGTGTACAACCGCATGAAAGGGACTTAAAGCATTTGCAGAGTGTTTGAGAGGAAAATAATTTGATTGGTGAACACTTGATAGCTTAGCTGGCTACCTACTAACTGTCACAAGATGATTATGACTTCCTGTTTAATTGATGTTCATTTTTCAGGTACTGGGCATTAGCTGTGCCAGCTTATGCGATGATGACTATAGGACTAGCTGTAGGATTTTACATTGGTCTCAACTTCTTGGCTACACCTCCTCCAACTTCTTTCAGCATGATATATGGTAATTGTAAGCTACCTTTCTCGTTATGGCGGTGGAAAGGATCTTCTTTTGAGTTTTTGTCTTGCACATGCGTAACACAATTTTAGCAGTCTGTTGAGAACATGTGATGTGTAGTTGCTTTACGCAATGGTGGATCTAGCTATTAATGTTTGCATTTGGTCTATTCTACAGATGAATTCACGAGAGAACCATTGAGCAATGGTCCTTCAATAGATGACGATGAGCAACCTATAGAGCCTATATCTGATATCCGGATTGATCAAATTAATAACCTCATGTTCAATCCAAAATGACTAAGGATTCTCCTGTGCAGTTATTTTACTTGGATAGTTTATATTAGTTTCATTTCCTTCATGTATCAGTGGATCTCTTTGATTAACCTAATTCAGGTACTTAGAGATTAAATGTAATTTGGATGTGGCATGTGACTAGCAGATATGGGTTTGATTCTGGTGAAGCTGTTACAGAATGCATCAACGACGCCTCTTCAGTGACAACCTGCTCGTTCAGGGATTTTTTTTCTTAGCTTCAGCCCATGGCATTGATACTCTTGGGGTAGTAATTCTGTGATTTTTTGGGTGAGAAAGGAAGGTTTGAAGTTAAACATGGTTTCCTTGTTATGTAGGAAGTTGAAGAGGATACTCATAGTGGCTCTTGTCACGGCACTATGATTGTAAGCCTTTCTGACATCCATGTATTGAGACTTAGAGGTACTTATTTGCTTTCCTCCGGATAATACGTGAAAATAGATATACATGAAAGCAATAGTAGATACTTCTTTTTCTCTCTGGATAAGGTGGACAGCAAGAGTAGATACTACCAATTAGGGGTGTACAAAGAAAACCGACAAATCCCATCAACCCGATAATCTGAGTCAAGCCGAGATAAAAAATCTGACTATGGTTTGGTTTGACTTGGTTTGGTGTTGGAAAAAAAATCCGATCATAATTGGTTTGGTTTGGTTTTAACTAAAGAAAGTCAAACCGAAACCAAACCAACCCGACGTTACATATATACAAATTTTAGATATATTTAATATATAAATATACTTATTGTAATGTAATTTATAAATATTTCTTAAAAAATTTCATAATATTATCTTTTAAGGTATTATTTCAAGGTTGGATTTAGAACTTTTGTATGCTCCAATAAGATTTTTACCCATTAATATTAGTAAATTAAATAATGTTAGCAATCAATACTAATGTTAACAAAAGATATTCAATTCAATATTACGGTCGGGAATGTATTGAATGTCTAATTTTGTTTTGCAATAATTACCTGCAATCATGCCACTTTCTATCGAGCAATCGGGCCACTTTCTATCGGAGCTGCCTGCAATCTTCGGTTCGGTGCCCGTGCGAATTGTAGAACTTACAAATCCAATTGTAGTTTCATTGGAAAGGATTCAAATGTAATGGTCTGGGCCATCTGGAATCTCTGATTTCGCTAATGGCGAACACAATGTTTAACACATCGACGTTGAAGTTATACTTTGATAGGCGGGGTGCCCCTGTTGGCCCTGCATATCCATTTAAGCCACCCTGATTAAGGGGTCCCCGAGGGTTGTGTACTTGGTTCACCGGTCGGCCGTTGTGGGGTGGATTACTCTTTGGAGCATTTTCTCCTATAATCGGGGTATGGATGGTACCTTTCTTTTTTCGATCTTGACTCCTTCGCGAAAGGCTTGCTCGGTATACTAAGCATGAAGGGGATCCCAATTGCTCGTCCTCGACCCCTGATCTTAGACCGATTATCGGTTGTGGATGTTAGACCAGGTTACGACGGGATACTTGATCAAGTTCTCTTTCAGCTGCGTCGTGGCCACCGAGCTTCGTTCATTCATGCCTTGAGTAAAAGCATGCACTGTTCAGTCGTCGAAGACGAGGGAGATCCATTCGCTATGTATTAAAACGAGACACGAATTCTCGCAGCGTTCCATTCTCCCTTTGCTTAATCTTGAATATGTCAGACTGCCTCGTTTATACCTTGATGGCGCCAGCGTGCGTCCTTATGAAAGAGCGCCAACATGGCGAACGAATCTTTGGAATTAGGAGCCAGGTTGTGGTACCACATCATGGCTCCCTTCGAGAGCGTTTCTCCAAATTTCTTCAGCAGGACTGACTCGATCTCATCGTTCTTTGTGTCATTGCCCTTCACCGTGCATGTTTAGGTGGTTACATGTTCGTTGTGATCTGTGGTCCCGCTGTATTTAGGGAGTTTTGACATCTGAACTTTTTTGTAATGGTTTTTGGAGCCGCTTCCTTCGGGAACGGCCGTTGTATGAACTTTCTTGAATCTATACCTTTTCGGACCAGGGGTACTTCCGGGATCAGATCCACCATAGAGTTGAAACAGGACTCAGCCACGGCAATGCTTGTTACATTAACTTTAAAGACGGATTGTTGTAAGCCAATGCTGACAAGCAGGAAGGACAAACACCCTTAAAACATCCATTGTCAAAACATTTTTGAAATGTAATGTATTAGCACAAGCTTTTGCTAATAAATAAAGAATACTAGAATCTGAAAAGGAATTGTTCAAGTGATTGAGCCAACCAGTGACAGAAAAGCACCAGCTAAATTTTCGTTTCTTCCCACTCCGAAAATGATCCCTCCCTGCACATATATCGTACAATTTGTACACATATTTCTTCTTCATTTATCCCAATCTTATTCTCAATAAGTTAAACCGTGTAAATTCTTTAAGGGGCCAAACTGTTAGTCGAGATCAATTCCCCTCTGATTGTTTTGGTTTGTGCCTAATTTTCTTTGCCATGGCTATCCATCGATGATTTGTGTATTAGATTGTGTCTCCCTTATGGTAGTTATTTATGGTAGTTACTGTCTGATATTATTGCATGCTATTTTATTTATGCTTATTATGTTTAGATAATTATTTACGATATTTCTGCTGGAGTTACTAATGCTCTTTTGTTTTTGTTTTTCCTTTCCTTCCCTCAGTCTCCCTCAGCCGAGGGTCGATTGGAAACAGCCTCTCTGCCCTTTCAGGTAGGGGTAAGGTCCGTCTACATACTACTCTCCCCAGACCTCACTTTGTGGGACTATACTGGATAGTTGTTTTTTTGTTCGTTTTAGAAAGATGTTTACAGTTTATAAAGCAAGTCTCGGACTAATTTAACACAATTTAAGAAATACTTTTAGTCTGTTGACATTTCCTGATGGTTATATTACTCAAAGCCCATATGTATAAATTAAAGTACAAAAATGAAGGAGTAGCCTGAGCAGAATAGCAAATGAATATGTCGTATTACAAAAATATAGTAATAGTAAAGCAACAATCCAAGCCAAATAATGTGAAAATTCTACAACAATTAAAGAATTTTAGGCTGATCAAGCAGCAACATTGATTCACCCAAGTCGTGAATTTGTGGTATCATTAGGAGGTCTCACACAATTATCTCATCGTACCCATGCTACAGAATCAATCTCATCTCTTGCTTTCTTGTATAGTTCGAGCCTCTTAGCACATTGCATTCTTCTCTCCATCAATGCAGGATCTTCATCTAACAGTTCTGCAAGTGCCTTGCCCTGATATAAATTCACACAACTGTCAGCACTTGTATCTACATACACTAAATACCATCTTATTGCAATTCGCTCACTTGTTATTACACTAACAAGAACCAGTGCCAAAATGACAAGATTTCGATGATGCAGCGTCTTTCTTTGAAGAGTAATGTGATCCGACATATACTCAGTTATGTGGTAGATTATATGTCGAATCAAAATAACAGTAGTTTCATGGGGGGGGGGGGGGGGGGGGGGGAGGAACTTGAATCAGATTTATGAGTCTTTGATCTTGGAATGAACAAAAGATCGTCTTAAAATTAAATAAACACGAATACAAGGGACACTGAGCAAGTACCTCTTTCTTCCCAATCTGAGTGTAGAAGTAATTTAACAAAGATTGTTTGGCCTCCTTAACTTGACAATAAACCACTGCTTTGGGGATTGTGTTCCTCAATGTATCCGACACCATATTCACATAAGATGATACATTTGAACCAATCCGCCGAAAGTGATATTCTCCATATCGGTCTACAGCAGCAGTAGCTTCTGGTTTCCCCCCTTTCTGGTTTTCCATCTCCTGAGGCAGTTTTCTGAAGAAATCCACTGTTAAGTAAGATGATTCCATGTCCACTAGTCTTACTACCGTCTTTTTACCTTCATCCCGAAATTTCTCTAAGGCTTCATTAGAAGCCGCAGCTATTGTAGATTGCAAACTGGGAAACCGCTTCAACTCCTGCTCCAACAATACATTTAGAAATAATAGGATAAGGGAGAACGGGGTTGTGAGAGCAGAGGTAGAAAAAGTAGAATTCAATCCAGCTGCCTGGTCACCATTACCTGACATTCCCCAATAGATTTCCTCACTAGTTCCTTCAACACAAAGTGAACCTGATATGTAGTTTCGAGGGTTAGTTGCATATAAACTTTAAGTCGGTAAAAGCATTAACTGCTTGGCATAGCTGTAGCGCACAAATATTTATGCTATATTCCACTATTATTTTATGAAGATATCGTGCCAATTTTTGTCAATTAGATTATTATGTATCATCACTGTCATAATGTATTTAGATTGTGGTATTGTCGTTTCAAAATTTGATGTGAGAATTAAAAAAAAAAAAAAAACGTGTATTGTTGCTCACCTGATACACTTGTAGTTCATCACTTACCTTTATGTTACAATATAAGCTTTATTCATATGCGCTTTAGTGTAAGGATAATCAATAGTATGTTAATACTTATATTATTTTCAATGGTTTATTGGTAACATCCTTTTAATTATCTTCACCGACTACTGCATAAATTCAACAATGCAGATCAATTAATACTGTTACAATAATGTGTTATTGTAATATGTTAATTGGTATTTTCTATGTCACTTTATTAAATAATACATTTATAACTTTAATATGTCAATCACTACCTTCTGATTAATTTATTAACTTTGTTGATTTTGTTGATGTTATGTTTTTAAATAAAATTTTACCTTTTGTGTCATATAATTTCATCATTACAATTTAATAAGTATGCATTGGCTAATTATGTTTGTTATGATACCTACTAGTTATTAGCTAATGATATGAAAATTGTTTTGTATTAGTTTTATTATGATACCTACTAGTTATTAGCTGTATTTCACTACTGTTTTATGAAGATATTTGCTGCGTTGTATATTTGCCAAATGGGTCGGAATTTTAATCACATAAATTTCAGTTTTGTTAAATGAATAATTGACTCGAGATCAGTTCTTCTTAACTTCAAATTTGCTGCGCCTACTGTTATACCATGATATACATCAAAGTGACTAAAAGTGTGTGTCACCTTTTGTTGTTATATAAATGCTTGACCAAATAGGTATTAATCTGAGATTGTTTTTGGTTTGAGTTTTCCAAGGATTCTAAGTAAGAATAGATTATTGAGTATTAAATGGGTGAGAAAACGGAAGCATGAGCGGAATCATTTTGTCATTAATGCAATTAGACCATTCAGTAACATTATTTTCTTGAAATCGTGTTTGGGCAGAATTATTTTCTAAAGGTTATTTATTGATATATGATTTCAAGTATGGGCGTTTGATGTAAAAATATCTGTTTAATTGATTCATGTACCACACATACGATATTCAAAGAGAA
Source organism: Nicotiana benthamiana (assembly GCA_034376525.1). Taxonomy (NCBI): domain Eukaryota; kingdom Viridiplantae; phylum Streptophyta; class Magnoliopsida; order Solanales; family Solanaceae; genus Nicotiana; species Nicotiana benthamiana. Next base: position 62,616,259 of record CM067323.1, read on the forward strand.
GAAATATTTCTCTCATTTGAGTATGTGTAAGGCAGATGTTACTACAATTTCTAGTAGTAGTAAATTGATTGAAGGCTCCGGAAGAGCAACTATAACTCTGCCTAAAGGAACAATATTTATCATAGAGAATGCAATGTTCTCCTCCAAGTCCAAGAGAAACTTGTTGAGTTTTAAAGATATCAGTCAAAATGGATATCATGTTGAGACAATAGATGAGAATAATCTTGAATACCTCATTTACTCATGAAAACGAGGCTGCCCACTTCGGTTTGGAGTCACGCCATTTTGCATGCAGCAATGCTAGTTCGTCTCAGACCGACGAATTATCACAAATATTCCCCGTTGCAATTAGTTTTGGGTCATGAACCTAATATATCCCATTTAAGAATTTTTGGATGCGCAGTATATGTGCCTGTAGCACCGCCATATCGCACCAAAATGGGTCCGCAAAGAAGGTTAGGAATATATGTTGGGTTTGAATCGCCCTCCATTATTCGCTACCTCGAAACATTGACAGGGGATAAAGAGGTGCAAAAGATTATTCATTTGCGAAGAATAGCAAATCAAATGCCAGACGCATTTACGGATTTGAAAAGAATAACAAAATTACATATCCCCGCAGAAAATATGATAGCACTATGTAATAAGTCTAAAAGAAGACAAAATTATTACCGTAAAGGTATCAATGGATATGGATGTGGCAATAATCTTTCACTTTATGAAAATAATATTTGACATGAGATTTTATATAGCACACACAGATGATTATGATCCATTCATGGTGTGAATGTGACAACATATGATTTATGAATACATATTCATTCTTGGAAGAATATGAACGTGCTAGTGGTAGTGAATATACCACATCACCTCTAGAATGAGGTTTGAGATGATATATGAAAATAATGTCATCATTATGGCATGAATGATCATTTGTCACGTACCTATTGTACGCCAAAATATTTTGGAAATGTGATTATTAAAGGACAACGATAATACAAGAAACATATCTTGCATATAATTTTGACCATGACCATAATGGTATAACTTTCTCTTTAAAAGAGATATTCACCACATAGATGTTGATGAATTTGTGGTAGTACAAAATTAATTGAGAGCTCTAGAAGAGCCAATTATTACTATGTTGGAGAAACACAATTGATTAACAATAAGGTATTGTGTTGTAGTAAGTCTCAAAGAAACTTATTCAGTTTTCAAAGTACACGCGAAAGCGCTGATTATATTGAGACTATAAATAAAGGAAAGATTTGATATCTTCTATTACTACAACTTGTAGCGGGATAATTTGTATATGAAAAGCTACCCGCTTCATTCTCCAGTTTGTACTACACAAACAAAAGAATGCCACAATAAAGTGGATATTTATTGGTATAAAAACCCATATCATGATAAACTTGAAGTTTATTGATAATTGAACATATCATGGTATAAATTTGAAGTTTACCAATATTGATAATTTATTCAATTGGCATTCGGGTTAGCCATATCAATTTAAGTATGATGTGCAACAATAATAGAGAATTTGCATGGGTAAATATTAAATAACTAGAAAGTTCTTTACGAATTCTCTTATATTACTTGTTCTCATTAATTAATTGACCAACTAAAGTTGGGGTTGAATCCCATAAATGCTGGAAATATCAAAGGTGAATATGGGCCCATTCACTTGCCATGTATACCACATAAGATGCATCTATGAGATGGTTACATGCGCGATTATTATTAACCTGCAACATGGTGTGTTGCGAGGTAACTTGCTCAATAATATAATATAGAGCATAATTTCCAGATTGTTTTTATTCAAGATAGTTCTTCTTGATAAGTTGGTTTACATCATAGTTGGTTTAGCAAGATAATTTATTGAGTGCCTCCACTTAATAGCTAAACTATTGCTTATGAGAACAAAGTTATCTATATCAATTTGATATACGTTATACACGAGAGTATATTATATTCTCCCCTCACAAGTGGTTCAGGGTCAGGAACCAAATAATTTCATCTTATTATTATTGATATGCAGTGTATATTAACATGATAATGCACAAAGATGATTTCCCAGAGTTGAGGAAACAAGTTAGTTTTTCTAACATGAGGGGGAGACATGATAAACACTTGAGAAAAAGTTACATGGAACGAATTATCATTTGTATATATAGATCCTCGAATATCATAATATGAACCTGAAGTTCATAAAAGGATAATTCAATTGCAATATATTGCAAAGCATGCCATACGCATTTGCTGACCCAAAGAAAGTAACTATATTCTCACTGCAAATGCTCATATTAAGTCCTAGAAGGACAAAGTCTTTGACACGCTTAAAGGGTATAGACAAATCGGTTTCAAAAAGAACTTCTTAATAAAGAAGATGAGCAAATGATCAAAGTGATCATAATAAGAAGGCAAGTGATCTAGAAGATCACATGACATAACACTTCATAAAATCTCATGAGAGATTCAGGTACCTGAATATATGAATGAAGAGATCTCCATGTTATGTCTTTATGAAAATTTACTGGAACCGATATAAAATGTTCGTCGACGACATCTATGATAGCGCTAAATATCGATGAGGATCTTAAGTTTGTCGAATACAAACAAAAATATTGGCCAAATGGAAGAGATACAATTCAAGTAGAATTGATTCCATATGAAAGACATGTAGTTTTGGACATGTAGTTCGAATACTTGAAAGTATAAAGTCAATGGTATGTGTAATCAGTTTTCGATATCTTATTTGATTAGCATGACATGAAAACTTGATATGCATCTAAAGTCTATTATATGACTTATATGACTTAACTTATATGACAACCCATGAAGGATTTAAGTTGCTTGAAGAATCTACAATTCTGGATCTTGAGGTACCACTTCCTTAATGCAATTTATGTACAAATATATCTTGCTATAACTATGATAATGTGATGGAGAGGATATCTCTATGGAAATATTGAAGAGCCATTCCACGATATTTGTGAAGACATTATATATCTATCACGAGTTATGATTTCAAGGTGCAAATATTCATTATACTTAATATGGATGATTTATTTATCAAATCTCTACTAACGATCTCTTGAAGCTAGTGCACAAGATTGGGATGCGAAGACTCAAGGATGTGAATTGATGCTCTCTTCAGGGGGAGTTAATGCGCGTTGCATTCTTTTTCCCTTACAAGGTTTTGTCCCACTGGGTTTTCCTTGCAAGGTTTTTAACGAGGCAACCAATAGGCGCATTTCTAAACATGTGTACTCTTTTTCCTTTTCTACAATTTTTTCCCATTGGGTTTTATTTTAGTTAAGGTTTTAACGAGGCACATTATTTATTGAGTAGACATTCAAGGGGGAGTGTTAAGAATAGAACTCTGATTAGAGTGAATATCTATCTTATAGAAGAGTTCTACTTTGAGGCTAAGTCTTTTCTCTTCCTATAAATAGAGGGGTCTTACCCCATTGTAAATCATCCCAAAGTATCAATAAGAATACTTCTCTCTCTACTTTTCTCTCTATTGTTCTTGTTCTTGTATTATTGTTCTTATTCTTATATTATTTCATAACAAAACTATATTATAATATGGTGCGATTTTGATATTTTTAATATTATATTAGTATACAAGCAAAAAAATAAAATAATACCAAAAATAAAAATAGTAATAATACCCCTACAAAAATATTAATTTCCTTAAATATATAATAAGATGAAAATATTATAAAAATAAAACTATTTTTGTGATTATAAATTTATGTTCTAATATTAAAATAAAAGAAGACTAAAACTCTATTAAAATAACTAAACTAAATATATTTAAAATACTAAGAATACTAAAGATAATTTTAAAACTTATACGGGTAAAAAATTACGTGCTTACAACTGCCTCTCTTTGCTTGTAAACGCAAAATATTTTCTTTGAAAATTATACAATAAGAAACGTAATTGGTTTATGACTTGACACTTACTCAAAACAAATAACGATGGATAAAAGATTGTGATCGAACCTTGATATTTGAATTGCCTGCATATCTTTGGCTATAAAAGAATCATCCTACGTATGGTTCAAAAGTAGAAAAGTGGAGAAGGATACCGAGGTTTCGGTTCGCGGTCCTTGTCATTATATCAAAAAATAAAAAATACATCAAAAGAAAATATAAAATCATATCTACTTTTTTTTAATCTTGAATCTTCTTTTGGTCTTCACTTGAATCATCAGCATGAAACTACAAATCAACCTCATTGTTCAGGTGGGCTCCTGCTGCTTCCAACTTGAATGAAACCAAAAGTTTACCATATTCTTTAGGTGGGCCCTTGGTGCTTCGACTTGAATTGAAAATTTAAATTTGACCATGTTCTTCAAGTGGGCTCCTAGTACTCCTGACTTGGCCCTGAAAACAGAAAGTTAACCCCATTTTTCAGGCCGGCTCCTGGTGCTCCTGTGACTTGAACTTGAAAAGTGAAAGTCGACCTTGTTCTTCAGGCAAGCTCCTGGTACTTCTTTGACTAAGCTCATGGTACTTCTTTGACTTGAATGTAAAATCAATTTCTGAAACATTGACCATTGTTCTCCAGGTGGGTGCCTGCAATCAAAACAAACAAAAAGAACAAAATTTTTTCTACCCAAGTTTACGCTAAAAAAATTTGTGAGTGGTCAGCAAAACTGTAAATCACATATGTTATTGATGAAAGATGCAATTATGAGAGTAAAACTAAATACTCGACTAGGATGTGCGTCTCATGTGATAAAAACTGACAACCATAGATTAGGAAGTATGTTTCCTAGAAAGTATAACCTAAATGACCCGAACTAAGAAATGCATCTCCGATAGGTTAAACTTGAATGACTCAAACTAGGAAGTGTGTCACCTAAGGATGAACTTTAATGACCCAAACTAGGAAGTGCATCTCCTAAAGGTGAAATTTGAATGACTCGAAGTAGGAAGTGCATCTCATAGGGATGAACCTGAATAATCCAAACTAGGACGTGTGTCTCTTAGGGCTAGGAATTGAATGACTCAAATTAGGAAGTGTCTCTCCCAGGAATGAACCTGAATGACTCAAACTGGGAAGTCCATATCCTAAGAATGAACCTGAATGACCCAAATTAGGAAATGTGTCTCCTAGGAGTGAAAATTAAATGACTTAAACTAAAAAGTGTCTCCTAGGGTGAATGTGAACAACCCAAACTAGGAAGTACGTCTCCTAGGGGTGAGAATCTTAATTTAGGAAGTTTTTCTCCTAAAAAGTATAACCTGAAGACCTAGTCTAGGAACATAATCTCCTAGGGGTAAAACTTTAACCAAAAATTAGGAAGTGCATCTCCTAAAAAAATAAAATCTGAAATACCTAAACTAGGAAGTGCATCTCCTAGGGTTAAAAACTTTTACTTAAAATTAGGAAGTGTGTCTCCTATAAAGTGTGGCCTGAAAGATTTAAACTAGGAAATGCATCTCCTATATGTAAGATTGAGCTTGAGGAAACTATATACTGGCACTATCCTCCATGAGGGACCCCTGAACTCAAAGAAAGCTAATATTAATAACTTAAGAAAACTAAAAACTAATCTTATTCTCTAGGTGGGACCCCTGAACTCAAGCAAAACTAAGGAATAAAAACTTAAGAAAATTAAAAACGGACCATATTCTCTAGGCGGTACCCCTGAACTCAAGCAAAACTATAACAACTTAAGGAAACTAAAAGTGATTACTTATGAAAAATTAGGATGCGACCCTATTTTCCAGGTGGGGATCCTACACTTAAAGAAAGCTAAAGGTTCCTCTCAACTAGAGGTATGCCTAGGAGGTATGGTTCTTCCCAACTAGGGGAAATTCCTAGGAGGTATGATTTTCTCAACAACCTTCGCGTCAGCAGAACTAGGGCATTACACCTGATAAATTCAAGCTTCCACGCCTTAATACGAACATAGCTTTTTTCCATGTTTCAGACAAAGAAAAATTGTGAGTTTAAAACATGGTGGTTAGTTTGTGGCCTTGACTTCAAGGGCGATTTCTCTTGCACTTGTCATGATCAACTTTGATTTCAGCTTGGAAGATAGTGCTTCTTATCAGCCAACTACTTTTCTCGACAACCCTTATCACAAGAAATATTCCCGATTCATTCAAGTCCAATACCTTATACTTGATGCATTGCACTCGTATTCTAGCATTCAGAGAATATTTTCATTTTACATTAATCCCAAAGAACATCTATTGTCATCAACTCAATGCACAGACTATTTTCCCATGTCTTATGCCACTTTGATGTGCTTGCTAGATTTTGCTTTGTGTACATGTAAGTGATGAAATCAAGGGGGTCTATTTTCAGCCGTAAAGGTACATTTGGGAAGTCATGTCAGCATGTCGAGGATGTAGGATTACGATCGAGATCCCTTCCTTGAGGATCATCCGCGACCCAGCAGAGATTTCGAGGATAAGGAACTTGTTCGCTACCCTACGAAGATTCTGAGGACGAGGGGTTCCCGAGGAGAGCGGCAAGAGTTAGTAAACACTAGTGTCATACCTAGCCGTCCCATCCCCATATGTTTACATTCAATATACTCTGTACTATATGATATTCCCTCTCCTATATAAGGGGAATCCATGCAACTTTGTAAAGGGCTGATGTTGCTCCATTTCTCCACAAGTGCAATAATCTCTCTCTCTCTCTCTCTCTTTTCTAACTTGCCCGTTCTCACTGGCCCAAGGCCACTCTAATATTCATTGTTCTCTTACTTGTTCTTCATCTTATCGCTTTGTATTGGCCATAAAGAGATTTATTTAATCATATCTTAACTGTTATCTCATTTTCGGTTGCCCCCCGATAGCTCGAGCTCGACCCTGACATCGGCCCCAGGGGTTCTCCATAGACCAGTCTAGCATCCGGGCAACATGCCCCTCGATTTGATTATTGCCTCCTGTTAGCTTGCGTTTCATTTTTATAATACTCATTCTTAACATCATCTGCTCAGACAACTAGCTCCAGAATAGATCACGTATTTTTGGAATCCTATTTACAAATTTAATTGCTGTTACCATTTTCACGGTAAACAGTTTGGCACCCACCGTGGGGCTAAATATAATAGCATTTATTTCTTGATGGTTCCATTGCACAAATGAACGTTATCTTTCACACTTTTTCTTGTCCAAAGATCTCTCTATTTCAGGTCAAAATCTCTGGCTCTGTAAACAGAGTCAAGAACGGCTACCCAAAAAAATCACGGCGAAAATGGTGTGGTTGTTCCACTGGTTGGCGTGATGCCGTAGAACCCCAATAACACATCTGGTCCAATTCCAGTGGATACGGGTTCGTAAAGCGCGTAGCACGTCGGTGAAGCATCGCACACCGATTGGAGCATTCAGCATATCGACTAAAAGGAAGCACAATAAACCCCAGCTCGGGAAGCACAGGAAGTTATTCTTCATGATATTTTTGAAATGTTGCAGGCATAGCAGTGGGCTAACTCAGTTGCTGAGCCATCCGAAGACTCCCAGCACAGCAGCACCAGAGACAACTCTCCCCGCCGTGAATGTACTCGAAAGGTCAAGCAATAACGGGTTAGTGACCGACCCTACCATAGTGAAGATGCTCGAAGACCTCACCAAAAGGATTGAATCGGGTGAGAAAATGATTGTAGGCAATGATAAAAAGGTCGAGACTTTCAACTCTAGGGTGGATCTGATCCCGGAAGTACCCCTGGTCCGAAAAGGTATAGATTCAAGAAAGTTCATACAATGGCCGTTCCCGAAGGAAGCGGCTCTAAAAACCATTACAAAAAAGTTCAGATGTCAATACTCCCTAAATACAGCGGGACCACAGATCACAACGAACATGTAACCACCTAAACATGCACGGTGAAGGGCAATGACACAAAGAACGATGAGATCGAGTCAGTCCTGCTGAAGAAATTTGGAGAAACGCTCTCGAATGGAGCCATGATGTGGTACCACAACCTGGCTCCTAATTTCAAAGATTCGTTCGCCATGTTGGCGCTCTTTCATAAGGACGCACGCTGGCGCCATCAAGGTATAAACGAGGCAGTCTGACATATTCAAGATTAAGCAAAGGGAGAATGGAACGCTGCGAGAATTTGTGTCTCGTTTTAATACATAGCGAATGGATCTCCCCCGTCTTCGACGACTGAACAGTGCATGCTTTTACTCAAGGCATGAATGAACGAAGCTCGGTGGCCACGACGCAGCTGAAAGAGAAATTGATCAAGTATCCCGTAGTAACCTGGTCTAACATCCACAACCGATATCGGTCTAAGATCAGGGGTCGAGGACGAGCAATTGGGATCCCCTTCATGCTTAGTATACCGAGCAAGCCTTTCGCGAAGGAGTCAAGATCGAAAAAAGAAAGGTACCATCCATACCCCGATTATAGGAGAAAATGCTCCAAAGAGTAATCCACCCCACAACGGCCGACCGGTGACCCAAGTACACAACCCTCGGGGACCCTTTAATCAGCGTGGCTTAAATGGATATGCAGGGCCAACAGGGCACCCCGCCTATCAAAGTATAACTTCAACGTCGATGTGTTAGACATTGTGTTCGCCATTAGCGAAATCAGAGATTCCAGATGGCCCAGACCATTACATTTGAATCCTTTCCAATGAAACTAGAATTGGATTTTGTAAGTTCTACAATTCGCATGGGCACCGAACCGAAGATTGCAGGCAGTTCCGATAGAAAGTGGCCCGATTGCAGGTAATTATTGCAAAACAAAAATTAGACATTCAATACATTCCCGATCGTAATATTGAATTGAATATCTTTTGTTAACATAGTATTGATTGCTAACATTATTTAATTTACTAATATTAATGGCTATAAAACTTATTGGAGCATACAAAAGTTCTAAATCCAACCTTGAAATAATACCTTAAAAGATAATATTATGAAATTTTTTAAGAAATATTTATATATTACATTACAATAAGTAAATTTAGATATTAAATATATCTAAAATTTCTATATATGTAACGTCGGGTTGGTTTTGTTTCGGTTTGACTTTCTTTAGTTAAAACCAAACCAAACCAATTATGGTCGGGTTTTTTTTTCCAACACCAAACCAAGTCAAACCAAACCATAGTCGGGTTTTTTATCTCGGCTTGATTCGGATTATCGGGTTGGTGCGGTTTGTCGGTTTTCTTTGTACACCCCTAATTGGTAGTATCTACTCTTGCTGTCCACCTTATCCAGAGAGAAAAAGAAGTATCTACTATTGCTTTCATGTATATCTATTTTCACGTATTATCCGGAGGAAAGCAAATAAGTACCTCTAAGTCTCAATACATGGATGTCAGAAAGGCTTACAATCATAGTGCCGTGACAAGAGCCACTATGAGTATCCTCTTCAACTTCCTACATAACAAGGAAACCATGTTTAACTTCAAACCTTCCTTTCTCACCCAAAAAATCACAGAATTACTACCCCAAGAGTATCAATGTCATGGGCTGAAGCTAAGAAAAAAAATCCCTGAACGAGCAGGTTGTCACTGAAGAGGCGTCGTTGATGCATTCTGTAACAGCTTCACCAGAATCAAACCCATATCTGCTAGTCACATACCACATCCAAATTACATTTAATCTCTAAGTACCTGAATTAGGTTAATCAAAGAGATCCACTGATACATGAAGGAAATGAATCTAAGTACCTGAATTAGCCCATTTTATCATTTTATCTGGCCTAAGATTTTTCTAGGCGTTATAAAAAACTAGTGAGCATGCAATAGTTTCTGAATTTTAATATGGAGTTAGTTAACCAGACTTACATATTTTATTTAGTAAGATTCGTGAGGCATTCAACATTTGCAAAAGAAGACCCTAAGCACATGATATCTAATGCATATAAAAGCCCTAAAGCAAGATCTAAATGAGAGGCAGTAATTTTAATTATTAACTGAAAGATAGCAAGCTGAAAGTAAAAGACCTAATAACAAGATTTCTATGTGAGAGATGCATGCCTTATTCATGGTTTCTATTACGCAAATAGGTAAGTAAAACCCTATAACATGCCTTCTACCCAAATCTTTAATAATCATGCATAACCCTCACAAATTTCACTATAATCCCCCATTGTTCTTAGAAGTAATTGAAAATACAACTATGATAAAAGGAATATAAGAAGTTATTCTGTAGAGAGCCTTCATCCAGACCCAAACATCTCCAACCTTATTCCTTTCGAGTTTCATAGCCATTACCAAGGCTTGGGTGCGGCAAAGTTCCCCAAGGGTTCGTTTGAACCCCTGGCCAATACCATGCACCCAAAGATGTCCCAATTAGACAATTTCAAACACTGGAAGCGCCAACCTTGTGCATCAGAGTTCCATGGGTGCTCAATGCTCCCATGGCAGTGCTTACACTAAGGGGGCAGACTAAAGCTCTAAGAATGAGATCTATTAGTGGTGTCTTTGTTAGGAGTTTCATTTCCAACAGGCTTTTTTTAGTTGACTTACAAGTCGTTTTGTTTGACCCAACGGAGCTGTGATTGGTGGATTTACGCATGTCGTTGAGTTGCAATTCCAATTCCTGAACTTCCTCTTGAAGAACATCTCTTTCGATTTCACATACTTCAAGTCTAAGTTGCCTGTCTTTATTTTTCCTATTTAGTCTCTTTAAATAATTTAGAAAACTTTGAGAATCTTTCAGGGTAAGATCAATATCTTGCAATTCATTTCATATTTCACAGTCATAAGATCTTATCTGGTTTGTTTCACCCCGTGCCATGAAGCAATTTTTAGTTTTTTCCTTGCTGCCATCGTCTGATACATCTTTATTGGACCAACAACCTGAGTATTTGTATATATCATTATCCAAAATGATCATGAAATGCAAGTTTGTTTTCTTCATGTTCTGAGTTGTCTTCGTCACTCCAAATTTCGAACGATTTATTTTAGTTAAATCCTCTAGAGACTTTTCTTTTGAGATCCGGGCATTTAGCTTGAACATGTCCATACTTCCAACATTCAAAATATTTTCCATCATTTTTTTATCTTATTCATGGTATTGTTTGGTTTTTTGGATGACATTCTTTCCTTTTTAGTGTTTCTATATATTCTCATCAATCCATTCATATTTCTCGAAACCGTGACAATTTCTTCCAATGCCTCTTTATCATCATCATTGTCGTTCTCAGATCCTTCAGTCGTGATTTTGAAAGTATCTCTTTTCTTCTTGACCACCTTTTTTGAGATGTATTTTCTCAAAGGCTATAACATCTTAACGCATTTCATCATATGACAGTTTGTCCAAGTCTTGAGATTCAAGTACAACTACTTTTTTCTGCCATGTAGTGGGCAAACTTCTTAGAATTTTTTAAACTTGTTCACTACTGGAGTATGGTCTACCAAAAGCTTTCAGATCCCTAATGATTTTGCTGAATCAAGCAAATATTTCTTCAATGGATTCACCATGTTTTATCTGAAAGAGTTCATAATCATAGATCAACGGAATTATCCTCGTTTCCTTTTCTTTGCTCGTTCTTTCATAGGTAACTTTTAATTTGTCCCACATTTCTTTTCTTGTATCGCAACTTAAGATCTTCTCATATTCTTCTCAGCCGATGGCATTGTGCAACACATTTCGTGCCTTTGGAATTGACTTGGATTACTACTATTTGCTCATCAGAGTAGTGGTCTATAATCTATATCTATTGGATCAGTATATGTTTGTCCTTTAGTTTTCTTATCATGCTTTGCTACTGGAAGTAGATAATATTCCTCTTTTATTACATGCCATATTTTGACATCATAAGATTTTGTATATATATCCATGCGGAATTTCCAATGGGAAATGTATTGTTCATTGAATTATGGCGGCCTTAACTGAGATGTCCCTTCTTGAAATAGTGCCTCGACAATTACTTGATTTGACATAACCTTTTCTCACTAGTTGTTAAGCAAAAAAGTACGGATGTGAGACATGCTCTGATACCAATTGAAAGTACGGGGGGACAAGTAGAAGACTGGTTTTCCCGTTAGTCGCTGGATCTTTGATTGGTAGAAGTAAAGTAAATTGCATAAAATAAATAACACTAGATGTTATATATTGATTCGAATTCAACGTGAATCCTACTCCAGTCCCCTTGGATTGTAAGGGAATTCTCTTTTAAGTTTCTTGGAATCTTTGGTACACGTGTGTTGATGTTGTTTAATATACACCAACAACTTATTTAAAGTATAAATATTTCTATCAGTTTTAATACAATGCCTCACTACTGATTTTTTTCTCTCTTTCTTCTCTCCACTTGTTACATAGTAAATCTTGAGTACATTACAATACTTGTTTGGAATAGAACAAAAAGATTCGTAGTGATCCGATCAAAGTATATCTCTTGCGTTGGGCCTTTGACTTCATCTCTATGACTTGAGAACGAATCTTCTTTGATATGTGTGGATCTTTACGAGATGGGCAACCCAAGTGAGTTGATCCTTAGAATAAATCTTAATTGATTCCTTCCAAGAATAAAATTGGATCTTCCTATACTTGAATCCTGTATGGCGTGATGATTGTTGCTTCCTTGAATGTCGTAATTAAATATCCTTCGTAGATCTTCCATACAAATTGTTCGATATGATTTCCCTTAACTTCCATAAAGAATCAAGACCGAGTATTTATCCTTCTTGATGCTCAAAATCATGAGCGCTATTACTTCCTCAATCTTTGCTTCTGGATCTTTAGCAGGTTCTCGCTTTCCTCTTCTCTCTTAGCTTTCCATAATTTGATCCTTGATTTCTTCCTTATTCTTTTTTGGTCTCCTTCTTTGGATCCTTGATTTCTTGCAATAGAAATTAGTTACTTTTCCATCATTAAAATATAGATCTAACATTATGTAGTATTAAAGGACGAGTACAGTTGAACTCATAACTTTTGATGCGAAGCACAAATTTCTAAGTAAAAATCTATTAAAATACAACAAATAGTAGATATGAACTCATAGCTTTTAAATTATCTCGAGTTCAATGCCCAAAATCTTAAAGTTGAATTAGGGTATTTAAATCCTAGATCTGCTTCTAATTTTTTCCCTTTGCTTGCCTAGTTTTTTTGGTTAGTGTGTACTTTTACAATTCATACTCAGGGTAAATTTCACAAATGGTAATATATCTGTGACATTTTTTCACTAAAGTCATATAACTTTATTTTCTCATACAAAAGTCATAAAACTTTCACTACTTTTACTCAAATAAGTAATAGTTAACCGGCAAAGACAATTCTCCAATATTTTTTTCGTATTCTACCTTTTTTTGTTATTTAAATTTAGTCTAATAAATTATGACTTAATTAAAATACAACAGCAAAAAGCGCCTAAAAATCAAGGTAGCACAGTTGTATGCACATGTATTCACATATATTCACTTCATTTATTCATGAATACAATAGAAAAAATACGTAAAATCGGGGCAGTCTAGATGTACGCGCATGTATTTACATATATTTGCGCTGCTGTATTTATGAATACAATAGTAAAAAGTGCATAGAATTAAGGCATTCCAACTGTACGTGCACGTATTTACGCCATGTATTTACGAATACAGTAACAATAATCACCTTAAAAATATGTATGTCCAGCTGTCTAAGAGAGAGGAAAAAATAAATAGTGTATTTCATGCCGTATTTCATGCTACATAAAATAATATTTTAAAATAATTTTGGTTTATAATAAATAGGATCAGGGGCGGACTTAGAGCATTGAAGACGAGTTTTCAGGAACCTAGTAACTCTTACGTAGATCCTATATTTATATTAAGAAATTCACTAAATATTTATAATTAAATATCTGACTGTAAACCCAGTTATTATTTCATATTTAGTTAAAATTAAGGTAGGAACCTATAAGCCTCAAATCCTGGATCCGCCTCTAAATAAGATGTATACCTTTGCTATAGGAGGTAAAAAATTTTATTTTAATTGAGTCATAATTATTAGACTGATATTAAAAAATAAAAAAAATTGTAGAATACGAAAAAAATACCAAAAAATTGTCTTTTGTTATGAAATAATATAAAAGACAAGAACAATAACTCAAGAACAAGAGCAAATAGAGAGAAGAGTAGAGAGAGTTCTTCTTATTGATACTTAGAGAATGTTAGGAGTTGAGTTACAATGGTAGAGAGCACCTCTATTTATAGGGAGGAGGATGATTTATCTACCAAGAATAGAACTCTAGAATCTCTCTAATTAAAGACATTCACCTTAAATAGAAGTCTATTTATAACACTCCCCCTTGAATGTCTATTCAATGATGTGCCTCGTTAAAACCTTAAAACCAAAACCCAATGGGAAAAATTAAAGTAAGGAAAAAGAGTACACATGTTTGAATATGCGCCTATTGGTTGCCTCGTTAAAAACCTCGCAAGGAAAACCCAGTGGGACAAAACCTTGTAAGGGAAAAAGAATGCAACGCGCATTAACTCCCCCTAATGAGTACATCAATTTATATCCTTGAGCATTTGCATTCCAATCTTGTGCATCATCTTCAAAACGATCTTTGGTAGATGCTTGATAAATAAATCAACCATATTGACTTGAATAAATATTCCGTACCTTGAAATCATCATTCTTGATAGATATGAACATCTTCATATAATGTCGTGGAATAACTCTTCAATATCTCCATAGATGCATTCTCAATGCCATCATGCTTATAGTTATAGCAAGATACATATGTACACAAATTGTACTTGGGATGTGGTACTTCAGGACCAAGAATTGCATATGCTTCAAGCAACTTAAATCTTTCAAGTTAAGTCATATAAGCCATATAATAGACTTTAGATGCATATCAAGTTTTCCATGTCATGCTAGACAAATAAGATATCGAAAACTGACTATACATACCTTTAACTTTTATACTTTCAAGCATTTGAACTATAGGTTCAAAACTACATGTCTTTCATATGGAATCAATTCTTCTTGAATTGTATCTCTTCCATTTAGTTACTTTCTTTGGGTCAGCAAATGCGTATAGCATGCTTTGCAATATGTTGCAATTGAATTATCCCTTTTATGAACTTCAGGTTCATATCATGATATTCGGGGATATACATATACAAATGATAATTCATCCCATGTAACCTTTTCTCAAGTGTTTATCATGTCTCCCCCTCATGTTAGTAAAGCTAACTTGTTTCCTCAACTTTGGGAAATCATCTTTGTGCATTATCATGTCAATATACACGGCACATTAATAATAAGATGAAATTATTTGGTTCCTGACCCTGAACCATTTGTGAGGGGAGAATATACTCTCGTATACAACTTATATCAAACTGATATATATAACTTTGTTCTCGTAAGAAACGGTTTAGCTATTAAGTGGAAGCACTCAATAATTATCTTGCTAAACCAACTTTGATATAAACCAACTTATCAAGATGAACTATCTTGAGTAGAAAATCTGGAAATTATGCTCGAAGTTAGATTACTGAGCAATTTACCTCGCAAGCACCGGCCAGGCTGCGGGTCAATAACAATTGCGCATGTAACCATATCATAGATGCATCATATATGGTATACATGGCAGGTGAATGGGCCCATATTCACCTTTGATATTTCCAGAATTTATGGGCTTCAACCCGAACTCTTTAATTGGTTAGTTCATTAATGAGAACAAGTGATACAAGAGAATTCTTAAAGAACTTTCTAGTTCTTTGATATTCACCTGTGTGAATTTGCACATCATACTTAAAATGAGATGGCTAACACGAATGCCAACTGAATAAATTATCAATATTGGTAAACTTCAAATTTACACCATGACATGTGCACTTATCAATAAACTTCAAGTTTATTATGACATGGGTTTTTATACCAATAGATATCCACTTTATTTTGGCATTCTTTCGTTTGTGTAGTACAAACTGGAGAACAAAGCGGGTAGCTTTTCATATGCAAATTACCCCGCTACAAGTTGTAGTAATAGGAGATATCAAAGCCTTCCTTTATTTATAGTCTCAATATAATCAATCGCTTTCGCGTGTACTTTGGAAACTGAATAAGTTTCTTTGAGACTTACTACAGCACAATACTCAATTGTGTTTCTCCAACATAGTAATAATTGGCTCTTCTAGAGCTCTCAATTAATTTTGTACTACCACAGATTCATCAACATCCATGTGGTGAATATCTTTCTTAAAGAGAAAGTTATACCATTATGGTCATGTCAAACTTATATGCAAGATATGTTTCTTGCATTATCGTTGTCCTTTAATAGTCATATTTCCAAAATACTTTGGCGTACAATAGGTACGTGACCAACGATCATTCATGCCATATATCATCTCAAACCTCCTTCTAGGGGTGAGTGTGGTATATTTAATACCAATTTCATGTTCATATTCTTCCAATAATGAATATGTATCAGATGTTGTCACATTCACTTCGAGGATATGTGATTTTGTTATCCTTTTCAAATCTATAAATGCGTCAGGCATTTGATTTGCTATTCTTTGCAAATGGATAATCTTTTGTGCCTCTTTCTCACAAATAGAGGTGTGTGGATCAAGATGAGATAATGATGCATTTTTCCACAAAATTTCCCGTTTGGTTTCACCAACTTCTCCCCCTAATTTTGGGAAAAGTGTCTCATCAAATCGACAGTCTGCAAATCGTGTAGTAAACAAGTCGCCTGTCAATGTTTCGAGGTAGCGAATGATGGAGGGCGATTCAAACCCAACATATATTCCTAACCTTCTTTGCGGACCCATTTTGGTGCGGGATGGCGGTGCAATAGGCACATATACTGCGCATCCAAAAATCCTTAAATGGGATATATTGGGTTCATGACCCAAAACCAATTGCAACGGGGAATATTTGTGTCAATTCGTCAGTCAGAGACGAACTAGCATTGCTACATGCAAAATGGCGTGACCCCAAACCGAAGTGGGCAGCCGACAAACTAAAATGCTGCATGCAAAATGGCATGAACCCAAACCAAAGTGGGCAGCCGACGAACTAGCATTGCTGCATGTAAAATGGCGTGAACCCAAACCGAAATGGGCAGCCTCGTTTTCATGAAGAATTCAAGATTATTCTCATCTATTGTCTCAATATGATATCTTTAAAACTCAACAAGTTCTTCTTAGACTTGGAGGAGAATATTGCATCTCTAAGATAAACGTCATGCCTTTGGGCAGAGTTACAGTTGCTCTTCCGGAGCCTTCAATCAATTTACTTCCCATGGTTTGACATATAAAAGAAAATATACGAACATGAGAATAAACAACTTCAATTCGTTTGTGTCACATAATATTTTCAAAATCTGCTGCTAACAGTTGACTAACAAAATCAGATATGTTATCCATAATTGATTACTTTGCAGTTTGAAAATTTTCAGCGTTTTTCATAAGACAATCGATTATTAAACACACACAATCGATTGTTTGAACATAGACAATCGATTGTTAAACACACACAATCGATTATTTGTTATTTTTGAAAAACTTCAGATCGCTGTCTTAAGACAATCGATTGTTATGCATAGACAATCGATTGTTGGCTATTTTTGAAAAATTCCAGACCTCTGTTTCAAGACAATCGATTGTTATGCATAGACAATCGATTGTGGATGATTTTTGAAAAATTCGACCTCACTGTTTCAAGACAATCGATTGTTATACATAGACAATCGATTGTTGGCTATTTTTGAAAAATTACAGAACTGTTTCAAGACAATCGATTGTTAGCCAAAGACAATCGATTGTTGATCAATTGTTTTTCAACTTTAATGCGAAAATAGTTGATAATCGACTAGTTTTTCAGGCTAGTCGATTACCCCCACTGGAAAATAAAAGTTTTATTGATATTTGAGCATATTGAAGATATTCTAAAGAACTACTGCTAACATTGGATCATGAACTAACTAATACGAGCTAATACTAATGACTATTAGTTTATTCACTAACTAATACAAATAAGTAGAACAAAATCAAATAACTCCATCTTCTTTCATCACGGATCCATCGCCGATTAGGTGGTCTATTTTCCCCTCGGGTTGCTCAAAGAAGTCTGCCACATCCAAGTGGGTGATGTCAAAGTTGTCGTCAGAGACAAAATTCGTTTCAGGGCGTTTACTCTTTCGAGATGCTTGATAAAGGTCAACCAAAAGTCATGGTATACGGCAAGCCTTTGACCCGTGCCCGTTTTCACCGCAACGATAATATATAGTTTATAAACTATTTGCTTTTGGGTTCTTATCGTATCGTGCTTGTGGCAGAGTGACCAACTTCAGGTTGTCATATCTCTTCTTTAAGCCATTCCACAAGATAGGTGGATCCTTGACGGTGAGATATTCAATCTTCAAACCTTCATCAAGGTGATGGCGCAAGAAAATCAAGGCCTTCGCACATTCTTGGGTGGATGCTTTTTCTCTATCTTTGATGGTGTCTCCGAGACCCATAGCATCTAAGTGGATTTCAGCATCCAACACCCATATCATATAGTTCTTGCCCGAAATTTCAAGGGCAACGAACTTTCTTTTCATAATGTCAGACATAAACCAAAATTACATCAAGAGCGTGTTCATACTTACGGGCTCTATTACAATTATCACATTCACTTCAGGGAATGGATCTCTAAAGGGAATGGAGCAAATTCAATGGGACGGATTTTCAATTATTTGCCCACAATCATACATGAATTTAATCATGGCAGGACATAGAGATTTAACCACTTCATGTGGTTATAATTTCTTACAAACTCCATTAGAGTTATAATCAAACTTTGTTTGTATATTAAATCAAATCGTAGAATTTCAAGAATTTGAAAGGGAAAAATAAGTTACTTACCTTTAAGGTATACCAATTATATTTTCAATGTTTTCTTCCTTTTCTCTTTGTTTTTCGTTTCTTTTCCTCCCTTTTTTTTTCGTTTCTTTTCCTTCTTTCTTCATTCTTTCTTTGAAGCAAAACCTTGCACAAACAAAAGTTAAGACAATCGAAAATTAAATTAGGAAGAGGGAAATACCTCAGATTTCTCGAGAATGGTTCTTGAGAAGGTAGAGTCTCGTGCTGATAACGTGTTATGAAATAATATAAAAGACAAGAACAATAACTCAAGAACAAGAGTAAATAGAGAGAAGAGTAGAGAGAGTTCTTCTTATTGATACTTAGAGAATGTTAGGAGTTGAGTTACAATGGTAGAGAACACCTCTATTTATAGGGAGGAGGATGATTTATCTACCAAGAATAGAACTCTAGAATCTCTCTAATTAAAGACATTCACCTTAAATAGAAGTCTATTTATAACATCTTTATCAGTTAATTGATTTTTTGAGCAAAATAGTGAAAGTTTTATGATTTTTTGTGTGAGAAAATAAGATTATATGACTTTAATAAAAACATATCATAATTATGTAACCATATATGAAATTTACCTACCATGCTCGTGATCCGATCTCTTATTGTTCTTAAATTAGTATTTCGGGCAATGGCAAGGTTTTCTAGAATTGGCCACTTAAAGTGGTAGTCCTCACTCCTCTATTATCTTACAATAAGCAATACCTTTTCTTTGGAAGGAATAGGTAAATAGGATATGGGTTAAAGTCATTTGTGCAATTTTAGTGGTGTCATTATATCCAAGTATTATTTTAAATAATCTCGACTTCCATATATATGCTCGCTCTAGATGATAGCAAGGGACTTTAGGCTCAAGTAGTGGACCTATTATCACATTTGAATCCTCTTCTCATTTGCCTTCTATTTCTATCTTTCAACAGATTTAAAATTAGAGCCGTTGCCCATCTACCATCACTGGAAATATGATCGAGAAAATTATAGATCTGTCTTTTAAATATCTCACTACTGAAAATCCAGTATAATGTTGAATTCTTGATAAAAAATATTGTCTTAATTGAAGTTGAGATCACTTTGTTGTCAATAGTCAAGGAGTCACCACCAAATATGTGGGATGTTGAATCTCCTTAAGGTCTCGGGTTTGATTCATCGAAAATAAAAATTTATGAAAAGGAGTATTTTACACCCTTAGTAGGCATACCCAATGTGAATATGAATTAGTTAGGTACTTAGGTTAATAAATTTCGAATAACAACAACAACCCAGTATAATCCCACTTAGTGGGGTCTGGGCAGGGTAATGTGTACGCAGACCTTACCCCTACCCTTGGGTAGAGAGGCTGTTTCCAAATAGACCCCCGGCATCCTTCCCTCCAAGAACTTCTCACCTTGCTCTTGGGGAGGCTCGAACTCACAACCTCTCGGTTGAAAGTGAGGGTTGCTTACCATCAGAAAGTGTGTTTTTAAGAAATCTTCAAAAGGTTATTCTCCCCCTATTCTTGGCCAAGTTGCAAAATCATTCTTCTATTACTCTTTGGAAAAGAATTTGATTCACAAATTTCTGGTATAACCGAAAATATATGATATGGAACAGTGGCCGTCCACATTCGGCACCACAAAATACCCCATCACATCCTTGCATTTTTACTATTTTTAATCAATACTTGAGGGTCTTTTATCCTATGTGGTCTAACTAACACAACAAGAGATACAATTTGGATAGGGTTTTAATATTAAAGTGTTACTCTAATTGTTTATTAATTGGATCCGCGCAAAAATTATTCCAAAACTTGTTCATAGTGCTTCTTGACACGATGGAATAACTAATTCTGTTAAATATTTTTTACCTAATCGTGTTAATATGTTCCTCATGAGGTGTGTTGTAATATATTGTTAATATTCTCTATATAACCAATGAAATGAAGTATTCCTAAAGTCTATTAATTTGTATATGTTACGAAATAAAATGAACCATTTACTCTTCCTAAGTAGTCACTTAAAGTGTCTGCAAAAAAAACTCAATTGATGTGTCTATTTTATTTTCGGGCATAAAGCATTATGTAGAAACATCTATACAGGAAACTGACCCACAAAGCAGGTCCAATGCTGCAACACCAAGCTAATTTCAAAATTCAAAATTTCCAAGACGTTAGAACAAAAAATATTTAAAATGTAAAAAAGGAAAGGTACAACTCCTATTACATTAGATCAAAGGGACAACTTATAACCTCAGCCCCAATATTTCGTTGAAAATAAAATTGAAAACAAAGTCCAATTTCGAAGACCCTTTCTCTCTCCTTTCCCCTTTCCACAAAGTTTCACCTTCAAGTCCAAATCTTGGTTCCTTAATTGTAGATCTGAGGTTTAGGATTTTTCTTTAGTTGAAAGAAACAAAAGGAAAGGGAAGATTTTTAAGTATGGAGAGTTTAATTGGATTGGTGAATCGGATTCAGAGAGCATGTACAGCTCTAGGTGACTATGGCGGTGGAGATAATGCATTTTCTTCACTATGGGATGCTCTTCCTTCAGTTGCTGTTGTTGGTGGTCAGGTAGGTCCCATTTACCTTATTTGATTTCTTCATTTTTTCCGGATGGGGTTAAACTGGAACTTGGATTTAACTTTGGGAGATTGATAATTACTAGATCCATGTCGGTTTAGGTGGAAATGAGACTCTTCTATATGGGTTTATGTTTAGATTTTGATTTTGTGTTTTTAAAAGGTGGAATCTTGATTTATTCTTTTGTTTACCTCTGCTGTTGATTGTTCTTAAAGTAATCGTTTGTGTGCTATTTTTTGCTGAATATGGAGGCAATAAGATTCTTGAATATGGGTTTCTGCTGATTTTGGTTTTTAAGTAGTGTAAAGATGGAATTTTGGTTATTTTTGCCTCTGCTATTGATTGTTCTTAGAGTAATGTTTTCTTTTAAGCTAATTTCTTTGTGAATTCAGAGGAAGTAAGACTCTTGAGTCTTGACTATGGTTTTGTGCTGATTTGATTTCAAGTAGTGAAAAAGGTGGAATTTTGAATTTTACCTTTGTTATTCACGGTTATAGGCTAATACTGTTTTCGTTGCTTGCTTGCATTAACTTAGAGTTCTGGAAAGTCATCTGTGTTGGAAAGCATAGTAGCGCGAGACTTTCTTCCTCGTGGATCAGGTGAGTTGCATTGATTACTTTTATCTTTATCATAGTTTTATTTATAAAATACTTTTATCTCTGTCATTCATCATGACATTCTGACCTAGTACACTTCTATTTTACATTATTATCTGTGGTATCTATTCAGGGATTGTTACAAGGAGACCGTTGGTGCTGCAGCTTCATAAGACTGATGACGGACAACAGGAATATGCAGAGTTTGGTCATCTGCCGAGAAGACGGTTCACAGATTTCGGTATATCGAATAACCTCCATTGTTTTCTTCTTCTTTTGGGCATTAGTTTAACCTCCCCCCCTCCCCCCCCCACCCCCCCCCCACCCATAAAAAAAAACTACCCCCAAAACCCATTTCTGAACTATCTTAACTCTTATACAGCTATGATGTCGAAGTAACTAAGAGACATTTTTTCTTTTAAGTGAAGTAAATGAGAGACATGATTACTTGTCTGTAGAAGAGTAGCCATATGCAGTAACTTAATGAATTGGCGTTTATGGAGACAGACCAGTAAATGTTAGTTATATTAGTTCGTTCTTTCGCTCTTCTTTCTCTTTAATGTGTGTGTGCATGTGAAGCGACATGTATCTATGCCCTCGAGCACATGTATCAGCAGTTTTACCTATTAGTATTATATTCTGATTCGACAAAATATGTGTGTTCATTATGACTTTTTTAACAGCCGTTGTCCGCAAGGAGATTTCGGATGAAACTGATCGAATCACAGGGAAAACTAAGCAGATTTCTCCTGTTCCTATCCACCTGAGCATATACTCTCCAAATGGTATGCTGTTCACCATTTCTTTAGATGTGCTTAATGATTCATTTATGGTCCCAAAAAGTAATCTTTCTGCATGCAGCACTATATTTTCTAATAGTTCCTGACCACAGTTAAGTATCAAAAAAATTTGTTTCTGAAGGTGGTTATTTTGCATACAAGTCTGCTTTTCTAAATTTAAATCGAAGATGGACTTGATCTTTTGGTATTTCGTCTTAACGTTCTCATCTAATATCAAGAATGGGTGGTCTTTTCTCTTGTTCCTTTTGGTGGGTGACTGCTCTAAAGAGCAAAGAATTCTCTCTTTATCGTGCTAACTCCATAATGTGTTTTGTCTTGGCAGTGGTCAACTTAACACTGATTGATTTACCTGGTTTAACAAAAGTGGCTGTTGGTATGTTCTATACATCCTTTCGTTATTTGCATTCTTTTTAAGTCTATCAAAGCTGTTTCCAATGCAACAATACTCATTACTGCAGACGGGCAGTCTGAGACCATAGTTGAAGACATTGAAAATATGGTCCGCACTTATGTTGAGAAGGTAACGAGAAACTAATTTTACTTTCTTATTCTGCTGACGTGCTCGGTTTGTATCCGTCTCTTCATCTGAACTCTTTCCTATCATGTAGCCCAACTGCATTATTCTAGCAGTTTCTCCTGCCAATCAGGATATTGCCACCTCCGACGCAATGAAACTTGCAAGAGAAGTGGACCCCACAGGTATAATCTTTTGATATTAACATTTCGGGGACTCTTGAGTCCAGTAGTTTGAGTACTTGTCAAAGAGCATCCTTATTTTGGGAAATGTACAATGCTCGACTTTGCCTTTATCATTATCATGCAGGTGAAAGGACATTTGGAGTGTTGACCAAGTTAGATTTGATGGACAAAGGCACTAATGCTCTAGATGTGAGTTTATTTATTATACTACCTGGGGATTTTTTATTTTGGTTAATCCATCTATATTAATTGCTGCATGAATCGGATAGCATATCCAAATATCACTCTCCGAGTCTTTGTTTCACTTTGTATACTATAATTTGGTAGCACTACGAGTAGTTGATTATTTTTCCTCGAATTTAAGGTTCTTGAAGGAAGAGCTTATCGTTTGCAACATCCCTGGGTTGGTATTGTGAATCGTTCACAAGCAGACATAAACAAAAATGTAGACATGATCTATGCAAGAAGAAAGGAGCGTGAATATTTTGCTACCAGTCCGGACTATGGGCATCTGGCTAGTAAAATGGGTTCAGAGTACCTTGCAAAACTACTGTCAAAGGTATGCATTTAGTTATTTTGGAGGAGTTCCTAAATAAGTTAAGCAGAGTTCATATTCAGATTGTTTCTATTTCAGCACTTGGAACAATTTATTAAGGCAAGAATACCAAGTATCACCTCACTTATCAATAAAAGCATAGATGAGCTTGAATCTGAAATGGACCACCTTGGAAGGCCCATTGCTGTTGATTCAGGCGTAAGCTCTGATTTCTATCTCTCATTGCTACTGTTGATTAAGAGATTTTGCTAGTCTCAGTGACTGGACTGGTCTATTTCAGGCTCAACTGTATACCATTTTGGAACTTTGCCGTGCCTTTGATAAGATATTTAAGGAGCATCTAGATGGAGGGTAAGTGGATTACTTTTTTGTATTCCTTAAATTTCCAAATATTAGGGAAATTAGGACCGAGACTGTGCTAGTCCCATATTGTTTTCAGTTTAATTCTCGTTATCTATGATGAGGCTTTTTTGGTTATCTATAGTATAGTACCTATGAAACACAAGGAACTTAAATAAATTGGCAACATATTCCAGTAGACACGTCACACTGGTCTGTCTTGTTTGTAAAGGATAAACTTGCTTGTACTGATTCGAGATGAACTTCCAGTTTATTGCTTGGTTTGCTCATATCTGACATGTATTAATCTCTTTTGTCGATCAGTCGACCTGGTGGTGATCGAATTTATGGAGTTTTTGACAACCAACTACCTGCTGCTTTGAGAAAACTCCCGTTTGACCGATATCTTTCTGTGCAAAATGTGAGGAAAGTTGTTTCAGAGGCAGATGGTTACCAGCCTCACTTGATAGCACCTGAACAAGGTTATAGACGGCTAATTGAAGGGGCCTTAAATTATTTTAGAGGCCCAGCTGAAGCCTCTGTTGATGCTGTAAGTAATTGTTAAAAATTTATCAGGGCCAAGCAGTTAATGCTTTTACCGACTTAAAGTTTATATGCAACTAACCCTCGAAACTACATATCAGGTTCACTTTGTGTTGAAGGAACTAGTGAGGAAATCTATTGGGGAATGTCAGGTAATGGTGACCAGGCAGCTGGATTGAATTCTACTTTTTCTACCTCTGCTCTCACAACCCCGTTCTCCCTTATCCTATTATTTCTAAATGTATTGTTGGAGCAGGAGTTGAAGCGGTTTCCCAGTTTGCAATCTACAATAGCTGCGGCTTCTAATGAAGCCTTAGAGAAATTTCGGGATGAAGGTAAAAAGACGGTAGTAAGACTAGTGGACATGGAATCATCTTACTTAACAGTGGATTTCTTCAGAAAACTGCCTCAGGAGATGGAAAACCAGAAAGGGGGGAAACCAGAAGCTACTGCTGCTGTAGACCGATATGGAGAATATCACTTTCGGCGGATTGGTTCAAATGTATCATCTTATGTGAATATGGTGTCGGATACATTGAGGAACACAATCCCCAAAGCAGTGGTTTATTGTCAAGTTAAGGAGGCCAAACAATCTTTGTTAAATTACTTCTACACTCAGATTGGGAAGAAAGAGGTACTTGCTCAGTGTCCCTTGTATTCGTGTTTATTTAATTTTAAGACGATCTTTTGTTCATTCCAAGATCAAAGACTCATAAATCTGATTCAAGTTCCTCCCCCCACCCCCCAATTAAACTACTGTTATTTTGATTCGACATATAATCTACCACATAACTGAGTATATGTCGGATCACATTACTCTTCAAAGAAAGACGCTGCATCATCGAAATCTTGTCATTTTGGCACTGGTTCTTGTTAGTGTAATAACAAGTGAGCGAATTGCAATAAGATGGTATTTAGTGTATGTAGATACAAGTGCTGACAGTTGTGTGAATTTATATCAGGGCAAGGCACTTGCAGAACTGTTAGATGAAGATCCTGCATTGATGGAGAGAAGAATGCAATGTGCTAAGAGGCTCGAACTATACAAGAAAGCAAGAGATGAGATTGATTCTGTAGCATGGGTACGATGAGATAATTGTGTGAGACCTCCTAATGATACCACAAATTCACGACTTGGGTGAATCAATGTTGCTGCTTGATCAGCCTAAAATTCTTTAATTGTTGTAGAATTTTCACATTATTTGGCTTGGATTGTTGCTTTACTATTACTATATTTTTGTAATACGACATATTCATTTGCTATTCTGCTCAGGCTACTCCTTCATTTTTGTACTTTAATTTATACATATGGGCTTTGAGTAATATAACCATCAGGGAATGTCAACAGACTAAAAGTATTTCTTAAATTGTGTTAAATTAGTCCGGGACTTGCTTTATAAACTGTAAACATCTTTCTAAAACGAACAAAAAAACAACTATCCGGTATAGTCCCACAAAGTGGGGTCTGGGGAGAGTAGTATGTAGACGGACCTTACCCCTACCTGAAAGGGCAGAGAGGCTGTTTCCAATCGACCCTCGGCTGAGGGAGGCTGAGGGAAGGAAAGGAAAAACAAAAACAAAAGAGCATTAGTAACTCCAGCAGAAATATCGTAAATAATTATCTAAACATAATAACCATAAATAAAATAGCATGCAATAATATCAGATAGTAACTACCATAAATAACTACCATAAGGGAGACACAATCCAATACACAAATCATCGATGGATAGCCCTGGCAAAGAAAATTAGGCACAAACCAAAACAATCAGAGGGGAATTGATCTCGACTAACAGTTTGGCCCCTCAAAGAATTTACACGATTTAACTTATTGAGACAATAAGATTGGGATAAAAGTTGAAGGGAAAAATGAAGAAGAAATACTCGACTAGGATGTGCGTCTCATGTGATAAAAACTGACAACCATAGATTAGGAAGTATGTTTCCTAGAAAGTATAACCTAAATGACCCGAACTAGGAAGTGCATCTCCGATAGGTGAAACTTGAATGACTCAAACTAGGAAGTGTGTCACCTAGGGATGAACTTTAATGACCCAAACTAGGAAGTGCATCTCCTAAAGGTGAAATTTGAATGACTCGAAGTAGGAAGTGCATCTCATAGGGATGAACCTGAATAACCCAAACTAGGACGTGTGTCTCTTAGGGCTGGGAATTGAATGACTCAAATTAGGAAGTGTCTCTCCCAGGAATGAACCTGAATGACTCAAACTGGGAAGTCCATATCCTAAGAATGAACCTGAATGACCCAAATTAGGAAATGTGTCTCCTAGGAGTGAAAATTAAATGACTTAAACTAGAAAGTGTGTCTCCCAGGGTGAACGTGAACAACCCAAACTAGGAAGTACGTCTCCTAGGGGTGAGAATCTTAATTTAGGAAGTTTTTCTCCTAAAAAGTATAACCTGAAGACCTAGTCTAGGAACATAATCTCCTAGGGGTAAAACTTTAACCAAAAATTAGGAAGTGCATCTCCTAAAAAAATAAAATCAAAAATACCTAAACTAGGAAGTGCGTCTCATAGGGATAAAAACTTTTACTTAAAATTAAGAAGTGTGTCTCCTATAAAGTGTGGCCTGAAAGATTTAAACTAGGAAATGCATCTCCTATATGTAAGATTGAGCTTGAGGAAACTATATACTAAACTTGACTAAAATAAAAACTGGTACTATCCTCCATGAGGGACCCCTGAACTCAAAGAAAGCTAATATTAATTACTTAAGAGAACTAAAAACTAATCTTATTCTCTAGGTGGGACCCCTGAACTCAAGCAAAACTAAGGACTAAAAACTTAAGAAAATTAAAAACTGACTATATTCTCTAGGCGGTACCCCTGAACTCAAGCAAAACTATAACAACTTAAGGAAACTAAAAGTGATTACTTATGAAAAATTAGGATGTGACCCTATTTTCCAGGTGGGGATCCTACACTTAAAGAAAGCTAAAGATTCCTCTCAACTAGAGGTATGCCTAGGAGGTATGGTTCTTCCCAACTAGGGGAAATTCCTAGGAGGTATGATATTCTCAACAACCTTTGCGTCAGCAGAACTAGGGCATTACACCTGATAAATTCAAGCTTCCAGGCCTTAATATGAACATAGCCTTTATCCATGTTTCAGACAAAGAAAAATTGTGAGTTTAAAACATGGTGGTTAGTTTGTGGCCTTGACTTCAAGGGCGATTTCTCTTGCACTTATCATGATCAACTTTGATTTCAGCTTGGAAGATAGTGCTTCTTATCAGCCAACTACTTTTCTCGACAACCCTTATCACAAGAAATATTCCTGATTCATTCAAGTCCAATACCTTATACTTGATGCATTGCACTCGTTTTCTAGCATTCAGCGAATCTTTTCATTTTACATTAACCCCAAAGAACATCTATTGTCATCAACTCAATGCACAAACTATTCTCCCATGTCTTATGCCACTTTGATGTGCTTGCTAGATTTTGCTTTGTGTACGTGTAAGTGATGAAATCAAGGGGGTCTATTTTCAGCCGTAAAGGTACATTTGGGAAGTCATGTCAGCATGTCGAGGGTGTAGGATTACGAGCGAGATCCCTTCCTTGAAGATCATCCGTGACCCAGCAGAGATTTCGAGGATAAGGAACTTGTTCGCTACCCTACGAAGATTCTGAGGACGAGGGCTTCCCGAGGAGAGCGGCAAGAGTTAGTAAACACTAGTGTCATACCTAGCCGTCCCATCCCCATATGTTTACATTCAATATACTCTGTACTATATGATATTCCCTCTCCTATATAAGGGGAATCCATGCAACTTTGTAAAGGGATGATGTTGCTCCATTTCTCCACAAGTGCAATACTCTCTCTCTCTCTCTCTCTCTCTCTCTCTCTCTCTCTCTCTCTCTCTCTCTCTCTCTCTCTCTTTTTTCTAACTTGCCCGTTCTCACTGGCCCAAGGCCACTCTAATATTCATTGTTCTCTTACTTGTTCTTCATCTTATCGCTTTGTATTGGCCATAAAGAGATTTATTTAATCATATCTTAACTGTTATCTCATTTTCGGTTGCCCCCCGATAGCTCGAGCTCGACCCTGACATCGGCCCCAGGGGTTCTCCATAGACCAGTCTAGCATCCGGGCAACATGCCCCTCGATTTGATTATTGCCTCCTGTTAGCTTGCGTTTCATTTTTATAATTCCCATTCTTAACATCATCTGCTCAGACAACTAGCTCCAGAATAGATCACGTATTTTTGGAATCCTATTTACAAATTTAATTGTTGTTACCATTTTCACGGTAAATAGTTTGGCACCCAACGTGGGGCTAATCATAATAGTATTTATTTCTTGCTGGTTCCATTGCACAAATGAACGTTATCTTTCACACTTTTTCTTGTCCAAAGATCTTTCTATTTCAGGTCAAAATCTCTGGCTCTGTAAATAGAGTCAAGAACGGCTACCCCAAAAAATCACGGCGAAAATAGTGTGGTTGTTCCACTGGTTGGCGTGATGCCGTAGAACCCCAATAACACATCTGGTCCAATTCCAGTGGATACGGGTTCGTAAAGCGCGTAGCACGTCGGTGAAGCATCGCACACCGATTGGAGCATTCAGCATATCGACTAAAAGGAAGCACAATAAACCCCAGCTCGGGAAGCACAGGAAGTTATTCTTCATGATATTTTTGAAATGTTGCAGGCATAGCAGTGGGCTATCACTCAGTTGCTGAGCCATCCGAAGACTCCCAACACAGCAGCACCAGAGACAACTCTCCCCGCCGTGAATGTACCCGAAAGGTCAAGCAATAACGGGTTAGTGACCGACCCTACCGAAAGTGGCCCGATTGCTCGATAGAAAGTGGCCCGGTTGCTCGATAGAAAGTGGCCCGATTGCAGGTAATTATTGCAAAACAAAAATTAGACATTCAAAATACATTCCCGATCGTAATATTGAATTGAATATCTTTTGTTAACATTAGTATTGATTGCTAACATTATTTAATTTACTAATATTAATGTCTATAAAACTTATTGGAGCATACAAAAGTTCTAAATTCAACCTTGAAATAATACCTTAAAAGATAATATTATGAAATTTTTTAAGAAATATTTATAAATTACATTACAATAAGTATATTTATATATTAAATATATCTAAAATTTTAATATATGTAACGTCGGGTTGGTTTGGTTTCGGTTTGACTTCTTTAGTTAAAACCAAACCAAACCAATTATGGTCGGGTTTTTTTTCCAACACCAAACCAAGTCAAACCAAACCATAGTCGGATTTTTTATCTCGGCTTGACTCGGATTATCGGGCTGGTGGAGTTTGTCGGTTTTCCTAGTACACCCCTAATTAGTAGTATCTACTCTTGCTGTCCACCTTATCCAGAGAGAAAAAGAAGTATCTACTATTGCTTTCATGTATATCTATTTTCACGTATTATCCGGAGGAAAGCAAATAAGTACCTCTAAGTCTCAATACATGGATGTCAGAAAGGCTTACAATCATAGTGCCGTGACAAGAGCCACTATGAGTATCCTCTTCAACTTCCTACATAACAAGGAAACCATGTTTAACTTCAAACCTTCCTTTCTCACCCAAAAAATCACAGAATTACTACCCCAAGAGTATCAATGCCATGGGCTGAAGCTAAGAAAAAAAATCCCTGAACGAGCAGGTTGTCACTGAAGAGGCGTCGTTGATGCATTCTGTAACAGCTTCACCAGAATCAAACCCATATCTGCTAGTCACATGCCACATCCAAATTACATTTAATCTCTAAGTACCTGAATTAGGTTAATCAAAGAGATCCACTGATACATGAAGGAAATGAAACTAATATAAACTACCCAAGTAAAATAACTGCACAGGAGAATCCTGTCATTTTGGATTGAACATGAGGTTATTAATTTGATCAATCCGGATATCAGATATAGGCTCTATAGGTTGCTCATCGTCATCTATTGAAGGACCATTGCTCAATGGTTCTCTCGTGAATTCATCTGTAGAATAGACCAAATGCAAACATTAATAGCTAGATCCCACCATTGCGTAAAGCAACTACACATCACTTGTTCTCAACAGACTGCTAAAATTGTGTTACGCATGTGCAAGACAAAAACTCAAAAGAAGATCCTTTCCACCGCCATAACGAGAAAGGTAGCTTACAATTACCATATATCATGCTGAAAGAAGTTGGAGGAGGGGTAGCCAAGAAGTTGAGACCAATGTAAAATCCTACAGCTAGTCCTATAGTCATCATCGCATAAGCTGGCACAGCTAATGCCCAGTACCTGAAAAATGAACATCAATTTAACAGGAAGTCATAATCATCTTGTGACAATTAGTAGGTAGCCAGCTAAGCTATCAAGTGTTCACCAATCAAATTATTTTCCTCTCAAACACTCTGCAAATGCTTTAAGTCCCTTTCATGCGGTTGTACACTTGTAAAATGTGGGAGCAGTATATCACTATATCTCAATATCTGAAATGCATGCAGGTAAGGAGTTAATATATCAAAATTTCATGCATTTTGGTTTTCATTTGATTAAAAAATAGGTGTATTTCTTTTTCAACCGAATGCCATTAAAGATTCATAGGTGTTTTTTCTTTTTTTGCACAAACCGAGAAACTTTTCTCTAATTGTGTTTGCTTGGATAAAAAAGGCCGAAAAGATTTCAGAAGTCTATCTTTCAACACTTG
Source organism: Nicotiana benthamiana (assembly GCA_034376525.1). Taxonomy (NCBI): domain Eukaryota; kingdom Viridiplantae; phylum Streptophyta; class Magnoliopsida; order Solanales; family Solanaceae; genus Nicotiana; species Nicotiana benthamiana. The sequence goes on from CM067323.1 coordinate 62,647,835, forward strand.
TTGGAAACAAAAGCCATTTGCAGCTATGAAGTTAAGCAGAACCTAGTTAATTGGAATAAAACTAGCCAACTTCTGGCTCGGGTGTTAAACAGACCAAAGAAGCTAGACTCAACCTAGTTAAGTGCAACTACATTTTGTTTACCTGCTCGGATAGTAAACAATACCCAAAGAATGCAACCAATTTTCTGGAAGATATGCCCACACCAGGAAAAGAACTGTCCACAAAAATAACAGAGACAGATCAGACTTCCATATGTGTGAAATCAATTGACTGATGGAATACAAGTGGAATTAGGTTAAAGCAAAGCAGAGTGCAGACATACATACAAAAGATGAGAGCTCAATGCTTTAAGACAGACAACAGATTGTAGAAATATCAACTGCTTTCAACATTAGCAGAGTAATATATCCAATCTAACATTTATTCCAAGAAAAATGAGTTGGCAATTCGACCCTTTATCCAGATAGTTGCCACAAAGGCAAAGCACTGGAACCAAAAGGGAAGGCTCACAGGTAACGAAGATGAATGCATAACGACAAAATTACACCACTAAAGATTCAACTGTATTGCCAGGCCATGAAAATCAAAGGCAAAAGCAAATATTCAAATAAATGGATATATTTCAAGTAACAAACTAAACTTGTTAACAAAGAGGAAGAATAGACCTGTAGCAACAACAGTAGTAATGGAGCCAACAAATCCATAAACTTCAGAAGTCTTGGGTCCTTGATCTCCAGAAACACCGAATCCTGAACCTCTGTCATCTGAATCTGGAAAGAATACAGTGGTCGTCCTATTTTTGGAGAAATTTAAGATCCTCCTAGGGCTACTAACGGAACGAGGATCTTCCCAACCTTTATCTTCCGGCATCCCAAGATCACGCAAGGGCCAAAGTGTCACTCTGAATAAGAATTAAAACTGCCCCATTCTCAAAACACCCAGAGCGTAGATATTAGTACTAAAAAATTTGCAAGCAGCATTAACAATTTCCACAAAACACCCAGCAAGCAAAAGCATAACAACCATGAGGATCATTAGTTGCATAGAAATTATGGAACTAAAGGCGACTAGCAGGCCTTTTCTTCCTTATATTTCAGCTCCGTCTGAAAGGGGAAGAAAAGACGTCTCAAACAGGTGTGACATGAATTTCACTCAGAAAAAGTTGAAGTATCGTGAGTGAAACCATTACTTCACTCGAAATACTCCTTAAACAAGTTTTTTCAACTTTAAAATTCCTTATTTAGTTGATTTGAAATCGATGGCCAAACAAATCATTTCATGATTGAATAAAAGAACAAATTTGGTGTCAGTGTACACTATTAACTGTAAAAATAGAAAAATAGGACGTGGCTAATTCCTGGAAAAATTTAGTCTGCTGTAAAGTCTAATCAATTAGGTGCTTGTGTTTTTATTACAGAATGCTAAAATGCGGTGAAAGGCAACAACAATAAAACGTCTGTATCCCAAAACTAGCTTTGCTCAGCTAATTTTCTAGTATATGCTCTGAAAAAAAATGAAAACAATTTGAGAATGCAGAAAATCAAATACCTGAGAAAGTCCTTTCTCAGTGGAGAGCAAATTAGGGCATTTTTCAAGTCCTAATTCCAAATTCAGAAGTACTCCAATTCAGTATATATTAATCTTAGATATAAAATGGGACTCGCAACAAGAACGTAACAAACAAAATATTTGAGTTTCATTTCAGATTCGATAAACGCAATTCCAAAAATTACAATAGTACCCCAAAAATGCAATTTTTATATAGACATATGTCTGAATTAAATCCACAAGAGAAAAACTGCTCACCGAGTTCCTTCAGTTGCTACCCAATTTGGAGACATCTCAGCTCTGCAATTGAAAAGGATAAAGGAGGTTTTGAGTTGTGACTTCTCCTCCGGCATGTAAATCTCTGTTTTATCTTCATTCATTCTGTTAAAACAATTGGAACCATTTTGTTTTTTTCCTGATTAATTTCTCAACACAATAAATTTTTATAATCACAAAATTAATTTTTTTTATAAAAGAACGTGCATAGTGTTATGAAATATTAGATTATGGTGGATGTCCATAACTCCTATAACACCCACTACTTTTATCCATTATCTCCATAACTTCCACTACTCCAATACTTATGGTTGTAACTCCCACACCTCCATGATCTTCCTCCATGATCTCAAAAGTTTAATGACATATTTATGGAATTCTTTTAGTATACCTCTATGTACTACTATAAATAGAGGATGAGAAATCATTTTGTAATACACTTGGATACATAGAAGAAATATATTCTCCTCTCTTTCTCTCTACTTTGTTGTCTATCTTTTGTTTATTACTTTGAGCTAAGTTTTGTAACACGTTATCAGCACGAAGCTCTACTATCTCAAGAATCTCTTTGAGAAAATTAAGGTATTTTTTCTCCTCCTAATTTAGTTTTTATTATGTCTGACATTATGAAAAGAAAGTTTGTTGCCCTTGAAATTTCGGGCAAGAACTACATGACATGGGTGTTGGATGCTGAAATCCATTTGGATGCAATGGGTCTTGGAGACGCCATTAAAGACAGAAATAATGCATCCACCCAAGACTGTGCTAAGGCCTTGATTTTCTTGCGCCATCACCTTGATGGAGGTTTGAAAATTGAATATCTCACCGTCAAAGATCCACTTATCTTGTGGAATGGCTTAAAGAAGAGATATAACCACCAAAAGCGGAAATGGAATTATGAGAATGCAAAAGCAAATAGTTCAGAAACTATATGTTATCGTTGCGGTGGAAAAGGGCACTGGGCAAAAATTTGCCATGTACCAAGACATTTGTGGTTGAGCTTTATCAAGCATCTCTAAAGAGTAAAGGCCCTGAAACCAATTTTGTCTCTGACAATAATTTTGACATCACCCACTTGGATGTGGCAGACTTCTTTGAGCACCCTGAGGGGAAAATAGATCACTTGATCAGTGATGGATCCATGGTTAAAGAAGATTGAGCAGTTTGATGTTTTTATTTTTACTTATTCGTAGTAGTTAATGAATAAACAATTATCATAGTTTACATATGTTATCTATCATTGTGATATGGTTCAAATTTTATATTTTCTGCTTTAAGCTAGTTTTAATGTGTTAGCACATTAAAGGTGCTATTATGCCAGTAGTATTATGAACCTAAAACAGATTCACTGCCAACAGCAGTTAACTCAATTAGTTGAATCATTATAGGTGAAACATTCAGTTCAAAACAATTCAATCAATGATCAAATATCGATATGTACCTTAAGAGTTTTATCAACTTGACAAATAATCAGTATTATGGTTTTAAAATATATAACTTTAGATTACACATTCATCTTATGCTTTATTTGTAGCACATTAAATATAGTAATAAAAGAAATATTGTGAAGACTCTTTATGCTACTACTAATTGTTAATACTTTGATATTAAAAGGAGAATAACTATGATAAAAGATTTTTTATATATAATGACCGCACTGAAACTATTATGTTGAATCATAGACTTAAATTTGTTTATTCTCGTATCTATAAAGAAAATAAAAAAAATAAAAAAATACTAATATTTTTCGTATATTTCTTTTGTATGTCAAAACATGGGAAGCAAATATGGATATCTCACAAAGCAAACTTGGATCAACGTCCAATTGTAAAAATATTTGTTTAATTGATTCATGTACCACACATACGATATTCAAAGAGAAGAAATATTTCTCTCATTTAAGTGTGTGTAAGGCAGATGTTACTACAATTTCTGGTAGTAGTAAATTGATTGAAGGCTCCGGAATAGCAACTATAATTCTGCCTAAAGGAACAATATTTATCATACAGAATGCAATGTTCTCTTCCAAGTCCAAGAGGAACTTGTTGAGTTTTAAAGATATCCGTCAAAATGGATATCATATTGAGACAATAGATGAGAATAAACTTGAATATCTCATCATTACAAAGAATGTCTCTGGCCAAAAGAGGGTTATTGAGAAGTTCTCATCTTTATCTTGTGGCCTGTATTGGACAAAAATTAGTGCAATTGAGGCACATTACACAGTAAACCAAAAGGTTACTGATTCCAATACTTTTGTACTTTGGCATGATCGATTGGGACATCCTGGATCAATTATGATGAGACGGATTATAGAAAACTCATATGGGCATCCATTAAAGAATTTAAAGATTCTTTTAAATAATTAATTTTCTTGCACTTCTTGTTATCAAGGCAAGTTAATTATTAGACCATCACCAACAAAGGTTGGAACTGAGTCACCTACGTTTTTGGAACGTATACAAGGGGATATTTGTGGACCTATTCACCCACCTAGTTGGTCCTATAGATATTTTATGGTCTTAATAGACGCATCCTCTAGATGGTCTCATGTGTGCCTATTGTCATCACGCAACCTTGCGTTTGCAAAATTAATGGCACAAATAATTCGATTACGAGCACAATTTTCTGATAATCTAATTAAGTCTATTAGACTAGATAATGCTGCTGAGTTTTCAACCCAAGCATTTAATGATTATTGCTTATCAATTGGGATAAAAGTGGAACATCCTGTAGCTCATGTTCACACTCAAAATGGTCTTGTAGAATCTCCAATTAAACGTCTGCAGTTGATTGCAAGACCATTACTCATGAAAACGAGGCTGCCCAATTCGGTTTGGGGTCACGCCATTTTGCATGCAGCAATGCTAGTTCGTCTCAGACTGACGACTTATCACAAATATTCCCCGTTGCAATAAGTTTTGGGTCATAAACCTAATATATCCCATTTAAGAATTTTTGGATGCGCAGTATATGTGCCTATAGCACCGCCATATCGCACTAAAATTGGTCCGCAAAGAAGGTTAGGGATATATGTTGGGTTTGAATCGCCCTCCATTATTCGCTACCTCGAAACATTGACAGGGGATTTGTTCACTGCACGATTTGCAGACTGTCGATTCGATGAGACACTTTTCCCAAAATTAGGGGGAGAAGTTGGTGAAACCAAACAAGAAATTTTGTGAAAAAATCCATCATTATCTCATCTTGATCCACATACCTCTATTTGTGAAAAAGAGGTGCAAAATATTATCCATTTGCAAAGAATAGCAAATCAAATGCCTGATACATTCACGGACTTGAAAAGGATAACAAAATCTCACATCCCCGCAGAGAATGTTCCGATCCGTATTGATGTCCCTATTGGACAATCTTCTAGTATCATATCTAATGAGTCAAAAGCACGCTTAAAACGTGGCAGGCCATTAGGTTCCAAAGATCGAAATCCTAGAAAAAGGAAAGCAAATGATCAAAATGACACTACGAAAGAATCTCATGAGGAAATTCACGATTTAATAAATTCTGAGATTCATGAAGAATCCATTGAGCCCGAGACTAAGGAAAATAAGGAACTATCAATAAATCCAATCGAAATTGAGACAAATTTTAATCGAGTGGATATAGTGGTGGATTATGTCTTTGCATATAATGTTGCATCTGGCATTATGCAAGAAAGTGAGGATCTTGAACCTCAATCTGTTGGAGAATGTCGACAAAGACTTGATTGGCCAAAATGGCAAGAAGCAATCCAATCAGAATTGAATTCACTTGCAAAACGTGAAGTTTTTGGGCCTATAGTTGAAACACCTAATGGTGTTAAGCCTGTTGGCTATAGATGGGTCTTTGTATGCAAGAGAAATGAGAAAAACAAGGTACAAAGATATAAGGCACGCCTTGTTGCACAAGGATTTTCTCAAAGGCCTGGTGTCGATTATGAAGAGACATATTCACCCGTAATGGATGCTATAACTTTCCGTTATCTCATTAGTTTTGATGTCCTTGAAAAACTTGACATGCATTTAATGGATGTGGTTACTGCCTATCTTTATGGCTCACCTGATAATGAGATATACATGAAAATTCCCGATGGATTCAAAATGCCAAACACTCATAATTCAAAGTCCCGGGAAATGTTTTCAATCAAATTGCAAAGATCTTTGTATGGTCTAAAGCAATCAGGACGAATGTGGTATAATCATCTTAGTGAGTATTTATTAAAGGAAGGCTATATAAATGATGCCATTTGCCCATGTGTTTTTATAAAGAAAACAAACATCGGAATTTGTTGTACTTGCCGTATATGTCGATGACATAAACCTTATTGGAACTCCCATAGAACTCCAAAAGGCAATTGATTATTTAAAGAAGGAATTCGAGATGAAAGATCTCGGAAAGACAAAATTATGTCTTGGTTCGCAAATTGAATATTTGGCAACCGGAATTTTTGTTCATCAATCTGCCTATATAGAAAAGGTATTGAAACGGTTTTACATGGATGGAGCATATCCTTTAAGTACTCCGATGGTTGTTCGATCACTTGATGTGAATAAGGATCCATTCCGACAGCAAGAAAAGAATGAAGAGCTACTTGGTCCTGAAGTACCATATCTTAGTGCAATTGGCGCATTAATGTATCTTGCAAATACTACAAGGCCTGACATAACTTTTTCAGTTAATGTCTTAGCAAGATATAGCTCTACTGCTCCCACAAGGAGACATTGGAATGGAAGCAAACATATATTGCGGTATCTAAAAGAGACTACCGATATGGGCTTATTTTATAGCAATAATTGCAGTCCTGATCTTGTTGGTTATGCTGATGCTGGATATTTATCTGACCCACACAAGGCTCGATCTCAAACAGGATATGTGTTTATCTGTGGAGACACTGCCATATCTTGGCGATCGACTAAGCAATCAATTGTGGCTACTTCATCTAATCATGCTGAGATAATCGCTATTCATGAAGCAAGTCGAGAGTGTGTGGGGTTGAGATCTATAATACATCATATTCGAGACAAATGTGGTTTGAAATGTGACAAACTACCCACGATTTTGTATGAAGACAATGCAGCATGCATAGCCCAATTGAAGGGAGGATTCATAAAATGAGATAGAACAAAGCATATTTCACCAAAGTTATTTTTCACACATGATCTTCAAAAGAATGGTGATATCAATGTGCAACAGATTCGTTCAAGTGATAATATGGCTGATTTGTTCACAAAATCTCTACCAACGTCAACCTTCAAGAAGCTGGTACACAAGATTGGAATGTGAAGGCTCAAGGATGTGAATTGATGCTCTTTTCAGGGGCGTTGCACTCTTTTTCCCTTACAAGGTTTTGTCCCACTGGGTTTTCCTTGCAAGGTTTTTAACGAGGCAACAAAAATGCATTTTGTTAGATATGTGTACTCTTTTTCCTTTTCTAGAATTTTTTTCCCATTGGGTTTTATTTTAGTTAAGGTTTTAACGAGGCACATTATCTTTGGACATCCAAGGGGGAGTGTTATGAAATATTAGATTATGGTGGATGTCCATAACTCCTATAACACCCACTACTTTTATCCATTATCTCCATAACTCCCACTACTCCAATACTTATGGTTGTAACTCCCACACCTCCATGATCTCCCCCATGATCTTCCTCCATGATCTCAAAAGTTTAATGACATATTTATGAAATTCTTTTAGTATACCTTTATGTAGTACTATAAATAGAGGATGAGAAATCATTTTGTAATACACTTGGATACATAGAAGAAATATATTCTCTTCTCTCTTTCTCTCTAGTTTGTTGTCTATCTTTTGTTTATTACTTTGAGCTAAGTTTTGTAACACATAGGAAATTCTTTTGAAGTCAAATGTAACAGGAAAAATACTGCCAAAAAAATAATAAGGCCAAAAAAATCTACTTAAAAGCACCGTATAACTTCTTGTAGTTTTATAATGACTAAGTGGGCATACAAGTTAAAAAGAGGCCGTCGGAATTTAAAACTAATGAGTTTAACATTCTAATTTTTTTAAGTAACTAGATTTTAAATTAATAATTTATACGTAATTCAATAATTTTTAAAAATAAATACATGATTTAGACAATCGAATCTGTATCTAAAGAGATAGCTCCGCCCCTGAAGTTAACAATCATTTTATAGAGAAAAATTTATAAGTGTACCTCTTCCATTCCCTTCTTATTTATATGATGTTCATAAATAATTTTAATTATAAAAAATAATACAAATATTTTTTATAATTAAAATTATTTATGGCTTAGGTGGATAGGAACAGGAGAAATCTGCTTAGTTTTCCCTGTGATTCGATCAGTTTCATCCGAAATCTCCTTGCGGACAACAGCTGTTAAAAAAGTCATAATGAACACACATATTTTGTCGAATCAGAATATAATACTAATAGGTAAAACTGCTGATACATGTGCTCGAGGGCATAGATACATGTCGCTTCACATGCACACACACATTAAAGAGAAAGAAGAGCGAAAGAACGAACTCATATAACTAACATTTACTGGTCTGTCTCCATAAACGCCAATTCATTAAGTTACTGCATATGGCTACTCTTCTACAGACAAGTAATCATGTCTCTCATTTACTTCACTTAAAAGAAAAAATGTCTCTTAGTTACTTCGACATCATAGCTGTATAAGAGTTAAGATAGTTCAGAAATGGGTTTTGGGGGTTTTTTTTTTATGGGGGGGGAGGGGGGGAAGGTTAAACTAATGCCCAAAAGAAGAAGAAAACAATGGAGGTTATTCGATATACCGAAATCTGTGAACCGTCTTCTCGGCAGATGACCAAACTCTGCATATTCCTGCTGTCCGTCATCAGTCTTATGAAGCTGCAGCACCAACGGTCTCCTTGTAACAATCCCTGAATAGATACCACAGATAATAATATAAAATAGAAGTGTACTAGGTCAGACTGTCATGATGAATGACAGGGATAAAAGTATTTTATAAATAAAACTATGATAAAGATAAAAGTAATCAATGCAACTCACCTGATCCACGAGGAAGAAAGTCTCGCGCTACTATGCTTTCCAACACAGATGACTTTCCAGAACTCTAAGTTAATGCAAGCAAGCAACGAAAAAAGTATTAGCCTATAACCGTGAATAACAAAGGTAAAATTCAAAATTCCACCTTTTTCACTACTTGAAATCAAATCAGCACAAAAGCATCGTCAAGACTATAAAGTGACTTTTAAAGCTCAAAAGGATTATCAATTAGAAAGTGACAAAGTTGTGTTGCAAAAGATTTTTTCAGAGTTGTCACTTAACATTTAATTTCGGTGTACCAAGTTACCATTTAAAAATAATTTTTCTTTTAAAATACATTTGGACTCAAAAACATAGTTTGCACTAGAAATTCAAAGTAACGAGGTTTATTTGATGCAGAAAAAAGGTGTTATGCATTCCCCGAGTCTCAAAACTAGTACGGTTTCACACTTGATCAAATTGGCTTTCAAGAATACTCAAATTGAGGTGGAAACACACAAATGCAAAAATAAACACGAAAGAGGCTCGAGGTCATCTCCGCCTAATAAAAGGAAAAAAAGAGGAAAAAAAGAAAAATATACTAAAAGCTCTAAACTATGCTTCCTCCACGATATAACGTCAACCTTCGTTTACATTCACTTTGAAGCATACCCCGAATAAAAATATATATATAATTGACGGAGCATTCCCCTAAATATGGGAATGATCTCTCACCTCGAATAAAAAATAAAATAAAAAAGCTACAATTTGCCTACCCAAGTGTGGTATGTCCAAACATGCTACTAGCGAATAAAAGCTCAAAAACAAAATAAAAGTAATAAAACATTTAAAGTCCAGTTTGTTCACATGTTTTATGTGGTGCCCCTACAACTCCTTCAAACAACTCATTTCTATCAATTAAGCAACACACTAAATTTACACGACACAGTCGATCAAGTAGCACCACAAACTCATGAATACTAGATACAGATAAAACAAATACAATTAATTTCTAGCGACAAAGCCAAATGATGTAAACGTGATATTGGCCTACGCGAGTTTAAGCTCCTAAAGCAGGCTTCCATGAAAGAAGTTCTTAAACCAATAGACTTTAAAGAAAGAAGATATAGCTAAATCAAGTCTCAAAGCTTTTCTTTCAGACATCTATAATGACACAACCATAAAAGAAGCAAGAAAAGAAAATCTGAAAATAAGTCAACGAAAACTTTTCATAAGACTTTCAAGAAAGCATAACAAATTTTGAAAGATTTACCCAAATTCAAACATAGAGCTTACATCCTTATGTATACCAAATAGAAGACTAAACCCAGTTAGTGACCAAAGTATATTAGTGGGTTCCTAATCAATAAACTTAGGATTTAAAGAGGTAATATAAAAATACTCTTGAGCTACTTCACCTAAGTGTGATAAAGATTATATTCAAAGATTTAATTTTAACTATTTGCAAATGAATCATTCTGCACTAAACAATATCTATATGATTTGGACCGAACCTAAAAACATGTAACTAAAATAAAGGGCATAGAAATATGGCCTGCAAACCAAAATCGATTCAAGACTTAGAATATAACTCTAGCCAAAATGATGGTAAATAAAAAGAAATAAAATGAAACAAAACTTAGATCCAAAATCAAGACAAGATCTTGATCGCATGACAATTAGAAGAGTCATTTTAGCAAGTCTACCATAACATCAAACAAGGAGAACAAATAATCAAAGAGGCAATTTTGCACTAATCACCACTATTAGCAGTAAAATAAAGAGAAGGGAAAGGTATTGAACCTAAATTTCTTCCGATTAAATTTGTGTATAAGCATACAAAGAAGGCACGGGAACCAAACTCGGCCCTTAAACTTGAAACAACATCTAAATCGACAGGAACCTCAAAAATGAACACGGACAGAAACCTGAATTGGCACCGAAAAACTGAAAACCCAAAACGATCTCAAACAAACTCCATTTCTGAAAACTAAAATTGAAATCGGAAGGACAGAATCAGAAACAAATCTATATTTTTTTGTATTTTCTGAGATTTAAACTAAACAAAAAAAGTAAGATTGAAAATGAAAAAAAAAAACCCACCTTTTTGAAACCCTAGTTTTTTATCTCCCAATTCTCTATCCGAATCCCAATTTTTGTGTCCAGAAACCTCTCCCAAAATCTTAAAATAAGACAATATTTAGAGGGTCTCAAACTCTCTTCTCCTTCCTCCTCAAAAATCCGAAAATCATCCACTACCAAGTAGGTGTGTGGTTGAATACAAGGTAGGGTGTGGCTGCTAAGGTTTGTATAGGTTAGGGCTTTGGGAAAATAATTTTTATGGGGTGTGAGAAGGAATAATAGTCATTAGATCTAAAGGGAATGAAAGGCTGGGATTCAATGGTTTAGATTGGGGTTGTTTCGGCGGATAGAGAGGCGAGGATTGTGGGGGTTTGACTATTGGGCTCAAAAATCCGAAATTGGACTCCTGAAATTGGGCTGATTATCTCCAAATATTGTTCTTTTAGTCATTTAATAAACGGAAAGGAGATATAAATCCTTTTCAACAACGAAATACTAAATAATCCTAAACAGACTATAATAAACTATATTATAATATGGTGCGATTTTGATATTTTTAATAATATATTAGTATACAAGCAAAAAAATAAAATAATACCAAAAATAAAAATAGTAATAATATCCTACAAAAATATTAATTTCCTTAAATATATAATAAGATGAGAATATTATAAAAATAAAACTATTTTTGTGATTTTAAATTTATGTTCTAATATTAAAATAATATAAGACTAAAACTCTATTAAAATAACTAAAATAAATATATTTAAAATACTAAGAATACTAAAGATAATTTTAAAACTTATACGGGTAAAAAATTACGTGCTTACAACTGCCTCTTTTTGCTTGTAAACGCAAAATATTTTCTTTTGAAAATTATAAAATAAGAAACGTAATTGGTTTATGACTTGACACTTACTCAAAACAAATAACGATGGATAAAAGATTGTGATCGAACCTTGATATTTGAATTGCCTACATATCTTTGGCTATAAAAGAATCATCCTACGTATAGTTCAAAAGTAGAAAAGTGGAGAAGGATACCGAAGTTTCGGTTCGCGGTCCTTGTCATTATATCAAAAAATAAAAAATACATCAAAAGAAAATATAAAATCATATCTACTTTTTTTAATCTTGAATCTTCTTTTGGTCTTCACTTGAATCATCAGCATGAAACTGCAAATCAACCTCATTGTTCAGGTGGGCTCCTGCTGCTTCCAACTTGAATGAAACCAAAAGTTTACCATATTCTTTAGGTGGGCCCTTGGTGCTTCGACTTGAATTGAAAATTTAAATTTGACCATATTCTTCAAGTGGGCTCCTAGTACTCCTGACTTGGCTTTGAAAAATGAAAGTTAACCCCATTTTTCAAGCCGGCTCCTGGTGCTCCTGTGACTTGAACTTGAAAAGTGAAAGTCGACCTTGTTCTTCAGGCAAGCTCCTGGTACTTCTTTGACTAAGCTCATGGTACTTCTTTGACTTGAATCTAAAATTGACCATTGTTCTCCAGGTGGGTGCCTGCAATCAAAACAAACAAAAAGAACAAAATTTTCTACCCAAGTTTACACTAAAAAAATTTGTGAGTGGTTAGCAAAACTGTAAATCACATATGTTATTGATGAAAGATGCAATGACGAGAGTAAAACTAAATACTCGACTAGGATGTGCGTCTCATGTGATAAAAACTGACAACCATAGATTAGGAAGTATGTTTCCTAGAAAGTATAACCTAAATGACCCGAACTAGAAAGTGCATCTCCGATAGGTGAAACTTGAATGACTCAAACTAGGAAGTGTGTCACCTAGGGATGAACTTTAATGACCCAAACTAGGAAGTACATCTCCTAAAGGTGAAATTTGAATGACTCGAAGTAGGAAGTGCATCTCATAGGGATGAACCTGAATAACCCAAACTAAGACGTGTGTCTCTTAGGGCTGGGAATTGAATGACTCAAATTAGGAAGTGTCTCTCCCAGGAATGAACCTGAATGACTCAAACTGGGAAGTCCATATCCTAAGAATGAACATGCATGACCCAAATTAGGAAATGTGTCTCCTAGGAGTGAAAATTAAATGACTTAAACTAGAAAGTGTGTCTCCCAGGGTGAACGTGAACAACCCAAACTAGGAAGTACGTCTCCTAGGGGTGAGAATCTTAATTTAGGAAGTTTTTCTCCTAAAAAGTATAACCTGAAGACCTAGTCTAGGAACATAATCTCTTAGGGGTAAAACTTTAACCAAAAATTAGGAAGTGCATCTCCTAAAAAAATAAAATCTAAAATACCTAAACTAGGAAGTGCGTCTCCTAGGGTTAAAAATTTTTACTTAAAATTAGGAAGTGTGTCTCCTATAAAGTGTGGCCTGAAAGATTTAAACTAGGAAATGCATCTCCTATATGTAAGATTGAGCTTGAGGAAACTATATACTAAACTTGACTAAAATAAAAACTGGCACTATCCTCCATGAGGGACCCCTGAACTCAAAGAAAGCTAATATTAATAACTTAAGAAAACTAAAAACTAATCTTATTCTCTAGGTGGGACCCCTGAACTCAAGCAAAACTAAGGACTAAAAACTTAAGAAAATTAAGAACTGACCATATTCTCTAGGCGGTACCCCTGAACTCAAGCAAAACTATAACAACTTAAGGAAACTAAAAGTGATTACTTATGAAAAATTAGGATGTGACCCTATTTTCCAGGTGGGGATCCTACACTTAAAGAAAGCTAAAGATTCCTCTCAACTAGAGGTATGCCTAGGAGGTATGGTTCTTCCCAACTAGGGGAAATTCCTAGGAGGTATGATATTCTCAACAACCTTTGCGTCAGCAGAACTAGGGCATTACACCTGATAAATTCAAGCTTCCAGGCCTTAATATGAACATAGCCTTTATCCATGTTTCAGACAAAGAAAAATTGTGAGTTTAAAACATGGTGGTTAGTTTGTGGCCTTGACTTCAAGGGCGATATCTCTTGCACTTGTCATGATCAACTTTGATTTCAGCTTGGAAGATAGTGCTTCTTATCAGCCAACTACTTTTCTCGACAACCCTTATCACAAGAACTATTCCTGATTCATTCAAGTCCAATACCTTATACTTGATGCATTGCACTCGTATTCTAGCATTCAGCGAATCTTTTCATTTTACATTAACCCCAAAGAACATCTATTGTCATCAACTCAATGCACAGACTATTCTCACATGTCTTATGCCACTTTGATGTGCTTGCTAGATTTTGCTTTGTGTACATGTAAGTGATGAAATCAAGGGGGTCTATTTTCAGCCGTAAAGGTACATTTGGGAAGTCATGTCAGCATGTCGAGGGTGTAGGATTACGATCGAGATCCCTTCCTTGAGGATCATCCGCGACCCAGCAGAGATTTCGAGGATAAGGAACTTGTTCGTTACCCTACGAAGATTCTGAGGACGAGGGGTTCCCGAGGAGAGCGGCAAGAGTTAGTAAACACTAGTGTCATACCTAGCCGTCCCATCCCCATATGTTTACATTCAATATACTATGTACTATATGATATTCCCTCTCCTATATAAGGGGAATCCATGCAACTTTGTAAAGGGATGATGTTGCTCCATTTCTCCACAAGTGCAATACTCTCTCTCTCTCTCTCTCTCTCTCTCTCTCTCTCTCTCTCTCTCTCTCTCTCTCTCTCTCTCTTTTTTCTAACTTGCCCGTTCTCACTGGCCCAAGGCCACTCTAATATTCATTGTTCTCTTACTTGTTCTTCATCTTATCGCTTTGTATTGGCCATAAAGAGATTTATTTAATCATATCTTAACTGTTATCTCATTTTCGGTTGCCCCCCGATAGCTCGAGCTCGACCCTGACATCGGCCCCAGGGATTCTCCATAGACCAGTCTAGCATCCAGGCAACATGCCCCTCGATTTGATTATTGCCTCCTGTTAGCTTGCGTTTCATTTTTATAATTCCCATTCTTAACATCATCTGCTCAGACAACTAGCTCCAGAATAGATCACGTATTTTTGGAATCCTATTTACAAATTTAATTGTTGTTACCATTTTCACGGTAAACAGTTTGGCACCCACCGTGGGGCTAAACATAATAGTATTTATTTCTTGCTGGTTCCATTGCACAAATGAACGTTATCTTTCACACTTTTTCTTGTCCAAAGATCTCTCTATTTCAGGTCAAAATCTCTGGCTCTGTAAACAGAGTCAAGAACGGCTACCCCAAAAAATCACGGCGAAAATAGTTTGGTTGTTCCACTGGTTGGCGTGATGCCGTAGAACCCCAATAACACATCTGGTCAATTCCAGTGGATACGGGTTCGTAAAGCGCGTAGCACGTCGGTGAAGCATCGCACACCGATTGGAGCATTCAGCATATCGACTAAAAGGAAGCACAATAAACCCCAGCTCGGGAAGCACAGGAAGTTATTCTTCATGATATTTTTGAAATGTTGCAGGCATAGCAGTGGGCTATCACTCAGTTGCTGAGCCATCCGAAGACTCCCAGCACAGCAGCACCAGAGACAACTCTCCCCGCCGTGAATGTACCCGAAAGGTCAAGCAATAACGGGTTAGTGACCGACCCTACCATAGTGAAGATGCTCGAAGACCTCACCAAAAGGATTGAATCGGGTGAGAAAATGATTGTAGGTAATGATAAAAAGGTCGAGACTTTCAACTCTAGGGTGGATCTGATCCCGGAAGTACCCCTGGTCCGAAAAGGTATAGATTCAAGAAAGTTCATACAACGGCCGTTCCCGAAGGAAGCGGCTCCAAAAACCATTACAAAAAAATTCAGATGTCAAAACTCCCTAAATACAGCGGGACCACATATCACAACGAACATGTAACCACCTAAACATGCACGGTGAAGGGCAATGACACAAAGAACGATGAGATCGAGTCAGTCCTGCTGAAGAAATTTGGAGAAATGCTCTCGAAGGGAGCCATGATGTGGTACCACAACCTGGCTCCTAATTCCAAAGATTCGTTCGCCATGTTGGCGCTCTTTCATAAGGACGCACGCTGGCGCCATCAAGGTATAAACGAGGCAGTCTGACATATTCAAGATTAAGCAAAGGGAGAATGGAACGCTGCGAGAATTCGTGTCTCGTTTTAATACATAGCGAATGGATCTCCCCCGTCTTCGACGACTGAAAGGTGCATGCTTTTACTCAAGGCATGAATGAACGAAGCTCAGTGGCCACGACGCAGCTGAAAGAGAACTTGATCAAGTATCCCGTCGTAACCTGGTCTAACATCCACAACCGATATCGGTCTAAGATCAGGGGTCGAGGACGAGCAATTGGGATCCCCTTCATGCTTAGTATACCGAGCAAGCCTTTCGCGAAGGAGTCAAGATCGAAAAATGAAAGGTACCATCCATACCCCGATTATAGGAGAAAATGCTCCAAAGAGTAATCCACCCCACAACGGCCGACCGGTGAACCAAGTACACAACCCTCGGGGACCCCTTAATCAGGGTGGCTTAAATGGATATGCAGGGCCAACAGGGGCACCCCACCTATCAAAGTATAACTTCAACGTCGATGTGTTAGACATTGTGTTCGCCATTAGCGAAATCAGAGATTCTAGATGGCCCAGACCATTACATTTGAATCCTTTCCAATGAAACTACAATTGGATTTGTAAGTTCTACAATTTGCACGGGCACCGAACCGAAGATTGCAAGCAGCTCCGATAGAAAGTGGCCCGATTGCTCGATAGAAAGTGGCCCGATTGCAGGTAATTATTGCAAAACAAAAATTAGACATTCAAAATACATTCCCGATCGTAATATTGAATTGAATATCTTTTGTTAACATTAGTATTGATTGCTAACATTATTTAATTTACTAATATTAATGTCTATAAAACTTATTGGAGCATACAAAAGTTCTAAATTCAACCTTGAAATAATACCTTAAAAGATAATATTATGAAATTTTTTAAGAAATATTTATAAATTACATTATAATAAGTATATTTATATATTAAATATATCTAAAATTTCTATATATGTAACGTCGGGTTGGTTTGGTTTCGGTTTGACTTCTTTAGTTAAAACCAAACCAAACCAATTATGGTCGGGTTTTTTTTCCAACACCAAACCAAATCAAACCAAACCATAGTCGGATTTTTTATCTCGGCTTGACTCGTATTATCGGGCTGGTGGGATTTGTCGGTTTTCCTAGTACACCCCTAATTAGTAGTATCTACTCTTGCTGTCCACCTTATCCAGAGAGAAAAAGAAGTATCTACTATTGCTTTCATGTATATCTATTTTCACGTATTATCCGGAGGAAAGCAAATAAGTACCTCTAAGTCTCAATACATGGATGTCAGAAAGGCTTACAATCATAGTGCCGTGACAAGAGCCACTATGAGTATCCTCTTCAACTTCCTACATAACAAGGAAACCATGTTTAACTTCAAACCTTCCTTTCTCACCCAAAAAATCACAGAATTACTACCCCAAGAGTATCAATGCCATGGGCTGAAGCTAAGAAAAAAAATCCCTGAACGAGCAGGTTGTCACTGAAGAGGCGTCGTTGATGCATTCTGTAACAGCTTCACCAGAATCAAACCCATATCTGCTAGTCACATGCCACATCCAAATTACATTTAATCTCTAAGTACCTGAATTAGGTTAATCAAAGAGATCCACTGATACATGAAGGAAATGAAACTAATATAAACTACCCAAGTAAAATAACTGCACAGGAGAATCCTGTCATTTTGGATTGAACATGAGGTTATTAATTTGATCAATCCGGATATCAGATATAGGCTCTATAGGTTGCTCATCGTCATCTATTGAAGGACCATTGCTCAATGGTTCTCTCGTGAATTCATCTGTAGAATAGACCAAATGCAAACATTAATAGCTAGATCCCACCATTGCGTAAAGCAACTACACATCACTTGTTCTCAACAGACTGCTAAAATTGTGTTACGCATGTGCAAGACAAAAACTCAAAAGAAGATCCTTTCCACCGCCATAACGAGAAAGGTAGCTTACAATTACCATATATCATGCTGAAAGAAGTTGGAGGAGGGGTAGCCAAGAAGTTGAGACCAATGTAAAATCCTACAGCTAGTCCTATAGTCATCATCGCATAAGCTGGCACAGCTAATGCCCAGTACCTGAAAAATGAACATCAATTTAACAGGAAGTCATAATCATCTTGTGACAATTAGTAGGTAGCCAGCTAAGCTATCAAGTGTTCACCAATCAAATTATTTTCCTCTCAAACACTCTGCAAATGCTTTAAGTCCCTTTCATGCGGTTGTACACTTGTAAAATGTGGGAGCAGTATATCACTATATCTCAATATCTGAAATGCATGCAGGTAAGGAGTTAATATATCAAAATTTCATGCATTTTGGTTTTCATTTGATTAAAAAATAGGTGTATTTCTTTTTCAACCGAATGCCATTAAAGATTCATAGGTGTTTTTTCTTTTTTTGCACAAACCGAGAAACTTTTCTCTAATTGTGTTTGCTTGGATAAAAAAGGCCGAAAAGATTTCAGAAGTCTATCTTTCAACACTTGTTGGAAACAAAAGCCATTTGCAGCTATGAAGTTAAGCAGAACCTAGTTAATTGGAATAAAACTAGCCAACTTCTGGCTCGGGTGTTAAACAGACCAAAGAAGCTAGACTCAACCTAGTTAAGTGCAACTACATTTTGTTTACCTGCTCGGATAGTAAACAATACCCAAAGAATGCAACCAATTTTCTGGAAGATATGCCCACACCAGGAAAAGAACTGTCCACAAAAATAACAGAGACAGATCAGACTTCCATATGTGTGAAATCAAATGACTGATGGAATACAAGTGGAATTAGGTTAAAGCAAAGCAGAGTGCAGACATACATACAAAAGATGAGAGCTCAATGCTTTAAGACAGACAACAGATTGTAGAAATATCAACTGCTTTCAACATTAGCAGAGTAATATATCCAATCTAACATTTATTCCAAGAAAAATGAGTTGGCAATTCGACCCTTTATCCAGATAGTTGCCACAAAGGCAAAGCACTGGAACCAAAAGGGAAGGCTCACAGGTAACGAAGATGAATGCATAACGACAAAATTACACCACTAAAGATTCAACTGTATTGCCAGGCCATGAAAATCAAAGGCAAAAGCAAATATTCAAATAAATGGATATATTTCAAGTAACAAACTAAACTTGTTAACAAAGAGGAAGAATAGACCTGTAGCAACAACAGTAGTAATGGAGCCAACAAATCCATAAACTTCAGAAGTCTTGGGTCCTTGATCTCCAGAAACACCGAATCCTGAACCTCTGTCATCTGAATCTGGAAAGAATACAGTGGTCGTCCTATTTTTGGAGAAATTTAAGATCCTCCTAGGGCTACTAACGGAACGAGGATCTTCCCAACCTTTATCTTCCGGCATCCCAAGATCACGCAAGGGCCAAAGTGTCACTCTGAATAAGAATTAAAACTGCCCCATTCTCAAAACACCCAGAGCGTAGATATTAGTACTAAAAAATTTGCAAGCAGCATTAACAATTTCCACAAAACACCCAGCAAGCAAAAGCATAACAACCATGAGGATCATTAGTTGCATAGAAATTATGGAACTAAAGGCGACTAGCAGGCCTTTTCTTCCTTATATTTCAGCTCCGTCTGAAAGGGGAAGAAAAGACGTCTCAAACAGGTGTGACATGAATTTCACTCAGAAAAAGTTGAAGTATCGTGAGTGAAACCATTACTTCACTCGAAATACTCCTTAAACAAGTTTTTTCAACTTTAAAATTCCTTATTTAGTTGATTTGAAATCGATGGCCAAACAAATCATTTCATGATTGAATAAAAGAACAAATTTGGTGTCAGTGTACACTATTAACTGTAAAAATAGAAAAATAGGACGTGGCTAATTCCTGGAAAAATTTAGTCTGCTGTAAAGTCTAATCAATTAGGTGCTTGTGTTTTTATTACAGAATGCTAAAATGCGGTGAAAGGCAACAACAATAAAACGTCTGTATCCCAAAACTAGCTTTGCTCAGCTAATTTTCTAGTATATGCTCTGAAAAAAAATGAAAACAATTTGAGAATGCAGAAAATCAAATACCTGAGAAAGTCCTTTCTCAGTGGAGAGCAAATTAGGGCATTTTTCAAGTCCTAATTCCAAATTCAGAAGTACTCCAATTCAGTATATATTAATCTTAGATATAAAATGGGACTCGCAACAAGAACGTAACAAACAAAATATTTGAGTTTCATTTCAGATTCGATAAACGCAATTCCAAAAATTACAATAGTACCCCAAAAATGCAA
This sequence comes from Nicotiana benthamiana, assembly GCA_034376525.1. Classification (NCBI taxonomy): domain Eukaryota; kingdom Viridiplantae; phylum Streptophyta; class Magnoliopsida; order Solanales; family Solanaceae; genus Nicotiana; species Nicotiana benthamiana. Next base: position 62,668,033 of record CM067323.1, read on the forward strand.
TTTTTATATAGACATATGTCTGAATTAAATCCACAAGAGAAAAACTGCTCACCGAGTTCCTTCAGTTGCTACCCAATTTGGAGACATCTCAGCTCTGCAATTGAAAAGGATAAAGGAGGTTTTGAGTTGTGACTTCTCCTCCGGCATGTAAATCTCTGTTTTATCTTCATTCATTCTGTTAAAACAATTGGAACCATTTTGTTTTTTTCCTGATTAATTTCTCAACACAATAAATTTTTATAATCACAAAATTAATTTTTTTTATAAAAGAACGTGCATAGTGTTATGAAATATTAGATTATGGTGGATGTCCATAACTCCTATAACACCCACTACTTTTATCCATTATCTCCATAACTTCCACTACTCCAATACTTATGGTTGTAACTCCCACACCTCCATGATCTTCCTCCATGATCTCAAAAGTTTAATGACATATTTATGGAATTCTTTTAGTATACCTCTATGTACTACTATAAATAGAGGATGAGAAATCATTTTGTAATACACTTGGATACATAGAAGAAATATATTCTCCTCTCTTTCTCTCTACTTTGTTGTCTATCTTTTGTTTATTACTTTGAGCTAAGTTTTGTAACACGTTATCAGCACGAAGCTCTACTATCTCAAGAATCTCTTTGAGAAAATTAAGGTATTTTTTCTCCTCCTAATTTAGTTTTTATTATGTCTGACATTATGAAAAGAAAGTTTGTTGCCCTTGAAATTTCGGGCAAGAACTACATGACATGGGTGTTGGATGCTGAAATCCATTTGGATGCAATGGGTCTTGGAGACGCCATTAAAGACAGAAATAATGCATCCACCCAAGACTGTGCTAAGGCCTTGATTTTCTTGCGCCATCACCTTGATGGAGGTTTGAAAATTGAATATCTCACCGTCAAAGATCCACTTATCTTGTGGAATGGCTTAAAGAAGAGATATAACCACCAAAAGCGGAAATGGAATTATGAGAATGCAAAAGCAAATAGTTCAGAAACTATATGTTATCGTTGCGGTGGAAAAGGGCACTGGGCAAAAATTTGCCATGTACCAAGACATTTGTGGTTGAGCTTTATCAAGCATCTCTAAAGAGTAAAGGCCCTGAAACCAATTTTGTCTCTGACAATAATTTTGACATCACCCACTTGGATGTGGCAGACTTCTTTGAGCACCCTGAGGGGAAAATAGATCACTTGATCAGTGATGGATCCATGGTTAAAGAAGATTGAGCAGTTTGATGTTTTTATTTTTACTTATTCGTAGTAGTTAATGAATAAACAATTATCATAGTTTACATATGTTATCTATCATTGTGATATGGTTCAAATTTTATATTTTCTGCTTTAAGCTAGTTTTAATGTGTTAGCACATTAAAGGTGCTATTATGCCAGTAGTATTATGAACCTAAAACAGATTCACTGCCAACAGCAGTTAACTCAATTAGTTGAATCATTATAGGTGAAACATTCAGTTCAAAACAATTCAATCAATGATCAAATATCGATATGTACCTTAAGAGTTTTATCAACTTGACAAATAATCAGTATTATGGTTTTAAAATATATAACTTTAGATTACACATTCATCTTATGCTTTATTTGTAGCACATTAAATATAGTAATAAAAGAAATATTGTGAAGACTCTTTATGCTACTACTAATTGTTAATACTTTGATATTAAAAGGAGAATAACTATGATAAAAGATTTTTTATATATAATGACCGCACTGAAACTATTATGTTGAATCATAGACTTAAATTTGTTTACTCTCGTATCTATAAAGAAAATAAAAAAAATAAAAAAATACTAATATTTTTCGTATATTTCTTTTGTATGTCAAAACATGGGAAGCAAATATGGATATCTCACAAAGCAAACTTGGATCAACGTCCAATTGTAAAAATATTTGTTTAATTGATTCATGTACCACACATACGATATTCAAAGAGAAGAAATATTTCTCTCATTTAAGTGTGTGTAAGGCAGATGTTACTACAATTTCTGGTAGTAGTAAATTGATTGAAGGCTCCGGAATAGCAACTATAATTCTGCCTAAAGGAACAATATTTATCATACAGAATGCAATGTTCTCTTCCAAGTCCAAGAGGAACTTGTTGAGTTTTAAAGATATCCGTCAAAATGGATATCATATTGAGACAATAGATGAGAATAAACTTGAATATCTCATCATTACAAAGAATGTCTCTGGCCAAAAGAGGGTTATTGAGAAGTTCTCATCTTTATCTTGTGGCCTGTATTGGACAAAAATTAGTGCAATTGAGGCACATTACACAGTAAACCAAAAGGTTACTGATTCCAATACTTTTGTACTTTGGCATGATCGATTGGGACATCCTGGATCAATTATGATGAGACGGATTATAGAAAACTCATATGGGCATCCATTAAAGAATTTAAAGATTCTTTTAAATAATTAATTTTCTTGCACTTCTTGTTATCAAGGCAAGTTAATTATTAGACCATCACCAACAAAGGTTGGAACTGAGTCACCTACGTTTTTGGAACGTATACAAGGGGATATTTGTGGACCTATTCACCCACCTAGTTGGTCCTATAGATATTTTATGGTCTTAATAGACGCATCCTCTAGATGGTCTCATGTGTGCCTATTGTCATCACGCAACCTTGCGTTTGCAAAATTAATGGCACAAATAATTCGATTACGAGCACAATTTTCTGATAATCTAATTAAGTCTATTAGACTAGATAATGCTGCTGAGTTTTCAACCCAAGCATTTAATGATTATTGCTTATCAATTGGGATAAAAGTGGAACATCCTGTAGCTCATGTTCACACTCAAAATGGTCTTGTAGAATCTCCAATTAAACGTCTGCAGTTGATTGCAAGACCATTACTCATGAAAACGAGGCTGCCCAATTCGGTTTGGGGTCACGCCATTTTGCATGCAGCAATGCTAGTTCGTCTCAGACTGACGACTTATCACAAATATTCCCCGTTGCAATAAGTTTTGGGTCATAAACCTAATATATCCCATTTAAGAATTTTTGGATGCGCAGTATATGTGCCTATAGCACCGCCATATCGCACTAAAATTGGTCCGCAAAGAAGGTTAGGGATATATGTTGGGTTTGAATCGCCCTCCATTATTCGCTACCTCGAAACATTGACAGGGGATTTGTTCACTGCACGATTTGCAGACTGTCGATTCGATGAGACACTTTTCCCAAAATTAGGGGGAGAAGTTGGTGAAACCAAACAAGAAATTTTGTGAAAAAATCCATCATTATCTCATCTTGATCCACATACCTCTATTTGTGAAAAAGAGGTGCAAAATATTATCCATTTGCAAAGAATAGCAAATCAAATGCCTGATACATTCACGGACTTGAAAAGGATAACAAAATCTCACATCCCCGCAGAGAATGTTCCGATCCGTATTGATGTCCCTATTGGACAATCTTCTAGTATCATATCTAATGAGTCAAAAGCACGCTTAAAACGTGGCAGGCCATTAGGTTCCAAAGATCGAAATCCTAGAAAAAGGAAAGCAAATGATCAAAATGACACTACGAAAGAATCTCATGAGGAAATTCACGATTTAATAAATTCTGAGATTCATGAAGAATCCATTGAGCCCGAGACTAAGGAAAATAAGGAACTATCAATAAATCCAATCGAAATTGAGACAAATTTTAATCGAGTGGATATAGTGGTGGATTATGTCTTTGCATATAATGTTGCATCTGGCATTATGCAAGAAAGTGAGGATCTTGAACCTCAATCTGTTGGAGAATGTCGACAAAGACTTGATTGGCCAAAATGGCAAGAAGCAATCCAATCAGAATTGAATTCACTTGCAAAACGTGAAGTTTTTGGGCCTATAGTTGAAACACCTAATGGTGTTAAGCCTGTTGGCTATAGATGGGTCTTTGTATGCAAGAGAAATGAGAAAAACAAGGTACAAAGATATAAGGCACGCCTTGTTGCACAAGGATTTTCTCAAAGGCCTGGTGTCGATTATGAAGAGACATATTCACCCGTAATGGATGCTATAACTTTCCGTTATCTCATTAGTTTTGATGTCCTTGAAAAACTTGACATGCATTTAATGGATGTGGTTACTGCCTATCTTTATGGCTCACCTGATAATGAGATATACATGAAAATTCCCGATGGATTCAAAATGCCAAACACTCATAATTCAAAGTCCCGGGAAATGTTTTCAATCAAATTGCAAAGATCTTTGTATGGTCTAAAGCAATCAGGACGAATGTGGTATAATCATCTTAGTGAGTATTTATTAAAGGAAGGCTATATAAATGATGCCATTTGCCCATGTGTTTTTATAAAGAAAACAAACATCGGAATTTGTTGTACTTGCCGTATATGTCGATGACATAAACCTTATTGGAACTCCCATAGAACTCCAAAAGGCAATTGATTATTTAAAGAAGGAATTCGAGATGAAAGATCTCGGAAAGACAAAATTATGTCTTGGTTCGCAAATTGAATATTTGGCAACCGGAATTTTTGTTCATCAATCTGCCTATATAGAAAAGGTATTGAAACGGTTTTACATGGATGGAGCATATCCTTTAAGTACTCCGATGGTTGTTCGATCACTTGATGTGAATAAGGATCCATTCCGACAGCAAGAAAAGAATGAAGAGCTACTTGGTCCTGAAGTACCATATCTTAGTGCAATTGGCGCATTAATGTATCTTGCAAATACTACAAGGCCTGACATAACTTTTTCAGTTAATGTCTTAGCAAGATATAGCTCTACTGCTCCCACAAGGAGACATTGGAATGGAAGCAAACATATATTGCGGTATCTAAAAGAGACTACCGATATGGGCTTATTTTATAGCAATAATTGCAGTCCTGATCTTGTTGGTTATGCTGATGCTGGATATTTATCTGACCCACACAAGGCTCGATCTCAAACAGGATATGTGTTTATCTGTGGAGACACTGCCATATCTTGGCGATCGACTAAGCAATCAATTGTGGCTACTTCATCTAATCATGCTGAGATAATCGCTATTCATGAAGCAAGTCGAGAGTGTGTGGGGTTGAGATCTATAATACATCATATTCGAGACAAATGTGGTTTGAAATGTGACAAACTACCCACGATTTTGTATGAAGACAATGCAGCATGCATAGCCCAATTGAAGGGAGGATTCATAAAATGAGATAGAACAAAGCATATTTCACCAAAGTTATTTTTCACACATGATCTTCAAAAGAATGGTGATATCAATGTGCAACAGATTCGTTCAAGTGATAATATGGCTGATTTGTTCACAAAATCTCTACCAACGTCAACCTTCAAGAAGCTGGTACACAAGATTGGAATGTGAAGGCTCAAGGATGTGAATTGATGCTCTTTTCAGGGGCGTTGCACTCTTTTTCCCTTACAAGGTTTTGTCCCACTGGGTTTTCCTTGCAAGGTTTTTAACGAGGCAACAAAAATGCATTTTGTTAGATATGTGTACTCTTTTTCCTTTTCTAGAATTTTTTTCCCATTGGGTTTTATTTTAGTTAAGGTTTTAACGAGGCACATTATCTTTGGACATCCAAGGGGGAGTGTTATGAAATATTAGATTATGGTGGATGTCCATAACTCCTATAACACCCACTACTTTTATCCATTATCTCCATAACTCCCACTACTCCAATACTTATGGTTGTAACTCCCACACCTCCATGATCTCCCCCATGATCTTCCTCCATGATCTCAAAAGTTTAATGACATATTTATGAAATTCTTTTAGTATACCTTTATGTAGTACTATAAATAGAGGATGAGAAATCATTTTGTAATACACTTGGATACATAGAAGAAATATATTCTCTTCTCTCTTTCTCTCTAGTTTGTTGTCTATCTTTTGTTTATTACTTTGAGCTAAGTTTTGTAACACATAGGAAATTCTTTTGAAGTCAAATGTAACAGGAAAAATACTGCCAAAAAAATAATAAGGCCAAAAAAATCTACTTAAAAGCACCGTATAACTTCTTGTAGTTTTATAATGACTAAGTGGGCATACAAGTTAAAAAGAGGCCGTCGGAATTTAAAACTAATGAGTTTAACATTCTAATTTTTTTAAGTAACTAGATTTTAAATTAATAATTTATACGTAATTCAATAATTTTTAAAAATAAATACATGATTTAGACAATCGAATCTGTATCTAAAGAGATAGCTCCGCCCCTGAAGTTAACAATCATTTTATAGAGAAAAATTTATAAGTGTACCTCTTCCATTCCCTTCTTATTTATATGATGTTCATAAATAATTTTAATTATAAAAAATAATACAAATATTTTTTATAATTAAAATTATTTATGGCTTAGGTGGATAGGAACAGGAGAAATCTGCTTAGTTTTCCCTGTGATTCGATCAGTTTCATCCGAAATCTCCTTGCGGACAACAGCTGTTAAAAAAGTCATAATGAACACACATATTTTGTCGAATCAGAATATAATACTAATAGGTAAAACTGCTGATACATGTGCTCGAGGGCATAGATACATGTCGCTTCACATGCACACACACATTAAAGAGAAAGAAGAGCGAAAGAACGAACTCATATAACTAACATTTACTGGTCTGTCTCCATAAACGCCAATTCATTAAGTTACTGCATATGGCTACTCTTCTACAGACAAGTAATCATGTCTCTCATTTACTTCACTTAAAAGAAAAAATGTCTCTTAGTTACTTCGACATCATAGCTGTATAAGAGTTAAGATAGTTCAGAAATGGGTTTTGGGGGTTTTTTTTTTATGGGGGGGGAGGGGGGGAAGGGGGGAGGGGGGGAAGGGGGGAGGGGGGGGAGGTTAAACTAATGCCCAAAAGAAGAAGAAAACAATGGAGGTTATTCGATATACCGAAATCTGTGAACCGTCTTCTCGGCAGATGACCAAACTCTGCATATTCCTGCTGTCCGTCATCAGTCTTATGAAGCTGCAGCACCAACGGTCTCCTTGTAACAATCCCTGAATAGATACCACAGATAATAATATAAAATAGAAGTGTACTAGGTCAGACTGTCATGATGAATGACAGGGATAAAAGTATTTTATAAATAAAACTATGATAAAGATAAAAGTAATCAATGCAACTCACCTGATCCACGAGGAAGAAAGTCTCGCGCTACTATGCTTTCCAACACAGATGACTTTCCAGAACTCTAAGTTAATGCAAGCAAGCAACGAAAAAAGTATTAGCCTATAACCGTGAATAACAAAGGTAAAATTCAAAATTCCACCTTTTTCACTACTTGAAATCAAATCAGCACAAAAGCATCGTCAAGACTATAAAGTGACTTTTAAAGCTCAAAAGGATTATCAATTAGAAAGTGACAAAGTTGTGTTGCAAAAGATTTTTTCAGAGTTGTCACTTAACATTTAATTTCGGTGTACCAAGTTACCATTTAAAAATAATTTTTCTTTTAAAATACATTTGGACTCAAAAACATAGTTTGCACTAGAAATTCAAAGTAACGAGGTTTATTTGATGCAGAAAAAAGGTGTTATGCATTCCCCGAGTCTCAAAACTAGTACGGTTTCACACTTGATCAAATTGGCTTTCAAGAATACTCAAATTGAGGTGGAAACACACAAATGCAAAAATAAACACGAAAGAGGCTCGAGGTCATCTCCGCCTAATAAAAGGAAAAAAAGAGGAAAAAAAGAAAAATATACTAAAAGCTCTAAACTATGCTTCCTCCACGATATAACGTCAACCTTCGTTTACATTCACTTTGAAGCATACCCCGAATAAAAATATATATATAATTGACGGAGCATTCCCCTAAATATGGGAATGATCTCTCACCTCGAATAAAAAATAAAATAAAAAAGCTACAATTTGCCTACCCAAGTGTGGTATGTCCAAACATGCTACTAGCGAATAAAAGCTCAAAAACAAAATAAAAGTAATAAAACATTTAAAGTCCAGTTTGTTCACATGTTTTATGTGGTGCCCCTACAACTCCTTCAAACAACTCATTTCTATCAATTAAGCAACACACTAAATTTACACGACACAGTCGATCAAGTAGCACCACAAACTCATGAATACTAGATACAGATAAAACAAATACAATTAATTTCTAGCGACAAAGCCAAATGATGTAAACGTGATATTGGCCTACGCGAGTTTAAGCTCCTAAAGCAGGCTTCCATGAAAGAAGTTCTTAAACCAATAGACTTTAAAGAAAGAAGATATAGCTAAATCAAGTCTCAAAGCTTTTCTTTCAGACATCTATAATGACACAACCATAAAAGAAGCAAGAAAAGAAAATCTGAAAATAAGTCAACGAAAACTTTTCATAAGACTTTCAAGAAAGCATAACAAATTTTGAAAGATTTACCCAAATTCAAACATAGAGCTTACATCCTTATGTATACCAAATAGAAGACTAAACCCAGTTAGTGACCAAAGTATATTAGTGGGTTCCTAATCAATAAACTTAGGATTTAAAGAGGTAATATAAAAATACTCTTGAGCTACTTCACCTAAGTGTGATAAAGATTATATTCAAAGATTTAATTTTAACTATTTGCAAATGAATCATTCTGCACTAAACAATATCTATATGATTTGGACCGAACCTAAAAACATGTAACTAAAATAAAGGGCATAGAAATATGGCCTGCAAACCAAAATCGATTCAAGACTTAGAATATAACTCTAGCCAAAATGATGGTAAATAAAAAGAAATAAAATGAAACAAAACTTAGATCCAAAATCAAGACAAGATCTTGATCGCATGACAATTAGAAGAGTCATTTTAGCAAGTCTACCATAACATCAAACAAGGAGAACAAATAATCAAAGAGGCAATTTTGCACTAATCACCACTATTAGCAGTAAAATAAAGAGAAGGGAAAGGTATTGAACCTAAATTTCTTCCGATTAAATTTGTGTATAAGCATACAAAGAAGGCACGGGAACCAAACTCGGCCCTTAAACTTGAAACAACATCTAAATCGACAGGAACCTCAAAAATGAACACGGACAGAAACCTGAATTGGCACCGAAAAACTGAAAACCCAAAACGATCTCAAACAAACTCCATTTCTGAAAACTAAAATTGAAATCGGAAGGACAGAATCAGAAACAAATCTATATTTTTTTGTATTTTCTGAGATTTAAACTAAACAAAAAAAGTAAGATTGAAAATGAAAAAAAAAAACCCACCTTTTTGAAACCCTAGTTTTTTATCTCCCAATTCTCTATCCGAATCCCAATTTTTGTGTCCAGAAACCTCTCCCAAAATCTTAAAATAAGACAATATTTAGAGGGTCTCAAACTCTCTTCTCCTTCCTCCTCAAAAATCCGAAAATCATCCACTACCAAGTAGGTGTGTGGTTGAATACAAGGTAGGGTGTGGCTGCTAAGGTTTGTATAGGTTAGGGCTTTGGGAAAATAATTTTTATGGGGTGTGAGAAGGAATAATAGTCATTAGATCTAAAGGGAATGAAAGGCTGGGATTCAATGGTTTAGATTGGGGTTGTTTCGGCGGATAGAGAGGCGAGGATTGTGGGGGTTTGACTATTGGGCTCAAAAATCCGAAATTGGACTCCTGAAATTGGGCTGATTATCTCCAAATATTGTTCTTTTAGTCATTTAATAAACGGAAAGGAGATATAAATCCTTTTCAACAACGAAATACTAAATAATCCTAAACAGACTATAATAAACTATATTATAATATGGTGCGATTTTGATATTTTTAATAATATATTAGTATACAAGCAAAAAAATAAAATAATACCAAAAATAAAAATAGTAATAATATCCTACAAAAATATTAATTTCCTTAAATATATAATAAGATGAGAATATTATAAAAATAAAACTATTTTTGTGATTTTAAATTTATGTTCTAATATTAAAATAATATAAGACTAAAACTCTATTAAAATAACTAAAATAAATATATTTAAAATACTAAGAATACTAAAGATAATTTTAAAACTTATACGGGTAAAAAATTACGTGCTTACAACTGCCTCTTTTTGCTTGTAAACGCAAAATATTTTCTTTTGAAAATTATAAAATAAGAAACGTAATTGGTTTATGACTTGACACTTACTCAAAACAAATAACGATGGATAAAAGATTGTGATCGAACCTTGATATTTGAATTGCCTACATATCTTTGGCTATAAAAGAATCATCCTACGTATAGTTCAAAAGTAGAAAAGTGGAGAAGGATACCGAAGTTTCGGTTCGCGGTCCTTGTCATTATATCAAAAAATAAAAAATACATCAAAAGAAAATATAAAATCATATCTACTTTTTTTAATCTTGAATCTTCTTTTGGTCTTCACTTGAATCATCAGCATGAAACTGCAAATCAACCTCATTGTTCAGGTGGGCTCCTGCTGCTTCCAACTTGAATGAAACCAAAAGTTTACCATATTCTTTAGGTGGGCCCTTGGTGCTTCGACTTGAATTGAAAATTTAAATTTGACCATATTCTTCAAGTGGGCTCCTAGTACTCCTGACTTGGCTTTGAAAAATGAAAGTTAACCCCATTTTTCAAGCCGGCTCCTGGTGCTCCTGTGACTTGAACTTGAAAAGTGAAAGTCGACCTTGTTCTTCAGGCAAGCTCCTGGTACTTCTTTGACTAAGCTCATGGTACTTCTTTGACTTGAATCTAAAATTGACCATTGTTCTCCAGGTGGGTGCCTGCAATCAAAACAAACAAAAAGAACAAAATTTTCTACCCAAGTTTACACTAAAAAAATTTGTGAGTGGTTAGCAAAACTGTAAATCACATATGTTATTGATGAAAGATGCAATGACGAGAGTAAAACTAAATACTCGACTAGGATGTGCGTCTCATGTGATAAAAACTGACAACCATAGATTAGGAAGTATGTTTCCTAGAAAGTATAACCTAAATGACCCGAACTAGAAAGTGCATCTCCGATAGGTGAAACTTGAATGACTCAAACTAGGAAGTGTGTCACCTAGGGATGAACTTTAATGACCCAAACTAGGAAGTACATCTCCTAAAGGTGAAATTTGAATGACTCGAAGTAGGAAGTGCATCTCATAGGGATGAACCTGAATAACCCAAACTAAGACGTGTGTCTCTTAGGGCTGGGAATTGAATGACTCAAATTAGGAAGTGTCTCTCCCAGGAATGAACCTGAATGACTCAAACTGGGAAGTCCATATCCTAAGAATGAACATGCATGACCCAAATTAGGAAATGTGTCTCCTAGGAGTGAAAATTAAATGACTTAAACTAGAAAGTGTGTCTCCCAGGGTGAACGTGAACAACCCAAACTAGGAAGTACGTCTCCTAGGGGTGAGAATCTTAATTTAGGAAGTTTTTCTCCTAAAAAGTATAACCTGAAGACCTAGTCTAGGAACATAATCTCTTAGGGGTAAAACTTTAACCAAAAATTAGGAAGTGCATCTCCTAAAAAAATAAAATCTAAAATACCTAAACTAGGAAGTGCGTCTCCTAGGGTTAAAAATTTTTACTTAAAATTAGGAAGTGTGTCTCCTATAAAGTGTGGCCTGAAAGATTTAAACTAGGAAATGCATCTCCTATATGTAAGATTGAGCTTGAGGAAACTATATACTAAACTTGACTAAAATAAAAACTGGCACTATCCTCCATGAGGGACCCCTGAACTCAAAGAAAGCTAATATTAATAACTTAAGAAAACTAAAAACTAATCTTATTCTCTAGGTGGGACCCCTGAACTCAAGCAAAACTAAGGACTAAAAACTTAAGAAAATTAAGAACTGACCATATTCTCTAGGCGGTACCCCTGAACTCAAGCAAAACTATAACAACTTAAGGAAACTAAAAGTGATTACTTATGAAAAATTAGGATGTGACCCTATTTTCCAGGTGGGGATCCTACACTTAAAGAAAGCTAAAGATTCCTCTCAACTAGAGGTATGCCTAGGAGGTATGGTTCTTCCCAACTAGGGGAAATTCCTAGGAGGTATGATATTCTCAACAACCTTTGCGTCAGCAGAACTAGGGCATTACACCTGATAAATTCAAGCTTCCAGGCCTTAATATGAACATAGCCTTTATCCATGTTTCAGACAAAGAAAAATTGTGAGTTTAAAACATGGTGGTTAGTTTGTGGCCTTGACTTCAAGGGCGATATCTCTTGCACTTGTCATGATCAACTTTGATTTCAGCTTGGAAGATAGTGCTTCTTATCAGCCAACTACTTTTCTCGACAACCCTTATCACAAGAACTATTCCTGATTCATTCAAGTCCAATACCTTATACTTGATGCATTGCACTCGTATTCTAGCATTCAGCGAATCTTTTCATTTTACATTAACCCCAAAGAACATCTATTGTCATCAACTCAATGCACAGACTATTCTCACATGTCTTATGCCACTTTGATGTGCTTGCTAGATTTTGCTTTGTGTACATGTAAGTGATGAAATCAAGGGGGTCTATTTTCAGCCGTAAAGGTACATTTGGGAAGTCATGTCAGCATGTCGAGGGTGTAGGATTACGATCGAGATCCCTTCCTTGAGGATCATCCGCGACCCAGCAGAGATTTCGAGGATAAGGAACTTGTTCGTTACCCTACGAAGATTCTGAGGACGAGGGGTTCCCGAGGAGAGCGGCAAGAGTTAGTAAACACTAGTGTCATACCTAGCCGTCCCATCCCCATATGTTTACATTCAATATACTATGTACTATATGATATTCCCTCTCCTATATAAGGGGAATCCATGCAACTTTGTAAAGGGATGATGTTGCTCCATTTCTCCACAAGTGCAATACTCTCTCTCTCTCTCTCTCTCTCTCTCTCTCTCTCTCTCTCTCTCTCTCTCTCTCTCTCTCTCTCTCTTTTTTCTAACTTGCCCGTTCTCACTGGCCCAAGGCCACTCTAATATTCATTGTTCTCTTACTTGTTCTTCATCTTATCGCTTTGTATTGGCCATAAAGAGATTTATTTAATCATATCTTAACTGTTATCTCATTTTCGGTTGCCCCCCGATAGCTCGAGCTCGACCCTGACATCGGCCCCAGGGATTCTCCATAGACCAGTCTAGCATCCAGGCAACATGCCCCTCGATTTGATTATTGCCTCCTGTTAGCTTGCGTTTCATTTTTATAATTCCCATTCTTAACATCATCTGCTCAGACAACTAGCTCCAGAATAGATCACGTATTTTTGGAATCCTATTTACAAATTTAATTGTTGTTACCATTTTCACGGTAAACAGTTTGGCACCCACCGTGGGGCTAAACATAATAGTATTTATTTCTTGCTGGTTCCATTGCACAAATGAACGTTATCTTTCACACTTTTTCTTGTCCAAAGATCTCTCTATTTCAGGTCAAAATCTCTGGCTCTGTAAACAGAGTCAAGAACGGCTACCCCAAAAAATCACGGCGAAAATAGTTTGGTTGTTCCACTGGTTGGCGTGATGCCGTAGAACCCCAATAACACATCTGGTCAATTCCAGTGGATACGGGTTCGTAAAGCGCGTAGCACGTCGGTGAAGCATCGCACACCGATTGGAGCATTCAGCATATCGACTAAAAGGAAGCACAATAAACCCCAGCTCGGGAAGCACAGGAAGTTATTCTTCATGATATTTTTGAAATGTTGCAGGCATAGCAGTGGGCTATCACTCAGTTGCTGAGCCATCCGAAGACTCCCAGCACAGCAGCACCAGAGACAACTCTCCCCGCCGTGAATGTACCCGAAAGGTCAAGCAATAACGGGTTAGTGACCGACCCTACCATAGTGAAGATGCTCGAAGACCTCACCAAAAGGATTGAATCGGGTGAGAAAATGATTGTAGGTAATGATAAAAAGGTCGAGACTTTCAACTCTAGGGTGGATCTGATCCCGGAAGTACCCCTGGTCCGAAAAGGTATAGATTCAAGAAAGTTCATACAACGGCCGTTCCCGAAGGAAGCGGCTCCAAAAACCATTACAAAAAAATTCAGATGTCAAAACTCCCTAAATACAGCGGGACCACATATCACAACGAACATGTAACCACCTAAACATGCACGGTGAAGGGCAATGACACAAAGAACGATGAGATCGAGTCAGTCCTGCTGAAGAAATTTGGAGAAATGCTCTCGAAGGGAGCCATGATGTGGTACCACAACCTGGCTCCTAATTCCAAAGATTCGTTCGCCATGTTGGCGCTCTTTCATAAGGACGCACGCTGGCGCCATCAAGGTATAAACGAGGCAGTCTGACATATTCAAGATTAAGCAAAGGGAGAATGGAACGCTGCGAGAATTCGTGTCTCGTTTTAATACATAGCGAATGGATCTCCCCCGTCTTCGACGACTGAAAGGTGCATGCTTTTACTCAAGGCATGAATGAACGAAGCTCAGTGGCCACGACGCAGCTGAAAGAGAACTTGATCAAGTATCCCGTCGTAACCTGGTCTAACATCCACAACCGATATCGGTCTAAGATCAGGGGTCGAGGACGAGCAATTGGGATCCCCTTCATGCTTAGTATACCGAGCAAGCCTTTCGCGAAGGAGTCAAGATCGAAAAATGAAAGGTACCATCCATACCCCGATTATAGGAGAAAATGCTCCAAAGAGTAATCCACCCCACAACGGCCGACCGGTGAACCAAGTACACAACCCTCGGGGACCCCTTAATCAGGGTGGCTTAAATGGATATGCAGGGCCAACAGGGGCACCCCACCTATCAAAGTATAACTTCAACGTCGATGTGTTAGACATTGTGTTCGCCATTAGCGAAATCAGAGATTCTAGATGGCCCAGACCATTACATTTGAATCCTTTCCAATGAAACTACAATTGGATTTGTAAGTTCTACAATTTGCACGGGCACCGAACCGAAGATTGCAAGCAGCTCCGATAGAAAGTGGCCCGATTGCTCGATAGAAAGTGGCCCGATTGCAGGTAATTATTGCAAAACAAAAATTAGACATTCAAAATACATTCCCGATCGTAATATTGAATTGAATATCTTTTGTTAACATTAGTATTGATTGCTAACATTATTTAATTTACTAATATTAATGTCTATAAAACTTATTGGAGCATACAAAAGTTCTAAATTCAACCTTGAAATAATACCTTAAAAGATAATATTATGAAATTTTTTAAGAAATATTTATAAATTACATTATAATAAGTATATTTATATATTAAATATATCTAAAATTTCTATATATGTAACGTCGGGTTGGTTTGGTTTCGGTTTGACTTCTTTAGTTAAAACCAAACCAAACCAATTATGGTCGGGTTTTTTTTCCAACACCAAACCAAGTCAAACCAAACCATAGTCGGATTTTTTATCTCGGCTTGACTCGTATTATCGGGCTGGTGGGATTTGTCGGTTTTCCTAGTACACCCCTAATTAGTAGTATCTACTCTTGCTGTCCACCTTATCCAGAGAGAAAAAGAAGTATCTACTATTGCTTTCATGTATATCTATTTTCACGTATTATCCGGAGGAAAGCAAATAAGTACCTCTAAGTCTCAATACATGGATGTCAGAAAGGCTTACAATCATAGTGCCGTGACAAGAGCCACTATGAGTATCCTCTTCAACTTCCTACATAACAAGGAAACCATGTTTAACTTCAAACCTTCCTTTCTCACCCAAAAAATCACAGAATTACTACCCCAAGAGTATCAATGCCATGGGCTGAAGCTAAGAAAAAAAATCCCTGAACGAGCAGGTTGTCACTGAAGAGGCGTCGTTGATGCATTCTGTAACAGCTTCACCAGAATCAAACCCATATCTGCTAGTCACATGCCACATCCAAATTACATTTAATCTCTAAGTACCTGAATTAGGTTAATCAAAGAGATCCACTGATACATGAAGGAAATGAAACTAATATAAACTACCCAAGTAAAATAACTGCACAGGAGAATCCTGTCATTTTGGATTGAACATGAGGTTATTAATTTGATCAATCCGGATATCAGATATAGGCTCTATAGGTTGCTCATCGTCATCTATTGAAGGACCATTGCTCAATGGTTCTCTCGTGAATTCATCTGTAGAATAGACCAAATGCAAACATTAATAGCTAGATCCCACCATTGCGTAAAGCAACTACACATCACTTGTTCTCAACAGACTGCTAAAATTGTGTTACGCATGTGCAAGACAAAAACTCAAAAGAAGATCCTTTCCACCGCCATAACGAGAAAGGTAGCTTACAATTACCATATATCATGCTGAAAGAAGTTGGAGGAGGGGTAGCCAAGAAGTTGAGACCAATGTAAAATCCTACAGCTAGTCCTATAGTCATCATCGCATAAGCTGGCACAGCTAATGCCCAGTACCTGAAAAATGAACATCAATTTAACAGGAAGTCATAATCATCTTGTGACAATTAGTAGGTAGCCAGCTAAGCTATCAAGTGTTCACCAATCAAATTATTTTCCTCTCAAACACTCTGCAAATGCTTTAAGTCCCTTTCATGCGGTTGTACACTTGTAAAATGTGGGAGCAGTATATCACTATATCTCAATATCTGAAATGCATGCAGGTAAGGAGTTAATATATCAAAATTTCATGCATTTTGGTTTTCATTTGATTAAAAAATAGGTGTATTTCTTTTTCAACCGAATGCCATTAAAGATTCATAGGTGTTTTTTCTTTTTTTGCACAAACCGAGAAACTTTTCTCTAATTGTGTTTGCTTGGATAAAAAAGGCCGAAAAGATTTCAGAAGTCTATCTTTCAACACTTGTTGGAAACAAAAGCCATTTGCAGCTATGAAGTTAAGCAGAACCTAGTTAATTGGAATAAAACTAGCCAACTTCTGGCTCGGGTGTTAAACAGACCAAAGAAGCTAGACTCAACCTAGTTAAGTGCAACTACATTTTGTTTACCTGCTCGGATAGTAAACAATACCCAAAGAATGCAACCAATTTTCTGGAAGATATGCCCACACCAGGAAAAGAACTGTCCACAAAAATAACAGAGACAGATCAGACTTCCATATGTGTGAAATCAAATGACTGATGGAATACAAGTGGAATTAGGTTAAAGCAAAGCAGAGTGCAGACATACATACAAAAGATGAGAGCTCAATGCTTTAAGACAGACAACAGATTGTAGAAATATCAACTGCTTTCAACATTAGCAGAGTAATATATCCAATCTAACATTTATTCCAAGAAAAATGAGTTGGCAATTCGACCCTTTATCCAGATAGTTGCCACAAAGGCAAAGCACTGGAACCAAAAGGGAAGGCTCACAGGTAACGAAGATGAATGCATAACGACAAAATTACACCACTAAAGATTCAACTGTATTGCCAGGCCATGAAAATCAAAGGCAAAAGCAAATATTCAAATAAATGGATATATTTCAAGTAACAAACTAAACTTGTTAACAAAGAGGAAGAATAGACCTGTAGCAACAACAGTAGTAATGGAGCCAACAAATCCATAAACTTCAGAAGTCTTGGGTCCTTGATCTCCAGAAACACCGAATCCTGAACCTCTGTCATCTGAATCTGGAAAGAATACAGTGGTCGTCCTATTTTTGGAGAAATTTAAGATCCTCCTAGGGCTACTAACGGAACGAGGATCTTCCCAACCTTTATCTTCCGGCATCCCAAGATCACGCAAGGGCCAAAGTGTCACTCTGAATAAGAATTAAAACTGCCCCATTCTCAAAACACCCAGAGCGTAGATATTAGTACTAAAAAATTTGCAAGCAGCATTAACAATTTCCACAAAACACCCAGCAAGCAAAAGCATAACAACCATGAGGATCATTAGTTGCATAGAAATTATGGAACTAAAGGCGACTAGCAGGCCTTTTCTTCCTTATATTTCAGCTCCGTCTGAAAGGGGAAGAAAAGACGTCTCAAACAGGTGTGACATGAATTTCACTCAGAAAAAGTTGAAGTATCGTGAGTGAAACCATTACTTCACTCGAAATACTCCTTAAACAAGTTTTTTCAACTTTAAAATTCCTTATTTAGTTGATTTGAAATCGATGGCCAAACAAATCATTTCATGATTGAATAAAAGAACAAATTTGGTGTCAGTGTACACTATTAACTGTAAAAATAGAAAAATAGGACGTGGCTAATTCCTGGAAAAATTTAGTCTGCTGTAAAGTCTAATCAATTAGGTGCTTGTGTTTTTATTACAGAATGCTAAAATGCGGTGAAAGGCAACAACAATAAAACGTCTGTATCCCAAAACTAGCTTTGCTCAGCTAATTTTCTAGTATATGCTCTGAAAAAAAATGAAAACAATTTGAGAATGCAGAAAATCAAATACCTGAGAAAGTCCTTTCTCAGTGGAGAGCAAATTAGGGCATTTTTCAAGTCCTAATTCCAAATTCAGAAGTACTCCAATTCAGTATATATTAATCTTAGATATAAAATGGGACTCGCAACAAGAACGTAACAAACAAAATATTTGAGTTTCATTTCAGATTCGATAAACGCAATTCCAAAAATTACAATAGTACCCCAAAAATGCAATTTTTATATAGACATATGTCTGAATTAAATCCACAAGAGAAAAACTGCTCACCGAGTTCCTTCAGTTGCTACCCAATTTGGAGACATCTCAGCTCTGCAATTGAAAAGGATAAAGGAGGTTTTGAGTTGTGACTTCTCCTCCGGCATGTAAATCTCTGTTTTATCTTCATTCATTCTGTTAAAACAATTGGAACCATTTTGTTTTTTTCCTGATTAATTTCTCAACACAATAAATTTTTATAATCACAAAATTAATTTTTTTTATAAAAGAACGTGCATAGTGTTATGAAATATTAGATTATGGTGGATGTCCATAACTCCTATAACACCCACTACTTTTATCCATTATCTCCATAACTTCCACTACTCCAATACTTATGGTTGTAACTCCCACACCTCCATGATCTTCCTCCATGATCTCAAAAGTTTAATGACATATTTATGGAATTCTTTTAGTATACCTCTATGTACTACTATAAATAGAGGATGAGAAATCATTTTGTAATACACTTGGATACATAGAAGAAATATATTCTCCTCTCTTTCTCTCTACTTTGTTGTCTATCTTTTGTTTATTACTTTGAGCTAAGTTTTGTAACACGTTATCAGCACGAAGCTCTACTATCTCAAGAATCTCTTTGAGAAAATTAAGGTATTTTTTCTCCTCCTAATTTAGTTTTTATTATGTCTGACATTATGAAAAGAAAGTTTGTTGCCCTTGAAATTTCGGGCAAGAACTACATGACATGGGTGTTGGATGCTGAAATCCATTTGGATGCAATGGGTCTTGGAGACGCCATTAAAGACAGAAATAATGCATCCACCCAAGACTGTGCTAAGGCCTTGATTTTCTTGCGCCATCACCTTGATGGAGGTTTGAAAATTGAATATCTCACCGTCAAAGATCCACTTATCTTGTGGAATGGCTTAAAGAAGAGATATAACCACCAAAAGCGGAAATGGAATTATGAGAATGCAAAAGCAAATAGTTCAGAAACTATATGTTATCGTTGCGGTGGAAAAGGGCACTGGGCAAAAATTTGCCATGTACCAAGACATTTGTGGTTGAGCTTTATCAAGCATCTCTAAAGAGTAAAGGCCCTGAAACCAATTTTGTCTCTGACAATAATTTTGACATCACCCACTTGGATGTGGCAGACTTCTTTGAGCACCCTGAGGGGAAAATAGATCACTTGATCAGTGATGGATCCATGGTTAAAGAAGATTGAGCAGTTTGATGTTTTTATTTTTACTTATTCGTAGTAGTTAATGAATAAACAATTATCATAGTTTACATATGTTATCTATCATTGTGATATGGTTCAAATTTTATATTTTCTGCTTTAAGCTAGTTTTAATGTGTTAGCACATTAAAGGTGCTATTATGCCAGTAGTATTATGAACCTAAAACAGATTCACTGCCAACAGCAGTTAACTCAATTAGTTGAATCATTATAGGTGAAACATTCAGTTCAAAACAATTCAATCAATGATCAAATATCGATATGTACCTTAAGAGTTTTATCAACTTGACAAATAATCAGTATTATGGTTTTAAAATATATAACTTTAGATTACACATTCATCTTATGCTTTATTTGTAGCACATTAAATATAGTAATAAAAGAAATATTGTGAAGACTCTTTATGCTACTACTAATTGTTAATACTTTGATATTAAAAGGAGAATAACTATGATAAAAGATTTTTTATATATAATGACCGCACTGAAACTATTATGTTGAATCATAGACTTAAATTTGTTTACTCTCGTATCTATAAAGAAAATAAAAAAAATAAAAAAATACTAATATTTTTCGTATATTTCTTTTGTATGTCAAAACATGGGAAGCAAATATGGATATCTCACAAAGCAAACTTGGATCAACGTCCAATTGTAAAAATATTTGTTTAATTGATTCATGTACCACACATACGATATTCAAAAAGAAGAAATATTTCTCTCATTTAAGTGTGTGTAAGGCAGATGTTACTACAATTTCTGGTAGTAGTAAATTGATTGAAGGCTCCGGAATAGCAACTATAATTCTGCCTAAAGGAACAATATTTATCATACAGAATGCAATGTTCTCTTCCAAGTCCAAGAGGAACTTGTTGAGTTTTAAAGATATCCGTCAAAATGGATATCATATTGAGACAATAGATGAGAATAAACTTGAATATCTCATCATTACAAAGAATGTCTCTGGCCAAAAGAGGGTTATTGAGAAGTTCTCATCTTTATCTTGTGGCCTGTATTGGACAAAAATTAGTGCAATTGAGGCACATTACACAGTAAACCAAAAGGTTACTGATTCCAATACTTTTGTACTTTGGCATGATCGATTGGGACATCCTGGATCAATTATGATGAGACGGATTATAGAAAACTCATATGGGCATCCATTAAAGAATTTAAAGATTCTTTTAAATAATTAATTTTCTTGCACTTCTTGTTATCAAGGCAAGTTAATTATTAGACCATCACCAACAAAGGTTGGAACTGAGTCACCTACGTTTTTGGAACGTATACAAGGGGATATTTGTGGACCTATTCACCCACCTAGTTGGTCCTATAGATATTTTATGGTCTTAATAGACGCATCCTCTAGATGGTCTCATGTGTGCCTATTGTCATCACGCAACCTTGCGTTTGCAAAATTAATGGCACAAATAATTCGATTACGAGCACAATTTTCTGATAATCTAATTAAGTCTATTAGACTAGATAATGCTGCTGAGTTTTCAACCCAAGCATTTAATGATTATTGCTTATCAATTGGGATAAAAGTGGAACATCCTGTAGCTCATGTTCACACTCAAAATGGTCTTGTAGAATCTCCAATTAAACGTCTGCAGTTGATTGCAAGACCATTACTCATGAAAACGAGGCTGCCCAATTCGGTTTGGGGTCACGCCATTTTGCATGCAGCAATGCTAGTTCGTCTCAGACTGACGACTTATCACAAATATTCCCCGTTGCAATAAGTTTTGGGTCATAAACCTAATATATCCCATTTAAGAATTTTTGGATGCGCAGTATATGTGCCTATAGCACCGCCATATCGCACTAAAATTGGTCCGCAAAGAAGGTTAGGGATATATGTTGGGTTTGAATCGCCCTCCATTATTCGCTACCTCGAAACATTGACAGGGGATTTGTTCACTGCACGATTTGCAGACTGTCGATTCGATGAGACACTTTTCCCAAAATTAGGGGGAGAAGTTGGTGAAACCAAACAAGAAATTTTGTGAAAAAATCCATCATTATCTCATCTTGATCCACATACCTCTATTTGTGAAAAAGAGGTGCAAAATATTATCCATTTGCAAAGAATAGCAAATCAAATGCCTGATACATTCACGGACTTGAAAAGGATAACAAAATCTCACATCCCCGCAGAGAATGTTCCGATCCGTATTGATGTCCCTATTGGACAATCTTCTAGTATCATATCTAATGAGTCAAAAGCACGCTTAAAACGTGGCAGGCCATTAGGTTCCAAAGATCGAAATCCTAGAAAAAGGAAAGCAAATGATCAAAATGACACTACGAAAGAATCTCATGAGGAAATTCATGATTTAATAAATTCTGAGATTCATGAAGAATCCATTGAGCCCGAGACTAAGGAAAATAAGGAACTATCAATAAATCCAATCGAAATTGAGACAAATTTTAATCGAGTGGATATAGTGGTGGATTATGTCTTTGCATATAATGTTGCATCTGGCATTATGCAAGAAAGTGAGGATCTTGAACCTCAATCTGTTGGAGAATGTCGACAAAGACTTGATTGGCCAAAATGGCAAGAAGCAATCCAATCAGAATTGAATTCACTTGCAAAACGTGAAGTTTTTGGGCCTATAGTTGAAACACCTAATGGTGTTAAGCCTGTTGGCTATAGATGGGTCTTTGTATGCAAGAGAAATGAGAAAAACAAGGTACAAAGATATAAGGCACGCCTTGTTGCACAAGGATTTTCTCAAAGGCCTGGTGTCGATTATGAAGAGACATATTCACCCGTAATGGATGCTATAACTTTCCGTTATCTCATTAGTTTTGATGTCCTTGAAAAACTTGACATGCATTTAATGGATGTGGTTACTGCCTATCTTTATGGCTCACCTGATAATGAGATATACATGAAAATTCCCGATGGATTCAAAATGCCAAACACTCATAATTCAAAGTCCCGGGAAATGTTTTCAATCAAATTGCAAAGATCTTTGTATGGTCTAAAGCAATCAGGACGAATGTGGTATAATCATCTTAGTGAGTATTTATTAAAGGAAGGCTATATAAATGATGCCATTTGCCCATGTGTTTTTATAAAGAAAACAAACATCGGAATTTGTTGTACTTGCCGTATATGTCGATGACATAAACCTTATTGGAACTCCCATAGAACTCCAAAAGGCAATTGATTATTTAAAGAAGGAATTCGAGATGAAAGATCTCGGAAAGACAAAATTATGTCTTGGTTCGCAAATTGAATATTTGGCAACCGGAATTTTTGTTCATCAATCTGCCTATATAGAAAAGGTATTGAAACGGTTTTACATGGATGGAGCATATCCTTTAAGTACTCCGATGGTTGTTCGATCACTTGATGTGAATAAGGATCCATTCCGACAGCAAGAAAAGAATGAAGAGCTACTTGGTCCTGAAGTACCATATCTTAGTGCAATTGGCGCATTAATGTATCTTGCAAATACTACAAGGCCTGACATAACTTTTTCAGTTAATGTCTTAGCAAGATATAGCTCTACTGCTCCCACAAGGAGACATTGGAATGGAAGCAAACATATATTGCGGTATCTAAAAGAGACTACCGATATGGGCTTATTTTATAGCAATAATTGCAGTCCTGATCTTGTTGGTTATGCTGATGCTGGATATTTATCTGACCCACACAAGGCTCGATCTCAAACAGGATATGTGTTTATCTGTGGAGACACTGCCATATCTTGGCGATCGACTAAGCAATCAATTGTGGCTACTTCATCTAATCATGCTGAGATAATCGCTATTCATGAAGCAAGTCGAGAGTGTGTGGGGTTGAGATCTATAATACATCATATTCGAGACAAATGTGGTTTGAAATGTGACAAACTACCCACGATTTTGTATGAAGACAATGCAGCATGCATAGCCCAATTGAAGGGAGGATTCATAAAATGAGATAGAACAAAGCATATTTCACCAAAGTTATTTTTCACACATGATCTTCAAAAGAATGGTGATATCAATGTGCAACAGATTCGTTCAAGTGATAATATGGCTGATTTGTTCACAAAATCTCTACCAACGTCAACCTTCAAGAAGCTGGTACACAAGATTGGAATGTGAAGGCTCAAGGATGTGAATTGATGCTCTTTTCAGGGGCGTTGCACTCTTTTTCCCTTACAAGGTTTTGTCCCACTGGGTTTTCCTTGCAAGGTTTTTAACGAGGCAACAAAAATGCATTTTGTTAGATATGTGTACTCTTTTTCCTTTTCTAGAATTTTTTTCCCATTGGGTTTTATTTTAGTTAAGGTTTTAACGAGGCACATTATCTTTGGACATCCAAGGGGGAGTGTTATGAAATATTAGATTATGGTGGATGTCCATAACTCCTATAACACCCACTACTTTTATCCATTATCTCCATAACTCCCACTACTCCAATACTTATGGTTGTAACTCCCACACCTCCATGATCTCCCCCATGATCTTCCTCCATGATCTCAAAAGTTTAATGACATATTTATGAAATTCTTTTAGTATACCTTTATGTAGTACTATAAATAGAGGATGAGAAATCATTTTGTAATACACTTGGATACATAGAAGAAATATATTCTCTTCTCTCTTTCTCTCTAGTTTGTTGTCTATCTTTTGTTTATTACTTTGAGCTAAGTTTTGTAACACATAGGAAATTCTTTTGAAGTCAAATGTAACAGGAAAAATACTGCCAAAAAAATAATAAGGCCAAAAAAATCTACTTAAAAGCACCGTATAACTTCTTGTAGTTTTATAATGACTAAGTGGGCATACAAGTTAAAAAGAGGCCGTCGGAATTTAAAACTAATGAGTTTAACATTCTAATTTTTTTAAGTAACTAGATTTTAAATTAATAATTTATACGTAATTCAATAATTTTTAAAAATAAATACATGATTTAGACAATCGAATCTGTATCTAAAGAGATAGCTCCGCCCCTGAAGTTAACAATCATTTTATAGAGAAAAATTTATAAGTGTACCTCTTCCATTCCCTTCTTATTTATATGATGTTCATAAATAATTTTAATTATAAAAAATAATACAAATATTTTTTATAATTAAAATTATTTATGGCTTAGGTGGATAGGAACAGGAGAAATCTGCTTAGTTTTCCCTGTGATTCGATCAGTTTCATCCGAAATCTCCTTGCGGACAACAGCTGTTAAAAAAGTCATAATGAACACACATATTTTGTCGAATCAGAATATAATACTAATAGGTAAAACTGCTGATACATGTGCTCGAGGGCATAGATACATGTCGCTTCACATGCACACACACATTAAAGAGAAAGAAGAGCGAAAGAACGAACTCATATAACTAACATTTACTGGTCTGTCTCCATAAACGCCAATTCATTAAGTTACTGCATATGGCTACTCTTCTACAGACAAGTAATCATGTCTCTCATTTACTTCACTTAAAAGAAAAAATGTCTCTTAGTTACTTCGACATCATAGCTGTATAAGAGTTAAGATAGTTCAGAAATGGGTTTTGGGGGTTTTTTTTTTATGGGGGGAGGGGGGGAAGGGGGGAGGGGGGAAGGGGGGAGGGGGGGAGGTTAAACTAATGCCCAAAAGAAGAAGAAAACAATGGAGGTTATTCGATATACCGAAATCTGTGAACCGTCTTCTCGGCAGATGACCAAACTCTGCATATTCCTGCTGTCCGTCATCAGTCTTATGAAGCTGCAGCACCAACGGTCTCCTTGTAACAATCCCTGAATAGATACCACAGATAATAATATAAAATAGAAGTGTACTAGGTCAGACTGTCATGATGAATGACAGGGATAAAAGTATTTTATAAATAAAACTATGATAAAGATAAAAGTAATCAATGCAACTCACCTGATCCACGAGGAAGAAAGTCTCGCGCTACTATGCTTTCCAACACAGATGACTTTCCAGAACTCTAAGTTAATGCAAGCAAGCAACGAAAAAAGTATTAGCCTATAACCGTGAATAACAAAGGTAAAATTCAAAATTCCACCTTTTTCACTACTTGAAATCAAATCAGCACAAAAGCATCGTCAAGACTATAAAGTGACTTTTAAAGCTCAAAAGGATTATCAATTAGAAAGTGACAAAGTTGTGTTGCAAAAGATTTTTTCAGAGTTGTCACTTAACATTTAATTTCGGTGTACCAAGTTACCATTTAAAAATAATTTTTCTTTTAAAATACATTTGGACTCAAAAACATAGTTTGCACTAGAAATTCAAAGTAACGAGGTTTATTTGATGCAGAAAAAAGGTGTTATGCATTCCCCGAGTCTCAAAACTAGTACGGTTTCACACTTGATCAAATTGGCTTTCAAGAATACTCAAATTGAGGTGGAAACACACAAATGCAAAAATAAACACGAAAGAGGCTCGAGGTCATCTCCGCCTAATAAAAGGAAAAAAAGAGGAAAAAAAGAAAAATATACTAAAAGCTCTAAACTATGCTTCCTCCACGATATAACGTCAACCTTCGTTTACATTCACTTTGAAGCATACCCCGAATAAAAATATATATATAATTGACGGAGCATTCCCCTAAATATGGGAATGATCTCTCACCTCGAATAAAAAATAAAATAAAAAAGCTACAATTTGCCTACCCAAGTGTGGTATGTCCAAACATGCTACTAGCGAATAAAAGCTCAAAAACAAAATAAAAGTAATAAAACATTTAAAGTCCAGTTTGTTTACATGTTTTATGTGGTGCCCCTACAACTCCTTCAAACAACTCATTTCTATCAATTAAGCAACACACTAAATTTACACGACACAGTCGATCAAGTAGCACCACAAACTCATGAATACTAGATACAGATAAAACAAATACAATTAATTTCTAGCGACAAAGCCAAATGATGTAAACGTGATATTGGCCTACGCGAGTTTAAGCTCCTAAAGCAGGCTTCCATGAAAGAAGTTCTTAAACCAATAGACTTTAAAGAAAGAAGATATAGCTAAATCAAGTCTCAAAGCTTTTCTTTCAGACATCTATAATGACACAACCATAAAAGAAGCAAGAAAAGAAAATCTGAAAATAAGTCAACGAAAACTTTTCATAAGACTTTCAAGAAAGCATAACAAATTTTGAAAGATTTACCCAAATTCAAACATAGAGCTTACATCCTTATGTATACCAAATAGAAGACTAAACCCAGTTAGTGACCAAAGTATATTAGTGGGTTCCTAATCAATAAACTTAGGATTTAAAGAGGTAATATAAAAATACTCTTGAGCTACTTCACCTAAGTGTGATAAAGATTATATTCAAAGATTTAATTTTAACTATTTGCAAATGAATCATTCTGCACTAAACAATATCTATATGATTTGGACCGAACCTAAAAACATGTAACTAAAATAAAGGGCATAGAAATATGGCCTGCAAACCAAAATCGATTCAAGACTTAGAATATAACTCTAGCCAAAATGATGGTAAATAAAAAGAAATAAAATGAAACAAAACTTAGATCCAAAATCAAGACAAGATCTTGATCGCATGACAATTAGAAGAGTCATTTTAGCAAGTCTACCATAACATCAAACAAGGAGAACAAATAATCAAAGAGGCAATTTTGCACTAATCACCACTATTAGCAGTAAAATAAAGAGAAGGGAAAGGTATTGAACCTAAATTTCTTCCGATTAAATTTGTGTATAAGCATACAAAGAAGGCACGGGAACCAAACTCGGCCCTTAAACTTGAAACAACATCTAAATCGACAGGAACCTCAAAAATGAACACGGACAGAAACCTGAATTGGCACCGAAAAACTGAAAACCCAAAACGATCTCAAACAAACTCCATTTCTGAAAACTAAAATTGAAATCGGAAGGACAGAATCAGAAACAAATCTATATTTTTTTGTATTTTCTGAGATTTAAACTAAACAAAAAAAGTAAGATTGAAAATGAAACAAAAAACCCACCTTTTTGAAACCCTAGTTTTTTATCTCCCAATTCTCTATCCGAATCCCAATTTTTGTGTCCAGAAACCTCTCCCAAAATCTTAAAATAAGACAATATTTAGAGGGTCTCAAACTCTCTTCTCCTTCCTCCTCAAAAATCCGAAAATCATCCACTACCAAGTAGGTGTGTGGTTGAATACAAGGTAGGGTGTGGCTGCTAAGGTTTGTATAGGTTAGGGCTTTGGGAAAATAATTTTTATGGGGTGTGAGAAGGAATAATAGTCATTAGATCTAAAGGGAATGAAAGGCTGGGATTCAATGGTTTAGATTGGGGTTGTTTCGGCGGATAGAGAGGCGAGGATTGTGGGGGTTTGACTATTGGGCTCAAAAATCCGAAATTGGACTCCTGAAATTGGGCTGATTATCTCCAAATATTGTTCTTTTAGTCATTTAATAAACGGAAAGGAGATATAAATCCTTTTCAACAACGAAATACTAAATAATCCTAAACAGACTATAATAAACTATATTATAATATGGTGCGATTTTGATATTTTTAATAATATATTAGTATACAAGCAAAAAAATAAAATAATACCAAAAATAAAAATAGTAATAATATCCTACAAAAATATTAATTTCCTTAAATATATAATAAGATGAGAATATTATAAAAATAAAACTATTTTTGTGATTTTAAATTTATGTTCTAATATTAAAATAATATAAGACTAAAACTCTATTAAAATAACTAAAATAAATATATTTAAAATACTAAGAATACTAAAGATAATTTTAAAACTTATACGGGTAAAAAATTACGTGCTTACAACTGCCTCTTTTTGCTTGTAAACGCAAAATATTTTCTTTTGAAAATTATAAAATAAGAAACGTAATTGGTTTATGACTTGACACTTACTCAAAACAAATAACGATGGATAAAAGATTGTGATCGAACCTTGATATTTGAATTGCCTACATATCTTTGGCTATAAAAGAATCATCCTACGTATAGTTCAAAAGTAGAAAAGTGGAGAAGGATACCGAAGTTTCGGTTCGCGGTCCTTGTCATTACATCAAAAAATAAAAAATACATCAAAAGAAAATATAAAATCATATCTACTTTTTTTAATCTTGAATCTTCTTTTGGTCTTCACTTGAATCATCAGCATGAAACTGCAAATCAACCTCATTGTTCAGGTGGGCTCCTGCTGCTTCCAACTTGAATGAAACCAAAAGTTTACCATATTCTTTAGGTGGGCCCTTGGTGCTTCGACTTGAATTGAAAATTTAAATTTGACCATATTCTTCAAGTGGGCTCCTAGTACTCCTGACTTGGCTTTGAAAAATGAAAGTTAACCCCATTTTTCAAGCCGGCTCCTGGTGCTCCTGTGACTTGAACTTGAAAAGTGAAAGTCGACCTTGTTCTTCAGGCAAGCTCCTGGTACTTCTTTGACTAAGCTCATGGTACTTCTTTGACTTGAATCTAAAATTGACCATTGTTCTCCAGGTGGGTGCCTGCAATCAAAACAAACAAAAAGAACAAAATTTTCTACCCAAGTTTACACTAAAAAAATTTGTGAGTGGTTAGCAAAACTGTAAATCACATATGTTATTGATGAAAGATGCAATGACGAGAGTAAAACTAAATACTCGACTAGGATGTGCGTCTCATGTGATAAAAACTGACAACCATAGATTAGGAAGTATGTTTCCTAGAAAGTATAACCTAAATGACCCGAACTAGAAAGTGCATCTCCGATAGGTGAAACTTGAATGACTCAAACTAGGAAGTGTGTCACCTAGGGATGAACTTTAATGACCCAAACTAGGAAGTACATCTCCTAAAGGTGAAATTTGAATGACTCGAAGTAGGAAGTGCATCTCATAGGGATGAACCTGAATAACCCAAACTAAGACGTGTGTCTCTTAGGGCTGGGAATTGAATGACTCAAATTAGGAAGTGTCTCTCCCAGGAATGAACCTGAATGACTCAAACTGGGAAGTCCATATCCTAAGAATGAACATGCATGACCCAAATTAGGAAATGTGTCTCCTAGGAGTGAAAATTAAATGACTTAAACTAGAAAGTGTGTCTCCCAGGGTGAACGTGAACAACCCAAACTAGGAAGTACGTCTCCTAGGGGTGAGAATCTTAATTTAGGAAGTTTTTCTCCTAAAAAGTATAACCTGAAGACCTAGTCTAGGAACATAATCTCTTAGGGGTAAAACTTTAACCAAAAATTAGGAAGTGCATCTCCTAAAAAAATAAAATCTAAAATACCTAAACTAGGAAGTGCGTCTCCTAGGGTTAAAAATTTTTACTTAAAATTAGGAAGTGTGTCTCCTATAAAGTGTGGCCTGAAAGATTTAAACTAGGAAATGCATCTCCTATATGTAAGATTGAGCTTGAGGAAACTATATACTAAACTTGACTAAAATAAAAACTGGCACTATCCTCCATGAGGGACCCCTGAACTCAAAGAAAGCTAATATTAATAACTTAAGAAAACTAAAAACTAATCTTATTCTCTAGGTGGGACCCCTGAACTCAAGCAAAACTAAGGACTAAAAACTTAAGAAAATTAAGAACTGACCATATTCTCTAGGCGGTACCCCTGAACTCAAGCAAAACTATAACAACTTAAGGAAACTAAAAGTGATTACTTATGAAAAATTAGGATGTGACCCTATTTTCCAGGTGGGGATCCTACACTTAAAGAAAGCTAAAGATTCCTCTCAACTAGAGGTATGCCTAGGAGGTATGGTTCTTCCCAACTAGGGGAAATTCCTAGGAGGTATGATATTCTCAACAACCTTTGCGTCAGCAGAACTAGGGCATTACACCTGATAAATTCAAGCTTCCAGGCCTTAATATGAACATAGCCTTTATCCATGTTTCAGACAAAGAAAAATTGTGAGTTTAAAACATGGTGGTTAGTTTGTGGCCTTGACTTCAAGGGCGATATCTCTTGCACTTGTCATGATCAACTTTGATTTCAGCTTGGAAGATAGTGCTTCTTATCAGCCAACTACTTTTCTCGACAACCCTTATCACAAGAACTATTCCTGATTCATTCAAGTCCAATACCTTATACTTGATGCATTGCACTCGTATTCTAGCATTCAGCGAATCTTTTCATTTTACATTAACCCCAAAGAACATCTATTGTCATCAACTCAATGCACAGACTATTCTCACATGTCTTATGCCACTTTGATGTGCTTGCTAGATTTTGCTTTGTGTACATGTAAGTGATGAAATCAAGGGGGTCTATTTTCAGCCGTAAAGGTACATTTGGGAAGTCATGTCAGCATGTCGAGGGTGTAGGATTACGATCGAGATCCCTTCCTTGAGGATCATCCGCGACCCAGCAGAGATTTCGAGGATAAGGAACTTGTTCGTTACCCTACGAAGATTCTGAGGACGAGGGGTTCCCGAGGAGAGCGGCAAGAGTTAGTAAACACTAGTGTCATACCTAGCCGTCCCATCCCCATATGTTTACATTCAATATACTATGTACTATATGATATTCCCTCTCCTATATAAGGGGAATCCATGCAACTTTGTAAAGGGATGATGTTGCTCCATTTCTCCACAAGTGCAATACTCTCTCTCTCTCTCTCTCTCTCTCTCTCTCTCTCTCTCTCTCTCTCTCTCTCTCTCTCTCTCTCTTTTTTCTAACTTGCCCGTTCTCACTGGCCCAAGGCCACTCTAATATTCATTGTTCTCTTACTTGTTCTTCATCTTATCGCTTTGTATTGGCCATAAAGAGATTTATTTAATCATATCTTAACTGTTATCTCATTTTCGGTTGCCCCCCGATAGCTCGAGCTCGACCCTGACATCGGCCCCAGGGATTCTCCATAGACCAGTCTAGCATCCAGGCAACATGCCCCTCGATTTGATTATTGCCTCCTGTTAGCTTGCGTTTCATTTTTATAATTCCCATTCTTAACATCATCTGCTCAGACAACTAGCTCCAGAATAGATCACGTATTTTTGGAATCCTATTTACAAATTTAATTGTTGTTACCATTTTCACGGTAAACAGTTTGGCACCCACCGTGGGGCTAAACATAATAGTATTTATTTCTTGCTGGTTCCATTGCACAAATGAACGTTATCTTTCACACTTTTTCTTGTCCAAAGATCTCTCTATTTCAGGTCAAAATCTCTGGCTCTGTAAACAGAGTCAAGAACGGCTACCCCAAAAAATCACGGCGAAAATAGTTTGGTTGTTCCACTGGTTGGCGTGATGCCGTAGAACCCCAATAACACATCTGGTCAATTCCAGTGGATACGGGTTCGTAAAGCGCGTAGCACGTCGGTGAAGCATCGCACACCGATTGGAGCATTCAGCATATCGACTAAAAGGAAG
Source organism: Nicotiana benthamiana (assembly GCA_034376525.1). Lineage (NCBI taxonomy): Eukaryota > Viridiplantae > Streptophyta > Magnoliopsida > Solanales > Solanaceae > Nicotiana > Nicotiana benthamiana. The sequence continues at coordinate 62,700,066 of CM067323.1, forward strand.
CACAATAAACCCCAGCTCGGGAAGCACAGGAAGTTATTCTTCATGATATTTTTGAAATGTTGCAGGCATAGCAGTGGGCTATCACTCAGTTGCTGAGCCATCCGAAGACTCCCAGCACAGCAGCACCAGAGACAACTCTCCCCGCCGTGAATGTACCCGAAAGGTCAAGCAATAACGGGTTAGTGACCGACCCTACCATAGTGAAGATGCTCGAAGACCTCACCAAAAGGATTGAATCGGGTGAGAAAATGATTGTAGGTAATGATAAAAAGGTCGAGACTTTCAACTCTAGGGTGGATCTGATCCCGGAAGTACCCCTGGTCCGAAAAGGTATAGATTCAAGAAAGTTCATACAACGGCCGTTCCCGAAGGAAGCGGCTCCAAAAACCATTACAAAAAAATTCAGATGTCAAAACTCCCTAAATACAGCGGGACCACATATCACAACGAACATGTAACCACCTAAACATGCACGGTGAAGGGCAATGACACAAAGAACGATGAGATCGAGTCAGTCCTGCTGAAGAAATTTGGAGAAATGCTCTCGAAGGGAGCCATGATGTGGTACCACAACCTGGCTCCTAATTCCAAAGATTCGTTCGCCATGTTGGCGCTCTTTCATAAGGACGCACGCTGGCGCCATCAAGGTATAAACGAGGCAGTCTGACATATTCAAGATTAAGCAAAGGGAGAATGGAACGCTGCGAGAATTCGTGTCTCGTTTTAATACATAGCGAATGGATCTCCCCCGTCTTCGACGACTGAAAGGTGCATGCTTTTACTCAAGGCATGAATGAACGAAGCTCAGTGGCCACGACGCAGCTGAAAGAGAACTTGATCAAGTATCCCGTCGTAACCTGGTCTAACATCCACAACCGATATCGGTCTAAGATCAGGGGTCGAGGACGAGCAATTGGGATCCCCTTCATGCTTAGTATACCGAGCAAGCCTTTCGCGAAGGAGTCAAGATCGAAAAATGAAAGGTACCATCCATACCCCGATTATAGGAGAAAATGCTCCAAAGAGTAATCCACCCCACAACGGCCGACCGGTGAACCAAGTACACAACCCTCGGGGACCCCTTAATCAGGGTGGCTTAAATGGATATGCAGGGCCAACAGGGGCACCCCACCTATCAAAGTATAACTTCAACGTCGATGTGTTAGACATTGTGTTCGCCATTAGCGAAATCAGAGATTCTAGATGGCCCAGACCATTACATTTGAATCCTTTCCAATGAAACTACAATTGGATTTGTAAGTTCTACAATTTGCACGGGCACCGAACCGAAGATTGCAAGCAGCTCCGATAGAAAGTGGCCCGATTGCTCGATAGAAAGTGGCCCGATTGCAGGTAATTATTGCAAAACAAAAATTAGACATTCAAAATACATTCCCGATCGTAATATTGAATTGAATATCTTTTGTTAACATTAGTATTGATTGCTAACATTATTTAATTTACTAATATTAATGTCTTTAAAACTTATTGGAGCATACAAAAGTTCTAAATTCAACCTTGAAATAATACCTTAAAAGATAATATTATGAAATTTTTTAAGAAATATTTATAAATTACATTATAATAAGTATATTTATATATTAAATATATCTAAAATTTCTATATATGTAACGTCGGGTTGGTTTGGTTTCGGTTTGACTTCTTTAGTTAAAACCAAACCAAACCAATTATGGTCGGGTTTTTTTTCCAACACCAAACCAAGTCAAACCAAACCATAGTCGGATTTTTTATCTCGGCTTGACTCGTATTATCGGGCTGGTGGGATTTGTCGGTTTTCCTAGTACACCCCTAATTAGTAGTATCTACTCTTGCTGTCCACCTTATCCAGAGAGAAAAAGAAGTATCTACTATTGCTTTCATGTATATCTATTTTCACGTATTATCCGGAGGAAAGCAAATAAGTACCTCTAAGTCTCAATACATGGATGTCAGAAAGGCTTACAATCATAGTGCCGTGACAAGAGCCACTATGAGTATCCTCTTCAACTTCCTACATAACAAGGAAACCATGTTTAACTTCAAACCTTCCTTTCTCACCCAAAAAATCACAGAATTACTACCCCAAGAGTATCAATGCCATGGGCTGAAGCTAAGAAAAAAAATCCCTGAACGAGCAGGTTGTCACTGAAGAGGCGTCGTTGATGCATTCTGTAACAGCTTCACCAGAATCAAACCCATATCTGCTAGTCACATGCCACATCCAAATTACATTTAATCTCTAAGTACCTGAATTAGGTTAATCAAAGAGATCCACTGATACATGAAGGAAATGAAACTAATATAAACTACCCAAGTAAAATAACTGCACAGGAGAATCCTGTCATTTTGGATTGAACATGAGGTTATTAATTTGATCAATCCGGATATCAGATATAGGCTCTATAGGTTGCTCATCGTCATCTATTGAAGGACCATTGCTCAATGGTTCTCTCGTGAATTCATCTGTAGAATAGACCAAATGCAAACATTAATAGCTAGATCCCACCATTGCGTAAAGCAACTACACATCACTTGTTCTCAACAGACTGCTAAAATTGTGTTACGCATGTGCAAGACAAAAACTCAAAAGAAGATCCTTTCCACCGCCATAACGAGAAAGGTAGCTTACAATTACCATATATCATGCTGAAAGAAGTTGGAGGAGGGGTAGCCAAGAAGTTGAGACCAATGTAAAATCCTACAGCTAGTCCTATAGTCATCATCGCATAAGCTGGCACAGCTAATGCCCAGTACCTGAAAAATGAACATCAATTTAACAGGAAGTCATAATCATCTTGTGACAATTAGTAGGTAGCCAGCTAAGCTATCAAGTGTTCACCAATCAAATTATTTTCCTCTCAAACACTCTGCAAATGCTTTAAGTCCCTTTCATGCGGTTGTACACTTGTAAAATGTGGGAGCAGTATATCACTATATCTCAATATCTGAAATGCATGCAGGTAAGGAGTTAATATATCAAAATTTCATGCATTTTGGTTTTCATTTGATTAAAAAATAGGTGTATTTCTTTTTCAACCGAATGCCATTAAAGATTCATAGGTGTTTTTTCTTTTTTTGCACAAACCGAGAAACTTTTCTCTAATTGTGTTTGCTTGGATAAAAAAGGCCGAAAAGATTTCAGAAGTCTATCTTTCAACACTTGTTGGAAACAAAAGCCATTTGCAGCTATGAAGTTAAGCAGAACCTAGTTAATTGGAATAAAACTAGCCAACTTCTGGCTCGGGTGTTAAACAGACCAAAGAAGCTAGACTCAACCTAGTTAAGTGCAACTACATTTTGTTTACCTGCTCGGATAGTAAACAATACCCAAAGAATGCAACCAATTTTCTGGAAGATATGCCCACACCAGGAAAAGAACTGTCCACAAAAATAACAGAGACAGATCAGACTTCCATATGTGTGAAATCAAATGACTGATGGAATACAAGTGGAATTAGGTTAAAGCAAAGCAGAGTGCAGACATACATACAAAAGATGAGAGCTCAATGCTTTAAGACAGACAACAGATTGTAGAAATATCAACTGCTTTCAACATTAGCAGAGTAATATATCCAATCTAACATTTATTCCAAGAAAAATGAGTTGGCAATTCGACCCTTTATCCAGATAGTTGCCACAAAGGCAAAGCACTGGAACCAAAAGGGAAGGCTCACAGGTAACGAAGATGAATGCATAACGACAAAATTACACCACTAAAGATTCAACTGTATTGCCAGGCCATGAAAATCAAAGGCAAAAGCAAATATTCAAATAAATGGATATATTTCAAGTAACAAACTAAACTTGTTAAAAAAGAGGAAGAATAGACCTGTAGCAACAACAGTAGTAATGGAGCCAACAAATCCATAAACTTCAGAAGTCTTGGGTCCTTGATCTCCAGAAACACCGAATCCTGAACCTCTGTCATCTGAATCTGGAAAGAATACAGTGGTCGTCCTATTTTTGGAGAAATTTAAGATCCTCCTAGGGCTACTAACGGAACGAGGATCTTCCCAACCTTTATCTTCCGGCATCCCAAGATCACGCAAGGGCCAAAGTGTCACTCTGAATAAGAATTAAAACTGCCCCATTCTCAAAACACCCAGAGCGTAGATATTAGTACTAAAAAATTTGCAAGCAGCATTAACAATTTCCACAAAACACCCAGCAAGCAAAAGCATAACAACCATGAGGATCATTAGTTGCATAGAAATTATGGAACTAAAGGCGACTAGCAGGCCTTTTCTTCCTTATATTTCAGCTCCGTCTGAAAGGGGAAGAAAAGACGTCTCAAACAGGTGTGACATGAATTTCACTCAGAAAAAGTTGAAGTATCGTGAGTGAAACCATTACTTCACTCGAAATACTCCTTAAACAAGTTTTTTCAACTTTAAAATTCCTTATTTAGTTGATTTGAAATCGATGGCCAAACAAATCATTTCATGATTGAATAAAAGAACAAATTTGGTGTCAGTGTACACTATTAACTGTAAAAATAGAAAAATAGGACGTGGCTAATTCCTGGAAAAATTTAGTCTGCTGTAAAGTCTAATCAATTAGGTGCTTGTGTTTTTATTACAGAATGCTAAAATGCGGTGAAAGGCAACAACAATAAAACGTCTGTATCCCAAAACTAGCTTTGCTCAGCTAATTTTCTAGTATATGCTCTGAAAAAAAATGAAAACAATTTGAGAATGCAGAAAATCAAATACCTGAGAAAGTCCTTTCTCAGTGGAGAGCAAATTAGGGCATTTTTCAAGTCCTAATTCCAAATTCAGAAGTACTCCAATTCAGTATATATTAATCTTAGATATAAAATGGGACTCGCAACAAGAACGTAACAAACAAAATATTTGAGTTTCATTTCAGATTCGATAAACGCAATTCCAAAAATTACAATAGTACCCCAAAAATGCAATTTTTATATAGACATATGTCTGAATTAAATCCACAAGAGAAAAACTGCTCACCGAGTTCCTTCAGTTGCTACCCAATTTGGAGACATCTCAGCTCTGCAATTGAAAAGGATAAAGGAGGTTTTGAGTTGTGACTTCTCCTCCGGCATGTAAATCTCTGTTTTATCTTCATTCATTCTGTTAAAACAATTGGAACCATTTTGTTTTTTTCCTGATTAATTTCTCAACACAATAAATTTTTATAATCACAAAATTAATTTTTTTTATAAAAGAACGTGCATAGTGTTATGAAATATTAGATTATGGTGGATGTCCATAACTCCTATAACACCCACTACTTTTATCCATTATCTCCATAACTTCCACTACTCCAATACTTATGGTTGTAACTCCCACACCTCCATGATCTTCCTCCATGATCTCAAAAGTTTAATGACATATTTATGGAATTCTTTTAGTATACCTCTATGTACTACTATAAATAGAGGATGAGAAATCATTTTGTAATACACTTGGATACATAGAAGAAATATATTCTCCTCTCTTTCTCTCTACTTTGTTGTCTATCTTTTGTTTATTACTTTGAGCTAAGTTTTGTAACACGTTATCAGCACGAAGCTCTACTATCTCAAGAATCTCTTTGAGAAAATTAAGGTATTTTTTCTCCTCCTAATTTAGTTTTTATTATGTCTGACATTATGAAAAGAAAGTTTGTTGCCCTTGAAATTTCGGGCAAGAACTACATGACATGGGTGTTGGATGCTGAAATCCATTTGGATGCAATGGGTCTTGGAGACGCCATTAAAGACAGAAATAATGCATCCACCCAAGACTGTGCTAAGGCCTTGATTTTCTTGCGCCATCACCTTGATGGAGGTTTGAAAATTGAATATCTCACCGTCAAAGATCCACTTATCTTGTGGAATGGCTTAAAGAAGAGATATAACCACCAAAAGCGGAAATGGAATTATGAGAATGCAAAAGCAAATAGTTCAGAAACTATATGTTATCGTTGCGGTGGAAAAGGGCACTGGGCAAAAATTTGCCATGTACCAAGACATTTGTGGTTGAGCTTTATCAAGCATCTCTAAAGAGTAAAGGCCCTGAAACCAATTTTGTCTCTGACAATAATTTTGACATCACCCACTTGGATATGGCAGACTTCTTTGAGCACCCTGAGGGGAAAATAGATCACTTGATCAGTGATGGATCCATGGTTAAAGAAGATTGAGCAGTTTGATGTTTTTATTTTTACTTATTCGTAGTAGTTAATGAATAAACAATTATCATAGTTTACATATGTTATCTATCATTGTGATATGGTTCAAATTTTATATTTTCTGCTTTAAGCTAGTTTTAATGTGTTAGCACATTAAAGGTGCTATTATGCCAGTAGTATTATGAACCTAAAACAGATTCACTGCCAACAGCAGTTAACTCAATTAGTTGAATCATTATAGGTGAAACATTCAGTTCAAAACAATTCAATCAATGATCAAATATCGATATGTACCTTAAGAGTTTTATCAACTTGACAAATAATCAGTATTATGGTTTTAAAATATATAACTTTAGATTACACATTCATCTTATGCTTTATTTGTAGCACATTAAATATAGTAATAAAAGAAATATTGTGAAGACTCTTTATGCTACTACTAATTGTTAATACTTTGATATTAAAAGGAGAATAACTATGATAAAAGATTTTTTATATATAATGACCGCACTGAAACTATTATGTTGAATCATAGACTTAAATTTGTTTATTCTCGTATCTATAAAGAAAATAAAAAAAATAAAAAAATACTAATATTTTTCGTATATTTCTTTTGTATGTCAAAACATGGGAAGCAAATATGGATATCTCACAAAGCAAACTTGGATCAACGTCCAATTGTAAAAATATTTGTTTAATTGATTCATGTACCACACATACGATATTCAAAGAGAAGAAATATTTCTCTCATTTAAGTGTGTGTAAGGCAGATGTTACTACAATTTCTGGTAGTAGTAAATTGATTGAAGGCTCCGGAATAGCAACTATAATTCTGCCTAAAGGAACAATATTTATCATACAGAATGCAATGTTCTCTTCCAAGTCCAAGAGGAACTTGTTGAGTTTTAAAGATATCCGTCAAAATGGATATCATATTGAGACAATAGATGAGAATAAACTTGAATATCTCATCATTACAAAGAATGTCTCTGGCCAAAAGAGGGTTATTGAGAAGTTCTCATCTTTATCTTGTGGCCTGTATTGGACAAAAATTAGTGCAAAGAGGCACATTACACAGTAAACCAAAAGGTTACTGATTCCAATACTTTTGTACTTTGGCATGATCGATTGGGACATCCTGGATCAATTATGATGAGACGGATTATAGAAAACTCATATGGGCATCCATTAAAGAATTTAAAGATTCTTTTAAATAATTAATTTTCTTGCACTTCTTGTTATCAAGGCAAGTTAATTATTAGACCATCACCAACAAAGATTGGAACTGAGTCACCTACGTTTTTGAAACGTATACAAGGGGATATTTGTGGACCTATTCACCCACCTAGTGGGTCCTATAGATATTTTATGGTCTTAATAGACGCATCCTCTAGATGGTCTCATGTGTGCCTATTGTCATCACGCAACCTTGCGTTTGCAAAATTAATGGCACAAATAATTCGATTACGAGCAGAATTTCCTGATAATCTAATTAAGTCTATTAGACTAGATAATGCTGCTGAGTTTTCATCCCAAGCATTTAATGATTATTGCTTATCAATTGGGATAAAAGTGGGACATCCTGTAGCTCATGTTCACACTCAAAATGGTCTTGCAGAATCTTTAATTAAACGTCTGCAGTTGATTGCAAGACCATTACTCATGAAAACGAGGCTGCCTACTTCGGTTTGGGGTCACGCCATTTTGCATGCAGCAATGCTAGTTCGTCTCAGACCGACGAATTATCACAAATATTCCCCGTTGCAATTAGTTTTTGGTCATGAACCTAATATATCCCATTTAAGAATTTTTGGATGCGCAGTATATGTGCCTATAGCACCGCCATATCGCACCAAAATTAGTCCGCAAAGAAGGTTAGGGATATATGTTGGGTTTGAATCGCCCTCCATTATTCGCTACCTCGAAACATTGACAGGGGATTTGTTCACTGCACGATTTGCAGACTGTCGATTCGATGAGACACTTTTCCCAAAATTAGGGGGAGAAGTTGGTGAAACCAAACGGGAAATTTTGTGGAAAAATCTATCATTATCTCATCTTGATCCACATACCTCTATTTGCGAAAAAGAGGTGCAAAATATTATCCATTTGCAAAGAATAGCAAATCAAATGCCTGATGCATTCACGGACTTGAAAAGGATAACAAAATCTCACATCCCCGCAGAGAATGTTCCAATCTGTATTGATGTCCCTATTGGACAATATTCTAGTATCATATCTAATGAGTCGAAAGCACGTTTAAAACGTGGCAGGCCATTAGGTTCCAAAGATCGAAATCCTAGAAAAAGGAAAGCAAATGATCAAAATGACACTACGAAAGAATATCATGAGGAAATTCACGATCTAATAAATTCTGAGATTCATGAAGAATCCATTGAGCCCGAGACTCAGGAAAATTAGGAACTATCAATAAATCCAATCGATATTGAGACAAATTTTAATCGAGTGGATATAGTGGTGGATTATGTCTTTGCATATAATGTTGCATCTGGCATTATGCAAGAAAGTGAGTATCTTGAACCTTAATCTGTTGGAGAATGTCGACAAAGACTTGATAGGCCAAAATGGCAAGAAGCAATCCAATCAGAATTGAATTCACTTGCAAAACGTGAAGTTTTTGGGCCTATAGTTGAAACACCTAATGGTGTTAAGCATGTTGGCTATAGATGGGTCTTTGTACGCAAGAGAAATGAGAAAAACAAGATACAAAGATATAAGGCACACCTTGTTGCACAAGAATTTTCTCAAAGGCCTGGTGTCGATTATGAAGAGACATATTCACCCGTAATGGATGCTATAACTTTCCGTTATCTCATTAGTTTTGCTGTCCTTGAAAAACTTGACATGCATTTAATGGATGTGGTTACTGCCTATCTTTATGGCTCACTTGATAATGAGATATACATGAAAATTCCCGACGGATTCAAAATGCCAAACACTCATAATTCAAAGTCCCGGAAAATGTTTTCAATCAAATTGCAAAGATCTTTGTATGGTCTAAAGCAATCAGGACGAATGTGGTATAATCATCTTAGTGAGTATTTATTAAAGGAAGGCTATATAAATGATGCCATTTGCCCATATGTTTTTATAAAGAAACAACATCGGAATTTGTTGTACTTGCCGTATATGTCGATGACATAAACCTTATTGGAACTCCCATAGAACTCCAAAAGGCAATTGATTATTTAAAGAAGGAATTCGAGATGAAAGAACTCGGAAAGACAAAATTATGTCTTGGTTTGCAAATTGAATATTTGGCAAACGGAATTTTTGTTCATCAATCTGCCTATATAGAAAAGGTATTGAAACGATTTTACATGGATGGAGCATATCCTTTAAGTACTCCGATGGTTGTTCGATCACTTGATGTGAATAAGGATCCATTCCGACCGCAAGAAAAGAATGAAGAGCTACTTGGTCCTGAAGTACCATATCTTAGTGCAATTGGCGCATTAATGTATCTTGCAAATACTACAAGGCCTGACATAACTTTTTCAGTTAATGTCTTAGCAAGATATAGCTCTACTGCTCCCACAAGGAGACATTGGAATGGAACCAAACATATATTGCGGTATCTAAAAGAGACTACCGATATGGACTTATTTTATAGCAATAATTGCAGTCCTGATCTTGTTGGTTATGCTGATGCTGGATATTTATCTGACCCACACAAGGCTCGATCTCAAACAGGATATGTGTTTATCTGTGGAGACACTGCCATATCTTGGCGATCGACTAAGCAATCAATTGTGGCTACTTCATCTAATCATGCTGAGATAATCGCTATTCATGAAGCAAGTCGAGAGTGTGTGTGGTTGAGATCTATAATACATCATATTCGAGACAAATGTGGTTTGAAATGTGACAAACTACCCACGATTTTGTATGAAGACAATGCAGCATGCATAGCCCAATTGAAGGGAGGATTCATAAAATGAGATAGAACAAAGCATATTTCACCAAAGTTATTTTTCACACATGATCTTCAAAAGAATGGTGATATCAATGTGCAACAGATTCGTTCAAGTGATAATATGGCTGATTTGTTCACAAAATCTCTACCAACGTCAACCTTCAAGAAGCTGGTACACAAGATTGGAATGCGAAGGCTCAAGGATGTGAATTGATGCTCTTTTCAGGGGCGTTGCACTCTTTTTCCCTTACAAGGTTTTGTCCCACTGGGTTTTCCTTGCAAGGTTTTTAACGAGGCAACAAAAATGCATTTTGTTAGATATGTGTACTCTTTTTCCTTTTCTAGAATTTTTTTTCCCATTGGGTTTTATTTTAGTTAAGGTTTTAACGAGGCACATTATCTTTGGACATCCAAGGGGGAGTGTTATGAAATATTAGATTATGGTGGATGTCCATAACTCCTATAACACCCACTACTTTTATCCATTATTTCCATAACTCCCACTACTCCAATACTTATGGTTGTAACTCCCACACCTCCATGATCTCCCCCATGATCTTCCTCCATGATCTCAAAAGTTTAATGACATATTTATGGAATTCTTTTAGTATACCTCTATGTAGTACTATAAATAGAGGATGAGAAATCATTTTGTAATACACTTGGATACATAGAAGAAATATATGCTCTTCTCTCTTTCTCTCTACTTTGTTGTCTATATTTTGTTTATTACTTTGAGCTAAGTTTTGTAACACATAGGAAATTCTTTTGAAGTCAAATGTAACAGGAAAAATACTGCCAAAAAAATAATAAGGCCAAAAAAAATCTACTTAAAAGCACCGTATAACTTCTTGTAGTTTTATAATGACTAAGTGGGCATACAAGTTAAAAAGAGGCCGTCGGAATTTAAAACTAATGAGTTTAACATTCTAATTTTTTTAAGTAACTAGATTTTAAATTAATAATTTATACGTAATTCAATAATTTTTAAAAATAAATACATGATTTAGACAATCGAATCTGTATCTAAAGAGATAGCTCCGCCCCTGAAGTTAACAATCATTTTATAGAGAAAAATTTATAAGTGTACCTCTTCCATTCCCTTCTTATTTATATGATGTTCATAAATATTTTTAATTATAAAAAATAATACAAATATTTATTAGTGATTGTATCTAAAGTAAAGCTGTTAACCGGACGGGCTGGTCCGGGCTAGACATGAAAAAAATAGCTCATCCGATTAATAGGGCGGGCTGGGTAGTGGGATGGCTTACCAGGCTGATAGGGGGCTGGAAATTTCCATATTAAATTGGGCTCGTCCAGGTTCGGGCTTAATGGGTCCGGACCATGCCGAGTTATTTCTTTTTAGTGTATTGAGTTTTTCTTATTTAATGTAATTGATACTTAAGTGTTTGTATATTTTTAATTAAGGAAATAAGTTCTTTAAGGCATAAAATTAAACTTTAAACCATAAAGCTTCAAATTTGAAATTCGAATTTTAAAACTGAAAGTAAGTTGCTACAAAAATTTATTTAATAGACCAATATGTTAAGATCAAACTCCAAAGGCTTTCGTTTCATATTTTCATTGAACAATAAATAATACTTCAAATTAATTTGTCAGATCTATTTTAATGCTCCTAGTAAAAGATCAGTTTGTGAATCAAGCCCCATTTGAGTTTTGAGTTTTGAGTTTCTTTTATTGGTTAGACCGCCACCTATTTGACCTATTTAATTTGTGTTCTCTTCATGTCCTTGTAACCTCTTTCTTAGGAGATAGACACAGAGTTAATTTCTTGAAGTAATTTGTCTCAAATGGTTATTAGATCTAAGGTTTAGGAAAAATTGGTGAGATGGGAAATCCATTTATTGCTTGTTAGTTATCTGATTTTTAGGTTTGAATTTATTTTCATACGTTTCTTTACATTTTACAGTCTAGTCGTACAGTGTTGTTTCACTTTTTTTGTCCTTTCATTTTTAAGATTCCTTTTATTGGTTGGTTGGCAAAAGCTAAACAAACAGAACCCACAAACGACACTCCATTTTGATAAAGATTACCTAATTTAGTTTCTTTCTTTAAGTCTGCTTTTTGTGGGTGTGTGGGTGTATTCTGTTTTCTTGGACAGGTTTCTTATTTTTTCGGCGAGGATTTCCGGCAAGCTACAATACTTTCGCCGACTCCCATTCAGACTTTTCGCAGGATGCAACAGAACTACACGTTCCGATAAGCTCCAGGAAAAGTTACCCCAGGTACTAGTCGCGGCGGCGAGGCCAGTTCGCGGCGTTTGGGAGTGAAGAGCTAAGCAACACCGGCCAGGACGTACAAGAGTCGGTAGCAGTTGACCTTGGGCGCATCAAAGCCTACTTTCAGGTTTTCCCACCGGGAGTTGGTACCTCCCACTCTCTTGTTTACTTTGTACACCTTTTTACGTATTTTACCTAGCATTACGTGTGAGGTTTACTCTGTTGCTATCTAGCTTGCCTCTTTTGCGTATTCCGCTATAGTGTGTGTGTGTGTGTGTCACTATTCTCCATAATCGGTTGGAGGGATAGTGGCTGCGGTAGGGGATGATATTGTAAGTTCATGTCCTCAGGGGTTGGGGGTGGTGGTGGGGGTGAGTAGGGGGGCATGGAGTGGTCCTGCGAGTAGGGCGGGAGGTAAGGGTGGGAAGAGGGTGGCGGATGCTCATAGATTAAGGATTGGATCGTGGAACATAGGCACTCTGACGGGTAAGTCCATTGAGTTGACGAAGGTTCTTCAGAAGAGGAGGGTTAACATAGCCTGTGTCCATGAGACTAGGTGGAAAGGGTCGAAGACGAGGAATGTAGACGGGTTTAAGCTGTGGTACTCTGGGGTCGTGAGATGTAAGAATGGAGTGGGCATCTTGGTGGATAGGGATCTAAGGGAGTCCGTGGTCGAGGTTAGGCGAGTGAATGATAGGTTAATGTCTATTAAGTTGGTTGTTGGGGGTTGCGTCATCAGCGCTTACGCGCCGCAAACGGGCTTAGACGAGGAGGCTAAGAGGCGCTTTTGGGAGGGCTTGGATGATCTGGTGAGTAGTATTCCCCAATCTGAGAAGTTAGTTATTGGAGAGGACTTCAATGGTCATATTGGGGCTGATGTTGGTGGTTATGGTGAGGTGCACGGTGGCTTCGTCTTTGGGGTTAGGAACGGAGGAGGCACGTCACTGCTTGATTTCGCCAGGGCTTCCGAACTTCTGATTGCGAACTCGACATTTCAGAAGAGGGAGGAGCATTTGATCACCTTCAAGAGTTCGGCGGCGAGGACTCAGATTGATTACCTCCTCCCCAGAAGGAGAGATATGGGTATATGCAAGGACTGCAAGGTTATTTCGGGAGAGTCCCTTTCGACTCTTCATAGACTCCTAATGATGGACGTTGGTCTCTGGGTGAAGAAGAAGAGGAGGGGTGCTCGGGGACAATCGCAGATTAGATGGGGTATTTTGACTAAGGAGAAACCACAGGAGTTGGAGAGGAGGTTAGCTGAGGGCGGAGCTTGGAGAAGTTCTGGGGAAGCGGACGCTATGTGGTCAGCCATGCTTTACACCTACTCCTAGGTCTTAAGTTCTACCCCCCATATGGTAAGCCATGCTTAGAGACCCTAGAGTTTCCTCTGAACTTGGATGCCTAAGGGCTGGTAATTCCATACATTACCCTATCTCTATTACAACTTTCAATCTTTAGAGCGTAAGCATTGCCTGGGCTCTTGAAGACCCTTGGAAATTTGAAACACTCTAAGAAAAGGCCTTGGAATCTGGAACCCGGATTTGGTGAAACACATATATTGGATATCAAGATTGCATTAGGAAGTTTGGATCTATCTGCAGGCTATGATGTATTTTACTTTTACTTTTGGCTCTGTAATAATAACTTTGTAATAAAACTTGGGGAATATAGTAGCAAAGGGTATGTGAGGGGTTTATTTTTAGTCGTTTGCATGCTAAAGGGCAGAAATCATGCCCATAGGCTTATCACTTTGAATCACTTAGAGATCATATCTATAGGACTTCTACTAATTCAAGTCACCTAGACACCATGCCTATAGGACTTTATCGTTAGATATCATGCCTATAGACTTAATATTTGAAACCACCTAGAAATTATGTCTATAGACTTTGTATTCTTTTCTATCATTTAGATGCCATGCCTATAGGAATCAATACTCAGTCATATTGCAAATCAGTAGATATCATGCCTATAGGACATATTAAACAACCTGTTGCATATAGAAATCATGCCATTAGGAAATGCATAAATTGGTAGGCAAAATAGTAGGGCAATCCAATGCTCACTTCTTTATGAATTAAAGCAGTAACCAGTCAATAAAAAATTAAGATGTAGATATCCTGCCTATAGGTTTAACCCGTTTAAATCCGTCGTAAAATATCTGGATAATCTGGCAAGCAGTCCCATCTAATAAAACTCGCCCAAATCTGTCTGTAATTCTCTAAATCCGTATTTTGTCTCTAAAACTATCTTCCTCTGTCTTCCAAATCTCTGTCTGCATTTTTATTCATAAAATTCGCAAAAAAATAAAATAAAATTCAAACTCGCTCTTTGAAGCATTTTTACCTCTGGAAACTCTACTGCACTTTCTACTTTTACAATTCTGCCTATTTTCAAGACCCCTTTTATGAAAATCGATAATTTCCTAAATTTCTGCACTCTCATGCATTAGAACCTCCATTCATAACTTGTTTTAAAAAATACAACAACTCCTAATAATTGGATCCAAGTTGCCTAATGTAGACCTTGTATATAGTTCTATATGTTAAACTTATCTGTCTGCTGCTTTAACTTTAATTAAAGACCAAACAAGTATATGCAAATCATGCTAAACTAATTGTTGTGTGATTTACAAGGTTTGTATGAGCCTTGAGTGTTTGCTTTGTACCCCACTTATTTGCTATTTGTTTTGATTGACGCCTTAGTATTTTATCCTTTTAAACTCCATATATGCCTCCATCCCTTTCTCCCCTTTAGGATTAGAAGTCCAAATACCCTGGGTCTGATAGGTCGGGATGGGTATTAGCATACAATAAGTAAACGAGACTAATTACATTTAATACCTTAACGGGGTGGGAAGGGCAGGATATGGATATGATGACTGGTGCGTTAATATCTCTTGTGAGAATGATTGCTGGATATTGCACCAAAGTGATCAACATTATGTTTAACCCTAGGACCCCCTTCCTTCTTCCTTATTAATGCCTTATTTTAGACTAATGTTTTCAATCAAAATACCTCTTTTTAAAAACTTGTGTCTTTCTTCTTTCAAAATTTTTGACTTCTATGTTTTCCTATGTGCAAATTTTACTTGTTTACTCTTACTCTTCCTAAAGTCACAATTAAGCAAGAACGGGAACCACACTAGTGGATCTTGAAGGGTGCCTAACACCTTCCCTTCGAGATAATCTTAAGCCCTTACCCGAACTCTGGTTTTCTTTCAAATCTTTCCCCTTTTTCTCTAAGAGTGTCCTAATGTACTATAATCATTAGGTGGCGACTCTTCCAATTACATAACCCAAATTTCCCGAAAGGGGATAAAAGAGTTGTTTCCCTCATAATATCGTAAAGCTGATTTCTCCTTAGAAAAAGGAGGCGCGACAACAACTACCCTTACCCTGAGGGCGGGGCCGACGATGCTATACAAATTGTCTTCACTCTGTTCTTTGAGGGTCGCATGCTTGGCTTCGGAGCATAAAGGACTAAGAGTGTTGACCACGTCCTCAGTGTCTTTTGCAGACCACGATCTATTGGAATCGTGGTAGTTCTTGAACCCCCCTCTATCCCCACCTCGATCATCTTAACATCCTCAGGGTCCATATCAGAACATAACTCATCGCCCTCTTTGACGTGACCCTTTCCTTTGTCCCTATCAGCAAGAGAAACATCCCTAGCCGACCTAGAGAAGAGGCCTCTTCACGAGGCATAGAGCTATCTCCAAAAACCCCCTCTATGACCGTCTCCACAGCGGGGCGCAAACACACAACCCTACTAATATCTTATAAATGAGGAACCTCAAACGTCATCCCAACATCCTCCCCAATATATATTGTCGTAGTCTCCCGAACCATGAACTTATCCTCTGATAAGTCAACGATCGGGGGTGCACCTTCTCCTACATCCACAGCTTTCCTCTTGTGGGGTCTTAAGTCTGTATCATGCAGAAAAACCTCCTCATCCTCGACGATGAGTGGAAATGAGGAGGGAGTGGGTGCGGTAGCTGAGATGGAGGTGGAGTGGAAGGCGTAACAACCCTTCTCCTCTTAAACGAAGGCACAAGCGCT
This sequence comes from Nicotiana benthamiana, assembly GCA_034376525.1. Lineage (NCBI taxonomy): Eukaryota > Viridiplantae > Streptophyta > Magnoliopsida > Solanales > Solanaceae > Nicotiana > Nicotiana benthamiana. The sequence goes on from CM067323.1 coordinate 62,716,448, forward strand.
CTATCCCTTCTTGTAGATCCCCTGACGCAACCTAGAAGAAGCATAAAAATATGAGAACAACGATATAAGCAAGAACAAGTACGACGCCGACTAGAAGAACAAATTACCTGTCGAGGAGAGGGCCGACTTGAACCTCTGAAAGAAGCTCATCTAATCACGAATCCCCACAGCATAGGGGAGAACTTGTTTAATCCAACCGTCGAGATACATCACCAATTGAAGAGGTCGACCAGTGGCTTCAAGAAAAGAAGGATTATTCGACATCGAATGAACAAATATTTAAAATGGTAAAATCAAAAGCACGATTACTTACGAGCGTGGTTCTCGGCCTTAGGAAAACCTGTAACATCGACCACGACGATATCAGTCTTGACACAGAAATAGTCGATCCAGAATTGTCGGCTACCTTTATCATCAATTTTTACTACCAAACATTTGCCCCCACAATGTCGAAGGTTCAACATCGTTTCTCAATAAAAAGCTGGGCACAAACAGATGCACCAAGTTTCACACCGTGACCTCGACTCCGGCCATTTGGTAAATTTTGATAACATCTTGATCACACTGTAAACTTAGGGGGCGACTAGAGAAGGCAAAAATTATAATGACGACAAAACTCCTCCTCTAGTGGAAGGAGGGGGAACGAGTAGCCAATGGTGAATAAGTAGGCATAAAGAGCACATTGCTAAGACGGTGGATGTTTACTTTGTAGTTATAAACGGGAATTATCTCCATGTGGTTAGGGAGGCCAAACTTGGATTTGAATTCAGCCAAGCGCGCAAGCGTCATCAGTGATTGGAATTTCTTAGTCATCACCTATGGCGCTCGCTGAACATCAAGGAAGCCTTCGAAGGCTTCCACGTGTCGTCAATATGATATAATGACTTGGCTTCAAAAAGTCCGATGTCATGAGAAGATAACACATTTCCGATGAGGTCGAAGTGACTCAACAGAGGACGAGGACAGGACTCGTTTTTTAAAGCAGTAATGGCTAGCTCTAGGATTACGGTTCCCTAGAGAATATTTCGGTGAATATTCCTCTCTATTATACTATTTAGGATTTTGTGGCCTATGTACCCTTATAAATAGAAAGACATTTAGTTATAGAGGGGGAGGGGATGAGGCATTCATTGTAAAGAATAATACATTGACATTCTCTGAAGATTCTCCCTTTATAATATACATACAAAGGTCACGTTTTCCTTACATCTCTATCTGTCTTTTCTTCTCTGATCCAAGGAGGATCCGAATATTCAAAGGTTTATCATTATCCATCCTTGTTAAAAAAATTACTAGGGAATCTCACCTTTGTTTGGTGACCTCCACTCATTTATTTACTTAAATGCTATTTATTTCTATTTATTGCTATCCTCCATATTCTTAAGTCATTTATTATATTATTATTGTTATTTATTGCCATTCAACAACACTGGGATCTTAATATAAAAATATTTGATTTATCATTTGGCTATTAATATTGGCTAAGATTAATCATATCCTATTATTAATTTAATTGTATAAACCTAGATCTAAATTTTAAGTCATACAGATTGACATACGAAAGTGGTAGTCGAAAATCTCCAAGAGAGGATTGGCAAAATGCACGAATGTCACACCTAGGATTCAAAAAATCGCGATCTAAATTAATTTGTGTACCCTCTTTATTACTACCTTTAAAATTTTCTTAATTAATTCAAAAAATTATATGTATAAAAATTATTTTTTTCCTATTTATACCGTAATTTTTTTTTGCGAAGATGATACATTTGAACCCCCTTTAACTGAACTTAGGTCCTCCACTGTTTAAATCAAGATTCATGAGGTGCTATTGTTGCATAGCCAACTATATTTCGGTCACTTTACCCTAATTGTAGTGCTTGTTTTATGCATAACACAACTCCACTCAGAACGGAAAAGAAAATAAAGAGACCAAGTTAGACGTGAGTAGCAATCAGCTATGCTAAAAGTTTAATATATTCATGCAAGTACCAATTTAACCGAGCATAAAATTACATCCTCTTCAAATTCATTTTCTTTAATTAAAGCTTGCGGTTAGCATCAGTAGCATAGCTAAGAATTTCGTCAAATATATTTAAATTTTAAATAAGTCAATAATATTTTTTTGGTAATGAATGGTGTACCAAACTTTTTAGATCAAACTACGTAATATTTAGCTAAACAATAAAAAAAATTAATAGTATTATAATTTTATGAATAAAATTAGCATTACAAAAAGGAACATTAGAAATTTTACTAATAAAAGAAAACATAAAAACCAAAGAAAAGAGAGTGGAGAGGATTTGTAGTTTGTAAACAGTTGTTGTTGAAGAATTTTTGTAAAGTTTGAATTTTAAATTATAAAATTTATTCAAGAAATAACTTTTAGATACAAAAATACTTTTAAGATTAGTTATTTATGTTTACAAAATTTTTAAATTTTAAGAGTTATTTTAGTAGGAAATAGTTAAAATTGAAAAAGAATCAAATAAACCACACAGTGATCTTAGTTTAGTTTTGACAAATAAAATAGATAAAAAATTGAACATGTAAATAATATGTTACTTTGAACACCCTGAATCGCTGGTTACGTCACTCAACTGTGTTAAGGGTATTCAAAATATAATATATAATCATATAAAATATTATTTAACTTGTATACATAGTATAATTTGTTGGCCAAGGATGTGCGCTTGCCCACCCTCGGGATAAGGTGGCTACGTCACTGGTTGGCATATATGCTCCACTTAGAGGTGGTTTGGTAGATGCCATAAGAGATAATAACTCCGGGATTAGATGGAAGATTATTTTATTCTGTATTTGGTTGAATTTTTGAATTAGGAATTAACAATTTCAGGATTAATTATATTATATTTTTATATTTTCCTATTCCACAGTAAGGGTGAAACAATAATTTAGGGATTTTATTTATGGAATAAAATACTACCATCACAAAAATGCCCTTCTTCAAGGTTCTTCTTCCAAAGTCCTTCACAAAAATCAAGGTTATAATTGAAAATAAAAGTTTATCCTAAACTATCTAGTACTATACACAAGACACATATTTTATATTATATCTCATATGTTTTATTTTTGGTCCTATGCGCCAAATGTCCCATAATAGAATATGTCCGCAAAATAATCTCACTACTATTTAATCTCTATATTATAATTTTGTCATATTATAATTTTAGAATAACTTATTCCCTACCGTAAAAATTGCATGGGACGTTTTATTTGGGCCCCTTTTTAACATGTAGTCGCTTTGTCTTTTTTATTTGTATCCGTATTCACTTTTAAAAAACATTAGATTCCCTTTATAACTGAGAAACTTCAGCTCTCCGGATTACTAAATAAAAATTTCAGCTCTAGAACTGAAGTTTACATTTTATAACTAGAGCTGAAGTTTTCGGGTTACTAACTGGGAAGCTTAAGCTGAAAAATTGCTTAAGTTTTTATTTAATAACTGAAAAACTTAAGCTGGAAAACTGCTTAAGTTTTTATTTTATAACTGGAAAACTTAAGCTCTAGAGCTTAAGTTTTTATTTTATAACTGGAAAACGCTTAAGTTTTAATTTATAACCAGAAAACTTAAGCTCTAGAGCTTAAACTTTTATTTTATAACTGGAAAACTTAAGCTGGAAAACTGCTTAAATTTATATTTTATAACCAAAACTTAAGCTGGAAAACCGCTTAAGTTTTTATTTTATAACTGGAAAACTTAAGCTCTAGAGCTTAAGTTTTTATTTTATAACTGGAAAGCCGCTTAAGTTTTTATTTTATAACCGGAAAACTTAAACTCTAGAGCTTAAGTTTTTTATTTTATAATTAAAAAACTTAAGCTCTAGAGCTTAAGTTTTATGGTTACAAAAACAAAAATTTCAGCTGAAGTTTTCCACTACAAAAGAAAAATTTCAACTTCCCTTTATAACTGAGAAACTTCAGCTCTCCGGATTACTAAATAAAAATTTCAGCTCTAGAACTGAAGCTTACATTTTATAATTAGAGCTGAAGTTTTCGGGTTACTAAATAAAAACTTCAGCTTTAGAGCTGAAGTTTCTATTTTATAACTAGAAAACTTAAGCTGGAAAACTGCTTAAGTTTTTATTTTATAACTGAAAAACTTAAGCTGAAAACTGCATAAGTTTTTATTTTATAACTGAAAAACTTAAGCTGGAAAACTGTTTAAGTTTTTATTTTATAACTGGAAAACTTAAGCTCTACAGCTTAAGTTTTTATTTTATAATTGGAAAACCGCTTAAGTTTTTATTTTATAATCGGAAAACAAACTTAAGCTGAAAAACTGCTTAAGTTTTTATTATATAACTGAAAAACTTAAGCTCTAGAGCTTAAGTTTTATGGTTACAAAGACAAAAATTTCAGCCGAAGTTTTCCAATACAAAAAAAAACTTCAGTCCTATGGGTTGAAGTTATGTGAAAAAGCGGATAGGTTTGTAATTTTTTTGCAAAGCAGATATAAATTAAAATATAACACAAAAACGGGTGTAGATGCAAATATCCCTTCCGTACCATACATTCTTTTATGATGACCAGTTGTTAGAGATATCAGGGTTTCTGCATGGAGGTACTAAATGTTATCCGGTATGCCAAACTTAACGGACTATTAGTGCTCCATTGAATGTATAAGGGGTCATTTTAGGTCTACCCTCAAAGATAAGGGGTCATATTGGCCCTCAATGGGGTTCAATCCTTTTCCTCAAATAAAAGTGGTGACGCCAATAAAAATTGTATCTGTAAATGTAAGTAGCTTTGTGTATTATCTGACTCCTCCTTTGACTTTAAGCTTATGTGTGATGTTTCTTTATGAGACATTTTCTATTCTTTCTCGATCCCTGCATCTAATTGCTTGGGCCCTTTTGCTACCTTGTGAGTTGTCATATGCATTACCTACCTTTTAAAAAATACATTTATCTTCATGCTTAATGGTTGGAACTAGACCTGTCAACCGGGTTGGATTGACCCGAGACCAGTCCGGAACGGTAAAATTTGGGATCGGACCGAACCGGTAGGTGTGGGCCGGGTTGGGCTGTGTTCAAAGGGGGTAGGGGATTGGTCCGTTAAAATATTTTTGTGTCGGGACCGGACCGGACCGGCCCGGTATGGTGAACAGTATCGTGAACCGGTACAGCCCGGACCGGACCGGCCCGGTTCGACGGTAACTTTTTTAAAAATTTTTTTTTTAAAATTTTGAATTGCTGGGGCCCATATTTCCATTGGCAACGGCTACAGATGGTTGGCCAACGGATTTTTTTACAAAAATGGCCATTTTTTTTGTATTTATTAAATTACAATATTAATCCTTCTTAAAATCTATAGATACCCCTCATCTCTTCTTCATTTCTTCACTCAAAATTTTTATCTCAATCTCAATTCTCAAATTATCAATCTATCTCTTCCCTTCAATTTGCAAGATTACATATTTTATTTGTTACTCTTTTCCCGAATTTAATTTATCGCAATTTGTCATTCGGAATTTGAAGCTTGAAGTTCAAAATTGAAATACTTGCCTGACGTTTGTTCGTGGTAACACCGGATTTGCGTAATCAACTGCTCAATTTATTGTCGAATTCGGTGCTCTCCCTCCAACTCTTTCTCTTATTTAATATTTTAATTGCATATTTGATTTTAGCTTATATTTTAATTTTTACAATATGTTTAATGGTGTTAAAAGAGCGTGTAGAAAAGTTACTGGTAGGGGTGGAAGTAAAACCTTACACCTAGATTCATGCCAGACGAAGTTGTTACTAGATGGAATTATACATATATATTTTTAAAATGTTGCTACAAATATAGATTTCCTATAACTGAAGTTGCTAATGCACATTGTACTGATCCTAGGCGTTTGTTAACAAGTGATACTTGGGATGTCATTAATGATGTTGTTAAATTTTTACATAAATTTTATACTGCTACTGTTGTGTTTTCTAGCGCATATTACCCAAATGTTACTACGGCTTTAGTACATATAGCTGAAATTTCTTTGCTACTATATGAATTTAAGAAGAAGGAAAAATATATAGATGTTGTTGTAAATATGCAAGCGAAATTCAAAAATATTTCTTTCCAATTCCTCCAGTTTACTTAATTGGTGCAGTTTTAAATCCTTCTATTAAAATGTCTGATTGTCACCAATTAATGAATGCTTTATATTCTTATAGTGAGATTGGAGAATATGAAACCCCAAATTTATATGATTCTATGAACAAACTAAATGAATATTTGCAACAACTATATAATTATTATGCAAATGAATGTGATAATACTGCTCGTGCTTCTGACAATGTTAATCCCGCTATGCAATGTAGCAGTTCTTCTAATGTGGATGATGAAGGCCTTGATAGTTTTAATATTTTTTCTACATTTTCTAACACTCAAACCAGTAGCAGGAATATTGATGAGCTTCAATTCTACTTGCAGAAGCAAAAGGAGCCTCGCACAAAGGACTTTTCACCATTGGGATGGTGGCATGAAAATGCAAAGTAATTTCCTGTTCTTTTCGCTATGGCTCGTGACGTGCTGAATGTGCCAATTTATACCGTTGCATCGGAGAGTGCATTTAGCCAAGCAAGACAATAACTTGGAGACACCCGCCACTCATTGGGAAGCAATGCTTTGGAAGTTTTAGTATGTTTAGGAGATTGGATTAGATCGGAACGAAGAAATCAAGGAAAGGAAGATGTTGATAGCCCAGAAGACGAAGAAATTGGAGATATATTAACCCATGGAAACCCATTGGAATTTAACTCCCCATAAGAAGGTCAATCAGTTCATATTGATTATGATGAACTTGCTAAGGCGATGCAAAATTACTACTTCACTAGTTTACTTGTTAGAACAAATGTAAACATTTTATTTTCTACTTATTAATTTGAAATTGAGAAATAAAGTAGCACTTGCAATAAGTGCAAATTTTTCTCATCTTACTTGTATTCATTCAATGATCACAAAGTATTAATATAATTATAACTTAATAGTTATACTTAATTTCAAAAAAAATTAAAAATATACTAAACCCGGCCCGGTCCGGCCCCTTTCAACAAATAACCCGTATGGTTCAATTTTAACACGAACCAACCCGGCCCCTTAAAAACCCGATACTGCTCAAACAAAATCTGGTCGGCCCGGACCGGTTGAACCGTTAGTCACCTTTAGTTGAAACTGTTCCATTTAGTTACCCTCTGCTCCCTTAAAAAACTGTTAGAACACTCCAAGTATATAGATTGAATCAATAAATTATGTAGCTTACCAAAAACATCTACATAATTGAGTATAGGCCAAAAAATCCTACTGTGGACTGAAAAGGAGAAAAGAAACGAAAAATTAACCCAAATAGCTATCCACCTAACCTATTAAACCAAAAATAGTAAGCGGATATATAATTCGTATATAATATATGTATAATTATATGTAATCAATGTGTATCGACTAGAAAAAGTAAACATTGAATCTAACCGGCTATGTATGTAACATTTAGGGGTCGTTTGGTTGGGAAATTAGTTATTCCAGAATTAATTCTCTCAGGATTGTTATCTCATTCTCTCATAAGGATAAAAATAACACTATCATCCCGGGATAATTAATCTTCGAATTAGTTATACTGTAATTTTATATCAACTAAATATAAGATAAGCTCATCTTAAATTAATTACAACAACAACAACAACAACAACTACCCAGTATACTCCCACCAGGTGGGGTCTGGGGAAGGTAATATGTAGACAGCCTTACCCCTACCCAAAAGGGCAGAGAGGCTGCTTCCAAGCGACCCTCGGCGCATAGGACAGAATGAAAAGCTGCATTGGAAAACAAAGATAAAGTTAGGAACCAAGGCAAGACAAAACACAATAACAAAACAAAGCATAAGTAATCCTGCAGAAATAACGTAAATGATTATGTAAACATAAGAAACATAAATACCGTCGCATGCGACAATAACAAGCGACAACTATTATATTACCAACCAAGAGGGGACCTACGCTAAAACACTAGTCATCTACGGGTAACCCTACTATCCCACACCCAACCCCGGGTGGGGCGAACGAAGGACTCTAAGAGCCCCTAGCCTGCAACCCTGATCCTAGACCTCCAGACTCCCCTATCAAGGGTCAAGTCCTCGGTAACCTGCATTCTAGTCATGTCCTGCCTAATCACCTCTCCCCAATGCTTCCTAGGCCTCCCTCTACCCCGCCGACCACCAACAATCTCCAGCCGCTCGCAGCTCCTCACCGGGGCATCGGGAACCCTCCTCCGTACATGCCCGAACCACCTCAGCCTCGCTTCCCGCATCTTCTCGTCCACCGGGGCCACCTCTACCTTCTGTCGAATAACTTCATTCTTAATCTTATCTAGCCTGGTGTGCCCACACATCCACCTAAGCATCCTCATCTCAGCAACCTTCATTCTTTGAACATGGGAGTTCTTCACGGGCCAGCACTCTGCCCCATACAACATCGCAGGTCTAACCACGGCTCTGTAGAATTTCCCCTTGAGTTTGTGTGGGATTTTCTTGTCACACAGGACCCTAGAAGCAAGCCTCCACTTCGACCACCCTGCTCCTATCCGATGGGTGACGTCCCCGTCAATCTCTCCGTTCCCCTGAATCACAGACCCAAGATATCGGACACTGTCCCTCTTGGCGATGGCCTGAGAACCAAGCATCACATCCCTGCCCACCCCACTCGGCTCGTCGCTGAACTTGCACTCCAGATATTCTGTCTTAGATCTGCTTATTTTGAAACCTTTAGACTCGAGGGTCTGTCTCCATACCTCTAACCTTTCACTAACACCGGCGCTCGTCTCGTCTATCAATATTATATCATCAGCAAAGAGCATACACCAAGGCACATCCCCTTGGATATGACGGGTTAGAGCATCTATCACTAAGGCGAACAACAGGGGGCTCAGCGCCGATCCTTGATGGAGCCCCATTACCACAGGAAAATGGTCTGAATCGCCACCCACCGTCCTCACCCTAGTCTTAGCCCCATCGTACATGTCCTTGATAACTCTGATATAGGCTTCTGACACACTCTTCGCCTCCAAGCACCTCCCTCGGGACCTTGTCATACGTCTTCTCCAAGTCGATAAGCACCATATGCAGATCCTTCTTCTTATCCCTGAATTGTTCCGCCAGCCGCCTGACTAGGTGAATAGCCTCAGTGGTGGAGCGGCCCGGCATAAAACCGAACTGGTTCCCAGATATATTCGTCGCCTCCCTCATTCGCGCCTCAATCACCCTCTCCCAAACCTTCATCGTGTGGCTCTTAAATTAATTACGAGATTGATATTTATCTCTCATTGCTTGCACCAAACAAGCTTTTAAAGTGGTAATCCTTTATTCCTTCCCTTAAAGGAGAAAATAGAATTCTTCATTCCTTGACCATCGAATACTTGATTTTTTCAGTGTGGAGCCCATAAAAAGCCAGTGAAACGGCGCGCCAACGGTCAAAAAAACAACTGTTAATAGAGAAAATTGCGGACAGCTGCTCACCATTTGCTTTCTGCAATTCTTCGTAATCTGCGTGTGAAAAAGTTACTCTTGTTGTAGGACATCAATTCTTCTACATCCAAAACCTTCTTTCATAGTAGTAAAATCCGTAGCAATGGCTAACCAATTAAGATTACCTTTTCTCAGCTTCAACCATCTAACGATATACCTCATTCTGCTACTATCACAATCCCCACAAATTTTGTCAACATGTCGCGATTTCTGTAACAACATTTCTATAAATTATCCATTTAGCATCGACGATGGTTGTGGCACGCCACAATATCGCCACATGCTAAATTGTTCAGCTACTGATTTATTCTTCCTAACACCATCAGGAAATTACAAAGTCCAATCCATAGACTATGACAAAAAAACTATGACCATTTTCGACCCTTCAATGTCTACTTGTTCAATCTTACAACCTCACCACGACTTCAAAATGTCAGAAATTCAATCAGCTATAATCCCACCTTCACCTGACACAATTTTCATCCTCATGAATTGCTCAATTGATTCACCAGTACTTAACCATTACAAGTCAGTCTGTTTTAATTTCTCTGGTCATTCATGTGACGAACTTTACGGATCGTGCACTTCGTTTAAGTTGTTTCATATGCTGTCGAATAGTACACCATCTTGTTGTTTTACTGGTTATGAGACGGTGAAGTATATGAGTATGGATATATTGGATTGTACGCATTATACGAGTGTGTATAATTCGGATAAATTGGAGGGAGTTGGACCATTGGATTGGCTGTATGGGATGAAGTTGTCATTTAGTGTTCCGGATACAGGATGTGAGCGTTGTGCTAAATCTGGTGGGACTTGTGGATTTGATGTGGAGACTGAGATGGCACAATGTATTTGCTCAAGCACTAGTAATTCTACCAGAGATTGTGGTAAGGACTTAGAGGCAGAATTTCTAGTTTATGTATTCGAAAATTTAATCGTTTTAAGTTAGTAGGTTTTAAATTAATAATTTATGTATATTCAATAGATTTTTTAAGACAAATACATGGTTCGAACTAAAGCTACCGGGTTCGGCCGAACCCGGTAGCGGCACTCTAGCTCCACCGCTGTAACGACTGAGACGTTACCCTTTCATCTGGTTTAGCTAGTCTGATTTTAATTTAGAATTTAACTTTATTGTATGAACAATGTAATTAATTTTTGGACTATCTATTTGTTTTTTAACAGTGTCTTTTATCTTGTTTTTTTCAGCTGGGGGCAGAGATACAAACTTTGCTGAGAGTTACAGAGCATCCTCATTTCCACTAGTACTACAACTACTGAATATCTTGGCTCTTGGGGCCATTTCTTACCACATCGTATTGAGACGATGAGTCTCTTCTATAAGTTGTGTTGATTATTTTCTTCTCTTTCTGTAGTTTATATTTCTAAACTAGTTATTACTAATTCACGTTGCCTAAGTTTGGCACTTTTATTGTTGTGTACACTCAGAAATTGAAGTAGTTATTCAATCTTGTGGCATTGGAATAATTTCGTGCATGTTTATAAACAACAACAACTACACATTATAGTCCCACAAAATGCGGTCTAAGGAGAGTAAAATGTAGACAGTAGGGGTGTGCATTCGAATCGGTTTATCGATAAATCAAACCGATTATTTGTTATCGGTTTATTGATATCGGTTTATCGGTTTATCGATTCGATTTCGATTTCGATTTCGAAAATTTTGCTTATCGGTTTATCGATTCGATTTCGATTTTGGCCATTCGGTTTATCGGTTCATGGATAAATCGATAGGATATATTAAAAAGACAAATATACCCTTATTTTATAATAATATTACTACCCTATCCTTCACTCATTCGTTGCTTCGCATATATACATTACCGAATACTGTCTGCTAACCCTAACCCTATTTTTATTTTCCAATTTCTAGCGCAGCTTCAGTCACCATTCACCTTCACCAAGCTAATTTTTCGATCTTCTTCCTCATTTTCTCCCAAACCAAAAAACAATCAGATCCCTAGGACTAAATACTGAAGGACTTAGTGTTTATTTCGCACCCTTTGTTTTGGATTTAGAGTTTATTTCGCACCCAGGTATGAATCTCGATTCAAAAGTGTTGTAATTGTTGCTAGAGGCTCCGTTGTCACTGTGTAGCACTAAATACTGAAGGACTGTTTATTGCTAAAACTCCGTCCTCAATTGCAATTTCATTTTGTACGCTATTGTTCATTATTGTTGATGAGTTAAGTGTTATTCTGGGTTCATTGAACATCAGTTTCTGTTTGTTGCATAAGTTTTTTTTTCCTCTTCATTTATTGTTATTGTTTTTTCGTGGTATACAGAGGACCTGAAGGAAGTGGTGTGGAACTAACTGTGCGTCGTGGATCCGAGACAAGGAACCTACCATTGATGTGCGTTCATCTTGTTGAACTCTTCTAAAGTTCTCTACGTTCTTTACACTGTTACAGGTGCACTCACTGTTAGTATGCCATATTTGAAGATAACTTTTCTTTGGTAGACAATAAAATTGTCTGGAAAGTGAATCCTGCCCTTGATATTGCTGCTATTGGATTTTCTTTTCTGTCTAGTTATTGCATACTTCCACTAAAATTCTCTAGAATTTTGATGATTTGGCTACATGTTCAAAGAGTGAAACATCTAGGTAGTATTTTCATAAATTTCGGATTGATAGTTATCTGATCTCCCTGTAGGTGCTGTAAAAGAAGCGATCGAAGCCTTAAGGAAAAGCAATGTTAATGCCTTTGTGTTGGACCTTCGGGATAATAGGTGACGTGCTCTCAACATGTCTTCATTTTGGATACTCTTTATTGGTGTCTGAAAATCTAAATCTTTGTGCAGTGGCGGTCTCTTCCCAGAAGGAGTCGAGATAGCAAAAATTTGGTAAGCTTTTTGTATTTGGATTTTCCAGCTTGAGCATCGTTGCTTCTTTAACACTAATATTATTGCTATGCAAGAAGACTAAAAAGTGTCATGTTATGAATTTGCTGCCAACCAGGTTAAACAAGGGTGTGATTGTATACATTTGTGATAGCCGTGGTGTTCGAGATATTTATGACACAGATGGGAGCAACGTGGTAGCTGCTTCAGAACGCCTAGCAGTGCTGGTAAGTCTATTCCGTAAATTATTCGTTTGTGTGTAGAGACTAATAGCCTACTGATATTATCACTTTCTGCCTAATCTCGCTAAGTAGTTTTTCTGATGAACGTAGAAAATGGAGCTTGTTTTGTTTTTCCTTTGTGTATTTACATAACATGGCCAATTTCTTGTCTTAGTGATGCTCATGGAGTCAGACTGTAGTTTCATTTGTCAAATATTATTGCTTAATGATGTATAATAATCCTATGTTTCTTTACTAAAACATGAAATACATAATTTGCTCCACAAACTAATGCACTTTCCAGTCAAAAGCTCACTCTCTGTCACAGACTGCATTGTAAGCTTTTCTTTGGCTCACCAAACTTGTTCTACTTTCTCTTTCCGTCATTTTAAGTTCACGTATTGATTCTGGCCATCCCCCTTCCTCCCCTAAGATGAGAGGGAGGAAGTGCACAGCCCGCCTTAAGTTCTAGCTTTTCTTGGGCTTTCAAAGTTTACAAAGTGTACAGCCCGCCTTTTGGCTTATTGGTGTTATCGATAATCGAATCGATAAGCCCCAAAAATCGATAAATTGAAATCGAAAAAATCGAAACCTTATTGAAACGATAACGATAAGCATATGTAAAAATCGATAATCGATAAGTAATTATCGATAAGGATAAAAATTAAATTGATAATTACTTATTCCCTACTCGAAAGGATAGAGAAGCTGTTTCCAATATATTCTTCAACTCATTTGGATACGAAGATTGAAAAGTAAAGTGACGGGAAAAGATGGTGGATTGGGAGAAAGAGAGAAAAAATGTAGTATATGATCATTTTGACAATTGTTACAAAAAAAAAAAAAGAAAAAACTTAGCCCATACACGTGGAAAAGAAAAAACCTTAGGGGAAATATTGGAGTAGTTCCAAGTAATGTGGTGAAGCTATTTTCTAAAAGGAAAATTTACCTCCTTCAAACCTTTACACTTTATTTATTATAAATAAATATTATTAAAAAATTATTTTCTATAACTATCTTTTAAATTTTATAGCAAATTATTTATTTATGGTCACTTCTTATGTTTAAACCTTTAAATACGCTTTGAAATATTTTTCTCTCTCCTACTTTCTTTTCAATCTCTCACACTAATAACGTATTATAGTATATAACTTTGCTAAACCTACGACCTCTCTCCCAGCCCAGTATCTTCCCCACGAATACAGCCACCGTTATCAACTAGGAATGTAGTCTTGTAAGATTCTGGCGACGTCCTTGAAACGCCGGAGATAGAATAAAGATCGAGCTTTTAACTGAATGCTAGCTCAAAACGAGGGGACAGAGAAAGTAGAGCGTCGAGAAGGTTAACAGCCAAAGCAATCTCGTTGGGCTCTTGTGTTGCAATAAGAAGTTTTGCATCTTTGATGTATTTATCGACAATCTGTAAACAAAATGTTAATATTTATTAGAACTTGAATATATATGTATTCAATTATGTATGCAGTATATATTCATATTAATTCAAAATATATATGCAGTATATATTAGGCAGTTTACTAAAAATAATGCTTTAGTAAACTAGGGAATGTGTTCATGAGGTGTATATATGTATTCAAATATATATATCTACAGTATGTATTCATATATATTCCACTATATACTTAAGTATTATGTATTCATATATGTATTCATCAAATTGTAGTGTATATATACTGAAGTTTTTATTCATATGTATTCAAATATATTTATAGTATGTATTTATATGTATTCCACTATATAATAAGTATTATGTATTCATATGTATTCACTAGATTGCAGTGTATATATACTGCATTTTGTATTCATATGTATTCAAATATATCTCCAGTATGTACGGTTAAACTTGCCATATGTAAAATCGAATTATACCATTTGCTGTATATATTTGTATGACTTTTGAATTTTTTTTTAGTAAATACAACTTCCACGAATGATAGCAACAAAGAAAGGCATAATTGAATCTCTAGAGATTGCTCTATTTTGGGGTATTTTTAGGCTGGGACTATGTTATTACTGAAAATATAAATTATGCATGTTGTAATTGAGTTAGTTGAGTTATATTAGGAGTCTATCGTTCACTTACCATTTTTAAACAACTGAAAGGATCCTTTTTCCACAGATTCACGTTACTGTATTCATGAATACAGCTCGCAAATACAGTCGAATACATTCTCTACTTAGCTGCACTCCCCTAATTTTCGCTGAGTTTTGCTACAGTATTCAAATACATCAAATACAATCTATAACTACTGAAAATATAGCTATAAGAAGTAATTTAGTAAATGATAGCTACAGCAAGCTAATAACCACTAAACAATAGTGGTTTGTAGATAATTCTCTTTCTAAAAATATTTGCTCTTTTATCCATTTAATGTTATCTAAAATCATTCTAAATGTAATTTATTTTTTTATTTTTATTTGTAATATAAAAGGTAAATAACCCAAATCTTCCCATTAATCTTTAAATTTTACACAGTTTTCTATGATATGGATCTCTATATTCTTCATACTCAAAAAGAGCTTTAGAAACAATATTAGTTGGTTCTAACATTTTCTGATTAAAGTACCAAGCATACCTGCCTTTCAAATTTGTCACATAATATTAACACTCAAATATAATAATTCAGTAGATTCAGGAAAATATTTAGCTTCTAGGAACAAGTTGTACCACCATACAGAAAAGTAAGTTATGTTTTCAATATCAGGCCAATTAATAGGACTTTGTTTCCATACAAGCTAAGATGTGGTACATCTAAATAGCATATGTTCTAGAAAGAAACAAGAAAATACACATGACTTCATCTCATAACAAAAAATGGCCATATTTTTAAGTTTTACATGACCTAGCCCATATTATACATATTTTGAAAGCACAAGCAAATTCAAAAATTGTATTTTTACAATCATTGCTTCTAAAAGTTATGGACTTTAATTTGTATCACAACCATTGCTTTCACTCTCTCGTCTTCTCACATATTCTACATATGCTTCAAGGGACCGTATATTTCTGCTTCTCCTCTTGTGTCAAATGGTTGCAATGTAAGAAAATTAAAGAGTGAAAATCCACCATTGAAGAGCATTCAAAGCTTAGCTTTTGAAAATGGGGTTTTTTGAGTTTTTTAGTTGTTTAGATTGGGTGTTGTTCCAATTGATTGTAAATATCAAAAGAAGTTCAAAATTTAAATTTGAAGTGATTTGGAGTAGATTTGAGCAACATTTGAGTTAAATTTCAGAAAAGACACAAGGAAGAAGACAAAGTCAGTTTCTTGTATAATTATGTATAATCTTATATAATAGTGTATAAACACATCTTATACACTATTGTATACTTTTATACACCTTTATACAAACGCCTGTAGACGAACTTCTTTCACGATTTTCAGTTGCAATTCTTGTTCAAAACCAGTCCAAATCTCCATTAAATGACTTCAGATTTTATATACAACCTCCTTATACTATTTCTAACAAGTCTAAATAACGCCCACTCCAAATTTCTCAAAAAAATAAATTCAAATTTTATACCCACATATTTAAGCTTTTAAAAATCTAATTGTCACCACCCAAATGGATTTGATTTGTTGAACTAATATTTGAGTCATAGTTACTGATTCGAAAAGTAACTTAAAAGCTTGAGGATTCTTTTTTAAAACTTAAATAATAATTTTGAGAACCTATTGGAAATAAATATTGAATCTTAACATATTATTTTTGGACTAATTAGTTATAAATTGAAATATAAGTTATAAAATTAAAAAGTAAAGAGCCCATTTGTACTCATGTGAAATTGTTCCTTTTTACAAATATTACAGGCGCTTCAAGTTTATACTTTTCTCTTTTACTTCAATGAAGAGAGAGGCAGTCTCATTTTCTTTATTCCTTTTAATTAATTTCTCTCCAATTTCTCATCAAACTGATAAAGCTACGGCTGAAAGATAAACACGAAATACTCTTTTTAATCAGCCAATAATCAGCCGTAGTTCGGACTGCGTATTGTTAGCAAGTCAGGATTAAGGGAGACACCGGCAACCTCTGTAGGGGTGTTTGCCTGATTATGGTGTATTTTCTGCTTCTGTGTTATAGCGAGAACAGGTATTACTCTTCTGCTTTTCCACTTGATAGAATGTTAAAAGAAGATTGAAATGTGTTTCTTGAATTGCAATTTCTATGTAAAGTATTTGCATTTCTCCCATGAAGTAAGAATCTGCTTGTTATTTTCATCTCACTCTATGCCTGTTCCCTGTTCGATTTTATTCCAGAATGAAAACATCAATTGTTTTCTGCTCTTCCATGCATTTTGCTATATCGTGTGTCCAGTTGCTGCAGACTTTTTTACCCTCATAACCCTCTACCCCTTTTGCAGGTGTAAAATTCAAGCATAATAAGCATTCTGAGGCTAAGGTTAAGCTGTTTGTTTGAATTAAGAAAATGAAGAACTTCTTTTCAGTATTAGTATCGTCAGTGTCCAGACCAGTTTAAACGCGCCTCTACTAATTTTGCTTACGCTTAGAATTAAAATAAGAAGAACTCAACTAGGGTGATGGCAGCTGCAAAGCTGCATTTGTCTGTTCGTCCTATTTGTCGTGCTTTTGCCTCTTCATCAAGAATGCTTGAAGAAACCATTAAAGCAGTGGTGGAAGCAAAAAGATATGAACAGATTCCTGATATTTTGAGCTCCTCTAAAGGGTCTAACCACAACCCGAATCCCTTTTCATTTTTATCCACCTTTCCTGAGAACACAAGAGTCCAAATTGTTGACGGAATTTTACAATCTTTTATTCCAGTTAGGCCTCGTTCTCGCCCTCGAATTGCATATTCCTCTCTCCTTTCCTACACTCTCCAAAGCTCAAATCCTCTCCCACTCGCTCTTGCCATTCTCCAGCGTACCCTTCGCTCTGGCTGCCTGCCTGTACCTCAAACTCACCTCCTACTCTCCACTGCATGGCTTGAACGTCGGGGAAAATCTCATTCTGTTTCAAGCATATTGTTGGAAATGCAGGATATTGGATATAGCCCTGATTGTGGCACATGCAATTACATCATTTCATCACTTTGCAAGGTTGATCAGATAGATGAAGCAGTTAATGTATTGAAGGGCATGGCCCGGACTGGTTGTATCCCGGATTTGGATAGTTACGGTACTTTAATTGACAACTTATCGGAGCTAAGAATGACGGCTGCTATCATAGAGATGGTGAACGAAATGGTTGTGAGGTTTAGTTTGACCCCGAGAAAAGACACTTTGGTGAAAGCATTGGCAGCAATACGAGCTAACAAAGAGATATGGAGAGCAATTGAAGTAATTGAGCTTTTACAAAATGAGGGTGTCCGTGTTGGGTTCGAGTGCTACGAGGTCGTTCTTGAAGGGTGCTTAGAGAACCGCCAGTTTGTTTTGGCTGGAAAATTTGTCACAGAAATGACCAAGAGGGGGTTCATACCGTACATAAGGTCAAGACAAAAGGTTGTTGAAGGCCTGGCAAATATTGGTGAATGGGAACTTGCCAATGCTGTGAGGCAGAGATTTGCACAACTAAGGTCATAGTTTTGTGCGACAACCACAACAACGACCCAGTGAAATTGCACTAGTGGGGTCTGGGGAAGGTGGTGTGTACACCTTACCCTACCTCGAGAGGTAAAGAGGTTGTTTCCGGACACCACCATTATATGTAATAAAAGAAATGGTTTTTGATCATTTTCCAGATTGAAGGAGCATGTGCTCTTTGTTGCTCGGACACTCCGAAATGTCATTGGGTACGTGTTGGATCTTCCAAACGTATTTATTTTTGGAAGATCCGTCACGGGCGCGACAACGTTTTAGAGAGTCCGAGCAACATAGATTATACTATTATTAGGGGTGTTCATGGTTCGGTTTGGATCGGTTTTTCCCTAAAAAGAAACCAAACCATGTAAGTCGTTTTTTCAAATATTAGAACCAAATCAAACCAATTAAGTTGGTTTTTCTCGATTTGGTTTATGTCGGTTTTTTGTTTTTTTCGGTTATTTGTCGGTTTTTTCTTAAATATAAGACATACACTGCTAAACACATGTTCCGGCGATCACATTTCAATATAACACTATCAAATCAATATTCCTTTGAGAAATATATTATTTATCAAAATATATTGATGATAATTGAATCAAATAGTGATAAATAATTTAAGGACTCAATTAAAAATATATTATTTTTAAGACGAAATGGATTCTTACCCAATCAAACTAGAATGTAAAGGTAAAGAACTATATTAAAAGTGCAAACTATTAACATTTACCATAAATTTTTTAAAACTTTGTATAACAATATACATATATATAGGTGTAATATTAAATTTAAAATAGTTATTGCTATAGTCGGTTTGGTTCGATTTTTTATGATTAAAACCAAAACCAAACCAAATTTGATCGGTTTTTAAAATTCAAAACCAAAATCAAACAAAACCAAAAAGTATCAGTTTTTTTAGTCGGTTCGGTTTGATTTTTGTTTGGCTTGATTTTTCGGGTTTTTACGAACACCCCTAATTATGACTGCGGTTTCAGAACCTCCATTGGGAGTCGTCTCACAACCCATGTACTGTATATCACTTTTTTGTTTATTGATTAGTTTATGAAACTCAGAGATTATTGTGTATTTTCATATTCTTTAAACGGGAAAACACTTTCTGCCTCTATGGGAGTTTCATTCATTGGCATTTCCTATTATAGCTTATATAAGTAAACTTGGTTCAATTGTTAATGAAAAACACAAATTTTAGTTGAATTCTGTTACAAACACATAATATCCAGTACATAGGCCCCTGTCTTTAGAGTGCAAAACGAGAATTTGCTATATATTCTTTTTAGTTTTGTTGTCTAAATATGATGAATCCTTTGAATATTTGGACACATAAGTTGTATAGCTCTTACTCCAATTAATTTGAGATAAAAATGTAGCTGATTGAGTTTGAAAATCATGACTTCTCATTTCCGTTCAATTGTTTAAAGTTCACGTGATAAAAAAATTAAGAGATGAAGTGATCATAAGTTAGATTAAATAAACTGCTCCCTCCGTTTCAATTTAAATAAGGTAGCTTGACTCGGCACACAGAGGTGAATCCAGATTTAAATCTTATGGGTGCAATTTCAAGACTTTTAATATTGAACCCATTGTATTTTTAAATTAATGGGTTCATATCTACTATTTTTGCAACTTTAATGAATTTTTACATACAAATTTGTACTCCGCGTCGAAAATTATGGGTTTAGTTGAACCCGTAGGTTATATGTTGCATCCGCCACTGTTGGCATGAAGTTTTAGAAAAGGACTTTTGAAACTTGTATTAAAAGTTTAAGGGGTAAAAACTTTGTGGGGTCATATTTTTCAATTTAAAAATATATTATTTATTTCGAAACGAACTAAAAAAGAAAGTGCATTATCTAATTTGGAACGGAGTGAGTATTAAAATCTCGAATTTTTTTCTTTCTTTCTTGACACCCACCTGAGAAAGAAAACCATGACAAGTTTTATATAAATTGACTAAAAGTTTCATGAGAGATCAAAGTTGAATTGGAAGATTCTACTTTGGCCGTCTGATATTTAACCAGATTGGAATGTCTGCATGTCCCTTTCTAGCATTCCCCCAATATAGAACTAGTTTGTCAAAAGGAGAGACATAGTGGTAATGCATTGCGAATTAACAACAAAATGGATATAGTAAGTAGGCAGCCTGTGCTCACGTGTTGAGCAGCCAATCATACTGTGAATTTGTGTCTAGGTTGTACATTAACAGTCAGTATCACATTCCTCCAAGCTACCTTATTGTAATTAGGCAACATTGTAAGGTATATCTTTTGGATTTGAAATTTGTCCAGTTTGCACAATGATTTCAATCTGCTAAAGAGATTGCCTTGCAACTGTTGGTTCTCCATAACAGCAATCCTGCAATCCAAAATCTTTCTAACAACCCAAGAGGCATTTTTTGGCAGAGGCATAGAGCTAGCATCATACTGTTTTATGTAGTAGCATTGCAGCCATTTGATCCAAAGACAATCCTTCTTTCTGGCCAGATCCCAAAGGAGTTTGGTAATAGCTGCCTTATTCCAGACAGCCATATCAATAATGTTAAGACCCCCAGCAGAAACAGGTTTACAGACCTTTTCCCATGCAACCAAAGCCCTTTTAGATACAGATGCACTACCTGTCCATAGGAAAGACCTACAAATTGTTTCAATAACCTTCAAAACCTTCTTTGGCAATATGAATACTTGTGCCCAATATGTCTGAATGCCAAATATAACAGCTTTAGTCAATTGGCATCTCCCTGCATAAGAAAGCATTTTGGCAGACCAGCATGTGACTCTAGCAGTTATCTTCTCAATCAGTGGTGAGTATTGATGTATAGCAAGTTTTTTAGAGCTAAGTGGAATCCCTAAATACTTAAAAGGAAGCTGACCCTCAATGAACCCCAACTGCTCCATGATTTCTACTCTAACAGATTGCTGTACACCAGCCAAATAAACAACACTCTTGTTAATGTTAGCTTGCAAGCCAGAAGCTTCAGAAAACTTGAGGAAAGCCTCTTGTAAAATCTGGATAAAAATAACATCAGCTCGACAAAACATAAGAAGATCATCAGCAAAACAAATATGCACACAGTTTAGTTTTCTGCACTTAGGATGGAGGTGAAATCTCCATTACTGTATAACTGATGCAGTATCCTGTTCAAATACTCCATTGCAAGAACAAACAAATAAGGATACATAGGATCACCCTGTCTAATGCCCCTCCTTGCAGTGAAAGGCTTAGTGAGGCCCCCATTCAGTACCAAGGAATATGAGACAGAAGTTACACATACCATTATCCAATTAAGGAACTTTGCTGGGAATCCAAGGTCAATGAGGACCTCCTTAAGGAAGCCCCATTCCAAAGTGTCATAGGCCTTTCTTAAGGACACGTCTAGGGGATACTCCTTTCCTTATATATCCCTTGAAGATTTCATAGTTGAGCAGTATATTATCAATGATGCTTCTGCCTTCAATAAATGCTGACTGAGCCTGGCCAACTATACTGCCAATAACAGTTCTCATCCTCTTTGTAATAATTTTGGAGATGATTTTATACATAGTTGTACAGCAGGCAATAGGTCTATAATCTTTGACAGTTGTAGGAGTATTAACTTTAGGCACAGTGCAATAGCTGTAGTATTTATCATGTTGGGCAGATTGCAAGTAGTGAAAAAGTCCATAGTATCAAGTATTAATTAGCAATAAATGTAAATAAAGAGGAAGAGTCACCCAATATTGAATCAGGTGAATGATTTCCCCCTCTAACAATGATGCATGACAAGAATATAAGAGAATATAGATTTCTCGGATCTGGTGGAAATGATAATAGATAATCCAAAAAGGTCGAGTCCCTCCAGAACGTTCTTCTTTGTATTTATGTAGAGAGGTTAACATGCCCTTTGCCTTATCTCTCATTCCATTTATATGAAATATTCCCAAAGAACCCTAAAAGTGCAAACAGAGAGAATATTTAAGAGAATATTCCGTCTGAAGATCCCAATCCAAAATTAGTCGTTAGTACTATCTGCTTTACTCGACCTCGGTCATGGTTGACTGCTTGGAGACTCGTTCCATTGATCACTGGTCGACTTCGGCCAAATTGCCCATGATAAGTTACAAATTGCTTACAACAATCACCTCTTCGTGCTGAATTTCATCGGTCGGATTTTGAACTATATAATTAGTCCCTCCACTTATCGTGGTTGTCTTTTCGTCGATTTCGGTGAGCGGACTTCACTAGCCGCGGTCGAGAAATTCAGGTGGCAGGTCTAGTAGTAAATATCACGGTCGAGATGGTAACGTGGCACTTTGCAGGCCACAACTTATCGTGACGTTGGTTCTGACAAACGTCATAGCACCATGCGTCATTATTACGCATCTTCCCGATAATATGCATCGCCTCTTATGCCACTATCGTTTCAATCTTTGTGTATCGGTGGTTGATTTTCTCGATTGGGGTGTTTGTGTTCTCTATAAATAGGGATTGATAACCTATTGTGTGATCCTTTATGTTTTCTTGCATTTGAATCTGCATATTTTCCTCCCTTCTTCTCCTTCATGTATTCTCGCTCCCGTTGCTTCCATTTTCGCACCTTTCTTCTTCTTTCTAATTTGAGCGATTTCAGGTACTTCTACCTATTTTTGTTCGTATCTTCTACATTTACAACCAACAAAGATGGTTAATACACCTTTTGTCTCTGATGGGGTTCCTGAACCAACTCCATTAACATTTAGAATGCCCCCTCACAATGATGAGGTTGTTGTCGCTGTCGAGGATGAGAGTTTCCCACCATGGAGGAAATCATTCCTCGTAATTTAGGCTCCAGGTCGGACTTCTCGAAGTCACTTGTAGACGAGCCTGAGCCTGTGAAGTTCCAGATGGATGCAGCCCATCTTGCCGAGATTAGGGCCAAGTACAACATCCCTGCTCACATCGATCTGGTCCCTGTTGGGAACGACGTGATCCATATTCATTGTCCTGGGTATTGCACATTTTATGCGTACCCGTTCCAAGTGAGATATTCTCTTCCTCTTCCCTTGTTGGCGAAGGAATTCTGACGCTACTACGGCATTTGTCCATCCCAGCTCTCCCCCTATATTTATAAACTCTTCCTTATGTTGATAAAGTACGCGGATCTGGCCAATTACGGGATTTCTATCTGCCATCTGCTATTCCTTTTCGCTCCAAGATTTCATCGAGGTATGATGATACACCTCCGCCACCATGGAACCAAAGGATTGGTGGTGAAGATGGACAATAAGGTAAATCGTCGGTTTTGGTTTAACTTCTTCTACATTAAAACCGACCACGTCGTGGTGAACCCAGTGGATTCCCTGAAGCGTGGAACTTCGCCCGTAAGTTTATTTGCTAATTGATTACTTGTTATCTCTCTCCGGTGACTTAATCGTTCTTCTTCTCTTTTGTGCAGTCGAGAAGGAGACTCATATGCTGGTTGCTGACTTTCGTGATTGGGTGAGTCAAATTTTACCCCACACGGTGGGAATCCGTGAATGGTCATCGTTTAATAAGAAGTTTGGACGTAAACCTTCTTCGACCAGTAAGTCATCCATTTCGATCTTCTGTTGCTTCAGCTTTCATGGTGTTTTCTTTTTTACTCCCTTCCTTCATGCGGTAGGGTCAGTTTTAATTTCTGTTTTGCTGTCACGTAGGAGGGATGCGAGAAGAGTGAAGGCTCCTACCCCTCTTTTAGTCAGGAGGGTGCATAAACCGGGTTTCTACTCGTTGCAACTACAACCAAATTTGTACTGATTGCTGCTTTTCTCAAACCTCGGCAGGACTTTTGGTGGAGACTCCCACTTCTACAATATTGCACTTAGTGGACGAGTCATCATCAAGCGAGGAAGAAGCAGTTACGCTAAAAAGGCAGAGAGCAGTAGTTGGCGGCGAGACAGTAGGAACAAAGGGTCACCAAGGGGTGATCCCAAACTGGCCACGCCTGCATATGAGGGCGCGTGGGGTTTGACCATAGAGACTTTGTTGCCTGCAGAGGTTTCAGATATTGCTCCTTCGGCCGAAGTCATTGCTGAAGAAGGAGGGCAACCACAAGTGGCGTAGGTGTTCTTAGGGGCGATCCGTCACTGTATGGATAGGCTGACGTTCCTTCATCAATCGTGGGGAGAGGGAAGGGTGTGGCCGTGGACGGCTATGAAACCGGTTCTAACATTTACCCGAAGAGGTACAGATGTTCGATTAGGGGTTTACTCGGGTAGAAGTGAGGACAAAGCGATTTACTCGCACCGTAGCCATTCCCTTGGACTGCGACTTGTTGGTGAATACAGAGAGCGTAGTTCCTTCTTTGGTTCCTCTGTGCTCTAGCGCCGAGAACAGGGCTTTACGGATGTTTAGCGATGTTGATCTGTCATTAGGAATATCAGTAATGGCTTTGAGGGTAAGTTTTTTTTCTTGTACCTTACGTCCTTTCTCCTTTTTGTTTTTACTGACTCTTTTTGGATCTTCCTTTTTTCACTAGTATCTCATTTTGAAGATCGAGAGACCCCACCGAGAGGAGAAGTGAAAGGTTGTATTTAAGAAAATGGTTTTGAAGTTTCATGAGTACCGTGCCAAGTACCGTGAGATATGTGCCCGATTCAGCATGGACAATAATTTTTAGTCTCTTAGAGATGAGTTGAGGTAGAAGGATGATGAACTCGTGAGGGTCATTAGCAAATATAGCTATCTCGAGGGTGCTCTTAGGAATAAAGAGCGCGAGTTTGAGATGAGCAGGGGAGTCGTGGCTGAATGTGCTGATCTTCAGGCTCAAGCAGCATCCCTACATGCTGAACTTGAGCAGAATTCATCCAGGGTCAATGACTTGAGTGATGAGTTGATTAAAAAGAGGCAGAGTTGGGAAAGGTCGAGGAGACCGGGATAGCAGCTTTTACGAGGGTGGCAGCGTTAGAGGATGCCATCTGCGTCCTCAGGTCTGAACGTGCGAGTGAAGTGGAGGCGGTTGTGCTCAGGGAGGCAAGGCTTGATGAGTGGATTGGCAGGCTTGAGGGAGAGGGGTCCTAAGTTTGTACATAATATGGATCACATCAATGCAATACCCAACATACACTCCTCAGAAGAGGGGTCACACGTGATATTAGCACATCGGTCATCTTATCCATATTCTACCCTTCCCTCCATGTTACGGTATTAAAGCGTGATTAGTCTCATTTTCTTATTGCATGCTAGTACACGTCCCAATCCTATCAGTCTCGGGGTATTAGGACTTCTAATCTTAAAAGGGAGAAAGGGATGGGGGCTTTTATGGAGATTAAAGGACAAAATACTAGTTCGACAGTCAAAACATGTATCACATAAAGGGAAGAGAAAGCAAGCAAATAAGGCTCAGACAAACCCCTGGAATCATATAGTCATATAGTTTAGCATGTCTTTGCAAATACTTATTTGGTCTTAGAATTAGATTAAGCAGCGAGCGGACTGGTTCAGCGCATATATTCAGACTGAAAGTCCACATTAGGCAACTCGGATATAGTTGTCAGAGATTAAGGTACTAGAATAACGCTAATTGATTAAGAATACTGACTTTAGAAAATAACTAGTATAGAAGTTTTTGGGAAAAAGGTATGCTGCAGACTTAGAAAATGGCTTTAGAACAGACTTCCTAGTTGTAATTAAACACAGAAATGGTAAATTTAAAAGTTTCAGAGGAGGCATGTTGTTTATGGGAAATAAGTAAACTACAGAGCTGATTTAAAGACGTCAAATTCAAAAGAATATTACTGAATTGGAAAAAACATTTGTTATCAGATTATTCGAAAGACAGTTTCAGATAGTTAACATGCGAATTTGAAAGAATTAGATTTTAGGAAAAGAGTATACACTGATTTGAGAAAAGGTTTATCAAAAGATTAAGTTTTGGAAAATATATACTGATTTAAGTGTGGAAGAACCATTTAATTAATCGATTGTTACTGCTTTTAGACATGCGAGGCAAGTTGAATTTAAAGCTCCTATATGCATGATATTTACAAGTCACTGATTTTAGGCCTTGTTAATAAATTTGTGAACAGATACTAATTTGATTAATCCTAAAGTTTGCCTAGTATCATGAGTATGTGTATTCCTATAGGCATGATATCTATATGCAGATAGTTAAAAGATTGACTCATATAGGCAAAATTTCTATATGCATGATTTCAAAAAGTAGGTGTTAGATCCTATAGACATGATTTCTATGTGATTGAATTAATAGTAAGCCACCATATAGGCAAGATTTCTACCCTTTAATGCAGGAAAGTAAAGACCCCCACCCTTTTTACTATATTTCCCGAGTTTATACAATTTATTACAAACCATAAAAATAGAGAAAATATATCAGAAGCTAATTGTTGCATCCAATGTACCTAAATCAGACTTAATGTCTAATAATATACGATTGAACCACTTTCAGGATCCAAATTCCAAATCCTTCTCTTTATCTAGAGTGTTTTAAAGTTCCAAGAAATTTCAGTAATTCCCGGCATTGCCTACACCCAAGATACCATTAGAATAGAAATAGTGCAGTATGGAAAAGCGAGTTCTCAAGCATCCAAGTTCAAAGGAAGCTCAAGGGTCGCAAGGTAAGGCCTTCAAGAGAGGGGTAGAACTTAATAGCTAAGAATGAGTGTAAGGGTGAAAGGGGTTAGGGAACCATAACAGGTGGTGGTCATGCCTAGCCATAAAATAGGCTTGCACACCTCTAACCAACCTATTTGGTCAAACAAATAAGAACAGACCCATTGATGGTTAGACCAGGGTCTGGACAGTAATTAGGGTACTGCCAGACCAAGGTCTAAAGCTCAAGCACACATAAGGGAAAAGGTAGTGGGAATTAATTGAGTTTGGAATTTAAAGAACCCAGTCCAGACACATGAGCAACATTATTTAAGTATTGTCATGCTTTATGAACCATAACTCACATGCAAAAAGGGTAGGGATAAAGTGATTCACATAAGAACAAAGATGGTAAACTTGCAAGAAAGCAGTAAGGAAGAAGCACAACAGAGCTGAAATATAAAACACAAATGAGAGGGAGAGTATTTAAAATAGGATAGACATACCAATTTCAAAATAAATAGAAAGAGAAAAAACAGAGCACTTGCAAGTTGCAACCACAAACGAACAAAGAAAGATCAACTCAGGACTTCAGCGAAACACTCGAAAGCTTTTGAGAAAACTTAAAGGTGTTTGAGAAAGAAAAGAGAAGTAGTGTCTAGAACTTGTCTGTGTGTTCGTGTGTTTTAGAGAAAAGAGTATAGGTATTTATAGTTTTGAAAACGAGTGAAAGAGAGGAAATAAATTGCAAACATAGAAACAATCCCATTCAGAATCAATTTTACAGGTGACTTCCCTTAATTAGGGAGTCACTTGCTTAACGAGCAATGATAGATTCAAAAATAAGGAAAGCAATCAATTAAAAGCAGGCTGCCAATTTCCATAAAAGAAGTGGTAAAATAACAAGTGAGCAATCGAGTCTAGGTGTGGAGGGGTTCTAATTCTAGAAAGGATTCAATAAATTAAAATAGGAAATGAAATCAATTAACCCTTGACAGGCGTGTAAAAATGAGAATTACATGAAAGGAAAGGTTTTTGAAATCAACAACGAGTCTGAAAATCAGTCACAGAAGGGACTAGGTATATAAATGATTGCATTAGTACCAGACATGTGAGGCCAAGTTATGGCAAAAAGGAACGACTAAAGTAGCATAAAAGAAAACATCTGAAGTATGATAGTCATATAAGTTAGGTTTCAATGGTCTAGTGACATAGAAAGGATCAGAAGTATCAAAGAGTCGAGTGAAGATCATAGTCGAAAAGAAATCACATAAAGGAACAGAGATGCTGAAGCAAAAGAATCAAATTGAGCAATTTCAAATGGACGAAAGATTTTAGAAACTCAACTAGACCCCCAAAGAACTAGGGTTTTCCAAAATAAATCAGGTTTAGATGAGATAAGCAAATAAACACACAAACAATCTTAGAATCTCAAATAAACCCAAAATTAGAGTTTTCACCACTTAAGCTGTAAATCAAACGAAACTCAAACAAATCTCAAAAAATTAGTATTTTCAATCACCAATCAAACCTAGAGATAATAGGCATATGAATCGAATAAACATTTAAAGACAAACTCAGAAACCCTAATTTAAAATCAGAGAGTTTTGAAAAGGAAATTTGGGAAAATACTTCAAACGTCACATATAGCATAGATCTAGCACATATATAAACGAATAAAATGAAAAAGCCTCGAATAGGTTAGGGTTTTTGAGAATCCTAAAGGATGTAAAGGCTTGGAAGTCATGAGATCATATCTGAATTGATAAGGTCGGAACCAAGCTCAAGGGGCTAAGATACGCCGGAGTAAGGCCGGAAACGACTGAAAACCTCTAATCGACAAAGGTATGGGTGAAGACCCTTGAAGACTAACCTCTAATCTTCAAGCACCGGTCATGTGAGAGCAGTAGGAGGTGAGTATAGGTCGTCCATGGCTAGAGCAGCCATGGATTCCGATGGATTTGAGGTCAAAAAGGGTAGGCGGCGATTAGGGTTTGAGAACGTTAGAGAGAGAAAAGGGTTTGAGGGCGGCATGTTTGAGAGAATGGTGAGGGTTTAGGGGTCGTTCACGATTAAATAAGGATAGGAGAGATCTGGACCGTTGATCAAAATGATCAACGCCTCAGATTCTAAAAAGCAACCGGGTGAGTTTGATTAACGAGTTTGGGTCGGATTAAATCAAAAATTGGGTTGGGATAATTTGGGTTTGATTTGGGCTGAGTTGGGGTGCAATTGGGGTGCCAATTTTTGCTACAATTGAAATAAAATTGGACTTGCATTTAAATAGCCAATATTCCCTAATTGATTTATAAAAAAATAGTAATAACAATTTTAAAAGTAAATTAAAAGTGCTGAGTATATAACTATTATATAAACATTAATTTAAAATGCTGGAATTAATTTTATAGTTTTAAAATGCTATAAATTACATGATAGACTATAATTGTAATTATATGCAATTTAGCTTTGAAAATGCCAAATAAATTTGTAAAAATATACAAAAATTACCTTAATTATAATTTGGTATAAATATGAAGATAAAATAAGTTATCCACCAGAATGATAATCTTGAAAATAATTTTGGGATTATTGTTGTACAAGATAAGCAATAAATTGGTTCTAAAAATCATTAAAATTCCAAACTCATGGTTTTACTTATATATGCACTTATATGTTGTTTTGGAAGTATTTTGGGTACAAAAAAATACATAGAGAAAAATTGGGTATCAACAATGCGTACTCGATCAGTGAGGATGATGGCGGGGACGATGCCGCTGAGTGATGCATTTGTAATCTTCTATTTTTTACTTATGGGCGTCTGTTCGGTTCTTGTAAGATACCTTTTTGACTTGGAATGCTAATTTTGCTATTTATTTCTTAGTCTTCTGGTTTTTCCTTGAATATTTTTCCGATTAATGGCCTTAATTTAAAAGAACTGTGTTGGTAGATGCTAGCTCGAACATGGATGGGTGTGTCTTTGATTAGTTTGAGAGAGGTTAAATGTATCTATAATTGATTTGGATGAGGTTAACTGTGAGAAATTCGAGCTAGAACGAATGTGAATTGATTTGTGCTCATCCTGCACATTTATTAAGGCGATTAAGCAAAAGAAAACTTTTATTTGACTCAAAAGAAGATAAAACTGTTTATATGTTGTTTTGTGTGTTTGGGAAATAAAATACTCGACTTTCAAACACTGCCTTTCAGCATTCCGAAAATGAAGATTTTAAAGCTGTGTAGTCAACCAGCAAAAAATCACAATTGGCCCAAAAATGGCCATTTACGCACATTCAGCCCTCCAGCATCCCATTTGAGAACATTTGACTATTTTTGAAAAAGCGGCCTTACTTGACTTACTTGTGACAAAAATTAAAATTTTGACTTTTTGGGCTATTTTTTGTAAAGGGGAGGTTGGACCCGATTAGGGTTGCCTACGTATCTCACATCTGGTTAGAATCAAACCAGCGTAGTCCGCCAGAATTAAACAAACTATTTTAAAACAAAACTTTTTAATTTTCATTTCTGGCATTTCAAAAATAATAAAAAACTTCTTTCAAAAGCAAGACTTTTTTTTTCATTTTCAATTTTCATGGCAAGACAAACTATTTTTCTTTTTGTATAAATATATTTTTTGAAAATAAGACAAAATAACAACTCTCTTTTTTTCATTTTCAACAAACAATAAACTACTTATTTTTCCCAAACTAAAATAAAGACTCTTTTTCTTTTTCTTTTCAACAAACACTAAAACAACCTATTTTTCAACAAATAATAACATAATCTATTTTTCCAAACTAAAACAAAGACTTTTTTTGTCTTTTCTTTTCAACAAAAACAAAACAATCTAATTTCCAAAACTAAAACAAAGACCCACTTTTTTTTGCTTTTTGAGTAATAAAACAATTTTCTTTTCATTTTCTCAAAAATTTCGGCAGAATTTCGACAGTATTTGGGCATTAGTTTTTTTTCCAGATATTCCAAAGCCAGTAAGCATGCAAGTCCGTGACAACTAAAATGCATGGAAAACAAGTCGGATGCAGCAGGATGGTCTTTTCCATTTCAGGTTGCTAGTCCTAGACGGACCCAACCCCTGTGTTGAGTCTCCTAAGTCAAATGCAACATGATGCAAATAAGCGTTCCTACTATGGATCTGGCATGAGGTTATGTTATTCTAGGTTCAAAACCTAGGTGTTTGTTCTAGACCTGGCTTACCCGTGCGGACAGCTCGAGCCGATGAGGAAGTTGCAATTCCGGGAATACAGAAGCTTTGCCGGCTTTGTGACTTATCCAAACCTTGTTCTAAATTGGGATTTGACACTAGACAGAAAAGAAGTCGTACACCGTACACCCTTCTTCACAATTCAGAAGACTCAGAGAGGAGATGGTTCTCGGCATAGTTTATATATAGTTCACAAAATATCAACGCGATAAAAGCAGTCAATTAGCACATTAAGCACAGATCATGTAAAAAATCAGATAAAGCTAAACACCACAATTTATTCTATGCTCGAATTCTAACCCTGAACCTGTGGTTCTAGGTTTTGGTCCCCAGTAGAGTCGCCAGAGCTGTGACACCTCCTTTTTACGCCCCCACGAGGGAGTAGAGGAGTTTTTTCAATTAAAGAACAATCAAAACGGGATTATTTATTAAAGAATCAGAGTCGCCGCTTGGAAGATTTATTGTGTCCCAAGTTACCGGTTTAATCCCGAATCGAGGAAAAGAATGACTCTGTTTAACAGCCCGCGCACCAGTAATTCGGATAAGAAATTCTATTAACCCGGGAGAAGGTGTTAGACATTCCCGAGTTCCGTGGTTCTAGCACAATCGCTCAACTGTCATATTTAGCTTATTTATCCGATTTTATTACATGAAGAACCTATGTGTCAATTTTACTTTTACCACTTTTATTTAATATATATATATATATATATATATATATATATATATATATATATATATATATATATATATATATATATATATATTTGAGAAAGTGAACGTTGTTTAAAGTGTGATTTTGAATTGCGCCGCATCAAATGAACCCGCAATCCTAGGCGCACTCTATTTATCGTTTTATGATTTGGATTTGGGCCGCATAAAATGCCCACCCGAGTTTAGGGAAGATAACATTATTAAGTATGCGCCTAAAGATGCTATCACGTTATTATCTTTTGGGAGGGTCGTGAAATTCGCTAAACGACCCTTCCCAATTTTTCTAAATATTTTTAAATATTTAATGTGGGCCCCGCAATTTATTTATTTGGAGAGGCTCGCCTCATTTATTTTAAAAGAGCAATCCTGAAGTGACTACATTTTTTTCTATTTAGTTCGTCTCTAAATTAAAAGGAGAAAATCCTAATTAATTACATGCTAAAAAAATAAAAATAAAAATGTAACACTAATTTCCAAATTAAGGCAAATATTAATGGAAAAGAATTTTACTAAAGAAAGAAAAAAATTCAAAATTATAAATAAAATACGAAATTCGACAACTAATATTCAAAAGAAATCAATTATAGCTAGATTAAAATCCGCACAGTTATATGAATAAACCATTAATTATTTACAACTATTTAAAACTAAAATCAACCTTAATTATTAATGCTTATTCGAAAGTTTATTAAATCTAAACGTTAAACCATCTTGCTTGAACTCAAATCATGCCTATTAAATTAACATTATTCCTTGCTATATCTTGATTCTACAAAATTAATAACCAACTATAATTGCCTAATACTTGCAGATCTTTGTTACTAACAAAATCAAATATCACCAATTTCAAATTACTTCTATTACAATATTCGCAAGTTCAGAGCTAAATCTTACCAACCAATTAAGTTAAATCGATTCTCCATATTAGCTATTTACCAATTTGAATTGAAGGTGATTCTATATTACCTTATAAATGTAAAAGACGGCTAAGGATGAAATCTAGTTATCGATCTACTAACTACGTGTTCATTCCTACAAGTCACATAATTATATTAAATATATAACTAAACAACTACAAATTACAGTTTTAAAAACAAATAAAGCTTCAGTTAATACAAACTACCTAATGCATTTCTGTTGAATTATAAACCAAAAATTACATAACTAATTATCATTTTATCTATTAAACTAGAGGTATAATATTTCATAATAAAAAGTCTTCACATTTCAACTCATGCTCAACTGCACAGTTACACCAGTATTTAACTCAAGTGAATACCTGGATTAGAGAAATAGGACAAGAGAAGAAAAGGATCAGCAGTAGCAAAGCAACAATAGCAAGCAACAACAGTAATAGCAAATTGAACACCTAGGGACAGATTTTAAAACCAACAGAAATGATTCCACATCCAATAAACAGATTCAAAAATAATCCAACAGCAACACCAATATCAGAAACCCAAGCAGGAACCCAAGAATTCAATCCGAAAATCAGCAGTGCTAAATGCAAACCACAGAAGCAGTGACAGTGTTATGATTTTTAGCAGTAAATAAAGACTTCACTTTCAGTTTTTAATTCTCAAAGATGGAGTTTTAAGTTCTGAAATTTTTATTTCCCTCTAGTACTGAAAATATTTTTTTCTCTCTAATTCCCCTCTCATTCTAAGTGTTAAATGACTACTATTATATATCCCAAATGCAAGACCCTTTCCTCTATTCTTTTTAACTATTAACTTTTACGTTTAAACTATAATTACTAACCCTTTTTCTCTTTTTTACTTTACCCTCATATTCTTCTACCATCTAATTATTATTACTACCCCTTTTATTATTACCCTACTATTTCTAATTCACAATCAACAAAAGCAGTCAAACATGGACCCCACAATCCACTCTCTTTTTACTTTAATCATTATGCTCCCCACATGTCTTGTCCTATCTTTTTAATTTACATAATTATATTCCTCGCTATATTTTAAAATAATTTTTTATTTTTTAAT
Source organism: Nicotiana benthamiana (assembly GCA_034376525.1). Classification (NCBI taxonomy): domain Eukaryota; kingdom Viridiplantae; phylum Streptophyta; class Magnoliopsida; order Solanales; family Solanaceae; genus Nicotiana; species Nicotiana benthamiana. The sequence goes on from CM067323.1 coordinate 62,750,100, forward strand.
TCCAAAAATATCCCCCCTCAAACTACTAAAATTACCATTATACCCTCATCCATTTCAATCAGCACCAAAATTTATCCAAAAATACCAACTTCCTACAGCAATAACCAAATTCTTAATCAAATTCAAAAACAATTGCAAATTATATGATGAACAAGAAAGAACCAACAACATTTTTAACAATAGCAAACGAGTATATTCAAATCACTAAACTCGGATTCAAATTAAACTTAACAGATCAGATAAATAAATGCAAGTCACTAAACTCAATAATAAATTGAATTTAAATTAAATCTAACAACATTATAATCAACATAAAAATTCAAGTGATTAAACTAAAACATTTCTATGTTAAAACTAAACAAGAACAAATGAATAAAACAAACTGAAGAAATAACAAATCAAGAAAATAATCAAACATATAACGATTTCGGATTCGAGAATATCAAACAAAATACAGCCAAAAATGAAACTTTAACTAACTAACTGGATCAAAACCACAACGAACTCGAATGGAAACAAATTTGCCCGGAAATTTTTGAAACCAAAAATAAACTCGAATCTGCTCGGAAATTTCAAACTCGGCATTAAACGACATCGATAGAACAAACCTTGATAGGGAACCCATGGAATCAGTCATCAAAGCTCAAACGGAATAGATCGTGTCGGAAACTCGAACACAAATGGACTGAAAATGAGTCATGGATGCTAGTGGTTTTTCATGTGGTCATTCGGACGTGAAGGTGTTCGTTGTTTTGGTCGTTGGTGTTGGCTGGTTTCTAGGGTTTGTTTGGACACTGGCAGTGGTGGGGAAAGGTAGGGTTGTAGGTCATGAGCTGGACGGGCGGAGCATCAGCAGTAGTTGTTCGCAGCTGCTCGTTTGGTGGAGCGGTTGACCGGCGGCGTCGAGCTGGTGGTGAGACGCGTTGAGGGACTGATTTGTAGAGGGTTTCTTTTAGGTTTTTTGTTCTAGTTTTCGTTCAGTTCACATGGAGAAAGAGCTCATGGGATTTCATATGTATGTTTCCATGCCTTGTGAAGAAGAAGAGAACCGGGCAGCCATGTGAGTCAAAACACACAAATAAGAAAAAAAAGACTAAGTCTTCATTAGGTCTTAAGTGTAGTGTATGTTCATGGTGGTGTTGAGATGAGGAGATGGGGAGGGGTGCGGCGATGGAGGGTTATTTGGGGGTTGGTGTGGTGTGAGGAAGAAGATGAAGAGAGGGGGGGTGCATGGGTCCGGCGGCTAGGAGAAAGAGATGGGGTGTCTTTAGGATTTTTTAGGTAGTGAGTAGCAAAAATGAAAAAAATGAGAGGAGGAGTGGGGGGGGGGGGGGCGTGTGATCAGATGGGGGGTGGTTGGGCCTGGGTCAAGGGGTTTTGGGTTGGGTAGAATTGGTTTGGGCTTGTGGTTAATTCAAGAATTGGCCCAATTCCGAATTTGATCTTCTATTTTTTGTTCTCTTTTCTTTTACCTTCTAATTAATAAAACTAAAATGCTAAGATTAAATTATAAAAACCAAAATTATTTTAAAATACTAATTGACTTCTAATAACAATTATCACATAAAATTAAATAACAATTGTCGATGCCCCCCTTTTCCCTTAAAAGAAAGCGAAACCAGGTTTTACGACATTATAGGCAAAACAACTCTATTTCCTGTTTGGAAATTGGGTTATGGAATTGGAAGAGTCGCCACCTAATTATTATAGTGCATTAGGACACTTAAGAGATATTATTTTGAAAGAAAACCAGAGTTCGGGTAAGGGCTTGAGATTATCTCGAGGGGAAGGTGTTAGGCACCCCTAAAGATCCACTAGTGTGGTTCCCGGCCGTGTTAATCGTAACTTTATAAAAGATGAAACAATTAAAAAAAGTAATGTTCACGCATATAACATTCATACAACTTGAAAAGCTTTAAAGATGAAAGAAGGACGTAAATTTTGAAATAAAGAGAGAATTGATTTGGAAAAGCATTACTGTAGAAGAACATTTAGATAAAGCAAACAAAAGAGAGAAGGGTCCTAGGTTTAACTATAATATGGATCATTCGATGCAATATCCCGCACATATTCCCAAAGAGGGGTCGCTCTATGACATTATCGCATCGTCATCATCTCCATATTCTACCCTTCCCACCCCTTAGAGGTTATTTAAGTGTGTGAATCAGTCACGAATGCTTATTGCGTGCTATTACCCGTCCCGTCCTATAGATCCTAGAGGACATTTAGGATCGCTATTCCTATGGGGTAGGAACTAGGTGGAACCCTTAAGTTTAAAGGTTAAAATACTAGGTTACATTAAAAAACAAATGGGACTTTCATATAAAGAGATCATATAAAACATATAAAAGGCTCAAATAACCCTCTATAAGAGAAAACGTAATTAGCACGTCTCAAACACATGTAAGGTCTAAGGAAGAGAGAGTTTAAAAAGCTGGAGTGTAGACAAATATATATAAGACAGCAGCTGAAAAAGTTTTAAGACAGAATTCGCATAAAAAAGTTGGATGAAAACTTTTGGGACTTGAGAAAGGAAAATGGAGGTGTGACAGTCTAGAAGTAAGAGGGAAACCCTTTTAAACACACTCGAAGATACATAACACATATGATCAACTAGTTTTCCGACATGAGACGTAGAAAACAGATGTAAAACTATTCAGAAATGTTAAAGAACATGTAAGCGTATTATTTTTGAACCATAGTTTTAAAATTGCAGAAGATACAGTATTCAGACAAGTTTTAGAAAACAGTAATCCGGTTCTGGACTAGGAAGAAGGGTAAATTAGTAAAATATTTGCACAAAAGTAATTGAAAATAAGGGAGAAGTTAGTGTAAAAAAATCAACCGACTTTTAGAGAGGCAAACAAATTCAGACGGGTTTAAAGAGGGTGAATAGCTTAAGCAAGATTTAATGCGATTAATCAATTTTATCTAACCTAAGGTTTGCCTAGGTGTTGTTTAACCATAAGAGAGAGGTGGACATACATGTTTGTTTCCCAGTTTTAAAAGTAACAGGTTAACCAGTTTTAAATTTGTTTAGCAAAATCAGTGAGGCATTCAACAGTTGCAAAAAGAAAGACCCTAAGTATATGATATCTAATGCACATAAAAGCCCTAAAATATGGTATCTAAATGCAAGGCAGTAATTTTATTATTAACTGATTGTGGTTAAAAATAACAAGTTGAAAGTAAACAGCTTAAGAATAGGATTTCTATATGTGAAATGCATATCCTATAATGATTTCTATTCCGCAAATAGATAAGTAAAATCCTATAAACGTGTTTTCTACCCATTCCCTTAATAATCATGCATAACCCTCCCCAATTTCACTATAATCCCCATTATTCTTTACAAATTATTACAACCAAGTAATTAAAAAATATAACAGTGATAAAAGAAAATAAGAAGTTACTCTATTGAGAGCCTTCAGCCAGGCCCAAGCAATCTCCAACCTCACTCCTTTCGAGGTTCACAGCCATTACCAAGGCTTGGGTGCGGAAAATTTCCCTAAGGGTTCGTTTGAACTTCTGGCCAATACCAAGCACCCAAAATGTCCCAATTGGACAAGTGCAAGAATGGAAGTGTCAGCCTTGTGCATCAGAGTTCCATGGGTGCTCAAGGCTCCCAAGGCAGTGCTTACACTAAGCGGGTAGACCCTAAAGCTCTAAGAATGAGATTGTGTTTGGAATTACGAGAGTTGAAAATAGTTGAGGGACAGTTTAAGAAAACAGTTGAAAGAATTGAGAGAGTTAAGAAGCGAGTTAAAAAGTTGAGATAGTTTAATAAAAATAGTTGAAAGAGTTGAAAAAGTTGAGACAATTTAAGAAAAATAGTTGAAAAAGTTCTTCTGAAATCATTTGGACTTACTTGTTTTAGAACAGCAGGGCATCATACAAACAGGGGGGAAAAGGGAAAAGGGGACAAATAAGTAAAGTGAACTACTCACACATAGACAACATATTGGCGGAAAAATAATCAGGCATGGTTGCAAAACAGGAGTTCAGTTTTTTAACTGCACCAAACCCCAATATAATCATCCTCAAGGAGAGGTCTCAGGGCTGTTAAGTAGCCAAGCAGTAGTGCACATGGAAGAGGAAATCATATATTGAGACAAGGACAAGGGGTAAGGGGGCATGTTAAACTGAACCAAATAGACTTGTAAGTAACATGCTAGTGACAAAAAGAGAAACAAAACCATAAGTAAAAGCATACAAGAAACATTATGAAATGCAAAACCAATAGAAACATGTTACTATGGAAACTGTATCTTAGGGGGGTGACATACCAGTTGCAAGTGATAGACCTCAATAACAATAATGCACAGAGGAACAAGGTGAGCAGAGAGTGTAAGCAGCAAAAAGAATAACAACAGTATGAAAATAGCAATAGCAATATGAGTATAGCAGCAACAATATAAGAATAGCAGCAGCAACAGACCCAAGTAGACAAATAATAGGACCCAATAGTGTAAAGTAATTAACCTAGGCTACTCAATCTTGGATTTTAGCCGATTGAGTGTTCAAATAAGAGAATAATAGAGTAGGGTAATAGCAGAGAAAGAGAGAATTCAGAGAGTCTGAGATTGTGAGAGCAGTGTGTGTTGGTGTGTTCAAAGAGAAAGGTGGGGGAGTATTTATAGTACTAAAAACGATTAAACAAATAAGGTATCAATCCATATTTAAGTAACTGAGTATCAATCATAATCAAATAAGTATAGAGGCTCCCATTTAATTAAGGAATCATAGTCAAACAGTAAGCAGTCATTTTTAAAAGGAAACGAATCACAAAATATGGCATGATCATAAGGAAACAAAAATAGTATAAGGTATACAATGAAGACTAGCTGCATGATACTTAACCACGGAAACATGTCAAGCAAATAAATCAACATATTTATGCACACATATAAGGAAAAATACCACTTTAATTCTGGAAAATAATTTTCGAATTAATGAGTGAGATTGAAAACCTAAGAGATCGGTTATTAATTGAGGAATGTATCCCACTGATTGAGGAAGAAATTCGAAATCAATACCAAAACATAAGGAGAATACACAAAAATCACTGTTTAAGGCCAGTAATCACTGTCTTAAAGAGAGATTTTAATAATAAGTATAAAATCACCATATAAACAGCCAGAAAAACCTTAAGAGAAGAACAAAGCATAGTATGGGAATGAAACACTAGCAACAAAAATCAAAGTAAAGAGCACGGAGCTCATAGAAGAACCCAGAAGAACATGCAAATAGGCAAATACAAATACAAACATGTAGGGTTAGAGCTTTCATCAGATTTGAACAAAAATATTTTGAAGTAGTACTGAGAGTTACAGATTAGTACTCAAAATCAGAAAAGTGAAGTATTTTCGAAAGGGGTTAAGAAACCCTAGTAATACAAATTACAGTATGGAATCCAGGTTAACAAGGAAAACAAACAAACAAGTGAAACAAACAAACACAAACGAATATATATTACTCAGAAAGAGTAGAAGAAACGATTTTGAAGAAGGGGTCAGAAACCCTAATTTGAAAGAGTGGTAATCATCCGAAAAATTTGAAATAATCGGAAACGCTAAGTAAAAATAGAATAGAAAACAAAAATTAGACTAAGAGTTGTTTTAAAAGAGTAGAGATTAAAGAGGAAAAATTAGGGTTTTCAAACAAATTAGGGAAAACAAAGAACCTGGCTGTGAAACTCGTATACAATTCCATAAAAGGCATCATCATACAAAGACCACCGGAGAAAAGCCGGCGAAGGACCCAGGTGAAGCTTCAGTAACCGTCTTTCATGGCGGAAGCTGCTAGGCTTCAAGCTTGATATAGGAAACAATGATACAAGGACTCCATGGTTGCAAGAAGTCGAGAGAAGTAAGGAAGGAGTGAGCCGGAGAGGCGATGATGTTCATCGGAGAAGAAGGAGAGAACCATAAGGTTCTAGAGAGACGAAGGGTTAGATAGAATTTGGGAGTGAAAGGGGATACAACGGCGGCGGATTTAGAAAATGATTTAGGGCAAAGGGGGTTAGGGGTTTATTTATGGTAAGGTTAATCGCGGACCGTTGATCAAAAGGATCAACGACCACGATTTTAAACGGGGATCCAGGTGGGATGTGTTAGAAACACGTTCTCAATGCAATATACTAAACGTGTACTCTTTTGTAGGTTTTGATGAATGACAAACGAAGCAAAAATTGATATATGACGGAATTCAAGTACAAGCGCACAATGGTTGCGAATAAGATTGAAGTTCAAGATATAGATTTTAATTGTTATTGAGTTGTTCTAAAACTGTAATCTCGATCCTATAACTTGACTCATAGTATGGCCTCTCTCATAAAACTATTTTCCAAAATCATGCATATTTAATTCTGTGTCAAAAAGATTTTAAATCATGCATATTTACATTAGACAAAATGTTTTCTAAACATGCCTCAAAAATCTGGGCTAAAATAATCGATTATGTACTTATGATAATCGATTGTTTCTGAGCCAAGACTGCATGACAATCGATTATGAATTAATGGTAATCGATTGTGAGTAAGACAGTGAACATCAGGTTTTTCCAAATCTGCATGATAATCGATTGTGAACAAATGACAATCGATTGTTGTTGAGGTAAAGTTTTTCAATACTCAAAATAATCGATTATGAACTAATGGTGATCGATTGTGTTGAGTTGATGTCTTCCAGTGATTTTAAATTTAATTAAGTAATCGATTATGTCTTTAGATAATCGATTATCACTGAGACAGTAAGTTTTATGATTTTCAGAAAATAACAAGTAATCGATTGTTGCAAAGGACAATCGATTGTTGAAGCTGTCCGTTGTCAAATGATTTTCAAATACCATAAGGTAATCGATTATATATTTTAAATAATCGATGTTTTGCTTAAAATCTGGAAATGATTTTTAGAACGTTGCTGAAGTAATCGATTATAGATTTTATATAATCGATGTTTTGCTTAAAATCCGGAAATTATTTTTAGAACGTTGCTAAAGTAATCGATTATGAACTTAGTGTAATCGATTATCTGATTTTGAATATTGCCAGTAATCGATTATAGATTATGTATAATCGATTGTGAAGCGTCAAATCTGGGATTGAATTTTGATCTGACTGGCAGACAATCGATTGTTGGGGTTTGACAATCGATTGTCAGTGAGTAAAATCAGCAACTCTTAATTGGCAATTAGGCAACGGTAATGCCAAGTTTTTCAACTATAAATACAGCTTCATTTCAGTGTTTTAATAACAACAACATACACAAACTGATCATTACATTGCTATAAGCTTTCATTCAATTGTTCTTCATTTTCTACTCATTTCATAAAGATTTTGAGAGCCATATTATTGCTTAAAGTTGTTGTGATCTTGAACATATTCTTTTACTCATATCTACTCAATAAGGAGTACTTTAGTTAAGTGAGTGTCCAAGTATTTGATGTACTTGTAAGAGAATTGCGATTCTCTTGTTTCAAGGAACTTGCGTTTCCTTGGGTGAAGTCTTTGAGATTGCGATCTCCGAGCAACTGTTTGAGGCTTGTGTCCTCAAGTGTGTAACGGTTTGTTGAGCACCCTTAAGCTTAACAAGATAGTGAAAAATCTCGAGAGAGTCTCTCGGGGACTGGACTAACCACGTTGGTGGCCAACCAGTATACATCTTTGTGTAAGTTTATTTTTCTGCATTTATTTTACTTCCTGCAAAGTTTAAATTCCGCAAGAAAACGCTAAATTCTATTAATACGCTATTCACCCCCCCCCCTAGCGTAAAAGCGTAGTTTCTAACAGGATGGTTCGAATAGGTTTGGGTCGGGTGGTTTTTGTAATTGGGTCGTGATTTGGGGGTGAATTTGGGTTGATAATGTGGCCAAAATTGAAAGACTAAAGGGCTATAATTTAAATGCCCAATTTTCCCTAATTTAATTTTATAAAAATAGTAAATATTATTATAAAAATCCGATTAAAATACTGAGTTAATAAAATAAATATAAATGTTGATTCACATTATTATGAACGATTTTGTAGTTAAAAATAATTGCCAAATTGATAAATGAGCTAAAATTGCAATTTTATGCGATTTCAATTTAGAAATACCTAATGCATTTGTAAAATTTTGCAAAAAATATGTAAAAATATATTTTTATGTAAATAAGAAAATAAAATAGATTACTTATCAAAATAACGAGGTTTGGGACTAAATACTGGATTTTATAGTACAATATAACTCGTAAATTAGTTTTACAATGCTTGAAAAAATGTAGAAAAATGCCAAACCTTTGTGGATGCTTATATATGCGTCCATATTCTATTTTTAAAGTATTTTGAGTGCAAAAAGCATATTAGAAAAAATTGGGTATCAACAACAATTAAAGCGCAATCACACAATTTGGACATTAAAGACTAAAAATGCAAAAGATGGATATTTTTGTGATTTTTATTTTATAAAACAAACTAAATTAATCCTAATTGTAGAATTAAATCCTACATGCAAGTGCGATATTTTTTTATATTTTTATTAATTTAACATATAAACATGAATATACAAATGCAAACAATACAAGAAAAGTAACACAAAATTCACAGAAATTGCAAGCAAACTAAAAATTATTTTATTTTGAATTTTCTGGGAGTAACTCATATATAGGACAAAAATCACGTGCTCACATCATAGACCAGTGAGTATGGTATTTCTCCTCTGCTTGTTTTCGGCATTGTGCGCTATGCCCATAGCACCTCCGGCAACAACTCCGGCCATAATCCCTTGGTATTTTCGAGATTCTTCTTCATGATATGAGGATCCGCTTGCCCACTTCCCGCGGGATGATATGGTATGGAGAGGATTCTTTTAATATGCCATTTCTCGAATAACTCAACGATCTTTTTCCTAGTAAATTGAGGTCGGTTGTCACAACTAATTTCTTTGGGGAGGCCGAAACGACACACAATATTCCTCCATATGAAGGCAATTACCTCTTGCTCGCATATTTGGGCAAATGCGCCTACTTCCACCCACTTGAAAAAATAATCAGTTAAAACCAAAAGAAATCGTACATTACCTCATCATGCTGGGAAGGGTCCAACGATGTCCATCCCCCATTTGATAAAAGGTCAAGGCGAGGTAGTTAAGTGGAGGTGCTCGCCCGCTTGGTGGATCATAGGGCGTATCTTTGGCATTGTTCGCATTCTTTTACGAAGTTGGCGGCTTCTTTTTTCATTGTGGGCTAGTAATACCCTGCTTGTATGAGGCATCTGTCTAGGGCTCGATTGCCGGTATGAGCTCCACAGTGACCTTCGTGGACTTCCTATAGAACACGCCGTGTTTGGTTTGGGCCTAAGCATTTTGCTAGGGGGGCACTATACGTTATTTTGTACAAGTCGTTGTTGATGACGTTGTACCTAGAAACTTGCATTAGAAGCTTTTTGGATTTTTTTTATTGTTTGGAAGCACGTCGTCCTACAAATATATGACAATATGATTGCGCCAGTCCCAAGTTACGTTTATAGTTTGCACCTCGATCTAATCGATCAGCGAGTGGAGGAGAGTGACCACGTTCCCTTATTCGGTTATGCTTCTAATTGCCGCTGCCAGTTTGGCAAAGCCATCTGCTTCGAGATTCTATGCTCGAGAGATTTGGTCGAGCTGGAATTCATCGAACTCTAGTAACAGCTTGTAGATCTCGGCATGTTATTTTTATAGTCTTTATTCCTTGATTTTAAAAGTACCTGTAACTTGACTGACGATGAGCTGAGAGAGTCGCAACCTGGGATGATTCGCTCCGTACTTGAGTGCTAATTTTAGCCATGCAATTACGGCCTCATACTCGGCCTTATTTTTAGTCATGTTTGTTCATCTTATGGATTGGAGAATTGCTTCTCTTGTTGTGACCTCGAGCACGAGTCCCAGTCTCGATCCCGACGCGTTATAGGCGCCATCGATATAGAAAACCTATAGGTCGTGTATTTGGGGGAAGTACGGGCAATTTCCTTTTCGACTTCAGGGATTATTTTTGTGCTGAAGTCGATGACAAAATCGGCAAAAATTTGAGATTTTATCACCGTTCACGATTGATGAGTTATATCATGCTCGCTCAATTCTATGACCCAATTGGCCAATCTGTCTGACAGCTCGGGTTTGTGCAGAATACTCTTCAGGGGAAAGGTCGTGACCACCGACATTGGGTGACACTGGAAATAGGGTCTAAGCTTTCATTAAGCTACAACCAAAGCCCAGGCTAGCTTCTCGAGGTGCGGGTACCTCGTTCAGCATCAACCAGAGTTTTTTAATATAATAGATGGGAGATTGCATACTTTTGTTTTCTCGGACCAGAACTCTGCTCACAACCACATCAGACACGGTTAGGTAGATGAGGAGACGTTCATCAGGTTTCGCCTTAGCAAGCAATGTTGGTAAAGATAAGTATGCCTTTAATTCTTTCAAGTCTTAAACACACTCAGATTTCCATTGGAATCTATTGTCTTTCTTGAGTACGCCAAAAAATTTATGGCATCTGTAGGAGGATCGTAAGATAAACCTCGACAGGGTGGTTGTGCGATCGATCAACTTCTGTACCTATTTCTTACTAGTTAGGTTCTCCGGTATTCATTCTATAGCTTTGATTTTGTCAGAATTGGCCTTTATGCCTCGTTGTGATACTTATAAATTGAGGAACTTTCCTGAGGTTACTTCGAAGGCGCACTTTTTGGGGTTCAATTTCATACCATACCATCTGAGTATGTCGAAGTCCTCTTTCAAGTGGTCGATGTGATCCTCTTTCCTTTTTGAATTGACCAACATGTTGTCGATGTAGACTTCCATGGTTTTGCCGAGTTGATCCTTGAAAATTTTGGTCACCAACCTCTGATATGTCGCCCCCACATTTTTTAGTCTGAAAAGTATCACTCTGTAGCAGTACGTCCTCTAGCGAGTGATGAAAGTTATTTTTTCTTGGTCTTCCTCCTCCATGAGGATCTGGTTGTAGCTTGTGTAGGCATCTAAGAAACTTAATAGCTTATGCCCGGCCATTGCGTCAATGAGCTGGTCAATATGGGGTAGTGGGAATGAGTCTTTCGAGCAGGTTTTTTTTCCAGATATGTGAAGTCTATGCACATCCACCATTTTCCATTCTTCTTTACCCTATTATCACGTTGGCGACCCATTGAGGATACTTTGATTCTCTGATAGAGCCATTTTCTAGCAGTTTTTCAACTTCTTCGTGATCGCGTCATTTATTGTGGAGTTGAACTTCCGCTTAACTTACCGTACTTGGGGGTTAAAATGGGTTGACTTTCAACTTGTGTGTCGCTATCTCTTTTGTGATACCCGGCATATCTGCATGGGAAAAGGCAAACAAGTCTGCATTGTTAGTTAGAAATTGATGAAATTTACCTGGTTCCTAAAGTTTGTGGCCGATGTAGGTATTTTCGCTGTGGTCGTCTTTGTCGAGTTATACAGGATCGAGATCCTCTACAGTTGAACCCATGGCTTTTACGATTTCAGGGTCCCTAATGACGTCTTTCCCTTCGTCACCACCTAACCCCGGCCTTGTTAATTGCTATGCCTCATTGGCTTTGCCATACAATTGTTGGATGTATGTGCAGTCTTGGGCAATGCCGTAGCATTCTCGGGCAGAGTGTTGCTCTCTTTTAATGTTGAATACCCCAAAGGGGCGGGAAATTTGATGACATGATATAAGCTGGAGGGGACGACTTTCATGGGGCATGTATCCAAGGCCGGCCTGGCATTGTATGTCGTATCATGGTCCATGATGTGGAACGTTGTCTCCAAAGTGATGCTGCCGGCCAAGACGGGTAGCGTGATTTCTTCAGATTTTCGCTCAACTGCATTGTTAAAATCCGTTAGTGTGATACAACGTGGCACTATCCTATCTTCGAACATCATTTGTGTGAGAACTCGAGGGCGGATAATGTATGCACCGTTCCCATTATCGACCACAATATGCTTTGCATCAATTCCTAAGATGCATAATAAGGGCATCATAGCGAGGAATGACCAAACAATGGGTATTCGACTCATCGAAGATGATACTTTCTTCAAGTTTGTCGTACCATTCGTGAGTGATTGACCGTTTTGGCTTGTGGATGGTCGTGAATTTTACATTGTTGATCAACGCATTGTCGCCTCCTCCGATGATCATTTGGATGGTTTGAGTTGGGTAGGGCGGTTTTGGTAGACCCTGATGTTGTTCGCGTCCTCAACCAAAGTTTTCCATTCCTCGATCGCTCAAAAGTTCTTTCTGATACCCTTGATGAATCCTATTCACAACATCTTGCCTTAGAGCAATGCAGTCCTCGGTTTTGTGGCCCCGTTCTTGATAGAATTTGCAGAGTGCGTTTGACTTCCTGGTATTTGGGTTGAACCTCATCTTCTATGGCCACTTTATTTTTGGGCCGAGCTTCTCCAAGGCGTTGACTATTTAGGAGGGAGAAACACAAAAAATTTGAGCACATGGTAGTGGAGGAATACCTTTTTCACTTCGGTGAGTCCCTGCTTATGGCTTAGGTAGGCCATCACCGTGATGGGGAGGTGGTACAACGGCGACTCTGACATATGGTTGATGTCTTTCATAGTTGGGTCGTGGGCCTGCATGTTCCTTTCAGTTGTCATTTCTTCAGTCTTTCCTGGGTTCCATGTAGACTGAGTTTAGCCATTAAGTTGGCCTATTAAGGTCGTCCTCGTCAGCCCATACTTTGGCATAGTAGGTGTTATGTATCTCGTCCCAAGTGGTTGGGGGATATTTCATCAGTCGGCTTAGCAATTTTCTGGTTTCCCTCGAACCATTCCTATTTAAGCCGTTCTAGAAAGTTGTTATTGCCATTCCCTCTGATACATTTGGTAAGGTCATCCTCACATGGTTGAATCGGGCGAGAAAATATCTTAGTCCTTCACTGGGTGACTAATTAATAGCAAAAATGTCGTTCACACTCGCTTCCGCTTTCTTTGCCCGGCATGAGCATTACAAATTTGTAAGCCATTTCCTCGAACTTCTCTATGCAGTGTATAGGTAGCTGTGAGTACCAAGTTAGTACGCTCTCGATGAGGGTTTTACCAAACTTCTTTAGCAGTATGGAAGACACTTGTTCTTTGGCGAGGTTGTTGCCTTTTACCACGGTGACCTAGTGGGTCACATGATCTTCAAGGTGCATCGTGTCGTCGTATATTTTCAAGTATGGAAACATTTTGAAGGTTTTACGTATGGCATGTGGTGCAGCTTCGTCACTGTACGATTGCTCAACAAACCGGTCGACTTCCCTTTTTGATAAGAGTTTCGGGGTGCTTGGTATTTTGTCAACTCTTTCTTAATGCTATTTCATTAGTCACGGAGCATTTTGTTCTCGTTCTCCATCTCCTCCATCTTCCTCACAATAGCTGTGAGGGTATCTTTACCTGCACCATTAATGTTGTGAGTAACACCTGTTACAAGAGGAGCCGTGCTACTCGTCTGTCACTAGTGTGACACAAACTCTTGTATCTTCCCTATTCGTCCTTTGGGTGGGCTCGTCGAGAATGCTGGTCAGGGTGTTTTTCAACCACGTCCTTTGGGTGAGCTTAGTCATCCTTTTTGTTCCTTCATGTAGACGACTCAAGTTACTTGAGCTTCTAAGTAGTATATAATAGATTATTTTGACTAATATTTTGTGGGGATGAAGCATATATATATATATATATATTCTTTATTTTTTATGCAATTTTATTGGTTTATAAATATTTACTGTAATTATATTATTTTATAAAATATTAAAATTAAATACCTATGTCCTATGGTGTGCTTACTCCCCGTGCCTTGGGGCTTACGCCTCGCTGTGGCATATGTAAAATGCGTTGCCTTATACCCACGCATTTTAAAACACTACCCCTAGAAAGTTGTTCTTTGTATTTATCTAAAGAGCTTACTTTTCAAAAGCATTCTCATTATATAGAATATTGCATGCCCTTTGTCTTATTTCTCATTCTATTTATATGGGATAGTCCCAAAGAACACTAAAAGTACATATAGATAGAATATTAATATTCCCTCTGAAGATTCCACTACAAAACTAGCTGTTACTATCTGCTTTATTCGACCTCGGTTGTGGTTGACTGCTTGGCGTCTCGTTCCATTGATCACTGATCGACTTTGGCCAAACTGTCCATGATAAGGTACAAATTACTCACGATAATTACCTCTTTGTGCTGAATTTTTTCGGTCGAATCTTGACCTATACAATGTCCAATTAGGGTGTTATTTTAGGAATCCTTGACAAAGACCTTTTTGCTATAATTAAATGGAAAAGAATTGATTCGAAAAAGAAAGAGAATAAGCTTTTATCACATGAAAAAAGAGTATCAAGTTTGATGGTTCTTTAAGACTCCTCCATTGGACTATGGAGCATATTTATTTGCAAGCTTGACTAACCAAAATTTTATCATTAACTTTTTATATTGTGTCTTGACAAGTACCTTTTTGACACTTTCTTTACTTACCAAGTAATATTTTGTCATATAATCTTTAAATTATTTCTTTAATGTTTAAAAATAAATTTTCAAAAGTCTTAAAATTTTCAATGAAAATATATACACGCTTTGAGAGTGCTACTTTTAAAAATGACCTAAAATTGGATTAAGAAAATAGCTAAATCCTTTTCATAGTAATTGGATAACATAATAAAAAAATTACTACAGCAAACAATTATGCCTCAATTTCAAATAAATTAAAACATTGACCTTTAGTAATATTTTTTTAAAAAACCTTCGGTGTGAAATCTGTTAAACTATGAGGATGCAGTAGCACCGGATATTTAAGTCAAGTGTTGGTGTAATCTCTTTAACTAAATATTACACTCAAAAGTAAAACTGAACTATTTTTTCAGTTCAAAAGACATCTACCGATTCCGATCCACAATAAGCGATTAATTTTTTTTTTTTTTGGTCCAAAATAAGTGTCCATTTATATAACCAAGAAATAATTTAATTTGTTTTTCCAAAATTGCAGTCATGTACGTATTCCTAAAAAAATTTTACTCATCGCATTAACTATGCTGCAATATTTAATTAAGGATAATTTAATTATACTAATTACTTTTATCTATGAATTTAGTATCCTTAATATATTTACCCACAGCAAATTAATTACATATTGCGAATGGGATTGAGCAATAAATTTGAAATCTATGGTATCACATAGTGATTGTTTAACCCTTTTTTTCCTATCTGCAACCAAGATCCAGAACATGGGGTTTTATTCAGCTAAGCACGTGGAAGCAAGAATTTGGTATGAACAATAAATGGTGGTAATAAAGAGGAGAGACAGATGTGATGGTCTAATCCCAAATTGGTAATTCTGGTGAAAAGAAGTCTTAGGGGTGAAGTACACCATAATAATCATTTAGTATAAGAAGCTTCTAATTTAATTTTCGCCATTGACATTTCCTTCTAAGAGCTGCTACTCATCTTAGGTGAAGTAAAGTTTGAACAAAACCACCGACTAACCGACATTTAGTTGGCGTTTGGTTTCGACATAAGAATGGTAAAATTTCGGAAAAATTTGCAAAAAAAAAATCAAAATGAAAATGATATTTCAAAATTAGAGTTGCGTTTGGACATAAATATAATTTTGGGTTATTTTTAAATTTTTGTGAGTGATCCTAAGTAAATTTGAAAAATACTTTCTTGGAGTTTTTTATATTCTCAAAAAATGTTGAAATTTATCTCAAGTAATAATGAAAAATTTTATGGTCAAAAATTAATTTCGAAAGAAAAAATAAAAAAATTCGGAAAAAGAAATTCTTTTTTATGGCCTAACGGACCCTTATTGTTTAGTAATATCGATGGAGAAGTTAGAAAAGATATTTTTAATGGATTAGAGGTGCTACAGTACGATAAATGTGTATTTTTAATATATTAGACACTCCGGATGATAAAATCTAATTAAATCGGGATAAAATAATTTTGTATTTAATTCCAAAATTAATTCTCTTATCCCGTCTACCAAATAATTCCTTATAATTTAGTAATATTTGTCACGATCCTAAACTCAGACCCGATCATGATGGCACCTCTCTTGAAGACAAGGCCAAACAACGCATTCCCGATTCATTTTTAAGCAATTAAGTAATAAAGCCTAAGTCTATACCATAATAATAATTCCAAATTAAGGTAAATAATACAGTTGCGAAATAGACATAGCCCGACATCGGGGTGTCACCAGTCATGAGCATCTATCATAAAAACTATGTCTAAAAAGAGTCTGCACAACTATTGCATCATGAGAACAGAAGGAAATAAGATAGAGGGAGAAGCACTGGGCTGCAAGTCGCCGAGCAACTACCCAGTGAATCCCTAGAATCTACTGGAAGCTCTCTCAACCCTCGCAAGCAGGACCTGATGTGCTTGAATCTGCACAGTAGGTGCAGGGAGTAAAGTGGGTACTCCAATTCAGTAAGTAATAATAATAAATGCAGATTGAGTAATAAGGAATGACGTAAAGACACATCAACAGGCTATAAAGACAATGTCTAAAAAATCCGTCACTCGGGCAATATTATAGAACAACACCAGCCCCTCGGGCTATATCTCACATCATAATGGGTACCCGCGCTCACTGGGGGTGGGTGTGTGCAGACTCCTAGAGGGGCCCTTAACGGCCTAAATGCAATATCAAGCCATCTTGTGACATACTCAATAGGCTCTTGGCTTCATATTAACAAGCCACCTCATGGTGTACAGTCTCAAGCCCTCGGCCTCATATTCATGAATCAACTCAATAACTTCACAACACAGGCCCTTGGCCGTACCCAATCAGAATCTCATAAGCCACTTGGGCAATAGTAAAACATGATGTCGTCCCAAAATATTATTTAAAAATATTATTTTAAGTGTTAAAACAGAGTAAGCATGGTCGAGTTATGAAAAATAGTTAAATATATCTTGATTGAGTTCAAGTATAAAGTTAAAACAGTGAGGAAATATCAGTAAAAATCATCTAAGGGTTAAAATAGTTGGCACGAGGCCAGCAAACAGTTTTCAATCAAATACGTAGTAAAACAGTCATTCGGGATGGACTAAGTCATAATCCCCAAAGGTGCATGATCCAACGCTCGTCATCTAGCGTGTGTGTCACCTCAATATAGCACAACTATGTGTATTCTAGTGTTTCATACCCTCAGAAAAATATTTAAAATTATTACTCATCTCTATCCGGTCAAATCTCTATCCCGCGATGCCTTTGCCCCTCGAATCGGCCTCAACTCGCATCGAATCTATCTAAAATTAGAACCACGATGTCAAAATATGCTAAGGGAACGAAGTCCATGCGAAAATAATCAATTTAAAATATATGTCCCAAAATTAACCAAAACCTGACCCTCGGGCCCATGTATCGAATCCTTATTAAAGTTACATCAATAGATTCCTTATTACTCCCCGAGTTCATACATATCAAAAGTCCAAAAATCCGACCATAAATGGCCCCTAAAATCCTCAAGTCTAGGTCTCCAATACCAAGCCCTATTTTCCTCAATTTTAACCCTTAATTCACACCAATACCGTGATTAAATAATGGAAAAATGATCATAAACCCAAGTGATGAAGCTTTGGGAACTTACCCAACCGATTCTCTTTGATTTTCCCTTGAATTCACTTGCCCTAGCTCACTTCCCGACTTCAAAATGAAGAACTTAGCAAAATTTTGCGAAGGAAACAATATATACTTTCTAGCCTAGGGATTCCGCACCCGTGGTCCCTTAACTGCTTCTGCGGTACCGCTTTTGTGGTCCATAAATTGCTTCTGTGGTTTTTACTTAAGCCACTCGGCCCCGTATCTGTGATGCCTAACCCGCACATGCCCCATTGCAGGTGTGGTTGTTCAACTGCTTCTGCGGTTCCTGCCGACCTTCCACTTGGCCGCATCTGCGACTCCCCTTTTCTCTTCTGCGAGTCCGCACCTGCGGTCCTCTAGCCGCAGGTGTGGTTGTAATAGCAAATGGCATATTTTCAGCTGCCAAAACCAACTTCCAAACTTTCCGCCAACTATCTGAAATCACACCGAGACCCCCGAGACCTCAACCAAAAGCACCAACAAGTCACATACCACCCTCCAAACTTGTACCAATCTTCAAAACACCTCAAACATCATCGAATAAACCAAAACACATCAAATTCAAGCATAAGTTTCCAAAATCTTCTGAATTATGCTTTTGATAAAAAAAGTCTACCAAACCACGTTTGAATGACTTTAAATTTTCCACATAGATTCCAAATCACACAACGAAACTGCTGCAACTTCTAGAATTCCATTCCGATCCCTATATCAAAATCTCATCTATCAACCGAAAAACGCCAAAATTCCAATTTCGCCCAATTTAAGCCTAAAACTATTTCGGGCCTTCAAAACACATTATGATCATGCTCCTAAGTCCCAAATCACCACCCAAAGCTATCCGGATCATCAAAAATCACATTCGAGCCCTTTAACACATAAGTCAACATCCGGTTGACTTTTCCAACTTAAGCTTTCTCAAAAGAGACTAAGTGTCTCAAATCCTTCTCAAAACTTTTCCAAAGCCGAGCCAACCAATCCGATCACTTATAGAGCCGATATAAAAGAAATAAGAAGTAGAAATGTGGGAAACAGAATGGAATATCATGAGACGACTGGCGGGGTCGTCATATCCTCCCCCTCTTAAACAAATGTTCATCCTCGAACGAGTCAAGAAACATACCTGAAGCCTCAAACAGGTGAGGATATCTGCTCTGCATCTCCTTCTTGGTATCCAAGGTTTCCTCCTCCATGGCCAACCTCTCCAGTGCACTTTCATTGAAGCTATATCCTTTGATCTCAGCTTTCAAACCCGACACTCCAAAATAGTTGCTGGATGCACACCATAAGTGAAATCGCCATCCAACTGAATCGTGCTGAAATCCAGAACATGAGACGGATCCCTAATATACTTACGAATCATAGAAACATGAAATATCGGATGCACACTCGACAAGATGGGTGGCAAAGAGCGCATAATCCACCTCCCCAATCCTCCAAAGCACCTCAAAAGGCCCAATGAACCGAGGACTCAATTTACCCTTCTTTCTAAACATCATAACACCTTTCATGGGTGAAACCTTCAACAGGACCTTCTCATGAACCAAGTAGGACGCATCCCGAACCTTCCTGTCAGCATAACTCTTTTGTCTCGACTGCGTTGTACGAAGCCTCTCCTAAATCACCTTCACATTTTCTAAAGCATCCTGCACCAAGTCTATCCCTAATAGCCTAGCCTCGCATGGCTCAAACGAACCAACTGGAGATCTATCATAAATAAGGTAAACAATACAGTTGCAGAGTAGACATAGCCCGACATCGGGGTGTCACCATTCATGAGCATCTATCATAAAAACTACAAGTTTGAAAAGAGTATGCACAACTATTACATAACTAGAACATAAGGAAATAAGATAGAGGGAGAAGCACCGGGCAACTACCTAGTGAATCTCCGGAATATGCTGGAAGCTATCTCAATGCTCGCAAGCAGGACCCGATGTGCTTGAATCTGCACACGGGTGCAGGGAGTAAAGTGGGTACTCCAACTCATTGAGTAATAATAATAAATGCAGACTGAGTAATAAGAAATGACGTAAATGCACATCAACATGCTATAAAGATGCAGTAAAAGCTGGTAAAAATAATGGAGCGATAAAAATATGTGAAGTCACTTTAGTTCAGTTTAAACTTTGTGAAAGTGCCCTTTTAAAAATTAAGCAAGTAAATGACAGGCAAGATAAATACATAAAGAACCGCCCCTCGGGCACAATGTCAACAAAATCTACCCCTCGGGAAATATCATAGAACAACATCCCCTCAGGCTATATCTTATATCACAATGGGTACCCGCGCTTACTGGGGGTGTGCAGACTCCTGGAAGGGCCCCTTATGGCCCAAGCGCAATATCAAGTCATCTCGTGGCATACCAATAGGCTCTCGTCCTCATATCAAAAAGCCACCTCGTGGCGTACAATATTAGGCCCTCGGCCTCATACTCATGAATTAGCTCAATAACCTCACAACACAGGCCCTCGGCCTTACCCAGTCAAAATCTCATAAGCCACCCGGGCAACAGTAAAACATGATGCTCGGCCCAAAATATTATTTAAAAATATCATTTTAAATGTTAAAAGAGAGTAAGCATGGTCGAGTTATGAAAAATAATTGCATATAGCATGACTGAGTACAAGTATAAAATTAAAACAGTGAGAAAATATCAGTAAAAATCTCCTAAGGGTTCAAAAAGTTTCCACGAGACCCAAATATGGCATTCAACCCAAAACATGATGATAGCAAACAACTTTCAATCAAATACGCATTAAACAATCATTCAAGATGGAATAAGTCATAATCCCCAACGATGCACGATCCCACGCTCGTCATCTAGCATGTGCGTCACCTCAATATAGTATAACGATATGTATTTCGGGGTTTTATACTCTCAGGATAATATTTAAAATTATTACTCACTTCTATCTGGTCAAATCTCTAAACCGCGACGCCTTTGCCCCTCGAATCAGCCTCAACTCGCATCGAATCTATCCAAAATCGGAATCTCGGCATCAAAATATGCTAAGGGAACGAAGCCCATGCGAAAATAATCAATTTACAACATAAATCTCAAAATTAACCAAAACCCCACCTCAGGGCCAACATCTCGGATTTCGATAAAATTTACATCAATAAACTTCTTATCACTCCTCGAGTTCATACGTATCAAAAGTCCCAAAAGTCGACCACAAATGACCCCTCAAATCCTCAAGTCTAGGTCTCCAATACCAAGCTCTAGTTTCCTCAATTTTAACCCTTAATTCCCTCCAATATCGTGATTAAACAAAGGAAAAATAATCATAAACCCAAGTGATGAAGCTTAGGGAACTTACCCAACCGATTCTCTTTGATTGTCCCTTGAATTCACTTGCCCTAGCTCACTTCCCAACTTCAAAATTGAATAACTTAGCAAAATTTCGCGAAGGAAACAATATATACTTTCTGCCCTAGGTATTCCACACCTGCGTCCCCTTAACGGCTTCTGCACTACTGCTTTTGCGGTCCATGAACCGCTTCTGTGGTTTTCACTTAAGCCACGCAGCCCCCGCATCTGCGATGCCTAACCCGTACCTGCGCCGTCGCAGGTGCGGTTCTTCAACCGCTTCTGCAGTTCCTGCCAACCTTCCACTTGGCCGCATCTGCGGCTCCCCTTTTCGCTTCCGCGAGACCGTACATGCGGTCCCCTAGCCGCAGGTGCGGTTATGACAACACATAGCACATCTTCAGGTGCCAAAACCAACTTCCAAGCTTTCTGCCAACCATCCGAAATCACCTCGAGGTCCCCGAGACCTCAACCAAAAGCACCAATAAGTCACATACCACCCTCCAAACTTGTACCAATCTTCAAAACACCTCAAACACCAACGAATCAACCAAAACACATCGAATTGATGCCTAAGTTTTTAAAAATCTTCCGAATTACGCTTTTGATAAAAAATCTACCAAATACGTCCGAATGACCTGAAATTTTGCACACACATCCCAAATTATACAACGGAACAACTGCAACTTCCGAAATTCCATTCCAACCCCTATATCAAAATCTCATCTATCAACAGGAAAATGCCAAAATTCCAATTTCGCCAATTCAAGCCTAAATCTATTCCGGACCTCCAAAACATATTCCGATCACACACCTAAGTCCCCAATCATCTCTGAAGCAATCCGAATCATCGAAACTCACATCCGAGCCCTCTAACACATATGTCAATATTCTGTTGACTTTTCCAATTTAAGCTTACTCAAAAGAAATTAAGTGTCTCAAACCTTCTCAAAAATTTTCCAAACCCGAGCCAACCAACTCGATCACTTATAGAACCGACAAACAAAGCAATATGAAGCAGAAAAGGATAAAACAGAGCGAAAACTAATAAGATGACTGACCGAATAGTCAGAATATCGATGGAAGTTTTAAATATGTTAGATATGCCTCTAATTCTTGCTGTATTGTTTTTCTTCTTCTTTCTTTTTTCTCTGATCCTTCAACATAATCGAAAAAAGTTTTAAAATGAAAATGGTTCTCCGTAAATTCAAGTGTGTCCAGTTTGTGCTCGCATTTTATTTTGTCATGCTACGCTTCTTTCCACAATTTAAAATGTAGAGTTAATAATTTTTATTTTGAAAAACCAAGCTAAGGAACTTAGCAAAAAGCCAAACATGGCCTTTCTCCACATCCCATTAAATTAAGGATATTAGCATATCTTTAGTTTATACCAAAAAGAAGAAAACAAAGGGAAAGAAACAAGTGTAAAGTACCGATCATGGAGTCATGAGCCTAAACAGAATTTTAATTAAAAATAAATATAAGACATTTGAAATTGTCTATTTGAAGAATGAACGGTAGCTCGCAGATTGATTTTCTTATTTTAGGCTCCGATTCTCGTACAACCACCTTTATTTCCCCAACCAACAAACCACTTCCAAAATCTATAAATAAACATTCCTATTTAAAAATACATTCTCCTTTTTAGTTTATGCATATGGTTTTAAGATTTGTAAATATTGTACTTAATTCATAATCCAAGACATTCATAATTTAAACTTAAAAAGTCTTTTTTAACTCATTATTTTGGGTTTGAAATATATATATATATATATATATATATATATATGCTTTGTATAAAAAATAGTGAGTTCAGATAAACTCGTTACTTAAGAGTTGCATCCGCCACTAATCATGATATATGAAACGGGACTCTCATTTTAAATCACTCAATAACTTATTTTCTACTATTATTTTATAAATTCCAAAAATGTCTACAGCAAAATTATAGATTAGTCAATTTACTTAAAATAAAAAATAAAAAAAATAAATAAAGAGAGAGGAAACAAATGGACGCAACATGTGGAGTAAGAAAGAAAAAGGGAAGAAAGTTACCATTCAAAATTGGTTCCCCCAATTCTTGATTCTTGAGCTGCTCCTTATTTCTTTTGGGCTATAAATCAGAACGCTACCGACCTCTTCGCATCACATTCCCTCCATATTTCTGCCTTCACTAATCTCTAATTTCAAGCTTCTTCTTCTACCTTCGGTAAGCTTCAGATCTCGCTTTCTCCTATCCGTATTTTCCCGATCTATGCTTTGATTGATCTAATTACTCATTCATCTGGCGAATTCAACCTTGCATTGCTCAGTTTTCGCTGTTTTTTTCTCCTATACTTCATTTAAGTTATTTACGGGTTCTTTTAGGCTCTGATCCGCGTGGATTTTCGTTTGTGTACACTTGATTTGAGCATTGGTTGTTTTATCTAGCTTAATGTTCTTCGTTTCGGAACTTGAGATTAGCTTTTGTATTTTGGCCCTATTTTTGCTTTGATCTGAGTATGAATTTGGTTGTTTTTTTCTCTAGTTATTTTTTTTGGTTTACTTGAATTGATCTCTTGCAATTTCATTTCGTTTATGTGTGCTTGATCTTCCACTGATTGTTTTATTTAGCTCAATGTTGAAAGTTTTGATTTTTGCTTCGAAAATTTTGTTCTTTTTTTTTTTTTTGCTTTGATCCGAGTAGGATTTGGTTGTTATGTCAGTAATGGTTTAGTTTTAATTGAATCGATCTCTTTGAATTTCAATGTTGGAGTGTATCGGACAAATTTTGGTGACTCTTCTTCTTGGGTAGTGCTAGAAATGCTGCCATTTTATCGAGGCTTGTAAATCATTTAGGCTGGTATTTTGGGAATATGTGTGAGCAAGAATAAACTCATGCTAAAGCGAGTGCATGTACCAAAGCATGCTTAAAGCTTCGAGTTTTACATTGTTACATTTTGTGGAGACATTGTGGCTGACTGCAAAAGCTTCTCTTTTTCTCTGTATCAATTTGGATCTTATTTTAATTAGCCGCTGTAGTATCTGAAGCCTATTAATGTGAGCACGTTCAATTTTCTTTTGTGATCTGACTCTAGAATATATTAATTGATATTGGCCAAATATTCCAGCATCCCATCTTTAACTCTTATTGTGATAAGAGAAATGAAAGAAGGCTAAATCTTGCATTTTTAGTTCCTCGATATGTATGTACAGTCCCCCGACCCCCCCCCCCTATTTTAGGGGCGGTATCGTCTTTCTTTGCTGCCTTTCCCTTTGTATTGTGAGGTCCTATTTACTTACTTCAAACATAGAAGAATGTACATGTAACATTCTTGTTCTTTCTGCAGACAATTTCGTAAGACCCAGCCAAGTTACCAGACATCCATGGGGACTGTTGTCGATTCTTCTAACCAGGTAATTTTTTTCATAAATATTCTTACTATCTTGATTGTTGGTGTGTGCTTACAATTTGGATGAGTTCTGATTCTGATATTATCTAAGCATCTGGAATCTGAATAAAGTGAAATGCTTTCTTTACTAGCAGACATTATTGGAGGGATGCTTGACATTTAAGCTATCACTATCTTCTCTATTGTCAACCTGGAGTTCAAAAAAAAGAAAACCTATGGTAAAAGCTAGCATAAAAATATGAGATTTAGAGGCTTTAAATAGTAGAGTTGTGGTGTCCATTTCTGGTGTCTTACAATAGATGGGGCTACAGCAATTGCACTGTGAATTTAGATACCGATTTTCTAGATTTGCAGCATGCATGCACCAACACCGACACCAAGAAAGAGCGGCAATAAGGGTCCAACTCCCGTTCCTTCTCTGCATTTTTAAAATTTGTGAAGAGTTCTCATATACTTCTATGGATTTTTTTGAGAGGAATTAATTATATTTTCTTAAAAAAATTACTTTGGAATATAAACAAATTTTCCCTACTCAAGTTACCACCTCCTCTCTTCATAAATAGTATAACTATCAATGTATTCTGTTCGTGCATAGTATCATGCAGATGCCACATGCTCCTTAGTTGATATTCTTTTTTCCAATGATGAATTGCAGGGAGCAGGAAGTCTGCCAACCAACAAGAAGGTCTCTGTTATTTTTGTTCTAGGTGAGTTTTTCAACATCAACATCACATGATTTTGTGGCATCCTCGATACAGCACCTCATAGTATGGCAAAAGTATTTTGCCTATATGTAGTTGATGTGAAGATTGCATGCGACTGTATTTATGTTTCCTATGTTTTCATAATTATTTACGTTATTTTTGCGGGATTACTTATGCTTTATTATTTTGTTTTGCCTTGCTTTTGTTTCTAATTTTGTCTTTGTTTTGATGCAGCTTTTCATTTTAGCCTATGCGCCGAGGGTCGATTGGAAACAGCCTCTCTGCCCTTTCGGGTAGGGGTAAGGCTCGTCTACATATTACCCTCCCCAGACCCCACCCGGTGGGAATATACTGGGTAGTTGTTGTTGTTGTTGTTGTAGTTGATGTGAAGATTAGAGGTGGAACTCATTGGACAATCATATATTTGCCATTGTAGTAGTTATCTGATCAACGTGTTCACTTAGTGTTACCTCTAATACCAATTAATATGCAACCTTTAGGGTTTAACTTTTAGGCTGTAAGAGCCACAAGTGTATAACTCCTTTGTTCAAACCATCATAATCCATTTATTAGATTAATTCACGATTAGCTGTACGACCATTAGGATCCTTTGGGCTTTTACGTCCAGTTTTGATCAAAATGAAACAGGAAGATATATTGAAGGATGGTTGTAAAAGCCATATCAGATTGACTGGTTTGGAACAGTTAATACTCTAGTTTCTATTGTGAAGATAGAACTGATATTCTGACGTAATGGGCTTCATTTTTGTGATTATTTACAATTTTACATTATAGTTAACAGAAGGAGGGTTTTATAATTATTTGACACATGAGGGTTACGAAGAGAACATGTAAGGAAGGTATATCTAGTATACTCTTTGCTAGTTGCTCCACTTCTTCTTTATCTTCTCGATCAAGAAAGAATTTGTCTGTGAATTATGAATTAAATTTTATTAGGAAATTACGATGCAACCTGACATAGCATATTTGTTGATGCAATCTGTACCCTTCATAGGGATTTTTATATTGAGCTAAGATTTGTTTTCCCTATTAACATGGACAGGTGGCCCAGGCAGTGGTAAGGGCACCCAGTGTGCTAATATTGTTGAAAACTTTGGGTACACCCATCTAAGTGCTGGTGATCTTCTCCGAGCAGAAATAAAATCTGGTTCAGAGAACGGGTAGGATATCTGTGTTTCGATTGTGTTGCTTTATCTCTTTCTCCGTACTTTTTACCCTTGGTAGTTTCAATCAGCATGTATAGTAGATCAATAGCCATTTGTTAAGTTGCATTATCCTTTTGTTTTTAGTTCAATAGCTGGTTCAAGCAATGTTTATTGCACACAAAGGATTACTCTTCAGCACCGTGGTTTAAATGTGGTGCATAGAGTTTAAACTATACTAGATTTGTTTGTGTTTCATCATATTCCGAGAATTGCTCATTGTATCAGCATTGTAAACTGTTCATTTCACATATGTATAGGACGATGATTTCAAACATGATTAAAGAAGGGAAAATTGTACCATCAGAGGTAACAATTAAGCTTCTCCAACGAGCAATTCAGGAAAATGGGAACGACAAATTTCTTATTGATGGTTTCCCTCGCAATGAGGAGAACCGTGCAGCTTTTGAGTCAGTTGTGAGTTCCTCAGCACACCCTCTTTAAGCTGCATCTTGATAATTCATAGTTCTCCTATTCAGTTGAAAGTTGTTAAACTTTGACATCACACTTCTAATGTTTTACAGACTGGAATTGAGCCTGAGTTTGTGCTCTTCTTTGATTGCCCTGAAGAAGAGATGGAGAGACGTCTTTTGGGTCGGAACCAGGTTAGACATATAATTTCTTGGTAGAAGACTTCTCTCTGTGTTTACAATTCTTTGAACTTTTATGTTCTTCTTGTTTCTTCTTTATTAATTTTCTTTTCTATTTTTTTGGGGTCTATTAAAAAAAAATAATAAAGAATGGAAGAGAATGCAATAAATATTAGGTAGGGGTAAGGTTTGCGTACATACTATCCTCCCCTTTATGTGCAATAAACATGGCTTAAACTCTTCCATCTTTCTTTCTTGCTTGCTTTCCTCATCTTCTTCTTCTTGCCATTCCTGAGTCGAGGGTCTATTGGTAACAGCCTCTCTACCCGCATTAGGTAGGGGTAAGGTCTGCATACAGACTACCTTCCTCTACCCTCCTCAGACCCCTCATATTGGGATCAAACTGGGTTTGTTGTTGTTGTTTTGGGGGTCTACTTCTCATGAATTTTGATTTCTTCTATAGGGAAGAGAAGATGATAATATTGATACAATACGGAAGCGATTCAAGGTTTTCCTGGAATCTAGTTTACCTGTTATTGAATATTACAACTCCAAGGGGAAGGTTCGAAAGGTACTGTTTTATTTTTCAGTCTCGTTACTGCCTTCCCGCACACACATACTGACACACACACACACACAAGAGAGAGAGAGAGATCCTGCATATTAAACTGAAGTTGACATTTTTTTTTCTTCAGATTGATGCTGCAAAGCCTGTTGGAGAAGTATTTGAAGCAGTTAAAGCTGTTTTTGCCCCAGCTGTTGAGGAGGTAAAGTACTAATATGACGGTATGGCGAAAGTTACAAGGATGTTAAGACATGTGACGTAATGTGGGAAGTAAATGTCCTGTGATGCAAATACTAGGGCTTATGCAGAACTAGATCTTTTTTACGTTATGAGATCAGTGTAAACTAACACCTAGGTAGTGATAATCATATGAACTTGTTTAACTGATGCTGGGGGGATTACTTTTAATTATCTATGATTCTTGTCATACAATTGTTCAAACATATTCTGCACTGTTTTGATTATGTGGAGCAGTATTTAATTCATAATGATTGGGGTGGTTAAGTTTGTTCATAAACTTTGCCTTATCTAGGATAATATAATCGAGTATGTAGATGATTCAAAGAGTCATCGGCTGTTACTTAAGCTCATTAAGTTTGTTCATAAACTTTGCCTTATCTAGGATAATATAATCGAGTATGTAGATGATTCAAAGAGTCATCGGCTGTTACTTAAGCTCATGATATGAGCACATTATCAGTTTATTTGTCCAAAATAATGAAATTTTGGTTCTGCATATTCTCTCTGGAATTTCATACAGATCCTTTTTGTATGTTACAGGTTACTGCCTAGGAGTATATTGGAAGAGCGGCATCATGCTTAAGTATTAATGGTAATTGAGAACTCTAAACATGGACTTCCTTGTGTTACTTGTTTATCACCGAATTTTCCTTTGATAGATTATCTAGAGCTTTGCTTGGGTTGCAATGTATGATTTGTTTCTCATCTGAATTGATTTTGTTGTTGACTAACCTTCTCGTATTACAACGTTCCATTTTTTCCAGGTATATCAGTATTGTTTGCATTTTGGTGCTTGCTATGGGTCTTCAGCAAGGCGATGTATCTTTATAGATTCTTACTTTTATAGAAGTTTATGGCAAAAATTCCTTTTTTTTTGGTTCTTATGAAGAGAACAAATGCTGTATTATTGGCATATTGCCTTTGAATTATCATTGTCGAGACTGAATTTTTATAAATAAGATTATGAGTTTCTCTCTCACACACACGCACGCGCACACACATATTTGGGCCTTTCGCGAACGATTAAGAATTGGACTTAACGTTTGGTAAGTAGTGATAGACCTAACACAAAATATGCTTTTACATCATCCCATTCCTCCGCTAGAAATAATAAGAAATATTTTTCTTGTATACAGGAGAACAAGTTCTGCGTCTGGTGTAGAAAAAATGAGTTTTTTTCTTGGAAGAATTGTTCTTAGAATATAAAATTTTAGTTTTGGGAAAACAAAACTACTGTTTTTTTTTAGCTTTTTCTTAAAACTCAGTAGCATTAATTGGCTAACTGGACGTGCACCATTCTGCTCAATTTGATATGGTATTAGTCCCTACAAGGTCATATCTGCGAGGCCTCTGGTCCTGGGATTTTCAGTACCACAACAGGAGAACATCTTTTGGCAAATAACTCTATAATATGCTACAAAGACGAGCTCTGAAGAATACAGAAGACACATGGGTTCTAACAGTTGGGAATAACTGATACTAAATATTCTAATATAGCTAATTTCTAGTAACAAATACAGAAGGTGGATTTTAAACAAATATGATGCCATTTTCTTGGATAGTGTCAAGAATAATCCCAAGTCTACCTTCTATTCGCTCATTCCTCCCAGGCTCATATGCAATGGCGTAGACATCAGCTTCTTTTGATCGCTCTGCAATCAACTTGCCTATCACCCTGGCAGCATTGTTGTCAGTAAGGGAAGGCAATGAGTTCCTTAAGTCTTTCGCATTTGTGGTAGCAACAGAGATCACCTTGCTGGTTCCTCGATGCATTACTTTTGCATGGATAAATCGTTTTGAAAAGAAAATGTTTAGTAAAAAAGGTCTCAAATACATATCCGTCCTTTGTTTCCATGATTTCCTGTTGGGCCTTTTTGCAGCTTCACTCCGCGATCTTCTTGTCCATGCAGCCTCAATAATAAACTTCTACAAGAAAACAAAAAACGAAAAACAAAAAACAAGTACCTTCTCAAATGACGCATGAAAGATCTACTCATGCTGCAGTTTCTAAGTCCTATTGTTTGTTTCTATCTGTTATCCATGCTAAGCTAGGATATAATCATGTATAGAGAAGATATGCCAGACTACAATAATGCTTTCAGAAATTGTACATTGTATGTATACCTAACATTTTGATCCGAACTCATCTCTTGTTAGTACAAGCATATTATCCGACCACCACCACCACCAACAACAACAAACCCAGTGTAATTCCACAAGTGGGATTTGGGGAGGGTAGTGTGTACCCCGGCCTTACCCTTACCTTGAGAAAATAGAGAGGTTGTTGCCGATAGAGGAAAATGTTTTTTTACAGATAAGAAGCTTCACAACTTCAAACATTCTTGCCTTTTCATATCTTTATTTAAAGAAAACGAAAAGCAAGAATCTTGTCTGCGAACCATGAATGATTCAAAAAGATATGTACTTGACTACTTCCAGAAAAAAAATCAAGTAGCTATGTTCTAGGCTATTAGGTAAGCAATGATAAAACACCATTGAATGCATTTCCGAAGTCAATTACAGATTTTTTAAATAGCCAGATAAAGAACATTCAAATTTACCTCACATGACCGATCACTATCTTATACTCAACTATTAGAAGTTACTTCCAAAAATCAGCACATCTGTTTAAAAACTAAGTTATAAAGAGAATTGAGGCAATAACGTGTTTGCCGCCGTTTTCTCCAAATCCATCCAATACAGAGAACAAAGGTAAGTCTTCCATACTCTATTAAGCAGGTGACAGCAGAACCATTCCTATAATGTGGTTTTAGGTTTTTCATTCCCCATGCTTGATTAATGGGGAGACAATTGTTTGTTTGTATGATCCAAAAGCATCACTATATAGCACCTATACTTAAATCTAGAAGTTACTTTCCAAAGATCAGCACACCTGTTCAAAAATTAAGTAATAACGAGAAGAACGGCACATGTATCTGAACTAGGTACAATATAATTTCAATGAAGAGATTTAAAACATTGATCAAAATACTCGGAAAGGAAACCTCTGCATGTTAATACTGCTTTCCGGAGTATAATTGCAGGTAAAGATGACAGAAACATAATGCCAAACAAGTTAAAGGTGACATAGTGAACAAAACTACCATAAGGTTTCCATAAATTCTCTCTATCCTAAAGCAATGTCACCAAAATGAAGTTGCCAATTCTGAAACTCAGAGTATGAGAATCTTTTATGTTAACAACTAAATCAAATGGAAATGCAATATCAATAGGCCGAGCTAACCTTATGTCAAGATACATTAAGGGCAGCGGTAAACACTAAGCAGAAACTTAGAAACCATAAGGGGCTCAATGTCTAATTTGCTTGGAACAACAACAACAACAACCCAGTATAATCTCATTTAGTGGGGTTTGGGGAGGGTAGTGTATACGCAAACCTTACCTCTACCCTTGGGTAGAGAGGTTGTTTCCAAATAGACCCCGGCATCCTTCCCTCCAATAACTTTCCACCTTGCTCTTGGGGAGACTCGAACTCACAACCTCTCGGTTGGAAGTGGGGGTTGCTTACCATCAGAGCAACCCCTCTTGTCTAATTTGCTTGGAACAAACATTTAAATATCTACGAGTTGCTTTCAGTACTTCTCAAATTGACAATGCAAAATTACGTCAGAAACCAGGATTTCATAAAAATCCAAACTTTCAAAAGGAACAATGTCATCTCAATCTGAATTTTAAAAACTGAACAATTATATGCCCACTCCTCAGCTAAGCCCAAAATGCCACCCCCCCCCCCCCCCGGGGGGAGGAAGTAATCAGGATAAGGTCAACAATATTCCCATTTCATTGCAACCTATTTAATATTACGGAGTTCAAATTTTATTTCTCAAGTAGTTTGATTATTCACTCTATAAAGAAAATCATGAAATGTGTACAAATATTGATTCTAATTAGAGCAAGAAATTGATAGAATTAATTACAGGACCAAAAAATTCCTCAAACTAAATAGTAAATAGTAGAAGAAAATTGGAAAAAAACCAAGAATCATAAAATTGCGAGATAAGATGAAAAAAGAAGAAAGATACCTGGCGGAGAGAGAGATTAGAAGGGCATGGAATGGAAGAAACAAAAAGTTTGAGTTGGGGAAAAGAAGAAGACCATGAAAGGGAATTGGTTTTATCTCTACACAAAGATGGAAGCAATTCGGAGGAAAGGGAGAAACAGAGAGGTGCAACTGAAGAAGAAGAAAGGGAAGAAGTAGCCATTGTTTGTTGGTGTGAACAAGAATGACAGTTCTAATTCTTCAGTAAGGAAAAGGGACTCTAATTAGTAAGTATGATGCTTTTATGGGCCTCTTATGTATTACCAGTGGCCTATAAGGCCCAAAAAACCTTCATAGGCCCATAAGTGCTGCTATTGGACCTTGGTCCTTTACCCTTTCTTGATGGCAAGTGCACGAAATACTATTTAAAAATTAGCTAGTATTTATTTTGTTCTAAAGTTTTAAATTAAAAATCTTAACTTTCAGGACACTTTTAAGTTTTATCCAAAAAAATTGAACTGAAAACTAAAATTCAGGATATACTGCTAATTTCTAAATAGCAGCCTTTTAAAATAGATATCTAATTTTTATATAGCAGCCTTTTAGAATGGCTATCTAGTGTCATTTCTACTTTCTTAGTGGACGTTGGTGCTTTGCAGTTTGCACAATACACAAGTCGAGGACAAATCTAATCCTTCGGTCCAAAATAAGTAATTTTTATGGCATTTTTTTATGGTCTTAAATAAATGATTTTTTCAGATTTCAAGAATGAATTAATTATTTTTTTCCTACATTGTCCTTGAAGTAAATAATATTGAAATATGTGTAATTAGATAAAAAATATTAATATAATCAATTTTATTACTAATTAATGCTAAAATATGTATTTCTTAATCAGTGTAAAAATATCCAAAATATCACTTAGGAGGGAGGAATTTCTTTTTCTTTTTGAGCTTTTAATACACTTGGTTGTTCGGCCAACCCTAACAAGTCATTGGAAGCTGTGCCCTATAGCTGCTAGCCAACATACATATGTTATACAGGCAGTGTGTCACATTAAAGTTGGAAAGAATCCACAACCAGGCTTGCCTTTCTATACTTTTCAGATTTGAGTAAAATGTTCCATTTCGATAAATATTTTGAGTTTGGGGGATGTACCGATTCCTGATAAATTCAGGTAATTAAGGGCGTGTTTGGTACGAAAAAAATACTTGTTAATTTTTTATATTTAGTTGGTTTAAATGTTCTTTATGAACTCATTTTTTTTACAATTGGAGAAAAATATTTTCCTTATCAATAGAATGGAAATTATTTTTCAAAATTACTTCTTAACCTTCCCCGCTCCCACCAATCCACAAGTCCGAAACTTAAATAGTGTCTTTTTGGACACGTAATATATTTTTACTTTTAAATTTTTTTACATAACTACATAATTCATAGTATAAAAATTCAAATTATTTTAACGAAAAATTAACCGCTAAAGTGATTCACAAAATTATATTGCGAATTATTAAAAAAATAATCTTTTTAACACTTCGCAGTATAATTCTGCGAACAACCAAGAAAGTCAAACCTTTTCTAGTCTTTCACCCCACAAATGAAAAGGTGAAGGTGTACAAAGAGGGGGGAATGAAGACTGACCACGGTTGTTTTCTTTAAAAAAAATAATAATAACGTGAAATTTTAAAAAAAAAGTTTACTTTCTCCAACTATAGGCAGTTAATTTAAGTTATTTATTAAACCTGAAAATTAACATATAAAATAAAGTAAATATATGACACTTAAAAATATTATTGATAAATCTAAATAATAAACGAAATACGAGCAATATTTTTAAATTTAAAAAAATGTTTTTTTTCAACAAAATTATAATGAATATCAATATTAAATAAAGTGATAAGTTAATGAAAAGTTACATGAAAATATGATAATACAATATATAAAATAGCAAAATTAAGGAAATAATTATAAATTTAATGTTAAAATGAAAGGAAAAGACTATTTGAAACTAAAATTAAAAAGGCCTTAAACTTACTATAAGAACGCTCAAACTATGGATATGACTGTGAATTTTAAAGTGTTACTAGATTTTAGAAAAGTTGATAACAAATTCAAAATTTAATATTACAAAATAAATGCCTAAATTGTATTATTAAAAGTCAAATTTGTATCTTGATACTAAAAGAGCAAGAAATTTCAATTGAATGTAATAAGAAAAATAATTGAAGAAAACTCAATATATCTGGAAGGTAATAATCAAAGAACGTAAGTATTAATATTTTAGACAATTCAAAGTTACAGTTTACAATAAAATATATATTATTTCAATTAAGGCAACTATTAATGTAAAAAGACTAAATAAAATTTTTATAGTAGGAAAGAGAATGTATAAAGAGAAAATAAAGATAATGTGAAGATACTTACTTTGAATTAATTTAAATATAAATAAATTAATAAATTAAATAAATACTTAAAATATTATTTATAGATTTAAATAATAAAAGAGTTTTGAGTAAGAGAATAAAAGTATAAAACACATTAAATTATATATATATATATATATATATATATATGTATATATATATATAATTATTAAAAGGATAATTAAAATGTTAATGTTTTTTTAGAAGGAAAAAAAAAAGCAAACTGCCCAAAAAAACGTGGGTCAGTCTTCACTTCATCCCCCCCCCCCCAATCCCTTTTCTTCTTCTTTGTACACCTTCACCTTTTCATCTGTGGGGTGAAACATTAGAAAATCTTTGACTTTCTTGGTTGTTCGGCACTATTATATTGCGAAGTGTTAAAAAAATTATTTTATACTGCGAATTATGTAATTGTGTGACTTTTTTTTAAACAGTAAAATGTATTTTGTGCCCAAAAAGGCACTATTTAAGTTTCGGATTCACCGACTCATATCATTTCCTCTCCAAAAAAAGTTTTTTTTTTCTTCCAATTTTTATGGGTTTAGAAATTATAAAGTTTACGAGTTTAAAATTTCGTGATTTTGAAAGTTTAGCGGTTCGAAATTTATGAAATTTATTGGTTCGGAAGGTTATTGGTTTAAAAGTTTATGGCTTCGTGTTTATTATATCTAAATTATTTTGTGAATACTCTTGAGAAATTATTTTCCTTAATATGCGTACCAAACACCAGAAAATTAATAAGATTACTACTTATTTTCTTAAAAGATATTATTTACGAAAAATATTTTCCGTTATACCAAACACACACCCTGGTTTAGATACAAGAGAATCAAGTGAAATGACACAGTTATCCTCCGGCCTCGGAAAGGATCTATGGCTGGGATTTCGATGTTGTCCCTAATCTACAATATTAATCTAGTATTGAGGAAACCAAGGGTGTTAAACGGGTCAACCGGGCCGGCCTGGGTCTGAAATTTTTCGACCCGTCCGGGTTGCACAGTGACGGGTTTGTAGCGGGCTTGGTTAGTTCGGGTTAAAATTGAACCATACGGGTTACTGGTTGAAGGGGGTTGGGCCGGGCCGGATTTAGTATATATATTTTTTTTGGAATTATGTGTAGTATAACTATTAAGTTATATTAATACTTTGTAATAATTGAATGAATACAAGTAAGATGGAAAAAGATTGAACTTATTGCAAGTGCTACTTTATTTCTTAATTTCAAATTGAAAAAGTAGAAAATGAAATGTTTCCATTTTTTCTAACAAGTAACTAGTAAAGTAGTAATTTCAAATGTTGTGCATCGCCCGAGCAAGTTCATCATAATCAATATGAACCGATTGACCTTCTTCTGGGGAGTTAAATTCGGATGGGTTTCCATGGGTTAATATATCTCCAAGTTCCTCGTCTTCTGGGCTATCAACATCTTCCTTTCCTTGATTTCTTCTAATCCAATCTCTGAAACATACTAAAACTTCCAAAGCATTGCTTCTCAATGAGTGGCGGGTGTCTCCAAGTTGTTGTCTTGCTTGGCTAAATGCACTCTCCGATGCAACAGTAGAAATTTGCACATTCAGGACGTCCCGAGCCATAGCGAAAAGAACGGGAAATTGCTTTTCATTTTCATGCCACCATCCCAACGGTGAAAATTCCTTTGTGCGAGGCTCATTTTGCTTCTACAAGTAGAATTGAAGCTCGTCAATATTCTGCTACTGGTTTGAGTGTTAGAAAATGTAGAAAAAATATTAAAATTATCAAGGCCTTCATCATCCACATTAGCAGAACTGCTACATTGCATAGCGGGATTAACATTTCTAGAAGCACGAGCAATATAATCACATTCATTTGCATAATAATTATACAGTTATTGTAAATATTCATTTAGCTTGTTTATAGAATCATATAAATTTGAGGTTTCAGTTTTCCAATCTCTATATAAGTATATAAAGCATTCATTAATTGGTGAGAATCACACATTTTAATAGAAGGATTTAAAACTACACCAATTAAGTAAATCAGAAGAATTGAAAAGAAATATTTTTTGAATTTTGCTTGCATTTTTTCAACAACATCCTTATATTTTTTCTTCTTCTTAAATTCAGATAGTAGCAAAGAAATTTCAGCTATATGTACAAAAGACATAGTAACAATGGGGTAATATGCGCCAGAAAACACAACAGTAGCAGTATAAAGTTTATGTAAAAATTTAACAACATCATTAATGACCTCCCAGTATCACTTGTTAACATACGCCTAGGATCAGTACAATGCGCATTAGCAACTTCAGTTATAGGAAATCTATATTTGTAGCAACATTTTAAAAATATATATGTATAATTCATCTAGTAACAATTTCGTCTGGCATGAATCTAGGTTTAAGGTTATATTGGATACACTTAGTCTTAAATTCTTTTATTCTAGATTGTCTATTATTTCCTTGAATAACACCAACTGCTCTTCTAACATGAGTAATCTCAACTGAAAATAAATCAAGGCCATTTTTAATAATTGAATTATAAACATGACATGCGCACCTAACATGAAAAATATCATCAAGAGGTGGTTGCAAATGCAATTTTAAAATTGAAACTGCAACATTATTTTTGAAGCATTATCAAAAGACATACACAAAACTTTTTGGTTTAAATTATAAAATTCAACAACTTCAACAATTATACTACTTATAAACGTAGCAGTATGACTCTGATCTTCATCATATTTAAAAGCGATAATACGTTTTTGCATACAAGTATTATCATCTATCCAATGGCATGTACTTGTCGAATAATCATTTCCATTAACAGCATGACCGATATCAGAAGTTAGACATACTCTAGAAGGAAGATGACTAAACAAATAACGTATGTATGTTTGATATTGTCTATGAAGTCTAAAGATATCTACTCTACAAGTACTTCTAGGGATACTTTTAAATAAAGGATTGTAAATCCTTTGATATACATAATAAGATACGATGAAGAAGCAAAAGAAAAAGGTAAACAACCCAAAGCAATCATTTTTGCTAATTCCTCACGATCCCTCATTTTATTACTAGACCTCCAGTAGTAGGGTTAATAGTTGTGTGACTTCCATCCTCATTATTGCCCCATTCTATGGGATGGTTAGACATCATATGTCTAGTAAGTGTCCCAGTCCCCGCTAAATTTCTTCCGGTCAAATATTTAAAAGTTTTGTTACAAAGTTTGCACTTAACTCTATTAGTATCTTCTATTATTTCAAAAAATTTCCATACCGGACTTCTTCTTTTACGATTATAAGTCGGAGCCACTGGTGGTCTACTACCCCTTGTAGCACTAGCAACTCCAACTCCAACACTACTAACATTTCCACTACTAGGTGTAGGTGGTATCTCATCTTCTATTCCAATTTCATTATCTTCTATTCCAATTTTATTATATTCTATTCCACAATCTTCTTGTAATTGTTCATAATCAATATCTACATTATCATTAGACGATGATTCAGAAACATGTGTTATTTGGTCATTACTATTACTACCGGAAGCTACGGGACTACCTTTTTTTTTATTTTCACCCCTACCAGTAACTTTTCTACACGCTCTTTTAGCAGTCTAAATATATTGTAAAACTAAAAGTATAAGATAAAATTAAATATGCAATTAAAATATTAAATAAGAGAAAGAGTTGGAGGGAGTCCATCGAATTCGATAATAAATTGAGCAT
This sequence comes from Nicotiana benthamiana, assembly GCA_034376525.1. NCBI lineage: Eukaryota > Viridiplantae > Streptophyta > Magnoliopsida > Solanales > Solanaceae > Nicotiana > Nicotiana benthamiana. Next base: position 62,787,849 of record CM067323.1, read on the forward strand.
TTGATTACGCAAATCTGGAATTACCACGAACAAACGTCTAGCAAGTATTTCAATTTTGAACTTCAAGCTTCAAATTCCGAATGACAAATTGCGATAAATCAAATTCAGGAAAAAAGAGGCAAATAAAATTATAAAATTAGAATATGAAATCTTGCAAATTGAAGGGAAGAGAGAGATTGATAATTTGAGAATTGAGATTGAGATAAGAATTTTGAGTGAAGAAATAAAGAAGAGGGGGGAGTATTTATAGATTTTAAGAAGGGTTAATATTGTAAATTAATAAATACAAAAAATAACCAAAAATGACCATTTTTGCAAAAATATTCGTTGGCCAACGAATCTGGACCGTTGCCAACGGTCATGTGGGCCCCAAAAATTAAAAAAAAATCTAGACCGTTGGTCCAACCGGTTCACGGTACTGTTTATTCAAACCGAGTCGGTCCGGTCCGGTTCCAACTCCAAAAATCCCAAACGGACCAACCCTCTCCCCCTTGAACCCAGCCCACCCGGCCCCTTAGTTACCGGGCTGGTCCCGATCCGACCCAGCCCGGTTGACAACCTTAGTCAGGAAACCAAAAATATTCGTTCTGTCCAAACAGAGAAATCATTTCATTATGAGGTTAATGAATCAAATAAGAGCAGTGAAGATGTATCAAAACAAACAATGGACGCAAGTTATCAACTGATGCAATCCTTCGGTTGGATGCTCAAAAATTCATCCAATCGTTTACCATAAGTGGTGATCATGACATGTTTACCCATCCATTTTATTAGCTCAATTGCTGGCCTTTCTGAGGGAGAACCAGAGAAGCACCTTGATATGTACTGCCTAATTACCTATTTTATGATTGTTATACTACCTCTTATACATGTGAAATAAAAGATGTTGAGCAACTAATTCAAAACTTACTGTTATGGAAGTATTGGGTCGAAATCTGACCGACGGAATCTTGCTCAAAGGTAGATAACTAAGAGATGATTAGGCCGAAGTTGTACTCGAGGCGGAAGAAACTTATCGGCGAACTAAGTAACCGAGGTCGAGGTCAAATACTCAGGCCGGCCATAACGGCTAGTTTTGTAGCATGATATTTTAGGAGAATAACCCATTGAATATTTTCTGCATTTGTAATTTAGGTTAGGTAAGGGATATATCCTAGATAAATAGAAAGGGAGAGAGAAGAAAGAGGGCATGTAATATTTTATATGATAAGATCTCTCATAAAAAGTTGACTCACAAGTAAGAGCCCGTTTGGATAAGCTTATTTTAAGTAGCTTTTAAGCTATAAGTTAGGATTTCTAGCTTTTGGTGTTTTTTTTTATTTTAGCTTAAAATAAGTGCTTAAAAGTACTTTTTTTACTTTGTCCAAATACTACAAAATAACTTAAAAGCTATTTTAACTTAAAAGAACTTAAAATAAGGCAATCCAAACGGGCTCTAAATTGCAAATATTGTCTTTCCACAAAGATTCGATTTGTTGTTCATTTCACACTTTCTCACATCAGATCCGAGAAAGCTCCATATATTCCCAAGTTAGTTTATCTTGCATCATTTTCAGAGAGGAGAATCATCCACCTCATTCAATATTTGGGTGAATCATTCTCTCTATTTACATTTATTATCATTAATACACTTATTACTTATCATTGTTTCCCATTACACTTATAACAGTACTATCTAATACTCATTGTATTAGATTGGTTTAAATGCAGTTCTATGTCATTTGTATAAACAGACTTCAGATCTAAGATTTATTAGATTTTAACAAGGGTTTATCCAATATTTTCTTATTTAATTAGTTTAACAAAGAGGCTTAATATTTTTTGGTCAATAGTTTGGCGCCATCTGTGAGGATTTTCTAGTTAAATTTTTAGTCTCTTCTTGATCTAAAAAAAACTTTGCAAAAACCCTATATTTCCTTTTGTGCACAAATCTAACATGGCAGGCAACAGAGAGGAAAAGAAGAAGGCAATTGTCACAATCTCAATTCGTCGTCCGTGAATATGTCGTGGTAGCACCTAATCTCTACAACTAGGTAAGCCTAATAATGTGGAAAACAACATAACTTGCAGAAATAAATAATTAAGACTGAACAACTAGAAGAAAAACTGTATATAAATGCCGCTCGACATATACAACTAAATAATGCGGAAGTCTATAATATCACCCAAAACTCGGAAACTCACGGGAACACAAGTTAGAAGAATACGGTAAATTGCTCTAATCTCCAGAAATATCTACATCAAAAAGTACGATAGAAGGCTAAACTCTACAAGATAGAGTGAAGAAGAAGACTCTTCGGTCTGTGAACGCGGCAGATGTACCTTGAAGTCTTCGTAGCTCTCCCTGCCTCAAGGGTAATGCGCCTGAGTGGAGGTACCTGTATATGTACTTGAAAAACATCCGCAAAAGAGGTATGAGTACACCACAGCGGTACACAGTAAGTGCCAAGCCTAACCTCGGTCGAGTAGTAACGAGTAAGGTCAGGGCCCTACTGAGATAAAACATAATAAATGATAGGATAAAGAAACAATATAGATAAAGTCCACAACGAGAATCTAAACAGGACCAGTAAAGAAAATACAGTAGCAGAAAATAGAAATAAGACAATACAAGAAATGCCACTCACATAAATGATAATCGGGGATTTATTGGTATCTCGAGGATCTCTTGGTATCCTCACCATATACACGAGGGATCTCTTGGTATCCTCAACAGGTAAGCCGCATATCTCTTGGTATCCCGAGGATCACTTGGTATCCTCAATATATATGTATAAATACATGTGTCGGGGATCTTTTGGTATCCCGCACTCTTAGTCCAGAACATAACACGTGCAGGGATCTCCCAAGATGCCGTCCCGTAGTCCCAAAGTTAAAACACACAATAACAGCTCAAAATATCAGGATAAATGCTAAAACTCATAAAAAGTAACAGTAAATTTTAGCATAACATGCTTTACGGAGTACAAACAAGGCAGTTTAAGCAAATAGGCAAGTAAGTCAACTATACATGCTTCTCTGAACTAACACATGCTAAATTTGCAATTAGAATAAAACAGGTAAGCAAGAAAACTCAATTTAAATACTTCAAGTAAAATCGAATTTTCAATAATTAGCTCAAGTACGCGCTAGTCACCTCATGTACGAGGCATTCAATTACCAAATATCATATCCTAAGGGGAAAGGTCCCCCACACAAGGTTAGGCAAGCCACTTACCTCGAACCGACTCCCAAGTCAACTCGAAATCACACTTTTGCCATGAGTATCTGATTCCAAATGGCTCATTCAATTCAATTACATATCGTAAATAACGTCTCAAGCAACTGATTCTACTATTTAATTCAAAGCTAAGACGCAAAATTAGGTAAAATAACCAAAATCTCCCTCAGATCAACGTCTCGAAATCGGATGAAATTGACATTTTAAGAACCCTCTTTCTCTGACGAGTCTAATCATATAAAAATCTCTCAAATCGGAGGTCAAACACCCATTCAACACTCAATAATTCGATCTATGAAGTTTTACCCATTTTTCATCTAAAATCCAAATTAAAAGGTAAATTCATGATTAGATAGTGGGTTTTGAGCAAAAAGGAGTCTAGAATCGTTACCCTTGAAAATCCCTCAAAATCTCTCCCAGATCTGAGCTCCCAAGCTTGAGTTTTGATAAAAATGGCTAATCTTCGGTTTTGAAATGTTTATAACTGCCCAGGTATTTGTTTAATGCGATCACAGGAATTTAGTTGCGATCGCAAAGAGTAAAGATTAAAGGCTCCTTAAAATGGCCAATGCGAACGCATCCCAAGCCATGCGATCATAGAGGAGAATGAAACAGAACTATGCGATCGCGAACTGGGCCATGCGATCACGAAGAGGAAATAACAATGAGGCACTTGCTCCTAAGTTCTTCTATGCGAACGCGGGAGTGAAATTGCGAACGCGAAGAAGGGGGAAGCTGACTTCCGCGATTGCAAACCATATAATACAATCACGTAGAACAAAAATATCACCCTCCGAATTTACACTATGTAATCATGGAAGGAAAGATTTGATCGCAAAGAAGGAAAATGGCCTGCAACAGCTGAAGCAAAATCTGCAACTTTGAACAACACAAAAATGGCCCATTAAGTGTCCGAACACACACCCGAAGCCCCCAGGACCTCAACCAAACCTACGGACATATCCCATAACATCATTCAAACTTGTATCATTCCTTAAATGACCTAACACAACGCCATAAACTCGAATTAATCAAGAATTTGAGCCTAAGAACTTCAAATTCTCTCAAAACATGCTTTTGATAAAAAATCTAACCAAACCACGTTTGAATGACCTAAAATTTTACACACACATCCCAGATGACATGAAGGAGCTACTGCGAATTCCAGAATTCCATTCCGACTCTCGGATCAAAATACTACTATCGGACCAGAAACTTCAAAAATTCAAACTTCGGCATTTCGAGCCTAAATTAGCTACTGACCTCCAAAACACATTCTGGACACGCTCCCAGCCCTAAAATCACCTAATGGAGCTAACAGAACCATCAAATTCTCATTCTAAGGCCGTCTTTATAGTGTTCCGATTACGGGCAACTTTCCAACACTTAAGCTCTCATTTAGGGACTAAGTGTCCTAAAACTCTCTGAAACTCCAAACCAAACATCCCGACGATTCAATTTAATAGAAATAGACTTGGGGAAAGAAGTTAATAGGGGATTGGGGCGTTAACCTTTAAGACAATAGGTTGGGTCATCACATCCTCCTATACTTAAACATCTGTTCATCCTCGAACGAGTATAAAGACATACATGAAGTAGTAAAAAGATGAGGGTAACTACTGCGCATATCCTGCTCGGTCTCCCAGGTCACCTCCTAAGCCGACTGATCCCGCCACTAAACCTTTACTGAGGCAATGTTCTTTGACCTCAACTTTCTGACTTGCCTGTCCAATATAGCCACTTGCTCCTCAACATAGGATAGATCCTTGTCTAATTGGACTGAACTGAAATCCAACACGTGCGATGGGTCATCGTGATATCTCTGGAGAATCGAAACATGAAATATCGAATGAACTCCTGCCAAGCTGGGAGGTAAGGCAAGTTCATAAGCAACCTCCCCAACACGACTCAATATCTCAAAAGGGGTAATAAATCTCGGACTGTACTTCCCTTTCTTCCCAAATCGCATAATGCCCTTCATAGGAGAAACCCAAAGAAGAACTCGCTCTCCGATCATATATGAAACATCACAAACCTTCCTGTCCGTGTAGCTTTTCTGTCTGGACAGGGTTGTATGAAGTCTATCCTGAATCACCTTAACCTTCTCCAATGCATCCTGAACCAACTTTGTTCCCAATAGCCTGGCCTCACCCGGCTCAAACAAACCCACCGGAGATCTGCATATCCTACCATATAAAGCCTCATACATCGCCATCTGAATGCCGGACTGATAATTGTTGTTGTAATCAAACTTTGCCAATGGCAAGAGCTGATCCCAAGACCCTTCAAAATCAATCACACACGTACGGATCATATCCTCAATAATGTTTTATTCGTCAATACCACACAAGAGGGGGGTAATTTGTGTGGTACACAATTTTTAGCTTAAATTGCTTATAAAGGACCTGGTTCTTCTATGTGTTCCAACTACTACTGTTTCGGATAATAAATACAAAAAAATAAAGAACATAAAGATTTTTATATGGAAAACACCCAGCTCAAAATGTGAAAAAACTATGATTTACTACTCATCAGGATTTTCTCCAACACTTCACTAAATTACTAAGCCAAAACAGTATTTACAAAACTCTTTGTAAACCTATGGATTACCTCTAATCCCGTTGCGGCAACCAACCTCTAACTGTTGCGACAACTTCAAGTTAACTCTAACTTGCTTCTATGAAAGTTTAAAGGTACAATATGAAAAAACCTACTAGAAATAAAGAAATACACATAAAACTCTTCATGGAGCTGGTTCTTCAATCTGGTTCATGTAGCTACAGGTTTGCTCTATTGAATCACACATGAACTGCTTGCAAAAAGCCTTTCTATTTTACTCTCAATTCACATTTAACTTCTGTATTTTTGTACAACACTTGTAATGTGAGAACATCCTGCAATTTATAGAGTTAGTAGATGAAGAAATAACTAGAATTCTAATGCAACTCTTCCTTGGTGGAAGAGTTCTAATTGATTTCAACTTCTAAATCATTCTCTATCTTGGATAGTATTCTCTTTGATTAAGGAGTCTTTCTCCTTATCAATGATGCAACCTTTTTGATCAGGATATATTAAACACATCAAGCTAAGCTTATCTCCTTCACGTGAAACCCACATGCTCGAATATGCCCCTTTTTGTGCATCTGAGGGATGGACCGGGTTCATCTTGAGTTCTTTTGTCAGTCTTCAAAACTAACCTTTACTTGGGTCAATAAATTTTACCTTTTTGATGATGACAAGCTCTGTGCTTTTCATATGCTTATGCCCTGTTTCAAGGACCAGGTTAATCTTCAAGGCATGAACCAAGTGATACATTTTCATCACTTATCATCAAGGACCAGGTATATTAGATTATAAACATCACTTGTTTAAAGCACAACCTTTTTTCCCATTTGGCATCATCGAAAAGTTGCATAAAAATATGGGATAACCTGATTTTAAAGCTTACTCATGGCCATTGAGGCTACTTCAAATGAAATCATGGATTAATCATCATAGATCAAGCTAATAAGTTTAACCATCAAATAAATATAAACAAACAGTTAGAGCAAAAAACAGTGAATTTCATTTATGATTGATAAGATTCTACCACAAAGCATAAGAATAAGTAAAAATACTAAAATCATGAGCAAAATAAACAAAAAATCCTGAAGTGGGTGAATGGTTAATCTACACTAGGCTAGAAGGCTTAAGGTTTGGAAGAACTAGGTGCTTGGTTTTTTACTGGGAGGAGTTTCAGCATACCTTGAAGAATGCCATCATTCTTCTCTTTTTCTCTTGCTAGCTCAATTTTGAGAGCATCTCTCTTAGTCTCTCACCTCAACCAACCTCTTCTTCAGCCTTTCAATCTCAGCATCCTTAGACTCACTTTCTTGCACCAAGGCTCTGACCTTGCTATTCACTGGTACCTTTTTGGATGAACTAGGTTCTTTAGGAGTGACATTGATTAAATAATCGCAAGCAAGCAGAGTATTAACCCAAAAAATGATCCATGCTTGTACTAACCTCCCACCTTTTCTTAGGTACATAAAAGTATACAAACACATTTATGAGAATAAAGCCATAGGGAATGGTATTTGCTGCCATTGCTAACTCTATCAAGACGTTAGATTATAGCTTTCGTCAGTTTCTTCTACAAGTCTGCAAGGGTTTACTCTACAGATGAACCAAGTTCATCTCCCCAAACAATCATTATACATGCATCTTTGGTTAAACTCACCGGAGTGGGTGAATAATCAGCCATCTTGTCTCCTTTCCCCTCACAGTACTCCTAGCATCCTTGCTCTCCTTTTTTTTCTTTTTTTCCTTTTACCATCAACTTCTCCAGATTTTGTAGTCTCAACACCTTCTATATATCATATAAATCTATTTCCCAAATTTGTAGAAACTTTAGAAATTGTCTCAGGAGAAACTTTAGAATCAAAAGATACCTGTTCAATTTCGGAAGAAACACTTTCTTCCCCCCTAAGTAGCAGACTTAAAAGAATCTAGGCATTTTAATATAGTATGGAGTCTTGAACGTAACTGGTTCACTTGTAACAGATAAGTTCACAAGAACTTTGGTATTTGGTAGGACTCTGCTCATGATCCAAATATAGTTATTACAAATTATGCAGAGTGTAGAAAACATACTGTGTTATCTTGCTGTACCAGGTTCTTCACTGATAATTCTCTTGTGTAAGTCTAATTTGTCAAAATAGAGAAAATATCTTTAGAGATTAATGATCCATTTTAACACATGGCACAAGAGTATATTATGGAAAATATGAGACTGGGCAAGATTTAATCTAACTATACACAATTTACAGACTTTCTAACCAAATATATATTCTTTTCAATTTTTTTCAATTTTTTTTCTCGTTTAACCTTGAACTGGTCCTTTTAGGTGATCTTAATCATCCCTAATTCTAGCCTATTCCTCTCAAAGTGATATCTACTTAAGGATTTTGTGAAGATGTCAGCAATTTGCTTGTCAGTAGCACAAAACTCCACAGTGATCAAGCCTTTCTCATAGTTGTCCCTCAAAAAACGATGTTTTACATCTATATGTTTAGTTCTCTTGTGATGAAGTGGATTTTTAGTCATACTAATAGCACTAGTGTTATCATTAAAAAATAGGGATGCAGCCAACTCCAATACCAAAATCCATCAACTGTTGCTTGATCCACAATTATTGAGCACAATCATGAAGCAACATCAACATATCCATAATAATTGAGCACAATCATGAAGCAACATCAACATACTCAGCTTCGGCAGTAGATAAGACCACTGAATTTGCTTTTTAATATCCTATGACACAAGACATGAACCAATGAAGTGTACCATACCTAAAGTGCTCTTCCTATCCACTAGAAAACCTGCATAATCAGCATCAACATATTCCACTATGTTAAAATTACTACCTTTCGGATACCAAAGGCAAAGGTCAGTGGTGACTTTCAAGTATCTCAATATTCTCTTTACATTAATCAAGTGGAACTTCTTTGTATTTGCCTGAAATCTAGCACAAAGATCTATACTGAAAATAATGTCAGGTCTGCTAGAAGTAAGATACCAAAGAGAACCAACCATTCCCCTATACAACTTCTGATCAACAGATGAACTAGTTCATCTACATCTGATTTCTGGGATGTTGATATAGGAGTGTCAATTTCTTTGGATGTTCCTTCCTGATTTTGTTACTGAGGAATAGGTTCCTGGACAGGTTCCCTCGAAGTTTGAGGATCACTTCCTCTCTAGTCAGTTTCCCATGTCATGTTGCTCTGGTGGAAGAACCTGTTCCATCACATGTTCCTTTCTATGATGCATATTTAGGATGGACTGTGGTTTTACTATTTGAATTTCTCATCAGCCCAATCTCTTCATTACTTGTCCTCATCTCTCAGAAAGAATGTTTTTCAATAAAATAACATATACACTTTTTTCTACACGCATAGTTCTTTTACTAAATATCTTATAAGTTTTACTATGTGGAGAATATCACAAGAATACTCCCTCATCACTTTTGCGGTCATACTTACTTAAGGAGTGTTTGCCATTGTTGTGCACAAAGCGCTTGCATGTAAAAGCCCTATGATGAGATATATTTAGCTTTCTCCTTTTAAGTGACTTATAGGGAATCTTTTTAACAAGAGGTCTACATGCATCAATTAATGATCTAGCAAGCAAAAATTCAGCAAATTCGAATTTAGTTCCATGATTAAACCTAATTGATGCTAATTTATTACCTAGTTTTTTCTGAGTTTTTCTAACAAAATAAGTAAACATGTAAAATGCTTCATCTTTAAATGTTAAAATTAATGTCCAAGTAAACCTAGAGTAATCATCAACAAGCACCATCACATATCTTTTACCATCTCTGCTTAATGTTCTCATTGGACCACAGAGATCCTTATGGACTAGTTCCATCATTCTGGTGGTGCTTACCACTTTCTTGCATTTAAAAGAGGATCTTACCTGCTTCCCCCTTGAACAAGCCTTACAAATTATGTCTTCCTTGAACTTAATGTAAGGCGGTCCTATCACCAAGTCCTTGGAAACTAGTTTGTTGAGTTGACTTAGACTGATATGTCCAAGTCTCTTGTGCCAAAGGAGGGGATCATTGTCCAACACACTTAAGTAAGTGAGTTCGTTTTCTGAAAGTGTGGATAAATCTACAATGTATGTAGTGTTTACTCTTTTTCCCTGAAAAACAATCTTGTTAGTGGTAAGATTAACCACAAAACATTTGGTAGAGGTGAATGCTACCAAGTTACATCTATCATACAATAGTGAATGTCTTAATAAGTTGTATTTTAGGCCATCTATCAAGTAAACATTCTCAATAGAGTGAGAATCCATGTAACATATTTGGTTTCTCCCCTTCACTTGGACCCGCAAAAGGAAATCAGGGGGTTAGTCTTAGGAACCCAAACTAGTTAGGGTCCCTTTCTGTATGCAAAAGGGTGAATTAGATTCTTATTATCCCAACCTGGCAGCCTATTCTTTCTTGAACAAATTCTTTATTCTTTTGACTAGTGTTTTCTTTTACAATACATTCAAATTTATAGTGATCAGTTTTACCACAATGTGTGCAAATTATGTTCTCAGGAAGTGTGAGGTACTTGCTTTTGGGATCCCATTTAGGTGCATGGGTCCCGTAGCCAAGCTCTCTCTTATTGCTACTTGGTGTTCATGTAGCCATGAAAGTACATCGGATGAACTATTCCATTTACAGGTATGTCTATCTTATGCTTAACCTTGTTTAGATCCTCCTTATGGACTCTTATCTTGTCACCTCTTTTGTACAACTCATATTTCATTTTTCCTATATTTTCTTCTAAAGTTAGTTGTATGTGATCAGCTTTCTTTTTACCAGTTCCTAATTTCAATTTTAGATTTTCAGATCTAAGCTCTAGGATAGTGGTGTCAAGTTCATGAACCTGGTTTTTCAACTCAACATTTTTATTATCACTTTCACTAGCCCTAAATTCTAGATTTTTGCACTTGACTTTTAAAATCATGCACTGCTTAGACATGTGCTACTTTTCATTTTTTTAGATCCTCAGATTCATCAATGAAATCCAGGAATAACTCAAATAGATATTCTTTAGACAAAAAATTTAATATTGTCTTTGAGATGAATTATACTTACCTCAAATTCCTCATCGGATTGTCCATTTGCCATAAGTGCTTGTTCATCTTCATATTCACCCTCTGAGTCCTCATCTAATCTTTCTCCCCAGGAAGCAACCATAGCCTTTGTTGATCCTTTGTTATTCTTGGGTTGAGTATTATCCTTCGTTCAGCTCTTTTCTTCTTCCATTCATTTTCCCATTGAGGGCAGTTTTCGATGTGGTGATAAGTCTTTTTCACACTTGTAACACCCCTCATTGGCTTTTTTTTCAGGAACCCTTGATTTGCAGTAGCTTACACTTCTTGAAGGACCAATTCCTCTCATTAGGTACTTCTTTAATTTGCTTGTAATCGTGGTCATTTCATCCTCCTCTAGATCAGCACTTTCAGTGTCTCTGAATGCCATGCTCCTTTCCTTCTTGGGTGCATCCATCTTCATGGTTTACCTTCTAAGTTCATAGGCCGTGAGATTTCCAATTAGCTAATCCAACTTAAGAGTGACAATGTTCTTTGATTCATGAATAGCAGTGATTTTTCTTTCTCAAGTGACTGGGAGAACCCTTGTCGAAATTTTCTCAACTTTGTCCTCTTGAAGAATAACCCTTTCAAGAGACTTAAATTCATTTGTCAGTGTGGTGAACCTTGTATACATCTCCTGGATGGTTTTTCCTTCCTCCATGGTGAAATTCTCATATTGAGAATATAGCAATGTTTCGATGGACCTCTTCACTTGAGGTGTTCCTTCATGAGTCACTTACAAAGTATTCCAGATTTCCTTAGCAGTGGTACAGTTTTGGATTCTATTGTACCAGCTCTTTTCTTCCTCCATTCAATTTCCCATTGAGGGTAGTTTTTGATGTGGTGATAAGTCTTTTTCACACTTGTAACACCCCTCATTGGCTTTTTTTTTCAGGAACCCTTGATTTGCAGTAGCTTACACTTCTTGAAGGACCATTTCCTCTCATTAGGTACTTCTTTAATTTGCTTGTAATCGTGGTCATTTCATCCTCCTCTAGATCAGCACTTTCAGTGACTCTGAATGCCATGCTCCTTTCCTTCTTGGGTGCATCCATCTTCATGGTTTACCTTCTAAGTTCATAGGCCGTGAGATTTCCAATTAGCTAATCCAACTTAAGAGTGACAATGTTCTTTGATTCATGAATAGCAGTGATTTTTCTTTCCCAAGTGACTGGGAGAACCCTTGTCGAAATTTTCTCAACTTTGTCCTCTTGAAGAATAACCCTTTCAAGAGACTTAAATTCATTTGTCAGTGTGGTGAACCTTGTATACATCTCCTGGGTGGTTTTTCCTTCCTCCATGGTGAAATTCTCATATTGAGAATATAGCAATGTTTCGATGGACCTCTTCACTTGAGGTGTTCCTTCATGAGTCACTTACAAAGTATTCCAGATTTCCTTAGCAGTGGTACAGTTTTGGATTCTATTGTACTAGTCTGGACCAAGTCCACACACAAGCCATTTCTTGTCCTTTGCATTTTTTTCCCATTTCCTCAAGTCCTCAACATTGCAGTCAGCACTTGTTTTGGCATATCTACTCCTTCAGCATTCTTCTTCATAGTAGCCAGGGGACCATCAGTGACAATGTCCCATAGCTAATAGTCTTCTCCGATAATGTGATACCTCATCCTATTTTTCCATCAAGAGTAGTAGTGGCCATTAAAGAGTGGATGCTTATCAGTAGATTGCCCATCCTAGTTTCCAGGTGGTGTGGTCATCTTGATCTGTTCCTAAGGTGTTAGCCTCTTCAAGGATAACCTGATCTGATACCAATTGATGTTTTATTCGTCAATGCCACATAAGAGGGGGTGATTTGTGTGGTACCAAATTTTTCTCTTAAACTACTTATGAAGGACCTGGTTCTTCTATGTGTTCCAACTACTACTATTGCGGGGTAATAAATACCGAAAATAAATAACACAGAGATTTTTACGTGGAAAACACCTGGCTCAAAAGATGAAAAAACCATAACCTACTACTCAGTAGGATTTTCCCCAATACTTCAATAAATCACTGAGCCAAAACAGCATTTACGAAACTCTTTGTAAACTAAAGGATTACCTCTAATCCCATTGTAGCAACCAGCCTCTAACTGTTGCGACAACTTCAAGTTAACTCTAACTTGAACACTCTATGTACCTAATACAATTGCTTCTGTGAAAGTTAAAAAGGTACAATATGAAAACACCTACTAGAAATAAAGAAAGACACATAAAACTATTCATGGAGCTGGTTCTTCAATCTGGTTCATGTAGCTTCAGGTTTGCACTCTTGAATCACACACGAACTGCTAGCAAAAAGCCTTGCTATTTTGCTCTCAATACACGTTTAACTTCTACGTTTTTGTGCAACACTTGTAATGTGATAACATCCTGCAATTTATAGAGTTGGTAGATGAAGAAATAACTAGAGTTCTTATGCAACTCTTCCTAGGTGGAAGAGTTCTAGTTGATTTCAACTTCTAACTCCTTCCCTGTCTTGGATAGTGTTCTCTTTGATTAAGGAGTCATTTTCCTTATCAATTATGCAACCTTTTCGATCTGGAGATATTAAATACACCAAGTCAAGATTACCTCCTTCACGTGAAACCCACATGCTCGAATCTACCCGTTTTTGTGCATCTGAGGGATGGACCTGGTTCATCCTGAGTTCCTTTGTCAGTCTTCAAAACTAACCTTTACTTGGGCCAACACTCAAGAATCTGAATAGTGCACTCAGACTGTCCGTCTGTCTAGGGGTGAAATGTTGTGCTCAACTCCACCCGAGTACCAACTCTCGTTGAACGGCTCTTCAGAGATAATAGAAACTTGAATACCATGCAGACATACGATCTCCCGGATATAAATCTCCACCAACCGCTCTGATGAATAAGTAACACACATAGGAATAAAATGAGCGGAATTGGTCAGCCAATCTACGATCACCCAAATGGCATCAAACTTCTTCAAGGTCCGTGGGAGTCCAACTACAAAGTCCATGTTGATCCGCTCTCACTTCCACTCCGGAATCTCTATCTGCTGAAGCAACCCATTGCTCATACTTCACCTACTGACAGTTGAGGCATCTAGCTACATATCCAATATATCCTTCTTCATCCGCCTCCACCGATAGTGGTGCCTCAAATCCTGATACATCTTCGCGGCACCCAGATGGATGGAGTACCGCGAACTATAGGCCTCTGCTAAAATCAACTCTCGAAGCCCATCAACATTGGGCACACAAATCCGACCTTGCATCCTCAATACCCCATCATCTCCAATGGTCTCATCTCTAGAATCCCCGTGCTGAACCGTGTCCTTGAGGACAAGTAAATGAGTATCATCATACTGCCGCTCCCTGATACGATCAAATAAGGAACATTCATCGACATATGGCTCTCTAAAGCTGGTAAATATGCCAAACTCCCTAAACACTCCACCCGGCAACTCCAGGCATCTGCCACCACATTGTCCTTGCCAGGGTGATATAGAATAGTAATATCATAATTCTTCAGCAACTGTAACCACATCATATGGCGCAAATTTAGATCCATTTGCTTGAACAAGTGCTGCAAACTCCAATGGTCAGTATCAATCTCATAAGACACACTGTACAAATAATGACGCCATCTTCAAGGCATTAACAATAGCAGCTAACTCAAGGTCGTGGACATGGTAATTCTTCTCATGTATCTTCAACCGTCTGGATGCATAGGAAATCACCCTACCATCCTGCATCAACACTACTCCAAGCCCAACCCGAGGGACATCACAACGAACTGTATAAGACCCCAAACCAGTAGGCAATATCATAATTACGGTTGTAGCCAAAGCTGTCTTGAGCTTCTGAAAGCTCACCTCACACTCCTATGTCCACTGAAATGGAGCACATTTCTGGATCAATCTAGTCATAGGGGATGCAATCAATAAAAAACCCTCCACAAAACGATGTTAGTAGCTTGCCAAGCTAAGGAAACTACAAATCTCTGTAGCTGAGGAAGGCCTAGGACAACTCTGCACGGCCTCCACCTTCTTCGAATCCACCCGAATGCCCTCACTCGATACCATGCAGCCTAAGAATGCCACAGAATCCAACCAAAACTCACATTTTGAGAACTTTGCATATAACTTCTTCTCTCTCAGGGTCTGAAGCATGGTCCTCAGGTGTTGTTTATGATCTTCCCGACTCCGGGAGTGTACAAGAATATCATCTATGATATCAACGACAAACGAGTCGAGATATGGCCTGAACACACTGTGCATCAAATGATAAAAGCTGGTGGGGAATTGGTTAGCCCAAATGACATAACAAGGAACTAGTAATGACCGTACCGAGTCCTGAAGGCAGTCTTTGGGATATCTGGCTCCCGAATCTTCAACTGACGGTAACCTAAACACAAGTCAACCTTAGAAAACATATGTGCACCTTGAAACTGGTTATACAGATCATCAATACGAGGCAAAGGATAATGGTTCTTCATTGTGACCTTGTTCAAGTGACGATAATGGATGCACATACGCATAAAACCATCATTTCTCTTCATAAACAAGACAGGATCACCCTAAGGTAAAACACTAGGTCGAATTAAACCCTTATCAAGCAATTCCTGTAACTGATACTTAAACTCTTTCAACTCAAGAGGATCTTTAATATACGGAGGAATGAAAATGGGTTGAGTGCTCGACAAAAAATCAATGCCAAAATCAATGTCTCTATTGGGCAGCATACCTAGAAGATAAGCTGGAAACACATCCGGATAGTCCCATACCACTAAGACCGAATCAACAAAAGGTGTATCAACACTGCCATCTCTCACATAAGCTAAATACATGGCACACCCCTTCTCAACCATATGTCAAGCCTTAAGGAAAGAGATAACTCTACTGGGAGTGTTATCTAAAGTACCACTCCAGTAACACGCTGAGTAACTAGCATAGCCAGTGTCACGGTCTTGGCATGAAAATCAAGAATAGCATAATGGGGCGATAACCAGACCATGCCCAAGATAATATCAAAGTCAACCATACCGAGTAACACTAAATCTGCTCTGATCTAAAAACCACGAATAGTAACCAAACATGACCGATAAACATGGTCCACAATAAGAAAATCCCCAACAGGAGTAGAAACATATACTGGAGAGCTAAAGGAATCTCGGGGTACACCCAAATACAGAGCAAAATAAGAACACACATAAGAAAAAGTAAAGCCTAGATCAAATAGAACCGAGGCATCTCTGTGAAAAACTAGTATAATACCTGTAATGATAGAATTAAAGGTAACTGCCTCGACATGAGCAGGAATAAAATAATATCTATCCTGGCCTCCCCCTTGAGGGAGACCTCTACCTCCACCCCTAGTCGGCTGGGCAGATAGGGTAGCAGCTGGTACTGTGATTATAGCCTCAAAACTCCGAGGAGCACTTTGTGGCTGAACAATTTGTAGGGTTGCACTCCTCCCATGTCTAGGGAAATCACTCACCACATGGGGGGTGTCACCATATTTGAAACAAGCTCTGGGAGCATATGGTGGCTGTGATTGGTTAGGGCTTGGTCTGCTAGACTGACCTCTAAAAGCACCCCGTGCAGGAGACGCGCTAGAAACTAGAGGTGCATAGTAAGGCTACTGAGGTCTAGGGGGAGCTGGAGCACGGCTAGCTGATGAAGAGCTGAATGAACGGCGCGAACCATATAACCCCTACCACGACAACCTGCTGTTGGGGTACGGGAACCAGAGTAGTGGCCTAACTCTCAAGACCTCTTGGCCTCCCTCTCCTGTCGCTCCCTAGTGAGTATACCTTCAAACCTCCTAGCAATGCTCACTACCTGCTGATAAGGAATGTCCATCTCCAACTCTCAAGCTATGCTAGATCTGATGGGTGGGAAAAGACCCTCAATGAACCGGTGAACCTTCTCGCGAACAATATCAACCAGGGCCGGTGCATGCCTGGACAATCTGGTATAGTGGATAGCATACTCCGAGATGGTCATAGCACCATGGCGCAAATGCTCAAACTCTGCGCGCCATGCATCCTTGAGACTCTGATGGACAAACTCTCTCATAAACATATCTAAGAACTGGGTCCAGGTCAGTGAACCAGCCTCGACTGGACTGTCAATCTCATAGGTGTGTCACCAATCATAGGTGGCTCCCAAAAAGCTGGAACGCAGTAAACGAACCCCGCTAGATCCGGCAATACCTATTGTGCGAAGAATATGATGTCACTCATCTATAAATTCCAAGGCATTATCTAATGCTAATCCATTGAATATTGGAGGATCATACTTCTTGAAACACTCAAGTGTCCGCTGCTCGTTCTCTGAAGCAGCTAACCCATCCTCGGGGTGAACTGGCACTGCAGGCGATACAGGAATGATCGCTGGGACCTGCTCCACATGCACCATCTGCTCAGTAGTGCGGGTAGTGGGAGTATGTGCTCCTCCCCCGGTCTGGGATATGGTTGCAGCAAAGGGAAAGCAACCCTGCCTTAGCCAAGATGGTGTACATAGTCATGAACTAAGCTAACTTCTCTTGAAGGACTGGAGTAGTAGTGGCAGTAGGCGTGTCAGGTGCCTGATCTTTGGCTGGATCTGTTGGTGGTACCTCATCGGCAGCTTGTGCACGTGCTCTCACTGCACCACGTGTGCCTCCTAGGCCTCTACCCCGGCCCGACCTCTAACGGCTGCAGTAGGGGGTACGGGTTCCTGATCATCCCGAGTAGCACGTATCCTCAACATCTGTGAGAGAATACAAGATAGAAGTTCAAAATTGTGATATCAAAATATCGCACGACAAGGAAATAAAATAAAGTGAAAATTTTCCTAACGGTTACATAGCCTCTCGTAGATAAGTACAGACATCTTTGTACCTATCAATGAGACTCTAACAAACTGGATTGTGTTCTGTGACTCCTATGAACCTAGAGCTTTGATACCAACTTGTCACGATCCCAATTCGCCCTCCGTGAATATATCGTGATGGCACCTAGTCCCTATGACTAGGTAGGCCTAATAATGCGGAAGACAACATAATTTGCGGAAATAAATAATTAAGACTGAACAACTAGAAGAAAACTGTATATAAATATCATTCGACTTATATAACTCAATAATGCGGAAATCTACAATATCACCCCAAAAGCTGGAAACTCATGGAAACAGAAGCTAGAAGAATACAATAAAGTGCTCTAATCTCAAGAAATGTCTACATCAAAAAGTACGATAGAAGGCTAAACGCTAGAAGATAGAGTAAAGAAGGAGACTCTTCGGTCTGCGGATTCGGCAAATGTACTTTGAAGTCTCTGTAGCTCTCCCTGCCTCAAGGATAATGCGACTGGGTGGAGGTACCTAGATCTGCATATGAAAAACATGTGCATAAGGGGAATGAGTACACCATATCGGTATTCAATAAGTGCCAAGCCTAACCTCGATCGGGTAGTGACGAGGAAGGTCAGAGCCCTACTGAGATAAAACATAATAAATGATATGATAAAGAAACGATATAGATAAAGTCTAAAGCGAGAAATAAACATGATAAGTAAAGAAAATACTGTAAAAAAAATAAAAATAAGACAGTACAATTAAATTCAGCTCACATCAAAAATGATAATCGTGGATCTCTTGGTATCCCGAGGATCTCTTGATATCCTCACCCTATACACAAGGAATCTCTTGGTATCCTGAGGATCTCTTGGTATCCTCAATAGGTAAGCCGAGGATCTCTTGGTATTCCAATGATCTCTTAGTATCCCCAATATATATATAAATACATGTGCCAGGGATCTCTTGGTATCCTGCACTCTCAGTCTAGAACATAACACGTGCAGGGGATCTCTTGGGATGCCGTCCTGTAGTCCCAAATTTAAAACACACAATAAAAGCTAAAAATATCAGGATAAATGCTAAAACTAATAACAGTAAATTCTAGCCTAACATGCTACGGAGTACAAACAAGGAAGTTTAAGCAAATAGGCAAGTAAGTCAACTAAACATGCTTATCTAAACTAACACAGGCTAATTTACAATTAGAGTAAAATAGGTAAGCAAGAAAACTCAATTTAAATACTTTAAGTAAAACCAAATTTTCAACAATTAGCTCAAGTATGCACTCGTCACCTCACATACGAGGCATTCAATTACCAAATATCATATCCTAAGGGGAAAGGTTTCCCACACAAGGTTAGGCATGCCACTTACCTCGAACAGTATCCAAAATCAACTCGAAATCACACTTTTGCCACGAGTATTCGATTCCAAATAGCCCAAATCTATTCAATTCAATTACATATCATAAATAACATTTTAACCAACTGATATACTATTTAACTCAAAGCTAATATGCAAAATTAGGTAAAATGACCAAAACGCCCCTCAGGCCAACATCTCGAAACCGGATGAAATTAACATTTTCAAAACTCGTACTCTCACGAGTATAACCATATAAAAATCTCTCAATTTGGAGGTCAAATCCATTCAAAACTCAATAATTCGATCTACGAAGTTTTACCAATTTTTCATCTAAAATCCAAAATTAAACGGTGAACTCATGATTAGATTAGTGAATTATGAGTAAACAAATGAGTCTAGAATCGTTATCCAATCATTGCCCGTAAAAATCCCTCGAAATATCTCCTAAATTCGAGCTCCCAAGCTTGAGTTTTGATAAAAATGGCTAACCCTCGATTTTAAAATGTTTATAACTGCCCAGGCATTTGTTTAATGCGATCGCAAGAATTTGGCTGCGATTGCGAAGAGTAAAGTTTAAAGGCTCTTGAAAATGGCCGATCCGAACGCATTCCAAGCCATGCGATCGCAGAAGATAAGGAAATATAACTATGTGATCGCGAACTGGGCCACACGATCGCGAAGAGGAAATAACAATGAGGCACCAGCTCCTAAGTTCTACTATCCGAACGCGGGAGTGCAATTTCGAACGCGAAGAAGGGGGAAGATGACTTCCGCGATTGCAAACCATATAATGCGATCATGTAGAACAAAAATATCACCCTCCGAATTTACACTATGCGATCGCAGAGAAGGAAAATGGCCTGCAACAGCTAAAGCAAAATTTGCTACTTTGAACAACACAAAAGTGCCCCGTTGAACATCTGAAACACACCCAAGGCTCCCCGGACCTCAACCAAACCTCCAGACATATCCCATAACATCATTTAAACTTGTACCAATCCTTAAACCACCTAAAACGACGTCAGATACTCGAATTAATCAAGGCTTTGAGCCTAAGAACTTTAAATTCTCTGAAAACACGTTTCCGATAAAAAAAACTGACCAAACCACGTCCAAATGACTTGAAATTTTACATACACATCCCATATGACATGACGAAGCTATTGCAACTTTTTAAAATTTCATCCCGACCCTAGATCAAAATCTTAATATCATACCGGAAACTTCAAAAATTCAATCTTTGGTATTTCAAGCCTAAATTAGCTACGGACCTCCAAAACACATTCTTAACATGCTCCCAATCCCAAAATCACCAAACGGAAATAACAATGTCATCGAATTCTCATTCCAAGGTCGTCTTCACACTGTTCCGAACTACGGGCAACTTTCCAACACTTAAGCTCTCATTTAGGGGCTAAGTATCCAAGAACTCTCCGAAACTCAAAACCCAACATCCCGATGATTCAATTTAGAAGAAATGGAGTTGGGAAAGGTAGTTAATATGGGATCAGAGCGTTAATTTTTAAGACGATCGACAGGTTCGTCACAGCGATAACCACTACTAACCTCCTAAATTCCATCAACAAAGTGGATGAAATAGAGGGCTATTACACCAAATGCCTCTCCCAGGCAAAACGGCTCGCTCCCACCTCACGGTAGCATCACGACCTTGGATGGTAAAGGGTCCTATACATCCACAACAGAAGAGGCATCACCGGCAGTGAAAAATCTACCCGAGATGTGGTTGATAAACACACTAACCAGCTTCCTTGACAAGCCCAATTAAAGGTCGAGTAGAGAAGAGGTAAAGGTTAACATTGCACCTGTAGTTGATGAGCAGTACTCCCCTTCTGCAACAGGTATTACTCACAATACTAATGATGCAAGTAATGACACCCTCGTAGCCATTCTGAAGAAAATGGAGGAAATAGATAACGAGAACAAAATGTTCTGCAACCAAATGAAAGCGCACCAAAAAAGGGTAAAACATATCGGGTGCCCCAAAACTTCTACCTAAAATGGATGCTGCTCGGGTGGTCGAGCAGTCATATAGTGACGAACCTGCACCACACACCATACCTAAGACCTTAATAATACCACCGTACCTAAATATATACGATGGCACAACGGACCTGAACATAATATGATCTCGCCAAAGAGCAAGTATCATCCATCTTACTGAGATGTTACATTTCGTGATTTTGTACGTTGGATTTGTTGTAAGATAATTGGCACAGGTTCAAGGAGAAGACTATTTTTGAGGTTATAATTATTATGCTATTTCAAACAAGTGATAAGTAAGTTCGTGAATGTGAGAGGGTAAGCGAATCGAAGAAAACGAATTTCGTCAAAGTTTATCAATTAGGGATAAAATATGGTCTGATCCACAATATATGGCATTTATGGACTAATACCATATAAGTTACCACATGATCATGATAGTAAGGTATATAAAGTGTGTTAAAAGTAAACAGCGTTTTAAGTAACTTGAGATAATTCTTAATTGTATGAATAATTAAATAATTAGTAATTTTAGTAGGAGTTTAACTAATTAATTAGAATATTTGGATAAACTTGATTAGCCACCTAACGTGGCAGCCGGAGTCTTGATTTAAAGCCCATATAGTAACTCCTTATGCATGAGAAAGGTGTCATCTTTAGGAGATAATTGTAGGCCAAGTCATACGTAAGTGGGCCCACATTCACATTGATAAAGACAATTCAAGTAAGATGAATAATCCTGCGAAGGTTACTATTTTTAAAAGCACACGAATTATGCCATTTTACATACGTCACATACTTATCCAACCGTATAGTAAAGAAAATTCCAACTTCATGTTCATAGATATTTCAGCAAAATACGACGTAGCATATCAAAAGGGACTAAATCTCGAGACAACAAATGAAAAATCTCAACAAGACTTCATATGAATCCTTTTAACATAGATGAGATGCGAGTCTGGGAGGATACGGTACAATTTTTCTCAAGAATATTATATGAATTTTTTTCTTTTTCAACTCGTTGTAACATGTTTTGTTGTAATTAATATGTGTTAGAGGAATTGTCAAGAGAATCGACTCAAGTATATTAAGGCTAATCCTTCTTTCTTTTGACATGATCCAAGTAACGATACGTAAATGTAATGTTATTTCATAAGTTTCTCTACTCTTAGCAGTTATGGATGTCTATGTTATTAATTTCTGTAAAGTGATGTTCAAGCATGTCTAAGTATGTTCCTAAGTCTGTATTGAGGTATATAATAAAGATATTAATGTTTATAATATAGTGATACATGCATCTTCATGCATTTACCACTGTACTACGGCCGGTCAAGCAGTTATGCATATTCATTTACTACCATGCTACGGCCGATCGGGCAGTCTTTCATTTACTACCGGGCTACGCCTGGCCGGGTAGTTACCACCGGTTTAGCAGTTATGTATCATTAATTACCATCGATTGAGTAGTCATACATTAATCACTTTGTGATGAGCGGTCAGGCAGTTACCACTTATCAGTTGGCGGTAGCCATGCATCATGAGATATGGATAATAGTATTAAAGATAAATATTATGTATGTATATAAGTATAATAAGTATGCATATACAGTGGCACTTTGAAGATTCAAGTTGATTCTTATATGTCTTTAGTTATTATTGGCTTATTGTTATGTTTCAGTTGTGCCTCATATACTCGGTACATTATTCGTCCTGACGTCCTTTTGTTGGGGATGCTTTATTCATATCTGCAGGTATAGACAAACAGTTTGACAAGCCCTCATAGTATATGAGGTTAGTAGTCAGAGAAGGATCAGTAAGACTCCACCTCATTCGGAGTGCAATCGAGTGTATGACTTATCTTTGTCATAGTTTTGCTATAGATTTATGGGTATGCCAGTACTCTATCCCATTTGATGTCGAATAATCTTAGAGGTTTTTATAGACAGAGATCATTTTGTACAATATGTCAGAGGCCTTGACGGATCATATGTATTCATGTTTTAAGAAAGATGGTCCGTTGATACGGTATTTTCTCACTTAGTTATACATTACGAATTGTGAACATATTGGCCCATGATAGTTACAGAGGAAAAATAAATGAGTCATAGAGTGGTTCGCTTGGGCTAGTACGACGCCTGATGCCAGCCACGCCTCCCCAGGTTGGGGCGTGACAAAGTGGTATCAGAGAGGGTCATGTCTTAGGGAGTCTACAAAGTCGTGCCTAGTAGAGTCTCAGCTATGGGTGTGTTGCGCGACACATTTATAGTTGAGAGGTTGTAGGGCAGTTACGAATTGTTACCCTTCTTTTGTTTCTAGATCGTGCTATAGAGCGAAGTCATAAGAAGTCAGTATAAAGCTTCCACCATATTTTGTATACACTAGAAGTGCTATCACAATAGAGCTTTAACGCGTAGATGTAGTTTATACCTATGTGTAAGGGAGGTTATGAAAGCGACAAAAGATACGGTACGAATTTGAAAGGTAAGTAAGGTAAAGGTAAAGAAGATACGAGATACTCAAGTATAAAAGATTATAAATAGTCAGCAAATAGAGGTTGGGTTTTAGTTTAGTTTACAGATAAGACTCTACAAAAGTTTTGTAAATTTCTAAGAGTTAACATTCAAGGATGAATGTTTCTAAGGGGGAAGGATGCTATATTCCATAATTTTGTACGTTGGATTTGTCGTAAGATAATTGACATAAGTTCAGCAATAAGACTATTTTTGAGGTTATAATTATTTATGTTATTTCAAATAAGTGATAAGTAAATTTGTGAAAGTGAGGATAAGCGAATCAAAGAAAATGAGTTTTGTTGAAGTTTGTAATTTAGGATAAAATATGGTTCGAGCTATAATACTAGGTATTTATGAACTAATATCATACAAGTTACCACATAACCATGATAGTAAGGTATATAAAGTATGTTAAAATTAAATAGTATTTTAAGTCATTTAAAATAATTCTTAAATTACGTAGAGAAATGAATAATTTAGTAATTTAGTAGGGGTTTAACTAATTAATTAGTTAAAGATCATATAGTGACTCCTAATGCATGTGAAATGTGGCATCTTTAGGAGACAACTATAGGCCAAGTCATACCTAAGTGGGGCCCACATTCCCTTTGATAAAGACAATTCAAGTAAGATGAATAATCTTGGAAAGGCTACTATTTTTAACAGCACACGGGTTGTGCCATTTTCATGTCTCTTTTACCATTTTACATTCATCACATACTTGTCCAAGCCTTTAGCAAAGAAAATCCCAACTTCATGTTTATAGATATTTCAGCAAAATACTACGTAGCATATCAATAGGGACTAAATCTTGAGACAACAAATGGAAAATCTCAACCAGACTTCATATGAATCCTTATAACGCTACAATAGCAAGACTTAGAGAGAACTGTTATGAAATAACATAAAAGATAAGAACAATAACTCAAGAACAAGAGCAAATAGAGAGAAGAGTAGAGAGAGTTCTTCTTATTGATACTTAGAGAATGTTAGGAGTTTTTTACAAAGGTAGAAGACCCCTTTATTTATAGGGAGGGGGATGATTTATCTACCAAGAATAGAACTCTAGAATCTCTCTAATTATAGACATTCACCTTAAATAGGAGATTTCATAACACTCCCCCTTGAATGTCTATTCAACAATGTGCCTCATTAAAACCTTAAAACCAAAACCCAATGGGAAAAATTAAAGAAAGGAAAAAGAGTACACATGTTTGAATATGCGCCTATTGGTTGCCTCGTTAAAAACCTTGCAAGGAAAACCCAGTGGGAAAAAACCTTGTAAGGAAAAAAGAGTGCAACGCGCATTGACTCCCCCTAATGAGTACATCAATTTATATCCTTGAGCATTTGCATTCCAATCTTGTGCATCATCTTCAAAACGATCTTTGGTAGATGTTTGATAAATAAATCAACCATATTGACTTGAATAAATATTCCGTACCTTGAAATCATCATTCTTGATAGATATGAACATCTTCATATAATGTCGTGGAATAACTCTTCAATATCTCCATTGATGCATTCTCAATGCCATCATGCTTATAGTTATAGCAAGATTCATATGTACACAAATTGTACTTGGGATGTGGTACTTCAAGACTAAGAATTGCATATGCTTCAAGCAACTTAAATCTTTCAAGTTAAGTCATATAAGCCATATAATAGACTTTAGATGCATATCAAGTTTTCCATGTCATGCTAGACAAATAAGATATCGAAAACTGACTATACATACCTTTGACTTTATACTTTCAAGCATTTGAACTATAGGTTCAAAACTACATGTCTTTCATATGGAATCAATTCTTCTTGAATTGTATCTCTTCCATTTAGTTACTTTCTTTGGGTCAGCAAATGCGTATAGCATGCTTTGCAATATGTTGCAATTGAATTATCCCTTTTATGAACTTCAGGTTCATATCATGATTTTCGGGGATATACATATACAAATGATAATTCATCCCATGTAACCTTTTCTCAAGTGTTTATCATGTCTCCCCCTCATGTTAGAAAAGCTAACTTGTTTCCTCAACTTTGGGAAATCATCTTTGTGCATTATCATGTCAATATACACAGCACATTAATAATAAGATGAAATTATTTGGTTCCTGACCCTGAACCACTTATGAGGGGAGAATATACTCTCGTATACAACGTATATCAAACTGATATATATATAACTTTGTTCTCATAAGAAACAGTTTAGCTATTAAGTGGAAGCACTCAATAATTATCTTGCTAAACCAACTTTGATATAAACCAACTTATCAAGATGAACTATCTTGAGTAGAAAATCTGGAAATTATGCTCGAAGTTAGATTACTGAGCGATTTACCTCGCAAGCACCGGCCAGGCTGCGGGTCAATAACAATTGCGCATGTAACCATATCATAGATGCATCATATGTGGTATACATGGCAGGTGAATGGGCCCATATTCACCTTTGATATTTCCAGAATTTATGGGCTTCAACCCGAACTCTTTAGTTGGTCAGTTCATTAATGAGAACAAGTGATACAAGAGAATTCGTAAAGAACTTTCTAGTTCTTTGATATTCACCTGTGTGAATTTGCACATCATACTTTAAAATGAGATGGCTAACACGAATGCCAACTGAATAAATTATCAATATTGGTAAACTTCAAATTTACACCATGACATGTGCACTTAATAAACTTCAGGTTTATTATGACATGGGTTTTATACCAATAGATATCCACTTTATTGTGGCATTCTTTCGTTTGTGTAGTACAAACTGGAGAACAAAGCGGGTAGCTTTTCATATACAAATTACCCCGCTACAAGTTGTAGTAATAGGAGATATCAAAGCCTTCCTTTATTTATAGTCTCAATATAATCAATCGCTTTCGCGTGTACTTTGGAAACTGAATAAGTTTCTTTGAGACTTACTACAGCACAATACTCAATTGTGTCTCTCCAACATAGTAATAATTGGCTCTTCTAGAGCTCTCAATTAATTTTGTACTACCACAGATTCATCAACATCCATGTGGTGAATATCTTTCTTAAAGAGAAAGTTATACCATTATGGTCATGTCAAACTTATATGCAAGATATGTTTCTTGCATTATCGTTGTCCTTTAATAGTCATATTTCCAAAATACTTTGGCGTACAATAGGTACGTGACCAACGATCATTCATGCCATATATCATCTCAAACCTCCTTCTAGGGGTGAGTGTAGTATCATCTCAAACCTCCATCTAGGGGTGAGTGTGGTATATTTAATACCAATTTCATCTTCATATTCTTCCAATAATGAATATGTATTCGTGAATCAGATGTTGTCACATTCACTTCGAGGATATGTGATTTTGTTATCCTTTTCAAATCTATAAATGCGTCAGGCATTTGATTTGCTATTCTTTGTAAATGGATAATCTTTTGTACCTCTCTTTCACAAATAGAGGTATGTGGATCAAGATGAGATAATGATGCATTTTTCCACAAAATTTCCCGTTTGGTTTCACCAACTTCTCCCCCTAATTTTGGGAAAAGTGTCTCATCAAGTTGACAGTCTGCAAATGGTGCAGTAAACAAGTCGCCTGTCAATGTTTCGAGGTAGCGAATGATGGAGGGCGATTCAAACCCAACATATATTCCTAACCTTCTTTGCAGACCCATTTTGGTGCGGGATGGCGGTGCTAAAGGCACATATACTGCGCATCCAAAAATTCTTAAATGGGATATATTGGGTCCATGACCCAAAACCAATTGCAACGGGGAATATTTGTGTCAATTCGTCAGTCAGAGACGAACTAGCATTGCTGTATGCAAAATGGCGTGTCCCCAAACCGAAGTGGGCAGCCGACGAACTAGTATTACTGCATGCAAAATGGCGTGAACCCAAACCAAAGTGGGCAGCCGATAAACTAGCATTGCTGCATGCAAAATGGCGTGAACCCAAACCGAAATGGGCAGCCTCGTTTTCATGAAGAATTCAAGATTATTCTCATCTATTGTCTCACTATGATATCCATTTTGAATGATATCTTTAAAACTCAACAAGTTCCTTTTTGACTTGGAGGAGAACATTGCATTCTCTAAAATGGATTCTCAAAACTCAACAAGTTCCTTTTAAACTTGGAGGAGAACATTGATATCATTAAAACTCAACAAGTTCTTCTTAGACTTGGAGGAGAATATTGCATTCTCTAAGATAAACGTCATGCCTTTGGGCAGAGTTACAGTTGCTCTTCCGGAGCCTTCAATCAATTTACTTTCCATGGTTTGACATATAAAAGAAAATATACGAACATGAGAATAAACTACTTCAATTCGTTTGTGTCACATAATATTTTCAAAATCTGCTGCTAACAGTTGACTAACAAAATCAGATATGTTATCCATAATTGATTATTTTGCAGTTTGAAAATTTTCTGCGTTTTTCATAAGACAATCGATTATTAAACACACACAATCGATTGTTTGAACATAGACAATCGATTGTTAAACACACACAATCGATTATTTGTTATTTTTGAAAAACTTCAGATGTCTTAAGACAATCGATTGTTAGACATAGACAATCGATTGTTGGCTATTTTTGAAAAATTTCAGACCTCTGTTTCAAGACAATCGATTGTTAGACAAAGACAATCGATTGTGGTTAATTTTTGAAAAATTCCAGACCTCACTGTTTCAAGACAATCGATTGTTAGTCAACGACAATCGATTGTGGATGATTTTTGAAAATTTCTAGACCTCACTGTTTCAAGACAATCGATTGTTAGTCAACGACAATCGATTGTTGATCAATTGTTTTTCAACTTTAATGCGAAAATAGTTGATAATCGACTAGTTTTTCAGGCTAGTCGATTACCCCCACTGGAAAATAAAAGTTTTATTGATATTTGAGCATATTGAAGATATTCTAAAGAACTACTGCTAACATTGCATCATGAACTAGCTAATACGAGCTAATACTAATGACTATTAGATTATTCACTAACTAATACAAATAAGTAGAACAAAATCAAATAACTCCATCTTCTTTCATCATGGTCCCATCGCCGATTAGGTGGTCTATTTTCCCCTCGGGTTGCTCAAAGAAGTCTGCCACATCCAAGTGGGTGATGTCAAAGTTGTCGTCAGAGACAAAATTCGTTTCAGGGCGTTTACTCTTTCGAGATGCTTGATAAAGGTCAACCAAAAGTCATGGTATACGGCAAGCCTTTGACCAGTGCCCGTTTTCACCGCAACGATAATATATAGTTTATAAACTATTTGCTTTTGGGTTCTTATCGTATCGTGCTTGTGGCAGAGTGACCAACTTCAGGTTGTCATATCTCTTCTTTAAGCCATTCCACAAGATAGGTGGATCCTTGACAGTGAGATATTCAATCTTCAAACCTTCATCAAGGTGATGGCGCAAGAAAATCAAGGCCTTAGCATAGTTTCAAACCTTCATCAAGGTGATGGCGCAAGAAAATCAAGGCCTTAGCATAGTTTCAAACCTTCATCAAGGTGATGGCGCAAGAAAATCAAGGCCTTAGCATAGTTTTGGGTGGATGCATTATTTCTGTCTTTAATGGCGTCTCCAAGACCCATAGCATCCAAAATGGATTTAAGTATCCAACACCCATATCATATAGTTCTTGCCCGAAATTTCAAGGGCAACGAACTTTCTTTTCATAATGTCAGACATAAAACAAATTTACATCAAGAGCGTGTTCATACTTACGGGCTCTATTACAATTATCACATTCACTTCAGGAAATGGATCAAAATCATGTGCTTTACACAATCTCATGTCAAATATTACTTTCATAAAGTGAAAGATTATTTTGAGAATCTTTATTATTCTCATTATCACAATAATGACGATTATAACTTCGTCTATTGCCATGTCCACATCCATTGATACCTTTACGGTAATTAGTCTTCTTTCAGACTTATCACATACTGCTACCACATTCTCTAAAGGGAATGGAGCAAATTCAATTGGACGGAATTCTTTGCCACGTCCACATTCATTGATACCTTCATGGTAATATTTTAGTCTTCTTTCAGACTTATCATATACTGCTTCCACATTCTCTAAAGGGAATGGAGCAAATTCAATGGGACGGATTTTCAATTATTTGCCCACAATCATACATGAATTTAATCATGGCAGGACATAGAGATTTTACCACTTCGTGTGGTTATAATTTCTTACAAACTCCTTTAGAGTTATAATCAAACTTTGTTGTCTATGTTTGTATATAAAATCAAATTATAGAATTTCAAGAATTTGAAAGGGAAAAATAAGTTACTTACCTTTAAGGTATACCAATTATATTTTCAATATTTTTTTCCTTCTTTCTTCATTCTTTCTTTGAAGCAAAACCTTGCACAAACAAAAGTTAAGACAATCGAAAATTAAATTAGGAAGAGGGAAATACCTCAGATTTCTCGAGAATGGTTCTTGAGACGGTAGAGTCTCGTGCTGATAACGTGTTATGAAATAATATAAAAGACAAGAACAATAACTCAAGAACAAGAGCAAATAGAGAGAAGAGTAGAGAGAGTTCTTCTTATTGATACTTAGAGAATGTTAGGAGCTTTTTACAAAGGTAGAAGACCCCTTTATTTATAGGGAGGGGGATGATTTATCTACCAAGAATAGAACTCTAGAATCTCTCTAATTATAGACATTCACCTTAAATAGGAGATTTCATAACAAGAACAATATAATTTTTCTCAAGAATATTATGTGAATGTTTCCCTCTTCAACCCGTCGTAATGTGTTTTGTCGCAATTAATATGCGTTGGAAGGATTGCCAAGAGAATCGACTCAAATATGTAAAGGCTAATCCTTCTTTCTTTTGGCATGATCCAAGTAACGTTACGTAAATGTAATGTTGTTGTATAAGTGGCTCTGCTCTTAAAATTTAAGGATGTCTATGTTATTCATTCCTGTAAAGTGAGATTCAACCATGTCTAAGTATATTGCTAAATCTCTATTGAAGTATATGATAAGGATATTAATATTTATAATATAATGATACATGCATCTTCATGCATTTACCACCATGCTACGACAAGTCGGGCAGTCATGCATATTTATTTACCATTGTGCTATAGCCGGTTGGGAAATCAAGCACATTCAATTACCACCATGCTACGGGCTGGTTGGGCACTCATGCATATAAATTTACTAGCGTGATACGGCTAGGACAGTCATGCATTAACCACGAGGCTACGGCTGATCAGGCAGTTACTACCGGTTGGGCAGTTATGTATCATTATTTATCATTGGTTGGGTAGTCATACATATCACCATGCGAAGGCTAGTCGGGCAGTTACCACTGATCAGTTGGGCAGTCATGCATCAGAAGACATAGATAATAGTATCAGAGAGAAGCATCTTATATGTATATATGTATAATAAGTATGCATATGCGGTGGCACTTCAGAGATTCAGGTTGATTCTTATATGTCTTTAATTAATGTTGTTTTACTGTTATGTTTCAGTTCTGCTTACATACTCAGTACATTATTCGTACTGACATCCTTTTGTTGGGGACGTTGCATTCGTGCCTACAGGTATAGATAATCATCTTGATGAGACCTCATAGTTGACGGGGTTAGTATTTAGCAAAGGATCAGTAAGACTCCACCTCATTCGAGTGCAACCGAGTGTGTGAGTCATCACGTCAGAGTTTTACTACAAACTTATGAGTAGACCGATACCCTATCTCATTTGATGTCGAAAAATCTTAGAGGCTTTATAGACAGAGGTGCATTTTATATATTATGTCAGAGGCCTTGACGGCCCATATGTATTCATGTTTTAAGAAAGATGATTCATTGATACAACTTTTTCCCACTTGTAGTTATACATTACGAGTTGTGGCCATATTGACCCATGATAGTTACAGGAAAAAACAAATGTGTTACAGAGTGGTTCGCCCTGGATAGTACGACACTTGGTGCCAGCCACGCCTCCCCAAGTTGGGGTGTGAGAGAAGAAGTTCGGTGAAACTCTCACCGCGGATTCATTGACATAGTATTCACAGCTGCTAGCATGCTCGATTAACATTCAAAGAAATGGTAAATAAGTTCGTAACAGCCTATGCCGGAGCAAAGAAGGCGAAGTCGAGAGTAAATGACATATTTCCACAAAACAATCACCTAGAGAAGGACTCAGGGACTTCCTGGCTTAATTAACCGAGTAAGGATGACCTTACTAAACATATAGGAAGGAATGACCGTGGCAGCCTTTTAGAACGGGCTAAGCAGAAGCTGTTCGAGGGCGACCAGGAAGCTTCTGAGTCGCCTCATGAAATATCTCTCGACCACTAAGGACGAGATACACAATGCTTATTGCGCTGAGATTCGAGCTGAAGAAGATGATATGAACGGGCTGACTCAAAGGTTAACTTTGGTACAAGCCGAATTCAGGAAGGACCGGAGATACGATAACAAAAGAGATCCAGCAAGACCCCGTCCTAACCGGGAAAGACATCAGCTTTATAGCCGAGGCACCTTTATGCCGCCTCCCCGACACGGCGAAGGCCCTTCTAGGCCAAGAACAAGAACTCACCGAAATGAGAGAGATATGCCCCCTTATTATCTACTCAAAATTTCAGTGTCTCTCCCTTAAAAATAGTTTATGCACTAGAAAAGCTCAACCCAAAAGTAAAGTGGCCGCAAAAGATGAGGTCCGACTCGTGTACTATAAAGTCAAATGCCATTTGCGAGTTTCACAAGGAGCGAGGCCACAAAATCGAGGAGTGTATCTCCTTAAGATAAGAGGTCGTGAACTTGCTTCACCAAGGGCACTCCAAGGAACTAATGAGCGAGCGAGGGAGGACCAACTTTGCTCATGGACGTGAGCAACACCATGGACCGCAAATGCGGATTCACTGAAGAGTTTTGCATTGTTTCAACTTATTTTTGCTCAATTCCATTTCAATTGAATTCTACTCTCTTCATGGCATTATTTTCCTAAAAATCTAACAATACACACCATAAACGCCCTCATATTATAATTAAAGGATATAAAAACTAAAGAAAAGAGAGTAGCATAAGTGGTAAAATCACCACTTATCACACCACGTGTTGTCTTGACATAGAAGAAGTTAACCCAAAAATGACGATTTGTTTTATCGTCCATCTTTACCACTAGTCCTTGGTACCTCGGTGGTAAAGGTGTATCATCGCACGCTAGTGAAATTTTGGGGTGAAGAGATGAAGCAAATGATGGAGAGAGATCCCACGGTTTGCTAGCTCCACGTACTTGATAATCGTAAGGAAAAAGCTAATAGATTTACGGGGAGAGATGGGCCTGACAGATGCCATAATGGCAGCAACAGTTCTCCGTCAAGGAAGAAGAGAAAGCGTATAACCGATGATGAACGGATACGCGTAGAATACGCAGTATCCAGGGCAGTAAGCTTGTCTCACATTGTCACCAGCCGGGATGAGGTCAATATGGATTGGAATTCGCCACTTGACCTTAAATTCAACAAGGCCCGCTGCATCCATCTCAAAGATAGCAGGTTCGAGATCATCTTTAGCACGCTTCGAAAAGTCCGACCTGGACCTTTCTGAGCGTGGAATTATTTCATCCACTGTAGGAAAACTCTCATCTTCTGCAACCATGGCTTCTCTTTCGATGTGAGAAGTTGTGTTCACTGTCAATGGAACCAAATCAGATGTTCTTTCAAAGTTAGAAGATGCACGTGCCATTTTTGTTACGTAAATAGAGAAAAAATGCAGATACAAAAAAGACGATAATGGAAGAAAGCGCTAAAATGGAGAGAAAGAAGGGTGCATGAACTCAAAGGAGAAGAAGAGAAAGTTTGGAAATTCAGATCTTAGGAAGAGCAACAACCTAAATAAGGGATTCCCTTCCCTATTTATAAGATGTTGGCACCCTACTTGAGAAATCCAAGCGCCGCCACATTGACTTCGAAATAGAAGGGACATGAAAAAATAATGTAACATATCGGGAATATATGTCATTATGAAACATGATGAAATGAAGTCATTTCAAGAAGATATAACGGTCAGACGTGGATCTCTAATTTCCATGTCGTCATGACGCCATAAAAAAATTTGCTGCTCGACCTCCATGCCCAGATTTGTCAAATTGCAAACAGCGAAGTCGGCCTACCGAGCTCGTCTAATAAAAAACAGTCTCAGTCGGCGGAGGGACTAACTATATGGATCGAACTCTGACCGAGGGAATCTTTCTAAAAGGTAGATTACTAAGAGATTATTAGGCCGAAGTCGTACTTGAGGCGGAAGGAACTTATCGACGAATTAAGTAACCGAGGTCGAGGTCGAATACTTAGGTCGGCCATAAAGACTAGTTTTGTAGCAGGATATTTTTGGAGAATATCCCATTAAATATTCTCTGCATTTGTACTTTAGGTTAGGTAAGGGATATGTCCCAGATAAATAGAAAGGAGAGAGAGGAAAGAGGGCATGTAATGTTCTATATGATAAGATCTCTCATAAAAAGTTGACTCTCGAGTAAATTACAAATATTGTCTTTCCACAAAGATTCGATTTGTTGTTCATTCCACACTTTCTCACATCAGATTCGAGAAAACTTCTTATATTCCCACGTTAGTTTGTCTTACATCATTGTCAGATAGGAGAATCATCCACCTCATTCAATATTTGAGTAAATCATTTTTCTATTTATATTTATTATCATTTAATATATTAATTGCTTATTATTGTTCCCTCATACACTTATAACAGTACCAATTAATATTTATTGTATTAAATTGGTTAAATACAGTCCTGCGTGATTTGTATAAACCAACTTCAAATCTATAATATATTAGATTTAACTAGGATTTACCTACTATCTTATTTAATGGGTTTAACAAAAAAGACTTAATAGTTTTTGGTTAAACAATGGATGGAGTAGTCTAGGACCATTTAAAATCCTTAAAACATAGAGTGTAATCAACAAGGGACAAATGTAGCATTCCTATCATTTTCCTCGGACTTGTAACATAGTTCTTGATACTAGAGCTCAACAAGAGTGGTCTTCGAGCAAGAGAGATTACATATTAGACTCAAAAGGCTATTGAGTGGCTCTAAAGAGATATTAATTAGTAGCTCGAAACTGAATTACTTTGTGTGTGTGAGAGAGAAATACCAGAACAACTCCATGGGTTGAGGTAGAGAGATAGAAGCCTAGAGTGATAGAAACATGAAGAGAGAAAGTAGCTATGAAAATGATATCAATGAAGTTTCGCGTGAAAGAATTTGAGAATCGAATTTGAAACCTAAGGGGTCATTGTGTATAAGAATAAGGTGTATTAGTAATATATGGATTAGTAATGAAAATATTAAGTATGCAGATATTACTTCTTATCTATTGTTTGGTGTGGTGTATTAAAAATTATAGTACATTGCATAAATTTTTTTAAAAATAGTTGTTTAAAAAATGTGGACTTTAAGAACAATTTTATCTTTAACCATACTAATGCTTGTATTAATAACCTTGGTATTACTAATGTCATGATTTTTGGTGCATTACTTATACATAGAATAATACCAAGGCAAGCGTAATGTATAACTAATACAAGTATTAATTATACAAATATTGAAAAAATATACCAAACAAAATATTAGTAATGCACAAAATTAATGCTTGCATTATTTTTGTAATACCTCCTACCAATCGACCCTAGACTTTTCACAGTGACTGATGGAGCATATAATGAACAGGCTGAATTGAATCCAACACTCCTGACAAAATGAGTCTTCCCCCATTTTATCTTTTTTGTCATAATTTAACTTGGAATAAAGTTTAATAAAAGGAGCAAAGGCTTCTAATTATTTGTGTGGTTATAAAGTTATTTAAATTTGAGGTCTTTAACCAACAATAGTATTTATATAATTATAAATACTTACCTTTAAAAAAGGGAATATGCTAATTATTTGGAACGGAATAATAAAAGAAATAAACCAAACAAATTAAAATGGATGGAGGACTAAATTTGACATAATTTTAAAGGTATTATTGGTTCAAAGTATGAACTTAAAGGTCACTGCCAAAGA
Source organism: Nicotiana benthamiana (assembly GCA_034376525.1). Taxonomy (NCBI): domain Eukaryota; kingdom Viridiplantae; phylum Streptophyta; class Magnoliopsida; order Solanales; family Solanaceae; genus Nicotiana; species Nicotiana benthamiana. The sequence goes on from CM067323.1 coordinate 62,823,420, forward strand.
ATATGGCGAGATGGAGGACATCGTTTCATTTTTCACTTTAATCAAAAATTTTGAATTCGAACGCGAATTCTATTTCGACTTCTACATATGAAGAAGCTACAAACTTACTTTTCTTACTACAATAGTAAGATTACTTCCGCTATTACTTAAAATGACTTACATCTTTTAAAAAAATATTTGCTTTTGTTGCCTATTAATTTTTCAATTGAAAAGTTATTAGGAGTAACTAATATCAAAATTTTCAATTACCATTTATTTGGTGTTTACGTGATAAATAAGTTTAATTTTTTTTTATGTAAGTGCAATAATATAGAATTAAGAAAGAAACAAAAATATTTAAAAATTGAGGTTGATAATTTAGATGATATTCTGCCAAATTGAATTAGGAAGAAGGTGAGACATGTGTATCCATTAAAATTGGTGGAGCCACTTGGACATTGGACAATTGCTTTATAAGACAATACTTCAGTCAATTCGACAGACATATCCTTTGTTATCTACCTATACTTTGTTCTGAAACACAGACACAGAGCAATTGAGAGATTCCCAATCAAAAGGCCATGTATTTTCATTTTGATCCATTAACCACTGTTACAGTTGCCGCCGCCACTGTTTTCTTGATTTGCACTATCAAATTACAGTGGTTCCGCCCTGACAATCACTTGCCGCCGCCGTTCGCCGTCGAGGATGACGGTTATGACGGAGGCAGATGCTGTGCGGTGTGCCTCAACGACGTAATCGGCGGCGAGAATTGCCGGAAACTGCCGAAATGCGGCCATATTTTTCACGTTGAGTGTGTGGACGCTTGGCTACAGAGCAATTGGACGTGCCCACTTTGCAGAAGGCAAGTTACTGATCAGCTTCCTAAGCAGCAAGGAGAAAACACCATTTTCTCTTATCTACTTTTCCGTTGTAAAGAGTTTCTGCTTAAGATTTGTAGTCCTTTTACTGAAGAACTTATGATGGTTTTGATCGAGAGCGTAATTCTGCCCCGTCCTTAAATTTATTTTTGCTTTTTTGGGTTTTTACTAAATTTTCTTCTGTATTTTCCATGCCTAGTTTTCAGAGTTTAACAAGATTTTTTTTTTCGTTTAATCTATGTATCAAATTTAGCATCGTTATTTATTGGAGAAATTTATTTTCTTTAATTCGTGAAAAGAAAGATTGTGAAGTTTTGGGCTCTTTTGTTTTAACGTCCTTTTTTTTCCCTCCCTAATGTTTGATTGATTGGCAGAACGAAAGGGAAAGGATGTGAAGTGGAAGAAGTTTCAAATCAGCTTTCCTTCTTTGTTTGAATAGTAGTAGACTTAAAAGAACATATTTTTTCCTAACGTTTGGTTTGCGTTATTGTATTTGTGTCTCATACAACTTACACTAGTTGTATGAGGTTCTTTTTTATCTTATAAATTTGTAAACTTCAATCTTACACTTTTAGTTCACAAAAATTATAGGTTCACAAAATTGTAAAACAAATAAATTATATCATACAACTAGTGTAAGGCGTATAAATACAATTAAACAACAACAACAACAACTACCCAGTATACTTCCACCAGGTGGGGTCTGGGGAAGGTAATATGTAGACAGCCTTACCTCTATCCAAAAGGGCAGAGAGGCTGCTTCCAAGCGACCCTCGGCGCATAAGACATAATGAAGAGCTGCATTGGAATTTTCCATATTTGTTACAATTATACCATTATCCGTTTATGTTATCTGACAAACTCCTCAATTGATTCCTCTATCAATTAAATATTTTGAGTGGCTATAGGTGCGAGTTAGACTTGTCAATGACACATTAAAATGAGTCAATAAAAGGACGGCACATGTAATTTGTAATAATTAAAACAAAAACAACCATCTGACCCCCTTCCCTACATCCGCGACCCACCTAGCTATCTCAATAATTAGTCCAAACTTCTGGCGAGTTCTAGTCCGGCAAAAATGGAGTCTCACCGAACTGACCAAGAATTTAAATTGACAGACATCTCCTACAACCCAAATACTACACGAGCAAAAGCTCTCTTCTCGTCAATGCCTATATATGACTGTCAAATTTGTTTGGTGGATATATGAATGCTCATTAACAGAAGAACCACATACACATTAGAGGCGAGCTAAGATGAATACATCATAGTATTTCCATAAATAAATAAACAATCCAGCAGTAATATTCAACAACAAATTAGGTATAGTAAAATTAAATCAACAGTGGTCAAGCACGTTAATGTCAGAGATATGAAGCATCAAAGCAGCAGCAAAATACAGTACAACAGCAAATACAGCTATTCAAGGAACCAGAATTAGGAGTGTTGACAGGAAAACCGTCGGAAACGGTGGCGATGGATGGAGGAGAAATACCGGAGGTCCGGAAGAAGGAGAGTCTATGGAGTATTGATGGTTGGTGGAGCTGGTGGAGACGGATTGAAGATTTGTATTTTGGGGACTCTGATCTAACTAACAACTCTTCGTAGGTAGAACCAATGGGCAATGCCCAATCTTAAAAAATGGGAAGGGAAAGGCGAAGGTGGTCTAAAGTAACAAATTTTGTTTCTTTCAACAACAACAACAACAACAACTACCCAGTATACTCCCACCAGGTGGGGTCTGGGTAAGGTAATATGTAGATAGCCTTACCCCTACCCAAAAGGGCAGAGAGGCTGCTTCCAAGCGACCCTCGGCGCATAGGACAGAATGGAGAGCTGCATTGGAAAACAAAGATAAAGTTAGGAACCAAGACAAGACAAAACACAATAACAAAACAAAACATAAGTAATCCTGCAGAAATAACGTAAATGATTATGTAAACATAAGAAACATAAATACCGTCGCATGCGACAATAACAAGCGACAACTATCATATTACCAACCAAGAGGGGACCTACGCTAAAACACTAGTCATCTATGGGTAACCCTACTATCCCACACCCAACCCCGGGTGGGGCGAACGAAGGACTCTAAGAGCCCCTAGCCTGCAACCCTGATTCTAGACCTCCAGACTCCCCTATCAAGGGTCAAGTCCTCGGTAACCTGCATACTAGTCATGTCCTGCCTAATCACCTCTCCCCAATGCTTCCTAGGCCTCCCTCTACCCCGCCGACCACCAACAATCTCCAGCCGCTCGCAGCTCCTCACCGGGGCATCGGGACCCCTTCTCCGTACATGCCCGAACCACCTCAGCCTCGCTTCCCGCATCTTCTCGTCCACCGGGGCCACCTCTACCTTCTGTCGAATAACTTCATTCTTAATCTTATCTAGCCTGGTGTGCCCACACATCCACCTAAGTATCCTCATCTCAGCAACCTTCATTCTCTGAACATGGGAGTTCTTCACGGGCCAGCACTCTGCCCCATACAACATCGCAGGTCTAACCACGGCTCTGTAGAATTTCCCCTTGAGTTTGTGTGGGATTTTCTTGTCACACAGGACCCCAGAAGCAAGCCTCCACTTCGACCACCCTGCTCCTATCCGATGGGTGACGTCCCCGTCAATCTCTCCGTTCCCCTGAATCACAGACCCAAGATATCGGACACTGTCCCTCTTGGCGATGGCCTGAGAACCAAGCATCACATCCCTGCCCACCCCACTCGGCTCGTCGCTGAACTTGCACTCCAGATATTCTGTCTTAGATCTGCTTATTTTGAAACCTTTAGACTCGAGGGTCTGTCTCCATACCTCTAACCTTTCACTAACACCGGCGCTCGTCTCGTCTATCAATATTATATCATCAGCAAAGAGCATACACCAAGGCACATCCCCTTGGATATGACGGGTTAGAGCATCTATCACTAAGGCGAACAACAGGGGGCTCAGCGCCGATCCTTGATGGAGCCCCATTACCACAGGAAAATGGTCTGAATCGCCACCCACCGTCCTCACCCTAGTCTTAGCCCCATCGTACATGTCCTTGATAACTCTGATATAGGCTTCTGGCACACTCTTCGCCTCCAAGCACCTCCATAGCACCTCCCTCGGGATCTTGTCATACGCCTTCTTCAAGTCGATAAGCACCATATGCAGGTCCTTCTTCTTATCCCTGAATTGTTCCGCCAGCCGCCTGACTAGGTGAATAGCCTCAGTGGTGGAGCGGCCCGGCATGAAACCGAACTGGTTCCCAGATATATTCGTCGCCTCTCATTCGCGCCTCAATCACCCTCTCCCAAACCTTCATCGTGTGGCTCATTAGTTTAATACCCCTATAGTTGTTGCAGCACTGGATGTCTCCTTTGTTCTTGTACAAGGGCACCACTGTACTCCACCGCCACTCATCCGGCATCCTTTTAGTCTTGAAGATCACGTTGAATAGCCTAGAGAGCCACTCCCCTCCAGGTTTACCCATGCACTTCCAAAACTCCACCGGGATCTCGTCAGGCCCGGTCGCTCGACCCCTACTCATCCTACGCAACGCCCCTAAGACCTCCTCCACCCTAATGCGCCTGCAGTACCCAAGGTCTCTATGACGCTCTGAATGCCCCAACTCCCCTAGCTCTATGCTCCGATCCCCCTCCTCATTAAGAAGTTCCCGGAAGTACGCCTGCCACCTCTGTCTGATTTGCGATTCCCCCATCAGAACTCTATCATCCTCGTCCTTGATACACCTGATTGGTATTTAGAATAAAAATGTGACAGGCTCCAAATATCCATATTTATACAAACAAATTAAACAACTCTCCTTATAATCTAGCATGAAATAAAGTAAGAGGAAGCCATATTAATACTCCCTCCGGTCTAATTCCACAATATATGATTTTTCAGAAGAAATTAACTTTTCCTTCCGAAATTGCCCTTGAATAAAGAGTCTTGGAATAATTTGTTATATTTTTAATAAATAAATTAAGGTTAATATATTTGATTTTATTATTAATTAATGCTAAAAAAATAAATTTCTTAATTTGTATAAAAAACCAAAAAATCACTTAAGTGGTTAGTAGTCCCATGCTTGATAAGAGTATACGGAAGGAAATTGTCCTTACCGTCTGCAATGCATTAGATAGTGTAGCGATTCTCAGGCTGGAATTGCCAGAAAAATGAAAAGCAAGAATCAAAATGAAAATTGAAAATATATAGAGAAAAAAATAACCAAGTGTTCATTCAACATAACTTGGCAAAAAGCGGATTACACAGTATTTTATACTGTTTCAATTTATGTGAATTTATTTCATTAAGCACAAAGTTTTAAAAAAATAAAAATTTTAGAAGTATATGGTCCAAAAATAACATTTCTGTTAATGTAATTTTTGAAACTTGTGGTCTTAAATATGTTATCTGTTATAAATACACTTCTATTTAAGGTGAATGTCTTTAATTAGAGAGATTCTAGAGTTCTATTCTTGGTAGATAAATCATCCTCCTCCCTATAAATAGAGGTGCCCTCTACCATTGTAAATCACTCCTAACATTCTCTAAGTATCAATAAGAAGAACTCTCTCTACTCTTCTCTCTATTACTCTTGTTCTTGCATTATTGTTCTTGTCTTTTATATTATTTCATAACACGTTATCAGCACGAGACTCTACCGTCTCAAGAACCATTCTCGAAAAATCTAAGGTATTTCCCTCTTCCTAATTTAATTTTCGATTATGTATGACATTACGAAAAGAAAGTTCGTTGCCCTTGAAATTTCGGGCAAGAACTATATGACATGGGTGTTGGATGCTGAAATCCACTTAGATGCTATGGGTCTCGGAGACACCATCAAAGATAGAGAAAAAGCATCCACCCAAGACTGTGCGAAGGCCTTGATTTTCTTGCGCCATCACCTTGATGAAGGTTTGAAGATTGAATATCTCACCGTCAAGGATCCACTCATCTTGTGGAACGGCTTAAAAGAGAGATATGACAACCTGAAGTTGGTCACTCTGCCACAAGCACGATATGATTGGGCTCATCTGAGGCTCCAGAACTTTAAGTCCGTTTCTGAATATAATTCTGCAATGTTCAGAATTACTTCTAAATTGAAGCTATGCGGGGATAATATCTCCGATTATGATATGCTTGAGAAAACGTTTACAACGTTTCATGCCTCCAATATGGTACTGCAACAACAGTACAGAGAGAAAGGCTTTACAAAGTACTCTGAACTGATTTCTCTTCTACTAGTGGCTGAGCGAAATAATGACCTGCTCATGAGAAATCACGAAAATCGACCCACTGGGTCTACACCACTGCCTGAAGCAGATAAGGTGCACTCTCATTATGCCAAACATGAAAAGGGCCATGGTCATGGTCGTAAACGGGGTCATAGCCAGGGACGTAGACAAGGAAGAAATTCCAATGAAGTCCGTCAACCCCCAAGGAGAGATAACCGCCGAAAGCAGAAACGGGGTCATGAAGATCCTAAGGCAAATGGTTCAGAAACTATATGTTATCGTTGCGGTGGGAAAGGGCACTGGTCAAAGACTTGCCGTATACCAAGACACTTGGTTGACCTTTATCAAGCATCTCGAAAGAGAAAAGGCCCTGAAACAAATTTTGTCTATGACGACAATGAGGACATCACCCACCTGGATGTGGCAGACTTCTTTGAGCAACCCGAGGGGAAAATAGACCACCTAATCGGCGATGGGTCCGTGATGAAAGAAGATGGAGTTATTTGATTTTATTCTACTTATTTGTATTAGTTAGTGAATAAACTAATAGTCATTAGTATTAGCTCGTATTAGTTAGTTCATGATGCAATGTTAGCAGTAGTTCTTTAGAATATCTTCAATATGCTCAAATATCAATAAAAAAAAATTTTTTCCAGTAGGGGTAATCGACTAGCCTGAAAAACTAGTCGATTATCTACTATTTTCGCATTAAAGCTGAAAAATAATTGATCAATAATCGATTGTCTTTGTCTAACAATCGATTGTCATTGAGACAGTGTAATCTGGAATTTTTCAAAAATCATCCACAATCGATTATCTTTGTCTAACAATCGATTGTCCTTAAAACAGTGTGTTCTGGAATTTTTCAAAATAGCCAACAATCGATTGTCTATACTTAACAATCGATTGTCTTAAAACAGTGTGCTCTGGAATTTTTCAAAATAGCCAACAATCGATTGTCTATACTTAACAATCGATTGTCTTAAAACAGTGTGCTCTGGAATTTTTCAAAATAGCCAACAATCGATTGTCTATGCATAACAATCGATTGTCTTAAGACAGTGTGATCTGAAGTTTTTCAAAATAGCAAATAATCGATTGTGTGTGTTTAACAATCGATTGTCAATGTTCAACAATCGATTGTTTGTGTTTAACAATCGATTGTTTGAAGAAAATGTTTAAACTGAAATTTTCAAACTGCAAAGTAATCAATTATGGATAACATATCTGATTTTGTTAGTCAACTGTTAGCAGCAGATTTTGAAAATATTATGTGACACAAACGAATTGAACTTGTTTATTCTTATGTTCGTGTATCTCTTTTGTATGTCAAACTATGGGATAGCAAATATGGATATCTCACAAAGCGAACTTGGATCAACGTCCAACTGTAAAAGTATTTGCCTAGTTGATTCATGTACTACACATACAATACTCAAAGAAAGGAAATATTTCTCTCAACTAAATATGTGTAAGGCAAACGTTACTACAATCTCTGGAAGTAGTAAATTGATTGAAGGCTCCGGAAGAGCAATTGTAACTCTGCCCAAAGGCACGACGTTAATCATAGAGAATGCAATGTTCTCCTCCAAGCCTAAGAGAAACTTGTTGAGTTTTAAAGATGTACGCCGGAATGGCTATCATATTGAGACAATGGATGAAGATAATCTTGAATATCTCGTCATCACAAAGAATGTCTCCGGCCAAAAGAGGGTTATTGAGAAATTCCCGTCTTTGTCTTGTGGCCTGTATTGGACAAGAATTAGTGCAATTGAGGCACATTCAACAGTAAACCAAAGGGTTACTGATTCCAATACCTTTGTACTTTGGCATGATCGATTGGGACACCCAGGATCGGTCATGATGAGACGGATTATAGAAAGCTCATATGGGCATCCGTTAAAGAATTTCAAAATTCTTTCGAATAATGAATATCTTTGCACTTCGTGTTATCAAGGCAAGTTGATTATCAGGCCATCACCAACAAAGGTTGGGACTGAGTCACCCACGTTTTTGGAACGTATACAAGGGGACATTTGTGGACCTATTCACCCACCTAGTGGGTCGTTTAGGTATTTCATGGTCTTGATAGACGCATCCTGTAGATGGTCTCATGTGTGCCTGTTGTCATCACGCAACCTTGCGTTTGCGAAATTAATGGCACAAATAATTCGACTACGAGCACAATTTCCAGATAATCCAATCAAGTCCATTAGACTGGATAATGCTGCTGAGTTTACATCCCAAGCATTTAATGATTATTGCTTATCAATCGGGATAAAAGTTGAACATTCTGTAGCTCATGTTCACACTCAAAACGGTCTTGCAGAATCGTTAATTAAACGCCTGCAGTTGATTGCAAGGCCATTACTTATGAGAACGAGGCTGCCCACTTCGGTATGGGGTCACGCCATCTTACATGCAGCAATGCTAATTCGTCTCAGACCGACGAATTACCACAAGTATTCCCCGTTGCAATTGGTTTTGGGTCATGAACCCAATATATCCCATTTAAGAATTTTTGGATGCGCAGTATATGTGCCTATAGCACCGCCATCCCGCACCAAAATGGGTCCGCAAAGAAGGTTAGGAATATATGTTGGGTTTGAATCGCCCTCCATTATTCGCTACCTCGAAACATTGACAGGCGACTTGTTTACTGCACGATTTGCAGACTGTCGATTTGATGAGACACTTTTCCCAAAATTAGGGGGAGAAGTTGGTGAAACCAAACGGGAAATTTTGTGGAAAAATGCATCATTATCTCATCTTGATCCACATACCTCTATTTGTGAAAGAGAGGTACAAAAGATTATCCATTTGCAAAGAATAGCAAATCAAATGCCTGACGCATTTACGGACTTGAAAAGGATAACGAAATCCCACATTCCCGCGGAAAATGTTCCAATCCGTATTGATGTCCCTGTTGGACAATCATCTAGTGTCATATCCAATGAGTCGAATGCACGCCTGAAGCGTGGCAGACCATTAGGTTCCAAAGATCGAAATCCTAGAAAGAGGAAAAAGAACGATCAAAATGACACTACGAAAGAATCTCATGATTTAACAAATTCTGAGATTCATGAAGAATCCATTGAGCCCGAGACTCTGGAAAATACGGAACTATCCCTAAATCCAATTAATATTGAGGCAAATATTAATCGAGTGGATATTGTGGTGGATAATGCCTTTGCTTATAATGTAGCATCTAGCATTATGCAAGAATGTGAGGATCTCGAACCTCAATCTGTTGAAGAATGTCGAAAAAGACAGGATTGGCCAAAGTGGCAAGAAGCAATTCAATCAGAATTGAATTCGCTGGCAAAACGTGAAGTTTTTGGCCCTATAGTTGAAACACCTAATGGTGTTAAGCCTGTCGGCTATAAATGGGTCTTTGTACGCAAAAGAAATGAGAAAAATGAGGTACAAAGATATAAGGCACGCTTTGTTGCACAAGGTTTTTCTCAAAGGCCTGGTGTCGATTATGAAGAGACATATTCGCCTGTAATGGATGCTATAACCTTTCGTTATCTCATAAGTTTTGCTGTCCATGAAAAGCTTGACATGCACTTAATGGATGTGGTTACTGCCTATCTTTATGGCTCACTTGATAATGAGATATACATGAAAATTCCCGATGGACTCAAGATGCCAAACGCGCATAATTCAAAATCTCGGGAAATGTTCTCAATTAAATTGCAAAGATCCTTGTATGGTCTAAAGCAATCTGGACGAATGTGGTATAATCGTCTTAGTGAGTACTTGTTAAAAGAAGGCTATATAAATGACGCCATTTGCCCGTGTGTTTTTATAAAGAAAACAACATCGGAATTTGTTGTACTTGCCGTATATGTCGATGACATAAACCTTATTGGAACCCCTATAGAACTCCAAAAGGCAATTGATTATCTAAAGGATGAATTCGAGATGAAAGATCTCGGAAAGACTAAACTATGTCTTGGTTTGCAAATTGAATATTTGGCAAACGAAATTTTTGTTCATCAATCTACCTATACAGAAAAGGTACTGAAACGGTTTTACATGGATGAAGCACATCCTTTAAGTACACCGATGGTTGTTCGATCACTTGATGTGAACAAAGATCCATTCCGACCACAAGAAAGGGATGAAGAGCTACTTGGTCCTGAAGTACCATATCTTAGCGCAATTGGCGCACTAATGTATCTTGCAAATACTACAAGACCTGACATATCCTTTTCAGTTAATGTCTTAGCAAGATTTAGCTCGGCTCCTACGAGGAGACATTGGAATGGGATCAAACACATATTGCGGTACCTAAAGGGAACTACCGATATGGGCTTATTTTATGGCAAGAATTGCAGCCCGGATCTTGTTGGTTATGCTGATGCTGGATATTTGTCCGACCCACACAAGGCTCGATCTCAAACGGGTTATGTGTTTACCTGTGGAGAAACCGCCATATCTTGGCGATCGACTAAGCAATCAATTGTGGCTACTTCATCTAATCATGCCGAGATAATTGCTATTCATGAAGCAAGTCGGGAGTGTGTGTGGTTGAGGTCTATAATATATCATATCCAAGACAAATGTGGTTTGAAGTGTGATAAACTACCCACAACTTTGTATGAAGACAATGCAGCATGTATAGCTCAATTGAAGGGGGATTCATAAAAGGAGATAGAACGAAGCATATTTCACCAAAGTTATTCTTCACACATGATCTTCAAAAGAATGGTGATATAAATGTTCAACAGATTCGTTCAAGCGACAATATGGCTGATTTGTTCACAAAATCTCTACCAAAGTCAACCTTCAAGAAGCTAGTTCACAAGATCGGGATGCGAAGACTTAAGGACATAAATTGATGTTCTTATCAGGGGGAGTTAATGCGCGTTGCACTCTTTTTCCCTTACAAGGTTTTGTCCCACCGGGTTTTCCTTGCGAGGTTTTTAACGAGGCAACCAATAGGCGCATATTCAAACATGTGTACTCTTTTTCCTTACTTTAATTTTTCCCATTGGGTTTTGTTTTAAGGTTTTAACGAGGCACATCATTGAATAGACATTCAAGGGGGAATGTTATAAATACACTTCTATTTAAGGTGAATGTCTTTAATTAGAGATATTCTAGAGTTCTATTCTTGGTAGATAAATCATCCTCCTCCCTATAAATAGAGGTGCCCTCTACCATTGTAAATCACTCCTAACATTCTCTAAGTATCAATAAGAAAAACTCTCTCTACTCTTCTCTCTATTACTCTTGTTCTTGCATTATTGTTCTTATCTTTTATATTATTTCATAACATTATCATATTTGTATGACTCAATACGTGCCGATCACAGTTGTGTCCAGCTTTAGGATTAAAAACAAAAAACACAAAAGAATAAAACAACAATACACAAACTTTGAATTCGAATGCATAAAATAGAAATAAACGAAAAGAATTGAAACAATAAGACATGAAGAGAACCAACGCAGCACGTAATGTCACTGTAAAAAGGTTAGAACCGATTCTTTAATTTTTGATTTTGTAAAAGTGAAAATCGAATCGAGACGTCATTTTGCATTTTAGTTTCCAAGAGAGAAAAGAAGTGGGAAAAGAAAGAAAAGAACCAAAACCAAATCTGCCACCTAACAGTCTAACACCGATAAGGAGACTAACGGATAAAATATTGGGTTGGTTCGGTAATGATGGATAAATCAATATAATTTCGAGATTACAAATTTGGTATTGTCTTCTTTGTTTTTGGGCTGAAAAAGCTTGTCGATGCGAATGAAACATTCTTCTGATCTCTCTTTGCTCCCCATCTCGCAACTACGGCACATCACCTATTCACTTCGCGCGCGGGACAGCAACGAAGTTCAGTTACCAATGGAATAACTTATGTCAAAAGTAAAAAAAGTATCAGAAGGGTGAATAGTAATCTCAAAATAAGTTATTCTAGGATAAATGAGTAAAATTACAATCTCAAGATTAATATACCAAACAATCAATAAAAAATAATACCAGAATAACTAATCTCTGTATAACCAATCTTAGTATAACTAATCACGATAACTAATCGCAACATAACTTGTCTTTGAACCAAACGAACTGTAGCACTCATAAGTTGTTTGGTCGGGTATATAAGAATAGTACTCCCTCCGGTCCACAATAATAGCTTGTTTGGCCAAGCTTGTCAAGAGGCCAAAAGTGTTTGTTTTCCCGAAAAGTATTTTTTTCCCCTAACTTGAGGTGTTTGGCAAGCTTTTTGTGGGAAAAGTGATTTTGAGAAGCACAAGAAAAAATTATCTTCTTCAAAGCAGAAGCAAAAGCAGTTTTGACTTTTCTTCTTACCTAAAATACCCTTAACAAAATATAGTACATACCAAAATAATTATTAAACATACTCCCTCAGTTCCAATTTATGTGAACATGTTTTGACTGGGCACGGAGTTTTAAAAAAAATGAAGATTTTTTGAATTTTTGGTCCTAAACAAGTTAAAAAAGGGTACAGAGTATTTGTGTGGTTATAAAAGCTTCTTATTATGGGTACTGGAAGTTTAAGCTAAATTATTTTCAAATTTATAAAGGAGTCATTCTTATTGGAACGAACCAAAAAGGAAATAGGTTCACATAAACTGGAACGGAGGGAGTAATACTTAGGATATTACTGTATTCGTATTTCTTCTAATTTTTATGACAACTTTCCAATATATAGTGATTTTCGGGGTGAATGCTTTTATATGTTTCAATTGAATTTTAATATATTTAACTTATATTAAAAAAATTCAGTACATTTTAATTTTATTTTCATATTTTAATAAAATAAAAAGATTTAATTATTGCATATAATAACAAATTTTTGAGATTATTAATTTACTTATAATATTAAATATTAAGTAAATCTATCCATGTACTAATTCATAATTTGATACTTAAAAGCACTTTCTCAAAAACTTGTCCAAACACAAATTATAGCTCAAAGGCGCTTTTCAGAGGGATTAGCCAAACGCAAACTGCTTCTCTTCAAAAGTACGTTTGAAAAAAGCACTTCTAAAAATAAGCTAATTTCTTCAACTTGGCCAAATAAGATATATGTGATGACCCGACCCGTCGTCTCATGTGTTACTACCCTGTTCTTCCCATTTTCAGCTTTCTTATGTTTCATTATAGGTATTGGGTGCGTTAAAATTAATTTGGAGTGATTTTGATAAGAAATGAGACAACTAGTATCTTTAAAGAAGAATGAATCTGGAAAAGTCAACTGGGCGTTGACTTATGAGTTATAGGGCTCGAAATTGAATTCTGATGATTCAGTTAGTTTCGGGGGATGATTTAACGCTTAGGAGCGCAATCGGAAGTAATTTTGGAGGTCTGATGAAGAAGTTAGCCTATTTTGACGAAGTTAGCTTTGTTATGTAATTTGTGATGTGTGTGCAAAATTTCAGATTATTCGGACATCGTTTGGTCGGGTTTTTGATCGAAAGTGTATTTTCGGAAGTTTTTGAAAACTTAAGCTTTAATTCGATGAGTTTTGGATAATTTAATATTATTTGAGGTGTTTCGATGAATGGAGCAGGTCTTAATGATGTTATGAATTATGTAGGCATAATTGGCTGAGGTCCCACGGGCCTCGGGTGTGTTTCGGATGCCCAACGGGTCATTTTTTGAAAGATTTTTGCCGTTTTAAGCATAAATGTGATGATCTAAAGGTTCATTTATAGTTCTAGAGATCCAAATTTGATTTCGAGACTTCCAGAATTTAAATCATGAATTATAGGACCGATCTGGAAATTTTGGTTTAATTTCATCAAGTCACAATTGGGTTTTTGACGCGAGATATGAGTTAACTATTTAACGAGAGAAATGGGTATTGAACTGGGCAAACGAGATTCGAATTGAGTTTCGATCAAAGGGTTGTGTTCTTATAATTATTTGTGACTCATGTGAACAAGAATCGTCTAATTTTGGGTTCGTATGATGGAGTTAGAGCCATTTTAGTGAAAAATGAATGTGGTGCAAATTTCCTAAAAAGCTGATGTATTTTCTGCAGCAGTGAACAGTAACCACGTGGGTAAACAGTGAACAGTACCCCATATTAGTATCCATTAACACTACCCCGTAACAGTATCCGTGAACAATACCTCATAATAGTTTCCGTGAACAGTACCCTGTGAATAGTAATACGGGATGAACACTAACCTCGAAAATTTTGGGTAGAATGTTCTTTTTGTGAAAATGGGATTTTGTTCCCATTTTCCATTTTTAGAAATTTGGAGCTCCGTTTGAGAGATTTTTGGACAGATTTTCTTAGAGAACAACGGGATAAGTGATCTTAACTCAATTTTGGTTGTATAGCTCGAATCTATTGCAAGTTTTGGTGTTTAATTTGAGAATTTTTGTTGAAAAGGGTAGAAAACCCTCTTGGATAGAAATAGTGATTTGAGGGGCCAAGTGAAATCAGATTTTTTGTGAATTTGTCATGTATAGACTCGTGGCGAGATAAGGATCGTATTGATGTAAAACTTTTTGGATTTTGAGATGTGGACCCGAGGCTCGGGTTTTGCAAATTTTGTGATTTTTGATATTTTTCGAGTCTTTTCGATTGGGTTATATTCCCGTAGCATATTGTAATGTATTTGCTCTGGATTTGGATAGATTCGTCATGCGCTGAAGCAAATTCAGAAGGCAAGGGCATAAAGGAGTAGAGGTTTGACCGTCTTGAGGCGAGTAATTGTTAGATAATACGCTTAAAGCAAGAGGGGGGTGAATAGCGTTATAATAAAAATTAGCGTAAACTTGCGGAATTTAAAAATTGCAGGAAATGAATAAGTGCGATAAGTAAATAAATTAGAACAAACGCACCGATATATCATGGTTCACCACAACCCGTGGCTAGTCCAGTCCCCGAGAGACTCTCTCGAGATTTTCACTAACTTGTTAAGCTTACGGGTGCTCAACAAACCGTTACAACTTGAGGACACAAGCCTCAACAACCTTTGCTCGGAGATACAACACTCCAAGACTTCAACCAAGGAAACACAAGTTCCTTCTTACAACAAGAGAATAACAATTCTCTTTAAGTGTACAATACACTAAGCACTCAAACAAGACACTCCTTTAAGAGTAGAGATGAGTAAAAGAATACGCTCAAGATCGCAACAACTTTAGACAAGAATTTGGCTCTCAAAAGCTTATGAAATGAATATAAAATGATAAGCAATAAAGTATGCAAGCTTTAGCAATTGTATGATCAGTTGTTGTGTGTTGTTGTACTTAAAAGACTGAATTGAAGCTGTATTTATAGTTGAAAAACCTTGTATTACCGTTGCCTAATTGCCAATTAAGAACTGCTGATTTTACTTTGTGACAATCGATTGTCAAGAAGTCACAATCGATTGTTTGCCAATCGTTCCAAAAATCAATCCCAGATTTTACGCTTAACAATCGATTATCCAAGATCAACAATCGATTATTGGAAACATTCAAAAAATCATTTCCAGATTTTACGTAAAACAATCGATTATACCAAATCAATAATCGATTATTCAGCAACGTTCAAAAAATCCTTTCCAGATTTTAATTTCAACAATCGATTATAGAAGATCAACAATCGATTACCTGACGGTATTTCAAAATATTTTGGCAACGGTTAGTTATACAATCGATTATACTAAGTTAACAATCGATTATATATCAGTCTTGAAAAATCAATTTAGACACTGCCTCGTGACAATCGATTGTTATATATTCACAATCGATTATTTAATAACTTTGAAAAAGTCTGGAAGACACTGCCTCAACACAATCGATTGTCATATGTTCACAATCGATTATTTTGTGACTTTGAAAAATCTGATGGACACTGTCTCTTCACAATCGATTGTCATTAACTTCACAATCGATTATTTTGAGCGTTGAAAAACTTTGATGGACACTGCCTCATCACTATCGATTGTCATTAACTTCACAATCGATTATTTTGAGCGTTGAAAAACTTTGATGGACACTGCCTCATCACAATCGATTGTCATTAGGTTCACAATCGATTATCATTAGTTCACAATCGATTGTCATGCAGTCTTGGCTTAACATAATCGATTATCATAAGTACATAATCGATTATCTTAGTCCAGATTTTAGAGGCATGTTTAAAAATCATTTTGACTAAAGTAAATATGCATGATTTAAAATCATTTAGCATTAAATTAAATATGCATGATTTTGTAAAAATAATTTTACGAGAGAAGCCATGTCATGAGTCAAGTTGTCGGATCAAGATCACAATTAAGAACGACTCATGTAAAACTATAAAACTTGGTCTTGTGCTTGAATCTCGTTATATATCAATTGTGCGCTTGTACTTGAACTTCGTCATATATCAATTTGTGCATCGTTTGTCATTCATCAAAACCTACACATATGAACACACGTTTTAGTATAATGCCTTGAGAACGTGTTTCCAACAATTTCCCCCTTTTTGATAATGGCAAACTTTAATCGGGATATGCATATTAAGCAATTCATAATGACGATTCAAGACAAGAAAAGATATGCAACAAGTATGCAATTAGCTCCCCCTTAATATATGAATTCTCCCTCAATTTATGCCGATAAGTATTGAGAGTGCATACCCGTTATCTTTCCCCTTTTGCCATTAGCAAAAAATATGAAAAAATTAAAAACAACTTGTTTATTTATTAAAAAAACAATTTCACAAATAATGTCAAGACAATCGATTATTGATACTGGATAATCGATTATATAGGAGAGAAATCGATTGTTCTGTCCAAGTTTTATAACTCCCCCTGTCTTTAGGGCGATACCTGCAAAAGAGAATTAGACGTCTCCGACGCTCAAGTTAGAAAACATGTGAAAGGGAAAATGCAATGCATGACTTAGATCAACGTGGAGTCAAGGATCCCGAGTTCACTACGAATTCGGAAGAAGGACTCTTTCTCTAAGGGCTTTGTAAAGATGTCGGCCGATTGATCTTTGGTTTCAACAAATTCAATTTCGACATCCCCCTTGAGAACGTGATCTCTTATAAAATGATGTCTAATTTCAATGTGTTTTGTTCGCGAATGAAGAACGGGGTTCTTCGTCAAGCATATGGCACTAGTATTATCACATCTAAGAGGGATATGATCAAGACTTAGGTCATAGTCCAAGAGTTGTTGTTTCATCCAAAGGATTTGAGCGCAACAACTCCCCGCGGCTACATATTCAGCCTCGGTTGTGGACAACGCAACTCTTACTTGTTTCTTGCTAAACCAAGAAATGAGAGAGCTACCGAGCAAATGGCAAGTGCCACTAGTGCTCTTGCGGTCCAATTTGCATCCAGCAAAATCGGAATCGGAATAGCCAACGAGTTGGCATGAAGAACCTTTGGGGTACCATAGACCCACATTTACAGTACCAACAAGATACTTCAATATCCGTTTCACCGCAGTTAGGTGAGACTCCTTCGGACACGATTGATAACGAGCGCATAAGCACACGCTAAACATGATGTCCGGACGACTAGCAGAAAGATAAAGGAGAGAGCCAATCATACCTCGATACTTTTTGATGTCGACTTCCTTACCTTTCTCATCTTTGTCTAGATGATCGGATGTGCTCATGGGGGTTGCCATTGCTTTTGCATTGGTCATTTCAAATCGTTTCAGCAATTCTTTGCAATATTTCGCTTGGCAAATGAACGTGTCTTCTTTCATTTGCTTTACTTGTAATCCATAAAAGAATGTTAACTCTCCCATCATAGACATCTCAAATTCGCTAGTCATTAAATCGGAAAATTCCTTGCACAAGACATTGTTAGTAGCACCAAATATAATATCATCCACATAGATTTGAACTAATAAATTATCATTGTTTTTATGCTTAACAAAAAGAGTGGTGTCAACTTTCCCCCTAATGAAATCATTTTCCAATAGAAATTTACTCAATCTTTCATACCAAGCTTGGGGAGCTTGTTTTAAACCATAAAGAGCCTTTTTGAGTTTGAAAACATGATCGGGAGATTTAAAATCTTCAAAACCGGGGGGTTGTTCAACATAAACTTCTTCTTGAATAACACCATTTAGAAAAGCACTTTTCACATCCATTTGATATAAATTGAAATTCATAGAAGAGGCAAAAGCGAGCAATAGACGAATAGCTTCTAATCTAGCTACGGGAGCATATGTTTCTTCATAGTCAATACCCTCTTCTTGATTATAGCCTTTTGTACAAGCCTAGCTTTGTTTCTAGTGATTACACCATTTTCATCTAGTTTGTTTCGAAAAACCCATTTCGTACCAATTATGGTATGATTTTCGGGTCTTGGCACCAAATCCCAAACGTCATTCCGTTTGAATTGGTTAAGCTCCTCTTGCATTGCCAAGGTCCAAAATTCATCCCCAATTGCTTCGGAGATGGTTTTTGGTTCAATTTGAGAAACAAAAGCAGTATGTCCTAAGGTGTTCTTAAGGAAGTTTCGGGTACTTACCTTTTCTCCGACGTTGCCAATTACCTGTTCGAGAGGGTGATCTTTGATTGTCCTCCATTCGTTAGGCATTTTCGTTTCTTTCTCCAATTGTGGCGTTTCCTCCATTTATTGTTCCAATATTTCATCTTGAATTTCCTTAGGAGTTTCCTCTTGTGCTTTGTCTTTTAAACTATTTAGAATACCTGCAAGATCAGAACAGGAATCCTTTCTCGCCAAGCGAGTATTATTTTCGGAAAACACAATATAAGGGGATTCCTCCACAGTTTGGGTTCTATTATTAAACACCCTGTATGCTTTGCTACGTGACGAATACCCAATAAAAATTCCCTCATCGGATTTGGCATCAAATTTTCCCAATTGATGTTTTCCATTGTTATGAATAAAAACTTTACAACCGAAAACTCTAAGATGGGAGATGTTTGGTTTCCTTCCCTTGTAGAGTTCATAAGGGGTTTTCATGAGTATTGGCCTTATGACTACTCTATTTAAGATGTAGCATGCGGTACTCACGGCATCCGCCCAAAAATGTTTGGGAATCTTAGCCTCTTCGAGCATGGTTCTAGCCATCTCTTCGAGACATCTAATTTTTCCTTTCCACCACCCCATTTTGTTGTGGTGTTCGTGGAGCGGAAAAGGTATGCTCGATACCGAGTTCGTCTCAAAAGTCCGCAAAGAGATTGTGATCAAACTCTCCCCCATGATCACTTCTAATTGAAGTGACGGTTGTTTCCTTTTCGTTTTGAACACGTTAAAGGAAATATTTAAAATTCTGAAAAGCATCACTTTTATGGGCAAGAAATAAAGTCCAAGTAAATCTGGAATAATCATCAACAATAACAAAAGCATAACGATATCTACCAAGACTTTCAATGCGAGATGGTCCAAACAAATCCATGTGAAGTAATTGCAATGGTCTAGTAGTTGAAACAATATTTTTCGATTTAAAAGATGCTTTTGTTTGCTTCCCTTTTTGACAAGAATCACAAATAGAGTCATTTTCAAATTTCAAATTTGGAAGACCAACAACTAAATTTTGTGAAACCAATTTGTTCAAAAGATGCATGTTGATGTGAGCTACTCTACGATGCCATAACCAAGAATCATCCTCTTTGCTCATTAAGCAATTCACATAATCGGGTGAAGAGTTTGCAAGATCAACCATATAAATGTTATCCATTCTAAAACCACGAAGGATGATTTTAAAATCGCTACGTCTAAAAACTAGGCATTCATCCGAATCAAATAAAACAAGATTTCCCTTGTCACATAATTGACTTATGCTCAAGAGATTATGTTTTAAACCTTTCACAAGTAATATATGCTTAATGGAAGAAATTTCATCCTTATCGACCGATCCGATGCCAATAATCTTTCCTTTGTTGTTATCACCAAAAATAACACTTCCCCCTCCCTTGTGTTCTAGTTGAAGGAATTTGGATTCGTCTCCCGTCATGTGCTTGGAGCATCCACTGTCAAGGTACCATAGTACACTTGATCCCTTCAAACATACCTACAAAACAGATTAATGAGTTTTAGGTACCCATGCCATTTTGGGTCCTTGGGGGTTAGGCAAATCACAGTGATGTGATTGAATGTTATGTCTATGTCGTGTAAAACAAGCAGGAGCAATATAACCAATTCGTCTACAATAATGACAAGTCACGTTAGGATTATGCATCCTTCTAGGTTGATAGTAATTGGACGGACGAAAATTGTTTACTCTATTTTCGACACTATGACTATTTCGCATTTCATGAACATTATTTCTCCTACTATTTGTTCTAGGATGTACAGCACTTCTAGAATAATTATTTCTAGGTTGGAAGTCATTTTTAGGTGTTCTAAAAGGTTCAAAATTCCTTCTATTGTTTGGCCTAGAATATGCATCATTTCTAGAGTAGTTATTTCTAGGTGGTAAGTCATTTCTAGGTCTTCTAAAGTGTTCAACATTTGGTCTAGCATGCATATTGGTTCTAGGGTTGTTATTCTAGAATGAACATTTGTTTTATTAATCCTCGGTTGAGCCTTAGGTGGTTGGGGTTTGGCTTCAACCTTTTCTTTAGGCTCATTCTTAAAACCTATGCCATGCTTGGTTGACTTCAAATTAACAAGGACCTCATTCAAATTTTTGTGAGAAGAATTAAACTTATCTAAGGTGCTCTTAAGCCTTTCTACTTCATTTTTGAGATGCATGCAAGAAGTACAATTTCTAATAGAGCTTTCGGGCTTGTCGGCGCTTCTTTTTCCGAAAAACTTGTTTTCCTCTTTCAACTTCTCATTTTCTAAAACCAGTTTTTCCAAATCCTTTTCTTTCAATGAGAGTTGTTTTTGAAAATCTTTTTCTTTTGAGGCAGCATTTTCTTTTATGCTTTTAACAGTTTTTGAAGCTTTAATAAATTCACTATATAACTCATCAAAAGCATTTTGCATTTCTTCAAGGGAAAAGAAATTTTTAGAAGAGATTTGACATAACTCATCTTGCTTGTCTTCTTATGCTATAAGACAAAGGTTTGCGCTTTCCTCTTCTTCTCCTTCGCTTGACTCATCTCCGGAGTCTCCTCCCCAAGATATATATGCACGTTGCTTTTTGAAAGGTTTCTTTTCCTTTTTGATGTTTGGGCAATTTGATTTGATGTGCCCGGTTTCTCCGCATTCATAGCACTTTATTTGTTCTCCTTGCTTTTTGCCCTTTCGTTCATACTCTTTTCGCATGAACTATTGAAATCTTTTGATAACGAGTCCAAACTCGTTGTCTCCGTCCTCATCAACTTGCGGTTGGCTTGTGCTTGCCTTTAGAGCGATTCTTTGCCTCCTTTGATCATCAACAAGAGGGTTAAGTATAGTAGATTCATAAGTCTTAAGATTACCTCTTAATGCATCGATGGTGACATTTGAAATGCCAATGGACTCTTGAATCGCGTCGGCCTTTGATCGCCATTCCGGAGTGAGACTTCGGAGAATTTTTCGGACAAGTTCCTTATCCGTGAAGGTCTTCTTACGAGCATGTAGATCTTTTACGATTTTTGAAAATCGTTCAAACATCTCATCGACCTTTTCGCCTTCCTTCATGTGAAACAATTCATATGCATGGGTTAGGAAATCAATTTTAGCTTCCCTTACCTGGTCCGTACCTTCGTACGTAATTTCCAGCTTGTCCCACATTTGCTTCGCCGTTGTGCAACAAGATATCTTCCTGTAATCATCAGCATTTACAGCACAATATAACAAATTAATAGCTTTAGCATTATTTTGCACCTTTCGGATATCATCCGCATCGTATTCATCTTCGGACTTTTGGACCCATTCATTTTCAACCTTCTTGGTTGGGATTTGTTCTCCATTTGTTATGATCTTCCAAAGATGAAAACTATTTGATTGCACAAATATTCTCATCCTCTCCTTCCAGTATGTATAATTTGTACCATCGAATAGTGGTGGTCGAGTGGAGCATTGTCCTTCACCTATTCTTGCAAAAGAATCACGAGTAAAAGCCATGGATGTTTCTCTCAAACGGTTAAGTCTTCAGAGAGTTGGGCTCTGATACCAATTGTTAGATAATACGCTTAACGCTAGGTGAATAGCGTTATAATAAAAATTAGCGTAAACTTGCGGAATTTAAAAATTGCAGGAAATGAATAAGTGCGATAAGTAAATAAATTAGAACAAACGCACCGATATATCCTGGTTCACCACAACCCGTGGCTAGCCCAGTCCCCGAGAGACTCTCTCGAGATTTCCACTAACTTGTTAAGCTTACGGGTGCTCAACAAACTGTTACAACTTGAGGACACAAGTCTCAACAACCTTTGCTCGGAGATACAACACTCCAAGACTTCAACCAAGGAAACACAAGTTCCTTCTTACAACACGAGAATAAAAATTCTCTTTAAGTGTACAATACACTAAGCACTCAAACAAGACACTCCTTTAAGAGTAGAGATGAGTAAAAGAATACGCTCAAGATCGCAACAACTTTAGACAAGAATTTGGCTCTCAAAAGCTTATGAAATGAATATAAAATGATAAGCAATAAAGTATGCAAGCTTTAGCAATTGTATGATCAGTTGTTGTGTGTTGTTGTACTTAAAAGACTGAATTGAAGCTGTATTTATAGTTGAAAAACCTTGTATTACCGTTGCCTAATTGCCAATTAAGAACTGCTGATTTTACTTTGTGACAATCGATTGTCAAGAAGCCACAGTCGATTGTTTGCCAATCGTTCCAAAAATCAATCCCAGATTTTACGCTTAACAATCGATTATCCAAGACAACAATCGATTATTGGCAACGTTCAAAAAATCATTTCCAGATTTTACGTAAAACAATCGATTATACCAAATCAATAATCGATTATTCAGCAACGTTCAAAAAATCCTTTCCAGATTTTAATTTCAACAATCAATTATAGAAGATCAACAATCGATTACCTGACGGTATTTGAAAATATTTTGGCAACGGTTAGTTATACAATCGATTATACTAAGTTAACAATCGATTATATATCAGTCTTGAAAAATCAATTTAGACACTGCCTCGTGACAATCGATTGTTATATATTCACAATCGATTATTTAATAACTTTAAAAAGTCTGGAAGACACTGCCTCAACACAATCGATTGTCATATGTTCACAATCGATTATTTTGTGACTTTGAAAAATCTGATGTACACTGTCTCTTCACAATCGATTGTCATTAACTTCACAATCGATTATTTTGAGCGTTGAAAAACTTTGATGGACACTGCCTCATCACAATCGATTGTCATTAACTTCACAATCGATTATTTTGAGCGTTGAAAAACTTTGATGGACACTGCCTCATCACAATCGATTGTCATTAGGTTCATAATCGATTATCATTAGTTCACAATTGATTGTCATGCAGTCTTGGCTTAACATAATCGATTATCATAAGTACATAATCGATTATCTTAGTCCAGATTTTAGAGGCATGTTTAAAAATTATTTTGACTAAAGTAAATATGCATGATTTAAAATCATTTAGCATTAAATTAAATATGCATGATTTTGTAAAAATAATTTTACGAGAGAAGCCATGTCATGAGTCAAGTTGTTGGATCAAGATCACAATTAAGAATGACTCATGTAAAACTATAAAACTTGGTCTTGTGCTTGAATCTCGTTATATATCAATTGTGCGCTTGTACTTGAACTTCGTCATATATCAATTTGTGCATCGTTTGTCATTCATCAAAACCTACACATATGAACACACGTTTTAGTATAATGCCTTGAGAACGTGTTTCCAACAGTAATGATTTTTAATGAAGCACTAAGGGTTCGAAACCCCGAATTGCACAACATACTACTATGAATGACGAGCGCAAGGTCATTTACAATTGGGGATTGTGACTTGGTCCATACCAGTTGATATTTTTACCCCGTATTTAATAAAGAATTATTTCTTTTCACCGTGATTTATGCTTATTGCCATATTTAGACTTCGTGCCAATTATTTGAAATATTTGTGAATCACATTACTATTTTCCTTACAAATTGAAATATTATTTGAACTCAGTCCAATTGAATTATATTATTCGTGAACTCAACTACATTTATACTCAACTCGAGATTTAATGATATTTATAATGCTGCTGAGCTGAGCATTATTGTTTTACTAATGCCCAAGAGACATATGACTATTTCTCTGGACTGATTGAGGCGAAGGCCATCTGTGAGGATATGTTGAGTGATGTGAGGAGGCTTTCAAGCCTCGAGTGTTATGTGCGGAGGCTTTCAGGCCTCGAGTATTATGTGAAGAGGCTTTCAGGCCTCAAGTGTTATGTGAGGAGGCTTTCAGGCCTCGGGTGTTATTTGAGGAGGATTTCAGGCCTCGTGTGTGATGTGTGGAGGCTTTCAGGCCTACTGATATTGCGCTTGGGCTGTAGGAGCCCCTCCGGAGTCTGTACACACCCCCAGTGAGCTCAGGGTACTCATGTGAGTTGGGAGTGGGCCCGAGGGGCTGTTGTTTGTGTGTGGTGAGTTGGGAGTGAGCCCGTGAGGCTGATACTGTACTCTGATTTTGATATTGAGCTTGAGGGGCTAGCTTTTGATCATTCCTTACTGTTGAAATAAATTGTCTTTATTGTTTTAAAAAAAAGAGAATTGTCTGATATCCACTGTTATAATATATAACTGGTTTTACTACTTGAGATAGCATTATATTATGTCTTTATGAGATTTTATGTTTTCAGTTTTTATTTATTTTAGTACCACTGGGTCGGAGTACTCACATAACTCTCTGCACCATGTGTGCAGATACAGGCAGAGCTGAGTTCGCTCCTGAGCGCTGATTCTTTCTAGACCAGGCAGCGAATAGGAGTAACGAGGTAATAATTGACTTCCGCAGCCCTATTTTCTCCCTTATCTTTTGTTATTATGATATTTCCACACTTGTAAAATATTAATAAACTCTGTAGTAGCTTATGACTTGCTGAGTCGGGATGGTTTTAATTGTACTATCACGTTTATTTTGCACTCGTAATCATATTATCTGTGAATTAGACTTATTCCTGCTAAGAATTTATAAAAAGAGGTATTGTTTGTTTGTTGGCTGGCCTTGTCTTCACGAGAGGCGCCATCACGACCGCGTTGGGATTTTGGGTCGTGAAAAGTTGGTATCAGAGCCTAGGTTACTAGGTCTCACGAGTCATGAGCAGGTTTAGTAGAGTGTCATGGATCGGTACGGAGAAGTCTGTATTTATCCTCGGGAGACTGCAGAACCTTTAGGAAAACTTCATATTCTTGGAATTCTTATCGTACGTACTTGATCCGGCTTGGAATATAACTCTTGAAATTCTTTCATCACGTTAGTATGCGCACATGAGCGCTCAGTATTATATCTTCCTTGATGGCTTGTAATTCCCAATCGAGGGGCAAGATGTGATTGCTATGAGTTGATGTTGGGCCAGTCTGGAGGACTTGGGGCCGAATATTCGTCTATGGCTTGAGCACCGAGGTGCTGACATTGCGAACCGGTATTATGAACTTATATGTTCGGAATTATCCCTAATTGTGAGAATGGCAGCTAGATAGATACATGATGGTATGTTGGTTGTGTGGTGTGTCTATATGACTTGGAAGTATCGAGGAAGGTCTACTGGATGATAGATGGACTACTGGGTGTATGATTTTTATTGTGATACAATGTGTAGCCCAAGTTATTGGCACGCGAAGATCGTTTCATGTCTCCTGTTTGGAATGAAATAAATTTCATGTTATGGTATGAGTTTAGACTCATGAAAAGTAAGTGATTTTGTATTGTGTATGGCAGGGGGAGGTATACAAAAATATTAACTAAAGATAAAGCTAGTGGGTAATTGGCTTATGAGGGGAATCTATTTGCATACTACTTAGATAAGTTTGGGAGCTGAAATCGCTTCTGTAAATGTATTATGATGAAATCATTGGGTCAAGGAGACCACCTAGAAGGTCGAAAACATTTAAAGAAAGAATATGATCTTACTTGGTTGAATAATCCAATAATGGAGGGTTGAAAGGTAATTTCTATGTGTTATGATTCAAATAAGTGCAACACATGTCCATGTATCAATTCTTATAGTATAATACATGTAGTGTTGAAATTTATGCAATTGATATGCATTGTGTTACTTTGTCAAGTTGTGGACGTGTTGTTAGGATGGCTTTGGTGATTCTATGGCAGGTGTATAGTGTTGGAACATATATGTATGTTCATATTTATATGTTTTGATAATTGACAAACCGAATTAGATGGAAAATAAATATATGCCAAATAAATGTGAGTTATTATTGAAATACACTTTGATTTATATTTTAACTAAAGTGTGTTTATTTTGTAGATATGCAAAATTATATAAGGGGAAGAAAAGGATATGCGAAATTATTGAGCGGACGAGAATTGGAGTCCAAGAAGTTCAAGACAAGATCAAGAGAAGAAATGAAGCAATGAAAATAAATGAAGATATTTGTTGAGTCTTATTTATATTGTCTTTATTGAGATCTTGATCCGACTTTAAATTTGAGTCTTGGCTTCTCTCAAAAATGATTTTACAATATATGCATATCATAAATATTTTTATTGCATATCATAAATATTTTATTGCATTTAAAACAAATTGATTTTAAATGTTATATCATAAATATTTTTATTGCATTTAAAACAAATTGTTTTTAAATGTTTTTATTGATCCAAAATGGTCCTTAAAATTGTTTTTCATGTTTAAGATATTTATAATATTTATTATCTTCAAACAAAGAAATGAAAAACGTTTTATAACTTATTTTCAATAAGTTAATCGAAATAAAACTGGACCATATCCGCAGGGTCAGTTATTCGAATAACTGATATGGTTATTCGAATAACCTGAAGACCGTTGCCCAGGTTAGTCGAATAACCTATAAGTTATTCGAATAACCTTCTGTTCGTTGCCAGCCCAACGACTAATTTTTTAAATATTTGAACTAGTTAGTCGAATAACCTATAAGTTATTCGAATAACCTAGCTGTTTTTCAGAAACATTGTTTAATCAATTAGCAATGGATAGGAGAGCTTTTGGGGCTATAAATACACCCCAAAAGCTCTCATTTGATACACAACGTCTGATATAAACATCTACAAGCTTTCAAACACTCTCAATATTTATTTTAGCATATTTAATAGCTTTTGAAAGCCAATTCTCTGAATTAATTATTGTGTTCTTGAGCGTACATTTTTACTCATATCTACTCTTCAAGAGAGTTCTGTTAAAGTGAGTGTAAGTGTTTTATATACACTTGAAGGGAAGTTTATAATCCCTTGTTGTCGTTAGAAGGAACGTTTTATTCCTTCTGTTGAAGTCTTGGGGTGAGGTATCCTCGAGCAAGGTTGTTTGAGACTTGTGTGATTCAAGTTCTCAAGTTGTAACGGTTTGTTAGGCACCCGGAAGCTTAACAGTGAAGTCTTGGGGTGAGGTATCCTCGAGCAAGTGAAGTCTTAAGGTGCGGTATCCTTGAGCAAGTGTAACGGTTTGTTAGGCACCCGCAAGCTTAACGGAATTAGTTGAACCTTGAGATTGTATCTCAAGAGACTGGACTTAGCCACAGTTTGTGGTGAACCAGTATAACTTTGGTGCACTTCTTCCTTACTCTTTAAATTCCGCATTTGAGTTATATTTTCCTGTGATTTTTTATAATACGCTATTCACCCCCTCCCCCCCTCTAGCGTTAAGAACTTATTCTAACAATTGGTATCAGAGTCTAACTCTCTGTAAGACTTAACAGTTTGAGAGAATCTTTCTATGGCTTCTACTCGTAGTGCTTATGCAGGAATAGCTGAAGGATCTTGCACCACAAGGCCACCACTTTTTGATGGAACCAACTACGCCTACAGGAAGGAAAGAATGAGGATATTCATCCAGGCAAATAATTTTCTAATTTGGAAAATTATTAAAAACGGTGAACAGATTCCCACCAAAGCAGATGGTGATAAAGTCGTCCCAAAGCTGGAAGAAGAATATACTGCGGACGACATTAGAAAAGTGGAGAATAATGCCAAGGCTATCAACATGTTGTACTGCGCCGTAAATCCCGATGACAATCGGAAAATTTCTTGTTGTTCCACTGCCAAACAAATGTGGGACAAACCGGAGATCACATATAAAGGCACTGACCAGGTTAGAGAAGCAAAAATTGATTTTCTAACCCATGAGTATGAATTATTTCGTATGCAGGAAGGTGAGAAAATAGATGAAATGTTTGAACGATTTTCAAAAATCGTCAACGATTTACATGCCCAAAAGAAGACATTTACAGATCGATAACTTATCCGAAAAATTCTGAGAAGCCTAACTTCGGAATGGCGCTCGAAGTCTGACGCTATTCAAGAATCAATAGGCGTCACCAATGTCACAATCGACGGGCTAAGAGGTAACCTTAATACGTACGAATCTACTATTCTTAACCCCTCTTTAATTGATCAAGGGAAGAGGAGAATTGCTTTAAAAGCAAGCACGACTCAAATCAAAATTGATGAAGAGTCAAGTGACGAAGATAACGAGTTTGGACTCGTTATTAAGAAGTTCAACAAGTTCATGCGCAAGGAGTATGAACGAAAAGGGAAGCGGCTAGGAGGATCGCTAAAATGCTACGGATGTGGGGAATTTGGGCACATCAAACCAAATTGCCCAAATGTAAAGAAGGAGAAGAAGCCCGAAAAGAAGCAACGGGCATACATCTCGTGGGGAGGCGACTCAGGAGACGAGTCAAGCGACGGAGAAGAGGAAGCCGCAAACTTGTGTCTTATGGCACATGAAGAAACTCAAAACGAGGTAAGTAACAATTCTAAAAATATTTTTTCTTTAGAAGAAATGCGAGATGCCTTTGATGAGCTTTACGATGAGTTTATTAAAGCTTCAAAATCAATAAAAGTTTTGAGAAATCAACTTTCCGTAAAAGAAAAAGATTTTGAAAAATTAAATCTTGAAAACGAGAAATTGAAAGAGGAAAATCGTTTTTACGGCAAAAGAAGTGCCGATAAACCAGAAAGCTCAAACAAAGATTGTTCTTCTTGCAAATCTTTGAAAGAAGAAGTAAGTAGACTTAAGAGCACTTTGCACAAGTTTAATTCCTCACACAAAAACCTCAATATTGTGCTTGATAATTTGAAATCCACTAAGCACGACATAGGTTTTAAAAATGAAGAAAAAGTTGAGTCCATTCATAAATCGCCTAAGACTCAACCTAGGCAAGTGAAAATAAATCCACCTAGAAATACTAATCATAGAGTGGCTAATTTTCCTAAAACAAATAATAGAAGAAATGTTGGCATGTTTAGACCACCTAGACATGAATTTCGAAAATTGCATGAAAACAATTTTCATAAAAATAGGATGAATAAATTTAGATCCTCTAATTACTATCATCCTAGAAAAATGCATAATCCAAATGTGATTTGTCATTATTACAACCGGGTAGGTCATATAGCCCCCGTTTGTTTTACACGACATAGACATAATAGTCAATCACAACACTATGATTTACCTAACCCCCAAGGACCCAAAAGTATTTGGGTACCAAAAACCTATTTTTAGGTACTTTTGCAGGTGTGCTTGAAGACTACAATATTGTAGTAGATGCACCAAGCACGAAACCTCATTGCATCGAAAAAGGAATTTCGGTTAGTTATCATATGCTTAATAGAATGTAATAGTTGATATGTGTTAACAATTGATATGTCCTTGTTAACAATTGATATCAATTATTTTTGATTCATGATTTGATAATTTTTTTTGTATCAATTATTTTTGTTATAAATAGTGATTGATCCATGTTAGTTATTTTTTATAAATACCTAATTGTTGATGTGTGTTAACAATTAGTATCAATTATTTTTGTTAATTCATGTTTTGATAAATTATTTTGAATAATAATGGGTATCAATTATGTTTGTTAAAAATAATGATTGATCCATGTTTTGATAAATATCAGTTATTTGTTTGATAAAAACCTAATTGTTGATATGTATTAACAATTAGTATCTTTTTGATAAAAAATAACTTCTTGAATTGGTTGTTTTGTTTAACAGTTGGTATGTATTAACTGTTAGCATGCTCTTTGTTAAATACATTTCATTCATTTTTTTGAACGATATTTTTTGTTTTGAATAACTGTTGATATATTCTAGAATAATAAAGGATTCATGTTATTAACTGTTGATAACAGTTGGTATGCTTACAACTCTTGATTTGTTAAAAATTATCAGTTGATATATGCTAACTATTGGTATATTGCTGTTAGAAATTGATTCTTGTTTTGATAAATATATCTTTTGGTTTACAATAAGCGGTATATTTTTTAAAATTTGATTCATGTTTTTAATAAAACTGTTGATTTGTTAGATATTAACAGTTGATATATTTTAGTAATATGTTTTGCTAAAAATAACAATTAGTATCACTGTTAATAAAATAACAATTGATACATTTGTTATGTTTTTCCAACAAATGGTTTTATCATTGTTTTTATAATAATTGATATCTTTTTTGAAAAATAACAATTGATATGTTTTGTTTTGGTATGTCTTGATAATTTTCTAGCAATCTTCATCATGCATATTCCTCAATGCCTTTTCTATTTTATTCAGGGAAATGTCGAAAAAGGAAAGTAGCCTTAATATACTCTGTTTATGCTAATACAAAATAGAAGATGAGTTTAGGCGATATGCATCAAATAAGGAGGAACGTCTTTATATTCTAGTATGCCTTGTTTGAGGGGGAATTTTCATTAAGGGGAAATAGATTGCATGATTTTTATGTTGATGATATCATTTTTTTTGTATTTCAAAAATAATTTATGTTGATGATATTATTTTTGTGTTTCAAAATAAATTTATATTGATGATATTATTCTTGGAGCAACTAATAAGTTTTTATGCAAGGTATTTTCAAAACTCATGACTAGCGAAATTGAGATGTCAATGATGGACGAGCTTAATCTCTTCTTGGGGCTGCAAGTTAAGCAAATGAAAGAAGGAACTTTCATTTGTCAAACTAAATATTGCAAGGAGTTGCTGAATTGATTTGAAATGAGCAACGCCAAAGCAATGGCCACTCCAATGAGCACGTCTGACCATCTTGGCAAAGATGAGAAAGGTAAGGAGGTAGACACCAAGAAGTACCGAGGTATGATTGGATCCTTACTTTATCTTACTACTAGTAGACCTGATATAATGTTTAGCGTTTGTCTATGCGCTAGATATCAATCGTGTCCGAAGGAGTCACATCTTACTACGGTTAAAACGGATAATGAAGTACCTAATTGGAACTTTGAATGTGGGGCTCTGGTATCCCAAAGGGTCTTCATGCCAATTAATTGGCTATTCCGACTCCGATTTTGCAGGATGCAGATTAGACCGCAAGAGCACTAGTGGCACTTGCCATTTGCTCGGTAACTCCTTAGTTTCTTGGTTTAGCAAGAAACAAGTTGGTGTTGCTTTATTCACAACCGAGGCCGAATATATTGCCGCAGGGAGTTGTTGTACACAAATTATTTGGATGAAACAACAACTTTTGGATTATGGTCTTAGCATTGATCACGTCCCTCTTCGATGTGACAATACTAGTGCCATAAGCTTGACGAAGAATCCAATTCTTCATTCAAGAACGAAGCATATTAAAATTAGACACCATTCTATTAGAGATCACGTTCTTAAAGGTGATGTCCAAATTGAGTTCATTGAAACTAAACATCAATTGGCCGACATCTTCACCAAACCTTCGGATAAAGAGTCGTTCTTCCGTATTCGAATTGAACTCGGAATTCTTGACTCTACGTCGATCTAATGCATACATTTAGGTTGCATTTATTTTTGAATATTTACTAACTTGAGCGTCGGAGACGATTATTTTCTTTTTTGCAGGTATCGCCCTAAAGACAGGGGGAACCAAGATGAAGTTTAATTAAGTCTATTTTTGCTTGGCTTGTGAATCTTTAATTTTGGAAATAGCATCTTTGACTTGATAAAAATATTTTTCATTTTTACAAAATTTTGATAAATTATCATATAGATTTATCAAAACTATAGTTTATTTTTAAATAAACAAATTTCATAAAATGAAAATTATTTTTCAAGTTTTTTGTTTGCCGATTTTTCAAAAGTCGTCGAAGTTAATCGACTAACTTTCAGTTATTCGAATAACTTGCTTATCCAGAAATTCAAGCTGTCTCCAGATAGTCGACTAACCAAAAGTTATTCGATTACCTACGGCCAGTTCAAAAATCTGACCGTTTTCTATACGTTGGTAGAGTCCAAAAATCTGAAAATTTGCATTTAATGCTATTCTTTTCTTGACTCTATAAATATGAATAGTATGTATTCAAAGGACTCACTTCAAAATCATTTATATTCACAAGAATTCTATTTCAAAGTCTTCAAAATTCTTCAAAAGTTCTTCTTGCCTACAATTTCAAATGGCAAATAGAAGTTCTAAAAGATCTCGTGCCGGAAAGAATGTTGCTTCTTCTTCAAACATTCCTCCATCTACATATTGTTATGATGATGGAACTTTTCTATGGTTCGAAAAAGAAGTCGAACTTCAACGTTTCATTCAAAAATTTGATAATCGAGAAATTCTTCCTCCTCGATTTACCACCGGAAGATATCTTGCCGATTCTATCCATTCAAATATTCTTTTACAAAGTCAAATAATCGACTTTGTTTATCTAAAACACGATTTCATTCATCCTCACTTGATTCAAGCTTTCTATTCAAATCTAAAGAAAGATGAGGAAAGTGTACTTTCTACCAAAATTAATGGTATTCCTATTCTTCTAAATGAAGAAAATATTCAAGCCCTCACAAACCTTCCCCGTGATGGCCAAGACATCAATCAATATACCAGTGTCGAAGGAATACTCTTTGATGAACAAGTCCTTTTTAACCAAATTAGAATTGGACCCTTTGAATTCACTCAAGAGCACAAGCGTGCCCCTATCAAAAATTTGCTTCCGGAATTTCGTTTGATTTTCTACATTATCACTCGTGTTCTCAAACCGAGAAAAAGCAATCACACCACAATTGGCCGTGAAGACGCAAAAATTATGCATGCTATTATTTCCAATGCACGCATAAATTGGTGTAAACTTATTCTTACACATATGCTTGATTCAATAGGAGGTGACAAACCTCTTCCATATGCATTTCTTATAATGCATATTCTTGAAGCATCTCAAATCAACACCGCTGTTGGTCCTCTCAAAAAGGGCACCAAACATTGGGATATACAAGAAACTTCTTTCCATGGCCATGATCAACAAAATCCTCCTCCTCCTCCAACTCAAGCTCGTCGTCCTCGTGCTCAACCGGATGCGTCTCTTCAAACCATCTCGGAGCAACTTGCTTCTCTATCAACTTCAATAAATCGAATTGATAGAAATGTGTCTCGCACGGAAAGAAATGTGCGAAGGCTAAGTGAAGAATTTCACGGATATTTTGACCATGTCAATTATTCGTATACTCACGTCTTTTCCGCAAGTGATACAAGCAATGATTTCTACGACAATAGTTCTTAAATTTTATTTTTTGAACTTTTATTTTGTATTACTCTTTATGTAATTTTCCTTTTTCATTAATAAAATTGTCTTTTTGTTAATGTCAAAAGGGGGAAGATAAGGGATATGCGCATTTTTTTATGCATTTTATTTTAAAATATTTTATGCATAAATTGAGGGGGAACTCAATAATGACTTGTATAATATTTGGCATAGTCAAATTATATTTTTTATGCATATCACCATATCGGTTTGTCATTATCAAAAGGGGGGAAATTGTTGAAACATATATGTATGTTCATATTTATATGTTTTGATAATTGACAAACCGAATTAGATGAAAAATAAATATATGCCAAATAAATGTGAGTTATTATTGAAATACACTTTGATTTATATTTTAACTAAAGTGTGTTTATTTTGTAGATATGCAAAATTATATAAGGGGAAGAAAAGGATATGCGAAATTATTGAGCGGACGAGAATTGGAGTCCAAGAAGTTCAAGACAAGATCAAGAGAAGAAATGAAGCAATGAAAATAAATGAAGACATTTGTTGAGTCTTATTTATATTGTCTTTATTGTGATCTTGATCCGACTTTAAATTTGAGTCTTGGCTTCTCTCAAAAATGATTTTACAATATATGCATATCATAAATATTTTTATTGCATATCATAAATATTTTATTGCATTTAAAACAAATTGATTTTAAATGTTATATCATAAATATTTTCATTGCATTAATGTTTTTAAATGTTTTTATTGATCCAAAATGGTCCTTAAAATTGTTTTTCATGTTTAAGATATTTATAATATTTGTTATCTTCAAACAAAGAAATGAAAAACGTTTTATAACTTATTTTTAATAAGTTAATCGAAATTAAACTGGACCATATCCGCAGGGTCAGTTATTCGAATAACTGATTTGGTTATTTGAATAACCTGAAGACGGTTGCCCAGGTTAGTCGAATAACCTATAAGTTATTCGAATAACCTTCTGTCCGCTGCCAGCCCAACGACTAATTTTTTAAATATTTGAACTAGTTAGTCGAATAACCTATAAGTTATTCGAATAACCTAGATGTTTTTCAGAAACATTGTTTAATCAATTAGCAACGGATAGGAGTGCTTTTGGGGCTATAAATACACCCCAAAAACTCTCATTTGATACACAACATCTGATATAAACATCTACAAGCTTTCAAACACTCTCAATATCTATTTTAGCATATTTAATAGCTTTTAAAAGCCAATTCTCTGAATTAATTGTTGTGTTCTTGAGCGTACATTTTTACTCATATTTACTCTTCAAGAGAGTTCTGTTAAAGTGAGTGTAAGTGTTTTGTATACACTTGAAGGGAAGTTTATAATCCCTTGTTGTCGTTAGAAGGAACGTTTTATTCCTTCTGTTGAAGTCTTGGGGTGAGGTATCCTCGAGCAAGGTTGTTTGAGACTTGTGTGATTCAAGTTATCAAGTTGTAGCGGTTTGTTAGGCACCCGGAAGCTTAACAGTGAAGTCTTGGGGTGAGGTATCCTCGAGCAAGTGAAGTCTTAAGGTGCGGTATCCTTGAGCAAGTGTAACGGTTTGTTAGGCACCCGCAAGCTTAACGGAATTAGTTGAACCTTGAGATTGTATCTCAAGAGACTGGACTTAGCCACAGTTTGTGGTGAACGAGTATAACTTTGGTGTACTTCTTCCTTACTCTTTAAATTCCGCATTTGAGTTATATTTTCCTGTGATTTTTTATAATACGCTATTCACCCCCCCCCCTCTAGCGTTAAGCACTTATTCTAACATATAGGCCCAATTATAAAGGAAACTCTACATAAATTTTTGAAAAATTTGGGACTTAGTAAAAATTTTATTGCCTAAAGAGTGGGCTTAACTGTTGTGTGAGTGAATGCAAAAATTGTAGAAGAGTTAAAATTTCCAATGATTCGTGTTTCCACGAGCTTATGATGGAGGGAGTTTAATCTCACCATGAAATTACGACAGTAATCGAGTATAAGTGCGTTTTGATCTATGGCTTTGAGCCAAGTTGGGGAGTTTGCTATTAAATAGGGCTATTGCACGATTATATACTATATTGGTTCGAGTTTGATGCATGCTGGTGAATCAGTTCTGGCTATGGAAATTGGGTCAAGAATGGCACGGATGAAGGAAATTTTTTGACAAGATGTCATGAGCTTGAATGAGCAGGAGATGAGTTTCGATGTTTATGGTAAGTTGGAATTGTTTT
The DNA here is from genome assembly GCA_034376525.1 of Nicotiana benthamiana. Lineage (NCBI taxonomy): Eukaryota > Viridiplantae > Streptophyta > Magnoliopsida > Solanales > Solanaceae > Nicotiana > Nicotiana benthamiana. The sequence goes on from CM067323.1 coordinate 62,859,229, forward strand.
CAGTGTAACCTAAGATCGGTGTTTTTGTAAAAAGGGTTTTGCATCCTGTTAAGATTCTTGATCGCTCTTCAGCGTTAGTGCGACCGCTGATTTGGAGGTACGCTCCATATATTGTTGTTGTAAGTTGTGGGAGTGTGTCTCATGGGAAGATTATATAAGTGTGGCATGTGATCACTTGATTGATTAAAGATGTAAACCAAGTATGAAGTTTGTGATGGTGTAGTTAAATTAAAGAATTATGCCTGGAGGGCACTTGGCATATTGGGTTGTGAAATGCGAAGGATTACTCCGATTGTGATGGTTGTTCTTGTGCTTTATGAAGGGAATAGAAGTTATTATGGACCTTTGAAAGGTTATCAGACAAGTTCAGTGTGATCAGAATCGGCTTGAAGTCGATGGATAGATTTAATGTGAATAATGGCTCTATATCAGGCCATATGTGTGCAATTTAGTAATGCTGTGCTCATAAAGGAGTAGTTATATTGATGTTCCATTGTCATATATTTTTCGTAGTGATGCGTTGCGCCGCGTGAGTGGTGATTCGACTTGAGAAATTGCTATGTGTTGAGAATCTGTGCAAGAATGACGTTATATGGGCATCTTGGCTCTTGAAATTCAGATTGTACATCGCACCTCCGTTGTTGCTTGAGTTTTGTAGCTTATAACGCTATATGTCCCTCAGAGATATTATTATTCACTTGTCATGCTTATGACCGATACTAGGTATTTTGTTGTAATGAGCAAATTGGGCTCGATGTGCATCTCCTTATGTGAGATCTATGTGTGGATCGGGTGGCACGCTGCCACGGGTATGTTATCGGGATCTGGTTGTACGCCGCAATAGTTTGATGATGAGTATACTATATGATATTTTGTATGCTTTGCTTCCTATTTTGTTTTTGGGAAGTCCGCATTAGTGCGTAGGATTGGTAATTCCTTATGGAGATCATTAAATTCGAGATCGGTGCAATTTGAGTATATGAAGTAATTTAAGGGGGCTAAGGCCATTATTTGGTTCAGAATGAGGTGATAGTTCTTGCCGGAATTATACATCCAATGAATTGTTGATTCGGCGGTGTTATGAATTTATACAGATCTTATCTGTCATGTTGGTATTGCAAGAATTTGAACAAGACCTATGTATGTCAAATAGAGCATGGGATGTGTAGCGATTTTTCTTCTAGATGGAATCAATGGAAGTTCTTGACTAGTTAAGTACGTAAACGTTCATGTTCCGGAAGGGAGGTGAAGTCCTCATGTTACCTTTAGATAATATAGTATATGTGATATGTTGTGAAGGATTGAGAATTGCGTGTGTAAGGTTATGGTTCAGTTCTGAATGGAAATTCACAATATTCTAGGTAGTAGGGGCAGCTTTGGGTGATTAGAGAAATGAGCTTCAGATGATTAGGGTGCAGAATCTTCAGATGATTAAGGAAAATTTATTTCTAATCATAGAGATTTGTAGAGGTTACATGTTTCAGAATAAGGGCAATGTGATCAAGTTGATGGCACTTCAATAGTATTGGGGTCAGGTATGATGATCCGGGTGCTATATGGAGTTGGAGACTGGGAGTTCTCGTGTACATGCTATATTATGGTTGTGGATCGTGTGCGTCGGTATTGCTTAACAACTATCAGGATGGAGGCTCGAGTGGATCTTTACTTGCTGGTATGTTAGATTTTGCATGTGATGTCAGAATTTAGACTGGTTGTCTTCGCGTTAGGAAATTTTAAACTATTGTGCCATGGGCTATGCCTGAAATGCCACGGGTTGAGTGGCGAGGTGAGTTGGATTATGTTCAATCAGGTTAGCTTGGCATGTGTTATTTGTTTCACCATAGGTGTAATGATTTGCTCTGGCTCTAGCCATCAATTGAGCATGGTTTGGCGTGTGTCTCATTTATTGTTGGCAGTGTATGAAAGTGTTGGAATAAGACTTTAGCTAATAAGAGATTTTCTATTGGTATTTGATTGTTGTAGGTTACTGTTGTGAATAGAAGTTATCGTTTCGAGTGATTGGATTATGTAGTGTATCATACGATTTCACCAAGGTTGCAAGTATGGGTATTATAGCTGGTTCGAGACTATTCAAGTATAGGTGTGAGATTTTTCTCATATTGATGGTTTCAGAATTAAAAAGTAAGTTCTATGATTTATGGGTGAGACTAGATTGTGTAAATTCGATTTAAATGTGTTATCGGACCTATATGAGATAGGGTGACGAGGAATCACCCCTGGATTTATACCTGGTATAGTTATTCAACTATTGTTGGGCTTTTGGAACAACTCTGGGCACGTTCGAGGACGAACGTTTGTTTAAGTTGGGGAGAATCTGATAACCCGACCCGTCAAATCATGAGTCAATACCTTGATTCTTCCCATTTTCAGCTTTCTAATGTTTCACTACCGCTATTGGGTGCGTTAAAACTTATTTGGAGTGATTTTGATAAAAAATGAGACAACTAATCTCTTTAAGGAATAATTAATCTGGAAAAGTCAACCAGACATTGACTTATGAGTTACAGGGCTCGAAATTGAATTCCGATAATTCAGTTAGTTTCAGGGGATGATTTAAGGCTTAGTGGCGCAATCGGAAGTAATTTTGAAGGTCCAGTGAAGAAATTAGCCTATTTTGACGAAGTTAGTATTTTGGCGATTTCCGGTTGATAGGTGAAATTTTGATCCCGGAGTTGGAATGGAATTCCGAGAGTTTCTGTAGCTTTGTTATGTCATTTGTGATGTGTGTGCAAAATTTTAGTTTATTCGGACATTGTTTGGTCGGGTTTTTGATCGAAAGCGTATTTTCGGAAGTTTTTGGAAACTTAAGCTTGAATTCGATGAGTTTTGGATAATTTGATATTATTTGAGGCGTTTTAATGATTGGATCAGGTTTGAATGATGTTATTAATTATGTGGGCATGATTTGTTGAGGTCCCACGGGCCTCAGGTGTGTTTCGGATGTCTAACGGGTCATTTTTGAAAGAAATTTGCCGTTATGAGCATAAATGTAATGATCTAAAGGTTCGTTTTCAGTTCTAGAGATCCAAATTATATTTCGAGACTTCCAGAATTTAAATCATGAATTATAGGACTGATCTGGAAATTTTGGTTTACTTTCATCAAGTCGCGATTGGATTTTTGACGCGAAATATGAGTTAATTGTTTAACGAGCGGAATGGGTATTGAAGTGGTAAAACGAGCTCTGAATTGAGTTTGTATTAAAGGGTTGTGTTCTTATTATTATTTGTGACTAAAATGAACAAGAATCGTCAAATTTCGAGTTCGTATGATGGAGTTAGAGCTATTTTAGTAAAAAATAGATGTGCTGCAAATTTCTTAAAAAGTTGTTGTATTTTCTCCAGCAGTGAACAGTAAACCGCGCGGGTAAACAGTAAACAGTACCCCGTAACAACATCGGTGAACAGTACCCTGTAACAGTATCCGTGAACAGTAGGCCGTAACAGAATCTGTGAACAATACCCGTGAACGATATCCTTGAACAGTACCCTGTGAGCAGTAACACGAGTGAACAGTAACACGGGATGAACAGTACCTCGAAAATTTTGGGTAGAATGTTCATTTTGTGAAAATGGGACTTCGTTCCCATTTTCCATTTTTAGCAATTTGGAGATCGATTTGGGCAATTTTTGGACAGATTTTCTTAGAGAACAACGGGGTAAGTGATCTTAACTCAATTTTGGTTGTATAACTCGAATCTATTTCAAGTTTTGGTGTTTAATTTGAGAATTTTTGTTGAAAATGGTAGAAAACCCTCTTGGTTAGAAATGATGATTTGAGGGGTCAAATGAACTCCGATTTTTGTGAACTTCGTATGTATAGATTCGTGGCGAGATAAGGATCGTATTGATGTAAAACTTTATGGATTTTGAGACATGGGCCCGAGGCTCGGGTTTTGCAAATTTTGTGATTTTCGATATTTTTCGAGTCTTTTCGATTGGGTTATATTCCCGTAGCATATTGTAACGTATTCCATCTGGATTTGGACAGATTCGTCATGCGATGAAGCAAATTCAAAAGGCAAGAGCATAGCAGAATAGATGTTTGACCGTCTTGAGGTGTGTAATGATTTTAAATGATGCACTGCGGGTTTGAAACCCCGAATTGCACAACATACTGCTATGTTGAGATTAGACACGCGTTGTATGACGAGCGCGAGGTCATTTACTATTGGGGATTGTGACTTGGTCCATCCAAGTTGATATTTTTACCGCGTATTTAATAAAGAATTACTGTTTTCATCATGATTTGGGCTTGTTGCTATATTTGAGCTTTGTGCCAATTATTTGAAATATTTATGAATCACATCACTATTTTCCTCACCAATTGAAATATTATTTGAACTTTGTCCAATTGAATTATATTATTCGTGAACTCAGCTACATTTATATTCAACTCGAGATTTAATGATATTTATAATGCTGTTGAGCTGAGCACTATTGTTTTACTAATGCCCAAGAGGCTTATGATTATTTTACTAGACTGATTGAGGCCAAGGGCCATCTATAAGGATATGTTGGGTGATGTGATGAGGCTTTCAGGCCTCGAGTGTTATATGAGGAGGTTTTCAGGCCTCTAGTGTTATGTGAGGAGGATTTCAGGACTCGAGTGTTACGTGAGGAGGCTTTCAGACCTCGTGTGTGATGTGTGAAGGCTTTCAGGCCTATTGATATTGCGCTTGGGCTGTATGATCCGCTCCGGAGTCTGTACACACCCCTAGTGAGCGCAGGGTACCCAGGTGAGTTGGGAGTGGGCCCGAGAGGCCGTTGTTTGTGTGTGGTGAGTTGGGAGTGAGCTCGAGGGGCTGATGTTGTGTGCTGGTGAGTTGGGAGTGAGCCCGTAGGGCGATACTGTACTGTGATTTTGATATTGATTCTGAGGGGCTAGCTTTTGATCATTCCTTACTGTTGAAATAAATGGTCTTTATTGTTTTTAAAGAAAAAGAGAATTGTCTGATATCCATTGTTATAATATATAATTGGTTTTACTGCTTGAGATAGCACTATATTGTGTCTTTATGAGATTTTATGCTTTCAGTTGTTATTTATTTTTATTACCACTGGATCGGAGTACTCACATTACTCTCTGCACCATGTGTTCAGATACAGGCAGAGCTGAGTTCGCTCCTGAGCGCTGATTCTTTCCAGACCGGGCGGCGACTAGGAGTAACGAGGTAGCTGTTGACGTCTGCATCCCCGTTTTCTCCCTTATCTTTTGTTATTATGATATTTTCAGACTTGTAATATATTAGTAAACTCTGTAGTAGCTCATGACTTGTGTCACCCTGATTTCGGGCTGAGTCGGGATGGTTTTAATTGTACTATCACGTTTATTTTGTACTCGTAATCATATTATCTGTGAATTAGACTTATTCCTGCTAAGACTTTATAAAAAGATGTATTGTTTGGTTGTTGGCAAGCCTTGTCTTCACGAGAGGCGCCATCACGATCGAGTTAAGATTTTGGGTCGTGACACTATAAGTGGCAAATTTACTTTTGGCACTTCTATTAAGAAAATATTAAATTCTATATAAAAATACCTAATATGAATAAACTACCCTTAATTAAATATTTAATGTGAGGAGTAAGAAAATATTTTAGCAATATGTATATAAGGATAATTTTGTAAAAACAAATTGAATTTTTCTTGATTATATAAATGAACACTTATTTTAGACCAAAATAAAAAAGTAAATTAGTCATTTATTATGGACCGAAGGAAGTACTAAATAAGGTATAGTAGTTATGCTGTGATTTGTAATGTTGAGATTAGTTATGCTGAAATTATTTCCCATCTAATGTTTGTTTGATTTATTAAAAGTTTTGATAGTGCAGTTTTGTTTTTATATATATTTATTCATGTATTAAAACTTATTGTATTACTAATGCTATGATTTGCTATTTATGTACAAAACTAATACTAGAAATGATGGATAACTAATACCTCTATTTATTTACAGGTTAATAAATAGTACTTCCTTCGTTTCATATTGTTTGAGGCAGTTTGATCCGACACGGAGTTTAAAAAAGAGAAGTAGACTTTTAAAATTTGTGGTCTTAAAAGATTAAGGGGCAAAAAGTTTGTGGGACCATATCATTTGTGTGGTTATAAAACCTTCTCACTAAGGATAAAAAAGTAAAATAAAAAATTTAAAGTTGAATTATTTCCAAATTTAAAACTGTGTCATTTATTTCTGAACAAAATAAAAAAAAAGTATCTCAGACGATATAAAACGGATGATATATATTTATTGTTTTACCTAATACATCCTGTCAAATCACCCCACCATAAAAAATGGACACCAGAAGGGGGGGGGGGGGGGGCCGATATTCTAGGGACATTTGGATTGGAATGAAGGGAAAGAATGGACGAGAATGTAACCATGTTTTGTAAATGGGGATATAAGTGGGGGAAAAAACAAATAGGGATACATCTTTTATATGTCATATCCATCTATTTCCCCAATGAAAACAAATCTTAATAAGTACTCCATCCTCATTTAAATGGAAAGTTTGGATTTTGAGAGGCAAATAAAAAGTTTATTTGACCGTATTTTTTATATGTGTTTTTTATATATTTTAAATTATTAACTATTGTCACTTATAGTTAGAGACAGAGTCAGGATTTCAAGTGTATGAGTTCGAGATTCTAATTATTTTATGTTACTGGGTTCTAAGCTAATAATTTATATATATTTAATTTATTTTTTAAGACAAATACATGGTTCGAACCAAAGCTACTGGATTCGGCCGAACCCAATAGTAGCACTCTAGCTCCGCCCCTGCTTATAGTACTTTTTACGTAAATTTCATCCCAAACAATTTAAAATTTTGTTATGTCTGAATATGTATTTAATTTCATCTGCAATATGAAAGCCATACTTGGAATCTTTATGCGTATGAAATATCAACGTACTCCTATTATAGAGAGTATTGTAGTGTCGGCTATAACGTGCTCCGGAAAAACACACACACAGCACGATTACAGAATAGGGGCATGGATTTTCATTTTGAGCCATTAGCGACAGTCACAGCCGCCGCCGTCACCCTTTTCTTGATTTGCACTATCAAATTCCGGTGGTTCCGCCCTGATAATCACCTACCTCCGCCGTTCTCCGTAGAGGATAACTACGACGGAGATGGAGGTAGTTGCTGTGCCGTGTGCCTCAACGACGTGAGCGTCGGCGACATGTGCCGGAAACTGCCGAAATGCGACCATGTTTTTCACTTGGAATGCATCGACGCTTGGCTACAGTCTAATTGGACGTGCCCACTTTGCAGAAGGCAAATTACAGATGGTACTCCTAAGCAACAACGTGAAAACACCATCTTCTCTTTACTATTTTCCCGCTGTGAAGATTTTCTGGCCAAGATTAATGCTCATGCCGAACAACTCACGACGGTTTTGTTCGAGACCGGAGTTTTTGTCCATCCTTGAATTTTTATTCGGGTTTTAAAATTAAGGGTCCTAAAGTTGTCGCCATTGAGGCCAAAAGAAGAAAGAGGAGCTCTAATGGCTTATACTAGCTTAACTATAATTGTAATAAATCATGTAATGGGGTGTGACTTATATATGCTTGGTCTTTTGTACTAAGAGAGTAGTGAAAAGTGATGAAGAAAATAATGTAATTGTAGTCATAATTGGGAAGCATTATCATATTTGATCAGTTTTTTTCTTTCTTTCTTGGATTTGTCTTCTATTGTCAAGTTCTATTCATATTGTTTTCACGAATTACTACTTTTCAAAAGCTCAAGTCGCAATATTCTGCTTGTAGTTATGTTACTTTAAGCTAATCCAGCAATTCAATGATCAATTCAGAAGTGGTTTGGTTTGAAGGACAAATTATATTGGTATTAGTTATATTGAGATTAGTTATATTAGGATTATTTGTTATTAATTGTATGATAGTAATATTCATTGATTCTCGGATTGTCAATTTTATTTTTTCATATTGTAATATATAATTTGTTCTAAAATTACTATTTCATTCTCAGATAAATACTATAAGTTATCTTGGTATTATTTTTAATCATAAATAACTTATCTCAAAATTAATTACCAAACAAAAAATAAGATAATATAAATTTTTATTCCAAATTTATTTTACTCGCCCATCGTAACAAACGACCCCTGATGCCAATAATTGTATAATATTGACGGGAAAGAGGGGTCGGCATTGAACTTTTGACCTTTTCTTTTGGTGATTAATATCAAAACTGTTATAAAATGAAAGTAATTTAGTAAAACATGAACAAGAAATATAAACAACTTAGTGAAACATGAACAAGAAACGTAGATAGAGAGAAGGAATAGATTTTATTCTTCAATTGTGTGTACATTTCCATTGCAATTATATGGCCTTTTATAGGCATAAAAAGTAAAGATGATGAACACTAAATAGGAGATTTAATCTTTAAGACATTCATAATATGGGCATCTAATGTAGCATCCAATGTAGTATCCAATGTATAAATTATTCATAACACTCTCCCTTGGATGTCCATAGATAATGTGTCTCATTAAAGCCTTACTAGGAAAAAACCCTATGGGAAAAAAAATTCTAGTAAAGGAAAAAGAGTAGACATGTATAGAAATATGCCCTTTTGTTGCCTCGTTAAAAACCTTGCAAGGAAAACACAGTAGGATAAAACCTTGTAAGGAAAAAAGAGTGCAACGCACATTAACTCCCCCTGATAAGAGCATCAATTCACATCCTTGGGCATTCGCATCCCGATCTTGTACACTAGCTTCTTGAAGGTTGACGTTGGTAGAGATTTTGTAAACAAATCAGCTATATTATCACTTGAAAGAGTCTGTTGCACATTGATATCACCATTCTTTTGAAGGTCATGTGTGAAAAATAACTTTGATGAAATGTGCTTTGTCCTATCTCCTTTTCTGAATCCTCCCTTCAATTAGCTATGCATGTTGCATTATCTTCATACAAAATTGTGGTAGTTTGTTACATTTCAAACCACATTTGTCTCGAATAAGATGTATTATAGATCTCAACTACACACACTCTCGACTTGCTTCATGAATAGAAATTATCTCAGCATGATTAGATGAAGTATCCATGATTGATTGCTTAGTCGATTGCCAAGATATGGCAATGCCCCCATATGTAACACATAGCATATTTGAGATCAAGTTTTGTATGTGTTAGATAAATACCCCGCATCAGCATAACCAACAAGATCGGTATTGTAATCATTACCATAAAACAATCTCATATCGGTAGTCCCTTTTAGATACCGAAATAAGTGTTTGATCCCATTCCAATGCCTCCTTGTAGGGGAAGATCTATATCTTGCTAAGACATTAACTGAAAAAGTTATGTAACGCCTTGTAGTGTTAGCAAGATACATTAGTGCATCAATTGCACTAAGATATGGTACTTCAGGATCAAGAAGTTCTTCATTATTTTCATGAGATCGGAATGAATCTTTATTTATATCAAGTGATCACACTACCATCAGGGTACTCAATGGATGTACTTTATCTATATAGAATCGCTTTAAAATATTTTCAGTGTATGTTGATTGATGGACAAAAAATTCATCTTTTATATTTATAAACCAAGATAAAATTTTAACTTTCTCAGATCTTTCATTTTAGATTCTTTCATAAAACACTTTACTGCTTTATGATGCTCCCTAGGAGTTCTAATGATATTTGAATCATCAACATATACGGTGATTATAACAAATTCAAATTCAGGTCTTTTTATAAAGGCACAAGGACAAATTGAATTATTCGTGTACCCTTCTTTCAACAAGTATTTTCTCGGAAAATTATACCATATGCGACCATATTGTGTCAATCCGCATAAGGATTATTGAAGCCTTATTTAATAAATTTCTTGAAAATCATAATATGCTTCAGAACAATTTAAATCTTTCAATGATTTCCATTATACGCATATCAAGTTTTTTTTTTAATTTTATGTATTGCCAGATTAAAACCTAAAATGGCTACATCCACCACAAGAGAACATGTCTCTATATAATCAATCCCGGGATATTTTCAATCTTCATGTAACACAAGTCGTCTTTATGTTTATCAATTTTACCTTCACACAAGAATACATTTATACTTCCACTGGCCTTATATTTCATGTGTTGGGACTATCCGTCCAACTTCATATTTTTCAGGTGAAATCAATCTTGATTGCGTATTTTATTTTATTTTGGACAATCATTTATATATCCAAATTTTATGACAGATTTGAGCTCAAGATCCTAGTCAATATTAATAACATTGACCGCTACATTATATTAACAATATCGGCGACGATCACTTTATGTCGGTTCCATTATTACATAATAAAGACATAACTTATTGAAATCTCTTTATCTCATTATTTCAGGTACCTGAGCCTCTTCCATGAGGTCTTATGAAGTTTTATGTCGTGGTGCTCTTCTAGAGTATTTGCCTCCTTATTATGACCATTTTGAATATTTGCCCTCTCCTTCTTCAAGGAGTTTATCTTTGGAACCGATTGGTCTGCTATGCTTTATGCATGACATAGACTCTGTCCCCCATGGACTTTATTCTATTTGGAGCATTAACAGCAGAAATATGACATTTAACTTTGGGTCATCAAACGCGTATGGAAATAATTTGTAAATGAATTATCACTTGAACTTCAAGTTCGTATTTTCTTGTATGTGGATCTATATGTATTCATAGTAATTCATTTCACGTAGTACTTTCTCAGCTGCCATTTTCTCCCCCAATGTTGGGATTACCAACACATTTCACAACCTTCCGTGGGAATCTATCTTTGTGCATTGTGGTGGCATAATTAAATCATATAGATCATACATATATCTATATAGAAATTATTTGGTCCCTAACCCTGAACCGATTGTGATAGGTGAAATTTTCATAACTTTCCTAGATGCGAACAAGTGCTGTTGTATATTAAATAATACATCTCATACAAAATTTCGTTTTGAAGAGTTTTGTTCTCATAACCAATTATTTAGCTATAATTGGAGGCATACAATATCTGCTAAATCAACTTAGATTTAAGCCAGTATTATTAAGATAAATCATCATAATTTATATTCTGAAACTGTGCTCTAATAATTTGAGCAAGTAATCTTGCAAAAACCAAACTGCAAGTTGATAAAAAATGCACATGTGACCATAGAATAGATGCATCTATTAAAATCATATAATAGTAAACGGTACACATGGCATGTGACTGGGCCCATATATTTATCACCTTTTATTCGTTTCAGAAATCAAGGGATTCAATCCCAACCTTAACTGGTACATCATGAGAATTAGCAGCACAAGAGAATTCTTGAAGAATCTTCTATTCTTCAATATACGCCAATGGAATTCTCAAGTAATTTTTCGCATCATAATTAAATCGGGATGGTCAAGCGGTTATGCCAACTAATATTTATTTTAGTAAACCTCTTGTTTACTTATGGCATATGTTTCAAGCATCATGCTTATATTTGTGTAGTACAAATAGAAAGAAAATCGGGTAACATTTTATATTTAACAGGTATGATTATAGAAATATGAACTTATTCAATATTCCTTTCATTTATAGTCTCGACATGTCAACCGCTTTGACTTATACATTTGAAACTCAAAAAGTTTCTTTTGAGACTTTTCAATATCAATATCATGGATAATTGTATTCATCCGGATAGTAACAAATTAGTTCTTTCGGATGTTTTAACAACTTTTGTCGTACAAGATCTTTTATCATATCATTCATATGGTAAATGTCTCCTTCAGGGAGAAACTTATATCATAATAAATTGTCATGGTCAAAATCATCATAAGCAAAATCATTTATTGCTTTAATTTTTCCTTTAATAACTTTATAAGGCATGCCAAAATATTTTGGCATATCACTTGTACGAGACCAATGACATATTCATGTAACCACACAATAATATTTATTCTCTTTATTTCACTCAAACCTCTCTCAAGGGCGAGTTGTGTGGTATTCATCCAAGCATGCCTTGCATGCCTTTATTCATTACTTTTATCACATATTACCACATTCACATATAGGAATGGGTCTGCATTTTTAATGCTTATCACAAGTCACATTTTCTTCAAGGAATGGATCATAATCAGTGACGTGCTTTATTATTTTCATACCAATTTGATGGTAAACATTTCCTTCATATTTGAAGAACTATTTTTGAGAATCTTTATTGTTCTCCTTTTATAATCATGGTGATGATTATTATTGTTTTAATCTTTGGAACACGCACGTTCATTGTTCAACCACTTATCTTCATTCAGACTTATTATGAGTCGTTGTACCATTCACTTCAAGAATGGAGCAAATCAAGTGGGACAATCTTCATGCCTTTAATGAAAATAAATTATTTTTCTTTAGTCATCACTATATCATCAATATGGTACAGTGGGACTCAAACCCAATGTCTTACCAATATAAAGGCATATTAAGCCATAATGAATTAGGACTCATACCGAACTCTAATTATTATGGCGCATCAGGATTTAATCCCTATGTCTTACCCTCAATCAATGGTATAATATGTTAAACGATATTGAGATTTATTTTCAAGCCTTAATTTCAATCACATGCTAAGAAAGTTGTACACAAGTAATTTGCAACTTAGCAAATCAAATTTGCTTTCTTAAATAAGTAAAATCTCAAATCATTTAAAGCTTTATCAATTATTTGTAGCATCTATAAAAAACAACCGTTTGTATGTCTAGTTAGTGCATACATCATTAAATTATTCAAGTTAATTAGCATGACTTAAAGTGTACTAAATACATGTAGGATAATAAGCGGTTAATATGAATACCCTTATTGCACTAAGGTCTTTATCAAGCAATTTTAGTAATAATTTGGTTAAGTGATTTGACATGCTACATAACTAGTATTGTTACTTTTCTAGATTGACCATATAAAAGAATTATATGTCCACCTAAAGAATATAAAAATTTAATATCGTAAAATATATACCTACATAGTATCTCCATGTGAACTAATATTCTATATGTAGGCTTGTCAAAACAAATAGTTCAATATAGCTAGTGTAGTATATCATGTATACTGCACAATAAGTCTATCGAATATAGACACAAAAGTATTGGCCAAATGGAAGAGATACAATTCAAGTAGAATTAATTCCATATGAAAGGCATGTAGTTTTGGACTGTAGTTCAGATACTTAAAAGTATAAAGTCAACGGTATGTGCAATCAGGTTTCGATATCTTATTTGTCTAGCATGACATGAAAACTTGAAATGCATCTAAAGTCTATAATATGACTTATATGACTTAACTTATTTGACAATCCATGAAGGATTTAAGTTGCTTGAATCATCTACAATTCTTGATCTTGAGGTACCACTTCCTCAGTGCAATTTATGCACAAATGTATCTTGCTATAACTATAAGCATGATAATGTGATTGCGAGGATACCTTTATGGAGATATTGAAGAGCCATTCCACGATATTTGTGAAGACATTATATATCTATCACGAATTATGATTTCAAGGTGAAAATATTCATTATAGTTAATATGACTAATTTATTTATCAAGTCTCTATCAACGATCTCTTGAAGATGGTGCACAAAATTGGAATGCGAAGGCTCAAGGATGTGAATTGATGCTCTTATCAGGGGGAGTTAATGCACGTTGCACTCTTTTTCCCTTACAAAGTTTTGTCCCACTGGGTTTTCCTGGCAAGGTTATTAACGAGGCAACCAATAGGTGCATTTCTAAACATGTGTACTCTTTTCCCTTTTCTAGAATTTTTTTTCCCATTGGGTTTTGTTTTAGTCAAGGTTTTAATGAGGCACATTACTTATTGAGTAGACATTCAAGGCAGAGTGTTAAGAATAAAATTCTATTTAGAGTGAATGTCTACTTGTAGAGAGTTTTACTTTGAGCTTAATTCATTTTTCCTCATATAAATAGAGGGGTATTACCCTATTGTAAATCACCCCAAAATTCAATAAGAATTTTCTCTCTCTTTCTCTGCAATATTGTTCTTATTATTTTATTGTTTCATAACATATTGATTTTTTTTCTTGTATATATAGTATTTGTATTAAGAAGTAAAACAAAGCTTGAACCAAAAATAAAATGTAAAAGAAAGCAAAATATATAAGAAAGGGACGAATTAAACCACCAAACCAAACCCTAAAGTTTTCCTCTTCCTCAGCCGCCACTCTCCCTCCCTGTTTTCTTATTTCTTTCATCCACAGTAGTAGGCGTTAATTAAATCTGTGAGAAAGACAAAGAGGAGTAAGAAGGTATCTCCACTGCTTCTCATTTACGGACAAAAAAATTAACTTATTGGTTTGTCTCTTCCAAGTAAGTTCATGTCTCTATATCTTAGGGTTTTTGAATCTCCTTACACTTGGGCTTGGGTTTTTAAGTTCAATTTTACGAGTTATTCCAGCAATTGATAGATATTATGCCTTAATTTTTATAAGTGGTGAATGAGATATTGAAGATTTGATAGGTTTTGTGCCCTACATCTAATTAACTTGGATTTTCGATTCAATTGTTTGTTTTTGATTTATAGGATGCTCAAAAGAAATGTGCCTTTGAAAAATTTCAATTTCAAGAGAAATGTGAGCTTTACTTCTTTCTTTCATCTCCTTAAGTTTATGATGTTTATTTAAATGCCTTTTCTTTTGTCTTCTGTGTTGTAAAGTTTAGAGTTTTTTCACTTGATTTATTATTGAGTTGTCCCACATCGGAGGGATTTGAGGTTCTTGGTCTCCTTATATGGCTTGGACAATCCTCACCTCATAAGCTAGCTTTTGGGGTTGAGTTAGGCCCAAGATCCATTATTTTCATGGTATCAGCGCCAGGCCCATCCCAATTATTTGTTACCGATGTTGGACCCCATTTATGTTGTCCACGCTCCAGAGATCTGGGCGTGAGGGGTATTGAGTTGTCCCACATCGGAAGGATTTGAGGTTCTTGGTCTCTTTATATGGCTTGGACAATCCTCACCTCATAATTTATGGGTAAGTATTTTCTAATTCCATAATTTATTGAAAGTTTTTAATTATAACTGTACATGTAGAATACTGCGAGATAAGGCTCTATACACATTCAATTACCAGGTATCAACTGTAATCGGTATATATTTTGATAATTCAAATATAAGTTTCTCACAAGATCATGTTGTTTCATTATTTCAGTATAATGGTTACGGAAAGTGCTTCATATATTCATGGATTCATGAATATTAACGGTGGCCACATGAATCATCAAGCAAAAACTTATGTTCATTTAGTGTGAAATTCTGTACATTATTTTTTATCTCTTTACAATCAAGCCTCACATTGGCTAGTTCTTTTCTACAAATTTAAGTTATTGTAGAAGACTTATCTATTGCAGATGCTATTAATTGATTAGTAAAAATGTGTATTTTGGAATTTATTTTGTGATATTTTTCAAATGCCAATTTGTACTGAATAAGTTATTATTCAAGCTTAATATGTTATTAGTTTTAATATATTATGAACATCCACAGAATAATTAAAAAAATTATAAAAAGTCAAATAGCTAAGAAACAAGGGATTTGTGATAAGAACTGCCTACAATAAATTAATTTATTTTGTCACAAAATTAAAATATAATAAAATAATCTAACCACGACTTTTGTATGATTTGTAACTATGGAACTTTAGTCCATAGCTAAATAAAAATATTTTTGCGACCGACTACTATATGAAAGCAATTACATATCTAAATTTTCGTGGCAAATAAATTTAAATCTTTTGCCATGCTATAACACTTTGTAGCTACCATATAAAGATAGCTACAAATTTATTTGTCGTGGCAAAAGTATAAAATTATTTGCTATATACATAGCTACAATACAAAAATCTCGTAGCAATAAGTATTAATCATTAGCCACAGACCATGTAAAGCTTGTAGCTAATTTTTAGCTACGCTACATTTTGCTACAAATGCTACGGAAAAAAATATTATAGCTAAAGTAATTAGGCACCAAAAATTTCATCATTTGCTACCTTATGTTTTGTAGCTATAAATACATTATGTTGTGGTGAAATCTATCTTCTTCAAACCGATTGTAAGTCAACTTTTACTTAATTTCTTGAATCATTTACATCATCTATCATGTTTTCATCTTAAAATCAAGGATTTTCATGGGTGAAAATGAGAATTTGGGGTAGAACTTAGGTTTTCTTAAAATTGGGGATTGGACTCAATTTTTGGTCCGATTTCAAAACTAACTAACTAACTAACTATATATATATATATATATATATATATATATATATATATATATATATATATATATATATATATATATATATATATATATATATATATATATATATATATATATATATATATATATGAACTCATGGGGGAATGGGTAACCGAATTTTGGTTCGAACCTCGAGATTTGACCACGTGGGTCCGGGGGTATTTTGGGAATTTTGGGAAAAACTTTAGAAATTTAATTCTTATGCATTCTATTTGATTCAACTAGCAATTATTGATACATTCAAGTAATTTGTGACTAGATTCGAGTGGTTTTGGTGGTGTATTCGAGGGGTAAAGCTACACTAGAGGCTTGAGTTGAGTTTGAAGCATTTGAGGTAAGTGTTCGGTCTAACTTTTGCTTAAGGAATAGGAGTTGAGTCATATTTTCTACTTGTTATGTGTTGTGTCCGATGTATAGGTATGGTGACAAGTATCTATAAGTTGGTGGTCGTGCATGTCCGTGAGTCCTGAATTGCTAAATTATTGTATTCTTGATTGCTACTTACGAGAACTTGGTTGGAAATCTCTGAAACTGAACATATAATTGTTGTGATTGAGCGTTGATATTAATTGTATTAAGTAGAATTGAATAAGTTTAGTTATAGATGGATCTCCCTTGCCGGATAGTTGAATTGATATCTTGTTTCCTTGCCGGGATAGTTAATTTATTATTCTTGTTCCTTGTCGGGAAATCATTCTATTATCTTTCTCCCTTGCCGAGACTGTATTTTGTATTGTGTTGATATTATGAAATGGTATCGTGTGGTACGCCTACCACGTGATATTATGAAATGGGATCGTGTGGTACGCCTATCACGGGATATTATGAGACGGGATCATGTGGTACGCCTACCACGAGATATCATCAAATGGGACCGTGTTGTACGTCTACCACGAGATTTTATGGAATGGGATCATGTGATACGCCTACCACGAGATATTATGACTTGGGAACGTGTGGTATGCCTACCACTTGATATTATGAAATGAAAACGTCTGGTACGCTTACCATATGATATTATAAAATGGAATCGTATGATACGCCTACCACGTGATATGAAAAAATGGGAACGTGTTGCACGCCTGAAAAAGAAGAAATTTAAAATAAGTGAAAGTGGTTCGTTTTCCCTTATAAAACTTATAACTCAACTTTTCGAAAGACATACAATTTTAGGAAAAGGAAATGATACCTGATTGCTTTAATTCGCGCCAATTAGAGTTGAAACACCGTGTTTTATTTGAAGAAAAGCAATACAGGCAACTCCATGAAAATCAGATGGAACACAAACTATTTCCCACAAGAAGACGATTAGTAGGCGCATGATATATATCATATTGTGTATATGTACGCAGAGGCCTATCCAATTTGAAGGATATGGGTCCTCTCCCTAAATCATGTGTATAATAATAATATGTTTCTTCAAAATTATTTAAATATATTTGTGTGAACCGTGTTATGTGTTTGCTCTACATCCTGTTACCCGTTATATCGAGCAAGAGGCAAACCCGAAAATAAAGAAGATAAAGAACACCAAATTCTAACGTGAAAAATCCTTCAAATCGAAGAAAAAAATTACAGGATCACAAAGATCTAAAAAGATCCACTATAACAATAATAGGATTGCAAAAATTCTCCAAATTGACTATACAACAAATGCCATACACGGAGCAACAATAGTAACAAGAGCAACAACTAATCAATTGAAGAAAGAGGAGAATCCATAAAAATAAAACTGTTGTTCGAGGCTCGAAATCAGATGCTACGAGCTTCCAAATCCAATCTATGCCATTCAAATCCAAGACAAGATGTTATGAACTTTCGTCAAAGTTGCAACCCGATCCAATGGTTAACGAATCAAAAAATATGATTGGATGTTGGATGGTCGGAATAAAAATCTGCAGCAAAAATAAATATTTTTCTTCTCTCTTCTCTCTTGACGAAAGCTCTCGCAAAAACCACTCTTATGTGCTTAAGTCCTTCAAAGACTTGTATCAATGAGTATAGAATAATTCTCCAATATTGTCTTATTTTTAGATCATGAGAGGTGCTTCTCTTAAATCCAAAACTCACTCAAATAGGAATAAACCGAATCCAATTCCGAATGGGATTGGAAATTAAAAGAGAATAGGATTAGGCCATTGGGCCTTTGGCTGGACAACATGGGTATGTTCCCGAGAACCTCTCCCTCCATCCAAGGGGCCAAATGGGTCTTCAAGTAGAAGAACTGTTGACAGGCTTCATGCCTGCCAATTTTCTACAAAATTCATGTTTATTTGCAACCACCGCCTTTGTCAGCATATCCGAAGGATTTTCATCAGTGTGTATCTTCTCAACCTTAAATAATTTCTCTTCCACGACCATTCTTATCTAATGATACTTTCTATTCATATGTTTGGTCTTAGAATGAAAAGTGGAGTACTTGGTGTGACAGATGAAACTCTGATTATCACAAAATAAGATGTACCTTGGCTGCTGAAAGACAAGATCATTAATAAACTCCTTCATCAATAATAGTTCTTTGGCACCTTTTGTGAAAACAATATATTCGGCTTCTGTGGTGCATAGAGTTATGCACTTCTGTAGTCTAGATTGCAAAGAAACAACTCCCTCTGCAAAAGTGATCAAATAACCGAAAGTGTATCTTGGATTATCAAGATTGACTCCTAAATCAGAGTCTGTGTAATAAACAAGTTCAGGCTTGCCATTGCCAAATCACAACTTCAAATCTGCAGTACCTTTCAAATACCTTAATATCCATTTTACTGCATCCCAATGTTCTTTTCCAGTATTATAAAAAAATCTACTAACACTACCAACAACATGTTCAATATCTGGTCAAGTGCAAACCATAGCATACATCAAGCTACCAACACCAGAAGAATAAGGAATACGAGACATCTCCTTTTTCTCTTCATCGGTAGATGGACTCTGACTAATACTCAATTTGAAATGTGTAGAAAAAGGAGTACTAACCACTTTTGCATATGTCATGTTGAACATCTTGAGTAACTTCTCAATGTATTTCTTTTGGGACAGAAATAACTCCTTTCTATCTCTGTATCAGTAGATTAGAATGCCCAAGATTTTCTTTGCTGGCTCCAAGTCCTTCATCGCAAACGATTTGCTCAACTACTTCCTAAGGATTGCAATTCTGGATTTATTCTTGCCAACAATAAGCATGTCATCCACATAAAGCAATAAAATAATAAAATCATCATTAGAGAACTTCTGGAAGAATACACAGTGATCTGAAGAAGTTTTGTTGTACGCTTGTTCTTCTATGACAGATTCAAACTTCAAATACCATTGCCTTAGAGCTTGTTTCAATCCATATAGGCTCTTTTTCAATTTGTAGACATAATTTTCTTTTCTCTTAGTTACAAAAACCTCAGGTTGCTCCATATAAATCTCTTCATCTAAATCACCATGAAGAAACGCAGTCTTGACATCCATCTTCTCAACCTCTAAATCTAGACTTGTAGCTAAGTCTAGAACCACATGAATAGAAGACATCTTCACAACATAAAAGAAAATTTCATCAAAGTCAACTCCCTTCTTCTGGCCAAAACCTTTAACAACTAACCTCGCCTTGTATCTAGCCGCAAAGATATGTTTATCTTTCTTTATTCTGAATATCCATTTGTTAGATAAAGCTCTATTACCTTTCGGCAATTTCACTAACTCATATGTGTCATTCTCATGGAGTGACTTCATCTCATATTCCATCGCTTCGATCCATTGATTTTTGTGAGTATATTGCATGTACTCATCATAATTCTTAGGTTCTCCCATGTCAGTCAAAAGTACATACTCATCAGGAGGATAGCGCATGAACAGAAGCATTCAAAGTAGTTAACTGTGTAGAAATTGGTTGCTGATCAACCACAACTTCATCAACTGAAGAATCCATAACATCAACGCCATAACGATCATGTTGATCTTGATCACTATCTCCATCATTATCTTGAGCTCCTTCATGTGCAATAGGTGTCTTAGCAATTAAAACTAGATCAATATCAACTAAGCTCTCATTACTCTGAGAATCTATCTTCTCAGCTTTGTCAATATCTTCAATAGTTTGTTCTTCAAAGAATATTGCATCACGACTTCTAATAATTTTATTGTCAACTGGATCATAAAAATGATACCCAAACTCATCTTGACCATAACCGTAAAGATGCATTGTTTAGTTTTGACATCCAATTTCGATCTCTCATATTTAGGAACATGCACACAAGCTTTGCACCCAAAAACTCTCAGGTGATCATAAGAAACATCTTTGGCAAACCAAACTCTGTCTAGGACATCACCATCCAAAGCAACTGCAGGAAAAAAATTGATCACATAGGCAACAGTGTTAAGTGCTTCCGCCAAAAATGTATTTGGTAGTTTAGCTTCTGAAAGTAAGCATCTAACTCTCTCAACTAAAGTTTTATTCATCCTCTCTGCCAAACCATTCAATTTAGGTATCTTGGGCGGAGTTTTTTGATGATGAATTCCTTTTTCCTTGCAATTGTTATCAGAGGGAAGACAATATCACTACCATTATCAGTGATAATACATTTTAATTTCTTCCCCATCTGTCTCTCAGTTAAGACCTGAAATTTCTTTAAACACGCTAAGTGCTTAATCTTTAGATTTCAAAGGATACACCCAGTGCTTATGAGAATGATCATCAATGAAGGTCACAAAGTAAAGTGAACCACCTTTTGACTTTAATTTAAAAGGACAACACAAATCAAAGTGTACTAGCTCCAATAAATCAGGCTTTCTTGAGGGAGGATGACTATGAAAGAAAACCCTTTTCTCTTTTCCAGCTAAACAATGGATACACCTTTTCAGCTTTGCTTGTTTCACTCGATAAATCAAACTTTTCTTAGCCAATCACGTAATCCTCCTCTCGCTCATATGAATCAGTCTTCGGTGCCACAATTCTGATAAAGTATCACTTTCCAATAGATTTATGGAGTCATTAAAATTAGAGCTTTGTGTCACATATAATTGACCAGACTTGACTAGTCGAGCCACTGCCCTTAGTGAGCTTTTATTGGTCATTCTTGAAGAACTAACATTGAACCTTTATTAGTTTTCAAACAAACTGTGCTAACACCAAACATCTTAATTTCATTGGCATTGCCCATATTTAACACTCCAGAATCAACATGAGTAAAAGTTTGAGAAAAAATCTTTTCTTGGTGTGACATGTGAGGTAGCTCCAGAATCTACTATCCAGCTAGTCTCATGGGATACTAAATTGATGACATTTTCATCATAAGCAAAAGAAGGTCATCTCGAACAATAGCAACAATATTGTTCTCGTTATTTTCAGCTTTCTTTCCTTCTCTAGTGTCTTGATTCAACTTGCGCCAAAATCTTTTGACGTGTCGTTTCTTTCCACAATGGTTGCATGTAATATTATAATATTTGTACCTTGACTTACTTCTACTTTTACCTCCATTCCTTGAGCCTCTTGTTATATCTCTCCCCCGATTTTCTGTAACCATGATATTTGCTTGTAAGGAAGAACCCCGAGATTTTCTCCTTAATTCCTCATTCAACACACCACTCTTGGAATATTCTATGGTCACCTTACCTCCAGGAGCTTAATTTGTCAAAGAAACACGAAGAATTTCCCAAGAGTCTGGCAGAGTATTAAGAAGCAAAAGTCCTTGTATCTCATCATCAAAATTAACTCCCATTCCAGATAGCTGATCAAGGACGCACTGAAAATTATTTATGTGATCAATGATAGGGCTGCCTTCCTTGTATTTAAAAGTCATTATTGCGTTAGCAGAAACAATTTATTATTCCCATTTTTTGAAGCATAAAGAGTCTCAAGCTTTTTTCCACAATGATCTCGTATATATCTCATTCACAATATGACTGTGAACATTATTCAACCCATTGTCGTATATATCCACATACTTGTTGGTGCTCGAAATCCCAATCTTCATCGGATATACTCTCGGGTTTATGAGTTGAAAAAATGGGTAGATGCATTGTTTTCACGAACAACAAGTCTTTCATATTGCTTCTCCAAATATTATATTCCTCTAATATATAAGTAATTTTGAGTTATAATTCTTTTATATTTGGCTAGTCCTTTTTCTTGTAGGAAAAAGTTTGGACTTCTATAAATTGAGGATCCTTCCTTATCATTCAGGAGCATCCACAATGTAGCCATAGGGGGTTTGGTAGATTTGCTTAGGGGGAGAACTTTACGGGACAAGTGTTAGTGTGTCACTTGTGTATGCTTCTTCGTGAGGTTGTTCTCTCCATATTTTGTACTCTCTTTTTATATAGTGGATTGCTCATCTACGTCGTGGACGTAGGCCAGTTGACCAACCACGTTAAATATTTGTGTCTCCTTTGGTAGATTTCTCTTTTGTTGTATGATTTATCGTCGTTAAAAGTTTGCTTTGCTAGCTTCCGCATGACACCTAATTTTTCAGTTCTAACAAACCCATGCTCAAAGACTATTATGAAACAATTATTATTGAATGCACATCTACAAGTGAAATTGGCAGTTCAAATCCAGCTTTGAATGGTTTTGTTTTTGACGCAGAGTGTATATGTGTATATATATATATATATATATATATATATATATATATATATATATATATATATATATATATATATATATATATATATGTGTGTGTGTGTGTGTGTGTGTGTGTGTGTGAAAATTACTAAACTTTCAAAAATAATATAATTTTGAACATAGAATTTTTAAAGTATAATGGTTCATGGTAAAAAATTAAAGTTAAATCAGTCAAAAATAAATTATAAATTCATTTTTCTATAAGAGTATACTATCCTTTTGAAATACTGGATTTGCTTTTGTATGTACGTAAATAAAATTAGTCAAACAAAATAGAAGTAAGACAGCCGCACGATTGTCGTATGCACCATTGATGTTAGCAGATAATGACATGAGAAAATAAGCTCACAATCCTTGATTAAAACAGCAAAAAGCAAAACAATAATTCTCATTCGCCAAGACTAATAAAGACGAATCCATGGGCTGCATGCAAGAATATTAGGTTTGGTCCAGAATCATACTTAGCATTTCAGTTATTGGCCTTTGGTCCGAGCCAAGCATGGGTGAAATAGCACGGGCTAGCAAGTTCGGATTGTTAATTAAAAAATAGCTAGCATTTTGTAAAGTCGTTATATTTTGTTATAACACAGAAAATTCCAACGTAATATACTGGAGATTGGTGCACTTGTGTGTATAAATTTTCATCATATTATGCTCGAACTCCAGCACACGGAAAATTACTACTAATTGGAGATTGGAGCACCTATGTACTTTCTAGCATATCATGTTGGAACTCTAGTATATATTATGCTGGAAGTTCACATGTCAAAAATGTGAATATAGTATATTATGCTGGGATATTTTTCAGATTTTGAACAGTGTTAATACCCTCAAACCCACCTAAATTATATCATTTTTTTCAGTTTCCTACCTAAACTATCGAGTGTCCTCGGAAACCCCATAAACTATATCATCGTTCGTATAAAAACCTCCCGTCGCTTATGTGGCACTTCGCTTGCAATCACTTTCTCAAAAGCGCGTGAAACTTAAAAATTAGCAGATTTGGGGCCCATCTGACATCATAAATAACGGCTAATTAGCATTTAAAAAAAATTATATTCTATCCCTTTTTGTTTAAATTGCACCATTTTCTCCATTATTTCACTTTTCTTCTCCAGTTCTTCACCTTCTTCACCATTTCTTCAACCTTTTGATCTCTTTTAATCTTAATCCATTTGAAATTCTCTCACTGTTTATTGAGTTTTATCTTTCGCATTTTTTTTATTCTTTATTATTGTATAATCATATAACGCATGTATAACATACATATATATATATATATATATATATATATATATATATATATATATATATATATATATATATATATATACTACATGTGTGTATTTTATATTTTTCAAAATATAAGGATGTTTTATGGTAAATATACATGATTTCTTCCGGTTTCCTACATATTATCAATTATACATGTTTTAATGAAAAATTAATGAAAATATTATTAAAAATAACACATTGACTGAGTGTATATTTCAATTCAAGAAGAGTAGCAATCATTTTTAAATTATAATAATTCACGAAGGTGCCGTAATTTATTTGTAATTGGGAGGGCTTGTGTATCTTTAATTAATAGAGTTAATACCCTTAAACCCTCCTAAACTATACCATTTTTGTTAGTTTCCTACCTAAACTATTGAGTGTCCCCGAAAACCCCCTGCACTATATCCCCTTCGTATAAAAACCCCCCGTCGCTTATGTGAATTTAATATTAATTAAATTAATTATCCATATAGCATGCCACATGGAATATTTTATAATTTAATTAAGGCGTGTATTATATGCACGACAGCTAATACGATGGGGAATTTTTTATACGAAGGGTGATATAGTTCAGGGGGTTTTCGGGGATACTCGATAGTTCAAGTAGGAAACTGACAAAATGGTATAGTTTAGGCGGGTTTAAGGATATTAACTCTAAATAAAAAGTAACTAAATTTTGATTACTTTTGAAACTGTGGCAATTTTTCATTTATCACTTGTAAATCTAACTATTTTCACCCATGCATAGGCTATCAACATCTAGTCTTACTACTCGGCCTAATTGAACACCACTCAATTATTAAAGAAGAATTAAATTAAATAGTCACCCACTTAATCGTTTTATCAATTAGAGTATATTATATGCATAAATTTTCTATTTGTTACAGACCAATTTAGGATTCTGACCGGCACTTAGGAGCAAGTGCTCCCAAGTAAAACTCATCGGTAATTTTACAGAAAATCAGGCAGAGTTTCCCCTGTTTTTGGACCATCCCAAAAATTTTCCCTATCTCAAATCAACAACCAAGCATCCTAATATCATACCAAATAATTGAAAACATGTCAATTAACCAATACAAGTCTCCAACATGACTAAATCACCCACTAACAACCAGAAATACTAAATATCTCCAGCTTTAATGGTAAAGAACGATACTCAACATAAGAATAATAGCAAATAATACTCATGACACTAAAAGAATGACAATAGAGCGACTCTAAGAGTTTAATGAAAAGATCGTAACAGTAATTAAAATCTCTTCCACGCGAACAAATGCAAGGCTCATCGAGAATTTATCAACCTGTGCGCTCTAATTAATGAAATCCTCGCATGCATCAACTGCTGTCTCTGTAAAAAAATTTGCTGATTTTGTTAATCGGGCAGTCCAGTGACAAAATCCATAGTAATTCTTTGCCATTTCCACTCCGGAATCTCAATTAGTTGTAGTAGTCTTGTGGGTCGCTGATGCTCAGCCTTGACATGCTGACAAGTTAAACAACTAGACACAAAGTTAGCAACATCTTTCTTCATTCCTTCCCACCAATAAAATTGCTTCAGGTCATATTACATTTTTGTGGATCCCGGATGTATAGTATATTTGGAGTTGTAGGCTTCTTCAAAAATAGCATGTCTCAACCCATCTACGTCTGCTACACATAGCCTGTCACCAATTTGAAGAACACCATCACTTCCAACAATCATATCCTTGCTTTTACCAGCTAAGAGCTCATATCTGTATTTACATAGTCGTTCATCCTCATATCGGGTGGCCTTAATGCGCTCAACTAATGAAAACTTAGCCTGAGCACAAGCCAATAATGCCTCTGAATTTCCGATACTAAATTTGATACATGCATCTTCTAGTATCTGAATATCTCTAGCCAAAAGTCTCTTTGCAGGGGCTACATGTGCCAAACCCCCCATAGATTTTCTACTCAATGCATCGGCCACACGTTGTCTTTTCAAGGATGATACATAATAGAACAATCATAGTCTTTGAGTAGTTCCATCTAAATGTGGCTAATGGGTCAACCGGTCCGGGCCGGGTCGAATTTTGTCCGACCCGTCCGGGTTCCGGTCCAGGCCGGGCCGGGTCGAATAGTACCGGGTTCTTAAGGGGCCGGGTTGGTTCGGGTTAAAATTAAACCATACGGGTTACAGGTTGAAAGGGGCCGGGCCGGGCCGGGCCGGGTTTAGTATATTTTCAACTTTTTTGTTAAATTAAGTTATAATTATGTTAATACTTTGTAATCATTGAATGAAATCATAAATACAAGTAAGATGGGAAAAATTTGCACTTATTGCAAGTGCTACTTTATTTCTCAATTTCAAATTAATAAGTAGAAAATAAAATGTTTACATTTTTCTAACAAGTAAACTAGTGAAGTAGTAATTTCAAATGTTTTGCATCGCCTTAACAAGTTCATCATAATCAATATGAACTGATTGACCTTCTTCTGGGGAGTTAAATTCCGATGGGTTTCCATGGGTTAATATATCTCCAATTTCTTCGTCTTCCGGGCTTTCAACATCTTCATTTCCTTGATTTCTTCGTTCCGATCTAATCCAATCTCTTAAATATACTAAAACTTCCGAAGCATTGCTTCCCAATGAGTGGCGGGTGTCTCCAAGTTGTTGTCTTGCTTGGCTAAATGCACTATCCGATGCAACGGTAGAAATTGGCACATTTAGCACGTCACGAGCCATAGTGAAAAGAACAGGAAATTGCTTTGCATTTTCATGCCACCATCCCAACGGTGAAAAGTCCTTTGTGCGAGGCTCCTTTTGCTTCTGCAAGTAGAATTGAAGCTCATTAATATTCCTGCTACTTGTTTGGGTGTTAGAATATGTAGAAAAAAATATTAAAACTATCAAGGCCTTCATCATCCACATTAGAAGAACTGCTACATTGCATAGCGGGATTAACATTGTCAGAAGCATGAGCAGTATAATCACATTCATTTGCATAATAATTATATAGTTTTTGCAAATATTCATTTAGTTTGTTCATAGAATCATATAAATTTGGGGTTTCAGATTCTCCAATCTTCATATAAGTATATATAGCATTCATTAATTGGTGACAATCAGACATTTTAATAGAAGGAATTAAAACTGCACCAATTAAGTAAACTGGAGGAATTGGAAATAAATATTTTTTGAATTTCGCTTGCATACTTACAATAACATCCATATATTTTTCTTTCTTCTTAAATCCATATAGTAGCAAAGAAATTTCAGCTATATGTACTAAAGCCATAGTAACAGTTGGGTAATATGCGCCAGAAAACACAACAGTAGCAGTATAAAATTTATGTAAAAATTTAACAACATCATTAATGAATCCCAAGTATCAATTGTTATCATACGCCTAGGATCAGTACAATGTGCATTAGCAACTTCAGTTATAGGAAATCTATATTTGTAGCAATATTTTAAAAATATATATGTATAATTCCATCTAATAACAACTTCGTCTGGCATGAATCTAGGTATAAGGTTATACTGCATACACTTTGTTTTAAATTCTTTTATTCTAGATTGTTTATTATTTCCCTGAATAACACCAACTGCTCTTCTAACATGAGTAATCTCAACTGGAAAAAAATCAAGGCCACTTTTAACAATTAAATTATAAACATGACATGCACACCTAACATGAAAAATATCGTCAAGAGGTGGTTGCAAATGCAATTTTAAAATTGAAACTGCAGCATTATTGTTTGAAGCATTATCAAAAGACATACACAAAACTTTTTGGTTTAGATTATAAAATTCAACGACGTCAACAATTGTACTACTTATAAACGTAGCAGTATGACTCTAATCTTCATCATATTTAAAAGTGATAATACGTTTTTGCATACAAGTATTATCATATATCCAATGGCATGTAATTGTCAAATAATCATTTCCATTAACAGCATGATCAATATCAGAAGTTAGACATACTCTAGAAGGAAGGTGACTAAACAAATAACGTATGTATGTTTGATATTGTCCATGAAGTCTAAAGATATCTGCTCTACAAGTACTTCTAGGGACACCTTTAAATAAAGGATTGTAAATCCGTTGAATATACGTAATAAGATACGATGAAGAAGCAAAAGAAAAAGGTAAACAACCCAAAGTAATCATTTTTGCTAGTTCCTCCCGATCCCTCATTTTATCATATTTTAATAGACCTCCAGTAGTAGGGTTAATAGTTGTTTGACTTCCATCCCCATTAACTCCCCATTCTATAGGATGGATAGTCGACATATGTCTAGTAAGTGTCTCAGTCCCCCCTAAATTACCTCCGATCAAATGCTTAAAAGTTTCATTACAAAGTTTGCACTTAACTCTATCAGTACCTTCTATTATTTAAAAAAATTTCCAAACCGGACTTCTTTTTTTACGAGTAGAAGTTGGACCAACTGGTGGTGTTCTACCCCTTGTAGCACTAGCAACTCCAACTCCAATACTACCAACATTTCCACTACTAGGTGTAGGTGGTATCTCATCTTCTATTCCAATTTCATTATCTTCTATTCCATAATCTTCTTGTAATTGTTCATAATCAATCTCTACATCTTGCAAATTAGGCGATGATTCAGAAACATGTGTTATTGGGTCATTACTATTACTACCAGAAGCTACAGGACTACCCCTTTTTTTACTTCAACCCCTACCAGTAACTTTTCTACACGCTCTTTTAGCAGCATTAAACATATTGTAAAAATTAAAATATAATCAAATATCCAATTAAAATATTAAATAAGAGAAAGAGTTGGAGGGAGTGACCGAATTTGACAATAAATTGAGCACTTGATTACGCAAATCCGGTATTACCACGAACAAACTTCAAGCAAGTATTTCAATTTTGAACTTCAAGCTTCAAATTCCGAATGACAAATTGCGATAAATTAAATTCGGGAAAAGAGTAACAAATAAAATATGTAATCTTGCAAATTGAAGGGAAGAGATAGATTGATAATTTGAGAATTGAGATTGAGATAAGATTTTTGAGTGAAGAAATGAAGAAGAGATGAGGGGTATATATAGATTTTAAGAAGGGTTAATATTGTAATTTAATAAATACAAAAAAATGAAAAATGGCCATTTTTGCAAGAAATCCGTTGGCCAACGGAAATATGGGCCCCATCAATTTAAAATTTTTTTAAAAAATATTAAAAAAAAGTTACCATTGAACCGGGCCGGTCCGGTCCGGGCTGTACCGGTTCACGGTACTGTTCACCGTACCGGACCGGTCCGGTCCGGTTCCGAATAAAAAAATTATTAACGGACCAACCCCCTACCCCCTTTGAACCCAGCCCAGCCCAGCCCGGCCCCCCTACCGATCCCGGGTCAACCCGGCCCGATTGACGGGTCTAGTTCCATCCAACGACGCTGCCGAAGATTCAGATCTCTCTGCTGAAAGATATACTTCAGAATTTTATGGTCAGTATAAATCTCACAAGTTTCGCCATATAGAAAATGTCTCCAAATTATTAGAGTAAATACCACTGCAGCCATCTCCAAATCATGTGTAGGATAGTTTTGCTCGTGCTTTTTCAATTGTCTCGAAGCATATGTAATAACACGACCATTTTGCATGAGAACACATCATAATCCCACCCTCGAGGCGTCACAAAATACTGTAAATCCTCCAGGGCCTGATGATAAGGCTAATATTGGTGCAGTTGTCGAACATGTTTTGAGTTTTTTAAAGCTCTGTTCACATTCCTATGTCCACTGAAACTTTGTATTTTTCTGTGTTAGCTTGGTCAGCGGTGCTGCTATTTTGGAGAAATCCTGCATAATACGCCTGTAATAGCTTGCTAAACCTAAAAAGCTGCGAATCTCTGTAGGAGAAGTAGGTCTGGGCCATTTTTGCACAACTTCAGTCTTCTTAGGATCTACCATAATTCCATATTTGGATACAACATGCCCCAGAAATGCTATCGAGTCTAGCCAAAATTCACGCTTCGAGAACTTAGCATAAAGCTTATGTTCTCGCAATGTCTGCAATACAGTCCTGAGATGATTCTCATGTTCTCCTTGGCTACGAGAATATATCAAGATATCATCAGTAAATACTATTACAAATCTATCCAGAAACGGCTTGAACACCCTATTCATTAAATCCATGAATGTAGCTAGAGCATTTTTAAGTCTGAAAGGCATCACAAGAAACTCATAGTGCCAGTATCGAGTCCTGGAAGCAATCTTAGAAATATCTTCATATTTGATTCTAAGTTGATGATAACCAGAACGGAGGTTAATCTATGAAAAAAAGGGCAGCTCCTTGTAACTGATCAAACATGTCACCTATACGAGGCAAAGGATATTTATTACATATTGTTATCTTGTTCAACTGCCTATAGTCAATGCACATACTCAGGGTTCCGTCTTTCTTCTTTCCGAACAGTACTGGTGTACCCCATGGTGATACACTAAGTCTAATAAAACCCTTATCTAACAAATCTTGTAACTGTTGCTTTAGCTCCATTAACTCTGCTAGTGCAATTCGATATGGGGGTATCAATATAGGTTGCATGTCCGGTAGCAAATCAATACCAAAGTCTATTTCTCGTACAAGAGGCAATCCTGGTAAATCCTCAGGAAATACATAAGAAAATTCTCTCACTACTGGTACATTTTCTATACTAACTGTTTCCTTTCTTATATCATTTACAATATCTAAGAGACCCACACAACCTTTCTTCAGAAGTCGTTGAGCCTTCATAAAAGATAAAGTTTTGCAAGTATCCGGAACCTGACTCCCTCTTAAAATAAAACTGGGTTCATTTGGTATCTCAAACCTTACTATCTTTGCATGACAATCGACTATGACATAGTAAGAATATAATCAATCCATTCCCATCAGCATGTCAAAGTCAATCATATCAAGTACAATAAGTTCAGCTAGAGTATCTCTACCCTTAACTCGAATCTGACTAGCACGATACACGTATTAAGCTAATAAAGACTCTCCAACAGGGGTAGCAACTAGAAAATGATCATTCAATAGCTCAGGCGGTCTACTAAATCTCAAAGCAAAGTACGAGGACACATAAGAGTGAGTAGATCCCTGATCAATCAACGCAAGTGCATCAAATAAACAGACAGAAAGAATACCTGTAACCACTGCATTCGAGGCCTGAGCATACTGTCTAGTAAATGCAAAAACTCTCGCCTAACCTCTACCAGCATTGCCTTGTCCTTGAATCACAGTAGCACGATCTCCAAAAACTCGACCTCTATTTCCTGTACCTGTAGCACCTGAAGTATTACGAGTAGTTGGAGTTGGTGCAGCTGACTGAATAGGAGCCTGATTGAAATTTCTCGGATGGTGTGGGCAATCCCTCAAGTGATGTCCCAACTGACCACACTGAAAGCACTCTCCAGTTAGAACACGGCATTGGCCCAAATGTGATCTACCACAAGTCTGGCAGACTGGAGTAGTGGCATATATCTGCCCCGAATTACGATGTCCAGAAGATAATGGTCCCCTATTACCCTGTTTGTAAGGTGGTCTGTATGTGGACTGTGAAGACATGTGTGTCCCTGTTTGAGGACCCTATTGTTGTTGTTGTTGTTGTTGATTTCCCGCTCTTCTATTTTCACTAAAACCACCACTGAAAGCCCTCATGTCTTGGCCTTCTTACGTAAATCACTAGCTGCACGCTCCTCACTCCCCTTATTTTCAATCTTTCTAGCAAGGTCAACTATATCAGAGTAGGATACAGTCTTCATCCGTGGGACTACTGCAGTGTATAAACGACCAACCAATCCATCAATAAACCTCTGAACTCGAGCTTCTTCGGTAGACACTAAGTGAGGAGCATATACAGCCAGCTTACAGAACTTAGTGTTGTATGTTGACACATCCATATCTAGAGTCTGAACCAGTCTCTCACAGTCTCTAGCATATTGTTGCATCATACTGTCTGGAAGAAAGTGATTTTTGAACAACTTAGTGAACTCGTCCCATGTTAGTGGTGCTGCTCCTGCCGGCCTTCTTAGCAATACAATTTCATACCATGTGTTGGACATATCCTCTAGTTTGTACGCTGCAAGCTCCACGACTCTCTCACTAGAACATCTATGAGCACGTAATGCCTTGAGTGTCCCATCCAAGAAACCTTGAGGATCTGCTGAATTATCGGAACCTCTGAATTTTGGTGATTTCAATTTCAAAAACTCTTGTAGGGATACTTCCTTATTTCCGAAAGTCTGAGTCTGTGCTGGTGCTTGTGTCTGTAAAGTAGCATGAGGAGCTGAACTTTCTCCCTGAGTAGGTACCCATGCCTCTAACACATTTAATAACCTTGCCACTGCATCTGCAGGTAAGGCAACGGTAGGTACAACAGTTGGTACTGGTGGTGGAACGTTCTGAACTCCCTGCTCTTGCACTTGATCTGGCATAACATCTTAGGTTTGACCCGTGTTCCCAACTTGAGGTTGAGAAGCAGTCTGTCTTCTAGTTTGATGAACCCTAACTTGGCCACCCCGGTTAGTACCACGTCCAACAGATGAGGGTCTACGTGTCCTAGCCATCTGCGAAAGAAATATCCAAAGTCAATCTCAAGTTATCTCAACGCACGATCAAAGAATGAAAGAAGGGAAGGCATTCCTAGATGTTCAGTAGCCTCAAGCTCATAAGTATGGGCACCTACATACCCATGAACAAGACTCTACTAAACATTGCTCTATCTCTCGGGACATAAAACCTAAGCTCTGCTACCAACTTTGTCACGACTCAATTTAGGATTGTGACCGGTGCTTAGGAGAAAGTGCTCCCAAGTAAGCCCCATCGGTAAGTTTACAGAAAATCGGGCAGAGTTTTCCCTATTTTTGGACCATCCCAAAAAATTTCCCTGTCTCAAATCAACAACCAAACATCCTAATATCATACCAAATAATTGACAACATGTCAATTAACCAATACAATTTTCCAACATGACTAAATCACCCACTAACAACCAGAAATACTAATTATCTCCAACTTTAATGCTAAAGAACGATACTCAACATAAGAATAATAGCAAATAATACTCATCACACTCAAAGAATGACTATGGAGCGACTCTAAGAGTTTAATGAAAAGATCATAACAGTAATTAAAATCTCTGCCACGCGAACAAATGCGAGGCTCACCGAGAATTTATCAACCTGTGCGCTCTAATTAACGAAATCCTCGCATGCGTCAATTGTTGTCTCTGTTAAAAAATTAGCGGGGAATGAGTCGCTAGCTCAGTGAGTAATAACACTTAACCACAACCATTTTTAATTTGGGGACAAATAAAAAAACATGCTTGCATAATAATCACAAAATAAAATGCCCTTTTTAACACGGTAATAATCATCAGTCTCGTCATGTATTTCCTGTAACAAAATCAATTTAACAATTCAGTAATAAACTCGGTAAATACTGTGTCATAGCAAATCTTTATATTTTGGGAGATTTCAGAGAAGGATCATGTAATCTGTATCATTGTGCGGACCCCTTCATAAAAGAAGTCAAATATAACTGTAGATCCCTACTCGAGGGAAAAACTGTAACTGTATGCTAGTTCTACCTTCCCAATAGCGAGGGCTATAACTGTATTCGGTAATCGGTAAATACAAGGTGCACCAGGTCTAACGAACTCGCCGTTAGCTACTGGATCATTCACAGTCTCCTCTCATTTATACTCTTTCTTGTAAATAGTAAATACTCGTACAAAAGCATTTTGAAAATAATAAATGGCATATCATTCCTTATCAAATCTTGTAATTTTATTTTGGTAACAGTAATCATGTCTCAAGTAACGGTAAAACATATCTAGTAACAATGATAATATTTTGATTAATCGTCATCTCAAGTAAACTGTTCGGTATCATATCAAGTAAAGGACTTGTCCCACATGCAATTTCAAAGCATCGGTAATACATTTATTTTTGAAAATCATATATAAACCATGCAGGTTATGAAAGCACAAATTATGGTAAGATTACTACTCACAATACTCAGCCGAAATTCCAAATGCTTTACCTCGAGCAATTCGTGCAACTTCTTCCAATTCAATCTAAAATTACATAATATCGGTCTCAAGTTAATTTCTATGTTTAGGCTAATTTATAGCTAGTTTAGAATACTCAACCCTCGAGGTTCCATATTTGACTCTTAATTTGCCGATTTATATTTACTCACATATGAGTAATTACTAATCTATCAACTCCAACCTATTCATATGATTTACCCAGTTAATTCATAGAAAAGTCTCATGAATTTCTTCCAATTTCCTTAACTATATCTTTCATTTTTTTAAATTCAACTTCAAAATTATATCTACTTAGCCCTACAAAGATTATGTATATAAAATTTCATAGTCTTAAAAGAGGAAGAAATACATGTAACTACCTGAAGTGAATTGCTGAAATTTAAGGAATTATATGCAAAGGATTAGATGAAACACGGTCTTCAGCGCTAAAGAAACATCCGAGACTCTCTTTCGTTAGTTTTGCCCGTCCGATGCTTTCTTTCTCTCCTTCTAAGGTTTTTTTTTCTTCTGAAATTGTTTGCTTCTGTCTGTTCCCTTTTCTTTCCCTTTCTATTAGTTGTGGTTTTGACCTTCTTTTAATTAAAGTAGGTTTCTTCCCCCCTTTTTATTTTGTATATTTGTTATTTTTTTGAGGTAAATTACTTAATTGCGCCCCCCTTTTTTTTGTACGAGGAGTATTACAATATTATATATGTAAAATTATGTATAATCAATATAAGCGTATAACAAAGAAAGTAAACATTAATATAACAAGGGAAAAGGGTCAGAACTACCCCTAACGGATTGACTCCAGGTTAGGCTGTATCCGGTTCCGGTTCTGGGTCTATTTGGGTCTGCAGTTTCGGTTCTGGCGGTTCCGATTCTGGTGGTTCCGGTTCTGGCGGTTCCGGTTCTGGCAGTTCCGGAGCTAGAACTGCTACCATACGGTTCCCGAACCATCCGGTTCCGGTTTTGGCGGTTCCGGCGGTTCCCGGCGGTTCTGGTTTTTTTTTAATCCAATATCTTGTATAATAGTCATTAGTATATTATAGAATATATTTTATATGGTGTACTATGTTATTAGTATAATATATATTGTGTTTGGTAATTAGTATATATTATGTATAAGTAGTGTATATTTTATATATAAGTAGTATATATTGTATGTAAGTAGTATATATTGTATATAAGTAGTATATATTGTGTTGTAGTTAGTAATTAGTATAAATTGTATATAAGTAGTATATATTTATAAAGAATTATTGAGACAAAAGTTATTCAAGGATATGATAAACAACATATTTATTGACCAAAATAGCATATCTTTCTTAGTCTTCCTTCCCCCAATGGAATGAGCACAACATAGTACTAATACCACCATTAAAAGGAAAAAAACTAAAAGAAGACATGCCAATGTACAAGTTACATCATAATTTATGTATTATTTCTAACAAATCTCATAAAACCTTCAAGATTTGGAGTTGGTTGTGTTGGCGGTGGTGGAAATGAAGCTTGTTCATCATCACTTCCAGGTGAAGATGTTTCCTGAGCAAGTTCTGCTAGCATTTCTTCATAGCACTCATCTATTTCTGGTTGTGATTCAGCAAGGCCAAATTTCCTCGTAGGGGTTGGAATATTAGGCCTAGCATGCTCTAACGCCTGTTTATAAGCATTATAAACAGTTTGAGCATTCACTTTAATTGATGCTTTCGCATCAGCTAGTGTAGCAAGTTCTACTTCTGAAAGATCTAAAGCTTGATAAATAGTAGAATACCAAAAGTTAGGACCTCCTAATTTCATAGTTGGATTTAACATAGCAGACACACCAAATATAGGAGGGATAGGGGAAACATATTTTTTAAACTTCTTTTTCATTTCAGTTATTGCAATTTCATAAATTTCCCCTCCCTCGTTAAAATCAACAAACAAATTAGCAAGTGCAGCAATATAAACTAAACAGTTAGAAATAGTTGGATAATATTGGCTAGATAAAGCATTTGTAGCCACATGAAAACGTTCTAAAAAATCTAAAAGAATTTTAACGTTAGTCCAATCTTGTGTAGTTTGCATGTCATTATCTTCCTCCCACAATCCCGAGAATTATACGTAGCGTTAATTGCGTTTCTATATTCGTACGCTACTACTAAACTTTCGTACATATAGTTCCACCTAGTCGGGCAAGGTTTAGGAACCTTTCTTTCTCTAAGGCCATATTCGTCACACTTTTTAAAATATTCTCTAAGTCTACTTCTACG
Source organism: Nicotiana benthamiana (assembly GCA_034376525.1). Lineage (NCBI taxonomy): Eukaryota > Viridiplantae > Streptophyta > Magnoliopsida > Solanales > Solanaceae > Nicotiana > Nicotiana benthamiana. The sequence continues at coordinate 62,895,678 of CM067323.1, forward strand.
GTTTGAATAAAATAGCCAATTAAGAACCATTTTAACCTTTTCAATTTCTATGTTTAATATTCTCATACCATCACCAACAATTAAGTGATAAATATCACATATACATCTAACATGGAAAATATTAGTAAAAGCAGGATTAAGTGTTCTAGTTAGCATACCTATTGCACTAGTGTTGCTAGAAGCGTTATCCATAGAAATTGACATTATTTTATCACTAAAACAAAAATATCTACATACATCTGAAACAGTGTTAGCAATAAACCTACCAGTGTGTCGTGAATTAATTATCCTATATGCAATAATGCGTTTTTGCATTGTCCAGTCTTCGTCTATCCAATGACTGGTTACGGTTAGATAATCACAATCATTATTACTTCTACCAATATCAGTTGTAATAGACATACGATTAGTTATATGGGTAAATAAATAGCGCAAGTATTGTTCGTATTCATGCTTGTATTTATAAATATCGGCCTTCACTGTGGCGCGAGGCCAACCTTTATACGTAGGATTAAATACTCTTCGAATATAATGAATCCATGCAGGATTAGAAGCAAAAGAATAAGGCAAACACATAACAGTAATCATTTTAGCTAATTCTTCACGATCCTTATTTGGATCGTAATATAATATACCTCCGGTGACTGTGTTTATTCCTGGTTGAACTAAATTTGAACCAGTACTTGGGTTAACTGTAGTATCAGGACTTGTTCTCCCCTATTGTTGCGCTTTCAATTGCAAAAATCTAGCCTTATCGCTAGGGTAATCTTATATGCTTAACTAAACTACCCGTGCCACTACGATCTCCAGTAAACCTATGCACAACTATTTTCCCACAAAATTTACACTTAGCTTTATTTTGTTCTCTAAGTTGAATAAAAAATTACCAAACTAATGATGTTTCTGTACGTTTAGGAGGTTGTCTACTAAAAGTAGGAGTTTGTACGGGTGGGCGTGCCGGTTCATCACCTGAGTTATGAGCAGGACTAGTAGGTGTATCATCTAAATCTACCGGAGCTTGGGTTTCACCATCATCATCATCATCCTCATTTCCCTCTAATATAGGTGCATTAGGATAAAGAGCATTCATAATATCATCGTCTATTCTATCACCTACTGCTACATCATGTAAAAAATCAATATCGCTAAATTGAAAACAAGGGTGATCACTATCAAGGATTCCGAAGGGCTCATTAGGATTTCTAGGTTGGCTACTACTTTGAATTTGCTTATCTTTTCTAGGTCGGGAGCTGGGGGTAGTATTTTGGCAACTACTTTCACCGGTTTTAGCTTTTCCTTTACCGAACATATTTTTCAACGAAAATACCATAATAATTATAATTAAGCAAACTAACAACACAAAAAAATACTATTAGCACGTAAGAGTTGAAACGAGTTTACCGGATTGACGAACAACTTCTTGAAAATTGAAAATCGTTGAAATTGAACACTTGAAAACTTCAATTCAACAACTTCACAATATTTCACGAATTTGCAACAATAAATTAAGCACTTGCACTAGAAAGATTGAAAGAGAGGTTGAGAGAGATTGAGATATATTGATGAATAAAAATGAAAGAATGAGGGGGTATTTGTAGTTGAGAAATGAGAAATAGTCTAATTATATAAAATTTGGGGTTAAATTAAAGTTTGGGGGCCAAATGACTATTTTTTAAACTTCCAAACGGCTACTTTTGAAAAAGAGCCGTTTGGAAATTATTATTATTATTTTTTTTTAAATTCTGCCCGTTACAGAACCGGATGGAACCGTTTGGAACCACCAGAACCGGTCCGGTTTCGGTTCCGGTTCTGGCGGTTCCGGTTCCGCGGTTCCAGCGGGTAGAACTGCCCCGCCACGGTTTCCGGGAACCGCCAGAACCGGAACCGTCGGAACCGGGCTGCCGGAACCGGCAGAACTGCCACAACCGCGGTTCTGGTCCGGTTCTGGTTCGGAACCGCGAAATTTACACCCTTACTCCAGGTTAAAAATGCCCTCCGTTAATCTATTTTGAAGAAAATGCCCCTACCGTAAAAAATGTGGCATATTTGTGTCCCTAAGTCTAACAACTGACTGTACTTATATTTAAAATGGTAGGGACATTATTTTCAAAATAGGTTGACGGTAAGTACATTTTTAAACTGGAGGCACTATGTTAGGGGCACAAATATGCTAGAATTTTAACGGTAGGGGCATTTTTTTCAAAATAGGTTAACGGAATACATTTTTAAAATGACATCAATACGTTAGGGCCAATTCTAACTTTTTTCCATATAACAATTAAGCGTGTAAAGATCCTCCGCCCACTTGTGGAAATTAGTTGTTGTTGTTGCTATTTGCGTAAAGATCCCACTATGAAACCCTAATGAGAGTTGGTGCGGTAAGAAGCAAGATAGATCACGGACCTCCAAGCTACGGCAATATGTGAAGGCTGCACGTGATTCCTGGCAACTTTTACGGTTCAATAGATGACTTCCTAGAAATAAGAAAGAGCATTTTTTTCCTATTTATTTGACCCTCTTGTAAGCCATTTAGATCAGCTCGAAGTCATTGGGCGGAAGTGGAGAGACAACTCTTGCTAAAAGGAATTCCTTTTAGCAACTCAATATTAGGGTTTGGAGTTTTTTTTTAGCCAGAGTTGTTTTCCCTCTTCTCAACTCTGTCTCTCTCAGGCGATACTCGGTGTTAGGGATACCAAGAAGGTGGCTATCCCTAATTAGAACATTATTGACCAAATGACAATGTCGACTTAGGATAGAAGGTGACTCCATTTAACACATATTATACTCTTAGCAAATATGAGTTTCTAACTTAGAGGTAAGCTTATAGGAGTATTTTATATCACCATATTGTGAACTCATGAAAGCTTAAAATATGCATATTCCGAAATCAAACAACCAAATGATGTCCCACTTATGAACAAGACAAAAGGAAATTGAATTTGAACTTGCTAAGAAATATAAATTGAGTTTGATTGACCTAAAGATAAGATTGAACTTAAAATTGACCGAAAATGGAGATCGAGGCAGTCCTTGATTTTGACTAAATGGAAAGTTAGCTCAAAAGAACGCAAATGACTTTAAATGTTGGCATGAGTTTAGCAAGCAGAGAAATTAACAGGCATGAGATAGAATTCTGATAGAAACTGTCGAGTTGAATTTAACACGAAACTTACATATTACTGAAATTACATTAAAAGGGAGAACATTATGAGCTGATTGCTTCTCTGGTCTTATTGACTATATTTTATCATCCAGGTTCAAAAGGAAAATTCTGCCCCTGTTGTGGTCAAGGAAAATTATTGGGTGTGAAAGATAAGATGTTTATTACTCTATTACAAACTTGTAAGTCACCACTGATTCAAGATATGATCATGACAAAGCAGTCTATACTTTTTAAGGCTTTGATTCAGCAGCAGAAGTCACGGTTAATGGGCGAAAACCGTGATCAAGACTGGCTTTCCACACTCTTTCAATATCAAACATCATATTACCACACTCATTCTCATTCCAGCCTTCCAATGCGTGCAAAATCCCTGCTATTCTTGATGCACTCATCACTCTTCTTGGTAGCCAGTTCTGGGGTTATAATATTAGTCATAAATGTACTTTAATTATCCGAAAAGATTAAGAAAAAAAAAAATTAAGGAAATTGAAATTATCTACTCTAACCTCACAAGAGTCTACATTTTCAAGTTGTTTTGGGATAGTCATGGCTGGTGTGCTGAAGTAGATGCAATCTTTGCGAGCTTTCCTTGGTGGAAACTGTTAAAAAGGAATAAACAATGTTCCTTTTGGTGCTTTCAATTGTTCATCTTCACTCAATCCATCCCCTACTAGCCATATCTGCAAAACAATACTTCAATCAAGAACAATTTTCTGTTGGGGTGTGGAGAGAGAGGGTGAGGGAGAGGGACATAATGACAAAACTTTGGATTTGGGGGGGGGGGGGGGTTGTTATAAACCATCACGATTTAGGTTAGGTCAGTGTTTTCAATGTATTTTGGTTTATACCTTTGATAAATAGGTCTTTGACTGGACCACATTAGTTGCAGCCTCAGGGGTAAGCCTTGCTTTAAGTCTCTTGTACTCTTCTTCATCTAACATGATAAACCTATATATAAAAATTGTAATGAATGAGAAAAAGGGAAACCAAGGTGATGGAGGAGATTAATAGTAAGAGATACCTGAATTCCTCTTTGGCACAATACAAGGGCGACGGAGCAAGAAACTTTGGACAAACGTCCTCTAAGGACCACTTGGGAAGTTCCTTTAGGAATGGAGTTTAGGACCACAACAACAACTAGACTACTTCCATCAACCACCTTCACTTTCAACTGAGGATTTTTCCTTATGTAAAGTTCACCATTATTGTTCAGCTGCTCTTCCTGCTAGAACGTTGAATTTGTCTATAATTGTAAGTATCAACTGGAACCCTCTTTCGTCCAGCCAACAAACATTGGTATAGAGTGATGGGAGTATTCTTTTTAATTTATTTTCTCCGTAATAGTAAATATCTACCATAGCTAACATAATGTTTTTCGCAAGAAAATTGCATTTTAGGTAGAGATCATGCATTTTTCTTATATATCATATAAAGTAAGGATGAGAATTATTTGATTTTCTATAGTTTACCTGATTTAGGAGTCCAAGGCTCAAAACTTTTATGCCTTTCTGATCAGCTTCCATGATGGCTTCCTCAATCAAATTGTTAATAGTATCTCTTTGCCCTTGCATAAAGTACTGAACAAAATAACAAATTAGGCAAGTCGCTTTAGCAATCCAGATCATATGACTAGTCATGATTAACAATAAGTTCTTACTTGTTTCCTGTACTTTAGGATAGCCCAAGTTTGTAGTTTAAGATTCCTGAATAAATTTCTCTCGACAACAAATGTTTGACCATAAATCCAAGTAATAAAAAATGACCATAGCGTAACAGGCCACATTAACAAGATATACCACTTGGAAGCGTGAGGCCTCGAGGCCAAGGATGCAAACCCTAGTCTGAGATGGTAGATAGATTCTGGGGTTGTTAGATGTGTTAGGTGCACCACGTCAGGTAATTCAGCTTTCCTCTCAAGTGACTTTTCATACAATGTATCTAACGACTTGTCCACTGTACCATACAGATAGTCATACATTGGCACGAAAAGCGAATAATTTGTTCTGAATTGAGTGTGATGTAGTGAGTGGAACCTGTGCCATCAAAGATTTGGCATTAGTGGTAAAAAAGTAAAACAAAATTCAGGAATACTTATCTGTTTAGTCTGTAGGAAAAAATACATTTGAAAGAAGACTTCTATTTCCATTTTTCCCTTTATTTTCCCGGTGAATTAGAAGCAAATACAAAAGTTCTGTTCACTGAGGCCTCTAACTTTGGCTGTACCCAAGTTGTATCTCTCTTGTCACTTTTTATTAAACTGCTCTGCTACCTTGTAGATATGCATGACGAAATACATCTTTTTTTTTCTTGAGAAGGACATGAGGAATTACATCTGGGGTCCCCTGAATATGAAGAAACATTAATGTTCTGGAAGTGAAAAAAATGAAAAGTTATAACTATGCGTAGAGTATCTTTGTTGTAGATTCTGTTTCTAAGGAGATTCTTGGGGGGGGGGGGGGGGGGGGACTGTGCATTTGAACCTTTTACGTTGCACTTTTCCTTCAATTGAGCTAGGTTTTTGTGTTTACATACTTGATTTGAGTGTTTCCTGGTGATCAGTCATCTCCAAGCCAAAATTCCAAACAACATTTTGTGGTCAATGAACTTACCATTTTAACAGTAAAATCATCTTAATAGGTAGGTTTTGCGATTATAGTGGTAAGGTTTAGTAACTTTACTGGTATAGTGGGTAAATTTCAATTACGTTAATGTGACAAAAAAGTTATGTGACTTATAGTTGGTAAAGTTTCGTTGCTTCAGTGTTACAGTGGGTAAAGTTTCAATTACTTTAGTGATAAATAGTAAATTTCTAACTTTACCATTATTATGGATAAAGTACGTGAAGTTAATCCTTAAAGGTTTCTAGTAAATTTCCTTTTTACTTGCAATAGTCTCGAATACTATTTCATCACCCAATTAATTTCCTATAATATTTAAAACTATGTTGCCCGGACTCGCCGAAAGTATTAATGAGTGCGTGTCGGATCCTCCAAAAATAGTGTATTTTCTGGAAGATCCGATACTGGTGCGGCAACTATTTGGAGAGTCCGGGCAACATAGATTTCAAATCACTTCTAGATAGCTATTGTAAATGAAAGTTGAATATGAAACCAAAAGTACTTTTGTGTATGATGCTGATTGCAGAAATTGATGTTGTGTTGTGTGATATGAAGTGGATAGGCTAATTGTGACGCTAATTTTTGTTATATGTTTATCCGTGTTACACAGAGAAGTGATCTCGACCTGCATGTAACTCCACTTCATATCACACAACACAACATCAATTTCTGCAATCATATTGTAAAGAATTGGGAATAATGTCCAACTCTCTTTTATTTTTTGAGGACGTTCAGTTTTATTACCCCTCATTCATATTTTCACCTTTTGGGATGTTTATTTACATGGTAGGCATCTATACCAACCCCCCACCCCCAAAGGCGACTTAAAATAAAATTAGAAAAGAAACTGCAGAATGGAAACACACGTGGTTAGTTAAGTCTTGTCGAGGCAAAACCAAAACTAAAGCATTGTTGATGCTGTAAATATAAAAATTGAAATATAGGGGAAACAGACTCACGTGGGTGTATAAATCAAGTACTTGAGAGGGGGAAACACATAGAACATCCACTTAGGAATAAGCTCAAAGTTGCAATGCCCCATATAGTTCATGAAATCAATATAGGTGGTGTAAGCACCAAGTGAAGCTATAGAAGCAGTTCCAGTGAAAAGTGTTGTGGTCGCTGGTATAAGAAAGAGCGTCAAATATGCTACGATCTCAGCAAACGGATGAATGACAGCTGCCAAAATAAAAGAAATTTGCTTTGTAAGTGTTTGCATATAGGTAATTGATTGTCATTGAAATTAAACTGAGGCTAGCAGGAAGGTCTTTAACATGCAGAAAGCCATTCTACAAAATACTTACATTCTCATTCATCTCATTGTACTCGCGATAGTTATTTGCTTAAGAATTTAAATCATATTTACTGACAGCATAAAGATTTTTCCACATTATGTGTGCAGATATTATTTTGTAGGTTACCATGTCGGGCTTAATATGGAGAGCTGCCTATTGTTGTAGGTCAACTTAACCTGATAGCTATAAAAATATTTACATTATCAGTGTACAGAACATAAGCTCCTCGTTTAAATATCTGATGTATTTTCTCCAAGACTGATCGTTCTACCTCTGAAAACTACATCAAATAAAACAAATGATACAGAACATTTCTGAAGACGACTTACAGGTTATGGGCTCAGTAACAATGGAGGAGTGATGGTGGGAATGATAACGAGAGTAGAGAAAATGGTGGTGAAAAGCTCTGTGAAGCCAGTAATAGAGAAACTCCACTGGACCGATATGCATCAATGCAGTTATTATGATCCCATCAGTTCTCCACAAAGGCAAGTGATGAGTCTGTTGGAACTTCAGGTACGCAATGTAGAATACCAACCCATTAAGTATGATCTGGTCATCCCTACAGAAAATACTTCAACCTTAAACAAATCATGTCATGTACTTTATTTGCATATTCTTTTCGCTTGGTGGATTCACAGACAAGAGGGGTTGCTCTGAAGGTAAGCAACCTCCACTTCCAACCGAGAGGTTGTGAGTTCGAGTCTCCCCAAGAGCAAGGTGGGAAGTTCTTGGAGGGAAGGATGCCGGGGGTCTATTTGGAAATAGACTCTCTACGCAAGGGTAGGGGTAAGGTCTGCGTACACACTACCCTCCCCAGACCCCACTAAGTGGGATTATACTGGGTTGTTGTTGTTGTTGGTGGTGGATTCCTTTTGGACACTATCAAAATCTAATTAGTACTGTCCAAAGCATGGTTTAGACATGTGCAACCTAGTACATGATTCTGACTCTTGTAAGGTATAGCTTATCTTCTGACTGAAACTTTCCAGTAACATATTCGGTTGGACAAAACCTAAATGTTGCATCATAAATTTAGAGCTCAAAATGGCCTTAGTTGTAGCAGTTTTGGCCACCAGTGATATTCTCAGCTTTGGCCTTTGGTCCGATTGGTCTTAAAAGACGTCACTAGGGTCTAAAACTTACTTGCTTATATACTCAACATCTCGTGTGTGTTTTGCCGATGTGAGATTTGTCTAAATTGTAACCTACACCATCCCTCTTAGGGATTCAACGCTGTTGATGTTTACCCTGCCATCATTTCGAAGATGTGGGATTCACCTAAAATCAGTTGGAGTCTGCGCCACAACAACTGCTAATGTTGTGGGTTTTGCATAAACTCAACTGCGCACTAAGATTTGTCACATCATCATCAAAAGGAGAAATGAACAATATCGGGATGGGGGAAACAGGTACAGGAGCATCGGAGCTACAGTTCTGCGTAAGAGTTCAGAAGAACTCAACATCTGTCTTTGTATTAAAAATCTACTTAATATGTATACATAATTTATCCAAAATTCAAAAAAATACCTTTTTAAAAATTTAGGATTTATAAACTTAAAATTCTAACTTCACTTCTGATCGAGTACCCTACCTACTTGTTGCTTCCAGTGCTTCAGTCTTTAGAACTAGACTACTAGTGTGTTTAATTCTGGTAAAAGTTGGCAGCCAAACATAGCTGACACTTTTTTTAAAAATAATTTACTATCTATTTCTTTTTTGAATATTATTTATCCATTAATACAGAAAATATACAAGATTAAGTTTTAGTAGTAGCTTTGACTTGCTACTACTTCTTTCATCACAATCAAACTCTACTTAGTACCTACCTATCTTTCACTAATTACAACTTAGTATAGTATCATTCTATTACAATCTATAGTTATGGAAAACTGTTAAGTTGCCATAGACCATTCTGTCATCGGCTACAATTCCTGCCTCGAGTATGAATATGTAAAACAATTTCTCTGCATATCTGATTCTCCTCATAATCTTTCCTTTCAAATCTGATGTTGTTCCTCTCCCTCCAGATTAGTGCAACAGTACTGATAAACACACAGGTTGTTATAGCATTGATGCCACTCTGCTTTTTTGCTTTACTACATATCCATTTCATTTCATTTTCCCAATCTCCAACAGTCCTCTAATGTCCCAACCATAAACATAGTCTAGACCACATATTTCTTGTGATTAAACATTCAAAAAATAAGTGGTTAAAAGATTCTAGACTTTGTTTACAAAAAGCACATGCTACAGGCACTTGAATGCCAATTTTCTGCAATCTGTCCACTGTTGGAAGACTTTGTTGTGCAGCTAACCACACTGTGAATCTATGCCTAGGATGAACATTGGCAAGCAACATCAAACTCTTCCATTCAACTTTGCTGAAATTAGGAATCAGTGTTAAATACAGCTGCTTGACCTGGAAGTGATCCAGTTTGCACATTTCTTGCAGTCTGCTATGTAAACTCACCTGAAGCAACTGATTCCCCATGATGGAATCCCTGCTGTCCAGTATTTTTCTCACAACCAAGAGGCTGACTTAGCAGTGTTCATTGTTTCAATATCTTTCTGCTTGATGTAATAGCTGTGCACCCATTTTATCCACAGGTAGTCCTTCTTTCTGGTTAAATCCCAAAGATGTTTACTAATTGTTGCTTTGTTCCATACCTTTATGTCTAAGATATTGAGTCCACCAGCTGCTATTGGCTTGCATACTCTCTCCCATGCAACTAATGCCTTTCTAGAGAAGTTAGCATTTCCAGTCCACAGAAAAGTTCTGCAAATGGTTTCAATAACTTTCAACACTTTCTTTGGCATAATGAATACTTGAGCCCAGTAAGTTTGGATACCAAATATGACAGCTTTGATCAGCTGACATTTCCCTGCATAAGATATCAGTTTTGCAGACCAACATGTTATCTTTGCTGTTATCTTCTCAAGCATAGGCAAGTAGTGACAGACAACAAGCTTCTTGGAGTCTAAAGGTATCCGCAGATACTTAAATGGAAGCTTTCCTTCAGTAAAACCCAATGTTTTCAGAATTTCCTCTCTAACATTCTGCTTTATGCCAGCCATGTGTATTGCACTCTTGTTAACATTAGCTTGCAATGCAGATGCTTCAGAGAATCTGTGAAAAGCCTCTTTTAAAATCTTAATTTATACAAATTCGGCTCTACAGAACATTAATAAGTCATCATGAAAGCATACATGAGTACTGTTAAGCTTCCTGCATTTAGGATGAAAATTGAAGTCCCCATTCTTATGTAGTTGTCCCAGTTCCCTATTCAAATATTCCATAGCAATCACAAATAGGTAAGGTGACATAGGGTCACCTTGTCTAATACCTCTCTTAGCTTTGAAAGGTTTTGTTAAGCCACCATTCAGAACTAGAGAGTATGAGACTGTAGTGACACATGTCATTATCCATTGAACAAATTTAGCAGGGAAGCCCATCTCAATAAGAACCTGTTTAAGAAAGCTCCATTCCAGATTATCATAAGCCTTTCTCAGATCCACCTTCAGACACATCTGGGAGACACCCCTTTCCTAGAATTGCCTTTGAAGATTTCATGGCTGAGTAGAATGTTATCAACTATGCTTCTTCCTTCAATGAAAGCTGATTGAGTCTGCCCAATCAAATCTCCAATCACACTTTTTATTCTTCTAGTAATGACTTTGGAGATGATCTTATATAAAGTAGTGCAGCAAGCTATGGGCCTGTAGTCTTAAACTGTTGCAAGAGCTTTAACTTTGGGAACAAGTGCAATAGTTGTTGTATTGATCATTTGAGGCATTCTGTTTATGGAGAAGAATTCCTTTGCAGCAGCAAGTATATCATCCTTTAATATTTCCCAGTTCCTAGTAAAGAATTCCACTGGGAATCCATCCACTCCTGTTGCTTTATCCTTTGGCATCTCCATTATTGCTTTTGTGATCTCCTCCAGTGTAATCTCCTCAATCAGCTGTCTTTGTTGTGGTGTAGTTAAGCGAAGTTCCTTCCTTAATAGTAGCTGTGTTAACATAAGGCAGTTCCCCACCATAGTCTCCCATAAATGATTGGAAGGCACTCATAAACTACTGCTCCACTGACTTGGGGTATGTTAACTTCATACATGTATCAGTATATATGGCTCCAACTCTGGCAAGAACGGACTAAGAGGGTCAGCTACCCAGCAAACTTTCATAATTAAATACCGTTACTGTACAAGTACATCTGATTGTGAAAGACCTATTATTGGATAATTCATGGGTAGAGCCAAAGAGTGTGAACTATACAAGTTCCCAATAACATCAATTAGTTGATTAAATATTAAATTAAAGTATAAAGTAAAGGCTCCGATGTATAGAGAAGACCTCACAGTTTAAGGAGTAACAATAGAAACGAAGGAACCCACTATTTATCTTTTGATTTCTTTTATTTACTAGATTTTTGATACCTAGAAAAATACAATTTTTTATTTCTTTCTTATTTCGCAGTGAAATACCTAAAAAAGAAGAAGAAAAAATCGTGGTCGGGAAGGTTAGAGTAGACAAAGCCATTGGAATTTTTATTTTATACATTGGAAAAATCCGTTTTGTTATTAATAGACTAGGAATGGGGAAAATAATAACTGAAAGAAAGGCAATCGATTAGTTATTCGTCAAAGTTTCATTTATTCAATGACCAGAATTAAACAGGGATATATAGCTCGGAGACGTAGAACAAAAATTCGTTTATTTGCATCAAGCTTTCGGGGGGCTCATTCAAGGCTTACTCGAACTATTACTCAACAGAAAATAATAGCTTTAGTTTCGACTCATCGGGATAGGGATAGGAAAAGTGGATCACTCGGATAAACACAGTAATTCGCGAATGGGGAGTACCCTATAGTTATAGTAGATTAATACACGATCTGTACAAGAGACAGTTGCTTCTTAACCGTAAAATACTTGCACAAATAGCTATATCAAATAGGAATTGTCTTTATATGATTTCGAACGAAATCATAAAGGAAGTAGATTGAAAAGAATCCACCAGAATAATTTAAATGGAGTTCTCCGGAGAATGAACTCCGAGAAGGTAGAGTAGAAATTTATATGAGAAAATATGCTAAAGTAGTCAAAATGAATGAACACGTTCAATTCAATAAAAAAAGAAATCTTTTTTTCCGATTCATTTTTTTTCTTACGACACGATACTCAAATCTAGATTCACTCAAATCTAGATTCTTGTAATTATGATTCAAGTGAAGAAAAAGTAAGCCTATTTATTTCGGGCTTTAAAACCAGTAGTTCTAGCGGTCGACTCGGTTCTTTCAAATTGTTTCTCATTATTGAGAAAGGGTAACAAAGATAAAATACGAGCTTGTTTTATAGCAAGAGTAATTAATCGTTGTTGTTTCAAGGTCAATCTATTCACTCGTCTTGATAATATTTTTCCTTGTTCACTAATAAATCGACTAATTAAACTCATGTTTCTATAATCAATTCGATCCCCCGATTGAATCGGGGGCAAACGCCTACGAAAAGATCGCTTGAATTTAAGAAAAGGTCGCTTGGATTTATCCATGGTTTGTTTGTTTAATTTATTCCTTATCCCTAAAATCCTATTTCTTAATTCTAATTCAGTTTAAATCCACCCAAAATAGGATTTTAAAAAAATAAGATTTGTTTATTTTCTATTTAAATATGTTATATATATAATGTCATTTTTTCCCCTTCCTTGAAAGGGTAAGACACAAGTACTTGGTTCGCTCTATTTCTTTATCTCCCCATGAATCATATGTTTGTAACAATAGGGACAAAAATTTTTCAATTCTAATCGATTAGGCGTATTGTGCCGGTTCTTTTGAGTAATATATCTGGAAATACCTCTTGATACCTTATCAACACTGCTTCAGACACAACTAGTACATTCCAAAATCACCGTTACTCGGACATCTTTCCCCTTGGCCATGAACCTCCTTTGGATTTTTGATTTACTCAACTCTTCTATTTTCGATTCAAAACGAAGAAAGGATAAAATAGAAGTTACTAACTTGAAATCAATTCTAAAAGTAAAAGATTAAAATCAAGAAAATAAAGTAATAGTAAAGCAAAGTCATAGTAAAATACAACGATTTTTCTAATGTATATTTCAAATTGAAGTAATCATTTAAATATCTTGTATAATACTCTTCGCCTAGATCTTCACCCATTCCTCTATTATTAATATTTAGTTAATTCGAACTTGAGCCCGAATGTTGAATCCACTTTTTTTATTCTTTCTCTTTCCTCCCTTATTCTAAAAAGGGGAAAAAGAGAAAAGAGAGGGAGAGGGATTCATAACCAATATTTGATTGGATCCCCATGACAATAACTAGAATGAAAAAAAGGGGAATGTCAACGCATCCGGGAAAAAACGATTAATCTCTATCAATAGACCTGCTAAAGCCCCGAACCATAGCATATTTAGTACTGGTGCCACAGAGAGATATGTTTTTACATCTCGCATTGAAAAACCTCCTTCTTTTGTATTATTTGTTGGAATAGATAATACATATATGATCAGATGCATATGTAGTTAAGGGTTGCTTAGAGTTGGACACAGAATTCCTAATTCAAATTGCAATGTACAATGATTCGGGAAATAGATTTTCCTTTTCCTAAAACAGAAAAAAATACATCCCCCTCTTTCCGAAAAATACTAATTTAGTTTTACGACGGGTTCTGTATTTATATATTTTGTATATAATTGTATATAAGTATTTTCTATATAATCTATAAGAGAAGTCTTTTCCTTTTATTTTACTATTACATGTTAAATGAGACCAAAAAGACGAAATGAGCAGAAAATTTGTATATATCAATGGAGGAAATAACCATGTGGAAAACAAAACAGGAATTCTCTACAATTACACTATGGAACAATTGATGGATGCCAGTGCGGACTAGAATGAAAAGCTTGGGCAAGGCTTGGACTACTGCAAAATCATAAGGTAGGGAATGGACAGCCCGGAAAGCACAGCCGGATTGGCCAGTTCAGTTCCCCGTTCTCCTTCCTTATTCTTATAGGCTGCCGTAAATGATATAGCTTCCATAGCGGAACCCGATCTTTAGAGATTAGACAAGAACTGGGCTTTGCTTTCGTCACTATAGTACAAACCGCAGAATTTGCACCTATATTAAGGAAATAATTTTCAATAGTCAATCAAGGCCGAGTCTCACTCGTGTAGGTGGTGTGACCGTAGCTATGGGATCAGGTCCGACTGTGACCGAGTCAGGGATGGTATCAGAGCAGCTTCAACCCACACTTGATCGAAAGGAGGAGGCGCCGTAAACACAGTTGAGGGAATTGAGCACCGGTAAGTACCGCGCGTGTCCCCTGGGGCATTCACTATTCATATTTTAAGGGTTTAGTCTATCCCCGAGTGTTTTTCGCCTTCTTTTAGCTCCAGTGAACCAAGTTCAGTGATCCAATCAGCCTGAATCGGACAAAAGAAACTCTAACTCGAAGGATGGGATCTAAACTTTCTCGAAAGCTTGCTAAAAGTGATTCCCTCGAGAGAGCTTGCAAGCCCAGATCACCTGTTCAATGAAACTCTGCCTTTAAAGAAGGGCATGAAGCTTTGGTTCATTAGGCTTTGACATGGCATAAAGGAAGGGAAGCATTTCGCTGGCCTTCAAGATCCTTGATTGAGTAGATCCGATCGAGAGGGAGTTGAAGTTCTTCGAGGGGAAATAGACTTTTTGAGTTTAGGGGCTTACCTTATAGGAGTAAAGGCTATAAGTCTAAAGGAAGAGTTCATAGGCAGATCGAAGTCAAAGCAAGGTTTATAGCAGTAAAGCATTAAGCTTGGTTTACGTTCTGGAAGAAAGACATGTATATGTGATATTAGATATTGACTAGTGCTAGTTATATATGAAATGAACTAAAGATATATTTTACTACTCTAGGGGATTCTAATAGACTAGAAGTCCTTTCGGCCCCTTGTGAGTGTGAATTGAATGAATAAACAGATGAAATCAAGAAATAATTCAACTAACAGTTCGAACCAAGAAATGGAAGAACGAAAGTCGTATGGGTTCACAAAGACTCTGTGGCTAAAAAGTAAAAAAA